>CM066035.1:447530088-448885950 GCA_033557465.1 Ichthyophis bannanicus | reverse complement strand
AACTCGGAAAGTGCTTCAAAACCTTTAGCATGTCACAAAGCCACCTCCTACAGAAGAAAGGTACAATTGCGTTGACAACAAATTAGCCACACCCGATATAATGTGCATCAGGTGCATTTAACTCTGCACCTGACCACCAGACCCCCCAAACAAGCGCCCCCTTGCTGCTGCATGTCGCAAATGTGTCACCCACATATGAGTGCATGTACAGATGAGGATTGATGCATGCTGAAGATCCCAATAACCTCATCTGTCCCTCAGAAATACCCAACTGTCAACAACAGGGATCAGGACTAAACTCCAAAAAGATATTTGGTGCAAAGGATTTTAATGTTCAAAAAACATGACAGAAAAGTTAATGATGATACGCACATCCCAATGCCCGTAAATATGGGATACAAGCCTACACCACTATGGACACAAACAATCATGTAAAATCACAATAAGCATCTGCTAACAAATACCACATGCACATGAACCACCGGACATAATACCAACTCAACAACCAGCAAGAAATATGCACAGATTACACCATCAAGGAAGGTTCAACATGCAGTGGTGGTTTGGTGGAAAACAGTGCCATCGTCACACTATACTCCGCTACATGGAATTTCCCAGTAAAACAAGTAGTATTGACCACCCACACTGCCCCCATACTGCAAACATAATGTGGCAATGTGAGTCGTCGCTAACACAAAGACATAGGTCATGACCGTGAAGACGGGGAAAATTTGCAAGGTGTGTACAGACATTGCAAGGACTTTGGTCATGTATGCCACAGTACGCCAAACACACGAAAGCAGCATATAAATACAGGAAATAATGGGACAAAAAAATATCACCTAAATCCACACAGAAAGCCATAGGTCCACATGTGAGTGTCACAGAAACATAAGTTCAGTGAGATGCACAAGCACCAGCCACATGGACAAACATGAGCACTACAGCCTGATGCCACACATGCATCGCGAAAAGCACCACAATGGGTCAGCTGAAAACATCATGTCCCAAGATGGTGTTGTGTTTTGAAAAACATTTGTGGAGTTTAAATGGGAATCATGTCCAGGTGGCAAAATAGGTTTGACGTAGACAAATAGGAGCACTCCATCGTGGCCACATGACAAATACATGGGCTGTATGCTTGTGTTGTAAGAAAAAAACATTAGAATATCAGCGGTGCCATGTCAAATAGGCCATGGTAACAAAAAACATTGAGACACCCAACTGTGGACAAAAATGTTTAACACCTACAAATGTCCATGTCAGTTGCTGCTGTACACAAGCGGGGGATCATCGTTATAAAACGTCAGAATTGTATCTGAAATCCAAAAACTCATGGTTATAAAGTGTCATTGAGGGCTCAAGGATCATGCATAGTCAGGTGTTCTGTGATCAGTTATACCATAGTCCTTCGAAAGTCCAGATGTGTGTCCCCCACAATGAGGAAGCACGATTCCTGCCAATCAATTGCATCAGCAGTGCGTATCGGACCACCTCTGTCAGGTGTTGAAAGCAGTAGGTCAAAAAAATCAATAATGTCTATCCCAGGTCATGTGGTGTGCACTCTCAGAGGTAAAAAACATCCAATGGCAAAATGTCTCATAGCAAAGTAGTTGCATGGTGGTCTGTCCTCAAACAGGTGGGTGTTGTTGACAACAGTTGCAGTGTAAGAGATCTGACCGGTATGTCCACTGTCCTGTGTCAGGAGAGGAGAGGTATGTAATCGTCAGACACCTTTGAAAAGAAACACAAATGTCATAACGTCACAGCTGTGCAAATGCTGAAGAAAGGAATGCAAAGGCAAACAGGACATGATAGCAATATGAAACATAACTATGTGGCCAACATCATTATGCCTCAACACAGACATGGTTGTCACATGGATATGTTAATGTCCATGCGCCTGTCACACAGGGGTGTTGCAGCTACACACCATATGCAGCTGTCATGTGAGTCTAGAGAAAATGTTACATGCCCATCAGAACAACATTATATCATCAACAGTGAAAGACAGATGTAATGAACCCCAAAAGAAACCAATACACATACCGTGTGTGTGCATCAGGTGTAGCTCATCAATCGCTTGAGCCACTACACAACAAATATCAGGAACACCTGAAGGTAGACAATGTCAGCAAAAGCTCGAGATTCACCATGGCAAGCCAACGTTGATGACGGTTCCAGATTATGGCATATCTGTAAACACAAATGAAAACCAGACCAGTGCTTAATGACAACAAAAGAAACAGTTTTCTCAATGCACACAACACATGTCCATAATGTTGACAACGTTTACACCACTATGTAAGAGGTAGCATAGTCACAACAGACACCCAGAGGCACACACCCCTAACAGCACATGATAATGTATGATGTCGAGCAATGCAACATCACACAGGCAACGAGAAATACACACACCCACAGTATGGAAATGTCAAATTGACATCTGTAACACATGGCCTGCATGTGCACAGGTGTAGATCTGTAGATATAACGGCCCAGTGACCATGCAATGATATCATGGTGTTGTCTGAGAGTACATTGTTTGGGGACAGAAAACGTGCAGCCAAACATCACAATACAACAACCTACACACACATGCAGGTCGGTTTCACATGTCACAGTGAAAGTGTGGTAGAGGACATGCTTAACCAAGACACAAGGGAATATGAGTGACACCAGCAAGAGATGGTTTACTGATGCTAAACCTAGAATATTGGAAAACAAATCATCTGTGCAATATGACAGATCAATAGGAACATATGATTTCAATTAGTGCGGTCACACACAATGTCTATGTACAACCACCTACCAAAACAAATGATTACTTGCTGATGTAGAGACACATGGCAAAGCACCAGACCAACACCATCCAAACCACGTATGTCCTCTGCACATGGAGACACAAGATAAGCAAACAAATGTCATGTTATAGCCGTGAATCACACACTGCACCGTCATGTCCCCAGCTATCACACCCCACAAGAGCCCTCAATTAATGACTGCTCCCTATCACAATGTACAGATCACATACATGTCAGAGGCATCACGGAGATGTCTAACGAGATCCTGAGGTGTGTGTAGTGTCTCCGACCCCTCCCTTACCTCTCTGTCCGTGTAACACACAGAGCAATTCAGGGGTATGCGCACACCATTCTGTTGTCTCAGTCGCAGAGTGCACTATAAACCTTTTATCACCATATTGTGACAAAAGGACTCCTCTACCTGTTTAATGTTGTGCCAAAGTTGTATGTTAATCCACTTACAATAGGGAAAAGCATTGGATATCTGCGCTCCCACCTCATGTATTCCCGTATCATAAAACATATCCTGGTTTGTACATCTCATACCGTCTGTAATATTAACAGTTATGTTCTGATGATGTGCACAAATAACATGCATAATGTGTTGCATGTGTTAAAATGGACCACCCCATGTCTGCATGTGACAAACCCCTGAGGGCTGCATGCCATCCCAATGTGTGTTAGTTATGAACGTTGAAACATGCATACCCTACATGTGCACCTCTGATAAATAGCTGGCACCTACGTCTGTGTATGTAAGTCAACATAATCATGCCTTGCTTGTGTCTGCAAGATATTTGCTCATATGGTCTGTGTTCACGTTACCTACACACATACACAGCCTGTAGCTAACGCATGATGGATGATGTTGCTAGAGCTTCAGCAAGATATGCCATCAAATTCATTAAATACCTGCTATAACAAAAGCAACACCCACATGCTGTGATCCAACTGGCTATTGTAAAACACCCTTTGCTGTATCTGGCTGATACATCTCACCATGTGTGTAGATACCCATCACTGCAGTGAAGGTAGACTCACCAAGTTAAAAGTGTTTTATCACAACCCCCTGGCTGCACAATGCAGAAGGTCCCCATCCCTAACCACATCCATGTCATGGCTACCTGATCAACAATACATTTTGACACACGTCATGTTTGACATCCACATACCACCCAAACTGTTTATATCATCTCCCCATACTAGCATTAACTATGTTTATTGTGCTTTATGTGACATGTTGCTACACACATGAAGAGCACACAAACATAGGTATGTTCACAGGAGCCTAATATCAACATAAACATCACAAATGTGTCTAATCGTAGCGCTCCACAATGGACAACAGTCAAACAAACAGGGAGTGACCTCCAACATGAACATATCAACATATGGCTGGACACTGTGTGGCACACATATCATGTAAGATAACACCTTCTGGGTCTGACAACAGCTGTTTATATCAGAAGCATACACTACCTGTGAATTGCACCCTCCAAACAAACCACACAGATACCA
Source organism: Ichthyophis bannanicus (assembly GCA_033557465.1). Taxonomy (NCBI): domain Eukaryota; kingdom Metazoa; phylum Chordata; class Amphibia; order Gymnophiona; family Ichthyophiidae; genus Ichthyophis; species Ichthyophis bannanicus. The sequence continues at coordinate 448,881,628 of CM066035.1, read as the reverse complement.
ACAAACCCCCACATCATCTGCCACCAACTGCTGTGTGCAAAATCCCACATTAGTTGTGGCACACCCATGGACATATGTGATGTTGGCATTTAGAGTCAACTGGTACTGCAGTGTGTCATCCAGATTCCATGTTAACATTAACACATAACACAATAAACTTACACACATTGTATAGCACTGTGTGTCGTAAGCGACTTAATACGTACATGTGAACAGCTCTGCAATCAACCTCCGCCTGAACGCTGAGCCCTCCCGTGTGTCACCACTGGCACGTACAGGGGGGCACAATGGATCCTCCTCAAGATCCTCATTAATTTCTGCAGGGATATCGTGCCTGAGAGCAATGTTGTGCAGGATGCAACAGGCTATGATTATCTCGGCAACAGTGCGTGGCTTATATTGTAAGGCCCCGCCTGTCCTATCCAGGACACCTGAAGCGACTCTTCAAAACGCCAAAGGTGCGCTCTATGACAGAGCGGGCTGGAGGCATGGGCCTCATTGTACCTCTGCTCTGCACGTGTCCATGGCTGACGAACAGGAGTCAGCAAGCCAGGGGCGACAACCATATCCTGCATCACCTGCAGAAAGAAATGTTGCATGTAAATGTAGGGGTCCATGTGACACAGTCCTGACAGCTGTGTCGACATGAGAAAGAAACAAACAAGACAGTGTGACAACAATATACAGCTGCAAACTATGCAGCTCTATCAGATATACATATGATGACATACAAGCTAAACATGGCTTATCCAGCCCGTAAACACATTTCAATATCACAAACGACCATAGTCACCCTTAAAATAATGTGTGTGTGTGTGTGTGCTACATGCGTATGGTGATGCAGTTACTGTCCACATCTGCAAACCCACAATGGTGACACCACAATAGCAATCCAATGCTCCCATAATCACAGGGTATGTCTCATCAATAACCAAGGGAAAACACACAGCCATTTGCGTGTGGTACACATACACACCATGTATGCCATGGTGGTAGGTAAGAATGAAAAGCATATCACCTGTTGACATCCTGTTTATGAATGGCAACATATGATGTTTATTTTGTCAGGCAAAATAGACTGTGTATTGTTGCGCGCCAATGCCTGTCATAGCCATACTCTTCCCAGTCCCCATCCTGTACACATCCCTCTGAAGGTGCGGTCGTCCAACATGCACACTGTACCCGTCATTAGTTTGCCCCCAAAACATATGCATAGGCACATAACCGTCCGGTGTAGCTGGTTCCCATACCGCTGTGTATGCACCCACGTAGTCCCCTTGCTGTACCTGTACATTTTACACTTTGTGTTGTGAAATGAGAATGGCCAGACAAGATGACACAAACGTACCCTCAACTACAGTGTCAGAGGCTACTGTAAACACTACATATTGTTGCAAGTCTGCTGTGACATAGGCAATATGTCTGGCCAAATATATGCACACGTGTTTTCCCCTGCTGGAAACCTCAACATCATCTATCAGATATTAATATACACCTACTCATGTCAGATAGTGAGCCCTGGGTGACAACTCCATCACAGAGTGCGTGTGTCAAACTGACACGCACATGACATGTGTGTACTATAGGGTTACCCAGAACCAGACATGTTAAATGACGGAGAAACATTATCCAGCAATTTAAACATCATCACAGGTGTATGTGGTGGACAAAACCACCCCACCAACCACCCCATGTTTGCATATGCTACCAACATGCACTATGAGGTCATCATCAAACAACATAGATGTCTGCACTGAGGTGGCAGCACATGTACAACATGTGCATATAACGGTCATAGACTGTGAGGATAATCATGATGTAGGGTTAATGTTTCTAGTCGTACCACACGTACAAAAAAACATGTAATAATGTATACCAACACCAGTCCTGTGACTAACATCAATCATATGCAAAGTGCATGTGTCAAACTATATAAAACCTCTACTGTGATCACAAATAGAAACATGTATAATGACATACAGAAATAAAAGACCCTGACATACTCACCCAGCAAGATACATTCGCCAAAACGTCCCTCCTCAAATTGTGTGAATATTGCCGAGTGATGCAGGATATAGGAGTCATGGGTGGACCCTGCAAACCTAGGGACCACATTCAGAATATGCTGATTTGCATCACATACAACCTGAACATTCAGGGAATGGTAGTGTTTGCGGTTGCGGTACGCTACCTCCCTGTCTATAGGCGGGACCAGGGCAACATGTGTGCAATCAATAGCTCCCATCACGTGTGGTATCCCGGATAATGCCTCAAAGGCCTGGTTCAGGGTCCACCATTGTTGCCTAGTGGTGGGGTATGGCTATGTAATTCCCCCCATCCGGCTGACCATGGCACGCAGTACCGGGTGGAGACATCGTGAGAAGGTGGGCCGGCTCATGCCACCCACTGCGGCCACAGATGTCTGAAAACAGCCGGAGGCAAAGAAAGGTAAGGCAGCAAGGAGCTTGACTCAACCAGGTATGGGCATTGGACCGATCAGTCAGGGGCTCGAGGTCAGGTCTAAGATCCTCATAGAGACCCCTAATAGCCCTTGTGCTCAGTCGGTAAAGGGAGATGACCTGGTCCTCTCGCATGTCATAGAGCTGGGGACGGGGCCTGTAGAGGCGTGGCTGCCGAGCCTGCACCTCGGCACGCCTCCTGCGCCGTGCACGAACAACACAGGCTTGGACCGCCACCACAGCTGCAGGTCTGAGTTGCTGCGGGACTATACCCATGCCCTGTGCCCCCAGCCCCATCGACACCATCTCCCATGTCCGGCAACCCAAGCATCTGCCCACTGCACAGGACACATGCAGCAGCATAGACATGCGCCATAAACTCCTCCCACCAAACTAAGAAACAAATAAACTATGTCACACACAATAAACTATCTAAGCACTGTACAAACTACAAGACACACCAGACCATACACACACAAGACAATACAATCCTCAATACAAACACCAGCCAAACAATCTACACATACACCTGTTTGGACTCCCTTACTGTCTCTCACCAAACACACTTCTACTCTTCTCCGCCTACAACCCTCAACGTCGACAAGCTGTTCTCCCTCACCTATATTTCTTTTTCCTTGCCATGACGTCCAATGCGCATGCACATCTGCTCGCAGACGAAGGTCTAGAGTCACGCTCATGCGCGACTCTACGCATGGGTGTCGGCATGTGCGTGGTGACACGCAGATGCGCATCGCCTTGCGCATGCGCAAAAAGCACCCAGACGCCCATGCGGGACTCCACGTAATGCGTATGCGTGACCATACACATACGTAACACTATTTCCCTCGGCGCATGTGTGTGTTGACGCCTGCAAACGCCCATGCGTATGACGTCCACACTCACGGCGCACGAGCGCGACGCACGAGCGTGTCCCACCAAATACACGCCTGCCACAAATGCGCATGTGCAGAAATCAAACGTGCAAATACCGTATAAATAGGCCTCAACACGTGGCACACGGTGAGGGATGTTAGAGGATGTTTTCACAAACAGACACAGAGGTAAAGAGTGAGCCAGAGCCAGAGGATAGGTTAGAGGTAGTCCAGAGGAAGGAGTGAGACATAACGGTACAGTGTGCAATAGGGAGTGAGGCTGTGGTGGCAAGAAGTCAGAGGAAGGCGGGGATATAGAGATTTGAAGCAGAGTCTGAGAGAGAGAGGCTGAGGTAGGGGTACGGCACAGGATAGAGGGAGAGGAAAAAGTAAATAATCACTGTAGTATCTGTGTACATGTGCTCATTTACTTGACACAGCACCTGTGTTACAGTGTACTGTATTGTGTCCTCTATTGTAGTGTTATTGTTATCTGTTGTGTGTGCTGTGTCCTGCTGTGTGTTGGTGAACGGGGGTTGTTTGAGAGGTGCCTGTGTTCAAGGTGGATATGGAGAGGGACAGTGACAGAGAGGGCCAGTGTGAGGAGGCGGAGGATGTGGGGCAGCCAGTTGGTGATGAGTCACCCAGGGCACAGACTGCACAGCCTAGCCATGAACAGGCAGGGCCATCTGCTGAGCGACAGCCGTCACATTACAGCCAAATGGCCAAAAGAAAAAGGGTCCCTGTGCCAGCAACACAAAGGAGGAGAGCTGTAAAGTTCAGTGACAGTGAAAACCATATATTACTCACCCATGTCCTTGACAACTACGATGTATTATTTGGCAGAATGAGCACACGCACATCTGTTGCAAACAGAATGGCAGTGTGGGAGGATCTGCGTACTGCACTGTGTGGGGCAGGGGGCCCCACACGTGATGTAGACAGCTTAAAAAAGAGGTTTTCTGACATCAAGAGAGGTGTCCGTCAGCACATGGTTGCTGTAAGACAACATGCTATGGGCACAGGTGGCGGACCCCCCCTCACACCCACACTCTCGCCCCTGGAACAAGAACTTGCAGCACGGCTGGGAGACATCTACCTTCGTGGACTGCCAGAGGCCCTGGGATAGCGCACATCCACATGCAGGTATGTACACTAACTAATCATTTCTTTCCCATGTACAATCTCCATATTCCGTACAGGGCAGTCCTATGCAAATACACTCCCATATGTGTCCACAAAAATCCACATCATGTTGCCCATCCTGTTGTGATATGTGTGTGCAATATCCTTACCTCACCATTTCTGTTGACATGTCTGGGGTTCACATCCAAACATACCTCCTCAACCCATCCCACGAGAATATGGCATAATGAAGCACACACACACATGAGTCACCAGACACAAAACAACTGTGATTTCCATACACTGCATGACTGTGTTGGTCATTTCCAAGGCATGTTTGTATGACATGACAGCAATACAGTGCTGCATGTGCACCCCAGTGGGCCAAAGGTGATGCCTAGTTGCCATACGCTGCACTATGCGTCACTGCGAGTCACATGTAGCACTGAGAGAATCATATGACATACAAATATGACCCATACTCACAAACCAACACACACATGCAGTGACTTGCATAAAGCAGGTGTTAGGGTGGGGGCAGTAACACGCATGTGCGGAAATATGTTACAAACACAGAGGAATGGGATGCTATGGGCAAACATGTGCAATGTGACCATGAACAGGAGAAGGGGCGATCTGCCACCTGTGCATGGGCACAGCACACACATGTGTCCCTAACCCAGACACATGGTGGTGACACACACGTATGGGAGTGTGTCCGGTGTCTGGTATGCAGCACACATGAACGGACGCAAAACATCCTGTCTGTGTGTTATGTATCACCCATGTATACATATGTGGTTTGCTGAAACATATGTGTGCTCTCTCTGATTCCTCCCAATGCAGGTGACTACAGTCAAATGGGTGCGGAGGAAGAGGAGGAGGAGGGGGCAGAGGAGGAGCAGGAGCAGGATGAGGCGGTGGTGGAAGAGGAGGAGGGGGAGGTCTACATTGCAGCCCCTATGAGTCTGATGGAGGCAGAGGCTGCTGTCTCTGGGGGCAGCACAAGTGCTGGCGATGAGTCCCTGGAGCCACACGTGCGCGCCATGACACCATTGCGTGAAGCAGCAATAGAGACCAGCCAACCACCCATGCCAGCAGAACCAACACCTACACCTCTCCGGAGTTGATGATGGCAGAGATGAGGGCCTATGGTGCATCATCACATCGTGCTGCTGAAGGTGGGTGACAATAGACTGTCACAACCACAACACACACACCAGTAGTCCACAGTTGGTGGGTGTGTGGTGGCTGTTCATACATTACCTCCACACGTTACATGTTCTGCTTGATTACTTTAGATGTGTGATACCCAAAGGTTGTAGGGTACCTGAAATGATAGCATTCTACCCCCAATAGAATAGTGTATGTTCAGGTTGATACACATGGATGCAGACATATGAGGAATGTGTCTGACGGCCCAGCACTCTATGACAACATAAATTGATACAGACATTGGGAAAGCTACATCCTGCCGCTCTGCAGATACCCAAATGTCTTGTACACAGCAGGATGACAACTTAGCCATAGTCTGCTGTGTTAATGAGCATATGTTAAGCTATATGACCATTCCTCAATGTCTGCATTTGCGGGTAGCGGGAAACATAGCCATGTCTTTGTAGAGCTCTGATGTCCCCCTCTGTTGCTTCCCCTGCTCTGTCCAAACAGAAAAGCGTGTAAATGTACTACACAAAGGGCAATGTCCTTATCGGCCCCACTTATATGGAACTCTCTCCCTCCCGATGTGCGATCCATGGATGATTTAAAGGAGTTCAGAAAACAACTGACATTTGTACTCTTCACTGAGTACTATGGCACAGACATCTAACAGTCTCTATTATTATAGCCTGCATGTAACGTGTTTTACTGTAACAGTTCCTTGATGTTGTGTATCCCAATTTTACCTTCACTCTTAGGTTTAGTCAGTGTATGCCCCCCTGTCTGTGTTCTCCCCTCCTGTGTCTTGGTAACCACTGTGATTTAAGGAAGAGGCGGTATAGAAAACCTGTACAATAAATAAATAACTAAATAACTACACATTTGTTACATGGCCTACATTATCTGGACCAAGGACCCTCCTCTGTGTTACAGTGAGGGTGCACATGTATCACTCAGGAGTCACATATGTGCAGCAGAGGTGCACATGTACAGGTAAGGTGTGTCATCCCTGTGCCTACCAGACATCCCATTGCTTCATTAACAAACACATGTCCCTGTCAGAGAATGTGTTTTTCCCTCCACATGTGTCATCAATTGTGATGTCATATCTCGACCTTCCTGTGTTCATCTCCGTTGGTGTCCAGCTGATGTAGTTGTGGCTCGTGCATGCGCAAGCTCCCTACACAATGGTTATGTGAGAGCTGTCATTGGCCAATCCTGTTGCCACAACTGTAGTATATGGGTGTTTCACCACAGCCTGTAAATCGTTGTGAGGGCATACCACATCTACGTCGTGTGATGTGCCCTGTGGGTTTGTCTGCCTGCCATATACTACTGTGGACATTATGTATATTGGCCCTCTCCATTTCTGTGATTGAGTCTGCCCTATCACATCACCAATCGTGTGGCATGTACATTAACTGTTTGTGTATGGCGTTGGAGTAGTGGAGATGTATGGAATATAACACGCTGTATCCCATGCACAGGCAGTCGACATGTTCTGGAGCGGATACGCCTTGCAGTGGAGCAAAACACAAGGCAGGTGTGTGGTGAGATCCATCAATTACATGAGGCGGTCCAAAACATGCCCGTCACCCGGATATGTGAGGCCCTTGAGGGCATGCTGGATGTTATGCGCCGACTTGCTCCTGCACCACCACCAGCACGGGTTCGAGGAGAGGGTCGTGGCTGGGGGAGGGGGGAGGGGGCCCGACGTGTCAGGCGTGGGCGACCACGTCGCCAATAATGAAACATGATATATGCAATAACATGGTATAATCCTAGTTTTTGTTGATCTTACAATGCGCAGTTAGAGCAATTATGTATCCAGTTCAACATGTTTTTGAGGTGTTTGTTATGTGTGTCATGTCAATAGCTTACATATGCAGATCATATGTTGTGTGGGTGTCAGGTAACACTTAAATTTGTAACGCACACACATTAGAATATCCATGTGTATATGGAAAGCTAATTATGAGACTTACGCTGTGACAATAAACAGTTGTATTACTATACATACAGTGTGTGTGTCCAATGAGTGTCCATGTTGTCCCATGTGTATCAGGGAGGCGGGGGGTGTTGGTGAAAACCCTAAATGAGCTGCGCCCAGGTCATTTAGTGATGGGTACAGTAGATGACCCACACACAGGTTCCCTGCTGCAAATACCTCAACAGAGTCAGCTACGATTGTCATGCTGCACAGACATGTGATGTGTCACGTGCACCTTGTTTCCCAACATCCTTGGGGATGCAGCGGCACAGTGTGCACAGACATCCATGTGGTCACAGGGGGACTATGTTCCCAATGGCGTGTTTACGTCACATACTCATCGCCGTGTGAAACCCATCATAGAACACTCATTGGTGGCATATATGTGGCTTTTTCCCTTGACCACATCAATAATCTCCTGACTCCCAACACACCATAGGTACGTCTGTGACAGAGGCAGATATGGGTGGTCTGCCTATGTTTGGGACTCAGATATGTGAAGACCTTTGTTCCACATAGGACCATTCCTGTGCCATGTACATCAGTGAGACAGCTGCTACGTTGCAATGGTTACTGTAGACCCCTAATTATGAACATCTACACCTTATTTGGGGGGTGCTGTTGGTTTCACACACATGTTTGCACCACAGCAACATATGTGCACCCACACATATCACATGCTGACATCCGCACACTTTGCCTAGGTCAGACACGTGAGCATTACAGGTTTTTTCAAAAATATATTTTATGATGGAAAACAGAACTGGGATAAACTTTACAGACGTGGGAAGGGGGAAAATACCATCACCCTCCCCCCCTCCCCAAACATCCCCCCCTCCCCGCAAACGCCCACACGCAAATATAAAACACACACACACATAAAACAGACACACAGGTGACACCCACCCTCCCCCAGCATGCCCACTGATGGAAGACAGGGCAGCACAGGGCACATGTGGTGACGTCACTAGCACAATCACTGACGCCAGTGACGCCATTGAGGGGGTGCTTGCCGACATGGCAGATGTACCACCTCGGCAACCACCCTCTCAATCACTCCCGCCAGCCACTGCTGAGAGTGACACATCTCATGTATGCATTGCTCCATCCCATCCAAGGCCACAGACAGGTGGTCCACGCATATGCCACCACACACACAAATTGTCAATGTTGTCTGTGTGGTGGCATCTGCATAGGGCCTGTCTGTGGCCCTGGATGGTGGAGGCAACTGCAGTGGCTGGGGGGAGGCCACAGTGCCCTGTGATGCCCTGTCTTCAACATCACTTTCCCAAACCCCTTCTGGGAAATCCTCCACCCCTGATCCCTCCCAAACATCCCCCCCCCTCCACATCACCTGCAGCCACCCTCAACCCTGCCTCCCCCACAGACACCCCTTCAGAATGTCCTTCTTGGCCCTCCTGTGTCCTTTCTTCAGGTGATCCAGGTGTTTGCGCCTCCACCACCTCCACCTCATCATCCTCGTCCACCTCCTCCTCCTCCTCCTCCTCCTCCTCCTCCTCCTCCTCCTCTGTGGTGTCCAGGACCACCACCTCTGCATCATGTGGTGTTGGTGTCCTTCGGAAGAGGTGTGCAGAGGTGGTGGCCTCATCCTCGGTGCCATCACCATCTGTGGAACATGACAGCCATCAGCACGTTTCTCTGTCAGAAATATAGCACATCTACATAGGCAGGTAACACAAAGGCATCTCTGATAATGGGACATAAGTTACAAATACGTGACATTCTCATTATTATACATCATCACCCTTTTGTGAGTTCTCACCCTGGAGGCGCTGAAGGTATGCAGCATGGTGGAGGCGCAGCTCCCTGCCCTTCTTCCGGAGATCCTCGATCTGTGGATATGCAAAGGAAAGGTGAGGGCATTAGTGACTCGTCACCTTCTGCTGGTTTGCCCACACCACACACACACACACACATCACTGTGCACAGGGTCTTGCTGCTTCTGCGACAGTGCTGTGTGTGTGTGTGTCATGTACTGCATAGTTTGTCACCTGTCAGCAGGCAGTTCCATGGGCAACACGCATATGTCATGCCATGGGTTCTCCGCTGGTGACAAGGGAGCCTGTGTGTCACAGCTGACCCTCATCCCTTGTGACGGTGTGTGTAAGCATCCCACAGTGTGAATGCACTGCCCCTCCCCTGTCCAACATGTCTCTCTCAGGTGAGGTATACAGCTTACACAGGGATCAACATTGAGAAAAACGTGTGAGAGTGACACGGACATGGAGTGGGCCCCCCCCCCCGGGGATTGGGGGGGCTGTTATGTCCTCATGCTGCTGTTACGCCAGGTAAACTCTGACAGGGGTTTGGCTATGCTGTCACCAGATACACACATAACATGGTCTATCACCTGGCTGCAACGTATATGTACATGCTAGTTTGTTTTCACAGGTGTGCTGATGGACTGTGGCTGCCTTCTTATTCCCCACCTCTTTCTATAGCATCCTGTGTGAGTGGCAGATAAAAGTGGGTGACATCATTTGGGTGTGGCCCAGGGCAGTCAGCCCAAACGGGCCATGCCTGGAAGGGCCTTCAGGGAAGCTTACATGGTTCGTGGGGGGTGGCCAGCAAGGCGTCTTAGGTATTCATATTTCATTATGGCCTATTGGCAAACGGGGGGAAACCTACAAAGTGACATACTCCTGTTATCTCATGGCTCACGTGTGTGTGGGGGGTTATGGAACCTCCATTTGTGTACATTGTGACATATAGGTCAGATGACACACAAAATAAACATACACTGCCACACGTGTTTCACTACAATAACTAGTGTCATGCAATGACAGACACAGTGACCTGCTTGATGTTTGGCAATCCATGACCTAGGAAGAGCCATATTGCACGGCCAACATCACAACACACATACACATTTGTTTGCTTATGATGTCATTTAAAATGGACACTGGGGTGTGTTCTCATGCATCCTGGGGTTTCATCAATATAGACACACATGGAAGGCCTACCTCCTTTTGTTCACAGAACATTCGGGGGTCACAGTACCACCTGCATTAGTTGCTTTGTCTGTGCACATGTGTGCAGTGACACCTGTGGCCAGTGTACATGGCTCCCTCAGCACATCCTGTACATACCCTATCGCACCCTTGCATGACCTTGTAGCAACATTGCACAGTTTGTTGCCAATGATGTTGTCCATGCTAGTCACAGTTACACTGCATGTGCTGTGTTACACACATCTATGTTGAGATTCTCTTTAGACATCCTGGTACTCAACCCCACTGGCAAACTGATATGCAACCAATCATTGGCGGAGTGTGTGGTGAGAGGAGTCATTGTGTGGGTGGCCCTATTGACTGTGACAGGGGACACTAACATAAACATTCACCTTTGACAGGGCCAACAATATCAATGCTTGCACCACTGGCTGCATTGTGGGAGGTGTGTCATATGGGCAAGCTGCTGGCTATGTGCAACCTACGTTGCACACAGTTGATGTCAGCGTAATGTAGAGGTAGGGGTGGGTATTGTTCCTGTATGGCCTAGGTTATGTTGTTATGTGCATATTCACTGGTTCAGCTGGGCTGACAGAAGGTGTTTTGTGGAAGCAATATCGACAGGGGCCAAACCAACATAACGGCTCTTTGCACCAGTGCTCATGTGTGGGTTTATGTATGTGTTATCCAGCAACATCAGTTGCATGTGTCACTGAAACACCATCAGTGATGTCCATGTGTCTGATGTTGTTGGATTTATCTTAGGTGTTAAGGTTTTGAACCACAATCTGCATGGTGGTATGGGGACATGTCTCTGCTACAGGTTTCTGATAACACATATAATGGCTAAGGGGGATGGGGTGCTGTTACACACATTAACCTCTGCAGCTAGCATATCATCTGGAGACATCACAGACATGTGTGATGAGATATTCACTTCACAAACTATGGTATAGGTCCAACCTACCTGCCATGAACATACACATTATCTTACTGACATACCCACCATAGCTATTGCTGATCTGTCCCCCTGTGGGCTGATTGTCCTACCACAATTCATCAGCTGCACACACATTAGCAAAAGGGTGACTAACACGACGCATTGCGCAGCTCACAGGAATCCTGGGGATAGGGAGAATGCATATAACCTGTTAGGCACACACAAGCATATCCCCATGGTGCCAGATGAGCCACTGTAGTGGCATACCTGGCCTCCAGGGGATAGGGAGCATAGAGCAAAACTGTTAGTGCACACACAACCATATCTCCATGGTGCCAGATGAGCCACTGTAGTGGCATACCTGGCCTCCAGGGCATAGGGAGCATAGAGCAAAACTGTTAGAGCACACACAACCATATCTCCATGGTGCCAGATGAGCCACTGTAGTGGCATACCTGGCCTCCAGGGGATAGGGAGCATAGAGCAAAACTGTTAGTGCACACACAACCATATCTCCATGGTGCCAGATGAGCCACTGTAGTGGCATACCTGGCCTCCAGGGCATAGGGAGCATAGAGCAAAACTGTTAGAGCACACACAACCATATCTCCATGGTGCCAGATGAGCCACTGTAGTGGCATACCTGGCCTCCAGGGGATAGGGAGCATAGAGCAAAACTGTTAGTGCACACACAACCATATCTCCATGGTGCCAGATGAGCCACTGTAGTGGCATACCTGGCCTCCAGGGCATAGGGAGCATAGAGCAAAACTGTTAGAGCACACACAACCATATCTCCATGGTGCCAGAAGAGCCACTGTAGTGGCTTTCCTCGCATCCAGGGCACTCCGAGCATAGTCAAAAACTGTTAGAGCACACACAACCATATCTCCATGGTGCCAGATGAGCCACTGTAGTGGCATACCTGGCCTCCAGGGGATAGGGAGCATACAGCAAAACTGTTAGAGCACACACAACCATATCTCCATGGTGCCAGATGAGCCCTTGCGATTGTCCACATGGAATCCAGGGGATAGGGTGTATGTGTTAACCTGCCCATGCACAGACAAGCATTTTCCATGGGTTTCTTAGAGCCTACTGGGATGAGCTCTATGGACCTCTGCAGTTAGGGGAAGTGTTTGGGGCTCTGACAGCACACAGACCAATATCACAGGGCTGACAGCAAACACACTGTGATGGGCTCTCTGTCCTCCTTGTGATAGGGTGGATGCCTGAAATTGGATGGGCACGCACAAGCATTTCTCCAGGGTGATTGCTAGCCCACTGTGATGGGCGCTGTGGACCCATGCAGATAGGCGTGTGTATTGAACAACATGGCCAACACTGCCCATCTCATCTGGGTGTGTGACATACCATCAATGCTACGTTTCACTTATCCTTGTGCTTGTCCCAGGGTGCTTTGTTACAGGTACTGATCCCACCATATCCATATGTTTTTGTTTCTATTTACATCTGCTGATCTAGGGTCTAGCATAATTACAGTATGTTGTGGCACAGCCATGGCAGCAGCTGACATGCCACAAGGGTAGCATGGACACCTCTATGACCATGTCCATCACCACCTGGGTGCAGGTCACCACACTCACAAATGACACAGATACATTTTGCTATGTCCTCTCATCTTGTGCACATTACTGACTCACAGTACCTCATAACAACAGCATGGACATTTGCAATTAGCACAGGCTACAGATCTCATTTTGAGGTACAGGCACCATACACTTACCTCACGTGGGTAGTCTGCTTCACTATTGTACCGTCTTTGTAGACGTTGCCACGCCCTTAGGACCTTGGAGCTGTCCCTGTGCCCGGTGGCCCCTGAGAAGAGCTTGTGCTGGCGTGGTGCGATCAGCCGGGACAGGTGCCTGAGCTCTCGGAGGTTGAAGGAGGGCTTCCTTACTCTGGGCGCCATTTTCAGATATTATCACCTGATTGGACGCAGCGTGCATCACGCACATGCGTAGGGCACCTGAGGCGCAAATTTACGTGCACCTGCGCCACGCATATGGCGCAGTTCAGAAACGTATGGCGTCCATGTGCGCACCGAACGCAGTACGTGCATGTGGCCTACGCAGCTGGCGCATGTTTGCAATATTTCACGTGCAACTGCGTCACGCAAATGCGCACAGAAAGGTTTATCGCTAGAACCTGCGCGACACACATTACATATACACTGTTGTGTGTCATTTATCTTACGGAACTGAACACCATTTTCGAATGTTGATGTGTATACACATTTGGGTCTTGAACCTATCAACACATACACAATGGTTCTTTGGCTTCTGTATGATGTGATGTGCTATGGCTTTCACATTGCAATGACTGCCAATAATAAGGGCGATGTTAATTAAAGAAGGTTGCTGTGTGGGTACCCGTTAGTGTACTGGTGCCATATACGGAGTGGCCGTTTCAGGGCGGACATAGACAGACACCAGAGCAAACCTGTGCGTGTCGCAGTAATGTGCGGGGCCCACATTGGCGCGTGGGAAGGCTACGTGGGCCGCTGCTGCATAAACATACAGCAGAGCCGTAGTACAATGGTGAAGACACTGACCCATGGTGCAGGGGCCATGGGTTCAACACCCCATTGTGCTCAATGGAAGAGGCCAGCTGCGGCATCAAATGTAGTGGGAAAAAGTGTTGTGGGAGGTATAGTAATTTTGGGCGGCAGAAGGCGGCGCACGGTTTATTTTTAACGGCATGAGTCGGCGCACCGTTCATTGGGGGCGGCAGGGGGCGGCGCACTGTTAGGTTTGGGGGGCAGAGGGCGGCGCGCTGATGTATGAGGGGGCAGTCCGATAGTGGGCGGCATAGGTGGCGCACTGATGTGCACAGCAAACAGTAACAGAGCCTTAGCACAATGGTTGGGATACTGACCAATGGTGCAGAGGTCAGAGGTTCAACCCCTCACAGTGCCCAGTGAGCAAGGTTGGCTGGGGCAGTAAGTATTATGGTGAGGTGTGCTGTAGGAGGCCTTATAGTTTTATTTTATTACCCACTACCAGTATACCCGCTCTAACAGCGTGTTAATATATGGAGGCCCGTAAGGCACATGTTACAGTGCACAGTCCGCAAAGGCACCCTAGCAAGTCCCCTATAGGGCACCATGTATGCTGCGCCACAGGATAATGTATAGTGCACGCAATATGGATGGCAACCATAAGGTGGTCTATAGGGCACCCTATAATGCACCCTCAGAGGCACCCTTATGGGTACAGTATGGCAAGGGTGTGTTTGATGCCATAATATGTACATAGTTGATGCCATAATATGTACATAGTTTCCCTAAGTTATAATCCCAGTTGTATGGGGGGGCGGAGCCTGATGTCCAGCGGGATGGTCGCATAACGCTGAGGCTCCCGAGAGGCCTACTCAGAATCCTGAATTAACACCGTACATACTTGGAACTTCTTCTCTGATCTTGCCGGGGCACATTGGTGAGATGGCGGGGACCAAACCCACGCGCCTGGAATTTGGCTCTCCAGCGGCTTCTCACGGTAAACGTTCCAAAACTGAACCTCCGTCCCCGCAGAAGGGGCTGGCCTTGCGCGAGGGCCCCGAAATGCAGCAGGAAATCCTCGCAGAGATTAGAGGGGTCAAAGACCTCGTGCAGTCAAACGGTGAAGCACTCCGAGCGCTGCGGGAAGATTTGGGTGTGCTGCAAAGCAAGCTAGAAGGGCTTTCTTCGCGTCAGGACAAAATGGAGAGCATATTGGACTCCCATGCGGCCCGGTTGTCCAAACTCGACAAAGTTGAACGTCAGGTGCGGGCCTTGCAGAAAGAAGTGGAAGATGGCAATAATAGAGCGTGCCGCAACAATATACGACTCGTGGGCATACCGGAGGGAGCGGAATCGGGAGACATGAAAGAGTTTTTATGCAAAATCCTCCCTTCCCTGCTCCAAATCACCTTTACCAAAGATTTGGAGATCGATCGCGCTCATCGTGTACCCACAAGCATAACGCTCAACAGGAAGACCCCGCGGCCTATCATTTTTCGACTTTTGAGATATCAACACGTTGAGCAAATTCTAAATGCCTCTCGGGCAAGGGGCCATCTGGAGTTTGAGAGCCACAAGATCTCCTTCTATCCCGACTTGGCTAAACCCACGGTCGACCGCCGAAAGCGCTTTCTGGAATTCCGGCCGCGGCTTCAACAACTACAAGCACGCTATGGCCTGATGTACCCGGCCAAGCTCCGAGTCACGCTTCACAATCAGACAAGAACATTTGAGGACCCTGATCTACTAGCGGAGTTTCTGGATTCCAAAGAAGCCGACTTGATGCGCTGACTTCCTGAATATTCCTGCAAGTATTCTCATATCCGCTGTACCTGCCATATTGGATCTGCCGCAGCCCAGCAAAGAGTCTGGCGAGGGCAGTTTGTTGCCTTACTTTTGATGATATCTGTGACCCGACTCCATCTACCCACAGTAGCCTCGATGAATATCAGAGACAGTGTTAATTATGGACTCTGGTGTTTCTTTTCCTTTTTTCATGTCTTTCTATTTCCTCTCTAGGGCCTCCTCCCGCAGACATATGGTCGCCATATTCTTTGGGGGTTTTGCTTCTTCTCTAAGATACTTTGGTACATACTTTTCAATATGGGGTGTATTAGTCAGAATACTTGGTGATTATGTCATTGTTGCACAGATTCTGATTATGTTGTATGTTTTCAAGCGCCCTTACCTAAAATGTCTATTACTGATTGATGGCACCATGTAAGATTTTGTCATTGAACGTAAAAGGAATCAATAATCCGATCAAACGGAAGAAAATCCTAAGCTACCTAAGTCAGGAAGCTGCGGATCTGATCTTTCTCCAAGAAACGCATTTAAATTCGAAGGAAACTCTTAAACTCAATATTAAACCTTACATGGTGGCCGCCTATTCCCCAGCCGTTTCTAAGAAATGTGGGGTTGCCATACTGGTTAGGAAATCTTTGCATGCTACTATTATTGCGACTAGCTCAGATACAGAAGGTAGATGGTCCAGAGTTCATCTCAAGATAGGTAGCCTTGAAGTTACATGTATATGCCTTTACGCTCCTAATGTGGATGACCCTGCCTTTTTTGCTACCATTGCTCAGGTTGCGCAGGCCTCTGCTAATACCTCATTGATAATTGGGGGGGATTTCAATCTAGTCCTTGATCCCCTGATTGACAAACAGCCGCCTAGGACAAGTGGTCCCCCCAAGAGTCACACCACGCTCACCTCCCTGATCAAAGATCTTGCTTTAGTTGATCTATGGAGGTTACTACACCCCAATGAGCTTGACTTCACCTTCTTCTCTTCCCCTCATAAATCCCAGTCTCGCATAGACTTCTTTCTAATATCAAAACTGTTAGTTCCTCAGGTGGACACTGCAAAGATTCACTCCCAACATATTTCAGATCATGCTGCCATTTCCTTTCAATTACACACTACTGCACCCCAAGGGAACTCGGGGGCCTGGTTCTTTGATAGAGCCCTGTTAACTCAGCCAGAGTTCCAGTTAGAAATTCGAGCAGCCATACAGGATTACTTCCACTTTAATCTACCCCAGGATACTGCGAATTGGGCTTGGTGGGCGGGCTTTAAAGCGGCCATTCGAGCAACGATCACTAGCTATCAAATCCGCCTGCGAAAACAACGCAAACAGCAGCTACTCATACTAGACCAACAAATAAAAGCAGGCGAAAGAGTTCTAACTTCACGTACTGATCCATGTGTATTAATTCGACTACGGCGTCTCCGTTTTCAATATAATTCAATCCTCTCAACTGCAGCTTCTAAGAGTATTGAGCTTCAGCGAGGGACATATTATTGTGAAAATAACCGAGCCGGTCGACTCTTAGCCAACGCCTTGAAAGGTCAAAAAGAAGCCAAACGCGTAGCGGCCCTTCGAGCTCCACAGGGAGGGGGCATAGTGACCACAGACTCCGACATTGTAGAGCTCTTTCGGGATTTCTATACCCGCCTATATCAATCTGAATGTGAGTTCTCGTCAGAGACATTCGAGCGATTGCTTTCCGGCATTCAGCGGCCGACCCTCTCTGAAGATGATAGGGATGCGATGGATGAACCCTTCTCTACTTCAGAGATCCAATCTGCCCTAAAACGAACAGCCTCGGGCCGTGCCGCAGGGCCCGATGGTCTCCCGACCGAATTCTACAGAACGTTCAGTGCAGATTTAGTTCCCTATTTAAAACTCTATTTTACTGCCCTTGCGGTAGATACATCCTCTTTGGGATCCTTTTCTGCAGCTAATGTGGTAGTATTTGAGAAAGAAGGCAGAGACCCGCTACTAACCGCCAACTACCGTCCAATCTCCCTACTTAATGCCGATTATAAGATCTTCGCAACGATCTTGGCCACCCGGCTATCTGACAGGATGGTCACCCTAATTCACCCCGACCAATGCGGTTTTATACCTGGCAGATCAACTGCTGACAATGCTCGGACCTTGTGCCATGTGCTATCCAGTGCTGCCAATCTAGATCATCCATGGGTGGGTCTTTCCCTGGATGCCGAAAAAGCCTTTGACCGCCTAGAATGGCCCTTCTTATTTGCAGTTCTCCGATGGTATGGCTTTGGGGAGGGCTTCCTCCGATATCTCCAAGTTATGTATACTCAACCCGTCGCCAGTATTTGTGTAAATGCCATCAAGTCTCAGCCATTTAATCTCCAAAGAGGCACGCGTCAAGGTTGCCCCCTATCACCAATGCTCTTTGATCTAGCTCTTGAACCCCTAGCCCTCCTTATTAGACAGTCCGCACGTATTCGAGGTGTTCCCTTCAGTCATAGGGAGATTAAGCTCTCTGCATATGCAGATGACCTTATGCTTTTCGTATCCCTCGATTCGGTTCCAGCTGTCTTGGATCTGGACCAAATCTGTAGCATTCCCACTGAACCGCTGGGTACATGAGGCTGACATGCAGGCCTATCCCTTCCTTTGGCAATCCCGCATGGTGAAGTATCTCGGGGTCCATTACTGTTCTCCTTTAGAAGACACTATCAGTTTTAATGCCAAAGAGGTAGTCTCCAAAGTCCGTGAGCTCACGAATCGTTGGTCTCCCTTATCTCTTACATGGTGGGGCCGCTTAGAAACTGTGAAAATGATGATAGTCCCCAAAGTGAACTACATTTTAGAAATGCTGCCATGCTTACTCCCGCTACATACTTATAAAGATATTGAGGGCCTTCTCGTCCGTTATCTCTGGCAGGGCAAGCCACCAAGGATAGCTAAACAAAAACTACAGTCTGCAAAGGAAAGAGGGGGTACCAGATTTCCTGATTTTCTTAGATATCATCAAGCCTTCCTACTTAAGCAAGGTGCCCGATGGCTAGATGCCTCAACAGACAGCAGACCAGTTTGGCTTGACATAGAAGAAGAGCTTAGTAGCCCAATTCCGTTGACCCATCTCCCTGGTATGTCCTATCAAGTAGACACCCGCCATCCACCAATGATTGTCGATACTCTTGCAGCCTTTAACACACTCATTCTATCACTAGGCCCGAACGTATGTCCTCAGGACGGACTCCCGCTATGGAATAACCCCAGAATTCAAGTCCTAAATAGAACGATAGCATGGAAACCCTGGTACTCAAGGGGGATCTGGACACCCCAACAGCTTTTCTCTGCAGCTCGTTGGAAAACCTTTTCTGATTTACAAAAGGAATTTGCGTTACCAGCGAAACACTACTTTCAATTGATGCAGCTTCAACACTGCCTCAAAAGTGCTCGAATCATGCCGCCCTCTGCCCCTACTGAGGACGGGCTATTAGAGATAGTTCACTCTATTAGTAGTACACATGGGGTAGCCTCTAACTTTTATAAAATATTATGTCAGGGTACAGACACGGCCACTTTTAGAGCCCAACAAGCCTGGGAGCGCGAACTGCAAACTACTTTAACCCCTGTGCAATGGAGCGTTTTCTGGAGCAAAGTAGTGCGGGTTTCCCGGTCTGCCTCTGTTACCCAAACTCTCTTCTTTTTTGCACACAGATGCTTTTATACCCCAGAAAAAATAGCCAAATGGAACACAAATGCTAGGGACCAGTGTTGGTCTTGCCATACTGCTGTGGGAACCTTCGCTCATGTTATTTATGAATGTCCTCAATTACAGGTTTATTGGGGGCGGGTCTGGGGTTGTATTCAATTTATCTTACACCTTCACGAACCTCTCTCTTGGAAGATCGTGGGACTCTGCTCTGTGGCGGAGGTCCCCTCTCTTCCTAAGAAGGGTCGCTTTCTCCTTGATTTCATGCTGGGTATAGCCATATGCTTAATCACGAGGAATTGGAAGGATAGCTCTCGACTTACTGTCAATGAATGGTGGAACCTCGTCTGCTTATATAGTAAATATGAGCAGATACCTCGGAGAGCTTTTCCCCATGCCCAACCTCACTCTCGCTTGTCTAAATGGCAGATGCTTAATGATTATGTACAATCTGCTCATTGCTCCAACATGCCTGTATAATGTGCACTCATCATGTTTCAGATCACCGTTAGGTTTTGTAACACAATAATGTAAGTACACGCCCGCTTCGGGAATGATTAGTTTTCTAGAGAAGAAGCAGGGGGGAGGGGGGTGGTAGGGGTTTACTTTGGTGTATGTATTACACTTTATGTATCTGTCTTTTAGCTGTATGTCTTCCTTTTCCTTTGTTGTTATAAAATGAAAATAAAGAATTTAAAAAAAAATAATCCCAGTTGTATATTTCCTGTTATATGTAAACTCACCACAGTCTGTTGATTGAAATGAGTATTCCTGTTTAATGTAAACCGCGCTGATGAAAAATAGTGCGGTATAGAAGACATTCAAATAAATAAATAAATAAACATATGTCCAGTAAAAAAGTACAATGCTCTGGACAACCCTATCACAGAACCCCTCTGTGGACTTGAACCCATGACCTCCTGCTATAAAGGCAGTGACAGAACCATTGGGCTACAGCACTATAGCTCTGAGTAAGTGCCTGTGTGGCTGCAGAGAGCCTGCACGTCACCCCACAGACAGTCTGCTGCTGTAGACAGGACGGGGTAGGCCACCCGTACCCATGATGCAATGCACATGCAAATCAGCTGCCCACAGATGCACACAAGATGGGGACTGCACCCCAAAAGCTACACGGCATGGTAGGGGGAACTGTCCGTGTCCACCCACACAGCACCTCGGCCTGGTGGGGGGCCTGAGCGTGAGGACTGCCGGCGAGGGGTAGCTACACACCGTCACATTGTGCAGGTAATGTGCTCACCCTGAGGGTGGGTGGTGGCGCCCAGGACCAGGTCCACATCAACGGCCATGCCAGAGCTCAAAATCAGTATTAACCTGTGTGATAAGAAGGTGTTGCAAACTCATCATGGATACCCCTTCTGTCTTAGTTGGTGGTTCCCCCCCCCCAATAGGTGGGCAACGTAACTACCCCCCCCCCCAAATGACAAACAGGGTCTCCCATCAACAGATCCCCATCCTTTCCCCCCCCCCCCTTGCACTAATGGCAGTACAGTGGGCCATCAACCCCTGTCCTGCTGGGGGACAGACACCCTACAGGGCAGTCCAAGCAGCTCCACACACATCCAAAACACACTATCAGACAGACAGTAGGCCTAGCTATTCAGGGGTGCACCCCAGCACTATCTGATATTCTCCTGCAGCAGGCCATCAGCTGCTGCACCCTGCAAGGAGCTCCATCAGGACACATACCAGCTGTGCAGAGTCTGCTGGATAGTCCTGATAGGATTGCATGCACCCCAAACTGGGGTGGCAGCACACACAGGCAGATCAGTCCATGAAGAGGCCCCAACAGGACACCCATATATATCACAGGAGAGAAATGCTATACAGCACTATGGGGGTGCCTAGCCATGCTGTCATCACTGCACGCTCAGGGTGAGAGTGATCCACCAGCAGCAGATACAGAGGTCAGCCTGTCTGTGTAGGTGGTGGCTGGGCATTACAATGTCCCAGCCAGTGCCCCATGCCCTGTGCAGATGCATCCTGGCCAGCACACCCTGTCTGAGCTATACCCATGGTACCTTGCTGCTCATTATGCACATTGTCAGGCCAATACTGGCAACAGTGCTGGCAGTGTGGCCTGTGGAGGGTGTTTGTAGCCAACACACACTGTATAGACAGACACCCCCCCCCCCTCACCTATGCCAGCATTGTGCTACTATTGGGGGAGTCATTCGACGTGCCCACCACACCAGTCCTGGGAAGGGTACAGGCATGGATATGGTACACAGTACTGCTGCGTGTCACTCCCCAGGGTGGTAAATACTGTCAGGGGCCAGACCTGGGGCACGCACCACAGACAGCCGACAGCTTGTTCTGCTGCAGCACAAGGAGCAAACAGTGCTGAGCGTAGGACTGTCTACCTGCCAGTACCCACATCAAACGTTTGTGGTCTGTGTACCGTGTACCCAGGTATAGGGTGGCATTGCTAGGGTACGCAGGAGCTAGATCTGGGAGATGCCCCCCCAGGGGGCTTTTCCAATGTGGCCTGTGGGTGTGGGTGCGTCTGGACCTGTTGCCTCTTGCTTTACGGCAGAGTGTCCCTACTCCAGTCCTGGTGTTCCACACACTGTTCGGGCCTTCATGCTGTCCCCTATGAATATGCATGGGCTACAGTTGCATAGCATGGGGGTGGTGCAGACATCTGCAGCACAGGCATCTGTCTTAGGGGAAGCATGGAACCTGAATGGTGTTTGGCCCTCCAGGACTGCATTTGGGAGACTCTGCTGGAGATAATGTGCCTGTTTATGGTGTCTGTGTTTGGTGTGGTAAAAGATAGGCGTATTGACCATGCCTATGTTCTCAGCAATAAAGGTTTGTCCTTACTACCACGGTGTAGCTGTGGGGTGAATATGTGGACAGGGTTGGCAGTAGCTGCAGCTGGGCTCTGAACCTGTGACCCTCTGTTCTTGCACACACTGTCTGTGTGCACTGCACCACCGTGTAGCCACTGATTGGCTGCAACCCCTGGGTGGTCCATGACTGTACATCCGACAGGGCCTGTCTGTTGCAGTGGACGGTGCCAGCCTGCACATGGCCTGGCCACTGTCCTCTGTGGCTAGCAGCCACTGCCCCCTCCACCATCTGAACCCTTCCGCCAACATGCTGGCATGTCCTTATCCTTGCAAAGGGATATGACCTGATTGCGTAGTGGAACCCCAGGACTGTATTTGGCTCACATGGTATAGCGGTCTAGCTGTTGTTCTTTAGCAAGGTTTTTGTGGAATGTGGGCCACCCATTACGTGATCATGACCAGGGACACAATTGGCCCTTGGCACGTGGGGTGAAGGCATGTACAGGCACATCTGTCGTACATAACCTCTACCTACTTAACCTCTACCTACGTGTCCTTGGCCCCTACAGTTGTGGCACTACAGGACTGCATTTGGGGGACGCGGCTGTTGGTGATGCACATTGTGCTGGTGTGTGTGTGGTGTAGGGTAAAATATGGGTGTTTGCAACATGCTTTTGTTCTGTGCAATAAAGGGGTGTCTCTGCTATCTGTGTTTAGTGGTGGGTTAGATATTGGGATTGTGCTGGCATGTGCCATAGCTGGGATTTGAACGTGTGACCCTCTGGTCCTAGAGGTACCGGCTCTGTCCACTGCACCACACTGTGGCCACAGAGACAGTGCAGTCCCTGGAGATAGTAGACCTGGCAGGGTGGGGTTCCAAAACCTGCTCTGCACATTATTACTGTGAGCTCCTTCACCCTGTCTGGTGACAAACGTGCAAATATAACACGGGTATGACGTCCGAACAGAGGGGGATAGCATATTCCCATGCTGGGCAACAGTGCTATTGATGGACAACCATAAGTAACACTCCCAGGAGGGGTACAATACACGGAGACGTTTTTGGAGGTGTCTCCGCTCCGTGCCCCTTTCCAAACAACTGTTATTTTATTTTTTTGGAGCTCTGCTGGGTGTGTTTTTAACTTTTGCGCATTACTATACCTGTTCCCCAGCTGACTTACTATTTTAATGCTTTTGTTGTGGTAATTTCCTCTTTTTCATTGCAGTTTTGTGCTGTGCACATGTATCACACTGCTGACGTTTTGCATGTTTCCCCGGTTTTGCTGTACATTGCTGACGGAAATGGTTTCTCTTCCCTTTATATGCCCTCTACCGCGAGTGTTTCACTCGCGCTATTTTTTACATGTAAATTCGGGCCCGATACTGTGCGGGGAGCCTCTCCCCTCCCACTCTCCACCCATTGACCCCATCCCTCCGCCCCTCCGGAGCCTTCCTCCGCCCTCCTTTAGCCGTTCCACGCCTCTATCGGACATTTGCGGGCCCGCACTTGTACGGGGCCCGTTACTGAACCGCGTACCTGTGCGGGGGTGACACGCACGTGTGCGGGGCGTTTAAACGTGTTTCTGCGCGTTTCAATGCCGCGTTGCCGTGCGCTATTTTGCGCCGCGCAGATTTGCGGACTTTAGTAAACATGCCCCATGGTGTACCAATGTAGGGTACAAATCTGTCTTTGCTGATATAAGGAAACCAAAGAATTGGATTGTCAAGAGAAGGGGAAAGACAGGTACAATAACATGAGACATAAAATCAGTCTGTAAAATGTCGACATCATGCAAATCAAAGTTGTAATCAGTGACATCAAGGCTCTCCTGGTGAATGGACATTTCAAATATATGAAAGTCCTTATACTCCTATAGGTAGTTCAAGGTATCAGTGAAGTTAATGTCATGGCCTTGAAACACATCCAGCACCTGGATTTCAGTAGAAACAGTATCTGCATCTAAATAAAGCAGGGCTACTCCACCAACAGTAACAATGGAGTGCTTAGGAAGATCAACTAAGCAAACATTATAGGATGTAGGAACTTTATTGATGACACCGTGTTTATTCTTGGTAACCAGAGGTTCCTTCAGAGAGTTGCTGACTAACCGTAGATCGATTGTTTACCTTATCAGAATATGGAAAGACTAGGGGACATGCAATGAAGCTACAGGGTAAACTGTTTAAGACTAATAAAAGAAAATATTTTTTCACTCAACGTGTAATCAAACTCTGGAATTTGTTACCGGAGGATGTAGTAAAGGCTGTTAGTGTAGCTGGGTTTAAAAAAGGTTTGGACAAGTTCCTGGAGGAAAGGTCCATAAACCATTATTAAGAAGGGACCCAGGATATCAATGCTTGAACCAATACAAGCATTGTGGAACCTGTGTCCCTTGGGGAAACTGCTAGGTACGTATGACCTAGATTGGCCACTGTTGGAAACAGAATACTGGGCTTGATGGACCTTGGTCTGACCCAGTATGGCATATCTTATGTTCTTATGTTATATGTTCTTATGGTCTGTGTTTTGATATTTTTCATATCAGATTTTAACTTTTGAATATTGCTCTGGAATTTACTTACAGATACTGCATTCACTACAAACATTGTGGATGCAAAGAACCAAGAGCCGTAAATAATGCACCAAGAGCAAATCCTACAAATCTTTTAGGTCTACTGTGTTCTTGCTATATAGGTTGGATCATAGCCTTCTCCAACTGGCTTAAAATATTCTGTACATCAGCAGTGGCATAGTCCATGTGTGCTTTTAACCACTGTTGTGTGTTAGGTGTGTGGGGGTCAGACATGTTGAAGTATTTCTGTGAAACATGTTGTGGGTCCAGTGACACAAAGAATTTCTGTGTGACAGTTTGGGATTGTGTGATAAGGAATCCAGGTGTATCCTGCAGCATGACACCAGAAGGCAGGCCGGGCTCAAACAATTTGGCAATTTCAGATCCCGCTGTCAGCAAAATCAGGAACAGAACTTTTATGGTTCGGTTCTCCATTGGTAAAACAAAACAAACAGGCTATCCTATTTCAAGGTTAATATCATTTTCCCCAGCAGTAGGTTCTTCTGGAAGAAGCTTCCTAGGATGACATGGTC
Source organism: Ichthyophis bannanicus (assembly GCA_033557465.1). Classification (NCBI taxonomy): domain Eukaryota; kingdom Metazoa; phylum Chordata; class Amphibia; order Gymnophiona; family Ichthyophiidae; genus Ichthyophis; species Ichthyophis bannanicus. The sequence continues at coordinate 448,856,191 of CM066035.1, read as the reverse complement.
AAAGCTGATTAATGTAGACCCATTTAAGGGAGCCTTCCCCTTCAATATCTTTCTTTATTTGGATTTGATAAACAACAGGCAAGGCTTTATTCACTATAGGGTATGGACCATTCCAGCTCGGTAAAAAATTATTTTGACTCTTTTTTTGACAATCTGGTATTCTTTGGAGGTATCCCTCAGATCATAGTAGGCTTTTCTACCTCTGGCAGCACTTTCCAAATTCTTTTGGGCAAAAGCAAAAGCACTTTTCAAGTGTTGTCTTAAGTGGGTAACATATTCTTGGGCAGTTGTAGCACATACTAGGTTTACATCATTGGTCCTGTACAGAAGATGGAGGAGCAGTGCCATTCAAAAGGAGTTATGCCAGTAGATCGATGACGGGGGGCTCTGATAGCCATCTGGACCAAAGGTAACTTAATGTCCCAATCCTTCCCCGAGGAGAAGACATATTTCTTCAGGATCCTGAAGGTTTTATTTGCTCCCTGTCCAGCCCTCATTGATGAATGGGTGTCAGGCCACTCCACTCCACTGGTTTGCCCTCCATCCTACTCCATCCTACTCCAGGGGATGTTATTCACCAAATCCACATAAGTTTGAAGTCTAAGAAGGCAATCTGAGCGTATGAAGAGGGGCACTTCATGATAGAAAAGGTGTGTTTGAAGGATTTACCCCCAACTTGCAAAGAAAGATCACAGACTCCTACCCATGTCTTGGGGCCCTCACCAGGCACTTGGAAGGGGGTCAAGGTTCTCCTAACCCAATTAAGGGTGGCCTGGTGATTAAGGTGATGGAAAAAGGTTTCACTGATGAGTGAATGATCACAGTGCGATAACAGGTAGGCTCTTTCCTTCAGAGGTGTGCCCACCTGCACATGAATGAATGGGCCTCTCTTATCCAAGGAGATTGGTGCTAGTTTCCTAGGGGTCAGAGGCAAAAGGGGTCAGAGGACAAAGGGGTACTTACCTCGGTAGCCTCTGAAGTCTCCCGGGCCTTGTCCGTTTGGATTGTGGAATCCTTTAGTAATATCTGCAGTTAGTCAGCATCAAGGATGATGTTAGCTACTGAGCCCTTTTCAATTGTGATTACTTCACAGTTTTCCTGAACCTCATTCCCAGCTCCTTCATACTTGAACTCTAGGATTTGGGGGTCAGTGGATCTCTGGAAATTAATCCTGACAGAAGTGTCCTTGTATTCCACAGAACAAGGACCACTGACCCTATTGTCACTTTTCACTCTGGTATAGGATGGGGTGACATGTGTCCAGATCACTTCTTGGACATAGTCCAGTATGGTGCGCAGCCGTTTTAGGAGCTCCTTGCCAATCATTGCCCAGGGCATTTGGTAATTATCACAGGATTTTTCACCTGTAACTTTCTAAGTTGGAGGGTAAGCCAGACTTGGCCTATAGTCTCTATAGCTTGCTCACCATAAGCTAATAGTAACCCCTCTGTGGGTGTTATACATAGGGTATCCTGTCCCTCCAAGGAACCCTTGAGCCTGTTAAAAAGACTCAAGGTAATAAGGGTAACTTCAGAGGCTGAATCTATTAGTCCCTCACAGGAAAACACCTGTTGTGTTGTAACAGGAATAGTATACCTCTGTCTCTTTGGCTTGAGTTTACTCAGAAAGTACTTGTGCTTCCTTATAGGAACTGTCAGTCTGTATTGAGGATGTGGCCTCTTTGGCTGGCCTGGAAGTCTGAGCTGGCTGTACCCATGAGACAGTGACTGTGGAACTGAAACAAAAGTAGTTAGTCATTCACTGTCATCAGAAGGGGGAGGGGTTTTTGCCTTTTGCACCTTGGACTTGCAAGACCTAGGGCTGCTACTAGGCCCAGGTGCCTTTTGCAGCTCCTCCTCTAGGAAGGCATTCCTTTGTAACTTGTCGAGGGCTGCAGACATTTCCTCTAGTTTCTCTTTTGAATGCAAATCCATGTCACCACCAGGCTTCCTCCTCCAGTTCCGGTTCTGCCTAGGAGAACGCTGGCCGTCAGAATTCCACTTAGGTCCAGATGTCTGATCCCTGTGTCATGACCTGGGGGGAGTCTGTGGAACAGAAGGAGGGTTATTTTTTAAAGTAAGGTTAGATTTGACAGCGCTGACTCTCTGCTTTGGCTCCTTAGGCTGGCTGGGAGCCTTTACCTTGCTGCTGCTATCCGCTAGGGTTTTGGCAAAAGCTGTCTAAATCCCCTCAGCATGCTCTATCAAGTAAGAGAGGGGCTCATAACACCTCTCATACAAATGGGCCTTTGTGGGGGAAGGTATGGTCTGATAAAGCAGATCACAAAATTCCCGGTGATGCTCTATCACCTCCCAGGAGGAAACACTTTGAAAGAAGGTCTACCTGAGCTGGTAAGCATAATCTCTAGGTGATTCATCCCTCCCGCAAGTCATACCATAAGCTGCATGCTTGTCTCTAGTAGTTTCAGGGTATAAACCAAAATGTTTTTTCAATTCCTCCTCTACAGTGGCAAAGCCATTCCTGACACTCTGTGACATTGCATGGATTGCATGGTGGGCAGCTTCATCAAATGCCCAGGGCAGAAACAAGCGCATCTCACTCACTGGTGACTTCCAGAGCCTGGAAGGCCTCTTTTACTTCAGCCAAATGTTCAGTTATGGATGAAGGGTGGTACCATGTCATGCAGGGCTTAAATCACCTGACTTTGGCCTGCAGAAGTGTGGGCACTTCTGCTCTTTTGTTCCTCTTGGCCCGAGGGAAGTGAAAAGCTTTGTTTGCCTTCTGCTCCCTCTTGTGTCCAAGACAGGCATAGTTTCCCTTCACTCAGATGACTTTTCACCCCCCTCCTTTCCCTCCTCTCAGTGGGGACGGATTGAGAGCGGGGTGCTTCTGTCACTGCTAGAGAGCTAACCTTCCCAGGCTGCTCTTTTAGTTCAGGCAAGCTTGTTAGTGACAATCTGTCATCTTATCCTTCTGGGTCATATCCCAAGAGAAAAGATGAACTTGGGGAATCAGAAAGAGGACTGGAAGGCATGAGCTGACCTTTCGGTATCTTAAGCTCACTCTTTAACTGGGACCAGTTCCTTTTGAACTTGGCTAGTGCCTGTTCACATTTAAGTTGCTCAGCTCGAAGAGAGGCATTTCTCTCCTCGAGAGCTAACTCAGCTTCAGAGGTTTTCAAATGTTCAAGTAAAGCCCCCTCCTTTACTTTGAACTATTTTTTTTTCTCTTGAAGTCTAGAATTTTCCTCTGTTAATTCAAATCTGATGCTTTCTCAAAGATTTTTTTATTTTTCCATTAAGACGGCTAGCTATTCTAATAGCTCCTTGCACTTTTCACATTGCGAGTCATGTGTAGCTGGAGAGAATGGGGGTATTTCTCCCTCTCAAGCTCATGTGACAGGGCTTCTCTATCAGTCAGCTACTATTTTAAATCAGCATTTTCCTGCTCGAGAGTCCTTGTCTGAATTTTGGCCTCTTTTAAATTAACCATACATAAATCAAGTCTCTCTTGAGCATGCTGTAAAGCCTCTACAGATTTGTTCTTAAAGATATGCACCGCACATATGTGTTCAGCAATCAAACTCAGCGTTAATTTGCCTTTATGAGTCAGCAGTCAATCAAGGACCCCACTGAAAAGTTATCTGTCCTCAAAAGCTCCTGCAGGTCTAATTTGAGGCATTTACTGATCTGTGCAATGTTGTCTCCTCCTCCCAGCAAACTATTGCCAGTTTTTGCACCACAAGACTTTCCCTGTCAGCAATGCTAGCTGATAAAGCCATCATAAATTAGATAAACAGTCTTAAAGGGAAACTTCAGGGTTCACGTTTAAGTTCTGTGAAATGTGGTTTATTCAGAACTGCCCATCCCGGAACACACCCCCAATATGTAGGATATATTGTCAGTAGCACATAAATACACATATATAAATACTCGATATGTCTAGGGAAAACTGCTACTTCCCACTTTCCCAGGATTTCATAGATCTGCCTAGCAAACAAACTACGTGATAAAACAAATCATTATCAGCAATTAATTTGGCATGAGTCTTCTCTTTAGTTGCTCTTTCAGGAACAAAATGCCATAGATATCTGCCTCCTGGCGCCATACAAACTGTGTAATGTTCCTCTTTCACCATGCCTGGATACATTTTGTCATTCTCTTCTGCCTTTAACATGAACCTGGTATCATCATGACGACCATCAAAGGAAATGCAACTGATTTCATTCTGCTTCAGTTCCTCCTCAAACTCACAATTTTTTCATGATTCTCTCCTGAGCCCTCTTCACCTTGTGATCAATCACCAAAGCAGTGTCCAAGTGAGTGATGAGTCGTCCATCAATCCAGACAGCAGTACCAATCTCTGCTGTCTCTCTCAGTCCAGTATGGTGTCTTAAATGGGCAAGAGCTATGTTGTTATATCCTCATTATTATATTTTGGCCTTTTCCTAGCTTTCTCCATTAGTTCTTCCGCCATGTCATCCAAATCTCCCTGTTCTTCTTTAAGCACAGATCTCTCCATCACCTCTTGGTCTTCTGCTTTTCTTTTTTTACTCTTCATTTTCCACTTTTCTTCATTCTCCTTCCTTTTTGCCTGCCTTTCCTTCTGTAGTTCTTGTCTCAGAGAGGTCGACTGGTCCAATTTGATGAGGTCCAACACTCCCAACTTTCTCTCTTTGACCTTTTTATAAAGGTTAACTCAATCACAGGAATCTTTCCTCTGCTGCAGTCACAAAGTATGTGCATTCTACTGACACAGGCAGAATTGCATCCCACATCAGTACAACTCTTTATATCATACTTGCAGGTAAATATGTCGAGCTTCTCCATAAATTTGTCTTTCTCCTCCAGTTTTGATCTGTCCACAGAAACTTTGCTGGCTTATTCCCATGTGGATTTCAACTTTGCTTTAATCCTTATGTGGCTGTTTATTAGAGGACCACTGAATTTTGTATTTGTTTTGTACCACTGAGCAAGTAATTCAATCGTTAGGTCATGACGATGGTCAACACAATTTTTGTCACAGACCCGCTCTGACCTGTTTCATATGTAATTTTTCCCACTGTTTACAAATATGGTATCAGAAGTTTTCTATCACCCATACCTCATATCATCTAGTAAAGTGTGTACATTACTGTAAATTAGCCGTTATAGCTTTGTTTCAGTAAACAAAGTTTGAATACGAAAAATTCCATCATAATTATTATTGTATGTTGTCAGCCACAACCAAAAATGCTGAGTCATGTAGTTATAATATAATTAATTAACTGGGCCCCTTGCCCTACTGGTCTGGCTGATACAAGCAGAAAAAGCTAAGTCATGTATTGCTATGCTTTCTGTCGCCATCAGCGATTGTGGTTTGTATTGTTTGAAAAAAAAAAATCTGAATGGATGTGAGTTTGCATTAATCTATTTCATAAACAGCAGTTGGTTAATAAATATTATGGTTATCACGTGTAGTTGTTTAACAATGCCTCGAAAGTGTGTTAGTCATCCGGATTCATTTTGCTACATTTGCGGTGAGGTTACTTTTAAGAAGCAGAGAAGACGTTTTACTCCGCTTGTTATGACATGTTATAAGCTGTACTTTGGATGACAAGTCGGTGACCAGGACAAAAATTGGGCGCCTCATGTCTGCTGTATTACCTGTGTCAGACTTCTAACGGGTTGGGTAAAGGGTGTTTGACACATGAATTTTGCTGTTCCAATGATCTGGAGGGAACCAAGAGATCACTTGACAGATTGCTACTTTTGCCTTACAAACATTGCAGGCATTACTTCAAAATCAAAACACACTGTAAATTACCCAAATTTACAATCTGCCATGAGGCCTGAATCTCACTGTCAAGAATTGCCGGTACCAAAACCTCCAGAAAATCTTACAGTGAATGAGGATGAAGAAGAAGAAGAACCAATGAATGCTGATGATGTTGATGATGATGGCAATGCTGTAATACAGGATCCAAGCTTTGAGGCATCCGGTTCTTCTTCTGAACCACATTTACTGGACCAAGGCGATTTGAATGATCTCATCAGAGATTTGAATCTTTCAAAGCGACAAACAGAACTGTTAGGGTCACGATTGAAAGGCTGGAATCTTCTTCAGAAAGAAACCAAAGTGTGCACTTTTAGAAATAGGCATACCAAGTTTGTGGATTACTTTGTCTTTGAAGATGGAATTGCTTTTTGTTGTGAAGTTTGTCCGGACTGAGGATTGGCGACTATTTATTGATTCTTCTAAATATAGCCTAAAAGCTGTGCTTATCCACAACGGAAATCTTTTACCATCAGTTCCAGTAGTTCATGCTGCCAATATGAAAGAAACTTACAGCAGTATTCATCTCCTGCTAACAAATATCAAGTATGAAGAACACAAGTGGAATATTTGTGGTGATTTAAAAGTAATTTCCCTCTTGCTTGGATAACAGCTTGGTTGGACAAAGTATTATTGCTTTCTGTGTGAGTGGGACAGCAGGGACAGGAAAAAATCATTACATCTGGAAACAGTGGCCAAAGAGAACATCACTAGTCCCACGCCAGAAAAATGTTGCACATGATCCATTTGTGGAGCCGAATAAAGTATGTCTACCTCCACTCCATATAAAATTGGGTCTTACGAAGAACTTTGTAAAAGCCATAGATAGAAGTGGACTTGGATTTGCATATCTAAGAAAGACATTTCCACGAATCAGTGAGGCGAAGATCAAAGAAGGGATCTTTGTAGGACCTGATATTAGAAAACTGATGAAAGATGAAAACTTTGACGGTCAGTTGAATGAAACTGAAAGAGCTGCATAGGAGTCCTTTAAGACTGTTTGCCGCGACTTCTTGGGAAATAACAAGGCAGACAACTATGCAGAATCAGTGGATACTCTACTGAAATCTTACCAGATACTGGGATGTAAAATGTCTTTGAAAATGCACTTCTTGCATTCACACCTGGATTTTTTTCCTGCAAATCTAGGAGCAGTCAGTGATGAACATGGGGAAAGGTTTCATCAGGACATTTCAGTAATGGAAAATAGGTACCAGGGCAAGTGGAGCTCCAGTATGCTTGCAGACTATTGTTGGACCCTTAAGAGGGATGTTCTTGAGGCACAATACAGCAGAAAATCATATACAACTACCTTTTAGGAGAAATTATATTACAATATACATCTATATACATTTAATGTAAATATGAGCAATATAGTCTAAATTTAAACTACATGTCACTCAAAAACGTTACGTGATGGAGAATTTCTAAGTACATATCCGAGTTCGTAAATAAAAACAGTCCTAGAATCAGCCATTTTTATTTCTGTGACAGAAATGTTTTTGGATTTTGTTTACCTCATTGACCAGTTTATCAGTGCTATAATTTCATCTGTCTTGATCACTGAGGTCTCTCAAATACAACCCATATCTAATAGCTCTCTGACAGTTGGTCATTCAGCTACAGGTAGTTCCCTGCCTGATACCACCAAATGATGTAAATGAGTCTAAACTTGCAGTCTTGTTTTTCTATTGGACATTTTCAATATTGTCCAATAGAAGATTATCTCTATGACACAAAATGAAACTAATGTGTTAGTGTCAATATTGGTAAATAAGTAAGATAAATTGATAATTGAGGCACAGAAGGCATTAATATGCAATACAAACACATAAAAACTATTATCAGAGCACTTAAACATATTTCTGTAATTTGTGTATTTTTTGCATAATTTCCTAGAAATTTCAGGTAGGTAAATAACATATTACACAAAATTTAAAGCTAGTTCTTCATTTGCCACATTAAATTGTACCATTTCTTTTTACTAATGCTTTTTAAAACTATGACATCTCCAAAATTGACATACCCTAATGATGTATTATGTTACCCATGGAGTAATGAGAATATAAATTCTAATCATAAAATGAAGAGTACCAGATTAAAATGAAAGAGGAGGAGTAAAAAATTCATGTCAAGAATAATACAAAGTCTGAGATGGCTGCAATGCACAAGCCGCACGGTCAAGTTGTGACCAGTTAATTCTGCAACTCTCTATATCTTAAAAGAATCTAAGCAAGGAAGGGAAAAGGAATTCTACATGAAAACCGATTTCACTAGAATGTGCACAAATTTTCTGTTAGAATAAAACTATCTTGATTATTGGAGATCGAAAGCACACATGATCAGTGAATGTATTGCATTAAACCTGGTAAAATAAAAACTTCTAAAATATTGCGCACACATATAGGGGGCTGATGGACGATAAATCAGATTCTTTAAATAACAATGTTAAAAGAATAAGGATAAATATTAAAGTATATAATAAACAAGAATCATAAATGCTGTGAACTAAAAATGAATAAGAGCCATTGAGAAACTTTAAAACCCAGGTGCTACCACACTTTATAATTAGAGCAAAAATAGCTATGTTAATATGAATGAGTAAGGTAATAGGAGTCCAACTTAAAGGTTATCTCTGTAAAGTGAAGCATTCTGCTATTCCTTCTCATTCACATCAAGGGAACTAGTGAAATGCCAAGTTGGTGTATTAAAGCTCAGATTGGCGCCAAAATGGTAGTCGTAGTAAAGAGGATTCTATGAATCGGCAGACCCAACTATTGATGGCTGTACTAAAATCATGTAAATATGACCGATTGGTGCTTATTATGTAAAAGTGTGTATGTGTATTGGAAATATATAATTTGTAACCTGAAAAACTATGAATATGGGAAATGGAAGGCATAAAATCAACTGCTAAGAAAGTATGCACATTAGGGATCGGAAGACCCCCTACAGGAGTGTTGAACTAATATGTGTATATATAAAAAAATGCTGAAAGATAAGATACAAAACAATTCATGTAAACTAAAAATGGGTGAAATTAATATTGATAAGACGTTATGGCAATGCCTGTTCCTTGTGTGCGTACATAGCCTGTGATAATGTACGGCCGGTGTTGCTGCAACATCTCACTGTTCCAGTGGCTGGAAAGTGTAAGGCAGCAATGGAAATATAGGATAAAGGAAACATACCTGGAAATATCATTCCTGCGCACTGCCCAGCCTAACTCCACCCCCGCACCGCCCCTTTCCTGCCCCGTCTAACTTCTCTGTACAACATGTGGGGAAGTTAGTCGGGGTCAGAAGAGGGGCCGAATAGTGGGGATGGACGTCCCAATGGGACATCCATGCGCACTATTTGTGCCTCGGAATGACCCTGTTAGGGAAGAACAACCCAAACTACAGTTACACAATACAAGGATCCCCATTAGGAATCATCACTCAGGAAAAGGATCTGGGCGTCATTGTGGATAGTATGTTGAAACCCTCTGCCCAGTGTGCAGCTGCAGCCAAGAAAGCAAATAGAATGCTAGGAATCTTAAGGAAAGGAATAGAAAATAAAACCAAGGATATTATAATGCCTCGGTATCACTCCATTGTGCGACCACACCTTGAATATTGTGTGCAATTCTGGTCACCATATTTTAAAAAGGATATGCTAGAACTAGAAAAGGTATATACAGAGAAGAATGACCAAAATGATAAAGGGGATTGAAGGATATCCCTTTGAGGAAAGTCTTAAAAGCTTAAGGCTCTTCAATTTGGAAAAGAGATGGCTGAGGGGAGATATGATAGAGGTCTATAAAATAATGAATGGAGTGGAACAGGCAAATGTAGATTGGTTGCTTGCTCCTTCAAAAAGTAGAAAGGTTAGGAGACATGCAATGGTGCTACAATGTGGCACATTTAAGACTAATCAGAGAAAATATTTTTTCACTCAGCACATAATCAAACTCTGTAATTGATTACCAGAGGATGTAGCAAAGGCTGTTAGTGCAGCTGGGTTCAAAGTAGGTTTGGACGAGTTCCTGGAGGAAAAGTCCATAAACCATTATTAAAGAGGATTGGGAAATCCACTGCTTAACCCTTGGACAAGCAACATGACATGTATATACCTTTGGAAACATGACAGATACTTGAAATTTGGAATAGTCACTGCTGGAAACAGGATACTGTGCTTGATGGACCTTTGGTCTGACTCAGTATGCCATATGTTTATGTTCTTATAAAAGGGGCAGGGGTCACCTAGCAGAGTGGCCAATGTACCGATTTCAGGAATGTAATTGTTGGCTGGTCCTGGAGTAATCTCACAGCTGGCAGAACAGGCTAAGTATTTCTTACTTTCCTGTGGCTCTGTTGGATGTGCCACATAACTGAATGCTTATTCATGAAGGGGTTACCAGTTCATGCAAAGTCCCTGGTGATGATTTGGGAAGTGAGAGGATATTATGGGTCTTTTCCCTCTGACATGGCCTGTTATTATATTGCCTATTTTTCCAACCTGCCTGGCATATTTTACCCCCATCATGCACATATCCAGTGGAGCTGATATTACTTACCCAGCCACTGTCCTGATCCAACCCTCCCTTCCTCGAACTGCTCTAATAGTGCTGATTATTGCAGGATGTATGGATCATGGGTGGACCCAGCAAACCTGAGTACCACGTTGTGACTGAAAATGTTAGCATCACACATCACCTGCACGTTCAGGACATGAAGGTGCTTGTGGTTCCAATACACCACTTCATAGTCTCTGGGTGGAATAGGTGTCACATGTATGCAATCTATAGCTGCTATAAAGTTTGGTAGCCTGAAAATTCTCTCACACTACAGGTTTTATGGTCACCCACTTTTGCCTCTTATTGGCTCACAGTTCCTTATGGAGGCAGCTAGCAGAGTTAGAATGGCCCATTCCTCCTACTGCAGCCAATGATTTGGAATTGGCCAGAAGCAAAGAAAGGTAGAGCTCTCAGCTTGTCCAGCCCTTGTATAAAATGTGATGTGGCAGTCAGAAGGTCAAGGTCAGGCCTCAAATGCTCATACAGTTTGCTTGTGGCCTCAGAGTTAGGCCTATGAAAGAGGACCATTTGGTCCTGGGGATGGCTAGGGAGGATGACTCTATCTTGGAAGATACACTGCCTTCTTGCATGGAATTCCCTTCTCCGAGGATGGCCACACTGTGCATAAGTGCCCCTGCACATTTAGTCACCACCTGTGCGGGGGGGGGGGGGGGGAGGGGGAGGATAGAGGCTGCTCCTGCTACCCTGCTGTCTCTTCAGAGACAGTTTACTGTCTCACTTCCATGGAGCAGACGTGGGCCATTGCCATAGATATGTGCATTGTCAAAGGGCCATTTTACTACAGGGCTTTAGCTAACAATATATGTTCTGGCATACACTGAATGTGCATTTTGACATATATTGGCAGCTTGCATGGGGGCCATGACTGCATGTAACAATTTCCACACAAACTGTATATCTCATGTGAAGGTTTGAGTGGACAAGGCAGGGTAGGGCATAGTATGGTCATGGTGTGCTTTACGCAGTTAGCGTATGGTTCTCAACACACACTAAGGGGCTTGTTTTCAAAGCCGCGGTAGCGGTTCGCGGTCGTTATCGGAGCCGCGGCCCCATTGAAATCAATGGGGTCGCGGCTCCGATAACGATCGCAAACCGCTACCGCAGCTTTGTAAACAAGCCCCTAACTGTCTTAGCACAGGATCACCTACTGACACTTCAATAGGTGGCATTAGCTGCCCTTGCGCTAACAGCACACACGCTATGGGCTGTGCTTTAGCTGACATGACATGCTTGAAATGCCTCTGACAGTTAACATGGCAGCATTGCACCTGAAACCCCATCTGTTCACCACCTTTGCTGTGTGGGTGGCAACACCATAGCACCCTTTGGTAAAAGAGCCCCATAGTGTGGTGGGGGCAGCGACACACCCAGCACTCATTTATAGGCTGGAATCTGAGTGGAGCACACTGCATACACCTCACTGTACTGTATGTGCAGTAGGGTGGTCCATAAAAATGAATTCCTGACTTCCTTTGCTCCCTGGCCTGATTCAGGTTCCATTTAGGTAGAAAACACTGTGTACAAAGTTTGAAGCCAATCAAATAATATTTAGGGGTGGCTCAACAAGTCTTCTGGGTCTGCATTAACAAGTCTTGAGATTTCCCCCTGGGAACAGATGACGAAATGTTGCATCATCTTGTATCATCCACTCAGTTCCACGCTGATTACATTTGATTGCGTCATATTTGAACTAATCTCGTCTCTGAGAGGTGGCAAAGACATTGTACTATTATCTTTGTATCTTTATTCTTTTCAGATGGCGAAAAAACGTGTTTTTTTTATCTCATTGAAGAAATGTCCACCACAATTCTGGGGGCCAAGCTCCCCAGCAAGGAGCAAGTGTTAAGTGTATTTTTACATCACCATATGACATTAAACAAAGGTGTTAGTGAAAGTGCATCTATTGTAACAAGTGAAGTAGAAGCTTACTGGGAAAAGGCCAGGCTTCCTGTTTCAAAGAAATGACAAAATTCAAGAAAAAGTAAAGAAATTGTTCAATCAGTGGAAACTTTTGAAGAAAAACAAAGAGAGAGGAGGGAAACAAGAGGCAAATAAAAAAGAATTCCAGGTTGCAATGAAAAACCTATTTGATGTGGCGCATGCCAATGCAATGTCTTTAATTCATATTCAAGAAGACAAAGAATTCTTAATAGCGCAACGAGAACCAGGGCGCCGCGGCTCAATGTGCGTGATGGACAAGATCGCAACAGCGAGAAGAAGAACTGAAAAGGCGCAGACAAAAACATGTTGCCGAAGCCGAGGCAACTACAAGCCAAGTTCAGCTGGAAGGATCTTCTTCCTCAGCAGAGTCAGGTGAAGACTCGTCGACATCTGCGGATTCAGATAACGGACAGAAGAAAGCAACTCCACAAACGAAGCAGTTTCGACCTAACAATGTCTGAACCCCAGAGCTTACAGCAGCCCTGGATCGGACAGGGACAACGGATCACAATGCTCTGTTTTTGGTAGCTGAAACCGCCAGAAATCTGGGACATTATCCTGGGGAGCTCAATATCAGCCGCTCCAGTGTCAAGCGCCATAGAGAAAAGCACCGTCAGCAACAATGGATGGACCTGCACAACGCATTCAAAGCCAAAGGCAAAACATGCATTGTGCATTGGGATAGCAAGTTATTGCCATCTCTCCTCTGTTCAACCACATCCGTTGACCGCCTTCCAGTTTTGATAATGGCTGTCTCCACTGGAGAAACACAACTTCTTGGTGTACCAAAACTGACATCAGGAACGGGCGAGAATCAAGCTGCAGCAGTTTATGAACTGTTACAGGAATGGTGTTTGGATGAAAAGGTTGCAGGCCTCTGCTTTGATACAACTGCATCGAACACGGGACGTCGATCAGAAGCATGCATTCTTCTAGAACAGAGACTCCGTCGCACAGTCCTTCATTTGGCATGCCACCATCACATTTACGAAATAATTCTTGGTGCGGTATTCTCTACGTGCTCTGGAGCTTCATCGGGTCCCGATGTCCAACTCTTTCGCCAGTTCCAAAAGAATTGGGGCTCCCTTGACAAGTCCAACTATCAAACTGGAAAAGACTTGGAGGTGCTGCAACCTGACAGGGATCGCATCATGAAGTTTGTGGAATCCAAGTTGGCACAGGGCAATCACCGAGATGATTACCTGGAATTCTTGGAGTTAACGAGTGTCTGCCTTGGAGGGAATCTTCCTAGTTTCAATTTCAAGAAACCCGGAGCTTTCCATCATGCCAGATGGATAGCAAAAGTCTTGTACTGTCTCAAGATTTGGATGTTCCGAGGACAACTCAAAGATCTTACCCAACGGGAGGAGTCCTGTGTTCGTGATGTGAGCATTTTCTTTTCTCCATCCTGATTCATGTGGAAGCCTGGTTTTCTGCCCCTGATGCCGCAGTTGCTCCTCTAACAGATTTGGAGATGCTGAAGAAACTACACTCTTACCACAATGACCGTGTTGGAAGAGCGGCCAGAGACAAACTGCAACAGCATCTGTGGTATGTGTCAGAGGAGCTTGTGGCACTGTCACTGTTCGATGAAGCTGTTTCAGCACCGACAAAGTGGGCCATAGTGTCGGTCATGATCCCGGCAGAATCAGATGAAAGCAATGAGAATGATGACGAAGACGAAGATCCCCCAAAGCGGGTTGAATTGAAAAGTTCCATGATTCCACCACTTGAATCTTTTGCAACTCGCAAGTCAATCCGTTTCCTGAAACACCTCGACATCAACAGTGGTTTTCTTAATGCAGACCCAGAAGACTGGGAAGAGAATGCATCATTCAAAGACGGTCTGAAGAAAGTAAAAAATCTTCCAGTGATCAACGATGTGGCTGAGCGAGGGGTCAAACTCATTGAGGAGTTCAACGGCCGACACACCACAAAAGAAGAGCAACTCCAGTTCCTTCTGGGTGTTGTCTCGCAACACTGTAAGATGTTCCCCACATCGTCAAAGTCCTTACTAGCATCTGGACCACATTGAGTGCTTGGCAAGCATGATACCCCCGTCTATGAGCGGATAATACCCAGTGGTCTGACGAACCCTGGGGGGATCCAGGGGCCTGATAGATAGGGACCTTGAGCCACCCCTAAATATTATTTGATTGGCTTCAAACTTTGCACACCTTGTTTTCTATATAAATGGAACCAGAATCAGGCCAGGGAGCAAAGAAATTCCTACTTTTATTTTTTTCCCCTATGGCAGTGGACCACCCTAATGTGCAGTCTGTAATGTGCAAAAATGGCATTCTTCCTGCCAGATAGCCCTTAACGCCTGCTCTTGGGCTGGCATTAAGGTTCCTGGTGGCATCCTATCTAACATACGATACCTTCCCCACACATTACAGAAACACATGTTGTCTCTGCCACGTACCATCCATGTACCACCCATGAATGACCATTTCACATGTTAACAGCCTAATGCCTGATTACCCCACATTATCGGTTCTTTCTTCCAGGTTAATCGTTAACGTGGGCCAATAATGCATGCTAATGACCATGTGCCGTTAATGCACTTTAGTAAACATACCCCTTAATTTACTTGTGTATGTATCTATATACACATAGGAATGACATTATAAAATTATCCCCAAAACATTTTTTAAATAAAATATAATTATTTTGATAATAAGATAGAGCTGGGAACAATGCTAATCGAAGAAAGACAAAAAAAAACTATTTTTGTATGCTTTTTGAAATCAGGTACAGTTCTTGTTCCCACCACTACCACTGGGAGGCTGTTCAATACATCCATTGCTCTTTCCATAAAGAAATATTTCTTCAGTTTACTCATGATTCTACTCCCTTTCACCTTCATCTTATGACCCCCCCTCATTCCAGAGCTTATTTTCAACTGGAAGAGGGCTACCAATTATTAATTTATTTCATAGAGGTATTTAAATGTCTCTATCATACCCCTCTCCCATGTTTCCATGCTATTTCCCATAAAAGGGTACTAATTTTAAGAGCTTCAAGGAGGCTCTTAAGACCTTCCTTTTTGAAACGGTTTTCAGCCTTAATTCCACTGCCTTCTGAGGGCTTTAAAGCGAGACAGTACAGCCAACACAATTTCCTCCCCTTGTCTCCCTTTCAGCTAAAGCTATGACCCTCCCTGTCTCCTCCTCTAAAGCTATGACCCTCCCTCCCCTCTTTTGTTTACCATCTATGTTTATTGCTTTTCTGTCATGAGTTGAAAGTTCTTTTCACTTTTATGTTTTTAATATTTTTAATATTGTAAACCTCATAGCTTGAATACAGTATTGTCGTATAGCAAATAAAGTGTAACTGTAACCATAACCATAACCATAATTATGATAGAGCATAGTTGTTAGGAGATTGATATTTTGATTTCTTACTATTACCTTTATATTATTATCTCTATTTTTCATTGATTGATTGTTTTATTACTGATTTATTACTGATTGTAAACCATTTTGTAAAAACTTAAATAAATAAATATCCCCATAGCCTTATGAAGAAAACCACTCACAATCTTAGTAGCTACCTTCTGGACCAACTCCATCTTGTTTATATCCTTTTAAAGATGTAGTCTCCAGAATTATCACAGTACTCCAAATGAGGATTCACTTGAGATGTGTACAAAGGTGCTATTACCTCATTTTTCCTGCTGGCCATTCTTCTTCCTATGTATCCTGTCATATTGATGGTTTTTCTACTTGTTTGGCCACTTCCAAGATTATCCACTATGATCATACACAGATACCACTCTTTTTTCATGCACTGAGGTACTTCATCCCCTATACTGTACCACTCCCTTGGGATTTTGCAGCACAAATGCATGATCTTGCATTTCTTATCATTAAATCTTAACTGCCAAATTCTTGACCATTCTTCAAGCTTTGATAGATCCCTCCTCATGCTATCCATATCTTATAGGGTGTTTACCCTGTTGCAGATTTTGGTATCATCTGCAAAGAGGCATTCCTTTCCCGACAGTCCTGCAATATTACTTACAAAAATATTAAAAAGAACAGGACCAAGGTCCAATTTCTGAGACCTGCCACTGGTAAGGCCCCTATCTTCAGAATGAACTCCATTTTCTACTACCTTCCCACTCAACCAGTTTCTTACCCAATAGGTCATTTTATGGTCCATCTCAAGGGAATACACTGTATTTATGTTGCTGATGTGGAACGGTGTCAAAGGCCTTGCTGAAATCTAAGTATAACTGATATAGTGCTCCAAGTAAATGGAGCTCACTCTGAGGAGATGGAAGTTACCAGTGGTGTGCCCCAGGGATCTGTCCTTGTTCCGATTCTGTTTAACATCTTTTTTAGTGATATAGCGGAAGGGCTGTCGGGTAAGGTTTGCCTCATGTGGATGATACCAAAATCTGCAATAAAGTAGACACCCAGGAAGGTGTAGATAACATGAGGAGGGATCTAGCTCAGCTTGAAGAATGGTCTAGAATTTGGCAGCTGGAATTTAATGTTAAAAAATGCAAGGTCATGCATTTGGGCTGCAGCAATCCAAAAGAGCAATATAGTATAGGGGGTGAAGTACACTTTTGTCCTCTAAAGAAGAGCGGGACCTAGGCATGGTCATGTCAGATGATCTTAAAGTAGCTAAACAGGTAGAAAAGGTGACAGCAAAAGCTAGAAGGATGCTTGGGTGCATACGGAGAGGAATGGCTAGCAGAAAAAAGAAGTGATAGTGCCTCTGTATAAGTCTTTAGTGTGACCTGATTTGGAGTATTGTATGCAATTCTGGAGACCGCACCTTCAAAAGGATATAAACAGGATGGAGTCAGTACATAGGGTGGCTACCAAAATGGTTAGTGGTCTTCATTATAATGCATAAGAGGACAGACTTAAGGATCTTAATATGAACACCTTACAGGAAAGGCGGGACGGAGGTGATATGATTGAGATGTTTAAATACCTCCATGACATAAATGCAAAGGGGGAGAGCCTCTTTCGATTGAAAGCAAGTTCTGCTACGAGGGGACATGGGATGAGAGTAAAAGGGGATAGATTCAGGAGTGATATGCGGAAATATTTCTTTACGGAAAGAATGGTGGATCCATGGAATAGTCTCCCAGTGGAGGTGGCAGAGATGAGGATGGTATCTGATTTCAAAAAAGCATGGGGAAAACACAGAGGATCTCTAAAGAAAAAAAGGGGGACTGTTGTAGTTAATAAGAACATAAGATATGCCATACTGGGTCAGACCAAGGTCCATCAAGCCTAGTATTCTGTTTCCAACAGTGGCCAATCTAGGTCATATGTACCTAGCAGTTTCCCCAAGAGACACAAGTTCCACAATGCTTGTACTGGGTCAAGCATTGATATCTTCAGTCACTTCTTAATAATGGTTTATGGACCTTTCCTCCAGGAACTTGTCCAAACCTTTTTTAAACCCAGCTACACTAACAGCCTTTACTACATCCTCCGGTAACAAATTCCAGAGTTTGATTACACGTTGAGTGAAAAAATATTTTCTTTTATTAGTTTTAAATAGTTTACGCTGTAGCTTCATTGCATGTCCCCTAGTCTTTCTATATTCTGATAACGTAAACAATCGATCTACGTTTACCCATTCCACTCCGTTCATTAATTTATAGACTTCTATCATATCTCCCCTCAGCCGTCTCTTTTCCAGGTTAAAGAGCCCTAACCTTTTTAGCCTATCTTCATAGGAGTATCCTTCCATCCCCTTTACCATTTTGGTGGCTCTTCTCTGAACCTTTTCTAAAATCGCTAAATCCTTTTTAAGATACGGCGACCAGAATTGCACACAATATTCAAGGTGCGGTCTCACCATGGAACGATATAGAGGCATTATAATATATTTTGTTTTATTTTCCATTCCTTTCCTTATCATACCTAGCATTCTATTTGCTCTCTTGGCAGCTGCTGTTGATATGGAAGAACAAACTAGATAGGCCATGTGGTCTTTTTCTGTCGTCATCTTTCTATGTTTCTAGGTTTCTCTGAAACAGTTATCTGATCACCCAGTCAAAGAAGTCAATCAAATTTATCTAGCAAGATCTACCTCTAGTAAAGCCATGCTGTCTTGGATCATTAATCCCTTGGATTCCAGAAAGCACCCTATCTCTCTTTTAGCAGTGTTTGCATTAATTTACTCATCACAGAGAGATTAACTGATCAGTAGTTTGCAAATTCTTTACTTCATTACTTCTGCTTTTGTGGGCAGGAACCATTTTCGCCCATCTCCAGTCCTCTGGGATCACTCTTGATTCTAAAAAAGCATTGAAAGGTTAGCCAGTAGAACTGCCAGTACTTCACTAAGTTCTTTCAATAGCCTAGGATGAATCTCATCTGGCTTTCTTGGTTTGTCAAATTTTAATTTTGCTAGCACCTCATGACCATATTCTTATGAAAATCATTTGTGTTCTACCTCAGTTCAATTCTTATTTTTATTTTCTGAGGTACCATTCCCAGCCCTTCTTCTGTGAACATTGAACAGAAATATTTGTTAAGCAATTCCATTTCATCCTCATCAGTTTCTACATATTCCACCTCTTCACTTTGATTCTCACAATGCAACCTTTGTATTTCAGCCTGCTACTAATATACCTAAAAAAAATTATCGCCCCCATGTTTTCTGTATGGGCTATTTTTTCTTCCATTTGCATCTTTGCTTTCCTGACTACTTTACCAGCTTCCCTTAGCGGTATGTTTACTAAACTGTCCTAATGTTACCGGCGCTATTTGCAGTGATAATGTGAAGAATGCCATATAAGGAGTGGGCGTTCCAGTCCTAAGGTAGCAAGAATATGTATCGCGATAGTGTGTGCCGTGGCACGTTAACGCGCATTAAACCTAAGTACATGCCAGCGCAGTGTTAGAAGCTATAACGATGTAGCCCACTGGTTACTGCAATGACTGTGGAGACAGAAATCATGGGTTTGATCCTGCAGTGGTGTAATCTAAAGCAGCTGTCTGAGGCATTTTCTTTTAATTTAAATCACTGCTGACAGCAGAAACACCCTCAAAGTGCTGTAGCCTAAGGTGCCTCATAGGCGTCCTATAAGGCGCCCCATAGGTAACATTATAAAGTGCTGTGTATGCCAAGGCACCATATAATGTGCCCTATAGGGCACTGTATAGGGCCTTATAGAGCGCCTTACAGGACGCCTATGAGGCACCTTAGGCTACAGCACTGTGAGGGTGTTTCTGCTGGCAGCATTGAATTAAAGTAAAAGAAAATGCCTCAGACAGCCTTTTTAGATTACAGCACTGCAGGATTGAACCCATGACCTCTGCCTCCACAGTCATTGAAATAACCAGTAACCTACATCTCTACAGCTATTGTTGCACTGCTGGCTGGCTACAGAAAGACTGCAGGTCACCAACAAACTGTCTGCTGTGGTTACCAGGATAGGGTAAACCCACCAGTACCCATGATGCACTGCACATGCAGATCAGTAGTCTAAAGCTGATCACATAATGGGGTATGCACCCCCACAGCACCAAGTCATGGTAGGGGGAACTGACCGTGTGTGTTACTGGCACAGAGTAGCTACAGACCGTGACATTGTGTGGGTCCTGTGTTCACCCTGAGGGTGAGGTGGGGCACTTAGCACCAGGTCTGAAGCACCTGGCTTGGCTGAGATTGGATATGCTGCAAGTCCCAATCCGTGCCAGTGTGTGATAAGTAATTCTTGCGGACACACCTAGGATACACCTGTGTCCATCTGTATTTCCTAGTCACATCTAGCCCTTGTGGATTATGATGCACCCAGGATAGTGCATATCCTGTGTGGGTGCTATGCTCACATGTTATAGATGAAGGGGGGGAGTTTGGACCCAAAAGTGGATTATGTAGCACTATCCAACCTGCTCTCTGTGGCTCACAGCGGGGGGACAGGATCTCCCACCAACAGATCTACATTGTACATCTCTGCAATGGTGGCAGTAGAGGGGATCATCAACCCCAGTCCTGCTGGGGAGCAGGCACCCTACAGGGCAGTCAATGCAGATCTGTATGCATCGCATAAGGCACTAGCAGACAGGCAGAACACTGGAGAGGCTCAGCTGCTCCCCACCACTATCTGACATTCACCAGCAGAGGACACAGTCAGTCTCCACCCACTGCACCCTGCAAGGTGTTCCAGCCATACACATGCTAACTGCAGACAATCTGCTAGCTAGTACATGTTCGTAGAGTAACTGTGTGCACCCAAAAATGGGTTGTGAGTGCACCCACGCACACGCACACCCACACCCACACACCAAGCAGGTATGTCAGTGATTGGGCCCTAGAAAAGAGAACCCACTAATGTTCTTGAGAAAAACAGTATATAGCACTATGGGGGAAACTAGCCATGTCGTGGTCACTGCTCAGTCAGGGTGAGAGTGACTTCCCAGTATGACATGCTGTGGCCACCCTGTCCATGCAGGTGGTGGTCGGGCACTACAATATCCCAGCCATTACCCTATACCCCATGTGCAGATGCATCCTGCCCATTTATTTATTTATTTTATTTAACTATTTCTTTTATACCGCCCCTTCCAGAGATCAAGGGTGGTTTACATATAACAGTTTAACAGTCTTGTACACATTTGTATACATTTTACATTGAACAATAGAAGTCAACTATATACATTGAACAATAAATTTAACTTTGTAGGTGTTAAAGAAAAACAAAACATCAAACGTTTTACAAATGTATATTTACAATGGTTGTGTGTGGTGTATAGGGCAGATATTGGTGTAGGTGCTGGAATTTAATTCCTTTTAAGTCATCTTTGGGGCGTGTATGGGGAGGGGGACAGACATGTGGTTAAATTGTTGGGATTAAGGGAGTTTGTGCATGTGTATCCATCCTGTCCGGGCCATACCCACAGTACCTTGCTCCTCATTATGCACATTGGCAGGCTAACACTGGAAACAGCACAAGCAGTGTGGGCTCAGTAAGGTGTAGGCAACCACAACACACTGGATAGAGAGACACACACTCCCACACCTATGCCAGCATTGTGCAAATATAGAGGTTTGTGGCAGCCCTGGCCGCCACACCAGTCCTGGGCACAGTGCAGGCATTGCTATGGTACGCAAAACTGTTGGGGTCACTCCCCGTGGTGGTAAACACTGTCAGAATCAATAACTGATACACACTCCACAGATATCAGAAAGGTTGCTATGATGAATCTCTATCAACAAATTGTGTTTAAGTTAGGATTTGTTAGCTGCCATTAATCATAGCAGCCTTTTGATATATGTGGAACATGTTCCCAAGTTTAGGACGGCATTGCTAAGGTTTGCAGGTGCCAGTATTGGGAGATGCTGCTCCGCGCAGGGCCCAACAGCCTGACTCTCCATGAGGCATTGGATAGTGGAGCCTGTGGGTGTGGGTGTTTGTACCCCTGTTGGCCTCTGCTCTAGGGCTGAGTTTCCCAACTCCAGTCCTGGTGGGCCAAACACTGTTCAGGTTTTCATGCTGTCCCTAATGAATATGCATGAGATACATTTGCATACAATGGGGGCAGTGCATACAAGAAACGAGAGCACGCACCATGGTATACCAAAGACCTCCGAGATTCACTCAAGTGCCTACGTAGGCTCGAGAGAAGATGGCGTCGATCTCGCTCTACTGAAGATCAAGGTAATTACATCAATCACCTAAGAGCACACCGTGATGAATTAACAAAAAAACGGAAACAATATCATTCCGACATCTTGAAGCGGTCACTAAACAAGCCCCACGACCTCTTCAATATAGTGAAATCTCTCATAAGAGAACCTCCAGCAGACCAGTCACAGATGCCACACCCCCAAGCATACTCCAACTACTTACAGTCAAAAATGATCCAGACTACTACATCTGCAACCAACTACCTACAACCTGAAGTGACCCAGGCTGGTGCAACATCGAGCTCCGCGGAAAACAGCTCTCAGCATAACTTGCCCCAACCATCACCACTATCCAAATTTGAAAAAATATCACGCAGAGAGATTGAAGACACTATCGCTGCAATCAACCCCACTACCGCACCCAATGACCCATGCCCTGCTTTATGGATAAAGGAGTTACGATGTGACTTAAGCCAATATCTGAGCGAATTAATAAACCAATCTCTTACAACCGGATCGTTTCCACAAAGTCTGAAACAAACATCAATCAGACCACTGCTAAAAAATAACAAGCTGGACCCAACGAAAGTGGAATCTTACAGACCAATTTCAAGTATCCCCATGCTTGCCAAAGTAATTGAAAAGCTAGTACAGCGCCAAATTCAACAGCATATTGATACTGAAGCCCCACTGGATCCTTCCCAGCATGGGTTCAGAGAAGCACATGGGGTTGAAACCCTTCTCACCAACCTATTTGACCATCTAGTCTCTGGAACTGACAAAATTAATCAAGGATTCGCCCTCATATTCCTCGACATTGCAGCGGCTTTCGACTCGGTGAGTCACGAGATCCTCATACAACGCCTCAGCGAGAAAGGAATTCAGGGAACAGCTCTAAAGTGGTGCAAGTCATACCTGACTAATAGATGGCAACATGTAAGGTCAGGCTCCACAACCTCCGAACCATTTTTACAAAACCAGGGTGTACCACAGGGCTCGTCACTATCTGCATTGATGTTTAACATCTACATGCAGCCCATATGTGCACTAGCACGTTCATTCAAGGTCAACTGTCTAGCCTACGCAGACGACATCCTCCTATACATCCCATTCAGGACCAACCAACCAGAACTCTCCCCTCTAACAAGATGTTTTGAGTCAGTAGCAGAATGGTTCACCACACAAAACATGAGAATCAACTACAGTAAAACAGATGTCCTTTTCATCTCAAGGAACCAGGACTTCACCCCTCCACTCTCTTTAAAAATCGGCAACACAGAACTGAAAACTAAACCTACAATACGCTACCTTGGCGTTACACTGGATCAACAACTGGATCTGAAAACCCACATAAAAAACACAGTAAAAACAGTATACATGAAAATAAGGACCTTAAAACATCTCCGACCGCTACTTGACTTCAGCGACTACCGATCGATCTATCAGGCATTGATATTACCACATTTTGACTATGCCAACGTAATTCTACATGGTCTCCCTCAAGCAACGCTAGCTCCTCTCCAGCTTGCAATGAACACTGCTGCAAGAGTACTAACAGGGGCCTCACGGAGAGAGCACATAACGCCAGTGCTGATGAACCTCCATTGGTTACCGGTTCAAGCAAGAACCCTCCACAAAGTCCTAACCTTAACCTTCAAAGCCTCAAACACTATGACCCCCACAGCCCTCAGCAAGATGATACATAAAGTACCACAGAACAGAAACAGAAGACCCATGATGCAAAACACCCTAGAGGTCCCAAAAGTAATAACAAAATGCACAAAAGCAACAACAAATAGGGCCTTTACGATTTACGCGCCCAGAGCATGGAATGCTCTCCCCACCTCTATTCGAAACATCACTTACCTAACCCACTTCAGGAAGGCATTAAAGCAGCACCTGTTCACTACATACTACCCGGAATCCAGCCTTAATAACCATGCATATGGCCCCTCAGACAATCACTCATTACAATTAAACAATCAGACTCAACATGAAAAAGGATAATCAACTGATCGCTCAGAAGTACCCACTGAAATAGAATTAAGACCCCCAGTGTAAATAAGATGTAGATATGTTCTACCTGAAATCAGGTACCAGTGTAATACAATGTATATAGTTATACAATGTACATAGTTCCCCCAGTTACTGCCAAGTTGATCTCCCTGTTTATTGTAAATACAACTCAAATTTCCTTGTGTTGTATAGTTGATGTTAATTGTAAACCGCTCTGATCTAAAATAGAGCGGTATAGAAGAACTGTTAAATAAATAAATAAATTAAATAAATAAATACAAATGCAGCACAGGCATATTTATTAGGGACAGCATGAAACCTGAATGGCGTTTGGCCCTCCAGGACTACAGTTGGGAAACTCTGCTCTAGGGATTGCACATGTTTATGGTGTCTGTGCTCTGTAGGGTAAAATATAGGCATTTCTCACATGTTTATTTTATCTGCAATAAAGGTTCCATCTTTATTACCACGGTTTTGTACTGGGTAAAATATGGGTACAGGGTTGGCAGAAGCCACAGCTGGGATTTGAACTTGTGACCTTCTGCTGTGGAACACACTGGCTGTGTGTACTGCACCAAACTATTGTCACGGGGCAGATTATTCCCTGGGAATACCATGACTGTTCATCAGATAGACCTTGTCTGTTGCAGTTCACGGCACACACCTAAACTGGGCTTGTCTGTGGTCTGCTGTGGGCAGATGCCACTGCCCCATCCGCCACCAGCACCCCACTTCCACCATGCTGTCATGCCCTTATGTCGGTGGTACTGGTGGTGCGCAGTCCCAGGCCATCCAGTGTGCCGGTAGGCAGCTGCCTATGGTGTGGGTTCTCGGGTAGAGGTGCCTACATGGACATGCGTGCTTGCCCCGGCACCGCCTGCCAATGTTATGTGCTCTTGGGGGTACCTTCTGGGTAATATCCCCTGTGACACTGTGGGACACACACTCGTGCCCATATTGGATCCTCGTCAGTTGCTGTCTTGCTGCTTTACAGTTTTGGCATTCCTATGTGCCACCTAGGCATATGCCTAGTCTGCACTGTGCCCCAGCTGGACCACAGCATAGCAACCCTGCCCAATATAAATGACAAAACCCTGATCACAGCTATTTCACTGTGGGATCATTCACTTTGTAGGGGGACAGAGCATAGCCCCTTCCAAACACGATATATTCCTTTTTATGCTTTGTCAGTAGTGTTGATTTATGTTTATCATTAGTAGCACTATTGGCCAGCTTGGTTATGGGGATTTAAAATCTGGTTCAGGTCATTTAATATGTTTATTTGCCTTTTTGGTTCCTGCACATGTATCACTACTATCACCTTTCTGGGTTACCCTGGTTTTGCTGTACATTGCTGACTGAAATGGTTTCTCTCTCCTGCAAATGTGCCTCTAGTGCAAGGTTTTCACTGGCGCTAATTTTAAGATCTTCATTTCATGGCATTAGTGTGCATGGGGCCTCTCCCCTCCCACTCTCTGCCCATTGATCCCTCATCTCCGCCCCTGGGGAGCCTTACTCCACCCTCTGCGCACCTTAACGCTGCTGCAGACATTGCACGATACGTGATGTTTTCGCATGGTAAAACACCATTATCGTGCGATAACATCACATATCGTGCGATAATGTCACAGCTGCACCATTAGCGCCGTGTAGTAAACATACCCCTTAGTGTCTCTATATATTGATTTGTCTTCCTCTTTTTGTGATCTCTTATATTTTATGAAACCTGATCTCTTTTTTCCTTACTTTTTTAGTTGCTTGTTTTGAAATCCATAGAGTCCTCCTTCTTATCTTAATTTTATTTACTTTCCTAACAAAAAGGTTTGCTGCCCTTTCTGTTTTCCCCAGATGTTCCCATCCAGCTCATGACTTCTTGATGTATTCACACTTTTTTGCAAAGCTAGTTTTCCTTTAGTTTAGGATCCTCACTTTTGACTCTACCATCTGTACTTGTGTCCTAATATTCAAGGTCACTATTCAGTGATTACTGTCTGCCAGATAATCATCCACTACAACATTAGAAACACTCTTCTCATTTTTAAGCACCAAGTCTGGTATTGCCCCATCCCATGTGAGCTCCATTACCAGTTGCCGGAACACCCCTCCTTGTAGAGAATCAAGGATTTCCCTACTTCTAGATGACACTGCAGCAGGGTTATACCAATAAACATCTGGAAAAATGAAATTTCTTACCAATAGTACTTTCCATTTCAAAGCAATACTGTGAATGTCGTTGATTAAATCTCTGTCTTCTGCCTGTAAGTGATATCTGTATATCACACTAAAGTAAATATATTTCCCAATGCCTCTAACCTCTTTCTTAAGGGTAGTTTCTTCAATGGGTGAGTTTTGCACATATCATGACAGTCATGAACCTCACTTCTAAGCCACATATGTGGAGTATGATCTCAGTCTCTCAAATTTACTGTTAATGCTTGGCATAGGACTTGCATAGTTCGCAAGAAGTTGCATGTATGGGCAATTTATCAAGGTGTGCTTGGAAATTCCTCTTAATTAGGCTTGTGGCACCCAACATGATGGAAAATAACTCAGTAACTTTCTGCCACATTTTCCTGCTCTCTGACTGCATTTCCTGATACTTGGAGAATAAAACAAAGGATATTATAATGTCTCTGTATCGTTCCATGTGCAATTCTGGTCACCGTATCTTAAAAAGCATATAGTGGAATTAGAAAAGGTAGAGAGAAGAGCCACCAAAATGGTAAAGGGGATGGAAGGATACCCCTATGAAGAGAGGCTTAAAAGGCTAGGGCTCTTCAACCTCGAAAAGAGATAGCTGAGGGGAGATATGATAGAAGTCTATAAATTAATGAATAGAGTGGAATGGGTAAACATAAATTGATCATTTATGCCATCAAAAAGTAGAAAGACTAGGGGGCATGCAATGAAGCTACAGAGTAACATATATAGGACTAGTAAGAGAAAATATTTTTTCACTCAAAGTTTAATCAAACTCTTGAATTTGTTACCGGAGGATATATTAAAAGCTATTGATGTAGCTGGGTTTAAAAAAAGGTTTGGACAAGATCCTGGAGGAAAGGTCCATAAACCTTTATAAAAGAGGTCCCAGAAAATCCACTGCTTGCCTTAATACAAGAATTGTGGAACTTGTGTGCCTTTCTGGAAAACTGCTGGATACTTGTGACCTGGATTGGCCACTTTTGGAAACAGAATACTGGGCTTGATGGACCTTGGTCTGACCCAGTATGGCATTTTTTATGTTCTTATGTTATGTTCAGGCTGAAGTAATGGCATAGGAGAATGCAGAAGAGATACTTCTAAAGGTGGCAACTCACAAGGTTGTCACACTCCAGCCAACTGCTCGGTGCCTCTGGGAACTGCAATTTGAGCACCAGTGTCTCTGCAATGAAGGAGTTTTCCCTGGCTTGAGAACACTGCAGCCTGAGATGCATCATGCCAAGATCAATACCCGGCACCCCCTCAGCTGATCCTGCCACACTTCTTCCTGGCTCTGGTGGCAGATTACAGATTTCTGGGCTCAATGATGTTTCAAGATTAAGGACGGGCAGTAGGTCTCCTTTCACTCTTGTCTCACCCAGCAAGTTCTCCTGAGATAGATCCCTCAGGCAGGCGTGACAGATTTATCCATCAGACTGCCAGAGATCAAGTCATTCGAGGTAGCTATCTCAGCTAAATGCTTAGCCTTTCTTTTCCTACTTGAATGCGGTATAACAAGAAAGAAGGTAAACACAGAGCATAAAACTAGCCTGCACTCAGAGGACCACCGAAGACACCATCTTGCTTCCTCACCCTCCTGGGTCCCAAGCTCATCTTCTTATAAACCCATGCACATAATGTAAAGTTGTATAGTAAATGGTTTGTATTGTATGGTAGTAAATTTAATTTGAACATTTTAGTGAGGTGAGTTGTATTGGATTTTTGTCTTTTTTATATTGCTTAGGATTTAATTATATTGTCCATGGTTTTGTACAATATTGTAGAAATAAATGTGAAAATCACAGATGAATTATGTATTGTGGTATATAAGCAGAATAAAATGGAATGAAATCCATAATAAAACCCTCTAAATATTACAGAAGCAGTTACACAAACACATTCACAGCTTACAAAAACTATTCATCTTTAGGACATAACACTGAGTAAAAAGTCATGCTTTTAATATCTTATGAAAATACAGGTCATTATTAGGAATCAACAACTTGTAGGGTAGAGTATTCAATAAAAAAAACATCTAAAATAGGCAAAAGCATTCAAATACGTAAAAGTTAATTGTCTCACTAGTAAAGAGGGCAATTGCAGTAGGCCTTGTTTAATTTAAGTTATGGGAGAAGTGGCCTAGTGGCTGGGACAAGGTACCCTAGACTAGATGACTGTGTGTTTGATTCCTACTTAGGGACAGCAATCTGAGGCCGGAGGGATTGGGGTTTCTAATCCTATAGGCACACCTTGGGCAAGTCACTTAACCTGCCATTGCCTCAGGTACACATGTAGATTGTGCACCCTTTGGGGACTTGGGAATGTATCCAGTACCTGCTTGTAGTGTATCTAAACCACTCTGATGTCCTTCAGCCCAGGCAGTATATCAAAAGATTTCATAAACATAATCAAATTTAATTTATACTTGTATTCCTCTACAACCAAAAAGTTCAAAATGGATTACAAATCAGCATTTGAACACAACATACATTAAACCAATTACTTCAGTTAATCAGATAAAAACAATTTAAACATCAGCACTTTAAAATAACAACCAAATTGAGGATATAAACTTATCTGAGACATGGCATAAAAAACCCCAAGATATCTCAATTTATGTTCTGCCCAAAATATTTGTTGTTTGTGAAAGGAAAGAGCCTTATTAATGTAACTCTTTGGTTGTTACTGAATGAAGCAAGGTGGTATGATCAAGAGATGAAATTGCATGTTCACTGGTTTATCTTAAGAATATAAGAAGATAAGATTTGCCATACTGAGTCAGGCCAAAGGTCCTTCAGACAAAGTATCCTGTTTCCAACAGTGGCAAATACAGGTCATAAGATATCTGGCAGGATCCCAAAAGGTAGACAGACTTCATACTGCTTATCCCAGGGATAAGAAGTGGATTTTCCTCTGTCTGCTTTAATAATGGTTTATGGGCTTTTTTCTAAAGAAACTTGTCCATTAAAAAAAAAAACAGCTACATTAACAGCTTTTGCTATATCATCTGGCAATGAATTCCAGAACTTAATTACATGTTGCATGGAAAAATATTTTCTCCGAATAGTCTTAAATGTACTACCTTATAGCTTCATTACATGTTCCTTAGAGGTATGTTTACTAAAGGGCGCTATTTGCGCTGCTGTCACGTTATCGCACGATAAGGCGCCTTATCACACGATAATGGTGATTTACCGGGCGATAAGGCGTCTTATCGCGCGTTAACGCGCGCAGCGGCGCAAACAAGCGCTGAAGGCGGAGAAAGGCTCCCGGAGGGCGGAGAAAGGCTCCCCAGGGGCGGAGAGAGAGGGTCAATGGGTGGAGAGTGGGAGGGGAGAGGCTCCCTGCACACTAACACTGTGGATTCCTGGGCTGAAAACTAACGCGAGTGAAACCCTCAAGTTAGAGCAGATTTAAAGGGAAGAGAAACCATTTACGTCCGGAATGTACAGCAAAGCCAGGAAAACCTATGTAAAGTGATAAGTGTGATACATGTGCACGGAGCAAAAGGGCAAATAAACACTGAAAATGACCTGAACAAACTGGAAAAAAAACATAACCAAGCTGGGCAATACTGATATTAATGGGAAACATAAAAAAACACTACCGGTAAAGCTCCAAAAAAGGATATAAATTTTGGAAGGGGCTGTGCTCTTTCCCCATACAAGGTGAATGATCCCACAGTGAAAAAGCGCTGATAAGGGTTTTCCCTTTCTATTGGACATGTTTCCTATGGCATGCACATGTCCCGCAACAGCAGGGTAGGCATGTTGGAACGGGCAACTGAACAGATGCTGGAAAAGGGGATACAGAGGGCTGCAGGTGGCACATGCTGTGGTGCAGCTGGCCCACAGTGCGGACTAGGGTGATGCCTAGGTGGCCCATAGGAATGCTGAAACAGTAGAGCCGCCAGACAGCAACTAATGAGGGTCCAACATGGGCACGAGTGTGTTTCCCACAGTGTCACAGGGGATAGTACCCAGCAGGTACACCCAAGGGCACAGAACATTGGCAGACGGTGCTAGGGGGAAGCGTGAACATCTATGCAGGCACCCCTACCCCAAAACCCACACCATAGGCAGCCATCTACCGGCACACTGGATGACCTGAAACTGCGTACCACCAGCACCACCATCAGAAGGGCATGTCAGCATGGCAACAAAGGGGTACTGGTGGTGGAGGGGGCAGTGGCAGCTGTCCACAGCAGACCATGGCCTAGCTCTGTTTAGGTGGGTGCCATGCACTGCAACAGACAGGCCCTGTCTGACAAACAGTCATGGTATCCCCAGGGAATGAACTGTCCCTGTGGCAACAGTGTGGTGCAGTACGCACAGCCAGGGTGTTCAGGAGCAGAAGTCCCAGCTGTGGCTCCCACCAACCCAGTCCCCATATTTTACCCAGTACTAAACCGTGGTAATAAAGAGGGAACCTTTATTGCAGATAACATAAACATGCCTGAAATCCCTATATTTTACCCTACAGAGCACAGACACCATAGACATGTGCAATACCTAGAGCAGAGTTTCCCAAATGCATTCCTGGAGGGACAAACTCCATTCAGGCGTCATGCTGTCCCTAATAAAGATGCCTGTGCTGCATTTCTATGTGCCGCCACCATGGTATGCAGATGTATCCATGCATATTCATTAGGGACAGCATGAAAACCCGAACAGGGTTTGGCCCACCAGGACTGGAGTTGGGAACCTCTGCCCTAGAGCAGCGGCCAACAGGGGCAGAAACACCCGCATCCACAGGCGCCATTATCCAAAGCCTCCTGGAGAGGCAGGATATTGGGCCCTGCGCGCAGCACCATCTCCCAATACTAGCACTTGCATATCATAGCACTGCCACCCTAAACCTGGGAATACGGTACACATATATGAATAGGTTGCTATGATTACTGGCAGATAGCAATCCCTAAGTTAAGCACAATCTGCTCATTGAGCTGTATCATAGTAACCTCTCTGATGTCTGTGGAGTGTGTTTCAGGTCTGGTGTCTGACAGTGTTTACCACCTTGGGGAGTGACCCCAACAGTATTGCGTACCATAGCCATGCCTGCACTGTGCCCAGGACTGGTGTGGTGGCCAGGGATGCCAAAAGCCTCTATAGTTGCATAATGCTGACATAGGTATGGGAGTGTGTGTCTGTCTACCCAGTGTGCAGTGGCTGCCAACACCTTCCTCATCCCACACTGCTTCCACTGTTGCCAGTGTCAGCCTGCCAATGTGCATAATGAGGAGCAAGGTACCATGGGTACAACCCGGACAGGGTGGCCTAGCCAGGATGCATCTGCACAGGGCATAGGGCAATGGCTCGGACATTGTAGTGCCCGGCCACCACCTGTACGTAGAGGGTGGCCACAGCATGTCCTGCTGGGAGGTCACTCTCAGCCTGACTGAGCAGTGACCACGGCATGGCTAGGTTCCCCCATAGTGCTATATAGTATTTTTCTCACGTGATATTTATGGGTTCTTTTTTGGGGCCCAATCACTGACTTATCTGCTTGGTGTGTATGCTGACATCCCAGTTCTGGGTACATGTATCTTCTCCAGGAACATGCACTATGGACTAGCTAACAGACTGTCTGCAGCTAGTATGTGTCTGGCTGGAACACCTTGCAGAGTGCAGCGGCTAGAGGCTTGCTGCTGGAGAATGTCAGATAGTGGTGGGGTGCAGCTGAGAATTTCTAGGCCTACTGTCTGTCTGCTATTGCTTTATGGATGTGTACAGCTCTGCATTGACTGCCCCTGTAGGGTGTCTGTTCCCAAGCAGGACTGGGGTTGGTGGTCCTCTCTACTGTCACCATTGCAGGGAGGTAGAATGTGGATCTGTTGGTGGCAGGTCCTGTTTCCCACCCTGAGCCACAGAGGGTGGGTTGGGAGGTGGTACATAATCTGCCTATGGGTCCAAACACCCACCTCCCTCCATGGCACCAATACAGGATATGCACTATTCTGGGTGCATCATAGCCCATAAGGGCTAGACATGACTGAGAAACACAGATGTATCCTAGGTGTGTTTGCAGGAACTACCTATCACACACACTAGCACTGATGGGGACCTGCAGCATGGCCTATTTCAGCCATGAAAGGTGCTGTGGACCTGGTGCTGGGCGCCCCACCTCACCCTCAGGGTGAGCACAGTACCCGCACAATGTGACGCTTTGTAGCTACTCTGTGCCAGTAACACACACGGTCAGTACCCCCTACCAGGCTGAGGTGCTGTGGGAGTGCACACGGTCCGTTCCCCCTACCATGCCGAGGTGCTGTGGGGGTGGATACCCCATCTGGTGATCATCTGTAGACTGCTGATTTGCATGCGCAGTGCATCATGGGTACGGGTGGGTTAACACTATCCTGGAAAGCACAGCAGACAGTTTCTGTGGTGACCTGCAGTCCTTCTGTAGCCAGACAGGGGTTTGTTAGTAGCTGTAGCCCACTGTTTACTTCACTGCCTATAGAGCCAGAGGTCATGGGTTTGATCCCACAGTGGGGTTATTTGATAGGGCTGTCTGAGGTGTTTTCTTTTTTAATTTAAATTAGTGCTGCTAGAAAAAACACCCTCACAGTGCTGTAGCCTTAAGGTGCCTCATAAGGCACCCTCTAAAGCGCTCTATAAGGCACCCTATAAAGCGCCCTATAAGGCACCCTATAGGGAACATTATAAGGTGCCTTGGCGGACAGTGCACTTTATAATGTGCCCTCTGGAGTGCCTTATAGGGCGCCTTATGCGGCACCTTAGGTTACGGCACTGTGAAGGTGTGTTTGCTGGCAGCACTAATTTAAATTAAAAAAGAAAATACCTCAGACAGCACTGATTTAAAGTAAAGGGTAATATCTCAGACAGATTTGCTCATTAAGCCCACTGGGGGATTGAACTAAAGACCTCTGTTTCATCAGTCAACGTATTAACCTTTGTGCTACACCTCTGTTGTTGTATTTGTAGGTCAGCACACCTAATTAAGGCTAACGCGCATTAACGTGCCACAGCTCCCTCTATCGCACGATAACCCTAAATGCTACCTTAAGACTGGAACGCCCACTACCTTATATGGCATCCTGCACACTAACGCCAGCTGCACGTTAAGACTGCTTAGTAAACATACCCCTTAGTCTTTATACTTTTTTTGGAGGAATAAACAAACAATTCATGTATGTGTGTTAAATTTTAGTAAAACTGTCTCATATAAATTGTATAATATCAAAGAAGATAAACATATATACATTTATTAATATAAATTATGAATATTTTAAATGTAACCCAGAAGTATATATTAAGTTATGTTAAGAAACAGTGTCAACCATGATTACATCTTTGCACTGATAACAACATTTACATTTATGAATAAAAGTTTGCATTGATAAAGAAAGAATGCATTAAATCACAAAAAGTCTTGCATTCAAACATTCTTGCTGAAATAAAAGTCACTTGACAAAAGTGAGACTTATCTATGGGTTATATATGAAGTCTGTTAAGTTTGCTAATTGGAAAATCACTTGCAATACTTTTTCAGCTCCTGCACGTTGAAAATGCATTGGGTCTTAAGAGCATGCTTTCAGGATTTGACACCATTAGACAGTCATTAACCTGTTGTCTGTTGATGTTAATTTATGAAAGAATGATCCTGAACTCTGCATTTCATTTACATTATTTTTAGCCAAAATACATTTTGACTCATATTGTTGGGTCCCTAGTCAACAAAGGAGCCAAGGGCTTTAATGCCTCCCATACCCCAAAAATACTTTAAAATTCTTTAATACACATCTATTGACTTTGATAGACTTTGCTTTGAAAATAAAATATAGAACTTTTAATTCTTCGTTTTACTAAATTGGAACATATTGTAATGCCATCAACCTCTTAATACGGTCTATTATGTTGTCTGTCAGTTTCCTCTTGATTCAAAAATGTTCAATGTATTTGTAACAATCCATCCAGTTATAAGCTTGAAAGGAAATTGCGGGGAATACCTGTTTAGGAGAGTTATAGAAATAGTGAAAATGGATTTGTGAATTTTTAAAGAGTCTGAACGGGAGAATGAACAATACTAAGGGGTATGTTTACTAAACCGTCCTAATGTTACCGGCGCTAGTTGCAGCGATAATGTGAAAAATGCCATGTAAGGAGTGGGTGTTCCAGTCCTAAGTTAGCAAGAATATGTATCGCGCGATAGTGGGCGCCGTGGCACGTTAACACACGTTAAACCTAAGTACATGCCAGTGCAGTGTTAGAAACTGTATCAATGTAGCACGCTGGTTACTGCAATGACTGTGGAAGCAAAGGTCATGGGTTTGATCCTGCAGTGGTCTAATCTAAAAAGGCTGTCAGAGGCATTTTCTTTTAATTTAAATGAGTGCTGCCAGCAAAAACACTCTCACAGTGCCGTAACCTAAGGTGCGTAATAAGGCCCCCTATAAGGCGCCCCATAGGTCACATTTAAAGTGCCCTGTCTGCCAAGGCACCCTATAATGTGCCCTATAGGGCGCTGTATAGGGCGCCCTATGGGGTGCCTTATGAGGCACATTAGGCTACAGCACTGTGAGGGTGTTTCTGCTGGCAGCACTGGTTTAAAGTAAAAGAAACTGCCTCAGACAGTCTTTTTAGATTACACCACTGCAGGATCAAACCAATGACATCTGCCTCCACAGTCAGTGAAGTAACCAGTAGGCTACATCTCCATAGCTACTACCACACTGCTGGTTGGCTACAGAAAGACTGCAGGTCACCACACAAACTGTCTGCTGTGGTTACCAGGATAGGGTAAACCCACCCGTACCCATGATGCACTGCACATGCAGATCAGCAGTCTACAGCTGATCACATAATGGGGTATGCACCCCTACAACACCTAGGCTTGGTAGGGGGAACTGACCGTGTGTGTTACTGGACAGAGTAGCTACAGATTGTGAAATTGTGCGGGTACTGTGCTAACCCTGAGGGTGAGGTGGGAGATCCAGCACCAGGTCTGCAACACCTGGCTTGGCTGAGATAGGCTGTGCTGCAGCTCCCCATCAGTGCCAGTGTATGATAGGTAGTCCTTGCAGACACACCTAGGATGCACCTGTGTACATCTGTATTTCCCAGTCATGTCTAGCATTTGTGGACTATTATGCACCCAGAAGACTGCATATCTTGTGTGGGTGGCATGGTCACTTGTTATAGATGAAGCGGGGTGTTTGGACCCAAAAGCGGATTATGTAGCACCACCCTACCCGCCCTCTGTGGCTCGGGGGGGGGGGGGGGGGTACAGGATCTCCCACCAACAGATCCACAGTGTACATCTCTGCAATGGTGGCAGTAGAGGGGACCATCAACCCACAGTCCTGCTGGGGAACAGGCACCCTACAGGGCAGTTAATGCAGAGCTGTAGGGATCACATAAGTCAATTGCAGACAGGCAGAATGCTGGAGCAGCTCAGCAGCCACCCACCACTATCTGACATTCAACAGCAGAGGGCACAGTCAGTCTCCACCCTGCAAGGTGTTCCAGCCATACACCTGCTAACTGCAGACAGTCTGCTAGCTAGTACATAGTGCATGTTCATGGAGAAACTGTGTGCACCCAAAAATGGGATGTGAGTGCACACACACCAAGCAGGTATATCAGCAATTGGGCCCCAGAAAAGAGAAGCCATAAATATCACTTGAGAGAAATAGTGGATAGTACTATGGGGGAACCTAGCCATGCCGTGGTCACTGCTCAGTCAGGATGAGAGTGACCTCCCAGCATGACATGCTGTAGCCACCCTGTCCATGCAGGTGGTGTTCAGGCACTACAATGTCCCAGCCATTACCCTATACCCTGTGCAGATGCATCCTCCCCATGCCACCCTATCCGGGCCATACCCACAGTACCTTGCTCCTCATTATGCACATTGGCAGGCTAACACTGGAAACAGCGCAAGCAGTGTGGGCTCAGTAAGGTGTAGGCAGCCACAACACACTGTATAGACAGACACACAGACCCACACCTATGCCAGCATTGTGCAAATATAGAGGTTTGTGGCAGCCCTGGCCTGGGCACAGTGCAGGCATTGCTATGGTATGCAAAGCTG
Source organism: Ichthyophis bannanicus (assembly GCA_033557465.1). Lineage (NCBI taxonomy): Eukaryota > Metazoa > Chordata > Amphibia > Gymnophiona > Ichthyophiidae > Ichthyophis > Ichthyophis bannanicus. Next base: position 448,820,013 of record CM066035.1, on the reverse strand, counting down.
TTGGGGTCACTCCCTGGGGTGGTAAATACTGTCAGAATCAACAACTGAAACACACTCCACAGATATCAGAAAGGTTGCTATGATGAATCTATATCAACAAATCATGATTAACTTAGGATTTGTTATTTGACATCAATCATAGCAACCTTTTGACATATGTGGAACGTGTTCCCAAGTTTAGGACGGCATTGCTAAGGTATGCAGGTGCCAGTATTGGGAGATGCTGCTCCGCGTATGGCCCAACAGCCTCACTCTCCATGAGGCTTTGGATAGTGGAGCCTGTGGGCGTGGGTGTTTATGCCCCTGTTGGCCACTGCTCTAGGGATGTTTCCCAACTCCGGTCCTGGTAGGCCAAATACGGTTCAGGTTTTCATGATGTCCCTAATGAATATGCATGAGATACATTAGCATACAATGGGGGCATTGCATACAAATTCAGCACAGGCATATTTATTAGGGACAGCATGACACATGAATGGTGTTTGGCCCTCCAGGACTGCAGTTGGGAAACTCTGCTCTAGAGATTGCACATGTTTATGGTGTCTGTGCCCTGTAGGGTAAAATATAGGCGTTTATGGCTTGTTTATTTTATCTGCAATAGCAGTTCCATATTTATTACCACAGTTTAGTACTGGGTAAAATATAGGGACATGGTTTGCAGAAGCCACAGCTGGGGCTTGAACCTGTGACCTTCTGCCCCTGAACATACTGGCTGTGTGTACTGCACCAAACTGTTGCTACAGGGGAGCTTCATTCCCTGGGGATACCATGACTGTTCATCAGATAGACCTTGTCTGTTTGGGTGCATGGCACCCACCTAAATGGGGCTTGGCCGTGGTCTGCTGTGGGCAGATGCCACTTCCCCCTCCACTACCAGCACTCCTCCACCACCATGCTGACATGCCGTTATGCCGGTGGTGCGCAGTCCCAGGCCATCTAGTGTGCTGGTAGGCAGCTGCCTATGGTGCGGGTTCTCAGGTAGGGGTGCCTACATGGACATGCGCGCTTCCCCCCGGCACAGCCTGCCAATGTTATGTGCCTTTGTGGGTACCTGCTGGGTAATATCCCCTGTGACACTGTGGAACACACACTCATGCCCATGTTGGACCCTTGTCAGTTGCTGTCTTGCTGCTTTATAGTTTTGGCATTCCTATGTGCCACTTAGCCATATGCCTAGCCCGCACTGTGCCCCCAGCTGGACCACAACATGTGCCGCCTGCAGCACTCTGTATCCCATTTACAGCATCAGTACAGTTGCCCTTTCCTACGTGCCCACTCTGCTTTTTCTGGACATGTGCATGCCATAACAAACCTGCCCAATATAAACGAGAAAAATCCCTGATCAGCGCTATTTCAATGTGGGATCATTCACTTTGTAGGGGGACAGAGAATAGACCCTTACAAACATGATATCTTCTTTTTTGTGCTTTGTCAGTGGTGTTGCTTTATGTTTATCATTAATATCACTATTGGCCAGCTTGGTTAGTGGGATTTCAAATGTGATTTTGGTCATTTTCTTTGTTTATTTGTCTTTTTGGTTCCTGCAAATGTATCACTACTATCACTTTCTGGGTTTCCCTGCCTTTGCTGTACATTGCTGACTGAAATGGTTTCTCTCTCCTGTAAATGTGCCTCTAGCGCGAGGTTTTCACTGGCGCTAATTTTCAGACCCTGATTCCACGGCGTTAGTGTGCCTGGAGCCTCTCCACACCCACTCTCTGCCCATTGACCCCCTATCTCCGCCCTCTGGGGATTCTTACTCCACCCTTCAGACCCAGCTTTCACAGCGTTAGTGTGCTTTAACGCTACTGCCGACGTTATCACGTGTTACATGACATTATCGTGTGATAATTTTACATTATCACGCGATAACATTACATGTCACGCGATAACCTCGGCGTTGCTACGTTAAGACGGTTTAGTAAACATACCCCTAAGAGTCTACTTAATAAAGTTTGTTATGGCAGTAACTCATGTTATTTGGCCCATAACATATGTTAAGGAACAGTGGCATTCATTATTTTACTGTAATGCACAATTTGCCACAGCAATGCGCATTAAATGCTAATGAGATGCAAAGCATGCAAATGTATGCTAAACATTTCATTAGTACACATATCAAATGACACAACATGGGGTGATTACCATGAAGTACTAATGATATCTCAAATCTGGTGTTATTTTTGCTGGGAGCATTGGGTCTCTAACATGCAACCGGATGCTCCCAGCTCAGTTCTTAAAGGGGTTGACACTTATTTTGAAGCATCCCCTTCCAAATGAAGACCACCAAAACCCCTCAGAATTCTTCACCTTGTCATCCCCCACTTCCCCACATTCCTCCATAGTACCCCTCTCAACCCTAAGAAGCCCCCTTCCCAACTTAGGAAAGCCCCCAACCTCAACAAGAACCCCCTCCTGTCCTATAGATGTACCATGAGACTACCACTAAGTGATTTTGGGCTCTTTTTTGAACCTGACACAGTGATGGGCAGGAATGACTGGGGATCACTCCTGACTAAAGACCTCTGGACCCAGGACCATACCTAGCCCTGTGCGAGTGGTGCGGCCGCACAGGGCGCAAAGGCTTAAGGGGAGCATTTTAGCTGCCTTCCGTTGCCTGCCATCGCCACTTTTTCTTCTCTCAGCAGCAGCAGGCAATGGCAGGACAGCTAAAATTTGCCCCTTAAGCCTGCTCTTGCAGGGAGGGACCGATCTGCTTAGCATGCCAGCGACTTGCACATCGGGCGTGCCTCTTCTCTCCCACCATGGGCAAGTCGCACAGGGTGCGATCTTCACTCTGCATGGCCCTGTCTGGACCACCAGTAACATTTAGAGGTAGGCCTAGGGGGATCTGGGAGGATGGGGAGCATATTGCTGAGGTAGGGATACTGTCTCAGATTGGGGGGAATCTCAGAGAGCGGGGAGGGATACTATGGAGGTATATGGAGGGGTAAAGGATCTCAAGAGAAAGTGTCTTGGATTTAGGGCATTTTCATTTAGAGAGGGAATGCTCCAAAGTATATTCCAGCTCTTTTAAGAATGTGGCCATGAGCATCAATCTGTACTAGAGGTCCGATACTCCCAGTTGGAAAAAAATGGCAGCTTTGGGCGGGTGTTCTTTTTCTATTGGAATAATGCAGCTTGTGATACTTATTGTGAGCCATGTTATGCCTTTACAGTCAGAGTCACTAACCTGTGGTTCTGATATCTGGCCCTGGCATTGAATATCCGATTTCACCAGATTGCAGAGAGTTTAAGTGGGCAGCAGTGAAAGTTAGCCCAGGGTTGCCTGTGACATCTATCGCTAACAGGGTAGTGGCTCAATATAGTCACTGCCTGGTTAACATGGGTGCCACTTCCACTCTGCCTCAGAACTCTCTAATGCTAAGCAATTAGCATCAGGGCATGTTGTGGTGAATATCCCGCAGAGCAGCATTTACATTGTTTGCAGGTCTGCATACTGTTTAAATGTCTTTGAAAATGTTCCCTATGATTTTACCGCAGCTTAGTAGCTACCCCCTAAATTAGCTGCTGATTTGCCTAAATTGAGGGATTTAAGCCTAGGCAGACTTCATTGTTTTTATTTCTTTATAATTTTGTTATTTTTTATATATTTCAATTTACTTCTGCCATACTGAGAAATAAGACATAAACAGGGTCATTCTGACCCACAAATAGCAGGGATGAACGTACCAACCGGACGTCCATCCCTGCTATTTGTGCCCCTTCCCGGTTGTATGGGGAAGTTAGTCGGGGGTGGGTAAGTGACGGATTGGAGGAGAGTTAGGGTGGGCAGTGGATCGTCATTATACAGGTCATCGTACAAGGCCGGCAACCTGTACAGGGAAGTTATTCCACCTCCGAGGTGGAGTAACTTCCCTAGACATCAGGGATCGGCGGCCCGGGGTGTGGATGAGACGGGGGTGCTGAAGACATTCCCTGTAGCCCAACCCTGGCTTTAGGAGGCCAGATCAGAGGTTGGGCTGTGGGGAAATCAATGCCAGTGCTAGCAGCCAGAGATCGTGGTTCTTCAATGGAGCCATGGTGCCATGGCAACCAGACGCCATGGCACCGTGGCTCCATTGAACTGCTCCGACTGAGTTAGTTGGGCAGGGCCTGTATGTGCAGGCTGGGCTGAATCGCAGTCCCGGCCTGCACTTACAGGCCTGATCGCGATTCTAATCCCATGGGACTAGACATGCCCCGTGGGATTAGGGTTGCCAACTTTTTCACCGAGAAAAACCCGACACCTGTGGCTTGCCATGCTCCACCCATTCTCCGCCCCTAGTCCCACCCCTGCCCCGCCCCCAGCCCCACCCACAAAAATTACCGAGGATACATGTAGGCTAACTTCCTTGGTCAGATAATAATTAAACTGGGAACCCCAAAATCCAAACATGAAATGTACAACACTGGAGAAATAAAACTATAAAGTAATTTCCTCTTGCACTAAACAAAAACGCAAAGATGTTAGCAATACACACTTCCCAGACCAGACATATTCCAGTTAATAAATTCAAAATAAAAAGTATTTTTCTACCTTCTGTTTGGACGTTTTATTTTTCAGTTGCAATTGCTCCAGTCACTTTCTTCTGGTTTCTTCGTGTCTTCTGCGAGCTATCCATTTGTCCTTTCTTCTCTTTTAGATGTTTTCCATTCTCTCTCTATTTCTGCTTTTAACATACTGATTGTTTCCCTTTTGCTCTTTCCCCCAATTCTTTCCTTATTCCTTTATCATCTGTTTAAATTTCACCCTTCCATTCTCAAGCCCCTCTTACTCTCCCAATACCGGCCCATCATAGACTTTTCTTCCACACAAAATATTTTTTTCCCCTATCCATTCTCATTCCCCATCCATTCTAGTCCTCCCCCAAATCAATTCCCTTATAGTTCTAGGCCCACCCAGCATCCACTCCCTTCTAGTCCCATTCTCCCATGCCCCACATCAGCCCATTTCCAGTCCTATTCCAGCTCTTCATCAGCCCATTTCCAGTGCTAGCCCTCACATCACAGGCCATTTCCAGTCCTAGCTCCCCCCCCCCAATCACAGCCCATTTCCAGTCCAAGTCCCCCATCACAGCCTATTTCCAGTCCTAGGGCCCCCCCCCCACCATCACAGCCCATTTGCAGTCCGAGTCCCCCCGCACAATCACAGCCCATTTGCAGTCCGAGTCCCCCCGCACCATCACAGCCCATTTGCAGTCCTAGCCCCCTAATCACAGCCTATTTACAGTCCTAGATCACACGTCCTCCACAATAGATCTTTTCTGGTCCCGGTCCCCTCCACCCCCATCTCATCCCATTTCCTGTCCATGTCCTCCCCCATAACCCTTTTACTGTCCAGGTCCCCCCCCCCCCATCACAGCCTATTTGCAGTCCTAGTCCCCCCCCCCTTAGCCCTTTTCCAATCCAAGTCCCCCCCTTAGCCCTTTTCCAGTCCAAGTCCCCCCCTTTAGCCCTTTTCCAGTCCAAGTCCCACCCCTTAAGCCCTTTCCAGTCCAAGTCCCACCCCCTTAGCCCTTTTCCAGTCCAAGTCCCCCCCTTAGCCCTTTTCCAGTCCAAGTCCCCCCCCTTAGCCCTTTTCCAGTCCAAGTCCCCCCACCCCCTTAGCCCTTTTCCAGTCCAAGTCCCCCCCCCCTTAGCCCTTTTTCCAGTCCAGGTCCCCCCCCTTAGCCCTTATCCAGTCCAAGTTCCCCCCCCCCCTTAGCCCTTTTCCAGTCTAAGTCCCCCCCTTAGCCCTTTTCCAGTCCAAGTCCCCTCCCCTTAGCCCTTTTCCAGTCCAAGTCCCCCCCCCCTTAGCCCTTTTCCAGTCCAAGTCCCCCCCTTAGCCCTTTTCCAGTCCGAGTCCCCCCCCTTAGCCCTTTTCCAGTCCAAGTCCCCCCACCCCCTTAGCCCTTTTCCAGTCCAAGTCCCCCCCCCTTAGCCCTTTTCCAGTCCAGGTCCCCCCCCTTAGCCCTTTTCCAGTCCAAGTCCCCCCACCCCCTTAGCCCTTTTCCAGTCCAAGTCCCCCCCCCCCTTAGCCCTTTTCCAGTCCAGTCCCCCCCCCCTTAGCCCTTTTCCAGTCCAAGTCCCCCCACCCCCTTAGCCCTTTTCCAGTCCAAGTCCCCCCCCTTATCCCTTTTCCAGTCCAAGTCCCCCCACCCTTAGCCCTTATCCAGTCCAAGTCCGCCCCCCCCCTTAGCCCTTTTCCAGTCCATGTCCCCCCCCCTTAGCCCTTATCCAGTCCAAGTCCCCCCCCCCTTAGCCCTTTTCCAGTCCAGGTCCCCCCCATCACAGCCAATGCAGTCCTTGCCCCCCCTCCCCCCTGACCAGCATCGCGGCTGTCTGAGGCTTCAGAGGGAGCCGGGGAAGCCCGCGCGAGGCCCCGGCTCCCTCTGAACAGCCACCAGCGTGAAGAGCCTTTTCCTTCACGCTGACGGCTGTTCCTGTGAAGCCGCGAATGCTGGGAAAGGTTAAAGGGCAACCTTTAACCTTTCCCAGCATTCGCGGCTTCACAGGAACAGCCGCCAGCGTGAAGGTAAAGGCTCTTCACGCTGGTGGCTGTTCAGAGGGAGCCGGGGCCTCGCGCGGGCTTATCCGGCTCCCTCTGAAGCGGAGAAAAGCCGGTTTTTTTGCTCTGGCCGCTCCCGATCTTGCGGCCAGAGCAAAAAAACCGGCTTTTAAAGGGCCGGTTTTGCCTCTGCGCTGGCAGCCGGCCTGGCCGTGGAAAAACCGGCCAGGCCGGCTGAAAACTGGCCAGTTGGCAACCCTACGTGGGATCAGAATCACGATGCCCTCTGTCGACTGGTTCAGACCGGACATACAGATGGCATGCACATCCGAGATGGAAATGGGCCTAAAGGGGTTAAGTTTATAACATTATTTTCATGCATATGTGGCAGTTTATATGTGTTAATGGCCTCTTATAAAATACCAATCACTGTAAAAGTACACAGGTTGACATGAATGGGAAACTTTGCTGTAAGTAAAGCCAGGGTATAGTCTGGTTAGACCCTTACTGCAGTTAATACAGATGTTGATAAAATACTTTAATTTATATGTGTGCTTGCATACTCTTTTTTTTTTTTTTGTTTAGTGCTGTCAGGTCAGTGCTGGTTCTTGATGAACCAGCTGCCTCTGAGTTTTCTTGGCAATATATCACAGTAAGTAGATCACCAGGCATTTTCTTACAAGCCAATGGAGGGTAAGGTGACTTACCCAAGGTCACAAGGAGTGCCAGTGGGAATCAAGCCCTTGATCTTTTGAATACTAGGCAGTCACTCTAACCACTAGGCTATTCCTCCACTTGTGCTGATATGACCACTGTGTGGTCTGCCAATGTACTATGAATATTTAAGCATCCATCAATTGGACATCCATATCAGTTATAGTCAATTACATCGTGTGAGCCTGACGGTGTTATTTACATGATACGTGCCCTTGCGGCAAGCTTTCTATTGGTGAGACTACAAGGAAGTTTAAGACACAAATTATTATCTGCGTAGAGGGGTGTCTGCAGTCCCATTGTTTGAACATTGGCAGGCAAATGAACACCATTTACAGGATTTGAAGTTTTTTGACCTAGATCAGATTATAGTGGAGGGAGGTGGGGATTTATCATTAAGGCTTTTACAATGTGAGCAAACACTGATCCACCGTTGGCAGAAAACTATACCTGGTGCTCTTAATTTATCCATCGAGTGGAAATGGTTCAATTAATTCATCGATTGAGTGGTAATGCTGTATTAGTAACTTTTATCCTCCTATATCCTCTATGAATATCTGGGATCTCCTTGGTGGGGTTCCAGTGAATAAGGAATAGAGGGGGACTGTGTTGATTTACCAGGAGTTAGAATTATGAGATGATTTGCATTGACTGAGGGAAAGTAATTAGTTTCTATTGTTAAGCATGTGGGGCATCGGCATATTTATGGAGAGAATTTTGACTAGCAACCCTATCTAAGCTCTCAAGAACATTTTTTATCATTCTTTGAAGATTGATGAGCATATTATAAAGTTATCAAGAGTACCTTTTAATGATATTTGGAAAATATTTGATAAAACTAAATAAAATGCATAAAATAAGAAATAAAAACTAAGATTTTTTTCATATTCCTTTTAGGGGTTAGTAAGTCCCAATTGATTTTTGTTTTTTGGCTAGAAGATGGCAGCACATATGGAGAGACTGAAACAGGCAAGCAGAAAGTGAGGGAGAGAGGGCAGAAATGGGAAGGATGTGTTGTGTGCAGCAGATACCACTGCACAGCCAAAAGTACACATACATGCATGTGGAGCAGCAACAGAAGGGCAAATATCAAGGACAACCCAAACATGGGTTACAGAATACAAGGTTCCATATTAGGAAGCATCAACCCAGAAAAAGATATAGGTGTCATTGTAGATAATATGTTGAAACCCTCCGCTTAGTGTGCAATGGTGGCCAAGAGAGCAAATAGAATGCTAGGCATCATAAGGAAAAGAATGGAGAATAAAGCCATGGATATAATTATTTTTCTATGTAGCAGGGCATTTATACCATATCAGATTACACTGTAATTTAAACTTAGTAATGTACAACTTTGATCATACATTAATTTTCCTCTGATGCAATGGAGGGTTAAATGACAAGCCGAAAGCCACAAGGAATGCCAGTGAGAATTGAACCCTGGTCTCCTGGTTATTATGTCAGTGTGCTGGTCATTAGGCTACCCCTCCACTCTGTTATGCTGCCCTAGCTTGTGCAATTCTAGTCGCCATATCTTAAAAAGGCTATTGTGGGATTAGAAAAGGTATGAAAAAGAGCCAGCAAAATGGTAAAGGGGATGGAACAATATCTCTATGAGGAAAGGCTTACAAAGTTAAGGGCTCCTCAACTTGGAAAAGAAACTTCTGAGAGGAGATATGATAGAGGTCTATACATTAATGAATGGAATAGAACAGGTAAACATAGATCATTTTTTTAATCAGTCCTGACAACACAATAGCCCCTGTGTTTACTTGGCAAAGTATGACAGGAAGGCCTTTCTTCCAAGACAATGGAGGGTAAAGTGATTTGCTCAAGGAGCACTTGTGGAAATTGAACACTGATCTCTTGGTTTCTAGACTGTTGCTCTAACTACTAGGCTATCTCTCTACTCCGTTTGTTTATGCAATCCAAAAGTAGAAAGACTTGGGGACAGGCAATGAAGCTACAATTTAACCCATTTAAGACTAATAAGAGAAAAAATATTTTCAGTCAATGCTGGAATCTGTTATTGAACGATGTAATAAAAGCTGTTAGTGTAGCTGGGTTAAAAATAGGTTTGGACAAGTATCTGGAAGAAAGGTCTATAAACCATTATTAAAGGGGTCACAAGAGATCCACTGCCTACCCCGGGACAAGCATGGGGACCTGCCAAGTACTTGTGGCCTGGATTGGCCACTGTTGGAAACAGGATACTGGGCTTGATGCACCTTGGTCTGACCCAGTATAGCATTTTTTATGTTCTTATGAAGTGGAATGTCCTTCTCCTCTCCACAGATGATTCCACATAATGAGGGACCTGGATGCATACAAAATATTATTCAGGACCATTCGGAGAACGCGTCCCAGGCTGCTGCAGTGCAAACATTGGCAGATGCAGCAGAAGCAAGATGAGTGTCGATGCTGAGACAAAGGTCAATTGAGAGGCAGCTATTCTCCCTCCACAGATGCCTACTACCACTACTACTACCACCAATGTTTTGTATAGTGGTACAAGGCATATGCAGTGCACAAAGTGGCATGGCTGGCACTAGTGGCAGCTGGTGCAATGACAGCCACCAGGCTGTATTGGCCACCGATGTTCATGGCCATGTAGGTGTGGGAAGGGTGGTGCTGGATGTCAGGGGGCACACCTGTTGGCCATGGTTGTGTCTGGTGTCCATGCCCTGTGCCTTGGCCATGGCAGGCATGCCCCTGGGTGGTGGTAGATGGATCTACATGACACACCACCATGTGCAGGCCTGCTTCCACAACCCACTCACCTGCCCTAGTCTCCCGCTGCATGCACAGGGCCACTGTGGCTGCTGCAGTGGACCAGGGCATGATACATGTGGAGAGCGCATGTAGGGTGGCTGGGGCCTACCCCCAGACAGACAGGGACAGGGTATATGGGGAGTTCCCAGGGGGGTGACCCGCGTGTTCCCCACACTGGTGGTAGGTGGCAGGCCACCCCACCATACATGCCCAGCCACCCCCCCCCCCATGGCCAGGATGTCACCACACTGGGTTCCATGCCCAGTGGACCTGCCACCATTATTTGCACCCTGTATCCCAGTCCCAGCGAGTCCATGCATATGCCCACCTAGCAACAATCCACCACTGATGTGGTGCCCCTCGAAGTGTGCATGGATCCCTGACTGGCTCAGGACATAGGCATCATGGCAGGAACCTGGATTCCTGGTACATACATTGGTGATCTCGCCATTTGCATTGCAGACTACCTGCACATTGACAGAATGGTATGCCTTGTGGTTGTGATATATAGCCTCACTCTGCTGCAATAGCTGGAGAGCAATATGAGTGCCATCCATCACATCTAGGACTGACAGGAAGCCTACCACAGCATAGAACTCCTGAATGTTCTGGTGCTGGTCCTGCTGCACTGTTGGGAAAAAGATGTTCTGTGCCATAAACCACAGGTAGGCACCAAGGAACTGGGTCAGGCACCATGAGACCGCAAGCTGGCTGAATCCTCCCATAGCCAAGAACACCATGTGGACAGACCCCATTGCCAGGAAGGCAAACACTGTTATCACTTTCAAGTGCACTGGGATAGGATCACCCTTCTGCATGGGGCTTTCTAGCCATAGTTCAAGCTACCGGCAGAGGTCATGAATGGTTGCCAGGTCAAAATGGTACTATGCCACACATATGGCATTGCTCATGTCCATATGCATGGGACACTGGCATAGGGACACCTGCAAATCATATCCTGCCCACCATGGGTGCAGCTTGCATCAGGGCCAGGGCATACCAGCCCGGATGTCCTTCACATTGTCCTCATCCAGCCAGCCAGCTACACAATGGTTAGTGGCCATTGTGCACATAGTGCAATGTCACAGAGAGTTTCAGGTGGCATCATCACTATCATATACTGTGTCAGTCCTGCTGCAAAGCAGTTCAGTCTGGGCCATGCACAGACATCTCCATGGCAATGCACATTCACAGACAAACGTGGTGATATGCAGGGGGGCACGCACATGTATGTCCATGCACCATAATGTTTGCACGTAGCCTGGCCTCACCATATCCCCTTGTATCAAAATGTTGTGCCTACTCCCCTCTGTGGCAGCTGACCATGCATTCACAGTTCCCTCCATTGAGTTGACTGTGGGACGCAAACCACTAACCCTCTGTATCCCATCCACATGCCATTCCCTCCACTCCATGTGGCAGGAAGTCCTTTCTCTATGTCCGGACACAGATACATGTCCATGCGGACTTGGTGACTTTGGCGCAGGGACGTACACATTCACTCATCCAGACGTGAACATCTAAACAGGCCCATCCCAGGCCCCGTGTGTTGCCTCCATGACAGAGACAGCCCATCTGATGGCAAGGTCGCTATCAGGAAGGCAAGGTTCTCTGAGGGTGAGGTAACCCTCATGCTGGAAGAGATCCTTGAGTGGCTGCCACAATTGGTTGGAGATGCATCCACATGTGTGGGTGCCTATGAGAAGCAGTGTCTATGGCTTTATGTGTGCCGCCGCATCAATGCTATATATCACCGGAATCGAGACATCGAGGATGTGAAGTGCAGGTGGTGTCAGGCACAATGTGACACTGCCCAGAAGGCACAGCAAGGGTCCTTGGGTTTGATGGAGGAGCAGCTGACCAACCTACAACAGCACATCCTCGATACAGTTGACCCTGCCACCTCAGGGTAGATAAGCCTCCTCAATACATCTGAGCCATCCCAGGAGCAAGATACATATGTGATGTGTGTGCCCTGCTGCTCTCCCCATGTACCTCCCTCATACTGTGTGCCTGCACACACCTGCACCTAGCCATCAACACTGACTGCCATGGTGTCCTAGTCATGCCACCGGTGCCATGCACCCTCACAGTGCATGTAAATACTCTGCTTTTGGGCTGTGTGTCAGGGGCATTGGTAGCATGGCCGCCAGCTGGTGGTGGCAGAGCTGAGTGCACAGGCCATCTGGGTGTATAACTGGGCACAGGATTCTGTGTCCCTCTGGCTCTGTGCAGGGGGGCAGGGTGTGTCACACACCATGGTGGCAGCTCCTCTCAGCCTGTGTTGCTCCATGCCCCACCCACTGCCACCCTGTTAGTTGCACCATTGCCAGTTGCAGGTGTGACCCACAATGTTGTCTGTTTCTTCACAGGTACCCCTGCTGTAGCTCCACAGGCAGTGGTATCTGCTCTGCTGACAGTGTCCATGGAGGATGCCACAGGGCAGGGACAGGAAGCCACAGAATATACCCCACTGCCAACCACCACTTTACTGAAACAGCCACATGATATCCCTGGCCCAGATGATCTGGAGCGTCATGTCCCTTCCCCATGACCTCCACCACAGTGCACTATTGATGAAGGTGATGACCAGGAGGGGCACAGCCAGAGGGGTGAACACCATCACCTGCATTCATGTGCTGAGTGTCTGCTTGCACACAACACCACCCAGCAGGCACATTCTGAGCAATAGCTGGAGCTGCTGCGACAGTCCACAGTATTGCAGGAAAGGCATGCTGTGGCTACAGAGCAGCTGACTGTGGCTTCCAGCACCCTCCAGGCAACTATGGCGGAGATCCTGATAGAGCTGTGGAATGTCCCTGGCTGGTCCATCCCTGCAATGCTCTCTGCATGCTCCACTGTGCCTCCCAAGGGGTCTTGAAGGGGCATGATGCAGCAGCTCCCATAGTTGCATCATCCTCAGCAGCATGTGCACCTGTGCCTCTGCAGCCAGGCACCAGTGGTATCACAACACAGGCCTCAGCACATACCCATACCATGGTTGTTCCATCTACCACACAGACACCCACTCTCCTTGGCCCTATTCCAAGGGGAACAGGTCCATGGTTGATGTTCCCCCCATTCCATGAGGGCATCATGGAATCAGGTAGCACAAGCTGTGACACCTCGAGGTCCAAGGAAATACCACCATTCACACCTGTGACCATGGTGACGGAGGTACAGGTACATGTGACCTCAGGGAAAGAGAGGAGCAAGGTCCAGGCAAGGGGAGGGGATGCAGGGATGTCATAAAGAAGCAGAATTGGGGTGCAGAATGCTCGGTATATAGGCCTGGGTCCCAAGGGGGTGCACAGATGGTGTGGGTTTGTGTAGGGGTGTGTGGGGTGGGTGTCAGTCATGTTCTAGGGCTGTCTTTGTCACATTGTGCCATATGGGTGGGCATGGGTGGTTGTTGGGGTATACACAGGGTGTCACTACCTCATAAGTCTGGTATTGGGTGTGTGCAGGGGACATGCCACTCAGCATGACATGGATGTCTATGTTCATGTATTGCTGTGCCTCTCACACATGTATATGTCCACAACATCCACATCCAACACACTGTGGATCCTGATGTGTGTGGCATCAGGCTGTTGGCTGGTGCCTCTCTGTGCCACTGCAAGGGCGAGGGACATTTGACAGCATCAACACATGCAGGGGAACTTTTCTGTGCTGTGCCCACTCTCACATTTGTCACACCCTCCTCCCTTCTCTGTCTGATTAGGGACACATCCACAAAATACAATGTTTACCCTAGGCTACTCTCCACAACCGATCCTGTTAGGGTGTTGGGGGGCCCCCTTTCCTGCCTTCTGCAGGTAGCACAGGGTGCTGGGACATCCACACACATACTATATTCTAGAACGTTGGACATTTCCGATCCTACACGTCACCATGCTGTACCCGCTGACGCCATGCCCCTTAGGTAGAACGTGTATCTCCTAGGCTGGCCGTCACAGCCAGCAATGCATTAATGCACAGTGGACATTACCATCACTGTGCTCTTGCAGCTGCATCAGCCTGGCCATGTCTCAGTCCCTCTCAGGCCTTGTGGGCCACTGTCTAGGCCCAGCGCACACCTGTGTGGGGTTCAAAATTGCAAAAATCAACATGTAAGCCAGGACATAACTACCATCACATGATATATCGTATTCCGGGCCAGTCTTGGTGATTTCTACCATGGTTAGCTGTACAGACTCACCTTCATAGGCTTCAGATAGACACTCATCCTTACTACTACCTGCTCAACAGCACACTGTGCATCATGTGCATGCATCAGTCCTATTTGCAGTGTTTGCATTAGTGCTGTTTGCAATGTTGGGTGCCCCTATTATGGAGGACCTCTGTCTTTGCTGTCCTTAACTTTGGACATTTGCTATAGTGGGACCTCTGTGGCTTTGCATGCCTCAGCACACTGATACCTGGTAACACTGTGCTCATCCATATCGTTCAGGTACTAGCCAGGCTTTCATGTGCCACCTGCCCTGCTGGTTCCCAAACCAGATCACCCCAGTGCACTCATACCTCACCCACACCCTCTCTCTCTGCAACAACAACAACATATTTCCACAGGGGTCTGTCCAGTACCTGTACATATCAGATATGACATAGCATATGAACATGGGGTACAAGGGCTACATATCTGCTCTCCCATTCTTACCCCAAAGGGTATCCTTTTCCTGTTCACATCAATACTTTTTTTGACTCTCCAATCACATCTGGGTGCCTAGTTTTGTTGGCATCCCATTGATTATCTCCTTTGCCACATATATCACATGTAGGTATATGGCATGATTAGACACTGGCATTCTTAGTTGTATTGCTGCATGTCTGTTATGTTTCTTTGCCCAACAATGGTCACTGAGTTCAGCTCCCTGTACCTTCTGCATGCATCCTTCTTGTTTTTGTCCTGTCTGTGGTGGCATCGACCTGTCATATCCATTTATCTCTATGGGACGCAATGCAAGGCAGAGCTGGATTTTTTCTAAGTCAGAGCTTTATACCTGGTTTCAGCAAGGCTGACATGGACATTTCCGGATTACACATCATATATACATGGCCCATTTGGGAATAGGCCTTCTATGTCATGGCGGCTAGCCATGCCCTTGTTCCACCCTCTCCCACCCACGTTCCTAACTCCCCTTGCTAGAGCAGAGGACGTGTATGTCAGCGGCATTGCAAAATATAGTGGGGGATGTATACTTGCACATCCATTCCACACGTGGACAGCCCTTATTCGTGTTCTAGAATGAGGGCCCTAGTATCCCGATTTTTCAAGGTCCTCCTGCAATTTTCTACAATCCTCTTGCATTTTAACAACTTTGAATCATTTTGTGTCATTTGCACATTTAATCAACTCACTCAGTATTCCCATTTCCAGGTCATTTATAAATATATTAAAAATCAGCAGGACCAGTACAGATCCTTGGGGTACTCCACTATTCACTTTTCTCCATTGAGAAGTTTGTCCATTTAGCCCTACTCTTTGTTTGTTTTTTTTAAATCTTCTAACCAGTTCCTACTCCACAATAGTACACTGACCCCTGTCCTATGATTTTTTTAATTTCAGAAAGAGTCTCTCATAGGGGACCTTGTTAAAGACTTTCTGAAAATCCTGATACACTATGAGTGTCATTTTAAAAAGTTTAGTCATGATTTGGATGTCTGAAGTTATGCATTTGGACATCGAAATCACGGACATATCTCAGTAGCCATTCCACAAATGATGTTCACAGATGTCTCCGATACAGAGATGTCCAAGTAGACACAGGGGTGTGGAAAAGACATATCTATTTTATCTATTTGACTAACTGTTTTGCCTCTGACTCCCACCATCTCTTTTCAACTCCAACTCTCTTCTTAAGGCGCCTACGCCTCCAATCCCTCTCTCTTTCTGCCCAAAACCTAACTGACTCTTTTCATGACAAAATCTATGAGATTACACTCTAGTTCCCCACTAAATCTTCTTCATCCCCTCTTCCCCCTCTTCAATGAAAACTTTCCTCCTCAACCTCTATCTCCATGTCATCCTTTTCTAAGATCTTTGATGAGGAAACCTCTCTTCTTCTTTCCTCCTCTAAACTCACTACCTGTTCCTCTGATCCTATCCCCACCCATCTTCTTTATTTTATTATTAAATTTCACAATTTTAATCCAGAATCATCTGAATAAGTATAACAAACTTATGCAGGTAAGATAAATCATTAAAAAGAAATCATACATATATTGTTTATACCAGAAAATAGAACACCAATAAGGTCCCAATAAAGAAATAAGAAAGAAAGAAAAAAAAAGAAAGGAAAGGGCTACCTCACTAATTTGGAGAGCCCACCTTAACATCACAATCATATGAGCACAGTTATCAAATATGGCAGCCGGTACAGGAATCAAACCCGCCCATCACCCTCCTTGCCCTGAAGAAATTGCATCAGTTGCTGGGGTTCAAAAAAGAGAAATTGCTTAGATTGATATAATACCAAACATTTACATGGATACTTTAATCTAAATTGCACTCCCAGCGCGGTAGACCTTTGACGCAAAGCCAAAAAATCTCTCCACCTTTTCTGAGTGTCCCTAGAGAGATCAGAAAAAATAGAGATTTTTGACTCCAGAAATTGAGAAACAGACATTTTACGAAAACATAATCTAAGGACAGAGTTTTGGTCAGATTCAAATGCGAAGCAAACAAATAGTGTAGCACAACTAGTCACCACTTCAAGGGAACTCTCAAGAAACTCTGACAGATCCAACTGAGCAGACCCAGCACCACCCTCAGAGCCCATCTCCGTACCTGCTTCAACAGACGAAATCGTCACATACTGAGCTCTCACAATAGGAGGTAAAGACTCAGCAGGCATCAGCAGGACCTCTGTAAAGGACATAAAAACATAAGATATGCCATACTGGGTCAGACCAAGGTCCATGAAGCCCACTATCCTGTTTCCAACAGTGGCCAATCTAGGTCATACATACCTAGCAGTTTCCCCAAAAGACACAGGTTCCACAATGCTTGTATTGGGTCAAGCATTGATATCCTGGGTCCCTGCTTAATAATGGTTTATGGACCTTTCCTCCAGGATTGTCCAAAACGTTTTTAAACCCAACTACACTAACAGCCTTTACTACATCCTCCGGTAACAAATTCCAGAGTTTGATTACACATTGAGTGAAAAACATGTTTTATTTTATTAGTCTTAAATAGTTTACCCTGTAGCTTCATTGCATGTCCCCTAGTTTTTCTGTATTCTGATAACGTAAACAATCAATCTATGTTCATTAATTTATAGACTTCTATCATATCTCCCCTCAGCTGTCTCTTTTCCAGGTTAAAGAGCCCTAACCTTTTTAGCCTTTCTTCATAGGGGTATCCTTCTATCCCCTTTTCCATTTTGGTGGCTCTTCTCTGAACCTTTTCTAATAATGCTATATCCTTTTTAAGATACAGTGACCAGAATTGCACACAATATTCAAGGTGCGGTCTCACCATGGGACGATATTTATTTATTTATTTTATCTATTTAACAGGTTTTATATACCAACTTTCTACAATTCAAGACAGTTTACAAGGAACATAACAGACAGTATACTTCAACTGAATACATTGTAACAATAATGATCACAGTATAAATGATTAACAAGAAACTTACTCCTTGCGGAGGCTTAAGAACTATTTACATGGAGGCTTAAAGGGCTATTTACATGGAGGATTATATAGGAGGTTAGAGGGAGCTATGTAAGTAGGGAAAAGTGTTCCTGGAAGAGATGAGTTTTCAATTTCTTCCGGAATTCGGAGTGATTGGGACAGTTCCGTAATTCATATGGTAAGGCATTCCAGATAGAGGGGGCGTAGAGGGAGAATGCACGATTACAGGTAATTTGGCTACATGTTCTCTTAGATGTTGGGATGGATAGAAGGTTTTTGGTGATGGTGCGGCGTGTTCTATTGTTATTGGAATTGGATAGGAGCAAGGAGAGGCAAGGAGCTGACTCATAGGAAATGATTTTGTGAATGAGGGTGATTGCTTTGAATTTAGCTCTGGAGTGAATGGGGAGCCAATGTAGATCATAGAGGATTGGCGTTATGTGTGAGCGTCTGGGGTTATTTGTGATGAGCCGTGCTATTGTGCTCTGTGCCATTTGGATGGGATGTAGGTTGTTCTTAGGAAGGCCATGATAAATAAGATTGCAGTAGTCAAGGGATGGGATGGTGAGGGCCTGGCAGGCAGTGCGAAAGGAGTCTGGGTTTAGGAGGGGTTGGAGGTTCCGAAGGGTACGTAGTTTTGCATATATTGTGTTAGAGGGGTTTTTTTATCTGCTCATGGAATATAAGGTTCTGATCAAGGATACGACCGAGATATTTCACTTGATTTTTAATGGTGAGGATGATATCTCCAAGTGTAAGGGTTGTAGGTGGGGTATAGGAAGAGTTGGTGAATACTTGAAGGGCTTCAGTTTTAGATTGGTTAATTATGAGGTTGTGATTTGAAAGCCAGGTCTTCAGGTTTGCAATGCATTCAATTAGGTTTGAAAAATTAGGGTTTGTTAAATTGAAAGGGGTGAAACACATAATGTTGTCTATGTATAATTGCTAATAAATTCCATAATTTTGAAAAATCTTGCAGACTGGTTGAAGGACTATGTTAAATAGTAGCGCAGATAAACTGGATCCTTGGGGAACTCCCTGTCTTAGGATAAATGGGAGGGATATGTCATTCCCTATACGGACCTGTTGAGTTCTGTTTTCTAGGTAAGAGTGGAACCATTTTAGTGTTGTATCCCTCAGTCCTATTTCATAGAGCCTATCTAGAAGTTGGTGGTGAGGAAGGGAATCGAAAGCTTCGGATAAGTCGGATAAGTCAGATAAGTCGGATAAGAGGATATAGAAGCATTATAATATCTTTTGTTTTATTTTCCATTCCTTTCCTTATGATACCTAGCATTCTATTTGCTCTCTTGGCCGCTGCTGCACACTGGGCCGAGGGGTTTAACATGTTATCCACAATGACGCCTAAATCTTTTTCCTGGATGGTGGTTCCTAATGTGGAACCTTGTATCTTCTAACCATAGTTTGGGTTGTTCTTCCCTAGATGCATAACTTTGCACTTGTCCACATTAAATTTCAACTGCCATTTTGATGCCCAGCCTTCCAATTTATCAAGATCCTCTTGCAATTTTCCACAATCCTCTTGTGTTTTAACAGCTTCAAATATTTTTGTGTCATCTGCAATAGTACACTGCCTCCTATCACATGAATGTATAGTTTTTCCAAAAGTCTCTGATGAGGGACCTTGTCAAAGTCTTTCTGAAAGTCCTAATACACTATATCAACCGACTCACCTTTGTCTACCTGTTTATTCATACCTTCAAAAAAACATAATAGATTAGTAAGACAATATCTTCCTTGTCTAAAGCCATGTTGGCTGTCTCCCCATTAAACCATGACTATCTACATGTTCAGCAATTTTGTTCTTTATGATGGCTTCTACCATTTTTCCTGGTACTGATGTCAGGCTCACCGGTCTGTAGTTTCCCAGTTCACCCCTGGAATCCTTTTTAAAAATTGGTGTTACGTTTGCCATCCTCCAATCTTCAGATATTACAGATGATTTTAATGATAGTTCAGAGATTACTAATAGCAGGTCTGTAATCTCATATTTCAGTTCTTTCAACACCCTTGGATGTATACCATCCGGCCCAGGTGAATTGTTACTCTTTAGTTTATCTAATAGCTGTAATACATCTTCCGAATGTATCAATATTTCCTTCAATTCTTCCCCTCCTTTAAATACCACTTCAGTCATGGGTAACATCCCTACATCTTCCTCAGTAAATACCGAAGCAAAGAATTCATTCAGTCTCTCCGCTATCGTCTTGTCGCCTCTTAGTGTCCCTTTAACCCCTCTATCATCTAATGGACCAACTGACTCTCTCACAGGTTTTTTGCTACAAATGTACTTGACAAAGTCTTTATTACACTTTTTTGCTTCCGCAGCAAGTGTCTTCTCAAATTCTCCCTTTGCCTGCCTTTTCAATGCCTTGTATTTAACTTGCCAATGCTTGTGCTGTTTCCAGGTTTCATCGTTCGGCTCTTTTTTCCATTTCCTGAAAGATTTTTTTTTTGGCAACAACAGCCTCTCTGACCTCACCTTTAAACCATGCTGGCAGTTTTTTGGACTTCCTTCCACTTTTCTTAAAGTGTGGAATACAGCTGGTCTGGGCTTCCAAAATAGTATTTTTCAACAACACCCAAGCTTGATGTAAGTCTTTAACCTTTGCAACTGCTCCTTTTAGTTTTTTTCTTAACTATTTTCCTCATTTTATCATAGTCTCCCTTTTGAAAGTTAAAAGATAGTACTGTGAATTTCCTCACTATCACTCCTTACTTGGTACTTATGGACCAAGCCCATAGATTCCATCAATGAAGATCTTGGAAAGTTTAAGAACCTCAAATTGTTCCGTCATAACTGATTATCCATGAACTCCAAACGCCCTGGATAAATCAATCATTCCCTGTATTGGGCCCCTCCCAAGGCCTGTAGATCTTCCACATAAGCTTCCAGCCAAGTCACTCTAGCAGCTTTCCCCACCAAATTTGTCTCCAGCGTAGAACACTGGCCTTTAACATCATTCAATTCTTGTGAAAAAGCACCCACAATAGGAAGCAGGGATCTTTGAAGTGATGAGATGGCTTCCCATAAGCTATCTAAAGTCACCAGTGCCATTTTTTCTATCCCGCACAACACTCGGGACACCGGTGTATCAGGGGAGCTGGTCTTCAAATGCTCCAGCCAAAAGCTAGCTCCTAGCGAGGCATTCAAATCTCTGTCCCCCGCAGAAAACAGCTAACATACTCGGCGTTAACTTCGAGGAAGAGCCCCCCGCTGTGGCTGTGTCCTCCCGACCCAGAGGCACTCCTACACACTGCCCCTCCCCCGAACTCCTTCCGGGCTGTGGCGGCAATGCCTGAACGGGGTTCAAATCAACCCCATTGCTCAGATCTGCTGACCTATAAGACAGATCCAGCGAAGCCATAGCGGACACCATCAGTGAGTAGAAAGCAGCAATGGATGACTGGATCAAGCTGCCACCGGGAGAAGAGGTAATGGAGGGCTTTGTTGACTGCTGCTTCCTCTTTTTCCCCATCAGCTCAAACCAGAATCCAAACCTCTCTGCACTCCTCACTCGGCGTCCTACTCCGCCACCATCTTGGGACCTTTTCCCCATCCATCTTCTTAACTCCATCTCCTCCTCTTTCATCCCTTCCATCGCACATATTATCAACCTTTCACTCTCCACTACAACTTTACCTGCAGCCTTCAAGCATGCTGTGATTACACCTCTCCTCAAGAAACCTTCACTTGACCCTACTTGTCCTTCTAATTATTGACCCATCTCCCTCCTTCCCTTCATTTCCAAACTTCTCTTCATTTCCAAACCCATCTACCTCCTTCCCTTCATTTCCAAAGTTTCTGAATGTGAAGTTCTCTACCGCTGCCTTGAATTTCTCTCCTCTCAAGCCCTTCTAGATCCACTTCAATCTGGTTTTCATTCCCTTCATTCTACTGAAATTGCTCTTGCCAATGTCTCCAGTGACTTGTTCCTGGCTAAATCCAAGGGTCTTTACTCAGTTCTCATTCTTCTCAACCTTCTTTTGATACTATTAACCACCTCCTTCTCCTTGACACTTTGTCCTCTCTTGGTTTTAGAGGCACTGTGCTGCCCTAGTTCTCTTCTTATCTTTCCAATTGTTCTTTTAGTGTTTGTTCTGGTGGATCCTCCTAAACTACCATCCCTCTCTTGGTTTGTGTACCCCAAGGGTCTGTTCTGGGCCCTCTCCTTTACACTCTCAATACCCAGTCCTTTGGTGCCCTTATCTCTTCCCATGACTTTCAATACATTTTTTATACTCATGACTTTCAAATCTATCTACATCTGACATTTCTCTTATACTTCAAGCCTGTATCTCTGCCTGCTTATCTAACTTCACTGCCTGGATGTTTCACTGCCATCTAAAATTGAACATGGCCAAGACTGAACTTTTTATTTTTCTCCCTAAATCTTCATCCCCCTTTCCTTCTTTTTCTATCTCTGTTGATAACACTCCTATTTTTCCTATTTTTTGGCCCACAATCATGGGGTCATCTTTAACTCATCCCTCTCCTTCCCCACACATATCCAACAGATAGCTAAAACCTGTTATTTCTTTCTCTATAACATTAACAAAATTTGCCCCTTCCTCTCTGAACACACTACTAAAGCTCTTATCCACTCTTTGATCACCTCCAGTCTTGTCTAGTGCAATGTCCTCTTTGTTGGCCTCCCTCAGAGTCATCTCTCTCCTCTTCAATCTGGTCAGAACTCTACTGCATGTCTAGTCTTCCACCAGCCATGATATACTCATATAACCCCTCTTCTCAAATCATTTCATTGGCTCCCCTTCCATTTCCGTATCCAATTCAAACTTCTTCTTCTGACCTATAAATGCATTCATTTTACTTCCCTTCACTAGCTTTCCTTTCTCCTCTCTCCCTACACCCCTCCTCATGAACTCTGCTATTCCTCTGGCTTTCTTTTCCCTATGGCCTTTTCTTCAGCTGCCAACTCGAGACTTCAATCTTTTCACTTTGCTGCTCCTTATGCGCCTTAGAACAAACTTCCTGAATAATATGTCATATCTCATCTCTTCCTCTTTTCAAATTCATGCCAAAAACTCACCTCTTTGAGGCTACTTTTGGATCCTAATTCCCTTGTTCTTCTTGTGTCTCCTTTCCTTATTTGAACCCCTTATATTGTACTATCTGTGTTGATTAGATTATAAGTTCTAAGGAGCAGGGCTTGTCTTCTGTATGTTCTTGTACAGTGCTGTGTATGTCTTGTAGAGCTATATAAATGAATAATAGTATTAGTAATAGCAGTAGTAGACTTACACGTCCTTGTTCAGTCTCAGAAATAACAAAGACATCTGTGGGCACCTCCATGTTTATACCTGTTCCAGGCATGAATAGGCCTCAGGACAGTTTATGTTATGTTTATTCAATTTTTTGATATACCGCCCAGACTGAAGGGTATCAGAGTGGTTTACAATTACTACAAGCAGGTACTGAGACGTGCCCTTACTTCCGCTTTTGTGTAAATTCTCTCTTTGCCTGCCTTATCAATACCTTGTATTTAACTGGCCAGTACTTATGATGTTTCCTTTTTTTCATCATTTGGCTCTTTATTCCATTTTCTGAAGGATTTTCTCTTATCTATAACAGCCTCTTTGATCTTACCTTCAAGCCATGCTGGCTGCTTTTAACCTTCCAGCCACCTTTTTTAAAGCATGGAATACTTCTGGTCTGGGTTTCAAGCCAGTATATTTAAATAATGCCCAGGCCTGATGTAGACTCTTAACCTTTGCAATTGTTCCTTTTAGTTTTTTCTTAATCATTTTCCCCATTTTTTTCATGGAGGCAAATCCCATTACACGTGCCTCTGCCCGTGGACATGTCTAAATTGAAAATGTGCCCCGTTTGAGTTTAATTCTGCATCCATGGGTCTAGACGTGCCTGCAGGCCCAAAATCATGAAGTAGATGTGTCCAGTGCAGCACAGACAAAGCACTATTCATGGACCATGCGATATAATGGAGAAACACGTTCCCCCTCAATATTATTGAACACGGGTAAACATTTTGGATGTTCCCGCACCAACTGTATTGTGAAAAGTTGCATGTTTCGGATCCTGCCTGTCTCCATGATATACCCATGGATGCCACACCTCCTCTGTAAAAATGTGCATCTCCTAAGGTGCTCTGTACACTGGCAATAGTTTACTGATGAAAACTAGACAAAAATACTAATGAGAAATGATTGCTGCTGCAAACCTAGACCATATACCAGACCTCTTCATGCTCTGAAAAGTGCTAGGTAATCCCAGTGCACCCTAATATGGTATAAGAGAATTTAAATATGAACATGTATGTCATGATATACCTTGCATCAAATGGTACTTGGCATTATAAAATGGCCCCAGTAATTCCTGCCTTGGTCATCTCTACAAACACACTTTAAATTGCTAATGATGGACTCTTTCCAAGTGCACAAAACCCCAAACTAGCAGTTCCCTAAGGATGCATAATATTGCTGAGCAACAAATGTATGCCCTTTTCATGCCTAGGCCTATACATGCACTCATTCTGCTGTTCCACATTAGCTTTCCTCTCTTATCTCTCTCTACACCCTTCCTCGGGAACACCACTCTTCTGGCAGATTGCTTCCATCTGTGCCCTTCTCTTCCACTGTCAACTCCAGACTTTGCACCTTTCACTTTGCTGCTCCCTATGCCTAGAACAAACTACCTGAGTCTGTACATCAGACTTTGTCTCTGGTCCATCTCAAATCCAGGCTGAACACTCACCTCTTCGTTGATGCTTTCGGATCTGATCTGCCTAATCTCCCTTGTGTTTCCTTCCTATTCCCCATTGATGTATTCTGTCCACAACTGCTGTGTTGTCTGTCTTGACTAGATTGTAAGCTCTGCCGATCATGGACCATCTGTGCAGCACTGCATACTCCTTATAGCACTATACAAATGATCAGTAGTAGTAGTATAACCTTCTGGCTATGGCATCTGATTCCCACATTTCTAGGTACTGGCATTCCTCAAAGCATCTACATCTGTCCCATCATGGTGTATGTTGGTCTGTATACATCTACTATCTATGGGGCAACCAGGTCTGCCTTCCCCTAGTCTGCTTTATAGCACTGCTCCCCTAGTCGGGCCTGTGTGGGCATGGGAGGGGGGATCCTTGTGCCACCATACCTAGGTGGCCAGCCTCCAGATATATCACCACTCTTGCAGCTTGCATACATTCTGGATTGGGGAAGGATTTAGGCCTCATGGCATAATCTGGGGGATGTTGGCACAATATCAGTCTTGTCTCCCAGTGCCTGGTACAGCTAATGTATGACTGCTCTATCACACTGGCACCTGGTGACACTGCAGTCATCCATATGATCCAGGCACTAGTCAGCCATTCATGGCCTCCCTGAATTGCAGATCAGCACACCCAGTCCTCCCATGCTACATCCAAAGCACACTCTCACTTGCAATCACAAAACATATCATTCTACCAAACCAAACCTATAACAGCTGCTACACATGTGATCTCCCTTTCTCACTCTGAAATGATTTGTTTCTAGACTCACTCGCATAGCATTTTTACATCAACCAAGTTTTCAGAACACAGGGTTTGTTAGGGTCCCCCGGATTAGCTCTTTTAGCACACAAAAAAAACACATTTCAGCATAGCCAGAATAAACACTTTGCCTTACCCTATTCCCTCACCTCTGCTTTCTGTACTTTATAACTGCATCTTGTGTTTTTCCAGTAATACCAGTTCGGCACATACTTGTCCCAACCATTCTTCAATATGTGATGAATTGAAAGGTATAGCAGAATACTTTTTAAGTCCTTATTCCATGTTTCAGCAGGAATAATGGGGACATCTGCTGGAATATCACAGAATATACACAAGTCTTTCTGGAAAATGCTATGTACGTCTCTGTGGCTGACTATGCCCCTGCTCTACTCCTTCTGGGCATGATCTGAGATCCCTGTGCTAGCACCATTGACATGCATGACAGCAGTGTTTCAGAATATGTTCAGGGACGTTTTCAGCACATAAACATCCCTGACGCATGGACAAACTCCTTATTCATGTTCTGGAATGACCTCCATAGTCTCCTGCCATTTAGTAAATCAAATGTGATCATGTTATTTATTTATTTTATTTTTATTTATTTACATTTCTTATATACCGCACTATTTGACATCAGCGCGGTTTACATCAAACAAAACATTTCAGTACACAAAAATGTCTGAGTTACATTAAACAGGGTTAACAACTTGGACAACAGGGTAATTTTACAACTCAGGTAAATAAACTTTGATTGTAGTGATTGCTATTGCCAAGCATCCCCAACACCATTATCTCTCGCACTAAATACTGAATTCTACTAAGAAATAGATCTAAAATAGCTTCTCCTCAAGTCGGTTCCTGAACAAGCTGTTCCATGAAACAGTCGTTTATTTAATCTAGAAACTTTGGGCCCTATTCTGAGTCACGGCTTGCAGGACTGATTCCCCCTCTGGCTCTCCCCACACAGCTAAAGCAGCAGGACAGGGAGAGCCAGCAGGGAGTGGGAAGGGGCAGGGTCTGGACAGAGCAGGGGGAGCTGAGGTGGCAGGATGTACAAGGCCGATTCAGGTCACGGCCTTGTACGTCCTGCAGGGTCACGTCAAAGGTGGAATAATCAGCACTGACCCAGTGATCGGGGCCGGAGATTCCCCCCCCCCCCCCGGGGCTCCCCGCCACTCGATCCAGACCCCTGCTGGCCAGTTGTGGGTCAGGTGGCGGTGAAGAGGGGGAGGTCTGAGCCATGGAAGCCTGTGGGGAGGACATCTCCTCAGGCTTGCAGAGGTACACCGGGCCATCCTCGGGCCCAATACTGTATGCCGCGGGAACGTTTTGTTCCCACGGTACAAAATCAGGTCCTAACAAGCCCGTTCTGCTCATGGACGTCTGGACTGCCCAGATGTGCCCCTTTCGGATCGGGCTCTATCTCCCTAGCATGGCCTGATGTAACATTGACCTAGTCAATACCGGGGTATTTTAAATCCTCCATTATTACTGTTTTCTAAACATTGCTTCCATAATTTCTTTTTAGCATTTATCGTCTATCTGTTCATTCTGGCTAGGTTGGTGTTAGTGCACATCCACTGCCATTGTTTTCCCCTTTTTACATGAAATTTATATCCATAAAAATTCTGTAGTATGTTTTATTTCCTGCAAAATCTTTATCCTGTTTGGCTCAATGACCTCTTTAACATATATTACCATCCCTCCACCAATGTGATCTATCCTATTATTGTGATATAGTTTGTAGCCTGTTATCACAGTGTCCCATTGGTTATCCTCCTTCCACCAGGTCTCTGAGATGCCAATTATACTGTATCTAACCTTTCATTCAGTGCTATATATTCTAGCTCTCCAATCTTTTTGTTTAGATTTCTAGAATTTGCATACACGCATTTCAAAATTAGTTTTTTTGTTCATGTTAAGAGTCTGGCTATTGGATGACAGGGATAATTTGGAAACTTTCAACTCAATCTGTTTTTTACTCAAAGGCACCTGGGTTACTTTTACCTTTTTTGAACCTCTCTGTCGGGATGCTCTAACTTCTGTTTTGCTAGGATCCTTCAAAGATAAATCATTCCGAACCGTGCGCTCTCGGGCGACTGTCGGCTTTCCTCCATTTTCTAGTTTAAAAGCTGCTTTATCTCCTTTTTAAAGGTTAACTAGTTCCATACTAGTTAAGGTAGAGCCCATTATTTTGGAAAAGCCCACCCCTTTCCCCAGAATGTTGCCTAGTTCCTAACAAATCCAAACCCCTTTTACTTGCACCATCGTCTCATCCACACATTGAGACTCTGGAGCTCTGAATGCCTCTTGTGTCTTGCGCATGGAACGGGAAGAATTTCTGAGCCTTTGCTTTATAACTATTACAATTAAATAGAAAATGAAAGTGATCAATGAAAAGTATTGCACTGATAATGCTGTTTATTTATCAATTTATGTATCACTAATTATTCTGTCTCACCTTCCCTCCCCCCCCCCCCCAAAAAAAGAAAATGTATACTTGTGCACCTTATATATTAGACCTTATATATTAGATACATCTCTCTGGTCTCAGCATTTTAATTCTGCATCTAGAAATCTATATGCATCAGATAACATACATAACTCATTCTTAATTTTCCTTTCGTTTTATTAGCTCCATTGGCTAAGGGTCATTTGAATCTCCCATTGACTCAGTTCAACACTTTTTAGAAGTTGTTTTCAGCTGCAGTCATTGTGAGGTTAATGGGTTTATTCAACCATAGATGAAGAATAATTTTACTGAGTAAATGATAAGTTCATGTGCTTGAAGATGTAATTGTACAGCATGGTTCAGTGCTGATGTAAACACTTAACTCAATAAAATCCCTCTGGGAATAATAGTGGATTTCTCTATTTTTATTTATTAATTTTGCATAAACTGTACATACTAATAGATACAACCAGAGAATAGGTTCTGAAAACTAAAACATATTTTGTTTAGGCAGGAGATGATATCTTCGGGCAATTTTTAATAGGCCACCTATGTGCTTAGTATTTTTTATAACCCACCTTTCCAAATGCAGATTATGGTATCATTTAATAAGACAAGCACAATAAATCCCAGCCCAGGGACCCTTAAAATCTAAATGGGTACCTGAGGCCATGAACTCTCAAGAGGAAGTGATGCACACTTTTGTTTTGACAATTTACCAGTACCACACAGTAGAAAATATGTAAATGCTATTTATGCAACTTGACCAAGGTCAAAAGAAGAGGCAGGGAAAATGGATATTTGTGTCTAATTTTAAAGAGAAACTAGCTAGGTAGTAGCATGTCTGCCATGCTCATACATTTTTCAAAGTATTACTTGCTCAGAAAAGGAAGTAGAAAAGATAAAATTACCATACCCAAAATCTATGAACATATGAACATATGATATGCCATAGTGGGTCAGATCAAAAGTCCATCAAGCCCAGTATCCCGTTTCAAACAGTGGCTAATCCATGGCACAAGTACCTGTCATGTTGGCAAAAGGTAGACAGATTCCATGCTACCTACCCCAGGGGTAAGCAGTGGATTTGTCCAGTCCACCTTAATAATGACTCATGGACATTTCCTCCAGGAACTTATCCAAGCCTCTCTTAAACCCAACTACAGTAACAGTTTTTACTACATCCTCCGACAGTGAATTCCAGAGTTTGATTATGTACTGAGTGAAAAAATATTTTCTCTGATTAGTCTTATATGTGCCACATCGCAGCTTTTTGTGTGTTGTGATAAGGAAGCTTATCATAGCTCAGGTAGGAGCTATAGAAAAGATGATGTGACTCTGAACAAGCAACCTGTCAGTTCTGGTAGAAGCAAGAAAACAGAGTTTTCACATAAAAGACTACCAGTCCCAGAATGCACAAGGTTTCCAGCAGCCATGAGAGGGGCTGAAGTGAGGAAATGTGTGTGCAATCAAGAGAGCTATGAGGTAATCCCTAAGCACTCATCTCAAAGGGCAGGGCCTGATTCAAGACAGCTGCACTGTGTTAGGGAGCAGCACACATTAGGAAAGAATAAGAATAGAGATTATTCTTCAGATAACAGTTACTACAAGTTCCAGCCCAGCTTCAGGGGGAGCTTCAGCTACAGAGGGAGGAAGAGATACAGAGACAGCAACGGCTACGAGCTCAAGCACCAGTATCACCTGGAGAAACAGAAGCCAAGCCAAGCAGATAGAGAGAGAAGGAAACTCTCTGGAAGGAAGAGAAGAAAGGCCATTGGAAGGTCTGGGAGATTCCAAGGCAGTACTCATACTGGGAGGTATTCCAAAAGCCAGCAGAGTCCATTGGACTGGATTCAGCCAGAGGAATGGAGTGGCAGAGATAGGAATCACCAGTGGCTACCTGGAAGAGAGAAGACTGCATGTGGAAGGGACTTTCAGACCAAGGCCAGAAGGTATGTGAGAGAAGATCCAGTGTCCAGGGATCAAGATTGGAAGGCTGGACATCAGAATTGGGTTACATATTGGCCAGGCTATACAGGGAGGAATAATGATAGCAGGAGAGGCTCAGGTATGAACACTGATCCAGACCCTATCTATAACAGAGAATGGCAGCCAGGGAATAAGCATTCTCATGATAGTGCCTTAATGAAAGACTCGTCTGTGCCAATGTATGATAGTGACCATATGCTGATTGATGAAGAGGGAGATACAGCAAATGAAACTATTTACAGGTAGTCCTCACTTAACGACCTACCTGTTTAGCGACCGCTCGCACTTGCGACCATCGCTTCGCCGTTACGACCGCTCACACTTACGACCATATCACCGACGGTGAGCGGTCGTAACGGCGAAGCGATGGTCGCAAGTGCGAGCTCTCAGATTCATTCCTGCTTGGTATGTCTGCACTTGCTTTTTCTGCCGTCATATTTCTGTAGTTCTTCTAGTCCGGCCTCCACTGAGCTATGTGTTGCCTCCCCATACCATACTGGGAACGATTTTTAAAAAATTACGAGCCTGCTCCATCCCTTCATATGCCTTAAAACAAGTCAAGTTTCAGCATATCGTACTGTATTTTTCTCCTTTAGCTTTAGTATGCCTTTCCTCGCTTAACGACCAATTCGCTTAACGACCGGGTCGTTGTAACGGAACTCGGTCGTTAAGCGAGGAATGGCTGTATATGGACTGTTCTCTATCTAAATGCTATTGCTAGTTTTCCGTGAGCAAACACATCAGCCATCACAAAGAAACCTAACTTTGTTCTTTATTTCCACTGCAAACAGCTCTTAAAGCAGGATTTGGGCTCACACAGTAGCAGCCAGCCAGCTAAAGGCTTTCAGCTGGTCCATTGATAGTAATTAGGGCTGCACCTGATTGTGTGTGTGAGCAAGGGAGAATCACTGCTGAGATCTGCGTGGAAAATAAGCAGAAGTTAACCTAACCAGCAAAGTTTATTCTTTTCTTTGTGCCTTTGTATTTGGTAATTATTTGCTAAGAAAACATTAGCTAATTGCATGACAAGCTGAAGGTTGTTTTCTGGTTTACTTTGTGACTTTTTGTTATCCATTTTAAACACTGCAAGCAAGTAACCTCATTTATAGTGCTATCAAGCATACATGTGCTGGGTGAATTAAACCCCATCAATAAAAGAAGTATTTTATTGATCTTACCACTTGGTTTCACAACTCAAATTATTGTCATCAGCTGTGTTTGGGAGTGAATGAACTACAATACCCACAATACCTTGCAAGAATCATATGAATATATGCATCGTCAAGATTGTGTAAGTTCTCACCCTAGGCAGCCGTCTGACAAATGGCGTAGTTTTTCGGATTGCTCTTGCACCAAGAGGATTTACTTGTTGTGGATTACAAATAAAAGTCAAGTTTAAAGCTGTAAGAAGATTTCTTTCCCTCATCTGCACTTTGGAAGAAAAGTGGTTGTTCCAGGAAGCTGTCCCAGAGGAAAAGACCCTGTGCAAAGCTGGATTCATCACTGAGACAAGGTAATATGTACCTGGGCATGTCTAGTGGTGGATGTGTGTAAGCACAGGGGGTAATTGAAAAAAAAAAAAACCACACACCTGGTTGGAAGGTGCTGCTCTTTGGTTTTTTTTTTTCTCTTTTCTTGCAGGGGTCAAGATGGATCCGAGGGAGATGGCTCAGTGGATGGCAGCCCAATTTTGCAAGCAGCAGGAGCTATCACAGCAGGCCCAGGACACTGCTATGAAGGCCTTAATGGAACAGCAGAAACCAGTGCTTGATCTGGTGCAAGCTCTAGTTCAGCTGCAGAGCCAAAGTGGAACAGATGCAAGACCAGCAGTTAGTACTGGTACACCACATGTGAACAATGTGGGACTCAATCAAGGGATTGGGGCATTTAATTTTGGGAAATTAACTCCAGGAGATAATGTTGATGATTTTCTAGAGTCTTTTGAAAGAGTGGCACAGGCTTTAGCATGGCCAGAGACACAGTGGGCAGTAAGGCTGGCAGCCTCATTAACTGGTGAGGCACTAGCAGCTTACAGAGCAATGCCAGCAGCCCAGGCTTTGATTTATAAGGATGTAAAGGCAGCTATTAGAGATCGCCTAGGGTTGTCTATTTCAGAGTATAGGCGAATGTTTAGAGCTGTTACATTGAAAGTGGGTGAGACACCCAGGGCTCTGAGTCAGAGAATTAGAAGTCTAGCTGTAAAATGGTTGGAGCCTGAGCAAAAGACAGTAGAAATGTTATTAGATATTATAATGCTGGAACAATTTATGCTTGGGGTACCTAAAGATTTGAATGTTTTTCTTATACAGCAAAATTGCCAAAATCTTGGAGAGGCAACCATGCTAGCAGAGAGATTCTTGGAAACCACGCAGGCTTGCCATAGAATGGGTGGCCCTCTAAAGATGGATGCTGAGGCTAAATGTGCTGTATCAGAAAAGAGAATAATTAAGAATGTTTCTGAAAATGAATGTACTGTATCAAACCAGATGACACAGTGGAATAGAAAGAAATGTTTCAAGTGTGGAAAAGTGGGACACTTAGAAAAGAGATGCCAGACACACACTAGTTTAATGGGTCTGGATTTAAAACAGCCCAAGGAAGGATTTCTTTTGATGGTTGATGTGCAAGGAATTACCACAAATGCATTATTAGACTCTGGGGCAGACCAGAGTATGATGTCAAAAAGGCTTTGGAAGAGGTTAGAGGCCCAAGAAAGATTTGTGCCTAGAACCCCTGAAAGCCAAGTTCACATCAGATGCATTCATGGTGCTGCATCATCATATCCCACCTATAGGCTAAAGGTTAAGTGCCTAGGGGAACAAGAGGAAGTCCTATTAGCAGTGGTGCCTAGGCTACCCTTTGATTTGGTCCTAGGAAAGGACTGGCCAAGATTTAAGCAGGAACTAGTGAAAGGGCTAGGAAAGAAGGAGGGAGAAGGTTTAATAATGGAAATAGCTCCCGGGCCTTTCTTTGGAAGTCCTCAGTCCCTAGCTAAAAAGATGGTTAAGCTTCCAGAAGGCCAAACTATGGGTAATAAGAGGGGCCTTGTATCCACCCGCTCGCAGGCTAAGTTAGAGAGCCAGCAGAAGGAGGAGGGGGAGCAGGCAGAGTTATTAGGAGATTTACCCTCTCATGATGATTTAATAACCCCATCATCTGGTAAAGTAAGAAAGTTGAAAGCACAAAAGAGGCGTGAGAGACTTTGCAGAGCACAGGGTAGGGCTGAGTTGTTAGCTGGTCAAAGTTTACCCTGGGTGCCAGCTGAGTTGGTGGCAAAGTTTCCTAACTTTCCACAAGAGCAGCGAGCTGATCAAGCTCTCACCCGAGCTTTTAAGTATGCTCAGGAGGTCAGGGAGGAGTTGCCCAGATTCAGACTAGATAATGACATATTATATAGAGAGAGTCAGGACCCCAGAAATGGTGCCATACGTAAACAATTGGTGGTACCCACAACTTTCAAAGGGCTAGTACTTAGGCTAGCACATGATCATCCAGTGGGAGGTCATAAAGGTATGCAAGGAACACTGGATCAAATTCTTGTGCGTTTTTACTGGCCAGGTATATTCAAAGAAACTGCCCAGTTTTGTGCTGCATGTCCAGCATGTCAGCGAGTTACAGCGGCACACCCACCGGTGGTGCCATTGATCCCCATGCCAATCATCACAGACCCAATTGGTCGCATTGCCATGGATATTGTAGGCCCATTAGTTAAAACGCCCCGAGGTTTCCAATACATCCTAGTTATGGTAGATCAGGCAACAAGGTTTCCCTGGGCCATACCATTGAGGAATGTTTCTGCAAAAACAATAGCTTTAGAGCTAGTAAAATTGTTTTGTGAAGTGGGATTCCCAAGAGAGGTGTTGACTGACCGAGGGTCCAATTTCGTATCCAAATATTTGGCCCAGGTCTGGGATGCCTTTGGCATTCGTCACGTGAAAACCTCAGCCTACCATCCACAATCAAATGGTTTGGTGGAAAGATTCAACCAAACTCTCAAACAAATGTTGAGAAGGGGGTTAGCAGGAGAGGTAAAAGAATGGGATCTGTTATTACCCTTTGCCTTATATGCCTGCAGGGAAAGAATTCAAGTGTCCCTAGGTGTAACTCCATATGAGTTGATGTATGGTAGGGCTCCCCGGGGTTTGTTGGATATTTTGAGGGAACAATGGATTGATCCTGAACCAGAAAGTCAGGAGGTGCCACTGTTTCTACGTGACTTGAGAGCACGTTTGAAAAGGACGTCGCAGGTTGCTGAGAGGAACCTGCAGGACAGTCAACTTCGCCAGAAAGGGTGGTATGATAGAAAGGCCAAAAGCCACCAATTAAGCAGTGGTGAAAAGGTTTTTGTTCAAGTAGCAGGAACTGCTCCAAAATTTGAGGTACAGTGGAAAGGGCCATGGGAGGTTGTTAAAAAAGTAAGCCCAGTGTCTTATATGGTAGAAAATGCCAGAGGGCGTAGGCAGACCTACCATATTAATGTACTTAAGTCTTGGAGGGAGAGGCCTGTAGATAATGACCTTGAACCCAGTCAGGAAGTAAGTGACCTTCAAGAAGATAACACTCTCGTAGGTATTACGGACTGTAGAGAAGCAGTTTCACCAGTAAAACCAGTCCGTAATAACTTAAGCAGGGGGGTATGTGATAAGGAAGCTTATCATAGCTCAGGTAGGAGCTATAGAAAAGATGATGTGACTCTGAACAAGCAACCTGTCAGTTCTGGTAGAAGCAAGAAAACAGAGTTTTCACATAAAAGACTACCAGTCCCAGAATGCACAAGGTTTCCAGCAGCCATGAGAGGGGCTGAAGTGAGGAAATGTGTGTGCAATCAAGAGAGCTATGAGGTAATCCCTAAGCACTCATCTCAAAGGGCAGGGCCTGATTCAAGACAGCTGCACTGTGTTAGGGAGCAGCACACATTAGGAAAGAATAAGAATAGAGATTATTCTTCAGATAACAGTTACTACAAGCTCCAGCCCAGCTTCAGGGAGAGCTTCAGCTACAGAGGGAGAAAGAGATACAGAGACAGCAACGGCTACGAGCTCAAGCACCAGTATCACCTGGAGAAACAGAAGCCAAGCCAAGCAGATAGAGAGAGAAGGAAACTCTCTGGAAGGAAGAGAAGAAAGGCCATTGGAAGGTCTGGGAGATTCCAAGGCAGTACTCATACTGGGAGGTATTCCAAAAGCCAGCAGAGTCCATTGGACTGGATTCAGCCAGAGGAATGGAGTGGCAGAGATAGGAATCACCAGTGGCTACCTGGAAGAGAGAAGACTGCATGTGGAAGGGACTTTCAGACCAAGGCCAGAAGGTATGTGAGAGAAGATCCAGTGTCCAGGGATCAAGATTGGAAGGCTGGACATCAGAATTGGGTTACATATTGGCCAGGCTATACAGGGAGGAATAATGATAGCAGGAGAGGCTCAGGTATGAACACTGATCCAGACCCTATCTATAACAGAGAATGGCAGCCAGGGAATAAGCATTCTCATGATAGTGCCTTAATGAAAGACTCGTCTGTGCCAATGTATGATAGTGACCATATGCTGATTGATGAAGAGGGAGATACAGCAAATGAAACTATTTATATGGACTGTTCTCTATCTAAATGCTATTGCTAGTTTTCCGTGAGCAAACACATCAGCCATCACAAAGAAACCTAACTTTGTTCTTTATTTCCACTGCAAACAGCTCTTAAAGCAGGATTTGGGCTCACACAGTAGCAGCCAGCCAGCTAAAGGCTTTCAGCTGGTCCATTGATAGTAATTAGGGCTGCACCTGATTGTGTGTGTGAGCAAGGGAGAATCACTGCTGAGATCTGCGTGGAAAATAAGCAGAAGTTAACCTAACCAGCAAAGTTTATTCTTTTCTTTGTGCCTTTGTATTTGGTAATTATTTGCTAAGAAAACATTAGCTAATTGCATGACAAGCTGAAGGTTGTTTTCTGGTTTACTTTGTGACTTTTTGTTATCCATTTTAAACACTGCAAGCAAGTAACCTCATTTATAGTGCTATCAAGCATACATGTGCTGGGTGAATTAAACCCCATCAATAAAAGAAGTATTTTATTGATCTTACCACTTGGTTTCACAACTCAAATTATTGTCATCAGCTGTGTTTGGGAGTGAATGAACTACAATACCCACAATACCTTGCAAGAATCATATGAATATATGCATCGTCAAGATTGTGTAAGTTCTCACCCTAGGCAGCCGTCTGACAGTGTCCCCTAGTCTTTCTACTTCTTCTAAAAGTAGATCTATGTTTACCTGTTCTACTCCACTCATTATTTTATAGACCTCTATCATGTCTCTACTCAGCCATCTCTTTTCTAAGCTGAAGAGTCCTAACCTTTTAAGCCTTTCCTCATAGGGTTTCCTTTCATTCCCTTTATGACTTTTTCTCCATTTTGTAGATTGTTTATGCAATGCAATCTGTGCCTTCGAGTCAATCCTGACTCCTGGTGACCCAGAAGCTCCTGGGTTTTCTTGGCAGTGTCACCGGAAGTAGATTGCCAGGCCTTTCTTCCGAGGCAGTGGAAGGTTAAATGACTTGCCCAAGGCCACAAGGAGTGCTAGTGGGAATTGAACCCTGGTTGCTTGGTTACCAAGCCAGTGTTCTAACCACTAGGCTACTCCTCCACTCAGATTATTTATAATATTTGATAAATACATTTTTTGAAGCTTTACCCAACGCAGTCCATGTTTTATTTGCATAATTATATTCCATTATTTTAGTTCACTGTTCATACTTTAACCCACTGCTATGCCATTGTCTTCTCTGTCTATCATTCTTTCTTGTTTAGATTATTAAGCTCCACTGAGAAGGGACCATCTCTCTGTACACCCTAAATGCTATATAAGAGGGTGATTTTATATAGCATTTTTCAAGTGTAAAGCATATATTGCTCACTGCAAATGGTTATTATAAAAGTGCATGGGTGTATATATGTGGACAAGAGCTCAGCTACTCTTAACCCTGGGAGTACCGATGGGGTCAAAAGTGAACCCATTGCAAGTTTCACAACGCGTATCTCGTAAACTAGTTGTTCAAGAATGCAATCTTTTTATGACTTTTCACATGTCAATATTCTCTTTATATTGCACCATGAGAGGAATTTTCATCCACTAGGTGACGCTAGTGATGAATTGCAGCACAGAGTACCAGTGGGGTCATTTTTGACACCAGTTGCTTACGTCCGGTTTGGATCGTGATACATTTTGCTGTTTTGTGAATTTTTTGATCTGACAAATGTATTTATCATTAATTATGTATCATTTATTTTTTGTACTCTTATTTTATGAAAATTACACATTTTCTGTAATTGATATCATGCATTCTCTCATTATTTCCGATGAAATCTAAAGGCTTTCAGCTCGTTCATCACGATTATTGTACACCTATAGTAAAACTGTTTTGTGTTTTATTCAACTTTACCTATGTTTATTTATTTTAGGTTATTGTTTATGATGTCAAAACAAAAGTATTCAGCTGCCCAAGTAAGAGAAATATTGCAACAAGATAATGACAGTGACGGCTCTGAGTCATCTGATGATGCAGCATATTCAGCAAGCGAAGAAGCATATCAGCCAAGTTCGGGCGATAAATCTGATGATGACAGTCATGATTCAGATGGCGACAGCAG
Source organism: Ichthyophis bannanicus (assembly GCA_033557465.1). NCBI lineage: Eukaryota > Metazoa > Chordata > Amphibia > Gymnophiona > Ichthyophiidae > Ichthyophis > Ichthyophis bannanicus. Next base: position 448,782,774 of record CM066035.1, on the reverse strand, counting down.
TTGGTCACCAAGTGAATGTGAGACTGATGTTGAGCCAGTAACATCGCCTGCAGCAAAGAGTCAAGTTACAGGTCGAGGCTGTGCTGGACAGGAAAGAAGGCAGGAGTCCTCGTTGTCAGTATCATCTGTGAGGAATCTTAGTTGTGGTCGTAGAGGAGCTAAGAGGTCATCAACTATAAGCACAAATGTTGCCATTGAAGCCTATGTATCTAAGGATGTCACATCATGGAACAGGAAACATATAAAGCAAGCTGCTGGAAGATACGCCAGAGCTAATGTCATGCCCATACAGCAAGGTCCTACAAGGTATGCTGTACGAAATGTTGATGGCCCTCTCACAGCATTCCACTTGTTCATGAGGAAGAACTTATTGAATGAAATCATGATGTGGATGAGCAAACAAGGAAGAAAAATTTATGACGACACCTGGAAAGATTTGACAGACGGAGAATTTCAACGTGTTCTTGGACTTCTGATCCTCTCAGGCATGTACAAGTCACGAAATGAATCCATAGTTCAGTTGTGGAACCTTGAAGTAGGTAATTCTGTTTTCGGCAAAAATATGGCCCATAACCGTTTTCAGCAAATTTCTTGTGCTCTCAGATTTGATGATGCAACCAACAGACGTGAACAACGAGGCGTGGATAAGCTTGCTCCAATCAGACATGTATTTGATACCTGGGAAGCAACTCTAAGTGACGCCTTTGTTTCTGGTGAAAATGTTACCGTGGATGAGCAACTGCTTACATTTTGTGGCCGTGTTCCGTTCAGACAATATATTCCCAGCAAACATGACATAAAGCTATGGATGTTGTGTGACAGTGCAACGTCATATGTTCTGCGTCTTCAAGTTTATACAGGAAGGGAACTCGGACAAAAGAGGGAACAGAATCAGGGTGAAAGGTTTGTGCTGCTACTCACTGAAGGATTGACGCGATCTGGCAGAAATGTTACTGTTGACAGTTTCTTCTGCAGTTTATCCCTATCACAGAAATTGCTAGAAAAACAAATGACACTTTTGGGGATAATTCAAAAGAACAGAAAATAATTACCTCCAGAATTTGTAACAGCAAAGGGCCGAGAGGTATTCACTTCACTGTTTGCCTTTTGCGATGACGCCACTCTGGTTTCCTATTGCCCAAAGAAAGGAAAAGTGGTTGTTCTTCTGATTTGACAGACGGAGATTGGAATCAGGCTTGGCATACCTGGCTGATACATTCTATGACTTAGTGAGGCTGTGAAGGACATGTATGATAAGAAGATGGAAACCTTGCTGAAACAGTCTTTTGAGATAAATGCCCTTACCTTGCAAGCTTCCATTTGCGGAGCTTATATGGTTTGGGCATGTTTAAGGTGGGCACAAAGCTTGCCTGATCAAAAGCCCAGCCTTCAGTGGGTAGCTAAATTGGAATCAGGCTTGGCATACCTGGCTGATATATTCTATGACTTAGTGAGATCCTAGACAAAAAGCATGACATTAGTGATCACAGCACGGCAGTTTCTCTGGCTGCGGAATTGGTTATCTGAGTTAGCTGCCCTTTAAAGGGAAGTTACTCTTAGGAGAGGCTTTGGAAAAGCTTGTTAAGAATCCTGGTGAGACTAAGGGGGAAAGCCTGCTGGAGAGTAAGCCTAAGCTGGGGAGGGTGGCAGCTCCAGTCAGAAGACAGGTTAGAAATGTCCCTAGGTTTCACACTGTTCATTTTGCTCCTTTTCAGATGGCCTGATACCTTCTCAGGGGCAGTCCTTTTGAGGTAGAGGAGTAGATAGAGATTTTTATTCAGGAGCCAGAGTGGTCTCCAAGAAACCACAATGAATTGAGGGGGTCACAGGTGGAGTTGATTCCAGTAAGGGGTCGGCTACAACAATTTTACTCCACTTGGGTCCAGATTACCTCCGACCAATGGGTACTAGAAGTGATTTGTGAAGGATATAGGTTAGAGATGGCTCAGCCTGTTAGTGATGCATTTATGATGTCCCCATGCAAAGCACTAGACACACTTCAGAGGCTTCTCCAGGTTCCCACAGACCAAATAGGTCAAGGTTGATACTAGATTTATTTCATAGTTCCCAAAAAGGAAGGTTCTTTTCACCCAGTTTTAAACCTAAAGCAAGTCAACAAAGCCTTGCACGTACCACATTTTCCCATGGAAACATTGTGATTGGTGATCATCACAGTTCAATCCAGCAAATTCTTGATAGCTTTGGATCTTACAGAAGCATATCTTCATATTCCAATTTGCCTGGATCATCAGCGCTTCTTATGCTTTGCAGTGCCAATAGGCCATTTTCAATTCTAGGCGCTGCCTTTCGTTTTAGCGACAGCTCCCAAAACCTTTACAAAAGTCATGGTCATCAAAATAGTGGCTCTGCAATGCAAAGGAGTACTTGTACATATCTAGATGATTGGCTAATAAGAGCAAAGTCGGCGGAAGAGAGTCGGCTAGCCACGTAGCAAGTAATATCCTTTCTTCAAAGCCTCGGATGGAAAATCAATTTAAGGAAGAGTAAGTTAATCCCATCTCAAGATCTCATTTAGGTGAGGGGTGTATTCAACACAGAGAAGAGTATTGTATCTTTGCCTTAGGAAAGGCCTGTAAAGGTTAAGCACCGATGAAAGCACCGTTAACATGGCACTACTTTTAGCTCCTGAGATCCATGGCGGTCACTTTGGATCTGGTCACATGGGCAAGAGCACACGTGCATCCTTTGCAGAGGGCTCTGCTGTCTTGGTGGTTATCCCAGAAACACTTGCTCTCGAGGCAGTTACTGTGCCTACAAGAGACTCACAAGAGCTTGCAATGGTGGTTGAGGCTAGATAAACTGGTGAGAAGGATGCCATTGGAGGCACCTGGGTGGATTGTTGTAACCACGGATGCCAGCCTGTCCATCTGGGGAGGACATTGTCTGTCAGAGGTTTCATAGGAGCAATTACCAAGGGAAGAGAGCTTGTGGTCCATAAACAGTCTGGAGATGCGGGTGGTGTTTCTGTCTCTGCAGATCTTTCAGCATCAGCTGCAGGGTAAAACAGTGAGGATTTTCACTGATAACGCCACTATGGTAGCATACATCAATCAGCAGGGAGGCACAGGAAGTCTGGCGGAAGAAGTAACTCTGCTTCTTCAATGGGTGGAATCAAATCTCCAAGCAATTTCAATGGCACAAGTGGCTGGAAAAGAAAACATGCAGGCCGACTTCCTCAGCGGATATAAGTTGGACCCAGGGGAGTGGTCCCTGGAGGACTCAGTGTTTCAGAGCATAGTATGACACTAGGGTCTTCCACTCATTGATCTCATGGTGGCTGCATTCAACACCAAAATGGGTCAGTTCTTCAATTGTTGGTGCAAGAGGATGTCTGAGGGCCTGGATGCTCTGGTTCAAAGATGGCCAAAGGACGCTCTGCTCTATGTGTTTGCTCCATGGGACCCTCATCAGCCATCTACTTCATAAGATATAATTGCACCAGGACTAGTGATTTTAATAATGCTGGACTGGCCTCACAGGCCATGGTATGCAGACCTGGTTCAGTTGTCTATGGGTGCACTTTGGCAACTTCCAGCAAATGTCAATCTATTGTTGCAGGGTCCAACCCTCATGCCTTAAGTGGATTGGTTCTTGCTTACTGCTTGGCTCTTGAAAGAGCTCTGTTAAGAAAGAAAGGTTACTCGGTGCAGGTTATATATACCCTGTTTTGAGCCAGAAGACATTCTACCTCCTTAACATATATCAGAGTATGGTGCATTTTTGAGAGCTGGTGTGAGAAACATGGTCATCAAGCTCTCTCTGTGGTCTTATTGACCATGCTGTCTTTCCTGCAAGCCAGATTTGATAATGGTCTCGCACTGAATTCATTATGGGTGTAGGTGGCTGCTCTAGCCTGTTAATGGGGACGTATTCAGTGCATATCTATAGCTTCACATCCAGGTGTTGTTTGCTTCTTCAGAGCAGTTAAACATCTTAGGCCACCCAGACAACAGATGGTGCCACTGTGGGACCTTAATTTGGTATTGTCAGCCTTGACAGAACCACAATTTGAACCGTTGGTTTCCTCTTCTTTGAAGGATCATATTTTAAAGACAGTGTTTCTACTAGCAATTTACTCAGCCCGCTTTATTTCTGAGCTTCAAGCTTTACCATGTAAGGGGCCTTTCCTTGTGATGTCTAGAGAAAAGGTTGTTTTGCGTCCAGTTCCCTACTTTTTGCCAAAGGTAGTATCAACTTTTCATCTTAATCAAACAGTATCTCTTCTGTTCTTCTGGTCGGGAGATGCTTCGGAGGATCAATAGTTGCATCGCCTTGACATCCACAGGGTGCTCTGTCGATACCTTCAGAGGATGGAGTTGTTTGGCAGATCTGATCTCTTTTCATTCTCTTTTGCGGTCCATGCAAGGGTGAAGTGGTGTCAAAGGCATCCATAGCAAGGTGGTTATAGGAGGCGATTGCCTCAGTCTATCTACTTAAGTGCAAGCCCCTACCTCTTGGCTTCTGCTTGCATTCCACCAGGGTGCAGGCGGCTTCCTGGACTGTTTGTTCCAGTACCACCGGAGGATATCTGTAAGGTGGCGACATGCTCATCTCTACATCCTTTTGTGCATCATTATCGCCTCCATGTTCAAGCCAAGAAGGGTGCTGCGGTATTGCGGGCCGGTCTTGTAGGTTCCTCCCATTTGTAAGTATTGCTTCGGTACATACCATGCATCTGGACTGGACTGGAGGGACAATAAGGAAAATGAAGTTAGGCCTTACCTGCTAATTTGCTTTCTTTAAATCTCTCCAGTGCAGTTCAAGACCCACTCTTTGTTTCTCAGCTTCTGTTCTAGGCAAGCCCGGAGGTAAGAAAATGATTTTTCCCATGTTTGGGTATCAGAGTTCAATTCACTGATGCATATTCATGTAACTGCTACAGTTTTTGTGGCTGTGGTACTCCTAATTTCTATGATTTCTCTAGTTTCTCTCATGTCTATAAAGCAATGTTAGTGATAGTTTTTTTTTAAACCTTCCATTGCTTACATCACAGTAACACACAAGTAATTGAACAGATATATAAATATAAAGAAATACAGCAAATTAAGAAAAAAGGTACATATACCTCAAAAGCCCACATCCAGAGAAGACTAATACCTAAGCCATGAAGAAGTAAGAAACACTAAAGAGAAACAAAACACATCCTGCTGCGAACCCTTCTAACCCAAACCCATATTCCCATGCAGATTAACAAGAGAGGCATACAAAGTAATAGCAAAACTCAAAACAATCATAAAGCCAGACTCTCAGTAACCTAGGTGACAACCCTCACTTAACCACAGATGCTTTAAGAAAGTTCTCAAGCTGTGATATATCATAAAACACATAATTAGTCATCACTCCCACCTCCCGACGTCACCAAGCATTTACAGGGAAATTGCAAGAAAAATGTAGTTCTCAAGGCTGACTCACGCAACCTAAGAACTAGAAAAGTCTTACAATGAACCTGAGTTTCCCTAGAGACATCAGGGAAGATATTAATCTTTTGCACACTAAAGAAAACATTTTTTTTCTGAAAGAATAACCAAAGATCCTTGTTCTATCCAAAACAGAATTAAAAGAAACCAGTAAAGTGGCCCTAGTAGGAATATCATCATTAGATGACTCAATATATTCAGAAATATTCAAATTATCTACTAAAGAAAGAATATGATTACCCTCACCCTCCTTTTCAAAGCCTTTGCTGCCCATGGCAAACAATGCAAATTATCAATAGATGGCTTATCCACATCAGATATTTGTAGAACTTCATTCAAATACTTTGAAAATAAAATTAAAGACGACAAATAGCATGTCATAGGAAAGTTAAAACACATCAAATTCTTGGCCCTTAAGGCATTATTCACAGATTCATATTGCCGATGTAAAGTGAGGCTATCCTTCACAAAAGTAGCAGAGGTATTCTGCAAAGTAGAATATTGAGTCTCCAGCAAGTTTGAGTAGAGACCAACTGAGATTCCTGCTGGGCCAGTTTAGCCACTGTTTCTTTTGTGAGCTCTGAAAACTGTGAAATAGTACCACCTAATGAAAATTCAATTCGGGAAAGAGCTTTCCATATGTTTACTAATGAAATGTCCTCAGTATTGTCACCAGATGCTGAAGGACATGAAAAACCTTGATTGGAAACGTCTGGGATTTACACCACCCAAGGCAATGAAATTAAACCAAGGGCAGGCTAGCCACCAGAAGACCCCATCAAAGACAGTTCCTCTAAGAGGCATTGCTGACCCTCATCAACAGGTGAGGATATCACAGGACCCCCAGTAGTTGCATTAACCTGTGGGGTAATAATTCCCCAATGTGAAAGAAGAAGTGTCAAGAGAATCAGGACCACCAGAAGAGAACAATGATGAACTATCCATTTCTTTATCAGCTACCAAAGCATGTCTGTCCATAGGACCAGTAACCTTGACTGACTTGGACAGATTAACAATACTCACTACAAAGACCTTCTTTTTTTATTTGCCCATATCTACAAGCCCAGCTAATTGTGTACCTTCATGCACTTAAGGGACCCAAAGGGGAAGATCTGCCCCTTTGGTCACGCCCCTTAGGTCACGCCTGCGGCCATGATCTGTGGTACATGGCCGCTTATAAAGGCCCCTCTGCTCTCATGGAGGCCAATCACTGTGTAGTTGGTCCAGGTGGTAGAAAGGAGCTCCAGCTGACTGCCTACTCAAATTACCTCTGCAATCTCCACAGCAAGACAATGCAGGTAGTAAGGTCCCTGTTAGTGATAGTTTTTAAAGAGTTTAAAAAGTAAATTATTTCAATTGACTATGATGCTTCTTTTTTTGGAGTCTGCTTTGTCAATAGAATACTGGTGAGAGAGCTCGTGCACAGAGCCCTTACACTATGACATTACCAAAACTCTGATGCTCAATCTCCTGCTGCTGGTAATGGGATACAATCCATGCAACTGGACTGGAGTGGAGAGACTCAAGGAAAGCAAATTAGTAGGTATGACCTAATTTCACCATTATGATTGTTTAGTCGCATCATTCACCCAATTCTTTGATATAGGAGTAAAGTCTGGCCTATCTAGTCTGTCCTTCCATAACAACTACAACAGTCCCCTTTTTACTTTTAGAGATCCCTTGTGTTTGTTCCATGCTTTTTTTAATTCAGTTATTGTCCTCATCTCTACCACCTCCACTGGGAGACTATTCCACGGATCCACTACTCTTTCCAAAAAGAAATATTTGCGCATAGCACTCTTGAATCTATCCCCCTTCACCCTCATCCCATGTCCCCTCGTAGCAGAACTTGCTTTCAATTGAAAGAGGCTCTCTCCCTGAACATTTATGCCATGGAGGTATTTAAACATCTCAATCATATCACCTCTATCCCGCCTTTCCTCTAATGTGTACATATTAAGATCCTTCAGTCTGTCCTCATCTGCTTTATAATGAAGACAACTAATCATTTTAGTAGCCACCCTCTGCACCGACTCCATCCTGTTCACATCCTTTTGAAGGTGCGGTCTCCAGAATTGCACACTATACTCCAAATGAGGTTGCACCAAAGACTTATACAGAGGCATTATCACCTCCTTTTTTTCTGCTAGCCATTCCTCTCCGTATGCACCCAAGCATCCTTCTAGCTTTTGCCATTGCCTTTTCTACCTGTTTAGCTACTTTAAGATCATCAGACACAACCACGCCTAGGTCCCGCTCTTCTTTAGTGGACAAAAGTACTTCACCCCCTATACTATATTGCTCCCTTGGATTGCTGCAACCCAAATGCATGACCTTACATTTTTTAACATTAAATCCCAGCTGCCAAATTCTAGACCATTCTTCAAGCTTAGCTAGATCCCTCCTCATGTTATCTACCCCTTCCTGGGTGTCTACTCTATTGCAGATTTTGGTATCATCCGCAAAGAGGCAAACCTTACTTGAAAGCCCTTCCGCTATATCACTAAAAAAGATGTTAAAAAGAATCGGACCAAGGACAGGTCCCTGGGGCACACCACTGATAACATCCTTCTCCTCAGAGTGAGCTCCATTTACTTGTACTCTTTGTCGCCTCCCACCCAACCAATTTCTAACCCAAGCAGTAACTTTAGGGTCCATCCCTAGGGTGCTCAGTTTGTTTATAAGTCGCCTGTGAGGACAGTGTCAATACACCACATCTAGGGCTCTCCCTCGGTCCAACTCCCTGGTCACCCAGTAAAGCAAATCAATCAGATTTGTCTGACATGACCTGCCTCTGGTAAATCCATGCTTCCTCGGATCCTGTAATCTGCTGGACTCCAGAAACCTCACTATTTTCTCTTTCAGCAGCATTTCCAATAATTTGCTCACCACCGAAGTTAAACTAACCGGCCTGTAGTTTTCAACCACATCCTTACTTCCACTTTTGTGTAAAGGCACCACATGAGCCTCTCTCCAATCCTTTGGCACCACTCCCGACTCCAACGAGGCACTGAAAAGGTCAGTCAGTGGAGCTGCTAGAACGTCCCCAAGTTCCCTCAGTATTCTCGGGTGTATCCCATCCGGTCCCATCGCTTTGTCAATTTTAAGTTGAGATAGTTTCTAACGAACACAGTCTTTTGAAAATTGTTCAACATGTCCTTTACTTCTGTTTCTATTTGTGGGTGTTTTCTGAGGTCCTGCTCCTGGTTCTTCATCTGTGAACACAGAACAAAAAATATTTGTTAAGCAATTCCGCTTTTTCCTTATCAGCTTCTACAAATTCCTCCCCTGCACCCTTGAGTCTGATAATACCACTCTTGCCCTTCCTCTTCTCACTAATATATCTGAAAAATGTCTTATCCCCCCATTTTATTGCATTGCTATTTCCTCCTCCTTTTGAATCTTTGCCTTCTTGACTACTTTGCTAGCTTCTCTAAGTTTTTCCAAATACAGATGCCTGTCTTCCTCTCTCTGTGATCTCTTGTATTTCATGAAGGCCTCCCTCTTTTTCTTCACTTTTTCAGCTACTTCCTTCGAAAACCATAGCGGTATCCTTTTCCTTTTGCCTTTATTTACCATTTTAACAAAAAGGTTGGTTGCCCTTAAAATATCCCCTTTCAGTTTTTCCCACTGTTTTTCTACATCCCTCAGCTGTTCCCATCCAACTAACGACTCCCTGAGGTATTGGCCCATCTTTGCAAAGTTAGTCTTCCTAAAGTCTAAGATCCTTGCCTTTGAATGGATTCTAACAGCCCTAGACCTAATACTGAACCACACCATCTGGTGATCACTGGATGCAAAATGATCTCCCACTACAACATCAGAAACACTTTCACCATTGGTAAGCACCAAGTCCAGTATGGCCTCTTCACGTGTGGGGTCTGTTACCAATTGCCTGAATAGTTCTCCCTGTAGAGAATCCAGGATCTCCTTACTTCTAGATGATACTGCAGCAGGAATGTGCCAATCAACATCTGGCATATTGAAATCTCCAATCAGTAGCACTTCCCCTTTCCTAGCAATGCTGCACATGTCTTCAATTAACTCTGTCCACCTCTTCCTCTTGTGAGGGAGGTCTGTATATCACACCAATGTAAATAGATTTCTCTTCTCCTCTTTCTAGTTTAACCCACAATGCCTCCCCTCTCCCTTTTAAGCTCTGTAATTCCAAAGCTTTAATAGTAGTTTTTACATATAGTGCCACTCCTCCTCCCCTACTTCCTACCCTGTCCTTTCTGAATAAAGTATAGCCAGGTATAGTTACATCCCAATCATGGTTTTCTGTGAACCATGTTTCTGTAACTGCCACTAAATCCAAGTCAGCCACTCCCACCAAAGCTTCTACATCAGGGATCTTATTTCCCATGCTACTGGCATTTATACACACTGCTTTCCATAAGTTACCCTTGTTACCCATTTCCATAAAGTTATTTAATGTATCACCTACCTGGGGGCTTTCACTTACCTGGCGGCTTTCTTCACCCATCCCCAACGAATCTAGTTTAAAGCCCTCTTCAGTAGATTAGCCAGTCTACTACTGAAGACGTGTTGACCTTTCTTGGTCAGATGGATGCCATCTCTGCTCTGCAACCCTTGGAACAGCATCCCATGGTCTAGGAAACCAAAATGCTCTCGATGACACCATCCACACAGCCATGCATTCATCTCCAGGATGCGAGCCTCTCTGCAAGTCGATACAGGATAGAGCAGAACATGTAATTCTGGAATACACATTGCATATCCAACAAAATTCTTTAAAAACAGGTGCAAAACAGAGTTACCACTGGCAACCTATCTGGTCCATTGGTGAATCATTTTATTGAAAAAAAATCATGTTGCGAATGAGTTAACTTGGAGAGTCATTGATCAGTTACAGATATATTGGCGAGGTGGTGACTTGGAGCATACAGTAGATTAAATTGGAACAACAGTGGATTTTTTGTTTGGCCTCTTTGGAAACTTGTGGGCTAATAATGAAATTGAGTGGACTTCATTGGTTTGATGTGATATAATTGGATTGATTGTTCATTCTTTATATTCTGACGTGTCTTCAGGTTTCATACAACAGCTGTGTGTTTCTGATGAAGGTACCAATTCTGTAGTGTTAGCTGTGGCTTAAAGCTTTTCCCTGAAGCAAGGCTTTCCTAAGCCTGAAACAATGGCATATTGGGTTTTCCTGGTGTTCTTCATCTCAGCCAGTGGTTCCCAACCTGTCTTGCCACTGCCACTGCCCCCCTCCCCTCTCTGGAACCTGTAGCAGTGACAATGGTTGCAAACAGTCATGCAGTGCTTACCTTACAACTTCAGTGTCATGGGGTTGTTTGCTTCTGCCCCCTTCAGACCACCTGATGCCGAATTCCTATTTGAAAATAGGAAGTCGGCATTGGGCGTGAGAGGGAGCAGAAGACCCTGCAGAGCTGAAGCAGTAAGGGAAGCACTGTAACGCTATTTGTAGTCATTGCCACCATTGCAGGTCCCAGAGAGGGGTGGCAGCGGTGGCAATAGGTACCCCAGGAGGGCTGGTGATCTAGGTAACTGCTTAGTTCGCCTGATGCTAGCACCAGTCTTGCTGAAACTGCCACTGATGTCAATATAGACTCTGTTTGAAATGCCCTCTGTGGTTATATGGCATGTGCTTCTACAAATGGAAATTGCTACTGCTACTATTAACACTACTACTTATATTCGAATAGAGCTACAAGGCATACGCAGCGCTATACAGAGACATGTAAAAGACGGTACCTGCTCATAAGAGTTACAGTCTAGTCAAGACAGACAACACAACAGCTAGGGACTAGATATATGTAGGGGAATGGTAAGGAAACACATAGAAGGTGAACAGGAGATTAAGGATATCAGGATCCAAAAGCAGCCTCAAAGATATTAGGGCCCGATTTTCATTTAGGTAGGTAATGTATCGCATCAGCATATAGCCCACCCACTTCCATGGCAATGGAAGTGAAAATCCTGGTTTAGCTTGACATGCCAGCAGCCACTGAGGCTACGCAGGTAGCAGCGATTTCTGATGCTACCTGGTTCGTCCCAGCGCCTCCCAATCCACCCCCCCCCCCCAAGAGGGGCGAGAAAAACCCTTGCCTATCTTTAAGGTGCTGAGGGCTAACCAGGTAGCATCAAAAATCACTACTACCCACTTAGCTGTTTCCTCCACCCCTGCTTCGCCCCAGAACGCCCCCAACATGCCCCGATGCTAACCGCATAGCATTGGGGCACATAAGAGACAAATCAGGGAATTTTCAAAGACACTATCAATGTAGGTGCCTTCAAAAATTCCCTGTTATGGCATTTACACAGTAACTAGGGTACCTTTCTTCTCTCATTTCTCCCTATTTCCCCCCTCGTGTACTCCGTTCTTCTTCCCAGTTGCTTCTTGCTATGCCCTTCTCCTCTATTGCCAACTCCAGATTCCGCTCTTTTCACCTTGCTGCTCCTTACGCTTGGAATAAACTTACTTTGTCTATATGTCAGGCATCTTCTTTGCCCCTCTTTAAACTCAAGTTAAAAGCTCATCTTTTCATCTCTGCCTTTGGCTCTTGATTTTGCTGTTCTCCTTCCTTCCCCTCTTTTATTTCACCTTTCTTTCTTCCTCTTACACTTGTTCTTACCTCTTGTCTCTTTGCCCTCGTTCTTATCTTTTTTCTACTCCTTTTCTTGCTTTGCCTTTTTAGATTGTAAGCTCTTTTGAGAAGGGACTTTCTTTTTGTGTTTTCATTGTACAGCACTGCTTGCGCCTGGTAGCACTTTATAAATGCTTAGTAGTAGTAGTAAATGCCTTCAAAAATTGGGCCCTGAGTTTTTAGCCTGGATTTGAACAGTTCCACCGATGAAGCCTGACATACAGTACTGACTCAAGCCTGATGTTACTGACTCAAACGAGATGCAGCCAATCCTTTGGACATGTTTATTTGTTTAATGCAACAGTTTCATTTTGTTTCATACAATAGTTATATTTTGTTCAATATTTACAGAGAAAAGGATATTTACTCAAGATCATGTAATGTAGGGTTTACTTTTCTCCTTGCACTAAAAGTCCAAAATTAAAAGTTAATTGTACCTATGGTCAGATTTTTTAAAGTAAAATAAACAGGACTCAAACCCACACTGCATAACTTATGAAGCATTAATCTATCAAAGACAGTGTTTGAAAACACTAAGATACCAGGAAGGAATTCTAAAACTAACACTTCACGTGGCTGCTAATGTAATATAAACAAACCAGATTCAACCGATCCTTTGGGCATATTTATTTGTTTCATTTTGTTAAGCAGATCATAGAGCTTATACCAAGCAAGAAAGCTGATCAGACACTTAGGGGTATGTTTACTAAATTGTGGTAGGTGTTTTCAGCTAATGCAGGACGGTTGCTGCAAAAGTCAGCATTAGCTGCAAATGTTCTATGGTAGATGCAGGTGCATTCCGAGCATTTACTCCATGGAGGAAACGCTGGGATCACAGGAGACAAGCTTCGCATATGCAGCTGCCGCTACCCATTAGCAATAGCTGTATCTGTGAGTCTGCAAACTTTGTTGATTACCGAGCGATGGCAACATCCTCGGTAATCGCTTGTTGCAGGCACTCCCACTCTCCATTCTTATCCTGGCCAAGCCTGCACCTATCGCGCAGAATGCAGACATCATGGAAAAGCACCGTGAGGTTTGCATTTTTCACCCGTTAGCTGTCTTTGAGGCATGACAATCCCCCGTTAGCGCCACAAAGACAGCTAATGCCCTTTAGCAAACATATCCCCTAGGGTAAAGATTGCACTAGTGTCACTGCACAATTGTTTATGGAAATATACACAAAAATGATAACAAAATGCTATGGAAGATACTGTGTTGGAGCACTGGAGCTGTAATTGTGTTCGCTTTTAACAGCAGAAAAGGCAAAGATGCTTGTGATCCTTTACAGAGTAATTTATTGAGTCATGAGCTCTTGAAGACAAGAGTCCACTTTGTCAGATGCATGATGTAGTAACTCATGTTCTCAAAAGCTCATGCCTCAATAAACTGGTTATTCTCCAAAGTGCTACTAGCATTTTTATCATTTTTGAAGGAGCATCAGATATTTGCTTTCCATTTATCAATAAATTACAGCTGACAATTCTGAACTAATCATTTCGGGAGCCAAATCATTCTTTGATATAGTGCAGAATTCTGTTTTTGAAAAATACATATTTTATTTTCTCTAGGTGGTATACATGAGAAATGTTTTTAAATTTCTGGATCCATACCATTGTTTTTGTGTGATTGTTTTCTTTCTGTGTACAGCTTATTTCTATACTGTTAGCCATGCATCAACTATTTCTGTAGCTGTAGAACAGCCTACTTTATTTGTACATTTTCCCAGGAGGGAATTGATGAAGCAAAAAGTCAACACCAGTGAACATTCAAACAAGGAATGAAATACAATTCCAGCCATATCTGGCAACAGCGACCTGCAGTCTGTTCTACGTATGCACTGAAAGAACAGAGACCATCAAATAACTGCAGAAGAGATTCAGCTGTGTAACAGTTCATTGCCATTATGTCATTCACTAAGGCCTTCTTTCTGTGAAATTTGAGGGTTTGCAAAAAAAATTATACATCTGATAAATCTCCATTGGAGAGAGCTAAATATTCCAGATTCAGCCTCCATATCTATGTTCTTGTTATTCATGAAGCTCATGAAATGTACAGAATTGAAGTGCATATGAAATGTTTCAGAGCACAATGCAGGAATTTTTTGTAGGGAAAGACAAGGATTCAATACATCTACTATCTCTCATCCTGCATATGAAGATAGATTTCCTTCGCAAATTTGACTTCTGGGAAGAAAATAATGGCCAAATATTGTTTTACTAAATATCTACTGTTGAAAATGGGGATATTGACTGAATTTCAATGTGGGGCTAATATTCAGTACAGAGCAAAGTGCTTAAGAGAGCTGGTTATGTATTAGTTGACTATTTAAATATTTTTATTTGTGCTGTACAAGGGCACGGCAGTGGGTGTGGTCCGCACTGGGTGCCGGCCGGGAAGGGGGTGCACCCTTGCCGGGCCCACAGAGGCAGTGCGGCAAACTTACCATAAAACTGACTTGCCTCATGCTGACTCCATTCCAGGCCCAGCCGCTCTTCTATTCTGGCAGAAGTCTCATGAATCGTGAGACTTCGGCCCAGGAGAGAAAAGTGGCAGGGCCTTGAGGCAGCTCCGCAAGCCAACCCCAGTTGCCGATGGACCCGGGAACGCCACTGCTTGAGAATTTTCTAAATAAACCACAAATCATTTCATAAATATAAAAAAAAAAAAAAACATAACTGCAACTAGTTCACATTAGTTGAGGGACACTTCTAGAAATTATGATCAGGATGCCACCCAGAGGGGGTCACTATGCCAGGTGACATCATTTTGCAAGATTGTGGCATGGGGGAAGGTACATGTAGGTAACTCTCCTGTCCCCAACTTCAAAGGTACTGGGGAGGTTTTGGGGGGTGGGGGATTAGGGTCCCCGAGACCACCAGGCTTCTTATCGCTTCAGGGGGTGGGGGTTTGGGGACACTGGGCCACCAGGCCTTTATCTGTTTTGGAGGTGGAGGAATTGGGGATGCTAGGCTACTAGGGGATATTAACATTTTGGAGGGGGCCATGATTAGGGCAGGATCGGGGCTAAGGGCCACGATTTAGGGCAGGATCAGGTGTTGGGTTGTTTAGGAGTCTGGTCATCTTTTTGGCCAAGTCAGTCCATGTGCACAGGTGCCAGACTTAATGAAGGTCCCTATGCGCATGTGTCCTTATTTAATGCTGACTTACCTGTCATGTTAAACAGCTATAGGGCTCCAAATTTAAGGCAGCCAAAACACACCTATTTTAAGTTTATTTTAGCATTAGTGGCTAAATGTGTACTGCATTTAAGGCTCAATCACTTATGCCAGACTTAGGGCTAGTGTAAATGCTCATACCCATATTTATAAAAAATGTTAATAAGTTATAAGATTTTATAAATTTTATGTATATTTGTGTGCTCTGTCTAAACTCTGTCCATGCACATACCCACAGTGAAAGTATGTGCCATCGGATAGACACCCATACTTACAAAATAACGCCCAGAGTAAAAGAGGTTATTTAGGTGGTATACAATAAGTGCTAAGAACCTCCCCTGCTTTCCTCAGTGTTACTCATAAATATGGCCATAATCCCATGGTGCAGCCCCCCTAGCATCAGGGTGCTAGAGGGCAACACCATGTGATCATGGTCATTTTGTTCCAGGAGAACAGGGGCAGGAGCAGAGAGGACCCATTCATGCTATAAGGTAATGGCTGGGGGGGGCGGGTTGACGGGGTCAGGGGGCCTAGGAGGCCTAAAGGGCCCCCATTAGGCCAACCAACTAGTCAGGATTGCTAGTTTCAAGGGGGGGGAGGGAGGGAGTTGGGACCCTGACTGGCTAGTCGAGTTTGTTTTAAGGACCATGAAGGGGGCCTTTTGGGTACCTGACTGACTAGCCGGGAAAGTTGAGTTTTTCTGGGAATACAATGATCCCCCCAGACAGCTCCAATGAGGATCAGGAGCTGTGCAAGGGGGATCAGTGCTGAACGGGAGCACATTTTTTTGTTGTCGGTGTAGTGAATCTACATCCTCGGCATGCCATTATTGTTGGATCTGGGGGAGCCTGATCGCAGCATTGCAGGGCCGATCGCTTCCAGTGCAGTTTTTCCACTACTGATCAGCAGCTGCTGCACGTCTGTGCTAATCAGCTTATCTGCAGATAACGCCACCTCTAGAGGTGGCAGGTACCCTAATCAGTGACATGGCCACCTCTAAGCAAGTGGCACAGAGATCGACGTAGGGGGAAGACTGGGGGGAAATTCTGTGTCACCTGCCTGTGTGTCTCATGCTTCTGCTCAGCAAAGTGAGGTAAAATGTCACCTACCTCCTGTATTTTTTGTGTTGCACTGCATGCATATCCTTGTTTGTTAGGGTTTCCATTTAATTTTCTTCTAATTTATTCTGTACTTGGTGAGGGTCTACCGTGTTCTTCCTATGTGACTGAGACCAAGGGGACGGTTTGCTAAGCAGCACTAGCGGCTTCCCTGCAAAATCGGAGCCATGGTCCCATTTTATTCAATGGGGCCGTGGCTCCGGTATTACATGGAAGCCACTAGCACTGCTAACTAACAGATCCTCAAGTGTTCTGTTAGCATGGAGTTCCTGTGTAGGATCTGCAGTAATCTGATTTGTTCAGTTTCCCAAATAGATGTAAGGATGTTCTAAGGCCCACTGCAATATTTATGATGCTGTTCTTTTCTGGGTAGGCTCCTTATTGCGTTAATTTTAGAAGCTGTTGTCATTATGGAATAGTAAATTTGCATTATAGGTCTTCAGTGACATTCTCCCTGGTACAGGAGAGGTTGTTAATGAGATGACACCGTAATCTTTTTTTTTAATGATATGTCGGGTTCTATGGTAAAATGTCCTAATTCTGCTCTGCACCTACTGTTGAAGGAGGGGTTTCATTGGACGCAAAATGGATGTTTAAAAAGAAAAATTGAAAACCATAGCACAGTTTCTAACACAAAAATAAAATTTGTTACAATTTTGTTTTAGTATTAGAAACATTGCTGCAGTTCTTTTTTTCTTTTTCTCCCTTGGGTGTCTGAGCACCTTACATCTCCTTTGGTTTTGGCAAAATATATATTTAAAGGTGTCAATATTTTTTTAATTTTCGAGTGCCAGGTTAAGTAATTTAACAGCTAAAATTTGTGTTGCATTTTGATTATATAGCCTTGAAATATGTTGCTTTTCTGTTTTTTGGCAAAGCCATTGAATGAGAATCTGTGCTCCCTCTTTGAGTGTCCTAGGGCACCCGTTCATCCCTCACCTGTTTGATATACTGGCTTCCTATCCATCTAGGTTTTTTTTTAAACCATAATGAATATGTAAACGAATAGACAAATATACAAATAAATATACAAATATGTCACCACACCCTTTGACTTCTCAAATGAAGCAGTCAATCTACTCCCATGTTCAAGAAGTGTTACATTCAGCCACAACAAGTATTTGCAATTATGGATATGGCAGTTGCCCATGAAAGATTCTGGGGATGGGTCCCAGGGTAATTAACTGGATTATATATTGATTGACTGATAGAGGGTGGTGGGAAATGGTATCCATCCCAAAGACATAAAGTTGAGTAGTGGGATGCCTCAGGAGTTGTTCCTTGAGCCAATTTTGAGCAACATTGCCGAAGGGTTAGATGGGAAAATTTGCCTTTTTGCTGATGACATGAAGATCTGCAACAGAGTGAGCACCCCAGAGGGAGTAACACAATAAAAAGTGATTTATAAAAACTAGGTCAAGTTCTTTGGAGTTAACCTTTAATGCAAAGAAGTGTACAGCGATTTTTATTTATTTATTTATTTGTTTGTTTGTAGTTGTTAAGTGCCGTCGAGTCGGAGTCGACTCATGGCGACCCTCTAGATAGCTGCATTTATATTCTGCTTTTCACCGGGTCAAAGCGGTTTAACATAAAAGGGGAGGGGGACAATAATCAAGTTGACAGAAAGAGGGAGGGGGCCATCATCAGGGGGATAACATTGTTGATCTTCACAGAAAGTAACAGTACTAGACAGTAGACGTTTTTCGGTAGTCTCTTAGATGGTTGCTGGGGGGTAGGTCAGGGGGTTCTGGTGAGCAGTTATTGAGAGGTGTCTGTTTCAGGTCCAAGATATTTATGAAACTGGATGTTTTTTAACTCTTTCTGGAATGCGGAGAGGTCTTTGGTGCTTCGGATCTGGTTTGGGAGGGAGTTCCAGAGGGAGGGTGCATACAGTTCGAATGCTCTATTGCAGGTTTGCTGATTGAATTTAGTTCATTCATGGGGGATAGTGAAAGTGTTGCTGGTGATCTGATGGGTTGGTCTGTTGAGAGTAGGGTGAGGTAGTAGAGTCCGAAGTTGTGTGGTCTGGGTTTGATGGAGGGCTTTGTGGATAAGTAAGAGGGATTTGTATTTAATCCTTGCTTCGAGGGGCAAAATGTTCTCTCAGGACTGGGGTGATGTGGTCGTGTATTTTTGCCTTCTGGTTGATTCTTGCGATGGTGTTTAAAGCAGTCCATAGGGGGTTGGTGTGGGAGGCGGGTAGTCCATGATAAATTGATTGCAGTAGTCCAGGTGGGGGAGCGTCATGGCCTGCATGACTGTTCTGAAATCCTATGGGTCGATGAGTGGTCTGAGCCGTTGTACTGTCTTTGCTTTGTGGAATATTGTTCCGGACATCTTTTTGATCTGTTGTTTGAATGTAAGGGCTTGATCAATGATGATTCCCAAGTATTTTATATGGGGTTGGACTTGTATTTGGGTGGTCTCCAAGGTGAGGTGTGGTGGTGGGGTGAAGTTTGGGTCCTTGGTCACAATGAGAGCTTCCATCTTTTTAATGTTGATGGAGAGGTTGTTCTCTTGTAGCCAGCTGGAGACATCAATAAAGCAGTCTGATAGTTGATTGTTTGTTGGGTTTGTGGTTGTGATGGGTCCATAAAGCATTATGTCGTCTGCGTAGATATGGTAATTGATGTTGTGAGTACGAATTACCAAGCAGAGTGGCTGTAGGTAGATATTGAAGAGCATCGCGGATAGTGTGGAGCCTTGGGGTACTCCTTGGTGCTGTCAAAAAGGGGGGGGGAGGTTGCCATGTTTGTGTGGATCAGCTGTTGTCTATTGGACAGGTAGGAGTGGAACCATTGTAGCACTATGTCCTTGATGCCAATCTCTTGTAGTCTATGTAGGAGTGTGTTGTGGGAGATGGTGTCAAATGCTGTGGATATGTCTAGAAAGATCATAGCATATCCAGGGTGCTTTGTGTACCTTTGATTAGGGTGTTCAGTAGTGATATCATGAGGGTCTCAACTCCATGTGATGGGTGGAATCCGTGTTGTTGTGGGTCCAGGATGTTTTTGGTATCGAGGTGATCTTGAAGCTGTTGTTGAATTATCTTCTTGATGATTTTAGAATGTGAATGGGAAACTTGCTATTGGCCTGAATGAGGCGGGGTTGAGGGGGCCCAGGTTGTGTTTCTTAATGGTTGGGCGAATGATGGATGTTTTGAGGGCGTCTGGCATGTGTCCTTGCTTGAGAGATTTGTTGAGTATGTGGGTTAAGGCTGTACTTATGTCCTCCTTAGTTTTCTTTATCCATTCCACAGGGCATGGATCTAATGGAGAGGTGGTGGTGTTTAGGCAAGAGATAGTGGATTCTATCTTTCCTTTGGTGACTGTTTTGAATGTGCTCCAGTCAGTGTCCTTAGCAGTAGGGTAGGTTGTTGTTGTTGCATTCGCTTTTGGGTTGGTTGGTTGTTGGAGCTGCTTGTATTGGCATGCTAGTTGTTCTGGTGGGATGTTTGGGAGCTAGTTAGATTGGTTGGTTGCCTTTGTTAGCTTCTTGACAATCTCAAAGAGCTCACATGGTCTCTTTATCGAGGTGTTTATGATTTTTGAGTGGTAGGTCCTTTTTGCATTGTCTGTTTCTGTGTGGCATGTATCTAGTTCACACATGTATCTCGCTTTGTCTGTTTCTTTTTTTGGTCTTTCTCCATTTTCTCTCGGTTCTCCTCAGTTGGGCCTTTAGTCTCCGTAGGACAGGGGTGAACCATCAGGTTCTTGTTGTGCTGGCTCTGGTCTTGTTATTTGTCATTGTACATGATGCAGATGAGATCATAGTATTCCAGGTGTTGATTAGGTCTTCAATTTTGGTGGAGTCTGTTCGGAGTTTAGGTTATGTTTGTGCTAGGAAGTCCTCTTTGTTGAATGGTTTAAATCTTCTAGTGAGTTGATTGTTCTCTTTGGTGTTGATGTGCTGGTAGATGTATGTAAGATTTATGTGGTGGTGGTCAGACCATGGTACGCTTGTGATCTTAGGTTTTTTGCATGAGGTGGTGCTTTGGGAGTTGAGGAATATCAGGTTGAGAGTATTTCCTTTTTCGTGAGTAGACTCATGTATGGTTTGAGTCATGTCCATTGCTTCCATGGCACTGATAAAGGCTTTGGCATGTTTTTCTTGCAGTGAGGGGAGGTTGAAGTCTCCGAGGACTAGTTGTTCTTTTGTGGTGATATGTGCTGCCGAAGCGAACAGTGATGCATTTGGAGTGCAGAAATCTGAGGAACAAGAGACTGATATCCATGAACCAGGAGAGACACCTAGGGGTGAGTTTTTGAGGATCTCAAGGTGACCAAACAACGTGACAAGGTGGTGTCCAAAGCCAGAAGGATGCTAGTCTGCTTGGAATAGGCATAATCAGCAGGAAGGGGGTGATAATGCCTCTGTACAAAACATTAATAAAGCCCCACTTGGAGTGCTGTATTCAGTTTTGGGGAGCATACCTCACTAAGTTCATAAAGAGACTGGTGTCAGTACAGAAGAAAGCAACCAACATGATAAGAGGTCTCTATTAGAAGACATATTAGAAGAAGCTGAGGTCCTTAATATGTATACCCTAGAGGAGAATAGGGGCAGAGAAAATAAGATACATAACTTTAAAAACATAAAGTGTATTGCAGAGCAAACAAGACTTTTTCAAATGAGGGGAAGCTCTAGAACTAAGGACCTGATATGAGGCTATAAGGCGATAGTAATATCAGTAAATATTTCTTCATGGAAAGAGTGGTAGATGCCAGAATGCCTTCCCAAAAGAGGCAGTGGAAGGAAAAAAACACTACTAGAGTTAAAAAGGGTGTGGGGTAACCACAGTGGATCCCTCAAAGGCAAGAATATGTTAACCAAGAATGAAACATCTTATATCAAAAGAGATGCAAAATGACTGTTTGTTTCTCCTAAGAAACCATGGGGAAAATACTGCACTGTTCATCAGATATAGCCTCCAAATAACACATGCCACATGGCACAGATGGAATAGTAATGCCTGTGAATGGGCTCCCCAGCTGTATGGTGGGGTGCGGCGGGGTGGGGATGGGGCTTGACTGTGCAATGAACTGGTTGCAGAGAAATTACAGCCTGGCTGGTCCCATGGTGGGATCAGGACTTAATCACATGCAATTTATTTGAGGATTATTGAAAGACATGGGGGATATAACCGGTAATACATGTTAGATAACCCCCCTCCTCCCAAAAAAAGATAAAAACAAATGAGATTATTTGACTTACTAGGCAGACTGGATAGACCATGTCAAACTTTAATTGCTGTTTTGCACTATGTTACAAAGTTAATATGTCAAATAACTTGACATTTTCTCATAGGGGCAGTTTACTAAGCCGGGCTATTGGTTAGCACAGACTACTGTATTTTTAACTAGGTCCCGTGATATTCAATGGGATCTAGATACAAATTGTCCATGTTAACAGTTAGCCTAGCTTAGTAAACATGCCCCAGAGTATTACCACAATCTGTACCTTTAAATAACTTTCACAGAGTTCTTTTGGCAGCTCTGGTGTTTGGTATGTTTAGACTTTTGTCTCAAATTCACATCATAAAACAGAAACAGCTCAATTCTTCTTCCAGGAGCTTCAGTTAACTCAAACTCTGTAGATGTTGCTCAGTGGGTTATGCAGCGACACTAACATGGTTAGAGTCATTGAACAACTGTGGATGCCGCTGCTGCACACCACGGTGCTAACCGGTTAGCATTGCGGCGTTCTAGGGCATTCTGGGTGTGGCACATAGTCATAGCCAGGCAGTAGCAATATTGAGCCACTGCTCAGTTATGTCTACCTGACAAAGGTCAGGTGCAGGAAAGGCTGGCTAACTTTGGCTGGGGAAGCTAATCGTGCAGTAGCTGAATATCACCGCTGCTCAGTTAGCTTCCTGCAAATCAGGGCAAGCCAGGTATTCAACACCAGGGCCAGGTTTGACCCCATCACTGAATATCTGGTTTTAAAATTCCTTGTCCGCAGCGGCTAGCCACACTATATCAGTTAGCCGCTGCTGCCACTGAATATTAAGAACATAAGAACATAAGATATTCCATACTGGGTCAGACCAAGGTCCATCAAGCCCAGTATCCTGTTTCCAACAGTGTCCAAACTAGGTCATAAGTACCTAGCAGTTTCCCCAAAAGACACAAGTTCCACAATGCTTGTACTGGGTCAAGCATTGATATCCTGGGTCTCTTCTTAATAATGGTTTATGGACCTTTCCTCCAGGAACTTGTCCAAGCCTTTTTTAAACCCAGCTACACTAACAGCCTTTACTACATCCTCCGGTAAAAAATTCCAGAGTTTGATTACACGTTGACTGAAAAAAATATTTTATTTTATTAGTCTTAAATAGTTTACCCTGTAGCTTCATTGCATGTCCCCTAATCTTTCTATATTCTGATAACGTAAACAATCGATCTACATTTACCCGTTCCACTCCGTTCATTAATTTATAGACTTCTATCATATCTCCCCTCAGCCGTCTCTTTTCCAGGTTAAATAGCCCTAACCATTTAAGCCTTTCTTCATAGGAGTATCCTTCCATCCCCTTTACCATTTTGGTGGCTCTTCTCTGAACCTTTTCTAATAACGCTATATCCTTTTTAAGATACGGCGACCAGAATTGCACACAATATTCAAGGTGCGGTCTCACCATGGAACGTAACAGAGGCATTATAATATATTTTGTTTTATTTTCCATTCCTTTCCTTATGATACCTAGCATTCTATTTGCTCTCTTGGCCACCGCTGCACACTGGGCTGAGGGTTTTAACATGTTATTCACAATTACGCCTAAATCTTTTCCTGGGTGGTGGTTCCTAATGCGGAACCTTGCATCGTGTAACCATAGTTTGGACCTATAGATTATAAAATACTATAATTTATGTGCAGACTTGAAAAGTATAGGCACGAGCATTTACAGCAGCTCTAAGGCTAGTGCAAATGTCTGCACTTGCAAAGTAAGTACATGTTAGACTACCTCATATGTCTTTAGAAAATAAGTTCAACATAGGAACTTTGAAACATGCTTTATCTAGGTGTTCCCATCTACAATTACCCGCCACATGTAGTCCAATAAAATAGTCACATATATATCTTTTTGGATTTTTATTTTCAAACCTTCACTTCTGTCATTCAAGTGCATTAACCTTGTAACCATTCCAGAAAATAAAAACGTCATGCTGAATCAGACCAAAAGACCACTGAGTCCAGCATCCTGTGTCTAGCAGTAGCCCATCCAGGTCACAGGCAGGACCAGTGAGAGCAGTCATTCCTCATTGCTCTCTCAAGCAAAAAAGGTAGCTGTCTCAAGTTTGCTTGGCTAATAGTCTACTTTAATTGAATATAATTCAATTCTACTTAGCTCCAAGAATTTCCTGGTGGCAGGACCATGCCAAGCTATAACTGCCCTGTGCGACTTGTGAACCTGGTGCTCCCCTATGACATCAGACATTTATCATTTGCACATTACATTTATTTAAAAATATTTCTATGCTGCTTATCAGAACCTAAGTGGATTACAAAATAACATTCTAAGACTAAATTAGACAGTAACAAACACGAAACACCATAAAACCTCATAAAACCATAAAACCAAATATAAATCCTGAAAATAAAACCCCACGGAACACATACATAAGCATGCCTGCCACAGGCACTCATTCCTATGATTCAAACAGCAAGAATTCTACCTATGAAAAGGCTGCGCAACAACATTATATTGGGCACAGAACACCAATACACATATTTATTGTTAAACAGAACAAGTGGGGCTATTACTGATTTCTACAGAGAAACTACACACTAAGGGGTATGTTTACTAAACCGTGCCCACATGCGCGGCGCACAGTAGCATATGCTAATGATGCACTTAAGTGCTCTTAAGTGCCCCATACGCGTGCGCGTCACATTAACGGGCCCGCACACATGTGCGGGGCGCTGATGTGCGATAGAGGCGGGGAAAGGCGTACGGAGGGCGGAGGAAGGCCCCCGAGGGGCGGAGGGATGGGGTCAATGGGTGGAGAGTGGGAGGGGAGAGGCTCCCCGCAAAGGAGCGTGGCTGAATTTCGGCAAAAAAATACCGTGAGTGAAAACCTCGCGTTAGAGCCGATTTAAAGGGAAGAGAAACCATTTCCGTCAGCAATGTACAGCAAAACCGGGGAAACATGCAAAACGTGAGCAGTGTGATACATGTGCACAGAACAAAATAGCAAATATAAATTGCAAATGACCACAACAAATTCCAAATAAATTATAATCCAGCTGAGCAACAGTGATATTAATGGGCAACCATAAAAAACACTCCCAGGAAATCTCCAAAAAAAAGAAATGAATTTTGGAAGGGTCTACGCTCCGTAGACTCATTCAAAAGCACTGCATTTTAGTGGAGCTTTCCTGGGAATGTTTTCCAGGTTGCCCATTGATATCACTGTTGCGCAGCTTGGTTTTGGTTTTCTTCCCATTTTTTGGAGGGCATTTGTGAGGTTTATTCACACCTTTGTCCCCATACAAGGTAAACGAGCCCACAGTAAAATTGTGCAGAGCAGGGTGTCTGACTCATGCGGCCAGGTTTCCTATCTCCAGAGACTGCACAACTTCTGTGACCACAGTGTGGTGCAGCAGACACAGCCAGTGCCTGTAAAACTAAAGGGTCACAGGTTCAAATCCCAGCTGGGTCTCCTGCCAACCCAGTCCCCATAGTTTTACCCACCACTAAACAGTGATAGTACAGACACTCCTTTATTGCAGAGAACATAAGCATGGTTCCAACACCTATATTTTACCCTACAACACACACAAACCATAACAATGGTCATTACCTACAGCCGAGTCCCCCAAATTCAGTCCTGGAGTGCTACAACTCAATCAGGTCATATGCTTTTTCCCAGATAGGGACATGTCTGCATGTTGGCGGAAGGGTACAGGTGGTGGAGGAGGCAGTGGCTGCAAACCACAGCAGACAGTGGCCTAGGCCTGTGCAGGCTGGCACCGTCCACCACAACAGACAGGCTCTGTCAGATGTACAGTCATGGACTCCCCAAGGAACACAGCATATCTATGGCAACACGGTGGTGCAGTGCACACAAACAGTGTGTGCAGGAACAGAAGGTCACAGGTTCAAAGCCCAGCTGGCACTACTGCCAATCCAGTCCACATATTTTTCCTACAACTAAACCGTGATAGTACGGACAAACCTTTATTGCTGAGAACATACGCAAGGTTCATACGCCTATATTTTACCACACCGAACACAGACACCATAAACAGCCGCATTACCTAGAGCAGAGTCTCCCAAATGCAGTCCTGGAGGGCCCCACACCATTCAGGATCCATGCTGCCTCTAATAAAGATGCCTATGCTGCATATCTATGCACCACCCCCATGGTATGCTGATGTAGCTCATGCATATCTATGAGGTACAGCATGAAAACCCGAACAGTGGTTGGAACACCAGGACTGGAGTTGGGACACTCTGCCGTAAAGCAGCAGCCAACAGAGCCAGACACACCCCCACACACCCCCACAGGCCCCATTGGCCAATGCCTCCTGCAGAGGCAGGACATTGGGCCCTGCCTGTATCTCCCAATACTAGTAGTTGCATACCTTAGCACTGCCACCCTACACCTGGATATATGGTACACAGCTATCAAACGTTGCCCATGATAACTGGCAGATATCAATTCCTACGTTAAGCACATTATGCTCATTGATCTCCACCATAACAATCATTGTGATGTCTGCGGTGTGCGCTGCAGGTCTGGTCTGTGACAGTATTTACCACCCTGGGGAGTGACCCCCAACAGTAGTGCGTACCATATCCATGCCTGTACTGTGCCCAGGACTGGTGTGGTGGGTATGGCTGCTGGACTCCTCTATAGTAGCACAATGCTTGCATAGGTGTGGGGGTGGCTGTCTGCCTATCCAGTGTGTGGTGGCTGCAAACACCTTCCACAGCCCACACTGCCAGCAATGTTGCCAGTATTGGGCTGCCAATGTGCATAATGAGGAGCAAGGTACCATGGGTATAGGCCAGACAGGGTGGCCTGGCCGTACAGGGTGGTCTGGCCAGGGTGCATCTGCACAGGGCATAGGGCACTGACTGGGACATTTTAGTGCCCGGCCACCACCTACACAGACAGGGTGACCTCAGTATGTCCTGCTGAGAGATCATTCTCACCCTGACTGTGCAGTGACCACAGCATTGCTAGGCACCCCCATAGTGCAATATAGTATTTCTCTCATGTGATAGATATGGGTTTCCTTTTGGGGCCCAGTCACTGATTTATCTGCTTGCTGTGTATGTTGATGTCCCAGTTCTGGGTGCATGCGTCTCCACTGGGAACATGCACTGTGGACTAACTAACACACTGTTTGCAGCTGGTATGTGTTGTGATGGAGCAGCTTGCAGGGTGCAGTGGCTGATGACTTGCTGCAGGAGAATATCAGATAGTGGTGGGTTGCAGCTCACCATATCCAGGCCTAATGTCTGTCTACGATTGTGTTATGGATGTGTCTGCTTCTCAGTAGGACTGGGGTTGATGGTCCCCTCTACTTGCCACCTTTGCAGGGAGGTAGACCGTGGATCTATTGATGGGGGGCCCTGTTTGCCACCTGGGGGGGTGGTGGGGCATGGTCCGCAGTCCACCTGGGGGTTACACTTGACCAAGTCAGACAGAGATATCCAAGGTGTTTGTGCAGGAACTACCTCTTCCCCACACACACTAACACTGTTTTGGACCTCCAGCATGGCCTCCTTCAGCCATGGAAGGTGTTATGGACCTGGTCCTGGGCGCCTCATTGCACCCTCAGGGTGAGCACAGTACCCGCACAATGTGACAGTGTGTAGCTACTCTGTGCCCGTAAAACACACGGTCAGTACCCCCTACCAGGCCGAGGTGGTGTGTGGGTGCACATGGTCACTTCCCTCTACCGGGCCGAGGTGCTGTGGGGGTGCATTGCCCATCTTGTGCTAATCTGTGGACAGCTGATTTGCATGTGCAGTGCATCATGGGTATGGGTGGGCTAACCCTATCCTGGTGACCACAGCAGACTGTCTGTGTGGTGACATGCAGGCTCTCTGCAGCCAGCCAGGGGCTTGTTAGCAGTTATAGAACTGTAGCCCAATGGTTACTTCACTGTCTCTGAAGCCAGAGGTCATGGGTTCAAACCCATGGTGGGTGTTTTTCATAGGGTTGTCCAATGCATTTTTTTTAATGTACATATTTTGATGCCAGCAAAAACACCCTCAGCGTACTGTACCCATAAGGTGCCTCTGAGGGTGCTTTATAGGGCGCCCTATAGGTCACCTTATGGTTCCCGTTCATATAAGGTGCACTATAGAATATCCTGTGACGCAACCTATAGGGTGCCCTATAGGGGACATATTAGGGTGCTGTGGCGGACAGTGCAATTTCTAATGTGCCCTATGGAGTGCCTTATAGGGTGCCTTATATGGCACCTTCCATTACGGCATGTGAGGGTGTGTTTGCTGGCAGCAATTAATAACATAAAATTAAAGTGCTGCAGGACAAAATATGTACAATGCAAAGCTGATGCCACAGCCAGCCTTACGTATTAGGCACACTGGGGAGCAAACTCATGACCCCTGTATCAGCAGTCAGTGCCTTAACCATTGTGCTCCACTGCTGCTCCTCCTTGCCTGTCAGCGCACCTACTTATGCTTTTTATTCCTTAAACTGCACAGTGCTGCCATAAAAAACAGTACATTGACCTTGCGGTACCTCATACGGCACCCTCTAAAGCACCCTATAAGCAACATTCTAGGGTGCCTTGGCTGACAGTGCACTTTAAAATGTGCCTTATAGGGCACCTTATGTTAACACGCTTTGGGAGTGCGTTTGCTAGTAGTGATAATTAAAATATGCATAAAATGCCTCCTAAAGCAATCTTCCCCTTAATATGTTCTGTCTCAGCCAGCCTTGTTCATTGGGCATCCTGGGAGATTGAACCCCTGATCCCTGCATCATTGGTCAGTGTCTTAACCATTGTGCTGTGGCTCTGTTCCTGCTATTGTATATCAGCGCGCCGCCTTATGCCGCCCAGTATTAAAAAGCCTCCTAAAACATCAGCTCGCCGCCTTATACCGCCCATCATTTAAATGCCTCCTAAAATAATGCCTCTGCCAGCTGTCTCCATTGGGCACTGTGGGGGGTTGAACCCCTGATCCCTGCACCATTGGTAATTGCTTTAACCATTATGCTGTGGCTCTGCTTTTCTTCCTGCACATCAGCGCGCCACTTATACTGCCCAGTATTATAATGCCTCCATAAACATCAGCACGCAGCCTTATGCCGCCCAGTATTAATATGCCGCCAAAAACATTAGCGTGCTGCCTTATGACCCCCTAGTATTTCTGCACCTCATAAATTAACACCTCAGACAGCCATCTTCATTGGGCACTGTGGGGGATTGAACCCCTGATCCCTGCACCGTTGGTCAGTATCTTAACCATTGTGCTGTGACTCTGTTCTTTTTCTTGTACTTCAGCACGCCACTTATGCCTCCCACACAGCTATCTCATGCGCTAAGGTGCGGGGCGCACATGGGCGCCGCGCACCTTAGCGCATATGTAAATTCGGATTTTCTTTTTCAGGACGGAACGCCCACTCCTTATATGGCACACGCACACTACCGCAGCACACACTTTACCGGGGTTTTACTAAACATACCCCTAAGAATACCGCACCTTGGTCACATGCAAAACACAGATTCTCAAATACAGAACAAAGGACCACAAATTAGAAATAGAAATGGAATCTGAAGAATTTTGGAGAGGCAAAACACAAATTCATTTTCTCTTGTACTGAATAAAATACAAAAACATCCACAATTCATATTTTCCAAAGCAAACATATTTTGGTCAATAAATTCAAAATAAAATATTTTCTACCTTTGTTGTTGGGGCATTTTATTCTCAGTCATATCGGTTCTAGTCTGTCTTTTTGGCTTTCCTCGCCTGACTTCTCTCGCTCTCTTTCTGGTGTCTGCTGTCCATTTGTTGTTTCTCCTTTCCTGTCTTTCCCCATTCTTTCCCTATATCGGTCTCTGATATATTGATCTTTCTGTTTTAGACCTTTCCTCCATTTCTCTCTTTTCTGCTTCTCTATCCACTCAAGCTTCACCCTTTATCTCATTCTTTTTTAATTTTTACCTACCTATCAACTTCACCTTTCCCCCCAACAGCACAGTATCTACATTCTCCCCTAAACTTCCATTTCAACAGTACCGCATCTGCCCTGCACCCCCCCACCCCAGGTACAGCATCTACAGTATTGTGTCCTCCACCTCCGCAGCAATGCAGTAGCTGCCTTCCACTCTCCTAAGTATTGCATCATCTCCCCTCTCCCCTTGCTGTACTGTTTATTTATTTATTTATTTATTTAACAGTATTTCTAAACCGCCTTATCATAATAATCAAGGTGGTATCACAGCAAACAATCTGGTAGTGTGAGTGTTGATACATGCAGTGAGGGTGGAAATTTCGTTGGGTGTGTGTTGTCTTGTTTGCTAGATTGGTGTGAGCTATGTACAATGTGGGCTATTTACAGTGGTGCTAAAATCATTGTTGGAAGGAGTGGGGAGGGCATCTGTCCTGTCCCCTAATCTGCCATCCCAACAGTATAGCATCTGCCTACTCCCCCTCCCCCCCCCAGTACAGCATCTGCCCTCTCCTCTCCTCTTCTCCATCACCCAATCAAAGCACTATCTGCCATCTCTCTTCCACCCTCCTAAGTGCTGCATCTGCCCTCTCCCCTAACCTGCCACCTTGACGGTGCACTGCCTTCTCCCTTCCACCCTACCTCCCCAAGAATAGCATTTGTCCTCTTCTGGGCATCAGAAAAACAGGAAGCACAGCAGAAGAAAGCTGGGGGGTGGGGGGGGGGGGCTTTTCATTTATACCTCGTGACAGGGTTAACCAGGAGGGTTGGAGGCACTAGACATCTGAAATGAGAGGCCATGCTCCTTTTTTTGTTGCCTATAGTCCAGTGGTTCTCAAACAGTGCCAATGTGCTGCAAAGTACTGGCAGTTGGGTCGCAGGGCCAGCACAAGTAGGGCAGCAGTTCCAGGGAGGTGGAGGCAGCAGAAAGCATAACAGTACAAAGCCAGGCAGCGGAGGATCTGGCAGTACAGGAGCAGCATGCTTCTTCAATTTACTCAAAGTCCCTTCCCAGGGTCTCAAAAGCCTGAAACATTTAGTATGATTTCAATTCCAGTGTGCTCTGTGCACACAGAGTGAAACCAATACTAAGGGCTGCTTGCTGCTGCGATCCCAGGGAAGGAGTGAGCTTTGAATAAACTGAAGATGCATGCTGCAGCTTGTGTGGCCAGGTCTTCCACTGCTTGGCTTTGTGCTGTTATGCTTTCTGCTGCCCCCACTTCCCTGAAACTGCCACCCTACTTGTGCTGGCCCTGCAACATACCTGCTGGTGCTTTGCAGCACACTGGTTGAGAACTAAGGAGCTTTTGCCGTGGATCCACAAATTACTTTACTGAGACTTCAATGCTGGCAATGCAAGTGCATTCAAAACACGTCCTTGTGACCCAGCATGTTTAGCTCACAGGATTTGCATCAATATAGGTGCATTTAGACCTCTTGCACTGCCAGCACTGAAGACCCAAATTCAAGAATAGAGCAACCTGCAGAGCCATGGTGGTGGCATAAGCTCCTGCTGCCTGACTGTGTCCCTGCAGAATTTTATTGGTGGGACCTTGGAATCCCTGCAAGCTACATCACTCTGCCTCCTCTTTGAGGTAAGGCTTACCTAGCAATGGAGATTTCAGCCTCAGCCCAGCCTTCCACTCTGGTCTTACAAGAAAGGCTTCACTTCAGGTGGGGGGATTTTAGTCTTCCGGTCTAGGTCAAAAGTGCCCCTACTTTTTTGTGTCCTGTGCATCTGCACCACTCACACTGGCCTAGGTACGGTGCTGCATGGTGGAGTACAATCATCATGAAATCATGAATCATCATGAATCATGAAAGTACATTCAATCTATACAATTAATACAAAAGTGTTTCATTATGTTTTATTTAATATTTATATGCCACCCATCTAATCTTCTAGGTGGCTACCAAATAGACATATACGATGTTTAACAAAAATTACAATAATTAAGATATAAAAACAGACATAAAACAAAATTTAGCATAAAATCAATATTACACAACCAAAAAAAATCACTGCTATGCAGCAATATAAAGGTATTCATGTAACCACTATCATGCATAGGCTTGAGTATAAAAGACTGCCTAAACCTGCTTCCAAACCAAACATACATCTGCAACTGCTCTAATATGAGGTGCCAAGGAATTTCATATGCATGGTGAATATACAGAAAAAGCTCTTTTGTGAATTGTTTGGTTTCAAGTCTGTTTCACAAAAGCAGTGTAAAGGTAGTCAAATAGCAAGATCCAATTGTTTGATCCAAACTGTATGGCTGTACTGTCAATGCAAATCAATCAGCTGATGACAAGGGAATAGTTTGATTACTATCATTGCCATTTTTATCTAATAGAAAATTCTATTGGTAGTGTGGTGTCATCAGTATGGCTCTTGCTGCAAAACTCTTTGAAAAGAACATTGGCACTATATTCATCAAGTGAGTGTATGATGAAATTGGTATCCAGTTTTACACTAAGGGGCAAGTTTACTAAGCAGCGGTAGCCGTTACCGCTGTTTAGTAAACATACCCCTAAGATATCTAAGTTCTGATACAGAGAATTATGACATCACCCAGTTCAATTAAGCACAACCCCTGTACACTAGGGTCATGAGACAGGATGCACATCATGATATCATCTGTATAAATGTGAAATGATAATCCCAAACTCCTAGTTGGTTCACACAAAGGTTGTAGATAAAGACTGAACAATAACATAGACAATGCAAACTATGTGGAACCCCATCTCTCCTATTCTTACTCATTGAAAATGTTCTGCCAGATGGGAATGAAACACGAACAAACAATTAAAGAGGTTCCAAGAGTGCATAAATGATAAATGATTTACTCAAGTCAAATGCCACAGTAATATCTAAAAAATAATCATCAAATATGCCATACTAGGGTCATCAAGACTACAAAAAACTGTCAGAGATGTCATCAAGGTCTCGACCCTATAGCCTTTTCTGAATCTATGCTGTTGTACACCCAGACTAGAGCATTCATCTATAGAGCTCTGCAGTTGGTACTGCACCACATGCCTTATAGCAGGCATGTCCAACAGATAGATCGTGATCTACCTGTAGATCGCGGAGGGGTCAGAGGTAGATCACCAGCCCCATCTCTCCAGCAGCTCGATCCATCTCTAGAAGAGAGCTCATGCCGGCAGGTCGTCTGCCGAGGGCTTGCCACCGCTGCTGATCCTTTGCCTGTCTTTTTTCCCTGCCTGTGGGAATCTTGCCTGCGGGTGTATTGGGGGATAATAAATCCATGTGCTAAAACACTGTAAACTAATAGAAATGAGCACTAAAATTACAGAAGCCAAAAATACAATGGTATGTATAAAATGAATTGAAAAAAAAATGAGCCATCAAAAACATAAGCCAAATCAATATAATTTCATTCTAAAATGATAATAGTGTAAGCCTAAAAAGGGAAGGGGGGAAGGAAGGGGTGAGGGGGGGAAGGAAGAGGAAGGGGGGAAGGAAGGGGAGAGAGAGTGAGGGAAGAGAGGGTGAGGGAAAAGGGGGGAAGGGGGGAGGAGGGGCTTAGGAGAGGGGTGGGGGTAAAGAAAGGGGAGGAGGAAAAAAGGGGGAGGTGGAAGGGTAGGTAGGGTGAGGGAGAAGAGGGGGAAGGGGGAAGGAAGGAAAGAGGGAAGGGGTGTGAGGGGGAAAGGGAGGGAAAGGGGAAGGAAGGGAGGGGGAAGGATAGGGAAAGGGGAGGGAGAGGAGGAGGAAGGGGGAGGGGAAGAAGAGGGAAGGGCAAGGAGGAGGGGAAGGGGAGAAGGGAAGGGAGGGAGGAGAGGAGGGGGAGGGGGAGAGGGGGAAGGCTAGGGGGAAGGGAGGAGGGGAAAGGAAAGGAAAGGAAGAAAGGGGAGGGGAGAAGGGGAAGGAAAGGAAGGTGGAAGAAAAGGAAAAGGGGAAGGGGGACCGGAAGGGGAAAGGGAGAGAGTAAGAAATAAAGAAATTAAAAAAATATATATTAAAATTAAGAGCACCATTACCTATGTATATAAAACTGTTATTTTGAAAACCCAGGATATAAAAACACTTTGCTTCTAAAGGTCCAAAAGGGGCTGGGTTGAAAATATTAAAATAATAATGATCACAAACTTATCTTCTTTGAAAGTGGCAATAAATACTCATGTATTAAACATATGAACATAAAAAAGGAGTGGGGATGTACTGTAACTTGAGAAAGGATAAATCTGATTGCAAGTGTTTAAATAGCATAAAACACGGATGAATTTACTATGTGAAAATAATGTAATCAGTCTCTGTTCTTACTTTAAATTGGAAAATAAACACTGTCAAGAATAACATCCTTAGAAAGGTTGAAAGACTTAAAAATGAGGCTATCCTAAAACACTGTCGGTAAGAGTGGGGTAACCTGCACTCTGAAATGACCATAGCAAAGGGAAAGCTTACACATATAAAAAACAAAAAAGAGAGATTATCGTGAACCAATCTGACCCAAAGTCATAAGACAAATACACGAGATACATGTGGGGTTCCGCAGGGTTCTATTCTTGCTCCTCTACTCTTTAACGTTTTTCTCGCCCCTCTAGCCTTACTCATCCAGCAGTCAGGTATCTCCTCTTATATCTATGTCGACGATATTCTCCTAGCCCACCACACCTCCCCCTCTGCTCCCTACCTTTCCCCACTCAACCACTGCCTCTCTCTTGTTGCCTCCTGGTTCAGCTGTAACTTTCTCCACGTTAATCCATCCAAATCCTATGCCATTTGGTTCTCTTTCGGTGTCCCATCTCCTCTGTCCCCCATCATGTCCGCCCATCCCATCCCTCTTGTTCCTACCCTTTGATACCTTGGTGTCACCCTTGATCCTTCACTTTCTTTTCATCAACATATCTCCTCGGTAGTATGCACATGTTTCTTCCATCTTCGCAAAATCAGATCTATCCGCCCGTTCCTTTCCACTCCCGATATCACTACTCTTGTTCTTTCCCTCGTGATCACTCGCCTAGACTACTGCAACGCTATCTTCGCAGGTCTTCCCCGTTATCAACTCCGCCATCTTCAGCTAGTTCAGAACACTGCCGCTCACCTTATCACCCATGCCCCTGCAAACGCTCATATCACTCCCTCCCTTTTCTCTCTTCATTGGCTTCCCATCTCTGTTCGTTTTATCTGTAAACTTCTCACCATCACCCATAAAGTACTATACAATGGTGTTCCGCAATATTTAGCCTATCTTATCCACCTTCAATCAGCTCCCTGTCTCCTCCGTTCCACTCATGGTAATCGGCTCTTTCTCCCTCCTCCATCTCCTCCTCCACCTTGAGCTCACCCATCACTCTGCTTTCTTTTTCCTCAGTCCCGCACTCCCTTCGCACTGAATCCTCCTTCCCTCAGTGCAAATCACTCCTTAAATCCCAACTTTTTCTTCAGGCCTACAACCTCTGCCCTCGCCGATGACTCGGACCTCCCCACATCTGGTTTAGTTGTCTCCTGTTTAATCTGCCCACAGCTCTCTAGTTGCTCCATATCTCTGTTTTCTCTCATGCTGCTCTTCAACCTGCTCTTTGTTTCATCTTACTTTCCTGTCGTTTAACGGTGTTCCTTTGCCTTTCTATCTCTCGTAGCACACAGTTTGTTGTATTGTACACTGCCCTAACGCTTTGGCAAGGGCGGTATATCAAGTTTTGCAAATAAAGATAAAGATAAAGAGTGAATTACTAATGCTAGTTCTGCCAGGAGTAAATAAATGTGTAAAAGTACAAAGGAGTGGGTAAATAAATGTGAAACTCAAAGGCATTAAACACAAACACTAGATAGTGAAACATGTATGTGTTTCTACATTGTATAAGATTTGAAGTCTACTGGCACCATGTAAGCATGATTGGAAAATGGAGGACATGACTTCATTAATGATACTGCTGATCTACCAAATGCCAAAATTTAAAAGATTGAAAACTAAATTAAACATAAAAGACATCTGTTATCTTTGTGCATACACCAGATGCGGGATGGTATCTGAGTTAGTGTGGAGCAGAAGAATGATTGGCTGAGAAGTGTGGTCCTGAGACACCCTGCTATTATGTATTACTAGTAGTTGTTTATAGCAGCAGGGCATGGTGTTGGCAGGGGTATACTATTTGTGAATGGGCAGTAACGTCTGTACAGCTGCTTTGCAGCAAGATAGCAGGGCATGTCCTTGTCAACGTTGGGACACCCTCGGAGTGGGGGCATGCTGCAGTGCAAACAGCACTAATACATATCTAAATGCACCATCAGAGGTATCTAATAATGTGCACATTTGTCAGGACAGATGATGGTGCTTTTGGGCATGTATTTCTGATGTTTGCACTGTTGCATATTCTCATCTTGATGGTGTCCTGTGAATGACAGGGATATGTTTTGACCTGTAGCTGTACAGACCCATTTCAGTTTTTTTGTAGCCCATTCTTAGCATTGCAGATACTGTTTTCAGTGATGGCCACTGAAAGATTAACTAAGGTGTTCATCACATGCCATATATGTTTTGCTGCAGGGTCTGGCAGGACAAACATCCCACTTTCCATTTTATCTTTATCTTTATTGAGTTTCTTGATATACCGCAGCCTTCAGGGAGCAGCAGGGTGGTTTACAAAATCGCAAAATAGGAGGTGGCCAAGGTAGGCCAGGAAAAGGAAAAGGAACTACAATTTATATAGGAAAGCTGCAAGTGCACACAAGACAGAGGAAGAGCAAGGGAGAGAAAGAGGGGAGCAAATAGGAAGTAAGCTTAAGTAGAGGGGTCCAGTGAGAGGTTACATGCTAAGCAGAAAAGGTGGGTTTTGAGAAGTGCCTTAAATCTAGGATAGGACTGTTCCTGATGGAAAGGGAGTGGAAGGGAGTTCCAAATTGATGGGGCCAAAAAGAAAAATGCGGAGTTGCTGGTACGCTCCAGGTGGGCGCGGGAGGGAGGTGGGAGTTCAAGGTGGCTAATGTGGATGGACCGGAGGCTACGAGGCACAGAGCAGAATTGTAAGGAATAGGCCAAATATTGCGGAGTGTGGGTGTAGAGGGCTCTATGAGTCAGGGTTCGAATTTTGAAAATGATACATCGGGGCACTGGTAACCAATGTAGCTGAATGAGATGGGGCATAATGTGGCTATAGCGGGTGGAGTGAGATCTGATCACTTGCATTTACAATAGCTTTGGTGCACTTAGATAACCTTGTAGTGTAATGGACATGCAACAAACTAGAATTTATAGCCTGGGTTGCATGACTTTACATTTTTCATCAGTATTAATATGTTGTTTGCATAAGCACAACACTGTCAGTGTGAGCATCAGCTTAATAGATGTATGTTTTGCCAGTGGAGGTGTGACAGCACAGACACAGGAAGCTTCACAAACATCTATCTTTTCAGAATATGGCGAGCATGGGTACATACAGGCCATTTGCTGCATTTGCCCATATCACATAATAGCAACGAGGGCCTGTGTTCCCCAGATGTTGTTATTCTTGCCTTGTCGGAACGATATATCTCCCTGATTCCGTAACCTTGGGTGCATCTATATCCGTGGTCTCAGAATCAGGTATAATACGTGCCCATTTTTGCTTTAGACGTTTCTGCCAACAGGACATGGATGTTATAGAATCGGGATCAACGTGCTCCATTAATAAAAGACCAGGAGGGCACCGCCAAAATAAGAATATGGCACTACAAACATAAAGGGGTCTTATAGTAAAATGCTATAAAAGACTGTCCTGAAGTAATACTTAAACATACCAGCTTTCTTTTGTCTCTATTGTTTTGTGGGTTGGTATACTCTTTGTGGTCATTTGTCTTGACAGGTATTACATAGAAACATGATGGCAGATAAAGACTACAAGGCCTATCTAATATTCCCATTCATGCC
The DNA here is from genome assembly GCA_033557465.1 of Ichthyophis bannanicus. Taxonomy (NCBI): domain Eukaryota; kingdom Metazoa; phylum Chordata; class Amphibia; order Gymnophiona; family Ichthyophiidae; genus Ichthyophis; species Ichthyophis bannanicus. Next base: position 448,745,367 of record CM066035.1, on the reverse strand, counting down.
AAGTATTAATTTGTATAGTCCTTTTTTTTTTGTTTGTTTGTTTGTGTCATAGGTTAAGACTGATTTAGCCATTTGGAGATTATATTTTTTTGAACCTAATGGGCAGCAAGGAAGGCAGACCTCAGTGGTTTCAAAATGGGACTTGGAATTATTCTTTGATGCCTCTAGATGATTGGGGTTTAGCAATTACTTTGAAGGAGCTTGGTGCACACAAGCATGCTAGAGAGTTGGGAAGAAAAGGGTTTGTGTCATAACATTGCATTCTTGGATTCTTTCCAGTCTTAGTGGCCTTTTTAGATTGGGACAAAAGATTTAGACACAAGATATTAATGTTGCATTATGACAATGTGGCAGTAGTTGAAGCAATTAATAGACAGTCGTTGAAGTGTCTTTTGACTTTAGAACTGTTAAGGTTGTTGGCCTTGCATTATTTGCAGTAGAATGTGACCTTGACTACAAAAGATGTTGCAAGGTAGCCAATGCAATAGCATACTATATCTTTTTACCAGTGGACCCAGTTTTGAGTGTTGGCTTTGGGATCAGATGAAATATCTACACTTCTGCCAGCAGACTTGAGATTCATTGCAGGACACTTGCCAGTGGGACACTTGTTGTGGGACTCATTGCGGGGGATCAGAATCACAAACAAGCCTGTACGTGCAGGCAGGGACCCCAATTCCTCCGGCCTGCATGTACAGGCCTTCCCTGGCTAATTCAGTCAGGGCCCTTCAATGGAGCCGCAACGCCATGGCATCTGGTTGCCATGGTACTGCAGCTCCATTGAAAAGCCACGATCCTCGCCGCTGGCTCCTGAAGCAAATTCCCCGCCCAACCCCAGACCCCGGATTTGACCTCCTAAGACCAGGATCAGGAATGTCCTCGGCCCCCCCGCCCCATCCGCACCCCAGGCCCTCCATCCCCCACTGAATAGGGAAACTTATTCCACCTCAGAAGTGGAATAAGTTCCCCGGACAAGTCACTGTCCCGGACATACAGGGCCGACATTCTAATCGGCCCTGCACATCTGGGGTCACTGACCACCCACTGCCTGCCCTAATGCTGCTCCCGATCCTCCCCTTTCCCACCCTTGTCTACCTTCCCCGTACAAGACGCGGGGAAGGTAAATAGGACTGGGAAGAGGCACGAATATTGGGGATGAATGTTCCAACAGGACATCCATCCCCGCTATTCATGCTTCAGAATGACCCCCATGGTATTTGTCTGCATTGACTAGGCACAAGAGGCATGTGATGGTGTTTGTTTCACTACTCGATGCCCAGTTTTCTGTTATTCCTTAGAGTTTGTTTATTCACTTTGGGAGATGATATTTATTGGGTTAAAGGAGTAGAGCTTATTCAATAGAAGAAATGGGATTTGTTACTGATTCAATGTTATTTTTCTTATGCTATAATTATATGGTCTCAAATTATTCTAAGGCTTTTCCGGCAAGATGCTACTCTATATCTCTTAAGAATACTGAAAGACTCAAGAGTGAGTGAATGCTGATATTCAAGATTTGATGCTTTCTTATGACTTTTTGACAGCTGGATGTCCAGGTCTTTATAGGGCGGATGGTGTTTATCTATCAGATAATTTGTCTATCTATCAGTTAAATCTGTCAGATATTGATCAGAGGTTTGAACTGATTGGCTCAGAGGATTTTAAAAGTGTTGTCCCTTCCGGTTTAATCTAGGCATTTTTGAAACTGCATATGGATGCTGTTTAACACTTTTTGGATGCTACTCGCTGTTCTTTCGATTCCCCTGAAGGAAGACCTACTTAGTCTGAAACATGATCATGTCGTGTATTTACATCTTGAGAGCAGATAAGTATTATTATTTTTTAAGTTATTTTATGGAATACTTAAAATTATTAATGTTATAAATTATATGGAAATTAAAAATAAAAAACAAAAAATAATAAAAAGTTAAGAGCTCACAAGGTGTAAAGACCAGATGATGGTGCTGTGGCTTATGAATTAAGTATCTCGTACACTGTTATAGCCATTATCTCTGATGGTCTTATAAATTTAATTTAGTTTTATTGTGCTACTGGGAGAATCTCTTCTTTTTTGAATTATCATTATTATGAGATTCTTTTTTTGAGATCAATTATTATATGTACATAGATATTGATCAGAGCATCTTTTAAAGTTATTTTCAGGTTCTTTTAGGAGGCGGTTGTAGGACTCTCAAGGATACAGGTGGTGGGTTGGGAATCAGAACAGGCAGAAGGCAGCCCCCACTTGTGGCAGAGTTTGGTTGAAAGCTACATGTATTGACGCTGCTGTACCATGATCAGTTTTGAGGGGAAGGACTGAAGAATGGCAATTACTTCTGGGACTACTAAGGGACAAAAGCACCACTGCCATGTCCCAGGGTGGGAGGGGGATTGGGAGAATTTCAACCTGTACAATGCTATCCTTCATCTGTCACCTCAGGTTATCTGGTAAACTGAATTCAGCAGTTTCATAACTAACCACATGACTAGGATGCCATTATCTAGTCAATGTGTGGAGTGCTGGTCATGGCTTATATTTTATGTATTCATGGTTCTTTGGATCTATTGCAATCTGGCTTTCATCCTTTATATTCTACTGAAAAGGCTTTTGCCAAAGTCTTCAGCAACCTGTTCCTGGCCAAATCCAAGGGCCTTTACTCGATCTTCATCCTTCTTGACCTTTCTGCTGTTTTTGACACTGTTTACCACCACCTTCTCCTCGATACCTTGTCCTCACTTGGTTGAAAGGGCTCTGTACTATCCTGATTATGTTTTTATCTCTCCCATTGCACTTTTAGAGTGGAGGAGTAGCCTAGTGGTTAGAACACTGGCTTGGTAACCAAGCAACCAGGGCTCAATTCCCACTAGCACTCTTTGTGGCCTTGGGCAAGTCACTTAACCCTCCATTGCCTTCAAAGAAAGGCCTGGCAATCTACTGCCAAGAAAACCCAGGAGCTTCTGGGTCATCAGGACTGACTCAAAGGCACACATTGCACTTTTAGTGTTTGTTCTGGTGGATCCTCCTCTACTCCTATCCCACTCTTAATTGGTGTACCCCAAAGGTCTGTCTTGGGTCCACTTCTATTATTATTTATTTATTAAATTTTACAATAAACCAAGGAAAACCTTGGAACAGGAAACACACATTCCATCACTAAAAAACAAAAAGGAAAACCCAACAATATCAATATATTGATAGTATGAGTTATAGTCCACAACAGGAAGTACAATCCAAGAGTTACAAAAAATTGTGTGAAGACAGTAAAAAAAAGGAAAAATGCCACAAGAATTTGAGTTGGATGCATGAACAAATCACAAATTGTTAGCTCAAATACCATAGATAACCATTACAATCATTTAGAATCCATAAAGAAACAAAGCCGAGAGGGCTCAAAGAAATGATATGTCTTATTCTGATAGGAGAACACACATTTACAATGGAATCTTAATTGGAAACCCACACCCAGAGCCAAGGCCTCAGTGTGGAGTTCCAAAAATTGTTTCCTCATAGTTTGAGTCCACTTGCCCAGATCTGGAAAAATCTGTACCCTACCCTCCATAAATGTAACATCAGACTTCTTAAAGTAAAAACGCAAAAACACTTCTTTATCCTGAAGAAATACAAATGAAACTAAAAGAATAGCTCTAGCCTCAACCACCTCAGTAGATTGTTCCAACAGCTCAGACAGGTTACCAAAGGAGTCAGACGACACCTCCACCAAGGAGGCATCAGCTTTCTGCGAAGCGTCCTTAGAAGTCACAGGTGGGAGGTAATAAATTTCCTGAAGAGGAAGAAACCCGGATTCAGGAATGTTAAAAGTCTCCTTCAGGAAACCTTTAAATAGGTAAGTTACATCAGAGGGGGATCAGAAGTGGCAGGTCATGTGCGCTGTGGTCTCCTCCCACTGCCTAGGCAGTTGCTTATAGGGGGAGTATGCCTTTCAATGTCCCTTTATATGGGTTCCCAGAGCCGGGGGCTTCTGGGAGTTGTAGTTGCTGAACAATGAGTTGTAGTTGTGAACAAATTAATGATTGAGCCAAGGGTTTTTGAAAGCAACACAGAAATTTATTTTCTTCCTTTGTTCAAAGGAACCTCCGTAGAAGCTCAGCACAATGTATAAGGTGGATACTTCTCCCCTCAAAATAAAGATAACTTCTATACAAACACTTTCCACAGTGTCACTAATTACACTTGCTTTCTTCAGCAATGCAATCCTTTCTTCATCAGACAAAAAGTACACTTAACAGTCCTTTGCAGCCTTTAGGAACAAACAGTGGCTTTTTAACTGCACCACATGTACATTAAAGCTTCCTCTTTACTTTGGTTATCATAGGCTTTAGATAGTTGCTCCAGACACATTCAAACCAGCCTTTGAATGTCTCATGCACTTTTTAAAACGGCAGCAACTTCACTTTCAAACATTCTTAGCTTTCTTAACTGCAGACATTCAGGTACAATAACTGCTGGGTTTTCTTCAGGCTTAAAACCTATAGCCTTTCATTCTACCCTCATAGACAGAGAGCAATCCATTTCACATTCTGAGAAATCATTTTCAGTATCATAATTATCTACTTGCATGCATTCAGAGTCAGTCTCTGCAATCTCCTGACTGGCAACAGCTTGGAACAGCGTGGGCTTGATTTCTTTCAATAACTCAACAACCCTTTCCCAACGAGACCTCCCTCTTGACTCAGGGGTGTTAGCAGGGCACTGGAGATCCTTATCTTGCAGCAAACTGTTTAAAACTTCTAAAGGGTTCACCTCCCTTCTATTAACAGCTCTTCTTACCGGCCTTCCCCGAGGTAAAACTCTTTGACCCAGCTCTTCCTGGAAAGTCCCCGTACCTTGGTTATGGACAGCAGTCTCCTTAGGATAAAACCTCCTGTTTCCTGGGCCAACTGTAGTCTCTCTACAGCACTGGCTTTGCTCAGGACTGTGGTGCTGGCTATGAGGGGAATCCTTCCTTAGGCTGTCCCTGGAGCACCTCTCTCTCCCAGTCTCTCTGAAAGAATCCCTTCTTTCTGTATCTCTCAGGATCTCTTCAGCTTCTGTTTCTCTACTGGTCTCCCTGCAGTGCTCTCTGAAAGAATCCTGGCTGTTCTCCCGGCTGTGCCTGCTTCTGGTCTCTCTACCATTCCTGTTCCTGTTACCATCACTGTCCCTGTCCCCGTCACACTTACTTCCTGTTCTCTGGGGCTTAAATGAGTGGGGCTGCCCTACAACTTTCCACTCCTCCCCCCGCTGTCTCTCGTTACCTCCCTTAGTTGCTATGGAGCTTGGGCAGACATCAGCTTTGGGCATGTTTTTTTTCTCTCTAGCTCAAGTTTTAAAGTCACGGCTCCCTGCACTTCCCTTCTGCTTGGAGGTAAATGTCTGTGTTTTTTCTATTTCCATGGGCTCTGGAGCAGATTCGTCACCACAGCACCTAAGCACATGGTCTGCCACAGGCAAGAAAGCTGTGGCACAAAGTTGCTCACCTGGGTCATCCACCCTATGCAGCCGCCTAACTAGCCTAGTGATGGGCTGGCCCTGATCCTGATCTGCATAGTTTCCTGCTCTCCAACTATGCGTGTCCTTGCTATTCATCTAGACATATCCTTGTCCCCAGCTATTGTGTTGTCTGTTTTGACTGCATTCTAAGCTCTGATGAACAGGGACCATCTTTTACATGTGTCTGTACAGTGCTGCATACACATGATCAGTAGTAGCAGTAATAGTAATGATGGTTTGGTTGATAAAGCTGTGGCCTGGTTTTGCACCAACATTGGGTATGGTATTTTTATTGTGTTTATAGTAGTATGCAACTTCAGAATTTAAGTTTGACTTAAGGAGGGAAACAACTGTGTTTGTGTTAATGTTTCTTTCACTAAGGAATCATAAGCACAGAAAAAGCACTAAAACTGAGTCAAGGATAGGGGAAGTTGTGTTTTCCCATTGTTTATCCACTAAATTTCTATTTTGATTTTTTCTTTTTTTTTTTCATTGGGATGTTTTATCAATGTTAATCAGTTAAATCTAAAAACAGAAACCCTATTTATAAAAATGCATAACCATTCTTCAGCATTACTTTCTTTTCTGGAAAAGTGCAAAAGTGTGGTTGTTGGTTTGGGCTTTAGATCCCTGTGTATAATATGTGCAGTGTTTTGTTGATGAACGGGTTGGCACTGGTTTGGGACAGTATAGTAGGATTGTTGTTTTTGGAGGGAAATTGGGTAGTGGACAATTTTTACATTTTTCGTTGTAATTTTAATATGGGTTGTGGATGGGTACGTAAAGGATTTTGTTTGTAAGTGGGTCTCTTTTTATAGCACCACAGTATCAAATATCACCGCTAGTTATGGCAGATGAATAGAATGATTACGTAAGATTTCTAAAGTAAATAGTAGAAATAAAATAGGATGCGTATGCTATGCTTGTTTTCCTTTACAAGCCGTTGAATCACTCTATTTATTGGTGCTGTTGAAAAAAAATGATAATGAAGCTGTGAAATTTCTCTGGGATGCTTAAAGAGCTTATACATGGAGAGAGGGTGTTCCACTCTATCACAAACCTTCCCGAGAGAGAGAACACATGTTTTTGCTGCTGCTGTTGAAATTTTCTCACTTCAACAAATTATTTCCCATCACAGCCCTGCAATTTATCTTTATTAGAAAAAATTCATCCTAGTTTCAGGCATTCTCCTGTGTGCAAAAATGGGATGAACTTGCTAGAGATGTCAAATATAGGAAAAAATTACAAGCTATCTTTAAACTCTGCTTCAACTTACCTGAAAACATCTGACCTTGTCATAATTAACCGGTTGTTTCTTTAGCTGTATTGGACCTTAACTTGAAGGATCCTAAAGAATATATTTCAACTTACATTTATTTAGTTTGTTCTACAGAACTATAACATATTTGCCATTAAATCCTTTAAGAAATATATATATATATATATACACATATATATATACACACACAGGGTGGCCCAAAACAAGTGAGAACATCTCGTAAATTAAAAGCTTAAATAGTTTATTTATTACCTTTTTTGGCCATATAATGTCTTTATTTCAGCAATTTCCGGTCACCATCTTTTTTTTTTTGTCAATCGTTTACATCTGTCTTTTTGAATTTTTAAATAACTTATATGCTACGAGATATTCTCACTTTTTTGGGCCACCCTGTATATATATATATATATATATAATATATATATATACATATATATATATATATATACATATATATATACATAGGCACACAAATAAATATATTTTGGATCTACCTATATTGATCTAGATAGATAGATACTATAGATACAGAGCTATCCATATTTTTATATATGCATATTGTCATAGAGGGGATGCTAATGAAAGTGAAGACTTAGAAAAAAACGCTGTCTTTCACAAAACAAATGATGTGCAGAAGATGCAATTGCCCTGCAACGCAGCTAGAGGGAGCAGGCAAAAACTTACAGAGGCTGAGTTAACACACCCGGCTGATTCTGCAGAAGTTAATCAGCTGCACCTGGAAGGTAGCCTGGGGAACTCAAATGTGGAATGCCTTTATAAGCAGAAGGCTAGTGCAGGAAGGAGAAGGAGGAGAAGGGGAGCTGAGATAGCCAGGAACAGCAGCCCAGCCAGGTCAAGCAGTGCAGCCAAGACAAGCAGCACGACAAGGATAGCAGGAGCTGGAAGAGGAGCACAAAGAGCCAGAGAGAAAGACGGACAGTGGAGAGTCAGCCCGGAGCAAGACTTGGTAGCAGGAGACCTCAGAGGTAAAGAGCTCAGAAGGAGAGAGCCATACCTGGAGAGAGGCCTACGCTCACCAGAAGACTCTGAAACAGGATTGAAAGGCTCCAAAAGGAAAGGTACTGATAGCAGAGTTACCTATACCAGGAAGCAAGGAAGTCTGGATTCCTCACCAGGTTTTCCTAGGCTACAGAAAGGTCAAGCAGTGCCCAGAAGCTTCCAAGAGAAAGTCTGCCAAAGAGACTGTATCCTGAGAGAAGTGCCTGAGAATGAAAACTCCAGTTATACCGGCTACAGGAAGCCAAGGTATGGTGACACTTTATTCATAAAGAGAAGCTCAGCTCCTAGAAGCTCTTGTAAAGCAGATATCCAGTTTGAAAGGAAAAGAAGCAGGCCAGAGTTTTATAAGCCAGGACATAAGGGCATAGGAACAAGCCATGCTTATTTGAGAGCCCTAGAACAGCCTTACTGGAAACAAGGGAACAGAAACAGTGACTGGCAAACTATAGCGGCCAGGGAAAGCTCCAACTCCGAGGGAGATAACAATGACCCAGAGCCCATGCAGATAGCACTTGAGGATCCTATTCCCTTATCTCAAGACAAATTAATGGATTGCTCCATTTGTATTGCGGGCAGTTTTGAATCACTCCCTGAACTGTGAGTTATGCAGACATTGCTTTGAGAATACTCATGTTTGTGCTGAATGAAAGAGGAATGTTCACTCCTGTGTTTTGCTCTAAAGTTTGAAAGAATCCTTGGTTAAATCCTACAAGCAACTGTAAAGTTTGTGACAGTTTACCTCTTTATTTATGTTGTGATGGAAGCCCGAAAAGAAGGAAATTCTTTATTTCTGTAACCCATTGAACCTTTTGAGTTAAAAGGGAAATAAAAGCCTTATTTACCCTCTACTTGGCATACACAATTTATTCACATAAGGAGCAGGACTACAAAGACCAAGATACCCTTGGCCTTAAAAGAGCCCTCTACTCCTAAAAAATAATAATATGCTCAACCTACCCTTACAGCCACCGGCCACCAGGGGGGGTTGATGACAATATATAGGTAGATAGATATTGAAAGACACAAAAGATATCCATGCTTGGAATGTGCACAAGCAAATATGTTTGGTTTGTTTTCAGAAAATGTGCTTTTACCCAATTTGTTTGAATGTTTTTGGTTCATTCCTCAAATTTGTTTTAATAAAATAAACAAAAAAAAAATCAACAACTTGTTAAAAGTTTTTAACAGACAGAAATTAATAGTATGCATAGTAAGAAACTAAATGAAGAAAACCAGAAGCAGCATAAGCACTGGAAAGTTAAATGTCAGGCACCAATAAGGAAGGCAAAAAAATAATTTGAAAAGAAGTTTGCCATAGAGACAAAAACTAACAATAAAAAAGCTTTTTCAGGCACGTACAAAGCAAAAGGATGGGGTGAGGGAAGGAGTCACATACCATTAGATGATCAAGGGCCTAAAGGGGCACTCATGGAGGACGAGGCCATAGCTGAAAGACCTAAAGCAGCATTTTAGAAGGGACATCTAGGAAGTATCTTGGCTGTCTAGCGCAGGACATCCAAAAATCTGGGGGAGCAGCAGCAGTGCCTTCTAAAATCTCTCTGTCTCCAACCCAAAAAATGAATGTACCAGTAAGTGGTTCTGGATATGGACCCTACAGAGATAGCAAGACTGGTTAGATACACGGGTGTATGGGTGTAGGCCATTTCATAAATGTGGATGTCCCTGAAGTGCACATCCGCATAACCAAGTACATGGACTCACAGTTGGGGTGGTGGGGTGGGGGGGGGGGGGACTATGTTCTGAAACTAGCACATCCTGGCCTGCCATTTTAGACACTCAGGTTTGCAGGGATGTGCCTATAATCTCCTTGAAGTATGCATTTTCATGCAGGCTTTGCTTGATAGGAAATATTAATGGTGGCAATGAACAATGAGCACTTTTCTTGCACCTTATTCATAGTCAGAACCATGTAGAGGCATGAGTACCTAAACTACTAGGGCCAGACATGCTTGTGTCATTCTGGAATCTCTCTGCAATGTGCATCTCCTTTGTTCCACCCAGGGCATGCCTCCACCATGCCCCTGTGCTACATGGACTGTTCATGTGGGGGCATCTATATACCCGGCTTTCTAAAATGCTTCTGGGGATGTCACCATGATTTGCACATCTAGGTGCCCATTTTTGAGATGTCCAAGTCATTAATGAATTCTTTACTTCAGTCTTTACTGTGGAAGATGTGAGGAAGCTGCCCATGGCAGAAAAGGTATTTAATGGTGATGAGTCAGAAAAGCTGAATGAAATCTCAGTGAACCTGGCAGATGTAGTAGAACAAATTGATAAAGTAAAGAGCAGCAAATCATCTGATCTGGGTTTTTGAGGATCTGTTCTCTCCTGGGTCAGTTCATTCTTATCTGACCATTCTCAGTTACCTTTGGTTCTTCCACTTCCAGTGCCTATCCTCTTGCCTGTGGTGTTCTCCAAGGCTCTGTTCTCACCCACTTCTCTTTAATATTTTCAGTGCCCCTCTTACCACCATAATACATGATTCTGGAATCACTGCTTACTACTATGCAGACAACATTCTTCTCACTTTCATTCCACCCATCTGGACATAACCTCAATGAATGCTTGTCCAAAGTGGCCTCTTGGATTAGAAACAATCTGCTTAAGCACAATATCTCTAAGACTGCTGTTATGTGATTCACTAGGAATGCCTCTCTTCCAATTATTTCTCCCACTCTGGATTGTGGTGCTCTTCCATCCTCTGCTTCCTTTAGATATTTGAGTGTGGTGCTTGATTTCAGCCTCACATTTCACAAACAAATCAGCTCCATTATTCAAAGTTCATTTTACTCTTTGCATCAAATTTGTTCCCTCCACTCTTTTCTTAATTCCTTCTCATTAATGACACTCATTCTCAAAGCTCATTATTTCCAGATTTGATTACTGCTATGCCATCTATGCTAGAATTCCTGATTACCAGCTAAAAAGGTTAGAGACAGTTCAAAACACTATAGTCAGACTACCTGAGCATGCCTCAAGGTTCGATCACATCACCCTTTTACTACATCAGTACCACTGGCTTCCAATTGCTTTTCATATTCATTATAAAATTCTATCACCCACAGGACCCTACACACCGGTGTTCCCTCCAATCAGTCCTCCCTTATTATCCCACACTCTACTAGGCAGTCTGTTTATTCTATTAATACCTACCGACTCTATCTGCCCCATTCTCCAAAGTTCACTATGGGGTATGTTTACTAAACCGCGGTGATGTTACCGTCATTATTTCCCCGGTAATGTTACGGATGCCCATATAAAGGAGTGGGCGGTACATCGTTAAAGCAAGCTGTGTCAGGTAACGTGCATTACAAGGCACCTAACGCATGATACAGTGTGCCCTAGATCTACCGCGCGTTAAAGTCACAGCTGACGGGAAGCAGCAGCGTCCAAAGGGGCTGCAATCTAAGGCATGCAGACAGTAGAAGATGCGTTGAGGAATGTGCAGATATGGTGCCACATGAGAAACGGAGCCATAGGTGTAAGGCCATAGACCACAGGCAGCTGATATCGCAGTCTGTAATGGGGACGTGAGCCATAGTTAACACATGCACACACACCATGAAATGGTGTGCAGTGAACACAGCATGCAGAGGAGTAAACAACGGTAATGGAAAGGGCATCAGGGGTCGGTATGAAGGGCCAGCTGTGTGGATGGTGTGTGTATAAGGGCAAAATGGGCAAGGGATCCAAAAAGAAGTAAGAGGGAATTGAACAGGTACATGAAAAGAGCCCAAACACAGCTCACTGACACCAATCCCAAACCACTGAACCACCTGCTGACCCAGACAGCCCAAAGAAAGGGATACTAACATGTGTATGACAACAGCTAGCATGTGACAGATAGGCTGCATGGAGGGGACACTGCAGTGTACAGTGAAGAGAAGGAAGGGTGTGTGGAGAAGGGATGAAGCCAGAGCCATTGTATGGTAAGGAAAGCAGAACAAATGAAAAGAAACCTGTGGGACCCAAACCCACAACCTATGTTGGCGCCATGCATGTCTGCAACCACTATCCCAAACAACCACAACAAGCACAATGCAAATATGTTCCACCAAGTGGCCATCATGTCTGCTAGATTATCATGCAGTAGTGCAGCGTACGCGTGTTGCGTCTTACACATGTTCCATCATATGCGCGTGCAGCACACAAAATAACATGCGTGACATTACAGACCTTTCTAAGTGCCTTATGAGATACGTCTAAGTGCCTTAGAATATGTGGTCAGATTATGGCGCGTAACAACACACATCCCAAACAGACATCACACGTATTATTATGAGCACTGCACATCTGCGGCGCTGCAATGCACATTGTGTTCACAGCAACACAAGTAAGATGCAACACGGGTATGCCGCAATACTGCACACTACAGTAGACTACCTGTCCATTACCCATCCTCTGTGCTCCCACCAGTTGTAGGACTACAGCTGTTCCCCTGCCTTCCAGCTCATGCCTGTCAACCTGATGCATCTTACCATCCTTGAGGAACCTTAGACCCAAGGTGCCTTAGGTTGTGGATGTCATCAGGGGGTCAGACCAGATCTGGACCTGTTGCTAGGCCACTGGCAGACCAACAGTACTACTAGGAGCCTCCGCAGCCCCCAACCATGGTCTGACATTCACCAGCAGCAGGCACAGTCAGACTGTACCTGCTGCATCATGCCAGGTGTTCCAGCCATGCACAAACTAACCACGGGCACTCTGCTAGCCAGTCTATCTTGCATGTTCACAGTGGAACTATGCGCACCCAGACCTGGATTGTATGGTACAGGCACCCGGTAGGTGCCCCAGTGATTGGCCCTCCAGAAAAGGGGGCACACATATATCACTTGAGACAGATACTATGTAGCACTATGTGGGAACATAGCCATGCCATGGTCACTGATTGGTCAGTGTGAGAAGCTTTGCCATGGTCACTGATTGGTCAGTGTGATAATGCTCTAAAGCAACACGTGCTGTGACCACCTTGTCCATGCAGGTGGTGGTTGGGCATTACAATGTCCCAGCCATTGCCCTATACCCTCTGCAGATGCATCCTGCCCAGTCCGCCCTGTTCGGGCCATACCAGCAATACCTTGCTCCTCATTATGCACATTTTCAGGCTAACACTGGTAACAGTGGGACATTGTGGGCCCAGTGATGTGTAGGCAGCCACAAAACAATGGATAGACATACACACACACACACACACACACACACACACACACACACACACACACACACTCCTATTGCAGCATTGTGCAAAGATAGGGGTGGTTGGCAACACTGCCTGCCACACAGGTTCTGATCACAGTGCCGACATTGCCAGACTGTGCAAGAGGTAGTAGTAGTGCTCTGGTGATAACTTCAGCTCTGTGCTGAGGCCAACAGCCTGACTCTCCATGGAGCTTTGGATAGTGGAGCCTGTGTGAGTGGGTGTTTGTACCCCTGTTGGCCGCTGTCTTGGGGATTGCACATGTTGATGTTGTATCTGCATTGTAGGATAGAATATAGCGACATGCTATGCAGGGTCCACAGCTGGAATCTGAACTTGTGACCTTCTGCTCTGGGACACATTGGCTGTGTGTACTGCACCACACTATTGCCAAAGAAGCACAGCAGTCCCTGGGGCTACCTTCATGTTTCCTCAGCTAGACCTTTTCTGTTGCACTTCACACCATGTACTGGTACAGGGCATGGCCTAGGGCCACTGCAGGCAGGTGCCACTGCCCCTTCCAATACTAACACACACACCCCTGCCATGCTGCCTGACCATATGATGTCAGTGCTGGTAATGCACAGTCCCAGGCCATCTACTGTGCAGGTAGGTGGTTGCCTAGGATGCAGGGTCTGGGGTGGGGAGGCATACATGGACATCAACACATACCCCCATCACTGCCTATCAATGTTAAGTCCCTTCCACATGGGGGAGTGGTGGCTGGGGGGATGTCAGGTCAGTGTTCTAGCAACTATTGGCTATGGTGGACCAGGTAGATGTAGGTAGATTGTGTTGTGACAGCCGACTGTGGACAGGCTAGGGCATGCACCTCAGGTATGGTGTACCCAGTTTAGCCTACTGGGTGTATGTATGTTTCAGACAATGTGTGGTCACACCCTGCAATGCCTTACTAGGGGTTGCAGTAGAGGGTGTTCAGGTAGCTGGGTTTACGAACTGTTTGGGACGCATCCTGGGTAAGGTCTGTGGACCCTTGTTAGAGTGGTCCCCAGATGTGCACTGATTGCCCTATTACAGGCATAGTGGTACCTGTGTGACCTTTGGGGTATTTGCTGAGTTATGTCCCCTGGATGGGACACTGTGGAACACCGACTACTATGCATGTTTGGCCTTGGTCAGCTGCTGTCTTGCCGATTTCCAGTTTCTATGTTCCTATGTGCCACCTAGGCGACAGCCTAGTCTACCCTGTGCCCCAGCTGCCCCCACTACATGTCCTGCCTGTAGCCCCCTATGCCCCATTTTCACCATCGCCATAGTGGCCTTTCATACTAGGGCACTATGCTGTTGCTGCAAATGAATCACTAGTCTCACTTTTCTTGAGCTCCCTGTCTATGTTGTACATTGCTGACGCTGAAATGGCTTCACCCTCCTGCAAATGTGCATCTAATGACAGGTTTTCAGTCCCGGTAATGTTCAACCCTTCAGTTCCCCACGTTAATGTAGCAGGAGCCTCTCCCCACCCACTCCCCACCCATTGACCCCGTCTCTTTGCCCTCTCTCCACCCTCTGCAGGACTTACCATGGATGGTGACATTAACGCACGTTAATGTAGCCGCTGCTACGTTACCGCTGTTTAGTAAACATACCCCTATGACTCAACCAATCAGCCTTTTACTATAGTGCTCCGACTCTCTGAACTCCCTCCCATCTGACCTCTACCAGAAAATTGTGTTTTGTCAATTTAAGACTGCCTTGAAAACACACCTTTTCCAACAGGCCTTCAACATTGAATCCTAGTTATTCTCACACGGTGTCCTTTGCAGTATATTTATGTTTATATGTGTTCTGTTTAAACTTGCATTTTATTTGCTTTACCTTTTAATTTGTAGTTTTTTTCTCCCTTTTATGATGTTATTTGTATACTACTCTGATGTTCAAAGAGTAGTATAGAAAGTTCTAATAAACCATAAATCTGAGCTGGATTGTATACACAAAAGATTGCCGAGGGAATGCAAAATGAAATTGTAGAACTATTAGTGATTTTTTTACCTATCATTAACATCGTCTATGGTACAAGAAGATTGGAGGGTGGAGTCCTTAAAAAGGATTCCATAGAGATCTGGGAAAATACAGACCAGTGAGCTTAACATCAATGCTAGGCAAAATGGTGGAAAACATTATTAAGAACAAAATAACTGGACAATTGAACAGACATGGAATATTGGAGCAAAGTCTAAATGGATTTGCCCAAGGGAAGTTTTGCCTCATCAATCTGCTCAAATTTAGTCTTGGTTGGGCATTGCAATGTCCCAGCCATTGCCCTATACCCTCTGCAGATGCATCCTGCCCAGTCCGCCCTGTTCGGGCCATACCAGCAATACCTTGCTCCTCATTATGGACATTTTCAGGCTAACACTGGTAACAGTGGGACATTGTGGGCACAGTGATGTGTAGGCAGCCACAAAACAATGGATAGACATACACACACACACACACACACTCCTATTGCAGCATTGTGCAAAGATAGGGGTGGTTGGCAGCACTGCCTGCCACACAGGTTCTGATCACAGTGCCGACATTGCCAGACTGTGCAAGAGGTAGTAGTAGTGCTCTGGTGCTCTGGTGATAACTTCAGCTCTGTGCTGGGGCCAACAGCCTGACTCTCCATGGAGCTTTGGATAGTGGAGCCTGTGTGAGTGGGTGTTGAAGGACTAGAAAGGGGGACTGTTACTTCTGGAGAAAAATCTGCAACTGTGAGTATATTCTTTTTATTAAAGCTACTTAATCTGTGAACCCACTGTTTTTTGTTGGATCAGTTAGGGCCTAGTAGCAGCAATTAAAGTTTGAATTTAAAACACAGAGGAGAGCTTTCTGGTTACATTTCATACCCAGCAGAGAGCTTGTAGTTTAAATTTAATAGTCACTCAGGGCCAAGTAACAGCAAAGTACTTTTAATTTAAATTTAACACACAGAAGAGAGCTTTCTGGTTAAATTTAGTACCCAGCAGAGAGCTTGTAGTTTAAATTTCATAAGAAGTTAGAGCCTAGCAGCAGCTAAGAGCTATCATTTAAATCAAATCAGAATTTAGCTTACCTCAGCAGCACAAGACAGGGTACTGTGTAGCAGCCCTCCTTTAATAAGTGTTATTTCCCTCCCTCCCTCCCCACACCCACCCTCCCCTGGGATAATCACAGCTTTATAGGTACTTACACATCTTAAAAGACAGGAGGTGCTTTCAGGTGAAACTCATTACCCAAATCAGTCATACACTAAGGACCTGAGCTTAATTAAGCTTCAGGTGAACAAGGTATATTAAACGTATTAGGTACAGTTTTATTGGTATAAATACCCATAGCAACCCCTAGTAAGTAAGAACTTAAAGATCTAGACACAAACTTAAAACTAAGATGCAGACAGCAGTCCAGCAGCGGGATGGGGGCTTTCCAGTCTTTTGCATTGAGTGTCACATGTATGATTTTCTCCCAGTTGGTGAGAGGTCTTACGTGTGCACTAGGTGCAAGGAGCTCTTTTCTCTCAGGGAACAAGTCCGTTCTCTAGAGGCTAAAGTAGCAGACTTGGAAAACATAAGACAGACAGAGAGGTACATAGACGAGACCTACAGGGATATAGTCCTGAAGTCCCACCTCCAGTCTGGCAGCACCCCTGTTGCCATGGAGGAGAGAGGTCACGTGACAGGAGAGCATCACCCTGGTGTGGCAGGAAGTGATCCTGTAACTAGGACCTGTCCTCCAGGTGATGTAAAACCCTCTCGCACCGAGGAAGTTTCTCCAGGGCCATGTGCCCAAGAGGGAAGGGTTAGGACAGCCGTTATAGTTGGTGATTCAATCATTAGGCATGTAGATAGCTGGTTGGCTGGTGGACGTGAGGATCGCCTGGTAACATGCCTGCCTGGTGCGAAGGTAGCAGACCTCACGCGCCACCTAGATAAGGTCTTAGATAGTGCTGGGGAGGAGTCTGCTGTCTTGGTACATGTCGGTACCAATGACATAGGAAAATGTGGTAGGGAGGTTCTGGAGGCTAAATTTAGGCTTTTAGGTAGGAAGTTGAAATCCAGAACTTCCAGGGTAGCATTCTCCGAAATGCTTCCTGTTCCACGCGCAGGACCCAAAAAGCAGGCAGAGCTCCGGAGTCTCAATGCGTGGCTGAGACAATGGTGCAGAGATGAGGGGTTTGGATTTGTTAGGAACTGGAGAACATTCTGGGGAAAGGAGGGGCTCTTCCGAAGGGATGGGCTTCACCTTAACCGGGATGGAACCAGGCTGCTGGCATTAACCTTTAAAAAGGAGATAGAGCAGCTTTTAAACTAGATATTAGGGGAAAGCCGACAGTCGCCCAAGAGCGGATGGTTCGGAAGAATGTATCCTTGAAGGATACTACCAAAAGCAGAGAGTTTCCACAAAAGAGTAAAGTAGCCCAAATGCCCTCAAGTATGGAGCAGACAGAGCTTAAAGGTCCCAATTTACCCATGTCTAACAACAGCCAAATTAACATGAATAAAATACATTCTCTAAAATGCTTGTATGCAAATGCTAGAAGTCTAAAGAATAAGATGGGAGAGTTAGAATACATAGCACTAAATGAAAGGTTAGATATGATTGGAATATCAGAGACATGGTGGAAGGAGGACAACCAGTGGGACACTGTGATACCTGGGTACAAACTATATCATAATGATAGAGCTGATCAAATTGGTGGAGGGGTTGCGCTCTATGTTAGAGAGGGCATTGAGTCAGAAAGGATTAAAGTTTTGCAGGAAACAAAATCTGCTGTAGAATCTATATGGATTGAAATTCCATATAAAAGGGGGAAGGCAATGGCAGTGGGGGTGTACTATCGAGCACCTGGCCAGAATGACCAAATGGATGATGAAATGCTCAAAGAAATCAAGGAAGCTAACAAAAGTTACAGCGCAGTAATAATAATGGGTGATTTCAATTACCCCGGTATCGACTGGGTCAGTGTCACGTCAGGACATGCTAGGGAGATAAAGTTCCTAGATGAAATAAATGACTGCTTCTTGGAGCAGCTGGATTATGAACCGACCAGAGGGGAAGCCATATTAGACCTAGTCCTTAGTGGAACACCAGATCTAGTGCAAGAGATAAGGGTGTTGGGGCTACTTGGTAATAGTGATCATAACATGATCGCCTTTGATTTAATTAGTGGAGGAGGGATAGTAAGGAAATCCACAGTACTACCTTTTAACTTTCGAAAAGGAGACTATGATAAAATGAGGAAAACAGTTAAGAAAAAACTAAAAGGAGTAGTTGTGAAGGTTAAAGACGTACATCAAGCTTGGGTGTTGTTGAAAAATACTATCTTGGAAGCCCAGACCAGCTGTATTCCACGCTTTAAGAAAAGTGGAAGGAAGTCCAAAAAACTGCCAGCATGGTTTAAAGGTGAGGTCAGAGAGGCTGTTGTTGCCAAAAAAGCATCTTTCAGGAAATGGAAAAAAAGAGCCAAACGACGAAACCTGGAAACAGCACAAGCACTGGCAAGTCAAATGCAAGGCATTGATAAGGCAGGCAAAGAGAGAATTTGAGAAGAAGCTTGCTACGGAAGCAAAAACGCGAAATAAAGACCTTTTCAAGTACATTCGTAGCAAAAAACCTGTGAGCGAGTCAGTTGGTCCATTAGATGATAAAGGGGTTAAAGGAGCACTAAGAGGCGACAAGGCAATAGCGGAGAGACTGAATGAATTCTTTGCTTCGGTCTTCACTGAGGAAGATGTAGGGATGTTACCCATGACTGAAGTGGTATTTAAAGGTGCGGAAGAATTGAAGGAAATATCGATACATCGGGAAGATGTCTTACAACTATTAGATAAACTGAAGAGTAGCAAATCACCTGGGCCAGATGGTATACATCCAAGGGTGTTGAAAGAACTGAAATATGAGATTGCAGAACTGCTTTCAGTAATCTGTGAACTATCATTAAAATCATCTCTAATACCTGAAGATTGGAGGATCGCCAATGTAACACCAATTTTTAAAAAGGGTTCCAGGGGTGATCCGGGAAACTACAGACCAGTGAGCCTGACGTCAGTACCGGGAAAAATGGTAGAAACCATCATAAAGAATAAAATTACTCAGCATGTAGATAGTCACAACCTAATGGGAGACAGCCAACATGGCTTTAGACAAAGAAGATCTTGTCTTACTAATCTGTTATGTTTTTTTGAAGGAGTGAATAAACAGGTGGACAAAGGTGAGTCGGTTGATATTGTGTATCTGGACTTTCAGAAAGCCTTTGACAAGGTCCCTCATCAGAGACTTTTGGCAAAACTAAAGAGTCATGGGATAGGAGGCAGTGTACTATTGTGGATCAGGAACTGGTTAAAAGATAGAAAGCAGAGGGTAGGGCTAAATGGCCAATTTTCCCAATGGAGAAAGGTGAATTGTGGTGTACCCAGGGATCTGTGCTGGGTCCGCTGCTTTTTTTTGACATATTCATAAATGACCTGGAAAGTGGAATAACGAGTGAGGTTATCAAATTTGCAATGACACAAAACTATTTAAAGTTGTTAAAACCCGGGGCGGAGCCTGATGTCCAGCGGGATGGTCGCATAACGCTGAGGCTCCCGAGAGGCCTACTCAGAATCCTGAATTAACACCGTACATACTTGGAACTTCTACTCTGATCTTGCCGGGGCACATTGGTGAGATGGCGGGGACCAAACCCACGCGCCTGGAATTTGGATCTCCAGCGGCTTCTCACGGCAAACGTTCCAAAACTGAACCCCCGTCCCCGCAGAAGGGGCTGGCCTTGCGCGAGGGCCCCGAAATGCAGCAGGAAATCCTCGCAGAGATTAGAGGGGTCAAGGACCTCGTGCAGTCAAACGGTGAAGCACTCCGAGCGCTGCGGGAAGATCTTGGTGTGCTGCAGGGCAAGCTAGAGGGGCTTTCTTCGCGTCAGGACAAAATGGAGAGCATATTGGACTCCCATGCGGCCCGGTTGTCCAAACTCGACAAAGTTGAACGTCAGGTGCGGGCCTTGCAGAAAGAAGTGGAAGATGGCAATAATAGAGCGCGCCGCAACAACATACGACTCGTGGGCATACCTGAGGGAGCGGAATTGGGAGACATGAAAGAGTTTTTATGCAAAATCCTCCCTTCCCTGCTCCAAATCACCTTTACCAAAGATTTGGAGATCGATCGCGCTCATCGTGTACCCACAAGCATAACGCTCAACAGGAAGACCCGCGGCCTATCATTTTTCGACTTTTGAGATATCAACACGTGGAGCAAATTCTAAGTGCCTCTCGGGCAAAGGGCCATATGGAGTTTGAGAGCCACAAGATCTCCTTCTATCCTGACTTAGCTAAACCCACGGTCGACCGGCGAAAGCGCTTTCTGGAATTCCGGCCGAGGCTTCAACAACTACAAGCACGCTATGGCCTGATGTACCCGGCCAAGCTCCGAGTCACGCTTCACAATCAGACAAGAACATTTGAGGACCCTGATCTACTAGCGGAGTTTTTGGATTCCAAAGAAGCCGACTTGATGCGCTGACATCCAGAATATTCCTGCAAGTATTCTCATATCCGCTGTACCTGCCATATTGGATCTGCCGCAGCCCAGCAAAGAGTCAGGCGAGGGCAGTTTGTTTGTCTTACTTTTGATGATATCTGTGACCCGACTCCATCTACCCACAGTAGCCTCGATGAGCATCAGAGACAGTGTTAATTATGGACTCTGGTGTTTCTTTTCTTCTTTCATGTCTTTCTATTTCCTCTCTAGGGCCTCCTCCCGCAGACATATGGTCGCCATATTCTTTGGGGGTTTTGCTTCTTCTCTAAGATACTTTGGTACATACTTTTCAATATGGGGTGTATTAGCCAGCATACTCGGTGATTATGTCATTGTTGCACAGATTCTGATTATGTTATATGTTTTCAAGCGCCCTTACCTAAAATGTCTATTACCGATTGATGGCACCATGTAAGATTTTCTCATTGAACGTAAAAGGAATCAATAATCCGATAAAACGGAAGAAAATCCTAAGCTACCTAAGTCAGGAAGCTGCGGATCTGATTTTTCTCCAAGAAACGCATTTAAATTCGAAGGAAACTCTTAAACTCAATATTAAACCTTACATGGTGGCCGCCTATTCCCCAGCCGTTTCTAAGAAATGTGGGGTTGCCATACTGGTTAGGAAATCTTTGCAGGCTACTATTATTGCGACTAGCTCAGATACAGAAGGTAGATGGTCCAGAGTTCACCTTAAGATCGGTAGCCTTGAAGTTACATGTATATGCCTTTACGCTCCTAATGTGGATGACCCTGCCTTTTTTGCTACCATTGCTCAGGTTGCGCAGGCCTCTGCTAATACTTCATTGATAATTGGGGGGGATTTCAATCTAGTTCTTGATCCCCTGATTGACAAACAGCCACCTAGGACAAGTGGTCCCCCCAAGAGTCACACCACGCTTACCTCCCTGATCAAAGATCTTGCTTTAGTTGATCTATGGAGGTTACTACACCCCAATGAGCTTGACTTCACCTTCTTCTCTTCCCCTCACAAATCCCAGTCTCGCATAGACTTCTTTCTAATATCAAAACTGTTAGTTCCTCAGGTGGACACTGCAAAGATTCACTCCCAACATATTTCAGATCATGCTGCTATTTCCTTTCAATTACACACTACTGCACCCCAAGGGAATTGGGGGGCCTGGTTCTTTGATAGAGCCCTGTTAACTCAGCCAGAGTTCCAGTTAGAAATTCGAGCAGCCATACAGGATTACTTCCGTTTTAATCTACCCCAGGATACTGCGAATTGGGCTTGGTGGGAGGGCTTCAAAGCGGCCATTCGAGCAACGATCACTAGCTATCAAATCCGCCTGCGGAAACAACGCAAACAGCAGCTACTCATACTAGACCAACAAATAAAAGCAGGCGAACGAGTTCTAACTTCACGTACTGATCCATGTATATTAATTCGATTACAGCGTCTCCGTTTTCAATATAATTCAATCCTCTCAACTGCAGCTTCTAAGAGTATTGAGCTTCAACGAGGGACATATTATCGTGAAAATAACCGAGCCGGTCGACTCTTAGCCAACGCCTTGAAAGGTCAAAAAGAAGCCAAACACGTAGCGGCCCTTCGAGCCCCACAGGGAGGGAGCATAGTGACCACAGACTCCAACATTGTAGAACTCTTTCGGGATTTCTATACCCGCCTATATCAATCTGAATGTGAGTTCTCGTCAGAGACATTCGAGCGATTGCTTTCTGGCATTCAGCGGCCGACCCTCTCTGAAGATGATAGGGATGCGATGGATGAACCCTTCTCTACTTCAGAGATCCAATCTGCCCTAAAACGAACAGCCTCGGGCCGTGCCGTAGGGCCCGATGGTCTCCCGACCGAATTCTACAGAACGTTCAGTGCAGATTTAGTTCCCTATTTAAAACTCTATTTTACTACCCTTGCGGTAGATACATCCTCTTTGGGATCCTTTTCTGCAGCTAATGTGGTAGTATTTGAGAAAGAAGGCAGAGACCCGCTGCTAACCGCCAACTACCGTCCAATCTCCCTACTTAATGCCGATTATAAGATCTTCGCAACGATCTTGGCCACCGGCTATCTGACAGGATGGCCAGCCTAATCCACCCCGACCAATGCGGTTTTATACCCGGCAGATCAACTGCTGACAATGCTCGGACCTTGTGCCATGTGCTATCCAGTGCTGCCAATCTAGATCATCCATGGGTGGGTCTTTCCCTAGATGCCAAGAAAGCCTTTGATCGCCTAGAATGGCCCTTCTTATTTGCAGTTCTCCAATGGTATGGCTTTGGGGAGGGCTTCCTCCGATATCTCCAAGTCATGTATACTCAACCCGTCGCCAGTATTTGTGTAAATGCCATCAAGTCTCAGCCATTTAATCTCCAAAGAGGCACGCGTCAAGGTTGCCCCCTATCACCAATGCTCTTTGATCTAGCTCTTGAACCCCTAGCCCTCCTTATTAGACAGTCCGCGCGTATTCGAGGTGTCCCCTTCAGTCATAGGGAGATTAAACTCTCTGCATATGCAGATGACCTTATGTTTTTCGTATCCCTCGATTCGGTTCCAGCTGTCTTGGATCTGATTGACGGATACTCACAATTATCGGGCTATAAAATTAACTGGACCAAATCTGTAGCATTCCCACTGAACCGCTGGGTACATGAGGCTGATATGCAGGCCTTTCCCTTCCTTTGGCAATCCCGCATGGTGAAGTATCTCGGGGTCCATTACTGTTCTCCCTTAGAAGACACTATCAGTTTTAATGCCAAAGAGGTAGTCTCCAAAGTCCGTGAGCTCACAAATCGTTGGTCTCCCTTATCTCTTACATGGTGGGGCCGCCTAGAAACTGTAAAAATGATGATAGTCCCCAAAGTGAACTACATTTTAGAAATGCTGCCATGCTTACTCCCGCTACATACTTACAAAGATATTGAGGGCCTTCTCGTCCGTTATCTCTGGCAGGGCAAGCCACCAAGGATAGCTAAACAAAAACTACAGTCTGCAAAGGAAAGAGGGGGTACCAGATTTCCTGATTTTCTTAGATATCATCAAGCCTTCCTACTTAAGCAAGGTGCCCAATGGCTAGATGCCTCAACAGACAGCAGACCAGTTTGGCTTGACATAGAAGAGGAGCTTAGTAGCCCAATTCCGCTGACCCATCTCCCCGGTATGTCCTATCAAGTAGACACCCGCCATCCACCAATGATTGTCGATACTCTTGCGGCCTTTAACACTCTCATTCTATCACTGGGCCCGAACGTATGTCCTCAGGACGGACTCCCGCTATGGAATAACCCCAGAATTCAAGTCCTAAATAGAACGATAGCATGGAAACCCTGGTACTCAAGGGGGATCTGGACACCCCAATAGCTTTTCTCTGCAGCTCGTTGGAAAACCTTTTCTGATTTACAAAAGGAATTTGCGTTACCAGCGAAACACTACTTTCAATTGATGCAGCTTCAACACTGCCTCAAAAGTGCTCAAATCATGCCGCCCTCTGCCCCTACTGAGGATGGGCTATTAGAGATAGTTCACTCTATTAGTAGTACACATGGGATAGCCTCTAACTTTTATAAAATATTATGTCAGGGTACAGACACGGCCACGTTTAGAGCCCAACAAGCCTGGGAGCGCGAACTGCAAACCACTTTAACCCCTGTGCAATGGAGCGTTTTTTGGAGCAAAGTAGTGCGGGTTTCCCGGTCTGCCTCTGTTACCCAAACTCTCTTCTTTTTTGCACACAGATGCTTTTATACCCCAGAAAAAATAGCCAAATGGAACACAACTGCTGGGGACCAGTGTTGGTCTTGCCATACTGCTGTGGGAACCTTCGCTCATGTTATTTATGAATGTCCTCAACTACAGGTTTATTGGGGGCGGGTTTGGGGCTGTATTCAATTTATCTTACACCTTCACGAGCCTCTCTTGGAAGATCGTGGGACTCCGCTCTGTGGCGGAGGTCCCCTCTCTTCCTAAGAAGGGTCGCTTTCTCCTTGATTTCATGCTGGGTATAGCCATATGCTTAATCACGAGGAATTGGAAGGATAGCTCTCGACTTACTGTCAATGAATGGTGGAACCTCGTCTGCTTATATAGTAAATATGAGCAGATACCTCGGAGAGCTATTCCCCATGCCCAAACTCACTCTCGCTTGTCTAAATGGCAGATGCTTAATGATTATGTACAATCTGCTCATTGTTCCAACATGCCTGTCTAATGTGCACTCATCATGTTTCAGATCACCGTTAGGTTTTGTAACACCATAATGTAAGTACACTCCCGCTTCGGGAATGATTAGTTTTCTAGAGAAGAAGCAGGGGGGAGGGGGGTGGCAGGGGTTTACTTTGGTGTATGTATTACACTTTATGTATCTGTCTTTTAGCTGTATGTCTTCCTTTTCCTTTGTTGTTATAAAACGAAAATAAAGAATTTAAAGTTGTTAAAACCCAAGAGGATTGTGAAAAATTGCAAGAGGATCTTGATAAATTGGAAGACTGGGCATCAAAATGGCAGATGAAATTTAATGTGGACAAGTGCAAGGTTATGCACCTAGGGAAGAACAACCCAAACTATGGTTACACGATGCAAGGTTCCACATTAGGAACCACCACCCTGGAAAAAGATTTAGGCGTCATTGTGGATACCATGTTAAAACCCTCGGCCCAGTGTGCAGCGGCAGCCAAGAGAGCAAATAGAATGCTAGGTATGATAAGGAAAGGAATGGAAAATAAAACAAAAGATATTATAATGCCTCTATATCGTTCCATGGTGAGACCGCACCTTGAATATTGTGTGCAATTCTGGTCGCCGTATCTTAAAAAGGATATAGCGATTTTAGAAAAGGTACAGAGAAGAGCCACCAAAATGGTAAAGGGGATGGAAGGATACTCCTATGAAGAAAGGCTAAAAAGGTTAGGGCTCTTTAACCTGGAATAGAGACGGCTGAGGGAAGATATGATAGAAGTCTATAAATTAATGAACGGAGTGGAACGGGTAAACTAGATCGATTGTTTACCTTATCAGAATATAGAAAGACTAGGGGACATGCAATGAAGCTACAAGGTAAACTATTTAAGACTAATAAAAGAAAATATTTTTTTACTCAACGTGTAATCAAACTCTGGAATTTGTTACCGGAGGATGTAGTAAAGGCTGTTGGTGTAGCTGGGTTTAAAAAAGGTTTGGACAAGTTCCTGGAGGAAAGGTCCATAAACTATTATTAAGAAGTGACCGAAGATATCAATGCTTGACCCAGTACAAGCATTGTGGAACTTGTGTCTCTTGGGGAAACTGCTAGGTACATATCGGGGTACATAGGTACAATCGGGGTACATAGGTACAATCGGGGCAGCGTGCAGCAGCCTTTAAATCCGGCGCCAATCGGGCGCACCCGCGCCTTGCGGGCTCGCGCCTGAGGGCCTCGCCAGAGGGCCCTTTGGCGTGGCCCTTAGGCGGCGGCACTTTGAAGAACAACAAGAAATACTTCTAGTTTAGACCCAGTTCCACGCTGTTCTGACCCCTTTTCCTGAACTGCAAGTATTACCATTGCTATTGCCAGTATCACTCAACTGATAGACTTTATTTCTGTTTCCAATAATACATTTTCATGTATCAGTGCTAATCTTACTACTGTAGCCAGTACCAATTGACTGTTAGAGTTTACATTTACATGTATCAGTGCTAATTGATACCATTGCTAGTATCACTTATCTGCTAGAGTATATTTTGTTGCCAAAAACCCATTTCATGCATCAGTGCTAATCTTACTACTGACAACTGTGTAATACCTCATTACTGTTGTCAGTATCTCTCCCTTACCCAAAAAGTATGAACTTATTATTACTGTTGGCAGTATAGTATTCTGTTTCGTTCTTTGCTGAGCGTTACATTGTATCATTATCCACTGACTGACACATTGCCTCATTGTTCTGCTCTATGCTATACTGTTCCTGTCCTATATACTGCAACCTTGTTCCAAATACATACTCATCGCCAGACAGTAAGTTTATACACTGCGGATAACTAGCACAATAGCCAAGCTAGCACAATACTCAATACCGGTCCCACTAATTACCAGCAACAAACAGCTCACATACTATTTCACAAAGACATCACAAAATGCACCCATTTATAGCCTTGGCGTGTCTACACCTTGCCTCCTGGCTCCCCCTTACATCCCAAGCCTTTCACACAGGCACTAACCACATCCCAATACTCCACAGTGACGGGAAAAGATGGACGGAGAATCACCAACACCCCCCAAGAGAACCAAATGACGCACCTTACTCACATTTATTACACATCCCACTTCAACATTTCAAGAAGTCACATTTGGACCGTCAGCAACACCATCAAGCCCTGAAGTGTGCACTCATCAACGCAAGGTCAATATGTACAAAATGGCCAATAATTACCGATCTGGTCACGACCCATGATCTTGATATCATCATGATCACAGAAACCTGGCTATCAGAATGTGACAACGCAATCATCAACCAGATGTTACCCACAGGTTTCTCAGTCCACACATGCCATAGAACCAATCAAAGAGGAGGAGGAACACTCATCCTTGTCAAAACTTGCCTAGGCTTCCAGATGTGCAACTCAACCAGCACAGCCCACCTGGACTCACTCACCATAACAAATAACACCTGCACGATCAACCTACTGTACTGAGCACCAACACCATGCTCATAGGATCTTGCAACGATAATGGGCCTCGCCTGCAACTCAAACAGACCACGATCCCAGAACTGGATCCTAGGTGATTTCAACCTGCCTACGCTACCGGAATCTCAAGCCTCGGCTTTCATAGAAGCGTTACAGGAACTAGGCTACGATCAGCTGGTCAATAATCCCACCCACGTCAAGGGAAACAAACTTGACCTGATCTTTGCCCCATAGACAGATACGGATACCACCCAACCAATGCCACCAACCATAACTCCTGTGCCATGGTCAGATCACAGCCTGATCCAATTCCAGATACCTATTAACACACACAATAAAAACTCCAACAAAATCAACACTGTCCACGAAACCTCTTTGAAGCGCTTCCGCCCCTTTAATAAAGAAGAGCTTCGAGAGAAGATCCTCCCACTCCTCAACAACATACCACACGACCTAGATGCATTGGTGTCCACATGGGACGAGAGCCTTAAGACCATCGCATGCATACCAGCCACTAATAAAACAACAAAGAAACGAGAGCACGCACCATGGTATACCAAAGACCTCCGAGATTCACTCAAGTGCCTGCGTAGGCTCGAGAGAAGATGGCGTCGATCTCGCTCTACTGAAGATCAAGGTAATTACATCAATCACCTAAGAGCACACCGTGATGAATTAACAAAAAAGCGGAAACAATATCATTCCGACATCTTGAAGCGGTCACTAAACAAGCCCCACGACCTCTTCAATATAGTGAAATCTCTCATAAGAGAACCTCCAGCAGACCAGTCACAGATGCCACACCCCCAAGCATACTCCAACTACTTACAGTCTAAAATGATCCAGACTACTACATCTGCAACCAACTACCTACAACCTGAAGTGACCCAGGCTGGTGCAACCTCGAGCTCCGCGGAAAACAGCTCTCAGCATAACTTGCCCCAACCATCACCACTATCCAAATTTGAAAAAATATCACGCAGAGAGATTGAAGACACTATCGCTGCAATCAACCCCACTACCGCACCCAATGACCCATGCCCTGCTTTATGGATAAAGGAGTTACGATGTGACTTAAGCCAATATCTGAGCGAATTAATAAACCAATCTCTTACAACCGGATCGTTTCCACAAAGTCTGAAACAAACATCAATCAGACCACTGCTAAAAAATAACAAGCTGGACCCAACGAAAGTGGAATCTTACAGACCAATTTCAAGTATCCCCATGCTTGCCAAAGTAATTGAAAAGCTAGTACAGCGCCAAATTCAACAGCATATTGATACTGAAGCCCCACTGGATCCTTCCCAGCATGGGTTCAGAGAAGCACATGGGGTTGAAACCCTTCTCACCAACCTATTTGACCATCTAGTCTCTGGAACTGACAAAATTAATCAAGGATTCGCCCTCATATTCCTCGACATTGCAGCGGCTTTCGACTCGGTGAGTCACGAGATCCTCATACAACGCCTCAGCGAGAAAGGAATTCAGGGAACAGCTCTAAAGTGGTGCAAGTCATACCTGACTAATAGATGGCAACATGTAAGGTCAGGCTCCACAACCTCCGAACCATTTTTACAAAACCAGGGTGTACCACAGGGCTCGTCACTATCTGCATTGATGTTTAACATCTACATGCAGCCCATATGTGCACTAGCACGTTCATTCAAGGTCAACTGTCTAGCCTACGCAGATGACATCCTCCTATACATCCCATTCAGGACCAACCAACCAGACCTCTCCCCTCTAACAAGATGTTTTGAGGCAACAGCAGAATGGTTCAGCACACAAAACATGAGAATCAACTACAGTAAAACAGATGTCCTTTTCATCTCAAGGAACCAGGACTTCACCCCTCCACTCTCTTTAAAAATCGGCAACACAGAACTGAAAACTAAACCTACAATACGCTACCTTGGCGTTACACTGGATCAACAACTGGATCTGAAAACCCACATAAAAAACACAGTAAAAACAGTATACATGAAAATAAGGACCTTAAAACATCTCCGACCGCTACTTGACTTCAGCGACTACCGATCGATCTATCAGGCATTGATATTACCACATTTCGACTATGCCAACGTAATTCTACATGGTCTCCCTCAAGCAACGCTAGCTCCTCTCCAGCTTGCAATGAACACTGCTGCAAGAGTACTAACAGGGGCCTCACGGAGAGAGCACATAACGCCAGTGCTGATGAACCTCCATTGGTTACCGGTTCAAGCAAGAACCCTCCACAAAGCTCTAACCTTAACTTTCAAAGCCTCAAACACTATGACCCCCACAGCCCTCAGCAAGATGATACATAAAGTACCACAGAACAGAAACAGAAGACCCATGATGCAAAACACCCTAGAGGTCCCAAAAGTAATAACAAAATGCACAAAAGCAACAACAAATAGGGCCTTTACGATTTACGCGCCCAGAGCATGGAATGCTCTCCCCACCTCTATTCGAAACATCACTTACCTAACCCACTTCAGGAAGGCATTAAAGCAGCACCTGTTCACTACATACTACCCGGAATCCAGCCTTAATAACCATGCATATGGCCCCTCAGACAATCACTCATTACAATTAAACAATCAGACTCAGCATGAAAAAGGATAATCAACTGATCGCTCAGAAGTACCCACTGAAATAGAATTAAGACCCCCAGTGTAAATAAGATGTAGATATGTCCTACCTGAAATCAGGTACCAGTGTAATACAATGTATAGAGTTATAGAATGTACATAGTTCCCCCAGTTACTGCCAAGTTGATCTCCCTGTTTATTGTAAATACAACTCAAATTTCCTTGTGTTGTATAGTTGATGTTAAATGTAAACCGCTCTGATCTAAAATAGAGCGGTATAGAAGAACTGTTAAATAAATAAATAAATAAATATGACCTAGATTGGCCACTGTTGGAAACAGAATTCTGGGTTTGATGGACCTTGGTCTGACCAGTATGGCATATCTTATGTTCTTATGTTCTTTGAAGGTGTGAACATTGACCACCACTCTTCTAATATCATCTCTTCTTGGTAATACTCCCATTTCTCTTTCACCCTCTTTTAAGTAGCTGGGTATCTTTATAGATTCCAAACTCTCCTTCTCTGCTCAACCAGTTGACCAAATCTGCCTTTGCTGCTTTCCACTATATCAGAGCTCTATACCGTCTCTTAGATCCAGCAACAATGTTCTTTGATCCTTGACTACATTTCCTCCAGAGAGGTGCAGCAAACCCATGTCATGGTGAACCTTGTTATGAGCTTTAAGTTGGCTGACCATGGCTGCTACCCCTGACAACTCTTTCATGTTATAGTGATTCTAATTTTCATTTCTAGTGTCTCTCCTTTATTTTGTGGTTGAAGTATCAATATTTTCTTTGTGGTCTGAAGTACTGTTAATTATGAGTTTTATTGTCCTTTATTTACTATATAAATAAAGAAATAATAGAATAAGATAAGGAGTGGCTCTAAAAGGCTGGAGACAAGCAGATTTCTTCACCAGTATTGAAGGAAGGAGGACTGATAACTACAGGATCGTTAATCTGATATTAGTGGTGAGTAAATTCATTGAATCATTGTTAAATAGATATAGTGCAGTGTATGGAATCCAATGGCTCACAAGATCTATCAGATTGTGCTTTTCCCTGAAGTAAATCTGATTCACCGAATTCCTATCTATTTTCTTGAGTGGTGATGAGAGAGAGAAAGAGATCAGGAGATAATATTGGATGTAGTGTTGTAAATTATCCATCTGAGAGACAGGAATGAAAATCCATGTTGTAGAAAGTTAAGTTGGAAGAAGTCAGTAAGGTTAAGTAAGATTTACTGTTTTGTGTTGGAAAATGCAATAACTTGTTTAAGAACAAAACATTTTACTTTCTACTATTCAGTTAGAAAAGGTTCTTAGCTAGAAGTCTACAAAGAAAAAAGTCTTCCTTTGCAGCTGCTTTTGATATAGATATGCCTCTCTTTAAAGAGCTGTTGTCTGATGCTGGAAGAAAAATTTAAAAAAAAAGAAGCAAAACCCCTTGTTTTTTACTTATGAAAACTACACTAAACTCCTTAGACAGTCTTTTCCTATGTATCTGCATGAAATGTGGTAAATAAGCTAGTACAGACAGATTTGTCACACATGCCTAGTAAGTCAGCAGTTCTTCAATGTCTCCTGCTGGAAATGCATTCACTGTCAAACTATTGATGTGTTTTAAAGTATGATAAACCAGTATCATGGTGGCAATGACCTTATTCAAATGTGTACCTCATTATTACCAAGGATATTTTAAATCTGCCAAATCTGTTAGCAGCAAGAGCAATTTATTGTTTATTGAAAGCACTGCAACACAGTGAATATAAATCAACTTACAGTACAAATGGTCGATGCACAATTTGTATTCAAAGACAAAAGAGGCTTAAATGAGTAGTACTGATTTGTTCATCTAGTCCTTGGAAGTTTAGCATTACTACTCTGTACAGTATACAATGATAAATTTGTTCCTTTAAATGCAAAGGTCGACTATCATTTTTAGTGAGTGGTTTCTATAGTAAATTTAATCTTAGGGGTATGTCTACTAACGTGCAGTAATGGCACAACTGGGCTGTTAGTGGGTGTTATCGGCGCCTGTTAGCAGTTAAAGTGGAGAAATGTATTGATAATGCTGGCTTAATGGCCATTGCACCATTACTACGGGAAAAGGGAGCAAGGGGTGGAGAAGGGATGTTACCTGGGCGAACAGTGGGTGGAGACAGTGGACACTCCCATAACACATGAGGGGATTAGTGCATGTTACATTGGATGCCATCTGGAACCTTAACTAAGAGGAGGCATTAAGAGCTCCCTTGCAGGGAGAAAGCCATTTTTGTGGGTTACAGACTGCACATGAATCACACTGAGGTGTATACAGTGTGCACCACCTAGACCCCGGCCCATAAATGAGTGCTAGGTGTGAGCCACTCCCTATCACAACACTGGGCCCTTTTAATAAAGGACACTATGGTGTTGGCATCAATGTGGCAAAGGTGATGCAATTAAGGCATGTCAGCAGGACCAGCCCATCATCTACAGTGGTTAGGCGGCCAAATAGGCTGGCCAATCCTGATGGGCAGCATGACTATGTTGTGAAAGCTGTGCCACACATACATGCATCCACTTTCAAAAAAACGACCCACTGCCACCACCCCCCCCCCAATCCATCGTTGTATCTTGCAGTGGTGGGGGGAACATGGCAGCGGTGGCAATACAACTCCACATGGAAAGCACTGCCACTTATGTATGCCGCTGCTTTCAAGATGGAATCATTCCATGAGATCCCCCTCCCCAAGATGAGAAGATGGAATCGGGAGGCGGGGGGAGGGGGGAGGGGGAGGCAGTGGCTTCTGCTGGAGGTAGAATAAATCTTTGGGCTGGCCCTGCATGTCAGGTGCAGTGCTGATGTGTTAACTATCAGGGACATTGAAAGCATGTCACTGACAGGTAAAGCAGAGCCCATAGTATGTCTGATGTTAGTGTGGGTGCATATAACGCCACCTACTGAAGTACCGGTAGGTGATCCTGTGCTAAGGCAGTTAGTGCATAATGAGAACTCTGCCCAACTGTGCAGAACACATCATGCCCACACTATGTCCCACCCTGCCCACTTGCAAAGTTAACATGAGATATATAATTTGAGTGGAAATGTCTTTCACTAACAGTTGTGGCCTCATGCTAGATGCCAATGCATGTCCCAATGCACAGTCAGCGTGTGCCACACACGTGTTCTCTGCAAAAGTCCTGTAGTGCAATAGCCCCTACAGCAATGCATATAGTAATGCCAATTGCACAAGTCTGCTCCATGGGAGTGAGACAGTGAACTGTCCCTGCAGAAGCAGGAGGGTAGCAGGGGCAGCCTCCCTCCCCACACAGGTGGTGGATAACCATATGCAGGGTCAGCTGCCCGCAGAGTGACCTTGCTTGCATCCTTGCAGAAGGCAAATCCAGGGAAGAAGGCAGTGTATCTTATGAGATAGCACCCACCCTCCCTGACCGTCCCCAGCACAGGTTCTCACCTTCAATAGGCCTAGCTGTGGGACTACATGCAAGCTGTATGAGCATCTGAGGCCTCACCTCGACCTTCTGACTGCCCTGGAGCTTATCACATGCCTGAGAGCCCTTCGTATCTTTGCCTCTGGCTTCCTCCAAACATCAGTGGTTGCAGTAGAAGGAATGGGCAACTGACCCCATTAGGTACTGTAAGCTATGAGCAGCTACATTAGGAATGACTGTGCATTTCCTAATGAGAAGGAACAGTGGAAGACCCTTAACCTGCAGTGTGAGAGAATGCATGGGCAACCAAAATTGATGGTGACTCTACCCTGCACACATGTGGCACTTATCACACCCAGAGACTGGGAAGTGGTGTATGGCAACCACAATCACCTTCATGCCCTGAATGTGCATGTGGTGTGTCATGGCTACAGTACATTATCGTTCCCAAAGTGGTAGCTGGGTTGGCTGTGTCCACCCACAACTCATACATCCTGCAGTAATCAACAAAGTTACAGTAGTTTGACAGGGGAGGGTTGCTGGCTGGGTAAGTAATCTCAGCTTTACTGGATATGTGCATATAGGGGGTAAAATTATGCCAGTTAGGCAGGAAAAATACACAATATACTAACAGCCCATGTAAAAGCAAAAATACCCACAATACCCACACTATCACTAAAGTGAGAAACAACTCAGCCAGTTCGTCCAACTGTGAGATTACTCCAGGACTGGCCCACAATCACACTCCAGGAAATGGGTACATTGGCCACTCTGATAGGTTACCCCTGGTTTTGAATGTGGGTGTTCTTATATCATGCCCTGCCCCTCTAGCAGGACAGATCCATATGCAAGACATAATAGTCAATTGAATCAGCAGCATATCAATGCAGATGTACATACAGACCTAACAAGATGTCCCTTTCCTTCACCTGCTTAATATACCTAGTCAGACAAGTATAGCACAGAGCACGCAGAGAGCTACACAGATATAGGCATACCCGGCTCATGCTGTCATGCAGCCTGAAAATAACCACATATATACACATGGAGTGATGGACCCACACTCCCATAGGGCTGCTCTGAGGCAGCTAACCCATGGCTACTACTGGTGAGAAAGAAGGATCATGGATTCAAGACCAGCCTATGGATCAGGAATGATGTATTCAGGTATGCTTCCTTATCCTACATTTCCATTGCTGTATCTGCATGTGTAAACCTCCCCATCATCTCATCTAGCAGCTTCTCTGTCTGCCATTGCTCTCACATGGCTCTACAGCATCCTCACACTCTCCAGCCACTAGGACAGTGACAAACTGCACCAGCAGTGGCTATAGGGCAGAGCATGCTTATAGCATGTACACACTGAGAGAGCATTGCAATAGACCAAGGATAAAAGGAAAAATTGGATCTCCCCTTCCCTTGAGAACACATGCCTCTGCTAAGTCCTCACATTCTCCAGGGCCTCGGACATTTAGTTGTTAGAGCACTGGCTTGGGAGCCACAAGACCAGCGTTCAATTCCCACTAGCACTCGTTGTGGCCTTGGGCAACTCACTTAACCCTCCATTGCCTCAGAAGAATCCAAGTTATCAATGCCCCTGTTTAATGTACATTACCAAGTTTAAGTTACAATGTAAACTGCTTTGACTAAAATGTTAAAGTGGCATAAAAAAAAACTATTAAATAAACATCGGCTGTATATCCTGGCATGATGCGTTTGCATGCTAATAGTATGCACATACTGTGCGGGCATTGACAACATCCAAGCATTTAAGGAGGCATGGGATCTCCCCAGATTCCCTTTCCCTGAAGAGCACATCAGGAGGCCTAAGGGGCAAGTAAGAATGACAAGTTGCGGCTAATAGAAGATATGTGGGCTCAAGAGGGCTGTGAGTTGCAGCAATGCACTGTATGTGAATGTGATTTCCTGGCGTTCTAGCTGTGCATACAACATGATGCATGGTCTGCCATTCTGCAACTCCTCATACTGTGTGAGACACCATTTGGGGGCTGAAGGTTAGTTTTCAGTAAGCAGTTTTAACCTGTTGGAGTCACTGGCCTATTAGGTGTGGCTGTACACATGTTGTTCCCAAAGCTGTGAGTCTCAAATGCATTCCCACTTACATTGGTAAGCTCCATCCCCACAGCATGCTCTTCTGCCCATCATGACACTGCTGTACAGCTCCCATATCGCCTGCTGGTCTTACTGCAGTGAACTGGGAGGACATGATCTCACCAGGGAGAACTCCATCGGATATGTGTGTGCGGCAAACCTCACCTCTGACTGACCCTTCAGGCCACATCTGTCTTTGCTGGTTAGATGCCTGATTAAAGTCAACTGTCTTGATAGCTGTATCTGGGGGCAATACTGTCAGCACCCTTGGTGCAGTTGATGCCTATTAGGAGCTAGGCTCATGTGGAGGTCTGGACTCTGTGAATGTCCAATATTGTCACTTGGTGAGAGAGAGGAAAGAAAATATTTATTTATTTAGCAATGCTTATACTGTATATCATTTTTCACCAGGTCAAAGCAGTGTATATTCAGGTACAGTATAGAGTTCCCTTGTCCATGAAGGACTCACAATCTGGTTTTGTACCTGAGGCAATGGAGGGTTAAGTGGCTTGTTCACGGCCACAAAGAGTACCTGTGGAACTTGAAACCCCAATCCCTCCAGCCCAAGGTTGCTGTCTGCCAGTGGTATTTGAACCCCTCACCTCTGGTCCAAGGCAACTTGCCCCATCCACTAGACCACTCCTCCCTCTGTGCATTGTAGTTGCATGCAGTTTGTTCTTGTCCTAGGCTGCAGTCACAGAGTGCAATCTGGGGGTCTCTTTGCTCTATGCACATTATGCACATGCATGTATTTATTTATATATTTAACTGTATTTATATCCCGCTTTTCACCGGGTCAAAGCGGTTTAACAACAAAGGGGGGGAACAGTAATCATTTCTTAGGGTGGAGGGGCTGTCACCAGGGAGGCCAACATTAATGATCTGAACAGATAGTAAGGACTTAGACAACGGACATAGGTCTCTTAGTAGGTAGACCTGTGGGTATGTTAGAGGGTCTGAAGGGGTAGGCAGTGATGGATGTTTGTTTCTGGTCTGAGGTATTCCTGGAACAGGATGGTTTTTAGTTGTTTCCTGAATGTTGAAGGATCTCCGTTGTTTCTGATTTGACTTGGTAGGGAGTTCCAGAGAGATGGTGCGTATAGTTCGAAGGCTTTGTTGCAGGTCCGTTGATTGTATTTAGTTAATTTGTGGGGGATGGTGAGGGTGTTGCTGGTGGTTTGTCTGGTTGTTCTGTTGTGGGTGGGTTGTGGCAGTAGAGTGCGGAGCTGGGAAGTCTGTGTTTGATAGAGGGCTTTGTGGATAAGTAGGGCAGATTTGTATTTGATTCTTGCTTTGAAAGGGAGTATGTGCAGTTCTCTCAGGACTGGGGTGACGTGATCTTGTTTTTTTGCTTTCTGGATAATTCTTGCTGTGGTATTTAAGGCAGTTCATAGTGGGTTGGAGTGGGTGGAGGGTAATCTGTGATAGATTATATTGCAGTAGTCCAGGTGAGGGAGCATCATAGCTTGCATGACTGTCCTGAAGTCCTGTGGATCAATGAGAGGCCTGAGGCGTTGTACTGTTTTTGCCTTGTGGAATATTATTCCGGTAGTCTTTTTGATTTGTTGCTTGAGTGTGAGCGCTTGGTCTATGATGATTCCCAAGTATTTTATGTGTGGTTGAATTTGTATTTGTGTGGTTCCTAAGTTGAGGTGTGGTGGCGGTGTGAAGTTTGGGTCCTTGGTTACTATGAGGGCTTCTGGGGTTTTTTTTTATGTTGATGGATAGGTTGTTCTTTTGTAGCCAGCTGGAGACTTCTATGAAGCAGTATGATAGGTGATTGTTTGTTGGGTTGGTGGTTGTGATTGGTCCATAGAGCATTATGTCGTCTGCGTAGATGTGGTAGTTGATGTTATGTGCATGTATGATCGAACAGAGTGGTTGCAGGTAGATGTTGAAGAGCATGGCAGATAGTGTGGATCCTTGGGGTACTCCTTGGTGTTGTTGAAAGGGGGGGGGAGGTTGCTATGCTTGTGCGGATCAGTTGTTTTCTATTGGTCAGGTAGGAGTGGAACCATTGAAGTACAATGTTTTTGATGCCAATTTCTTGGAGTCTGTGTAGGAGGATGTTGTGGGAGATGGTGTCAAAGGCTGCGGATATGTCCAGGAAGAGCATAGCATATCCAAAGTGCTTGGTCTGTGTGCCCTTGATGAGGGTGTTCATTAGTGATGTCATGAGGGTCTCAACTCTGTTGAATGGACGGAAACCATGCTGTTGCGGGTCCAGTATGTTGTTGGTATCTAGGTGGTCTTGAAGTTGTTGTTGAACTATCTTCTCAATGATTTTGAAATAGGCTTGAAGGATGCAGTGTCAAGGGGGTCCAAGTTGTGTTTTTTTAGAGTTGGGAAGATAATGAAGGTTTTGAGGATATCTGGCATGTGTCCTTGCCTGAGGGATTCATTAACAATGTGGGTTAGGGATGTGCTTATGTCCTCTTTGGATTTCTTATCCATTCAGCAGGGCAGGGATCTAGTGGAGAGGTGGTAGTGTTTAGGCAGGAGATGGTGGATTCTATTTTTTCTTTGGTGACTGTTTCGAATGTGCTCCAGTCTGTGTCTATGGTAGTAGGGTGGGTTGTTGTCTCTGCATTTAGTTGTGGGTTGTGTGTTTGTTGAAGCTGTTTGTATTGGTGTGCTAGTAGTTCTGATGGGATGTTTGGTAGCTGGTCGGAGTGGTTGGGTGCTTTTGTTAGCTTCTTGACAATCTCGAAGAGCTCACATGGTTTGTTTATTGAGGTGTTTATGATCTTGTCCTTCTCCTACACATATGCACACAACATACACTATCTGAACACTATCTGCTGCTAATTTACTATAGCATTCAGCAGTACATTATGTATTACTTCTAATCAGCCATCTGTCTTATATTTACAGAAACAATATACAGTTGTTTTCCTGATTCCAACAGTGAGACAATGACCTCTGAATGGTTCATGCACAAT
The DNA here is from genome assembly GCA_033557465.1 of Ichthyophis bannanicus. NCBI lineage: Eukaryota > Metazoa > Chordata > Amphibia > Gymnophiona > Ichthyophiidae > Ichthyophis > Ichthyophis bannanicus. Next base: position 448,707,131 of record CM066035.1, on the reverse strand, counting down.
TCCAGCAGAAGGAATGTGCCACAGGATGTCATATTGGTCTCTGCATCACCTGTCACCATGTGAGAAGACAATGCAGGGAATGTTGAAATGTGGGTGGGGGAACAGTCCCATAGATGTTGTGAATGGGGCCCTGGGAGATGGTGAGGACAGCCAGAGGTTTTGTTCAGATGCACAGAAGCTATGAAGGCCTAGTCAGTCTCTGCATGTTTCACATCAGAGGCCTTGCATGACAACTTCGCACACTCTGCATGGGCAACGAGTGTGACAGCCACAAGGACATTGTTACTGTAGTGTACAAAAAGGCTGGAGATGGCAGAGTATGTGTAGCCAGCAACTGTACCAATGTCTAATCCCCTATCTGACCTGCCATGTTGCCATGTGCTCTTGTGAGGGGGGGGTGTAGGCCAGTGTCCAAAGGGTGGGAGAGCACATGTGTTGCACTGGACATTTTCACAGTGTCCATAGCCAGAGACATGACATAATATAGGAGTACGAGCCTGGAACTATATTCCATGCTCAGTGACGAAAGCTGTGTAGAGGGACACAGTATTTGAGTATGTGACAGATGTATGCCACTGTGAGTCAGCATGCACATGCAGTGTTTCTCTGAGCCAGTTTCCAGTGCTCTTTGCATAGCATTAGCTGTCCCCAAGTTCAGACTAAAAGGGTACACAAATTAAGAGCAGGGGATTCTGGATATGGTCTAAAACAGAGCAGGTTGCACAGGATGTATATGAGTCAGAGATGAGATAAATGGCTGAGACATATTAACATGGGTCGGTCACAAACATGGCCTGACTGCACACAGCTGTTCATGCTGAGAGGCTACAATCACTGTAACTGAGCTGTGACCACATCAGGGCTATGTATTCACATAATGCTATGGCAATCTAGTCACTAGTCCATGCTGTTTTTATGAAGCCACCATCTTCGTGCAGTGGGTGGTGACTAGCAGACTGAGCAGAGATGGCATGTGAGTGGGTGACACAGCCTGGTATTACATAACAGATGCAGGCTTACTGTGATGGATGTAGCTGAATAGATGTCTATGAAAGACAGAAAAGCATCTTTTCAGGGGCTGCCTGTAGCTTGTGGGATAATATCAACATTTTATTTATTTATTTATTTATTTATTTTATTTATTTATTGCTTTTATATACCGCGCTCTTTAAAATCAGTGCGGTTTACAGGTAACATCTATGCATCTCTGAATGTCTGTTATGCACTTACAGTGAACGGGAGATACAACTTGGATACAACATATCCCCTTCTGGTTAGGTGCCACTCACTGCATTGTGGTTCCTTGGAAACTGCTGCCAGAGCCATAGAGCATGCAGGACACAAAGCTAGAGAGGACATGCCACTCCAAAACGCTGCAGTTGTACAGGCTACTATGACATACCACACCCAACACCTGCAGCATTCTTGCAGAGAAATAGATCTACACCGCAACCTGGAAAGAACATTGATTGTGGTGCTTGGTCTGGGGACCAGGTGAAGTGTGCCCATCCTCACATTCAGGATGGCCAGTGACAGAGGACACTTACACATGTGGTGGCTGTTATGTAGATGAAGCACAGAATGTCCCTGTACATTCTAGATTTGATGTGATGAATTGCTGCATTCTACATAGGGCCATGCAAAGAGACACCACCAAAAACTAGAAGACAGGAAAATTGCCACAAAAAAACCTGTAAAAGCAACAGATGCAAATTTAAGATCTTTAATGTTACAAATCAAAGTAAATAAGTATGTGAATGATAGCATCTTGAAACAACTAAGGATTTCCTTGGGAAAACTAATACAGGGAGGAGGAGGAGACCTAGGTGAGAGTACTGGAAGAAAAGAATACACAGAAAATGAAAGAGCAGTTGAGGAGGAGATGGAGCATAGAGATCTGGAACTGCAGGAGAGTGAGATGAATATAGGACAGGTCAACAAACCAATTGAAGAGGAGAAAGACCATGAGGTGGAGGAATTCAAGATAAAATTCCTAGTCCACATAGAAAAAATGAATATGCTGGTTTCCAGGCACGGGAAAGATTATACTGAACAACAAAAAGTTTTGCTTCCTGAACACTTTTGGGAGTATCATGGATTTTGGGTTAATGATCATGAAAATCACTGAAATTTTCCTATCACACTCTATTTTTTTTGCAGTCACCTATTTTTGTGATTTCCCTGCATATTTTTTCTACTCATATGTTGCCTAGAAAGTAAACTGTTTTGTTTAGTCCAGGCATGCCTGGGCATGCACTCAAGTGCAGGCTTACAACATGCAGTGGAAATACTACTGCTCAAGAGTGCTTGGGCATGCATAATCAGGATGGATGCTGGCAGTACAGGCTATAAAAGCAGCTTTCATATATAGATGCTACGCATGACATTGATATCAGTTTGTGTACATACCAATAGCAGTTATATGTATGCTTCTTGTCTAAATGATGATATGCCACAGCAGAAATATCTCATCAAAGTCACAGCAGTCACTATACATTCTGTTATATTTGTGGTGTGTATACGCTTAAGCCTCAAAGACACAGCATGACTGCACTTATTAAGAAAGCATATGAGCTCTACTTCAGTTGTAAAGTTGGCAATCGAAACAAATCCTGGGCTTCTTACCTTTGCTGTGCAACATGTGCTGTCCATCTCAGAGCTTGGCTCAGAGGTACTTGGAAGTCAATGTAGTCCTCATGATATGGCAAGAACAGAAGGATCACATGATGCACTATTACTTCTGTCTGACCAATGTATCTGGCTTCTCTGCTAAAAATAAGAAATCTATTGAATACCCCAGTCTGCTTTCAGCCATGAGACCAGTGCGCATGATAACAGTATGCCAGCACCGAAGCCAACAGGGACATGGAGCCTAGATGAGGCAGACAAAGATGCTACAATGTATGGGCCAGATGTGGAAAATGACATAGATCCAGATTTTGAACCATTTATGTCCAGCGTGCTTATCTGATAACACAGTCAGAAATGAATGACTTGGTGAGGGACTTAAATTTGTCAAAAACAAAAGCTGAAATTCTTGGTTCAAGATTTCAAGGATGGAGTTTGCTGTTGCCAGGTATGAAAATTTCTGTCTTTCATACCCGTCAAGAAGATATGAAAATTTATTTGCCCAGGTTGACAACTTCTGTTTCTGCATTGATGGGTTATTCATGCCTTTGGGTTGTGAGGATGACCCACAACAATGGTGACTTTTTATAGATTCATCACTGTTAAGCATGAAAACTGTCTTGTTACACAATGGCAATGTCCACCCTTCAATATCTATTGCCTATGCAGCGCACATGAAAGAAACCTATGAAAACATGGAACTGTTGTTGAAACACTTACAATATAGCAACTACAACTTGAACATCTGTGGTGATCTAAAAGTAGTGACACTGCTACTGGAATGCATTTCGGGGATACCAAGTACTGGAGTTTCATTTGCAAATGGGACTCCTGTGCTAGAGAGTCTCATTACATGGCTGCTCCATAAGCATTTGGTTCCAGGACAGAAAAATGTGGCAAATGAACCACTTGTTGACATAAGTAAGATATTTTTGCCTCCTCTTCATATAAAACACGGACTGATGAACAACTTCTTGAAAGTGATGAAAAAGGAAGGTGAAGGATTTCAATATTTGAGACAGATGTTTCCAAGAATAACCGATGCCAAGATTAAGGAAGGCATTTTTATGGGTCCACAAGTCAGACACATTATTAATAACAAGCAGTTCGAAGACCTGATAGTGGGCCTGAGAAAATCACATGGAAGGTATGGTTGACATCATACTTCAAGCATACAAAACCATGAAGTGCAACAAGTTGCTGAGGATTCATTTTCTGCATTCACACTTGGGACTTCTTCCCTGATAATCTTGGTGCAGTCAGCGACGAACATGGTGAAAGGTTTCACCAGGACATTTTGATGATGGAAAATAAGGTATCAGGCTACTGGAAACCATCAATGCAGGCCAACTATTGTTGGGCACAGAGACGAGAAGCATCAGATGCTGAGTATAAATGAAAATCAGGAGCAAAAAAGTTTTAGCTCGTGAACTAGTGCAATATGTCAGCATCATTGTGTGATTAAACATGCTAAATTCAGTCAAAATTTAATTTCATGTTTCTCCAAATTCTTATGTGATGCAATCAGTTTGAAATTATATTTGTGTTCATCTTGAAGCTGTCTATCATAATCACCAAAAAGGTTTTCAGGAAGCAAAACTTTTGAACAATTTTTTTGTCCAGTGTAACCCAAGTCAAATTTAACACCTAAGGTTAGAAGTATGATAGTTAAGATGAACAAGGGCATATCCAGTATAAAGGGACAATTTATTGACCACACCAAAATAAATCAAATACAATGTTGTGTGGCTAAAACTAATACTGCAAGAATACTACCAACTAAAGTGCAAGGCCAGAAGAAAAAGAGAACATAACAGTTCCTCCTTGGAAAAAGCACATTGAAAGAAAAATAAAATCATTGTGTGTGGAGATATCCCCGATAGATGGGTATCTAAAAGGATAACAACCATCAAAGATAATGAGGAAGATCCAAGACATCAAGCTGAAGCATGCTGCATTAACAGAAGAAGACCTGAAATGTATATGTTCTAACAATAAATTGAAAGTAGCAGCAGAAGCGCAAAAGCAGCGAAGATACAAAGAAAAAAGAAAATAAAGATATCAAAATAAGCTATTTAGAGAGAACCCAAAACAATTCTACAGGGTATTGGGTAAGAGCATTAATATGGTAAAAGTATCACTGACCAAAGCCAAAACAGAAAACGTCTGGAGAAAACTATATGAGGACCCTATAGAGCACAATTAAGAAGCAGAATGGTTACCCTGCATACTGGAGCATTTAGAAAAAGGAAACATCAAACCTTTGGAATGGCCTGCAGTAACAAATAAAGAGCTGGAAAGCAGGTTAAAACAAGTCCCAAACTGGAAGAGCCCAGATGAAGTAACCAACTTGTGGCTCAAACAGTTAACATCATTCCACCAAGAACTGTCGAATTGCAAAAATCAATTGTTCAAGCAGCCAGCCTTAACATCACAATAGCTTACTACAGGACAAACATTTCTCCTTCCAAAGGGAGACCCAAGTAATATTCCAAATAATTACAGACCAATAACTTGTCTACTTACAATCTATAATCTGTTTACTGCAATAGATGCAGTCAGAATATATGATATATTGAGTCTAATAACATAGAGCAAAAAGGCAATAAGAGGGGAGCATATGGAACCAAGGACCAGTTAATGTTGAATAAGACCATCATGGCCAGCGTTAAGAAAAGCAGAAATCTCAGGATAGCATGGATTGATCATAAGAAAGCTGTTGAGAGTGTCACATATTCTTCGATACTAAATTGCCTTGAAATGTATAAAATAAATCCTGGTTTGATAGAGCACATTAAGTTCACCATGACAATGTCGCAAACCACACTCTTTTTGTACATCTATCCTTACATTAAGATCCACTGAGGAATATTTCAGGGAGATTCCCTGTTGACACTTCTGTTTTGTGTGGTGCTTAATCCAATGAGTACTCTCATCAACTCTTTAGGATGCAGATTTAGCCTTAATCCTAAAGAAGGTAACAACTCAAAAGCAACTTCCCATTAACTATTTGTAGATGATCTGAAGCTCTACAGTTCCAGTGACCAACAATTTAGCAGAGCAACTCTGTGTTGTAAAAAGCTTTTCTGATGACATCAGAATGCTAAGGCAACTTTTTTTTAGAGGAAAATTGAGCAAATCATCTCTCTGGCTGAGGGTTGTGATATGAAAGTCTTTGAACAGGAAGGCATATATATGAATCACAGAGTAAAGAATGACACTCAAACAGAAATTACTGACAGAAAAAAATCAGTAAAGAATACTCCAGGAAATTAAAATCATTATTGAAAAGTGATTTAACAATGCGGAATAAGATACATGCCATCAATCAACTGCCAATTCTTACATTCTCTTACAGCTTTGGGATTGTGGACTGGCCTCTTGAAAATCTTGAGCAAACTTGATGTGCAAACAAGAAAATCCTCCATGCCCATAAAGTAATTTACAAGAACCAGTGTTAGCCAAGACTGTAGATCCCTACAGCTGAAGGAGGCTAGACTTCATAGAGATTGGTTACACCTACAGAGCTACTATCATAGGCCTCCAGGCTTACCTAACTGCATCATTGGATCCAAATATGCAAAAAGTGCTGAAATATTAAAATAAACGTCCAGAATCTGTCTCCATCATCAAATATGGATAAGCATTCAGATAACTAGAAGGACTGAGTGGGAATCCACAAACTTAAACAAAAGAAAAAAAAAACACTTCAAAAAATTAGATTAATAAATGAGGTAAACAAGTGGCAAATGCACAAATACAGTGGGAAATAGAGAGAGAGTGTTACTCCAGGAACCCTTTGTCAATCAAGAATGGACACATGAATAGTTAAGGAGGGGTGAACTGAAACCAAAGGATGAAAGGTTGATAGTTGCAGCCCAGGACAGTAGATTACAGATGAGATGGTTTACAGTGAGCATTGAAAAAACTGGCAAGCAGACACATGTTGATTCTATGGAAAAGAGCTGGAAACAGTGACTCACATCATAGCTGACTGTGAAATTCTGATGGCAGAAAATATCTATACAGAAAGGCACACCAAAGTAGCACACCTACTTTGGTGTGCCTACCATTGGAAACTCTGTAAATATTACAACATCACTGTGTTTGAAAAGCATTGGGATCATTACAGAGAATGAAGAGGTTATTATCACTTGGGATATTCCCATTCCAACCAATAAAAAGCTAGACATGAGGAAGCCAGATATAGTGGTAAAAGACAAAAATACCAGAACAGCATTGATTATAAAGGTGTCAGTTCCAAGCGATGACTCTGTGAATCGCGTTGAGAGGGAAAAAAATCTCAAGTATCCAGAAATGCAGTTGGAGACCAAGAAAATGTGACGGAAAGATATCAAGTTTTTTCCCATCGTTTTGGGTGTCACAGGCCTAATTAAGAGGAATTTCCAAGCACACCTTGATAAATTACCCATATCTTTAACATCTTACGAACATCAGAAGGAGGTTTTCTTTGGCACGATGCAAGTACTACGCCAAACATTAGCAGTAAATTTGAGAGACTGAGATCATACTCCACATACCCTTGTTTAGAAGTGAGGTTCATGACTGTCACCCATTTGGAGAAGCTGTCCCAAAATCAACATATAGGTGTTCACATTTGAGGTGCATCCTGAGAAATAAAGAGGCTAACCACTGCCGGTACACATAGCCACACTGGCTACACTGAGCACTAGAGCATTACCTAGTATCTACATGTCTTGTATGACCAATGAACAAGTGTGCATGGTCCCCCTTCAAAAAGGCAGGATGATCTGGGATGGATGTAGACCTGCCAAGGGTCATCATCAGCCTCATGGGTAATGAATGAGATTTGATTTCGATATTCATGCAAAAGTATGTATCATGTGGTGTACAAAAAGTCACAATGGAATGCACGCCTTTGACATGTGCTCCCTCTGGGATGCGTGCCACACATCAGCTCAGTGGGCCTCTGCGTGTGACTGTTGTTTGACTTAGGAGTACAGCGGAGGTACACATGTGGCTTGACTATTAGACAGAAGATTAATACTAGTGTTGTGTCTCTGTTACGCAGATGCAGTAGTGAGTATCCATAGTATATATACTGCATGTGTACCCCTGCAATCAGGCCTTAGGTGGGGTCTGCAACTGTCTCAAAATGTGCCTACCAGATTGGTTGCAGTCCTGGGTTTAGGCCATTGTATGCAGGAACTTGTAATCTGGTTTATCCTAAAGAGTGCTGGAGAGGAAGGTGTGAAGGTATAGTTAAATGGTTAGCACACTGGCTTAGTAAGGAACAGATAATGGCACAAATTCCACTAGTGCTCCTTGTGGTGTTGAGCTAGTCATTCTACCCTCCATTGCCTCTGAAAGAAAAGCCTGGCAATCTACTTCTAGTCATACTTTGCTGTGTCCATAGGGAGTCAGCATTGACTTGAAGGCCCTGTAAAAAAAAAAAAGGTTATATGAAAATAGTTTGGGTACTGGTTTCCCTGTTAATACATTTCTGGCTTCTCTTGAGGCCTGGTTGAACTGATATTATTGTATTAGGCAACTTTCATATGACACTGACAGAACATTGTCCATGCATTTTTTGGAATGCACCTTTCCATAGCGCACCAGTTATGTGTGAACATGACCTAGTGTCCTCTGTCACTTCATAGCAGCTGGCTAGAGTGATTAGCTGTAGTTGCCATGACACACTACAGAGATGGTGCCGGTGTGGTGCTCCAAAGAGCTGCTATGTGCTTACCTAGCTATTGACCTTGTGATGCTGATCAGACCTATGAGACCCTCCAGACTTCAGCTAGCAGATTGTTTTGTGGAATGGACTGCTACTGATGAGACAATTGTGAGAAACCCCCACTGCTGTAAGGCTGGACATACCAATGTGGACAGGTTTCCACACCTCCATTGGCAAATTGTCAGCCTGGCTCACACAGTGCAGGCCTTCAAACTCTGGCAGCAGGTTGACATGAAATAACCGTCTCATACCTCCCAATGTGCAGGTATGTATGCAGTTTTCTTAAGCCAGGGGTTGAAATTGGGCAGTCTCATGCATTTAGGCCCCATGTGGATGTATCCCTCGTTACTCAGAGATACAATGTTTCACAGGGCTGCTGGTAATCAGCTATGTGTGGTCATGACTTAGTATCCTCTGTCACTTCATAGCAGCTGGCTAGAGTGATTAGCTGTGGTTGCCATCACACACAACAGAGATGGTGCCAGTGTTGTGCTCTAATGAGCTGCTATATGCAAGTAGCAATGCCATGTATCGTACACATACTATTGTGTGACAGGGGTGTCCCACAAACAGTTCACATGTAAGGTGCACACATAGCTCATGTCTGTCTCATATACATTCTGTAGGTGTTAGAGTGACATGCTAACTGTGCATGACAATACATGTCCTAGACAACAGCTATGTGTGTGCAAACAGCAGGTGAACTGTAGAACAGAGACAGGCAAACAATATATTTATATGTGTGAAGGGGATGTGAGGAGTTGAGAAGAAGGACAAGCTGCAACAGTGCAGATCCTTCTGTGGCATTACCGAGAGGCACATTTCATGGACATGAGGGTGACAGGGGGCTATTTGTGGAGAAACAAATGAGCCAAAACACTCATCTCAGCAGGACAGCATATGTACACCTTTGTGGTAAATCTGATCTGTGCCACACAGTGACATGTATGGATTGACATACTGTCTTAACATAGTACATTTGGTCTGCAAGTGTACACATTGTGATTCAGACATGTCTGACCACATGACTTTATTGACTCTGCTGCAGCATATCACAAATGGTCCTACAACTTCACCCTGCAGATGCATGACACATAAGTTTGATATGACTGTGAACTTTATTGATAACCTTGAATGCATATCTGTTGCTCCATCACATATTATATGCAGTTATGAAGCCAATTCACACTCCTGAGATGATCATCTGCAGAGGTCATCACACTTTTGTACTTGCTCCATATTGGCAATATGAGACCCACATCAATTCAGAGACATGAGTGGATGACAGGTGTGTTATATCATGTGAGGGATCTTGTTCCATTGTACAGTCTGATTGTGGACCTATCATAGGAATATCCCAAAGTGTCCATAGCCTTATCTGGAGAGGTTGCATGCAACTTGTAGAGATGTGTGGCTCATACAGTATGTCCTTGGATCATAGACAAGTTACTTATCCAGTTGTTATATGCATATGTGTCAGGATGATTGTAGAGCCTTTATAGCAGTTGAGAGAGTTGTAAAACCAATATAGATGTTCTTGGATCTTTCCTGTGGCATTGCAACTATTTCTCACAGACACTACAACAGACATTATCTGTATTTGGAGGCTCACATCAGGGACACCTGAACAAGGCTGAGCTGGTTTCCTGTCTTGTTGGGGAAGTTGGCACACTGTGAGGTCTCCTCATGAGCAGTGTGAGTGGCATCCATTGATTCAAGAGATTAGCAACAGATTATAGCAAGCTTTGGAGTCAGACAGGTAAATACCAACATATATGAAGGTTTTCCATTTGTTTTGCTACTCTTATTCAACCTGTAAGCCTTCTTGACAGGTTGTGGGTTTCTTACATGATATCAGGGATCCCCCTTGGGGACATCTGGTAACCTAATCTACAATTGATATGGCTAGTGGTAGGTCTTGAACACTCAGCTTTTGTTGTATGGGGCAGGTACCTTGTTACTGTGCTGGAACAACTGCCTATTAGCACTGTGTTATTGCATCAGACATGACGGACATACTTGCAGATGCAACACCAGCAGTGAAGGGATGGTAACATTACATCTAGCATGGGGAGGACCTGGTATGCCTAGGTGGAGGTATTGGTTGAGGTTGGCTCATTTGTGTGCTTTGGGTCTTTGGGACCACACATGTGCCATGATTCTGAGAGTGCTCTGTGCATTGGCCATTGAGTGCAGCCTTCACAAAGTGGGCCCGTGGCATGCAGTTCCTTGTCCATATTAGAGCTGTTGCTGGCACTCATCGTATACTTACAGCCCATCTCGTACAGTCCTTTGCTGTACTTCCTCCCCTACTGCTGGCATGTGACCCTGTTTGTGTATGGCAGTGCTTCATTCAGGAAGTGGTGCTTTTATGCCACCCCTTTGCCTATCTCCTGCCCTTGAGGGATGTGTGGCTAAATATCAGGCGCTGTCAAGCCATCAGAAGTGGTAGCAGTGTTTTATATTACTGCACCACAATGAGTGAGTCTACACAGAGTTTCGGTGGGATTCAAACTGTCATCCCTTTGATAACCATACTGCTTTTCAGACCATGTAGCTATTACAGCTGTCCATATGCAGGTGGCTCCTGCTACTCAACATGTTTTTGTCTCATATTTTTTGGGTCCATACTTGTTGCCATGTACATCGGTGCTGAGGTGGTCACCAAGCCTTTCCCAGAGCAGCCAGGTATAGACACATACCACTGCACTTTCTATTGTGGCTTGCTGCATCTGTCAAGCCACGATTACGTTCCTTTCTGTGATTGACATTCGCCATTTTCTACTCCTGCTGGGATTCAGAGCACAAACCTCAGTCCTCAGTGTCACAGACCTGAATAATGCATTATCCTCCATGCTTGATTTGTCACACTGACAAAACATATTGTTTTTGTGTGATGCTTAATGTAAAATATAATACTAAAATGATTTGTCCCACAAAAGCATCCATGTGCACAATATTAATTGCCACATTCCAGCAGGAGCACATTGGAGCAACAAAACTATACAGCTCTCTCTTCCACCTCCATGCATCATTCAGCACATCCATCTCCATGTAGGTATCATGATCATTGATGTATTCTCCTGACAGCTGGTACACTCTGGCCCACACCATGCACTTTGCTGTTTAGGACATAATACACACACACACATCTTCTGCAGAGGATGTGCAGGTCACCACTCATGCCCAGTCATTCTGGCTATGTCTAGATCACGGCAATGGTCGTTCCTCCTTGGCACTCATATCCACTTCTATTCCACCCACTGACATCACAGCAGATTACATGAGCACCCCTCACTGATACAGTCCAACTACCAACCACATTATCCTCCCACTCATTGACAAACATGTATGGGACACATGAATGTGACTTGAATGTGAATATGAATGTGAATTGAGTCTTCAAGGATTACCAGAAGGGGCGTCTACAAGGAAATAGATCTACACCTGTGAGTATTAATCTTCTGAAATAAACTCTGTGGGAAAAGGGAAATTCTTGGGTTAAAACTGATAGATCCGTGTATTATAGAATTCAGTCTTTTTGTTGAGTCAGTCAGGTCTTAGTACCTCCAAAGAGCGTTGTATTTAAGTCAAAGCAGAGTATAGCTTAGCAGAGAAAGTAAGAATAAATAGATTGAAATTTGTTTCTAGGGAGCTTTTCATTTAAATCAAATCAGAGTATAGCTTAAACATAGAAAGTTAGAGTAAATAGTTACTGAAATAAAGTTGTTTCTAGAGAGCTTTTTATCTAAATAAAATCAGAACATAGTTTAGCATACAGGTTGAATAGCCCTGAGTAGGAAGAAGTAAACTTGTTTCTAGTGACCTTTACAAAGAGGCCTTCCTATTAGGAGGCAAAAGATCTGTGAATTTGTATTTAATAGGTGAAAGGCAAGTGACAAATCAAAGGGACAATTTAAAAGGCCCCTTCTATCAAACCAAGGGTTTCTTGAGTCACCCAGGAAATTGGCAAGACTCTACCTTAGAAGCAAGCCAACTTTTAATAGGTGTTCATTCCCTCCCTCCCTTCCCACTCCTACCCACCCTTGGGATAATCGTAGATTTATAGGCTCTTAAACCTCTTAAAGGGAAGGAGGTGCTCATATTCACTCTCGGGTGCAGTTTTTTATCCTCATCAAGCATACATTAAGGACCTGAGATTAATTAATCTTGAGGTGAACAAGTCCATTGAAAATATTAAATATAGTTTTATTAGAATAAGTATCCCCAGCAAATCTATGTAAGCAAACAATTTAAATATATACACACAACCTTAAAACTAAGATGCAGACAGGAGTCCAGCAGTGAGATGGGGGCTTTCCATTCTTTTGCATTATCACATGTATGATTTTCTCCCAGTTGGTGAGGGGTCTTATATGTGCACTAGGTGCAAGGAGCTTTTTGCTCTCAGGGAATGGGTTTGATCTCTGGAGGCTAGAGTAGTAGACATGGAGGACATAAGGAAGACAGAGAGGTACATAGACGAGACCTACAGTGATGTAGTACTGAAGTCCCACCTTCAGTCTGGAACATACCTGTAGACATGGAGGAGAAAGGACACATGATAGGAGAGCATCTCCCTGGTGTGGCAGGAAGTGATCCTGTAGCTAGGACCTGTCCTCCAGGTGATGTAAAACCCTCTTATACTGAGGTTTCTCCAAGGCCATGTGCCCACAAGAGAAGGGTTTGGACAGCCATTATAGCTGGTGATTCGATCACTGGGCATGCAGATAGCTGGGTGGCTAGTAGATGTGAGGATCGCCTGGTAACATGCCTGCTTGGTGCAAAGGTAGCAGACCTCATGCACCACCTAGGCAAAGTCTTAGATAGTGCTGGGGATGAGTCTGCTGTCTTGGTACATGTTGGTACCAATGACATAGGAAAGTGTGGTAGGGAGGTTCTGGAGGCCAAATTTAGGCTTTTAGGTAGGAAGTTGAAATCAAGAATTTCCAAGGTAGCGATCTTTGAAATGCTTCCCGTTCCATGCGCAGGACCCAAAAGACAGGCAGAGCTCCAGAGTCTTAATGCATGGATGAGACAATGGTGCAAGGATGACGGATTTGGGTTTCTTAGGAACTGGGCAACATTCTGGAGAAAGGAGGGGCTTTTCTGAAGGGTCGGGCTCCACCTTAACTGGGATGGAACTAGCTGCTGGTATTAACCTTTAAAGAAGAGATAGAGCAGCTTTTAAACTAGATAATAGGGGAAAACTGACAGTCGCCCTAGCGTGCATGGTTCGGAAGGATGTATCCTTGAAGGATACTAGCAAAAGACTGAAGTTAGGGCATATCTTTATACGTCATGCTCTAATCGCCCCCACTTTGATTTTTGTAACAGAATCCTCCATGGTATTCCCAAAAAACACCTCAAGCAACTGCAAACTGCACAAAATGTAACTGCAAGAATTGTATGCAAAGCCCAACTCTCTGACTATATAACACCCCTACTATACATCCTACACTGGTTACCAATAATTAGCAGAATTAAATATAAAACAATAATTACAACATTCAAGATTACTAATAATATTGCTCCATCCTACCTTTCAACATTAATTGCCCAATCTACTAACACTAGATTGAGACGAGAACACTCTCAGAACACCCTTGCAATCCCTCCCAACTATCGCAAATCAAAACAATTTACAAGTAACCAAACCTTCTCCCTTGCTGCACCTATGTTACGGAATGACCATCCAGACTTCCTATGCTCAATCAAAGATATAAAAACGTTTAGAAAAGAACTAAAAACCTTCCTGTTCACTCAACATTTTGGAGAACTTATTGAAAGTAATGGTTCATCCCTTGAATCACCCCAAACTCAACCCATACAATGACACTCACCTCTGCACCAGTTGTAAATAGTCTCACCTGCTACCATTTGTACATAGTTCTGACTGTTAGAATTTAGAATGTTAAAATTTGTTCTATATAATAATGTTGTACATTATACACTGCCCCTGATCTCAGGAATGAACGGTAAAAAAGTAACAATAAATAAAATATAAATATCGACAGAGATTCCAATAAAGACAAAAGTAACCCAAATGCCCTTAAGCACAGAGTAGACAGAACTTAAAGATTCCAAATTGCCCCTGCCTATTGATAAACAAATTAATAAGAATAAAATACAGCACCTAAAATGCTTGTATGTAAATGATAGAAGTAAAAAAAAATAAGATGGGAGAATTAGAATATATAGCACTAAATGAGAGGTTAGATATGATTGGTATCTCAGAGACATGGTGGAAGGAGGACAACCAGTGGGATACTGTGATAGCTGGGTACAAATTATATCGCAATAATAGAGCTGATCAAATTGGTGAAGGGATTACGCTCTGTGAGAGAGGGCATTGAGTCACACAGGATTAAAGTGCTGCAGTAAACAAAATTCACTGTAGAATCTCTATGGATTGAAATTCTATGTAAAAAGGGGAAGGTGATGGCAGTGGGGGTGTACTATTGACCGCCTGGCCAGAATGAACAAATGGATGATGAAAAGCTCAAAGAAATCAGGGAACTAGTACTACTAGTACTACTGAGCATTTGTATAGCACTGCAAGTCATACGCAGCGCTGCACAGACATGTAAGAGGCAGACCCTGCTCATCAGAGCTTACAATCTAGTCAAGATAGACAACACAGAAGCTGTAGAGAGGGATACAACAAGGGTGAAAGGTAAAGAAACAAGGAGTTCAGGTGAGTCAAGATCCAAAAGCAGCATCAAAGACGTGAGTCTTTAGCCTGGATTTGAAAAGGGTCAAAAATATTTTTCAGTACAGTAATAGTCAGCTACCTTCCAGCCCTCTCTTTCCACCTCTGTCAGCTCCATTCAAGCCATCTTTCCCCCTCTAACACCTCTCTTCCAGATCTCTCTTTGCTCCTCTGTAAGCTCCCTTCCAGCCCTCTCTTTGCCCCTCTGTCAACTCCATTCCAGCCCTCTTTTTCCCCCTCTGTCAGCTCTCTTCCAGCCCTCTCTTTCCCCCTCTGTCAGCTCTCTTCCAGCCCACTCTTTCTCCCTCTGTCAGCTCTCTTCCAGATCTCTCTTTGCCCCTCTGTCAGCTCTCTTCCAGCCCTCTCTTTCCCCTCTGTCAGCTCTCTTCTAGCCCTTTCTTTCCCCCTCTGTCAGCTCTCTTCCAGCCCTCTTTCCTCCTCTATCAGCTCTCTTCCAGCCCTCTCTTTCCTATGTCAGCTCTCTTCCAGTTCCAGCCCTATCTTCCCCCCTCTGTCACTCTCTTTCAGCCCTCTCGTTCCCCCCTTTGTCAGCTCTCTTCCAACCCTCTCTTTCCCCTGTGACAGCTCTCTTCCAGTTCCAGCCATCTCTTTCCTTGTCAGCTCCCTTCCAGCCCTCTCTTTACCCCTCTGTCAGCTTCTTTCCAGTTTCCAGCCCTCTCTTCCCCCCTTTATCAGTTCCTTTCCAGTTTGCAGACCTTTTTTACCCCCTCTGTCAGCCCCCTTCCAGCCATCTCTTTTCCCCCCATGAAGCTCTGTTCTGCTTCCTCTCCTTCCCCATGTGTAGCTCCATTCTGCTCCCTATCCAGCCACTCATGAAAATCCATTCTGCTCCCTCCCCTGCTGCCCGTGTCATCTCCATTCTGCTCCTTCCCCTTCCCCAGCGACTGTGATAGTGGTAATTTCAAATGAAAAGGAAACTGCTGCGGAGCCACCCGGCCCTATGGAACCCCTGCAGCTCCATTCCACTCCCAAAAGGAAGCAATGCTAGAGTGGGACACAGCTGCAGGGGTTCCATAGGGCTGGGAGGCTCCACACCGGTTTCTTTTTCATTTGAAATTACAGCTATCGCAGCGGCTTGTCCACCTTTTTTTTTTTGTTGTTGTTTTTTTTAAAACTGAAGGCGGAGTGAAGCGGCTCTTTTGGGGGCATTTTTGCTACCCCCAAATGTTTGCCACCTGAGGCCACTGCCTCAATCGGCCTCATGATAGAGTTGCTCCTGCATATAAGACTAATACGAGAAAATATTTTTTTCACTCAACGCGTAATCAAACTCTGGAAGTCATTACCGGAGGATGTAGTGAAAGCTGTTCATGTAAAAAAGGTTTGGACAAGTTCCTGGAGGAAAGGATCATAAGCCATAATTAAAGGGAACCCAGGAAATCCACTGCTTGTCTGAATACAAGCATTGTTTTAACCTGTGTCTTCTGGGGAAACTACTAGGTGCTTGTGATCTAGATTGGCCATTGTTGGAAACAGGATACTGGGCTTGATGTACTTTAGTCTGACCCAGTATGGCATATCTTATATTCTTATGTGTCATGTCTGTCACCTATTCCCTTTGCTCCCATCCAGTTCCTCAGTTCTGACTTCTAGATAGGCTCCCTTATCTGCATTTCAGCGACCATCCTTTCTGTGCATTAACCCACATACTTGGCACTCTTAAGACCTGCTGTCCCTTTACCATCCGCTAACCAGCCTCTAGCGTCCTTTCTGCAAGAATGCCTACCCCTTGCCCCTGCCCTTGTCATTAACGCATGCAGGGGGCCTTACCACTGTCATTTTCACACATTAAAGGGATGTTAAGGAAGCATCCTTAATACACCTTAGTGGACATACTCCCTTAGTTTTATCTTGAAGAAAAAAATAAAAAGAGTGATTCATCCCCAAATCAGAATTTTGAACATTTTCCAGAAGAACATATTTTGCAAATACAGTTAGTTATATTTAAGATGATATTAAAAATGTAGACTTCTTTGGTATGTAATATGTGATCAGTTTTATTATGATGCTCATGAAACTAATTTATCCCTTCTTGTTCAAACAAAATGTTAGCGAGTATGGATAAAAAGGCCTATGGAGTATGAAATCAGCACAAAAGTATGGATAAGAAGTCAGAAATGTTTTGCCTGCCCTTCAATCACCAGTTGACCTCATTTAAATGTTCTTTGATGTAGGTATGTAGACCTGCTCCAGAAAAAAAACCAAAAAAGATAAAAGCAGCAGCAATAAGCAGAGATAATTTATCTGCATTCTTAAAAAAAAGGTAATGACCTAGAGAAAACATAGAATGAACTGTAGGGCTATGTATTCATTGTTTCATTTCATTTATGCACATAAACATTTTAAATGATAAATTTGGTTTAAGCATATAAGTTTGGTTTACATGTGATAAGATCAACTTGTGTACATAAAAAAATGATGCTCATAAAGAAATTAAACAAAAATTTACAAAAAGAAAAGTTAAACAAAATGAAAAAATTGAGTGAATGTTCACCCCTAATAAACCGCTGTAAAGAAAAAACAAATATGCCTGAAATAACAAAATGCTATATCATCTATATGGTCTTGTGATGCAGTTTACCCTGGGCCTGGGCCATAGCAAGGGATTTGCAAGCAGTGCAGCTGCACAGGGTGCAAGTCCAGAAAGGGTGCTGATGTCATCACTGGGGCTTCCATGAAGCCTGACTGGAGCGAGTTTCTGTGCATGGCTGACGGGAGGGGGGCACCACCGGGTTTGCAAGAGGCACTCAACACATTTCTGTCTTTCTATGATCCTTCACTGGGCTTACTTTAAGCTCCTTAAAATGTCTCCGGAATGTCCAGAAAATGACTATTAAGCTTATCTATTGCTCCTAGAAATATGATCACCTCACCCCTTATATATTCTCCATCAGCGACTTCCAAATGTCTACCACATCAAATTTGAAATCCTTCTGTAACTCACTGAGCTTTCTATATCTGTCTACCCTTATCCTTTTTCACCCATCATATCCCCTTCTTCACCCATCCTGCCTGATCTCATTATGAAAGTACTTTACATCTCCCTCCAGTTAACTGAGCCTGCTCACCTCCACATGCCAACTGCCTTCTACTTCCTTGCCCCCTCATTAGGGAATTATCATCTAGTGCACTTCCATACAGAATCAAATTACAAAGTATTTACAGACTGGTCTTACAATTTTCTTCTTAATGGAGGCTTTCAGTGAGCAGACATGTGACAACCCCACTGCCTAACCATTCCCTTTTCCTTTCCCCCATCCACTCCTGGCCCTATAGCCCTTTTCCCTACATTTCTTTCTTTCTTTTTTATACCTGCTATTTAGAATCAGTGTGGTTTACATGTATACTAACAGGTACTTTTTATTCCCTTGTCCCTGAAGGGCTCACAATCTAAGTGTACCTGGGGCAGTGGAGGGTTGAGTGGCTTGCCCAAGGCCACAAGGAGTGGCCATGGGACTAGAGACTCCAGTCCCTCTGGCCTGCAGTTGCTTGTCCCCATGTGGGAATTGAACCCCAAGCCTTCCAGCCTGAGGTAACCTGTCCCAACCACTGAGTCACTCCTCCCTCCCTTTATTTATTTATTTATTTATTTGCATCTCTTATATACCGCGCTATTACAATCAGTGTGGTTTACATTGGAACAGAACATACAACAATGTAGCAGTTACATCTTCTCACTGACCACTCTTTATTGCTCAATCAGAATCTTTACTCCAGACCATTTTATCCCAGATGAGTTTGTAACATTATGTTCATTAAATGAAAATTTTGCATAGTGATTATCATAAGTTCTATAAAAATATGAGCACTTCAAATTCACTAATTTGTTATGTTCAATAATGCTTCCTAATATTGATATGTTCTTAAGTGCTATCAAGTTGATGTTGACTCATGGCGACCCTCTGAATAGTTGTCCTAAACTGTGTTCAGTCTTCAGACAGGCGGCTCATTGTTGATAGAGTGACACCCGTAGTTGCTGTTATTGTATTTATCCATCTCATTGATGGCCTTCTTCTTTTGTGTTGACCTTCTACCTTGCCAAGCATGATGTCTTTCTCTAATGATCTCTCTCTTCACATGATATGTACAACATATGAAAGTTAACGTCTTGTCATCTGAGCTTCTAAAAAAAGTTTAGATTTGAACTCCTCTAGTGTTGACTGGTTTGTTCTTTGGGCAGTCCATGGCATACACAGTATTTATTGCTAGCACCATAATTCAAAGGCATCAATTTTCTTCCTATTTTTTTCACTGTACAACTTTCATATCCATATGATGTTATTGAAAATACCATGGCTTGAACAAGTCAAATCTTTGTATGGAGAGAGCATCTCTGCTCTTCAGAATCTTGTCTAGGTCCTTCATAGCCATTCTGCCAAGAACAATGAGTCATCAGATTTCTTGACTGCTTGTCATTTCTTTATTGATAGTTGATCCAAATAGGTTAAAATTGTCAACTATTTCAATTTCTTCTCCATCAACAATGACGTTTTTCATTTTGCCAGTTGTCAGGATCTTTGTCTTCTTTACTTTAAGCATCTTGTAGCATCTTGAGCATCTTGTTGCACCTTGAGCATCTTGTAGCATTCCAATTCAAGGACAGAATTCTTTCTTTAACTTTTGTAGCTTTAGGAAAGTCAATGTTGTTCTTCCTCTAATAGTTTCTGATTCTATTTCCTTGCTGCACATTGGAAATCTCCATTAAGTTCTGTGATTGCCTCTCTTTCTCCTCTAGCTTTAGCTTCTCTGTATTTCTGGGCAATTTTCAGAGTTTCTTCGGTCATCCATAACCGGGTAGACGGACCCGGCGCTTCCCCTTCCAGAACCCACCCCACCGCCCCCAACCCTTTCCAGCCACCCCTTCCTCCGAACAGAATCCACTGACAAGGTTCTTGGATAACAATTGGTCGCAGCTTTATTTCCAGACAAAACTCATTAACATCCAACCATAATACATATCCAACCAAATCCCAGCAGAGCGATGTGTCGCCAGCCATGCATTAGCAAAGCGACCCCGCCTCCACTCCGGCCATGGTCCCACCAACAGCCAAGTTCCTACCGCTCCTATCCAACTTCACCATATTACTAGCAAAGGTCTTCCAGGGGCTGTCCGGGTCGAGGGGCACCCTGCCCCCGCCCCAAGTCACCTAAGGCTCCGGATCCCGGAAACCTCCGGGATCCCGCCCGCACAACCCCCCCCCCCCCACTGCGACACCCCCAGGTTGTCCCCCCTCCTCCGCCTAACCAGAAGAGGGTGGGCGGGTGGGCTGACGCTCTGGCAGCCTGGCCACATGTGCTCCAGCCATGCCACCAGCGCCGAAGCACATGCCTGCACCCTGCACCCTGATTGGCCCCGCTCGCCCAATCACGAGCAGAGCCCATCATTTTCAAATGTCGCGCGTGGCTTCGTCGCACACACGCCTCCGACCCCCAGCACACGAACGAGCAGGGTCCTGCACCGGGCCAAGCACCTGGTTACGGGCGGGCACCGGGACCCTGCCTGCACCCTAAAACTAACCGGGTAGATGGACCCAGCGCTTCCCCTTCCAGAACCCACCCCACCGCCCCCAACCCTTTCCAGCCACCCCTTCCTCCGAACAGAATCCACTGACAAGGTTCTTGGATAACAATTGGTCGCAGCTTTATTTCCAGACAAAACTCATTAACATCCAACCATAATACATATCCAACCAAACCCCAGCAGAGCGATGTGTCGCCAGCCATGCATTAGCAAAGCGACCCCGCCTCCACTCCGGCCATGGTCCCACCAACGGCCAAGTTCCTACCGCTCCTATCCAACTTCACCATATTACTAGCAAAGGTCTTCCAGGGGCTGTCCGGGTCGAGGGGCACCCTGCCCCCGCCCCAAGTCACCTAAGGCTCCGGACCCCAGAAACCTCCGGGATCCTGCCCGCACAACCCCCCCCCCCACTGCTACACCCCCAGGTTGCCCCCCCCTCCTCCGCCTAACCAGAAGAGGGTGGGCGGGTGGGCTGCCGCTCTGGCAGCCTGGCCACATGTGCTCCAGCCATGCCACCAGCGCCGAAGCACATGCCTGCACCCTGCACCCTGATTGGCCCCGCTCGCCCAATCACGAGCAGAGCCCATCATTTTCAAATGTCGCGCGTGGCTTTGTCGCACACATGCCTCCGACCCCCAGCACATGAACGAGCAGGGTCCTGCACCGGGCCAAGCACCCGGTTACGGGCGGGCACCGGGACCGTGCCTGCACCCTAAAACTAACCGGGTAGATGGACCCGGCGCTTCCCCTTCCAGAACCCACCCCACCGCCCCCAACCCTTTCCAGCCACCCCTTCCTCCGAACAGAATCCACTGACAAGGTTCTTGGTCGCAGCTTTATTTCCAGACAAAACTCATTAACATCCAACCATAATACATATCCAACCAAACCCCAGCGGAGCGATGTGTTGCCAGCCATGCATTAGCAAAGCGACCCCGCCTCCACTCCGGCCATGGCCCACCAACGGCCAAGTTCCTACCGCCCCTATCCAACTTCACCATATTACTAGCAAAAGTCTTCCAGGGGCTATCCGGGTCGAGGGGCACCCCGCCCCCGCCCCAAGTCGCCTAAGGCTCCGGACCCCGGAAACCTCCGGGATCCCGCCACCGGCACAGGCCAACCAACTACCTGTGCCGCCCCCCCCCCCCCCAACCAGAAACTGCGACCAGTGAACCTTATCGAGCACCACCCGCTCCAGCCCTTCCTGCCAGTCGTTCAGGAGAAGATCCGTCCCCACTGGAGATAAGTGCACCCCGTCTTCCCTAAACAACCCGGAACATTAAACTTCCACCCAGGGATGCTGAACTTGGAATCCCCCGTGCTCACAAACCCATCTCCCGATTTGTCTGTTAATCTTGGTCAGACCCCGGGACTATCTCCTCTGACCCCAGCACGCCGGCCGTGGGATAATGTCAGACCAAACCAACACTCCCCCCGTCAACATGCGGAGCACCACAGCCAAGTCCCTTTGTGCCGCCCTGATCAACTGCTTGCACGACCAAGCAGCCATATCATTGCCCCCAGATGCACTAGCAGAATTGCTGGCGGATTCCTGATGCGTCTATGGTGACGAAGCAAAGGCAGCATCTGCACCCAATGCAGCCCACGCTCGCCCAGCCATGAGATCACCACCGCTGCTGGATCCAGGCCCAAATTCGGCCCGATAGGCCTCACCTCCGCATGCTGTCCAGCCCAATAAACGAAGGAGTGGTCCAACATCCAACAGCCCCGCTCACGCAGACCCCCATCTGCAACAGCATAAAACAACATTAGCAACCCCCTGACCCCCCCCCCCCCGGCTGACCCGTCAAAGTCGCACATAGCCCTCAAATGCTGTAGACCGCCACCGGCTGATACTCCGTATCTGCTTGCCTGACAACCCCACAGAAGCCGCGCTCGTTGCCGCCCTGATACCAAAATTAGTGAGCCGAAAATTGTCGCGGATCTTCGCCAAGCCGCCACAGTGTCATGCGCAATACCGCCATAACCTGAAACCGCGTCAGAGCTCGGGAGTCATCGTGCACGAAAAGACCCCCCTCACCCACGGGGTGCTCCTTCAAATAGCCCCTCATGTTGGCCACCGGGCATGTAAGCCCGCCCATCTTCCTCAAGACAACCCATAACCCTTGTCCTTTCTGGTCAGTTTTGGACTTCGCTAACAAGACGCGCATCCACGCGCTTTCCATCCAAAGATGCCGCCGGCACAAACAATTCCCCAAACCCGCCGCCGCCGAACTCACCACCAACTCACCCACCCGAAATGCCCCGAAAAAGGCCAAGCAGAAGACAGTTCGAAAAAGCCATTCCTCGTACCGCGAGGATGCCACCCCCTCCAGTGCCCCCCAAAGCCTCCCCAGTAATTTGTGGGTAATCGGGCACCTCCGATCCCGCGAAACCGGCTGAGACCACTCCCATCCCTGGAGTAACCGCCTCACCAAGAAGCCCCGTCCCGCGACATCCAACCCTGCTGCCTTGGCAAAAAACCCGAACCCAGCCAAATGAATCCACACCGCCAATCTCGTGACCCCCTGCTCCTTTGCCCAGACCACATACCCCCCCAGCAACTGATCCGGCACCGGCCCCCCGCCCAACTGTGCGTATGCAAAAAAGCCTGCACTTTCTCGCAACCCCACCAATACGCTTCCCAGGAACTCCCCGCCACCGAACTCCTCAGGAGGCTCCTCATTGCCGCAGGCCACTGCTCCACAGTCTCCAGGGGACCCCGAGCCCCTCCTCGTCAGCATCCAGCGCCAACTGGCGAAACCACTTCCACTGCAAACGGGAAAGAGCATCATCAATTTCATTAGCATGCCCTGGGATATGCCACTTTTAGATCAACATTCAAACGCAAACAGGCCAGAATCACCCGCCGCATCAGAGACGCCATCCGTCCACAGCGTGGTGAATAACGATTGACCACATTGACCAGCACCTCGTTGTCACACCACCACAGCAATCGACGGTTGACCACCCTATCCGGCCACAACTCCAATACCACCAAAATCGGAAAGAGTTTGAGGAACGTAATATTATTGACCAACCCCTCCTCCACCCAAGCCTGCGGCCACCTATCGGCACACCATGACCTGCCGAAATAGATTCACAGCCCCACCCCTCCGGCCACATCAGTATGCAACTGCAAGTCTTCACTAGATACCTCCAACTCTCGCAATACGGTTATCCCGTTGAACTCTCTCAAAAAGACATTCCACACCTGCAAATCATCCCGCATTCCCCGAGACACCTGGATACGGTGATGAGGCTTACGCACCCCCGACGTCGCTGTGGACAGCCGCCGACTGAAGACCCGCCCCATTGGAATAACCTTACACGCAAAATTGAGCGATCCCAGCAGCGCCTGCATTTCCCGCAAGGTTAGTTTCGACAAAGCCAAGACATTGGCCACCAACACCCTCAATTTCGCCACCTTGTCCCACGGCAGCCTCGCAACCATGTCCATCGAGCCAACTCCACCCCCAAGAAAACAAGCGTCGTCGTCAGGCCGACCGTCTTACCCTCCACCAGAGGCACCCCCAACTCGCCGGCCATTCGAAGAAAACCGTCCAACTCACTACAGGTATCCGACTCGGCCCTGCCAACAAACAGGAAATCGTCCAGATAATGCACCACCGCCAAGCTGCCCACTCTCTACATGACCAACCAATGCAAAAAGGTGCTGAACTTCTCGAAATAAGCGCACGACACCGAACAACCCATCGGCATACATTTGTCATAATAATAAGCGCCCTCAAATTGGAAACCCAGCCACCTAAATGCCAACGGATGAACCGGCAACAAGCGAAACGCCGACTCTATATCCACCTTAGCCATCAAAGCCCCACGACCAGCCCGGGAAACGAGCTTCACTGCCTTATCAAATGAGGCATACCGTACCGTACAAAACTCCCTCGGGATAAGCTCGTTCACCAATGCCCCCAACGGATAAGACAAATTGTGAATCAGCCGGAACTTACCCATCTCCTTCTTAGGTATGACTCCCAGGGGGGACACCCTAAAATTCGGAAACGGCGGGTGCGAGAATGGCCCCGCTATTTGACCCAGCTTTAACTCAGCCGCTAACTTCTCGCGTGCCACCCCTGCCCAACGCCGCACGCTCGGGGAATTCCACGCCACTGAACCCGCTACCACACCTTGATCAGGAATCACAAAACCAAACTGAAAACCTAATTCCAACGTTAACCTATCCCTCCTCCTAGGGTACCCCCGCAGCCAACGGCGCAACACCGGCACCCGAATCGGAGAGGGAGCCACCTCCACGCTGACACCCCTACTTGGGACCGAGCCCAGCGGGCGACCCGGCACCTTTCTTAACGCATTTCGTCGCCGAGTGGGGCCCCCCATACACGGAACACACGTGCCGGAACTTACAGTCCAGAAAGGGGCACGTGGACCTATTATATCTCCAACACACATCGCCGGCCCAGGGCGGCCCCACTCTGAAAGGGATGCCACGCCCCGCTGTCAGCCCCTTACCCCGCCTCCCCCCCCTACTCCCCCGCCCGTCTTGACCGACATCTGGGTTAACCACAGATTAATGTCCTGCGTCCCCCAATGTAATAACCTATTCTCCTCCATTTTGTCCTGAAATTTTTTGTCGTAATTCAGCCACGACCAGCCGTCGTGTGCTTGCGATGCTTCCAGAATCGAGTCGGCATAAGCCAGCAAACTGCCATAATGCTCTGGCCACTGATGCCCCCACATTCTTGCCAGCCGCAGGAACTCTCTAATCCAATTTACCACGTTGCGCGAGACCGTGCGAATCCACCCAGCCTTCTCGTCCTCCCTGCGCTTCTTTCTTCTATCCCCCGAACGTTTCCTACCCTCCAGCAAGCCAAAAATATCAATATACTTCCTCTTCTTAATTTTTTGCCACAATTTCTTTGGTACGTCTTCCCAAAGTTCAGATAAGGCTGCGAACGAGGCCGAACCCGCACTTGCCGCCCCCGACGCACCACCCTACGCTGCCACCAACCCTGTAGCGCCCTCCCCCGAAGACTCTGAACTATCCAATGAGGACGAGAACATCGAGTCAGAGCTACGTTTATGCCGACAGGCCTGCTTCCTTCTCTTACGTGCCCTCGACGACCGCTCCATACGTGACCTCTGCTCCTCAAGCTCCCCTGCCCCAGTCTCCGAAGACTCACCCGCCCGGCCTCCAGCCGCTGCTTCCATGGACATTGCCGGTTGCCCAGCACGAGGATCCTCCGTCCACTGGTGCGCACCGGCTCCGTGCGCCTGGCCATCTTCTCTCGTCGCCACTCCAGGCATGCCCGCTGCGGACTCCATACTCGCCACTCCCTGCAAATCGACTGCAGGAGGCACCCTTCACTGGGTGGCCAAAAACGGCACCTGTGGAGACAAAAACGGGGAACAGAGAGGAGAAAACCCCCTAGACCAAGGCTGCCAGGCCTCCAACCACTCTGCCCTGGAAGACCCTTGCCTGCCTGCCAACCACTGCTCTCAGACCCCCGGCGAACTTGGCGGTACACAACCATCTGGCACCATCACAAAACCATCAGGTGTGCCCATGCCAGCTCCTCCCGCTCCAAGCCTGCCCATATCCCAAAAAACCCCCACGGCTGCCCCCCATCTGGGCCCACGCCTCCCCACCCCTGCTTCCCCCGCCGCTAACCCCCCAGCCACCTCCCCACCCCTTACCCCAGCCTGACCCCCGGCAGGTGCCGGCGTCGATGCCTCTGGCCCCCCCGCCCCCTGCTGCGATCCCCCCCTAGTGCCACAAGCCAAGCTCCCCCTCCCCGCTCTTCTCACCCCAGATGGGGCCCCACCGCCACTACCCGGACCCCTACCCCTCCCCCCCAGCATCCTCCCCCTCCCTGTGCCCCCTAGCAGAGACCTCCCCCTCACCGCTGACCCACGCCCCCCTTTTCCACTTCCCTGCCCCTCTGCAGCCCCCCTCTTAGCCCCTCGCCCCCCCAGCCATAACCTTGGGGATACACCAAGCTCCCTATTCCTTCTTTTGCTGTCAGCCTTGCCTGCTCCCTAGCTGATCCATTCTTTTGGATTCCCTTTCTTTTTTTTTTAAACTTGCACCCACCACAGACTGGCCCCACCATCGACGCCGCAGGCCTTGTCTGTATGCTGCTTTCTCTTATTTTTTTGTTTTAATCAACCCATGCTCCCCCCCCCCCGGCTCCTACTCGCCTGTCCAGCCATCACTGTCCAGCACCCGCTCCGCTGAGTCTGCGCTGAAGCTGCTTCCACTCCCGACGTGCCCCCAAGGCCCTCCGACCACAAGGCCCCGCAGCCGCCGCAAACCAGCCGCACGATACTGCCGCTCTGGCAGCCTGGCCACATGTGCTCCAGCCACGTCACCAGCGCCAAAGCACATGCCTGCACCCTGCACCCTGCACCCTGATTGGCCCCGCTCGCCCAATCACGAGCGGAGCCCATCATTTTCAAATGTCGCGTGCGGCTTTGCCGCCCGCGCGCCTCCGACCCCCAGCACACAAATGAGCAGGGTCCCGCGCCGGGCCGAGCACCCAGTTATGGGCGGGCGCCGGGACCCTGCCCGCGCCCTAAAATTTATGGCCGTTTTTGCTTTTTCACCTTTTATAGCATCTTCTCACTTTTTCTTCACAACCTTCTGGATGTCATCCCATAACTCTTCTGGAGCTCTGTCATTGTATCTAAAGCAGCAAATCAATTTTGCAGGCAGTCCTTAAATTTCAGTGGTATATTCTCAAGATCATATTTTGCTACATTCATGAGTGGCTTGCTTTTTCTAAACTTTGGTTTGAGTTTGCATACTTGTAGTTGGTGATCTGTAGCACAGTCAGTTCCAGGTTTTGTCTTTATTGCTATTATAGAGCTTTTCCTTGTTGATGTCTACAGATGTAATCAATTTGATTTTTGTACCATCCATTGTGTGCACCTGTGTTGCTGAAAGAAGGTGATTGAGATGAATAGATCATTGGTTTTGCAGAATTCTATCAGTCTTTCTTCAGCTTCATTTCTGTTGCCAAGTCTATATTTTCCAACCACTTTGCCTTCTTGTTTGTTGCCAACATTTGTGTTCCATTCACACAGATATCCTGTTTGCATGTTCTGTCATTTTCAGCTTGTACTTGTTCATAGAAATCATCAACTTCATCCTCTTCTGCAGCTGTTGTTGGGGCATATACCTGAATTATAGTTGTGCTGATGGGCATTCCTCATAGACTAATAGAAATTAAAATTTCACTGATTGCCGTGCAAGTTTCTTCTTGATTATAAATGCAACACTGCTTCTTATCAGTCTTTCAATTCCAGCATAGTAGACCATGTGATCATCAGTTGCAAAGTGCCCAATGCCATAAGAAAATAAGATATGCCATACTGGGTCAGACCAAGGACCATCAAGCCCAGTATCCTGTTACCAACAGTGGCCAATCTAGGTCACAAGTACCTAACAGTTTCCCCAAAAGACACAGGTTCAACAATGCTTCTACTGGGGCAAGCAGTGGATTTCCCAGGTTCCCTTTAATAATGGTTTATGCACATTTCATCCAGGAACTTGTCCAAACCTAAACTAACAGCTTTTACTACATCCTCCGGTAACAAATTCCATAGTTTAATTACATGTTCAGTGAAAAAATATTTTCTTTATTTGTCTTAAATAGGTTACACTGTAGCTTCATTGCATGTCCCCTAGTCTTTCTACATTTTGATGGCATAAGCAATTGATCTACATTTACCCGTTCCATTCCATTCATTAATGTATAGACCTCTATCATATCTCCCTTTAGCCATCTCTTTTCCTGATTGAAGAGCCCTAACCTTTTTAGCCTCTCTTCATAGGGGTATCCTTCCATCCCCTTTACCATTTTGGTGGCTCAACGCTGTACCTTTTCTAATAATGCTATATCCTCTTTAAAATACGATGACCAGAATTGCACATAATATTCAAGGTGTGGTCGCACTATGGAACTATACAGAGGCATTATAATATCCTTTGTTTTATTCTCCATTCCTTTCCTTTTGATTTCTAGCATTCCATTTGCTTTCTTGGCTGCTGCTACACACTGGTCGGAGGGTTTCAACATGTTATACACAATGACGCCTAAACCTTTTTTCCTGGGTGATGGTTCCTAATGTGGAACCTTACATCCTGTAACCATAGTTTGGATGGCTCTTTCCTATGTGTATAACATTGCACTTTTCCACATTAACTTTCATCTGTCATTTGGATGCCCGGTCTTCCAATTTATCAAGGTCCTCTTGCAATTTTTCACAATCCTTATGGGTTTTAACAGCTTTGAATAATTTTGTGTCAACTGCAAATTGGATTACCTCACTCATAATTCCCATTTCCAGATAATTTACAAATATGTTAAAAAGCAGTGGACCCAGGACAGATCCCTGGGGTACTCCACTATTTACCTTTCTCCATGGGGAAATTGGCCATTTAGCCCTAACCTCTGCTTTCTAGCTTTTAACCAGTTCCTAATCTACCATAGTATACTGCCTCTTAACCCATGACTTTTTAATTTCGCCAAGAGTCTCTCATGAGGGACCTTGTCAAAGGCTTTCTGAAAATCCAGATACACTATATCAACCAACTCATCTTTGTCTACCTTTTTATTCATGCCTTCAAAAAAACATAACAGGTTAGTAAGAACTTCCTTGGCTAAAGCCATGTTGGCTGTGTTCGATTAAGCTGGAAGGCTACTCCTATGAAGAGAGGCTAAAAAGGTTAGGGCTCTTTAGCCTGGAAAAGAGACGGCTGAGGGGAGATATGATAGAGGTCTATAAATTAATGAATGGAGTGGAACAGATAAACGTGGATCAATTGTTTACGCTATCAGAATATAGAAAGACTAGGGGACATGTAATGAAGCTACAGGGTAAACTATTTAAGACAAATAAGAGAAAATATTTTTTCACTCAACGTGTAATCAAACTCTGGAATCTGTTACCGGAGGATGTGGTAAGGGCTGATAGTATAGCTGGGTTTAAAAAAGGTTTGGACAAGTTCCTGGAGGAAAGGTCCATAAACCACTATTAAAAAGGGACCCAGGATATCAATGCTTGACCCAGTACAAGCATTGTGGAACTTGTGTCTTTTGGGGAAACTGCTAGGTACGTATGACCTAGATTGGCCACTGTTGGAAACAGGATACTGGGCTTGATGGACCTCGGTCTGACCCAGTATGGCATGTCTTATGTTCTTATGTTCTTAAGCCATGACTATCTACATGTGCAGTAATTTTGTTCTTGCATTTCAATTCATTGACACCCAACAGATCAAGTGGTATACATTCCATTTTATTATTGACCACCTCCAACTTCTCTTGGTTCATGCTTCATACATTCCATGTCCCAATATTTAAGATATCTTTGCAGCTTCTGACTCTCATTTCATGTGCAGCTACATCAGCATCCTAAAGGCTTTGATCCAACCACATCATAAATGCTGGCTTTACTTTGAAAAGTCTTCATCTCCTCCCCAGTAGCCAGTTGAGTGCCTTCCGATCTGGGAGTCCCATCTTCCAGCACTATTGTGCAATTTGTTTTGTTGTGACTATCCATTGGGTTTTCATGGCAAGATATGGAAGTAGATTGCCAGGCCTTTCTTCAATGCAGGAAATTCTAAATTTGTTGCCGTTGTCACAGAAAAATGATACTCCACCGCCAGCATGATCCCATTCTGCTGTCTTGGTCTGGCACCTTGGCTTAAATCTGTCCATCTTGGGAGACCCTGCCAGTAGTTAAGCTGCTGATAGCGTAGTTCTCAGCATTATTGATGCACACAAGCCCTCACAGCACGACAAGCTGCAAACCAAGTGAATATTATGAGTGGTCATTGTAGTTGGTTATGGATGGTACTACAGGCAATTTTCAATATGTTTGCATTAGGAATATGCCCACAATAAATTTCACTTTGAAGCATGTCATGGGTACAGTGTATCCAAAGAGATATATCTCATCATCCCCGCGTGCTTTCCCTGGAGGGATCAAGCTTCTTCAGCCGCTGGACGCCTCCTGCCTCATCGTCAGCCCGATCGGGGCTTAGCGGCTCCATTTAAAAGGGGATGCGAGCAGGACAGTGCTCTCTTCATCCCCGAGTGCTCTCCCAGGAGGGATCAAGCTTCTTCAGCCGTCGGACGCCTCCTGCCTCATCGTCAGCCCAATCGTGGCTTAGCGGCTCCATTTAAAGGGGGACGCGAGCAGGACAGTGCTCTCTTCATCCCCGCATGCTCTCCCGGGAGGGATCGGGCTTCTTCAGCCACCAGACGCCTCCTGCCTCATTGTCAGCCCAATCGGGGCTTAGCGGCTCCATTTAAAAGGGGATGCGAGCAGGACAGTGCTCTCTTCATCCCCGCATGCTCTCCCAGGAGGGATCGAGCTTCTTCAGCCGCCGGACGCCTTCTGCCTCATCATCAGCCCAATTGGGGCTTAGCGGCTCCATTTAAAAGGGGACGCTAGCAGGCGTACCCGTGCCTTGTGGGCCCACGCCTGAGGGCCTCGCTAGAGGGCCCTTTGGCGTGGCCCTTAGACGTGGACCATAAAATCAGTCGGCATCTCTCTGCTGTTCACTCATCCCTTGGCTCATTAGCAAAACGACAAAAAACTTGAAGAGCCAGAACCGACCTTAGCTGCTAAGACAGACCAAACACCACTACAGACACTGCATGGTAATTATTCACTACTATTTTGCCTAGTAATCCATAGTTGCCTCTCATACAATTACATAGCTTTTTCCAGAATAGGCCTGCTCTATAGTAACTCAACAAAATATCAATCGAAATGAAGACTGGATAGAGTCCTGCTAATTTTGAAGGTTCAAACTTAGTAAGCTCCTCAGTATATGGTTCCTTCGAAACATTGCATCCCCCTGGTTATAGCATCTGTTGTTACATGTGGATAGAAACAAAGTAACTAATTTACATTGTGCTAGAGAAACAAAGTAACCATTCTTCAACTAAATTACCTGCTAATAATATAATACTCTTGTTGTCATTTTGATAACTTTAACCAACGTTTTTGTTGCCCTCTGTATTTCAGATATTCCATAGTCCTTGTATTACTGCTGTATACTATATATCTTAGTATAATCTTGCAATTGTTACCCCACAATACACTATCTCCCTACCTTCTATCTATGCCTGCTTAACTAGCAATGGATCTAAAAAGATTACTAACACTTACCTTAAACATTCCAATGCTCACGCTAGGGTTTCTACTTTCTCACACCCCTCCCATTCACTCTCTAACTCCAACTACAAACATTTTTAAGCCAGCACACATTCACATCACCCCACACAGGCCCAGACATAACACACAAAAATATAATTACGGAAATCCCTCCATAGACAGATCACGCACTCACCAACATATCCATGTTCAAAGGCTAATCCAATTGAACCCAGCACCAATGAATAACCCCATGCAAAACATTACCCATTCAACACAGCTAAATTGCATCCTTATCAATGCCAGGTCAATTAGGAATAAAATCCCAATAATAATTGATCTTATTACAGACAAAAAACCTCATCTACTCTGTATAACTGAAACCTGGCTAAATGAGTCTGACTCAGTTCTCCTTAACCAACTGGGAGTACATGGTTATACCATACTCAGCAGTAATAGAGACAGAAAAAGAGGTGGCGGAGTACTCGTAATAGCAAAAGCTCATCTCAACCTTTTGCCTACCTTACTAGATAAGCATGAGGGTATTGATATCCTCAGAATTGAAAGTCACACCATGGCTATCTGCCTTATCTATAGACCCCCCACACCTGACATACAAAGCTTAGACATAATACTTGAGGTTGCTTGTAACTCTTCACTGAGAAAGCCCTCTGTTATCTTAGGAGATCTTAACCTTGCCTCGTTACCAAATAGCCAAACACTATCCTTCCTTGAAGCAATGGAGGAAATGGAATTTAAACAAATAGTTACCCACCCCACTCACTGCAAAGGT
Organism: Ichthyophis bannanicus; assembly: GCA_033557465.1. Classification (NCBI taxonomy): domain Eukaryota; kingdom Metazoa; phylum Chordata; class Amphibia; order Gymnophiona; family Ichthyophiidae; genus Ichthyophis; species Ichthyophis bannanicus. The sequence continues at coordinate 448,674,580 of CM066035.1, read as the reverse complement.
AACACCCTTGATTTAATATTCCTACCATCACACTTCACACTCTCACCGCTTTCTACTCCACCCACCACAACCCAGGAACCATGGTCTGATCATTTCATGATACGTTTCTCTCTTCCTTCCCAACCCACTAACTCTGCTCACAGCAATGTCAAAAGCACAAAACAAAGATTCTGCCAGTTTAACAAGGAAAGCTTTCTGGAATCTATTTCTTCAAAATTAGACAATACCTCAAATAATCTCAATGAACTTGTATCTACCTGGAACTCTATTATTGAGGCGGAAGTGAAATATTTAACTTTAAATAAAAGAAAACCTAGCAGTAGCTCGTCTGAGAAATGGTACACCTCCGAGCTTGCTGCACTAAAGAAAAACCTCCGGAAATTAGAGGCTAAATGGTGGAAGAAGAAAACCACTGAACTTAGGGTTCAATACTTCACAAACCTTAAAACCTACAAGGAAGCCATTAACAACGCAAAAAGATTATACCATACTAAAACATTATCTAAGGCCATCAACCAACCCAGGGAACTCTTCGAGATTATTAAATCTTTAACTAAGGTTCCCGATCACACCCCTAACAAAACACCAATAGACCCGCAATGCCTGGCAAACCACTTTGCCAATAAGCTTAAACTAAGCACCCGTCCAAGTATTATCCTGACCCCTACCACATCAAATACCATCACTGAGTGGGGCTCATTCCATACAATCTCCAACAAACAACTCCTGGAGATTATATCAAACCTCAATACTACCACTTCATTACGTGATCCCTGCCCGGTGTCTTGGGTTAAAGCAGCAAAATCCGAACTAGCTCCATACATATTGAAAGTTGTAAACCAATCTCTACTGCAAGGCTACATGCCGGATGACCTCAAATATTCGGCGATTCACCCTCTACTAAAAAATAAAACCCTTAACAGTACTGACCCTTCCTCATATCACCCCATTGCCAGCATACCTTTTTTAGCCAAAATCATTGAAAAGGTAGCTCAGATACAACTACAAGATCATATTGATACCAACTTCCCTTTAGATGACCACCAGTATGGCTTCCGCCCATATCACAGAGTAGAAACCATACTCATATCCCTTTTTGATTCACTAATCCGAGGTATGGATAATATGAAGCAGGCCTTCTTGCTCATATTTCTTGACATTTCCTCAGCCTTTGACAGTGTAGATCATAATACTCTCCTATCCAGACTATCTCAACTAGGTTTAAAAGATACCACTCTTAACTGGTTTAAGTCCTACATTTCTAATCGTTTCCAATATGTTCATATAGGTCATTCCCCCTCACTACCATTCCCTCAAGAACGCGGTATCCCACAAGGATCCTCACTCTCCGCATTACTTTTTAACCTTTATATCCAGCCTATTTGCACAATCTTTCAACGCCACAACCTAAGCTATTTTATCTATGCAGACGACATCATGCTGTTTGCCCCTTGTGACATAGCTAACCTTAATTTCAACAGAATCACTACCTGCCTCTCTGAAGCTGAACAGTGGCTCCGCTCAATCCATATGGATATCAACTTCAAAAAGACTGAAGCACTCTTCGTAACCAGAAATACCAACTTCACCCCTCCAGCTTTCATCAACCTGATGAACATTACTCTCCCAGTCAAATCTGAAATTAAATACCTTGGAGTTACACTAGACAAAACGCTAAGCATGACACACCACATAAAACAGACAGCCAAAACTATATTTTTTAAGCTCAGAACCATACAGCAACTCAGACCCCTCATTGACATCAATGATTTCAGAACAGTTGTTCAGGCTCTCATTATGCCACATTTAGACTTCTGTAATGGCATACTCCAAGGGACATCTAAAAAGAATCTACACATCCTTCAAGGAGCTCAGAATGTCACTGCTTGGATCATTGCGAAAGCCAAAATATTCGATCATATCTCCCCCATCCTATACGCTCTCCACTGGCTTCCAATCTCTAGTAGGATTCAATATAAAACCCTCGTCACCATTTTTAAACTCATTAATGACTTAGCCCCATCACAGTTAGCAACATTACTTCAGACTCCACCAGAAAACAGACTTAGAAGAAAAACAAACCTCAACATGCTACTAATTCCCAATGCTGTGAGAAAATCAAAACAAATAACCACCAACACTGCTTTTTCATATTATGCTCCCAGCCAATGGAACAAACTACCACTAAACCTAAGAGAGATTAAGGACCCTACCTCTTTCAGGAAGGAACTTAAAACCTACCTGTTTAGTCAACACTACAGCAACCTACAACCTACAATCAAATATACTACACAAGAATACACAACTAACCAAACACAAGTCTACCCCACCTAATTCAAGACTCACTTCTGTTAGCATTTGCTTATAACCATCTCTGATACTTCTCACTCACTGAATCCTAACTAATTCCTTTAATAACTATTCTAAACAGCCCTCCTCCCAACACTGTACATATGATTACAAATAACTATTGTAAATAGTTTTTGTTCAACCATGTAAATAATTTACACATTGTTTCTTTGTAACATAGTTCTTATGTTCTCTTAATGTTCTATGTAATACAATATTTCGATGTATGTTATATTGTTTTTTAAGTTCCTTGTAAACTGCCCCTGATCTCTGGAAGGGGCGGTATAGAAAAGCACACAAATAAATAAACAAATAAATATATAAATCTCTGTGGGGAAGATACTTTTTCATAGAAAACAATGCATGCATAGCTGAAAATATAATCTAGAGGTTGTGTTAGAGGCCTTGTACCCATGGAAACTTTCTATATGTGTAAATGATCTGTAGAGAAAATTTCTATGCAAACCTAAACTACAGCAGCCAACAGGAAAAAAAAAACATAAAGCCATCATGTTTTTGATTCTTATTACCTTGTTGGATTATTGCAGTATGTTGCATGCAAGAAGTAAACATTGTTTTAAGTCATCTCATAAGAGTGAATGTTATATCTTTACTCTGAAGGATGCACTTCTTGATGTCTGGCTCAAATTAATTCAAACTCCTTAGTCTGGCCTTTTCTTCTTTCAGAGGTAGTTGTTTCCATTATTCAAGGGGGACACAAGATTGGTATATCATGGGTTCAAAGCATAGGTTGAGTCAAGACAGTTTTCTATTTCTTTCTAGCTTGCGTAAGGCTGAAAGCTCTTCCTTACATGCTAGAATATTTTCTCTTGTGGTTTCAACTTGCCATTTGCCACTTGCCAATTGATATCTGGCAAGAAACAAATTTTCCCAAAAGTCTGTAACCATGTATACTTAGGTTTTATGTTGTTGCTTTAAGCATTTCTTATGGCTCATGGCTGTGTCTTTTTGCTGCTATGTTTTATATGAAAATGTTTGCTTTTGTAAGCTGAAGTTTATGCTATGTTTATTTGGTATTCTTTTTACTGTTTGTTCTTTCTGTTGATATTTGCATTGTAAACTGCTTTGCTCTTTGACCAGAAAGGGGGCTCTACAAATTCAAATAAATAAATAAATAAACTACATCTTATTGTGAAAACTGTCCTGTAAAGTCATCTTTGTGTTCTGATTTTCACAGAAGTCTGAGATAATGAGCTCTTCAAATTGTATATCACAGCAGCTCAGTAAGTCAGAAATATGGCAAATCTTCACATTTAGTAGACTATGTGCAAAGATTTATTATATATAATAGGCAATTTAGCACATGTTTTCACAGAATGAACTTGCATGCATAAAACTGCTCAAAAGGCTTAAATGCTAGTTTTGATGTATTTGAATAGGTTTAGGAGCCTCTCTGTGAAAATATTTACAGGTTAGTACATGGGTAGACTTTTGTGTTATTTTTATTTCCAGTCTAAATTTACCTTTGGGAAAGCCTCCTCTAAATGTTGCCAAATGTTGCCAAATGAAGCTACAGGGTAAACTACATAGGTCTGCAAAAAGGTTTTTTTCAAGAGCTGTTTTGGTTATTCCATGTAATCTTTATGTTTTTTGGTGCGCTGAATCCAAAAATGACCTCCATTTTGTCATAGGACATCACGTTTCCTGACAATTTAGGTAACTATGTTAAATAAGGCAATACTTCAAAATAAATGGAAATAGACTTTTAAAATTAAAGTTGTATTACAATATTTTCATGAAAATCCTTTTTTGAACTGAAATGAGCTCACCTACACACACTAAACTCGATTCTTCTTCCTTGTGAGGCTCCTCTTGGTGCATTTACGCTTGTGAGTAGCATCTGGAATGTCTCTCTGAAGCATAAAACAGTAGTCTGCCATCATTGTAATGCTCCATTTTCCCTGGTATCTCCTTTCCATCTCTTTAATGTCTTGGTGGAATCGTTCACCTTGTTCCTCACTCACAGCTCCCAAATTTTCAGGAAAGTAGTCAAGGTGGGACTGGAGGAAATGTACTTTCATACTCATCAGGCAACCTAAAGCTTGAAATGCTTTCTGCATTCGTCTGACGATCTTTTTGTAGTGAGGATCTTTGTTATTGCCTAAAAATTTCTGTACGACTTCTTTAAATGCAATCTACCCTTCTTTTTGAGGATCCGTCATGGTATTGACAAACTCTTGATCAACTATAAACCTTCTAATGTCTGGTCCGACGAACACACCTTCCTTCGATTTTGCCTCCGACAGGCCTGGAAACTTGGTGACCAAGTATTTGAAGCATTCTCCATCTCTTGGAATTGATTTTATGAATTGCTTCATCAATCCCAATTTTATATGGAGAGGTGGTAGAAGAACTTTATGGGAAGGTACCAAAGTTTCTCGGAGGACATTTTTTTTCACCGACTGTTAGCACCCTCGGCTGCCAACTCTTCTTGGTCCAGTGATTTTGTCGCTCTTGACTGTCCCATAGACACAGAAAACAAGGATATTTGGTATACCCAGCTTGTTGCCTGAGCAGCATGTACAAGACCTTCAAGTCCCCACACACTTGCCAACCATGGTCTTCATATTTAAGTTTATGAAGAACCAATTCCAAGTTCTCGTAGGTTTCCTTCAAGTGTACGGAATGACCTACAGGTATGGAAGCGTAAAAACCGTTCTGGAGTAAAACTGCTTTGAAACTTCTTTTTGAAGAATCTATAAAAAGACGGCATTGCTCTGAATCATATTGGATTTTAAATTGACCCATCAGACCTTCAACATCGATGCAATTTTATTTATTATTTATTTACAGTCTCTTATATACCGCACTATTCATCATCAGCGCGGTTCACATGGAACAAAATGCTCAGTACATATAACACGTATGAGTTTACAGGTAACAGGGTATAAATAACTTGGATAACCGGGGTAACTATTTACAAAACATACTACATGGAATCATATACACAGAAGATACATAGAAAAACCAGCCCACTGTAGGAATGAATATCACACTTCGTGAGTTGTTGATATACCCTAGATTTATCTGGGACTGGTATCAGTGGGTGTTATTGGGCTCTAGGTGACGCCATTGGGTTCTATAAGATATTTGTTGAAGAGGTGGCATTTGAGGGCTTTCCTAAACTGTGTCAGGCTCCTAATAGCCCGGATATCAGGGGGTAGTGCGTTCCAGCATATTGGGGCACTGAGACTGAAGGCTCTGTTGGCTGTCGATTTAGTGCAAGTGGTAAGTTCCTTCGGGATTTTGAGGGAGTTTATAGCCATGGATCTCCTTGTTCTATTAGGAGATGTGCTATGGATGAGTGAGGATAAGGATGCCGATGTGAGATTATTGACAGCTTTAAAAGTAATTATCAAGGTCTTGAAAACTATTCTAGCTTGAATAGGGAGCCAATGCAACTGTATCAGCAGGGGCGTAACGTGGTCATACCTGGAGGCTCCATGGATGACTCTTGCAGCCGCGTTCATGGCTAGCTGAAGCGGGTTTAATGTAGATTGGGGAAGACCTTGTAATATGACGTTGGCATAGTCGAAATGGGGTATAACCAACGCCTGGAAGATTGTCCGGAAATCGGTTGGATCAAGCATGGAACGTAGGTGTCTAAGTGAGCGGATCTTGTAGTAAACTGAAACTTGTCTTCCTGGGCGAAGTAAGGAACGAACTCCTTTTCACGATGTCTGAACCATGAAGATGACACTCCTGGCAACAATAAATTCCTGCTTTTCAGCCTTGATCCGAGTAACTCAGTGGCATCTTTGGGAATATTCAAGTCTCTTTTTTTTTTTAAATGCTTTATTTTCATTTTATAACAACAAAGGAAAGGAAGACATACAGCTAAAAGACAAATACATACATAGAATGTGATACATACACCAAAGTAAACCCCTACCACCCCCCTCCCCCCTGCTTCTTCTCTAGAAACTAATCATTCCCGAAAACGGGCGTGTACTGACATTATTGTGGTACAAAACCTAACGGTGATCTGAAACATGATGAGTATACATTAAACAGACATGTCGGAGCAATGAGCAGAGTGTACATAATCATTGAGCATCTGCCATTTAGACAAGCGAGAGTGAGTTTGGATATGGGGATTAGCTCTCCGAGATATCTGCTCATATTTACTATATAAGCAGACGAGGTTCCACCATTCATTGGCAGTAATTCGAGAGCTATCCTTCCAATTCCTCGTGATTAAACATATGGCTATACCCAGCATGAAATCAAGGAGAAAGCGACCCTTCTTAGGAAGAGAGGGGACTTCCGCCACTGAGCGGAGTCCCACAATCTTCCAAGAAAGAGGCTCGTGGAGGTGTAAGATAGATTGAATACGACCCCAGACCCGCCCCCAGTAAACCTGCAGTTGAGGACATTCATAAAGAACATGAGCGAGGGTTCCCACAGCAGTATGGCAAGACCAACACTGGTCCCTAGCAGTTGTGTTCCATTTGGCTATTCTTTCTGGAGTATAAAAGCATCTATGTGCAAAAAAGAAGAGAGTTTGGGTTACAGAGGCAGATCGGGAAACCCGCACTACTTTGCTCCAGAAAACGCTCCATTGCACAGGGGTTAAAGTGGTTTGCAGTTCGCGTTCCCAGGCTTGTTGAGCTCTACAAGTAGCAGTTTCGGTACCCTGACATAATAATTTATAAAAGTTAGAGGCTACCCCATGTGTACTACTAATAGAGTGAATTAGTTCTAATAGCCCGTCCTCAGTAGGGGCAGAGGGCGGCAGGATTTGAGCACTTTTGAGGCAGTGTTGAAGCTGCATCAATTGAAAGTAATGTTTCGCTGGTAACGCAAATTCCTTTTGTAAATCAGAAAAGGTCTTCCAACGAGCTGCAGAGAAGAGTTGTTGGGGTGTCCAGATCCCCCTAGAGTACCAGGGTTTCCATGCAATCTTTTTATTTAGGACTTGAATTCTGGGGTTATTCCACAGCGGGAGTCCGTCCTGAGGACATACGTTTGGACCCAGTGACAGAATGAGAGTGTTAAAGGCCGCAAGAGTATCGACAATCATTGGGGGATGGCGTGTGTCTACTTGATGGGACATGCCGGGGAGATGGATCAACGGAATTTGACTACTTAGCTCCTCTTCAATGTCAAGCCAAACTGGTCTGTTGTCTGTTGAGGCAGCTAGCCATCGGGCACCTTGTTTAAGTAGGAAGGCTTGATGATATCTAAGAAAATCAGGAAAGCGGGTACCCCCTAGTTCCTTCGCAGACTGTAGTTTTTGTTTAGCTACTCTTGGTGGTTTTCCCTGCCAGAGATAACGGACGAGAAGGCCCTCTATGTCTTTGTAGGTGTGTAGCGGGAGGAAGCAGGGCAGCATTTCTAAAATATAGTTCACTTTGGGGACTATCATCATTTTGACGGTTTCTAGGCGGCCCCACCATGTAAGGGATAAGGGAGACCACTGATTTGTGAGCTCACGGACTTTGGAGACTACCTCCTTGGCATTAAAACTAATAGTGTCTTCTAAAGGAGAACAGTAGTGGACGCCAAGATATTTCACCATGCGGGATTGCCAAAGGAAAGGAAAGGCCTGCATGTCAGCTTCATGTACCCAGCGGTTCAGTGGGAATGCTACGGATTTGGTCCAGTTTATTTTATAGCCCGATAATTGCGAGTATCCATCAATCAGGTCCAAGACAGCCGGGACCAAATCAAGGGATACAAAGAGCATAAGGTCATCTGCATATGCAGAGAGTTTAATCTCTCTGTGACTGAAGGGGACACCTCGAATACGTGCGGACTGTCTAATAAGGAGGGCGAGGGGTTCAAGGGCTAGATCAAAGAGCATTGGTGATAGGGGGCAACCTTGACGCGTGCCTCTTTGAAGATTGAAAGGCCGAGACTTAATGGCATTTACACAAATACTGGCAACGGGTTGAGAATACATGACTTGGAGGTATCGGAGGAAGCCCTCCCCAAAGCCATACCATCTGAGAACTGCAAATAAGAAGGGCCATTCCAGGCGATCAAAGGCTTTTTCAGCATCTAGGGAAAGACCCACCCATGGGTGGTCTAAATTGGCAGCACTGGATAGCACATGGCACAAGGTCCGAGCATTGTCAGCGGTGGAGCGGCCGGGTATAAAACCACATTGGTCGGGATGGACTAAGGTGGCCATCCTGTCAGATAGCCGGGTGGCCAAGATCGTTGCGAAGATCTTATAATCGGCATTAAGTAGGGAGATTGGACGGTAGTTGGCGGTTAGCAGCGGGTCTCTGCCTTCTTTCTCAAAAACTACCACATTAGCTGCAGAAAAGGATCCCAAAGAGGATGTATCTGCCGCAAGGGCAGTAAAGTAAAGTTTTAAGTAGGGAACTAAATCTGCACTGAACGTTCTGTAGAATTCTGTCGGGAGACCATCAGGCCCAGCAGCTCGAACCGAGGCTGTTCGTTTTAGGGCAGAATGGATCTCTGAAGTAGAGAAGGGTTCATCCAGCGCATCCCTATCAGCTTCAGAAAGGGTCGGCCGCTGAATACCAGAAAACAAGCGCTCGAAGGTCTCGGATGAGAACTCACATTCAGATTGATATAGACGGGTATAGAAATCCCGAAAAAGTTCTACGATATTGGAGTCTGTGGTCAGTATGCCCCCTCCCTGTGGGGCGCGAAGGGCCGCTACGCGTTTGGCTTCTTTTTGACCTTTCAAGGCGTTGGCTAAAAGTCGACCGGCTCGGTTGCTTTCACGGTAGTATGTCCCTTGCTGAAGTGCAATACTCTGAGAAGCTGCAGTTGAGAGGATTGCATTATATTGAAAACGGAGACGCTGTAAGCGAACTAAGACGCATGGATCAGTACGTGAAGTTAGAACTCGTTCGCCTGCTTTGATTTGTTGGTCTAGTATAAGGAGCTGCTGTTTGCGTTGTTTCCGCAGGCGAATTTGATAACTAGTGATCGTTGCACGAATGGCCGCTTTAAAACCCTCCCACCAAGCCCAATTTGCAGTGTCCTGGGGTAGATTAAAGTGAAAGTAGTCCTGTATGGCTGCTCGAATTTCTAACTGGAACTCTGGTTGAGTTAATAGGGCTCTATCGAAGAACCAGGCCCCCGAATTCCCTTGGGGCGCAGTGGTGTGTAATTGAAAAGAAATAGCAGCGTGATCTGAGATATGTTGGGAGTGAATCTTTGCAGTGTCTACCTGAGGAACTAACAGTTTTGATATTAGAAAGAAATCTATGCGAGACTGGGATTTATGAGGGGAAGAGAAGAAGGTAAAGTCAAGCTCATTGGGGTATAGTAACCTCCATAGATCGACTAAAGCAAGATCTTTGATCATAGAGGTAAGTGTAGTGTGACTCTTGGGGGGACTACTCATCCTAGGCGGCTGTTTGTCAATCAGGGGATCAAGAACTAAATTGAAATCCCCCCCAATTATCAAGGAAGTATTAGCAGAGGCCTGCGCAACCTGAGCAATGGTAGCAAAAAAGGCAGGGTCATCTACATTAGGAGCATAAAGGCATAGACATGTAACTTCAAGGTTACCTATCTTGAGGTGAGCCCTGGACCATCTGCCTGCTGTATCTGAGCTAGTCGCAAGAATAGTAGCATGCAGAGATTTCCTAACCAGTATGGCAACCCCACATTTCTTAGAAACAGCTGGGGAATAGGCTGCCACCATGTAAGGTTTAACATTGAGTTTAAGAGTTTCCTTCGAATTTAAATGCGTTTCTTGGAGGAAAATCAGGTCCGCAGCTTCATGACTTAGATAGCTCAGGATTTTCTTCCGTTTTATCGGGTTATTGATGCCTTTTACGTTCAATGATAAAATCTTACATGGTGCCATCAATCGGTAATAGACATTTTAGGTAAGGGCGCTTGAAAACATACAACATAAGCAGAATCTGTACAGCAATGACATAATCACCGAGTATGCTGGCTAATACACCCCATATTGAAAAGCATGTACCAAAGTAACTTAGAGAAGAAGCAAAACCCCCAATGAATATGGCGACCATATGTCTGCGGGAGGAGGCCCTAGAGAGGAGGATAAAGACATGAAAAAAAAAAGAAAAGAAACACCAGAGTCCATAATTAACACTGTCTCTGATATTCATCGAGGCTACTCTGGGTAGATGGAGTCGGGTCACAAATATCATCAAAATAAGGCAACAAGCCGCCCTCGACAGACTCTTTGCTGAACCGTGGCTAATCCAAAATGGCGGGTACAGCGGATATAAGAACACTGGTAGGAACACTCTGGAAGTCAGCGCATCAAGTCGGCTTCTTTAGCATCCAAAAACTCCGCTAGTAGATCAGGGTCCTCAAATGTTCTTGTCTGATTGTGTAGCGTGACTCGGAGCTTGGCCGGGTACATCAGGCCATAGCGTGCTTGTAATTGTTGAAGCCTCGCTGGAATTCCAGAAAGCGCTTTCGGCGATCAACCGTGGGTTTAGCCAAGTCAGGATAGAAGGAGATCTTGTGGCTCTCAAACTCCATATGGCCCTTTGCCCGAGAGGCGCTGAGAATTTGCTCCACATGTTGATATCTCAAAAGTCGAAAGATGATAGGCCGCGGGGTCTTCCTGTTGAGCGTTATGTTTGTGGGTACACGATGAGCGCGATCGATCTCCAATTCTTTGGTAAAGGTGATTTGGAGCAGAGAAGGGAGGATTTTATATAGAAACTCCTTCATGTCTCCCGATTCCGCTCCCTCCGGTATGCCCACTAGTCGTAGGTTGTTGCGGCGCGCTCTATTATTGCCATCTTCCACTTCTTTCTGCAAGGCCCGCACCTGACGTTCAACTTTGTCGAGTTTGGACAGCCGGACCGCATGGGAGTCTAATATGCTCTCCATTTTGTCCTGACGCGAGGAGAGCCCCTCTAGCCTGCCTTGCAATACACCAAGGTCTTCCTTCCCGCAGCGCTCGGAGTGCTTCCCCGTTTGACTGCACGAGGTCTTTAACCCCTCTGATCTCTGCGAGGATCTCCTGCTGCATTTCGGGGCCTTCGCGTAGAGCCAGCCCTTTCTGCGGGGACGGGGGTTCAGTTTTGGAGCGTTTGCCGTGAGAAGCCGCTGGAGATCCAAATTCCAGGCGCGTAGGTTTGGTCCCCGCCATCTCACCAATGTGCCCCGGTAAGATCAGAGCAGAAATTCAAGAATGTCCGGTGTTAATTCAGGATTCTGAGTAGGCCTCTCGGGAGCCTCAGCGTTATGCGACCATCCCGCTGGACATCAGGCTCCGCCCCCCCGGGAATATTCAAGTCTCTTACCAAATCATTCCTCCTGAGAAAACAATTTTGGTCTTGTATCATCTTCAAAGTCAGAACTTGATTCGTCATCTGGTTCAGGTATGACTTCACCTTCATCGGAGCTAGGTATCTCTTCCAAGGTAGCAGGGGGCTTGGGTACTGGTATATCTGTGCCATGGGGGATGGGACGAATTGCCGAATGAAGATTGGGGTATGAAATGGAATGCTTCCATTTAGAATTAAGCCCTTTCACATCGCATGAACAAAAGTAACAGTCGTCACTATGGTTCTTTTGCTCTCGCCATATCATAGGAATCGCATAATAGAAAGATTTTTTCTTACCCTTGAACCAGTTTCAGAGGTCCTCAACACACCGTTTGCACACTTTATGAGAATATTTATGAAAATATTGTAATAAAACTTTAATTTTATAAGTCTATTTCCATTTATTTTGAGGTATTGCCTTATTTAATATAGTTACCTAAATTGTCAGGACACGTGATGTCCTATGACAAAATGGAGGTCATTTTCGGATTCAGCGCACCAAAACACAGAAAGATTACGTGGAATAACCAAAACAGCTCTAGAAGAAAAAGTTTTTGCAGACCTGTGTTATGAAGCATGTTTACTACAGTGAATAACAGCACATGCTTTAGTACATGGTAACCATTAGGATCTAACATTGGCCATGTTAACTGCTACTGAATGCTAAAATCAGCCTGTGTGGTAAAATTCTCATGCTAACTGCTCTGAGCATAAGTTTGCACTTCATACAGGGAGTGGATCCCGAAACGTGCACATCGTGCTTCATGCTTTGTTGCTGTGCTTATTCATGGACCGCAATTCTTCATCTGCAACTAAGTTACGTAATTTCACTGGGTTTCACCCGTATGGTTAATAAAATGGAGTTTGCCGCCTGGAGTGGATAGGTTCAGGTTCTATCCTCCTCTGGCACACTCCAACAAAAAATTATCTGTTTAGATCTAATGGGATCTTTTATGGTGATTTGTTTTTTGGGTTCCTGAGCATGATAGGGCAGGATGGGGCTGGATGGTGGGAATTTCAACCTGTGAGCTAGCAGGCAGGATGTTGCCTCATGCTAGCTGTCACAAGTACCAATAGTGTAGCTGTACTTGACAGCATCTCAGTAGATGGTGTTAAGTACAGTCACACTATTGGCAGTCCGCTAGTTTAGCTACTGCCCACTACAACAATGGCATTACCCCTCCCCCCTTTCTCTTGCACAGATCCCTGTTCTGACCCTCCCCCTCAGCATACAATCTCTCTCTGATCACAAACCACCCCCTCCCTGAACATACTTCCCTTCACCACCCCAACATGATAGCTAAAACAACCATTAAGATATCCCCCAGGACCTTCATCCTCCAAACATCCTCTCTTAAGGTCCTCACCCTCTTCTCACTCCCAAGATCCTCAGGAATCCCTGGTAGTCTAGAGGAAGAGGAGTGCCTTCTCCACTCCTGTCGCTGATATAGAGGCTGTCAAAATGGCCACAGTAACACCTAGCAGCAGTCTCATGGTACTACTGCTAGGGAGTGACCTCTAATGGTAGTACCATGGGGCTACCACTGCCATTTTGACAGCCTCCACATTCAAGGCAGGAGTGGAGAGGGACTGGTACTGCTTCAATGGCCAGCTAACTACTATGGAATCTCCTATGTAATACCTGGGGGTCTCAGGGAAGTGGGGGAGGGTCAGGGTGAGGACCTTGAGAGTCTATTTGGGATAGGGGATCCCTAGAGAGTGCCTTGAGGCTTTTTTTTTTTTTTGCTTTCCATAGAGGGTGCTGGATGGGGTATGCTCAAGGATGTTGTGATCAGGGGTATGATAGAGGTATCAGGTTTGGGAGGGATGGGACATCATGGCTGCAACTGCTTCAGCTTTTCTTTTTGTGTATTTTTTGTCACCTAACCTATGTCCATACATCAGAATATAGAATGAGTGCTTCTGTGATATATGCCAAGGCAAGGCATGAAGGCCCATTGCATGCCCTATGCAGTAAAGGCAGGGAAAATGCTGGGCAGTCTGCTTGCATTTACTACACAGGGTCTGCACTTACTGCACCCTAACTTTTGCTGTTAAGGTATGGTAAGTACAAACATTTATCACACTTTAGTAATCATACCCTTGTGAAGGCCAATTCCGATCGAGGCCCATCCGGCCCATCCGGACATCCAAAATCTGGACGGGATGAATTTGCACCCGATTTTGAACCCACCGGAGCTAGACGCTCCCACGGAAGCAGAATTGGGTGCAACAGGCCTGGATGGGCAAGATGTGTCCAAATTCTGGCCCACTGTAGTCCATCCCCCTCCCGGTGCAAACTACCCAATGATCCTGCATGGAGCCCCGGTGCCATGGGGTCTTGGTGCCATGGGGTGGACGCCATGCAGGAGCCCCAATCAGCCACAAAGTATCAAATGTGTCTTTCCCCACTGCCCAATCCCCAAAGATGCCTGTCAAGGCCAGTATTGGGCTGCGGGAAAACCCATGATGCCACCGTTCCAGTGTCTCCCCCATGTCTGTTTGGCAATGTCAGGAGGGACTTATTCTACCTCCAAGGTGGAATAAGTCCCCCGTCTAACTTAGCAGCCCTGGATGTACAGAGCTGAGACCAGAATTGGCCCTTTATTTCCAGGGTCAGAGTCATGCCTCCGGCCCGTCCACATGCCACCTCCAGCCTGTCCCTTCCCACCCCACATTTCCTCTATATGTGTGGAGAGCTTAGGAAAGGGAATAGTTTGGTGGGGCATATATGTCCAAACCGGACATAAATCTCCACTAAACGCAGTGCAGAATGACCCCCATACTGTATTCAAAATCAATTAGCCTGCAGATTTATTTTCAAAAATACATTGGGTCGGTAAAGATATACCTTTTTCCAAAATGGGTGACTAAACATTCACAATAAATCTTAAGGAAAAAAAAAAAAAAGCACCTAATGCCAGAACCTTAGATTTTAACTTTAAAAAGCTTTCCTATGAATTAGAGTAGCTCTGGCGATCTCTAGAAAAATGTCAATTTTCTAATCACAAAATGGAACATTTTTCTTAGAGAAATACAATTTCAAAATCACATTTTTGAAATGTGACTAGGAGTGTTGCACATATAGTAATATTGTCTTTTGAAGTTTCTAAGAATTCAGAGAGCTCCAAAATTATATAATTCATACCACTGAGCATGAACAAGCATTTACAGGCAAAGCAAAGAAAGAAGTGGGGTCAGGATAGTGGATGTAGGTTGCACCTGATCGGTACTCATGTTGTGTCTTCCCCTTTTTTTTTTTCCTTCAAAATCATTGTTGCAATGGGCTGGAAGCACAAAAGAAGGAAGCAATCAGCAGTCCAGTCACCATCTGCGGTGCAAGGGCTGATGGACTCATGAATTCCCGAGGCCGCGGGCAGGGTCCCGGCGGCCGATATTAACCGGGCGCGCGGCCCGGCGCGGGGACCCTGTGCGTGGCCTTAGGCGGGGAGCGTGCGCGCGGCCCGGGTTGGGCGCGCGCGCGTCTTTTGAATTGATTGGCTCCCGTGGGTCGCGGCCGCACGGGAGCCAATTAGTGCAGCGGATGTTGGGAGCGGGGGGGAGGGTAGGAGCTGAGCTGAGCAGCCTCCGCGTGGTCAGTCAGGCGGAGGCTGCGTTCGGTGCCGGCGTGGAGACTTTGAGGTGCTGCGGGGATCGGTGGCCAGCTGTCCAGGATCCAGTGGGGAGCTCGGCGGTGATCGGAGGCGCCTCGGGCGGAGTGAGTGTGGGAGCATTTTTCCGGCGCCGGTCCGGAAGCTCGACTGAAGGTAGCAGGTGTTTCGGGTGGCAGCACGTGGTGGGCCTAGCTGTTTGGAGTCCGGTTGCTGGACGCAGCAGGTCCTGTGGCTGTGCTGGTTGCTGGGAGGACATGCCTGGCAAGGCTACGGCAGGGGGTTTGGCCCCTGCTAAGGATGGGGCGTGGGGGTGGGGGTCGAGGTCTAGAGGGGGCACTGGGAGGGGTGGGGGGTTGCCTGGGCTGGGCTCTGGGGGTGGGGGTGGAGTTGTGGTAAGGGGTTAGGGGGGCAAAAGGGGCCAGGGAGATGCGGTGCGGGGCCGCAAAGGCGGTAGGGGTTCCCGCCCTCTCGGTGGAGCCCAGGGGGTGGGGGAGGGGTGGCAGGGAGGGGCTGGAGCGGGGCCGCGTACGGGCAGGGGATGTGGGGGAGGGGGTAGGGGTAGGGGCTGTGGGGGGGGGGGCGGGGGGTGATGTCGGGGCACCGGGCCCAGGGGGAGGGTTGTGGCCCGATGCGGCTCCGTGGGTTGCTAGCTGTGGCGGGGCCGCGGGGTGGTTCCCGGGCCCCGGTGGTTTTGGCACTCTGGGGGTGCTTCCCCTTGGGAGCAGGGGCTGTCTGGGGGGCAGGGTTCTTCTAGGGCGGGGTGGGGCGGTCCTTGGTCTCCGGCCTGGCCGGTGTCGGTTCCCCCCCTGTTTTCCCCTTTTTTGTCTCCACAGGTGCAGTTTTGATGCAACCCGCGTGGCCTGTGGGCGCAGCTGGCGGAGAGGGCTGGATGAGTCCTGCGGCATGAGCCGAGTCGCAGCGTGGAGCGGCGGCGGAGTCAGCCCAAGGGTGCCCAAGTGATGTCGCGCGCGCTGATGGCAAGGACCTTGCAGTTGCTGGTGAGCTGGCTGCGGAGCCAGGTGAGTTGCTGGGGGATGGGGGAGGGTCGCCAAGTGCCGGAATTGTGGGCGGGGGTGCCGCGTATGCGGCGGCGTTAAAATTAGGATGCGGCGCTACATTGATATCTTCTGTTTGTTAGAGGGGAGGAGGCGCTCGGGCGGGAGTCGGCAGAAGAGAACGGACGATGAGAAGGCCGGTCGGGTGTGGAAGGTGGCACATAATGTGGTTAACTGGACGCGCGTTCCTTTTGCGGTTGGCCAGGGTTTGGGGCCGGCACGATCCGGCGCAGTATGGGAGGTTGTTAGCGTACGCCGATTCCATCCTCGAGGCGTCTCAGACGCACGACGGCTGGTCTTGGATGAACTACGACGAAAAGTTCCGGGACAGGATGGAGGAGAGCCGATCGCTTTCGTGGGGCACGCAGGACATTAACCTGTGGTTGACCCAGACGTCGGCGAGGTCCGGCGCGGGTGCTGGTGGCAGGGGAAAGAGTGGCGTCGGGGCGGTGGGGGGGTGGCACGGCCCTTTCGGGGGGGGGGCAGCCGGGGGGCCCTCAAAGGCAGTCTCGGCCGGGAGCGGGGACGTGTGCTGGCGTTTCAACCGCTCCTCTTGCCCTTCCCGATTGCAAATTCCAGCACGCCTGTTTCTTGTGCGGGAGTCCCCATTCCACTGTCCCGTGCATTAAGAGGGGCGCCTCTGGCATGGCCGGTCCCACCCCAAACAGGGCAGTGCATGGCGTGGGCGCGCCCCTTCCCCGGTTCGTGTGGAGGCCTTTTCGGGTGGCTAAGTCGTCATCCCCGGAGGCGTGAGGCGGCGATACTGGGGTTTGCGTTTCTGAATGGCTTCGTTATCCCGGTGCGGGGGATGGTGTCGGCGCCGTCTGCTAGGAACTCCCCTTCGGTACGTTGTTGGGCGGAGGGTCCAGGGCAAATTGTTGAGCGAATTGCAGTTGGGGAGGGTGGCGGGCCCCTTCTTGGAGCCTCCATTTTCTAACATGGTGATTTCGCCTTGGGGTATTGTTCCCAAGGCAGAGCCGGGCATATTCCGGTTGATTCCTCATTTGTCTTGTCCGATCGGGGCTTCCATGAACGATTCTCTTCCGCGTCGCTTTTGTACGGTTCGCTACGGGTCCTTCGATAAGGCTGCTTTGCTGGTCTTACTTCCCCTTATTGGGGTTATGCTTTCAAAAGGGGTATTATTTCGACAGGTGCATGCCGCTGGGCTGTTCTATCTCTTGCGCTTGCTTTGCGTTGTTTAGTACCTTCTGGGAGTGGGTGCTGGTTCGCGCATCTGGCCTGTCTTCTGTGGTGCCTTACCTGGACGATTTTGTTTGTAGGAGCAGCGCACTCCGGGGAATGTCAGGGGCTGTTATCTGTGTTTGTGCGGCTGGCACAGGAGTTTGGGGTCCCCTTGGCAGATGGGAAGACCGCAGGTCCGACGGCACGGTTGACCTTTTTTGGGTGTGGAGTTGGATGCGGTGGTCATGGTGGCGCGTTTGCCGCAAGTCAAAGTCGCTCACTGCGGATTTCAGTGGCCAACGGGTTGTCGGCCTGCACGGTTTCTTTGCGGGAGTTGCAGTCCTTCAATTTTGCCGGTCGGCGATTTCGATGGGGCGGGTGTTTCCAGAAGGTTGGCCTGTGTGACGGTCGGGGTGCGGAAGCCTCATCACCGGATTCAGGTGACGGCAGCGATGCGGGCAGATTTGCGGGTGTGGGGTCGTTTTTTGGGAGACTTCAATGGGACGTCTGTTTTGTTGGAGCCAGAGGCATCCAGTGCTGACTTGCAGTTGTACACTGCTGCGGCGGGGGGGGGGGGGGTGGGCTTGGGTGTGTATTTTGGGGGGGCCTGGTGCGCGGATTGGTGGCCAGAGTCTTGGCGTGTGGCGGGCCTGACCAGGAATGGCACAGTTGTGGAGCTCTTTCTGATTCGTGTAGTTTGGGCGCTCTGGCCGGAGCGCCTTCGGAACCGGGGGGTGCTTCGGTGGTGTGATAATTCAGCGGTGGTAAGTGTGCTTAACAGATACACTCCGAGGTGCCTGATGGTAGCTGGCTTGATGCGGGAAGTCGTCTTAGCATGTTTCCAATTGAATGTGGTGGTGGGGGCTCGACATATACCAGGGTGCACTAGCGAGCTGGCTGATGCTCTTTCTCGTTTCGGTGGGAGCCGTTCCGGGCGCTGGCCCCGAGGCGGACTAGGACGGATCTGTGGTCCCTGAGGCCTTGTGGAACATTGCCTCGAGAGATGATAGATCTGCTGAGGAACTCAGTGTCTGCGGGGACATGGGCTTCGTACCGGCGTGGGTGCGACAGGGTGGTCGCCTTTTTGTTAATGTGCGGGTGGCAGGTGGGGGGGGTCCCAGGGGACTTGATGGCTCAATCTATTGTGGCGGCCAAAGGTGCAGGGTTTTCCTCGGTCGGCAGTGCGCTCGCATTTGGCGGGGTTTACCTTTTTTGCGAGCGTGGTGGGTTGGGGCCCCTCGCCTGGGGGGGGTTTAATGCATTGGCTTCTGCAGGGTTGGGAGCGGGTGCAGCTACCGCCTCGCGATTCGCGGTTGCCGATCACGCATGGGCTCCTGGTGCGGGTTTGCGGGGCCTTAGGCAGGTGGCTTCGTCTGAGTACGAGGCTTCCTTGTTCGGGCGCTGTTTTGCCTAGCCTTTTTTGGGGCGTTTCGTATCGGGGAACTGGTTGCGGGCTCGGGCCGGGGGGGGGGTGGTGGGGGGCTGCTTGTGCGTCATGTTCAGGTAGTAGAGGGGGGGTGTGGATCCTTTTGGACAAGTCCAAAAACAGATCCGCTTGGAAAAGGTTTGTGGGTGTGTCTCGGCGGGGGCACAGAGCCGCGGACTTGCCCGGTGCGGGCGCTGCGGCAGTATTTCACTGTGCATCCAGTGGTCACAGTCTGTTTTTTCGTGCACGCGGATTCTCGGGTTTTAACCCGTTTCCGGATTTCTGCGGTGTTGTGGCTGGTGCTGTCTGCGGTGGGGGAAGTTCCGCTGCGTTTTGCTCCGCACTTCTTTCGGAGTGGGGCTGCCACTAGTGCGGCAGCTGCGGGGTTACCGGGACATGTCATTCAGGGCATTGGGAGGTGGCGTTCTTCGGTTTTTAAAGGGTATGTTCTGCTGTAGGTGCCGGGATGCTGTGGGTTGGGGCTTTACCTCTCTATTTCTTTTTCAGGTGGGGGTGTCAGACCTGGTGGATGTGGGGTTGCTGGCCACTTTTTCGTCCATTGGGCGGGTCTGCGCGCGGCGGACCGCCCTATCGGCGCCAAGTTGGGACTGGACCCGTCATCGGTGGCTGTTCAATGGCTGGGTGTGCGAGGCATGCGGTGGCCACAGTTGCTGCCTTTGCTACGACGCCACGGGAGGACGTCGCGGTGGCCGGCCGCCCTGTTGGTGCATCTGGGTGGCAATGACCTGGTGTCCTGGTCCTGCCTGCAGCTGATCCGGGCAGTGCACGATGATCTGGGACTGGTGTTGCGGATGTTTCCCGGTGTTATTGTTATGTGGTCGGACTTCATTCCAAGGCCTGCCTGCCGGGATCAGCGTTGTTGGTCTCGGGAGTTGACCAAGGTCAATCGCCAGATTGGTCGTTGGGTCTGTGAGAGGGGTGGGTATCAGATCTTGCACGGCTGGGTGGATGTGGGGTGTTCGGGGATATATCGGGCTGATGGGGTTCATTTGTCGCCAGTTGGCATGGTCCTACTCCTTAATGACTGGCGGAGGCCTTGGAATATATGTCTGGCCATGATGCACGCTGGTCGCAGCTTGGGGCCAGGGGGGGGCGGCACATGAACAGTTTTATGTGCCGGTGGCGGGATCCCGGAGGTTTCCGGGGTCCGGACCAGCAGGCTTCACTTGGGCGGGGGCGGGGTGCCCCTGACCTGGTCAAACCCTCGGCCGACTTTTGCTTAGCATGGCGAAGTCGGGGAGAGGGGTACGGTAACTTGCCGGGTGGCGAGTTATGGCATTAGTGATAGCAGGCACTTTGCTGAGGTAGGGCTGGTGCAGCCGGGTGCCGCTAATTGGGGGTTGGAAAGTTTTATTGTTGGTTTGTTAAATTGTTATGGCTAATAAAAGCTGCGACCAGTTGTGTTCCATGAAATTATGGTGTTATGTCTTTTGTTGGGGCAGGGTAGGGGCGGGGTTGTTGTGGGGGGGGGTGCGAGAAGTAGGGGCCTGGAGTGCCGGGTCCGCCTGCCTCGGTTATCCCGAGGCCGCGGGCAGGGTCCCGGCGGCCGATATTAACCGGGCGCACGGCCCGGCGCGGGGACCCTGTGCGCGGCCTTAGGTGGGGAGCGCGCGCGCGGCCCGGGTTGGGCGCGCGCGCATCTTTTGAATTGATTGGCTCCCGTGGGTCGCGGCCGCACGGGAGCCAATTAGTGCAGCAGATGTTGGGAGCGAGGGGGAGGGTAGGAGCTGAGCAGCCTCCGCATGGTCAGTCAGGCGGAGGCTGCGTTCGGTGCCGGCGTCCCACCCACCCACCCAAACGGTGGGCGGGGGGGGTTTGGGGTGTTGCAGCGGGGGGGGGGGCGGGATACCGGAGGTTTCTGGGGTCCGGACCAGCAGGCTTCACTTGGGCGGGGGCGGGGTGCCCCTGACCCGGTCAAACCTCGGCCGACTTTTGCTTAGCATGGCGAAGTCGGGGAGAGGGGTATGGTAACTTGCCGGGTGGCGAGTTATGGCATTAGCGGTGGCAGGCACTTTGCTGAGGTAGGGCTGGTGCAGCCGGGTGCCGCTAATTGGGGGTTGGAAAGTTTTATTGTTGGTTTGTTAAATTGTTATGGCTAATAAAAGCTGCGACCAGTTGTGTTCCATGAAATTATGGTGTTATGTCTTTTGTTGGGGCAGGGTAGGGGCGGGGTTGTTGGGGGGGGGTGCGAGAAGTAGGGGCCTGGAGCGCCGGGTCCGCCTGCCTCGGTTATCAGCCAGGTGATGTGGCTACTTCTCTGGTGCACTCATAGTTACACCATAGGCAAAAGAAGGTCTTTTAGCATCACCAAAGTTTGAGATCACTCAACCCAAAGCTACAAATTGTGCCTGAGAGATCACCCATGTGAGATGCAAGAAAAGCACTGGGAAACACTGCCCTTAGAGAATGGCACCATGAGCTCGGAGTCTACCTCAAGTTCAGCTACTTCAGAAGTGGAGAACTTGGCAGCGGAAGTTGGGCTACAAATCTTGGATGTTTCTGCTGCTGGACAGAGAGGGTGACATTCATGGGAGCATCTAAAATCTCAAGACTTCTTGATGACCATCTAAGAAAGCTTTAAGTAAGACAGAGATCAAGATGACATTAGTGAAACCAAAGCTTTTAAAATTTGAGATGCTGTGGGAAGGATTCTCAATGTTAAAACAATCTTTATTGTTTCTACTAGCTTCCATTGGAAATGATTTTGAAGTGACAGCTCAGAGGGTGGAAGTTCATGAGCAAGTTCTGGGTGCTCTGAAACAGTGAATTAATATTGTAGAGGACAAAATGAAAGATGTATATGCCATGGACTTGGCTTTAATGAAGGATTCTAAAAAGGTACATCGTAAACTGCAAACCATAGAGAATTCTCTGACAGAAAAGGTATCTTTGCTTGTTGAGTTTTATTTATTTACTTATTCATTTTGTAGACCACCCATCTCCAAACGCTCCAGAGCAGTTAATCTATCAAAGAAATAGCAATAACATACATATTTCAAATTATTATCTCCTTTACATTCTGACATTAAAACATAAATTCAGTCATAAGCAGTGTTACTTCAATTTCCACTGAGGTATATGTTGTAAAAATCCCCTCTGAGTCTGTTTCTCTGCTTGTTACAGCTTTTTACCTGCCGACGGCTAAGAAGGAATATGGAGTGCAGCGTTCCTCTCCTCCATTATCCCTTCATTGTCTAGATTTAACAGGTTTTTGAATTCAGATATGGAGCATGTTGGAACGTTTACCTTGCTTATAACTGTTGTAGTGGAAACAATTGGATTTTGAAGATGTTTTTCAGAGTTACAGAGAAAACTTTAATGAATTGTAATATTGGAATTTTCCCAGATGTTCTCAAGGCAACATGAAAGTGGAAGAAGCAGTTTTTGATATTGAGACCTAGGGTCTTTCAATTAGGAGGGCTCTTCATTTTCTGCTTTCCCTGCAAATGTTTGATCAAGCTCCTTGGTCTGAATTATATATTTTTTGAGCTACAGCAGCTCTCCGTGTTTCTTAGTAATAAGTCTGCTGTGGGACTTATTGTGGAGCTTCCAGGATCTGCTAGTATTTCACAGATTACATCTGTGGAACAATAGTTTGAGGATTGAAATGGACGCTAGTACCTTTCTATGTTAATCACCTATAGCCATAATTTTTTGGGTTAGTGTCTTTTTTTTTTGGGGGGGGGGGTCTTTTCGAAGATACCTGTAAAATGTTTCTTACAGATATGATTAATATAGCTAATTTCTGGGGAACCTCATTTCTCTGTAACAAGTGTTTGTATCCTTGTGTATATTTAGAAAATTACATAGATATACAATAAAATAACAAAACAAGCTCAGAAATGATTTACAAGTTTCAGATTCATTCACACTCAATCAATGATTGTTGTAAAGCTACAGTAGTACTCCAGCTAAAAAATTACATGAACTTTAATAGAAAAAACTAAATTTGGATGCAAATAAAGCCTGAATGTCATGAAAAGTGAGTATGTCATTGGATGAATGAGTATTTGTAAATCTTGCCATTGTAATAGCCACTTCTTCTGGTGACAAACACGTTTTGTGAACTGTCTTGAATATTTTATTTCTCAGTTGAATATTTCAAAAATATTTGGTTATTTCAATAATTGCTGTTTGAGGTTTCCTTAACCTTTGAGTGCAGTAATGGTGATTGGATTGTTTTAACTGGAATTCTGTGAATATTATTATAATGTACATCAGAATTTTTTTTTAAAGATCAGTTATAAGCAGTGTTAAATAATGCATATCCCCTAAAGTCATTGACTAATTTATCTTCCAAAAAACAAGTATGAAAATAATTCATAAAAGGCACATTGATTTCAGAAAATAAATAAAGCATGTAAAAAAAATGTTTGCCAGATTCAGCTTAGCCTTTCTTATTGCGTCCCATTTCTTAAAGGTTTTATGATGATAGAAATGGTTTTTTTACTCCAGATATTAAAAGTCAAAATGTATCAAAACGTCATGAACTCTTATAAATTAATAAATTCTGTGGTGTGCCTATTGATATTGAATTAGGACATGTTCCCAAGAAAATAAAAATGTTGATTTATCGAAAGATTTTATTGCAATAGCATGAACTATATTTGAGATTTTTTAATATGATTTCTGCATTCTTTATCAAATTTGCTTTATTATTTTTCATTATTTTTCTTCCTGACAAATTCAGTTACAGAAAATGAGCTCCAGTTCTCCGTTGTCCTTTGTAATCCTTCTGAAAATTAATATTCCCATATTAATAATGTAGTGATATGGATGCATAAACAGAACTTTCATTCAGCAGAGTTATATGAACTTGTTAATCAGATTGACTGATTCAGGCTTCACTGATAAATTAGGTTAAGAATTGTAGCATCACTGGCAGAAAATGAATCATATGAATGAATAACAGGGGCACTCACACCGCTACAACCCATTCCCACCAGCAACCAAGGATAAAAAAAATCTACAAACACAAGTAATTGGAAAAAAAATT
Source organism: Ichthyophis bannanicus (assembly GCA_033557465.1). Lineage (NCBI taxonomy): Eukaryota > Metazoa > Chordata > Amphibia > Gymnophiona > Ichthyophiidae > Ichthyophis > Ichthyophis bannanicus. The sequence goes on along the minus strand of CM066035.1, from coordinate 448,650,668 downwards.
GCCACAACTTTAATTCAACATCCACAACTTGTCCACAGAATGATATTCACAACAATTTTGTTAAATTATTCAAACAAACAGGCTAGATGGTGATGTCCTTAGCCCTGAACTGCCCATCGTCCCTGTATTCACAATGCCACCATTTCCCCAGGCTGCGGCATACTTCCACTGTGGGAGCATTCTTTGTGACTTGAGATGCACATGGCAGTAACGCCCATGATGCGGGATATCAAAGTCACAGTTCTGCTGTCTCCCTCCCTGCCTTTAGGGAATAACATAACAGTAAGGGGAAGTCACAAACTTTCAAATAATATCCAAGCTGCAACAATAAACTCCCTACCCCAAAGACTCAACCACCCACAATGCTAAAAGCCAGAATACAAACTACCATAACTACAGTCATAAAACAACTGCCCCATCCCCATCCCAAAAATGAGGGAAGGGAGTGCGGGTGTTAGTCTCCTCACTGCCACCCACCACTTAAAGCCCGCTGCTGACTGCAGAGTCCCCCAAAACTGAAGGTGAGCCTGTACAGTTGGGGTCCTTGCTTTTTTATACCTAATTCCCACCTCCTATCCAGCCCCCCATGCCCCTCCTCCTCTTCCCTTGGTAAATGGGTTGCGGGCTCAACCATGTTAGAAGCCCACTCCCTATTCACTCAGGGACGGAAAGCTGAGCTCAATTAAATTGAACCTTCTGATATTGGTATGAGGTTTGGAGGCAGCTCATGTGTCTTTATCTTTATCATCATTTGATATACCACCCTAGGCAGCAAGGCATCAGAGCGGTTTACAAAAATCTAAATTAGAAATAAGGAAAAGGAAAAAAAAATGCCAATCATATAAAGGACAGGACAGAGAAGAAAGAGAATGAAGAAGAGAGAAATGGGCAGATGGGGAGGAGAGGAGAAGAACTTCGACTAAGGTTTGGGAGTGGGCCGCCATGTCCAGGGAAAAGGGATAGGAGGCATGGTCCATGGGGCTAAGAGTGGAGAGTCTGAGGTTGAGGAAGAGGGCAAGGAAGAGGCTGGGGGCAAAGGAAGAGGAAGGGGGCAAAGGAAGAGGCTGAGAGTTAAGAGGAAGAGGACAAGGAACAAAGAGAGTCTAGATAGATGAGGGGAAGCAGGGGGTATACTGCAGGTATAAAGTGGTCATGCTGAACCTACAGGCTGGACCCCACTAAGGTCCCCACCTAAGGGTCACACCAAAGGGCCCTCTGGCGAGGCCCTCAGGCATGGGCCCACCAGGCGCAGGCACGCCCAGGCACGCCTTTGCTTTAAAGAAAGCAGGTGAAGTTCCTTGGCTCTGATTGGCCTCAGCACCAGGGGGGTTGGGAGGAAGCTGGGATTCCCTCTTTCAACTCCCGCCTAACCCGCCACCAATCGGACTCTCCAGCAGGGAGCGAGCAGGTAAGCACCTCCTCGCTCCCCACCAAATACACCTCTCATCCGCAGCAGCCTCTTCTCACCGAAACTGTTTTAAATTTAAAGATTTAAAGGGTAGGACTCAATGTTTAAAAAAAGTCATAGTCAGACAGAGGCAATTGATGCAGTTTGTGATTAAGGGAGCACTGCTGGGTCCCAGCAGAGTTGTGCACAGCTATGCTATAACTATTTAAAGAAGCCATACTCATAACATTAAAAATAAAAGCAAATGAAGCTGCAATCCTCGGCTAGAACAGGCTCGAGGGCTTAAGAACAGTAGTGCACTGTGCCAGTTTTTAAAATTAAAGGGGACAGTGGTCCTAAAATTGAGTGAAATTGGGCCAGAAGTGGACAGATCTAGGAAGAGATTCCCTGACAGGAGGGGGAGCAAGGAATATCTGAAGAAAGAAAGGTTCCGTGACCTGTCAGCCAAACATTTACAGGGTCAGTGCCCTGTTTTGGTAAAAGTGCCAGTAACACAGTAAAAAATGTAGGAATTACAGCCAGTGGCCAGAGGGGTACAGATTAAAGTGGGCAGTGTTTTTTAGAGTGGGTACATTATAAGCTATCAGAGTTATCCAGATAAATCCAATTGTTAGCTACTAGCTGAAATGTCCTAGGCAAACTGTAGCTGCAAAAACATTAGCAGGATTAAAAGATGGAATTCATGAAGGCTTTCTTGAGGTATAGTTAAACTTTGGTTGCTTATCGCTGATATCCATTGCAGGCAGGCCAAAGTTACCAGGATAACTCTGCAAAGTCAATGGTTGGCCTAAGGTTATTTATGTATTTACATTATCTTATATACCGCGCTATTCTGCATCAGTGCGGTTTACATTGAACAAACTGAAATTACATTGAACAGGGCATTATAACTTGGAGATAACTATTTTACAGGGAACATGGGCTATGGAGGGTTAAGTGGCTTGCCCAAGACCACAAGGAGCACCTGTGGGACTAGAAACCCCAGTCCTTCCGGCCCAAGGTTGCTGTCCTCTAGTGGGATTTGAACCCCTGATCTTCTGGCCTGAAGTACCTTGCTCCAACCACTAGGCCACTCCTCCACTATTGGGCAGTCTATGTTAAATTATATTAGCCTATGCTTATTTGGGCTGAATATCCAGATGAAATTATTGTAATTAGATGAGCTGTCTGGTTAACTTCATTCTCAGATGATCAGCTTAATATTTGATTTGAGCTTTAGTTGCTTGTTTTACTCCAGATATACTATGGGCCCGAATTTCAATTGGGCAGTGTTACGTGCCGTGCCAACGCATAGTCCACCCACCTCCCGCCTAACCCACAAACTGATTGGACTCTACAGCAGGGAGTGGGCAGGTAAGCTCCTGTCCGCTCCCCACCGAAAAGACCTATCAGCTTCAGAAGCCTCTTCCCGCCGAAACTGCTTTAAATTTAATGCTCCTGCAAGATGTGCCCACGCCTAAGGGCCTTGCCAGAGGGCCCTTCGGCATGACCCTTAGGCGGGGAACGTCAGTGGAAAACGCTACTGAAGACAACACTCAAGATAACTAACTGCAAACAATCACACTTCACTTTGCGTATCTGCTTCTTTAATATATTGATTACTGCATCCCATGCTTTACAAATTACAAATACTATGTGCTGTCTCATGCAAATGCAATGTGTGCCTTCTAGTCAGTCCTGACTCCTGGCGACCCAGAAGCTCCTGGGTTTTCTTGGCAGTGTCACCGGAAGTAGATTGCCAGGCCTTTCTTCCGAGGCAATGGAGGGTTATGTGACTTGCCCAAGGCTACAAGGAGTGCTAGTGGGAATCAAACCCTGGTTGTTTGGTTATCAAGCCAGTTGTATAAACATGTATTACTGAAACATGATATGTGATACTGTCTTACAACACTGATACTTACTATTAAATTGTCTGTACTCTCACTGTTACTGAAAACTTGCCACAATCTGAATCAACACGTTGTTACTAACTGCGTCACTCACACTTCCAGAATAGTATACTCAAGATAACAACACTCAATATCCACAGCCTACCTCCCCTCTGCACACCCACAGAAAGAACAGACATTACACCCATACTCACCACTAAATCAACATCTATCCAACTATGGAAGCCAGTAATACCTTCATTTACCTCCTCATACTATCAATCCAGATAGTTTACACTCTCCTACATAAGCATAGTGAAAATCCATAAAACCATATCCCCATTATACATAATCCCAACAGATACAATGTAAACCATCAAATAATCAGCTATCCACTCAATCATAGAACATACCCTAATAACAGCCACTACCAAAACAGATTGTTACAAATACCCACATCTCTGATAAACAAAACTCCTGATAGCTCTAACCTCCCCTCTACGCTAAAATTCATCCTTATCAATGTTAGATCAATAAGAAATAAATTACCAATAATCATCGATCTAATTAAGGATGAAAAAACAGATATACTCTGTGTCACTGAGACATGGCTATCCCCGACCGATACTATACTAATTAACCAACTGAAAATGCAGAAATATGACCTATTCAACTGTCACCATGACACTAAAAGAGGTGGTGGAGCACTCATACTGTGCAAAAAGAAGCTCAGACTTTCCCCCTCAATCTCCACCAACCTTGATGGAATGGATATCCTCAAGGTAGAGAATAATAACTTCTGTCTCTGTCTCCTCTACAGACTTCCATCATCTGACCACTCCAAACTTACTCCAATCCTTGAACTAGCTTGCTCAGCTTCACTCAAAAATACCCCACATCATCTTAGGAGACCTGAATCGCCCATCCCTCAACCCATCACACATATCTAACTTCCTAGATTCAAATGACAGACATAGGCTTCCAACAAATTATACATTCATCCACACACCCAAAGGGAAACCCACTTGACATAGCCTTTATCCCAACCATAACTAGGGATCACTATATACATACCCCCACCCCATCAATAATTGAAGTCAGATCACCATCTAGTGACCTTCTATATACCCACATGAATCACATATACACCCCCCCCCCCCAACAAAACCACAAAACAGGAGATTTGCCTCTTTCAATAAAGATACATTCCTTGATAACATTCTAACCCAGCTTAAAATAGACTCTTGAGATGTTAACACATCACTAAATATATGGAACCAATCCATGCAGCAGACTGCCCTTCCTCCCTTTCAAACTCCACAAGCAACCATCAAAAAAATCTGAAAAATGGTTCATGCCTGAGCTCACAAAACTAAAAAAGACAATTAAGAAAACAAGAAAAAAGGTGGAGATGAACCAAAACACAAGAAAACAAACTACACTACATGACCCTGCTCACCACCTACAAAAATACAATTAACAACTCAAAAAAATGATTATTATACAAAGATTATAAACTCTTCACTGAACAGGCCAAGGGAACTCTTTTCAATTGTTAGATCTCTTACTAAAACCAATCAATCTGAAACAAAAACAAATAAAATAAACCTGCAAATCCTCACTACCCATTTTGCAGACAAAATAAAAAATAAAAATTCCAACCTTTTCCTCCCCCTAACTGGACACCCTAAAAACCCTATCAACTGGGAGAGCTTCCACCTAATAGATCACAAACACCTAATAAACATTATAACTAATAGTAACACCACAACCTCCCCCTTGATCCATGCCTAGTTCCATGGATTAAATCCTCCAAAGACAGCCTCGGTCCATACCTCTCTCTTTCAGAATCTCTTTCAGAAGGCACTATGTCTGCTAACCTCAAACTCACATCAATCTGCCTTATACTTAAGAATAAGACACTAGATGCAAAAGACCTGAACTCATATAGACCCATAGCCAGAATAATAGAAAAAGCCATCCAAATACAGCTTCAAGATTATATTGACCTCAATGCCCCACTAGATACTCACCAATTTGTTTTGTTTTTTGCCTTTTCCATGGAGTCAAAACTTTGTTTATAACTTTAATGGATTACCTCATTAGAGGCATAGATAATCATAAGCAGGCATTCATTCTCCTCTTTATAGACATTCGGCTTTTGACAACCTTAATCATAACATCCTAATCACAAGATTAGCTCAATTAGGTATAGGTGGCTCAGTACTACACTGGTTCAAGTTATACATCTCTAAACACAAGATCTGTGTCCAAGCAGGCCAAGACACATTTCCCCAAGACCAAGGAATTCCCCAAGGGTCTGCACTTTCTGCCCTACTTTTCAATTTGTACCTACAACCAATTACCATAATCTTCAGAAAGTTTAACATTGATTATTACATCTATGCTGATGACATTATGTTGTTCTGCCATGTAGACATAACTAAAGTTAATTATCACAAGCTCTCAGAATGTATCAGTAAAACCGAAGCCTGGTTGAATGCCAAAAACCTTAATATCAACTTCAAAAAAACAGAAGCATTATTTATTACAAGGAATCAAAATTTTACCCCTCCTCAAACCATCATTATTAATAACATGGCACTTCCTGTCAAACAGGAAGTGAAGTACATCATACTGGACCAAACTCTCAGCATGATCCTCCACCTAAAACAAACAGTACAAACCATTTTCTTCAAGCTTAAAACATTGCACCATCTCAGACCCTTACTTGACATCCATGACTTTAGGTCGGTAGTCCATGCCATCATTACTCCCCATTTCGACTACTGTAACATCTTGTTACAGGGTATACCAAGCAAAAACATAAGCGTCCTACAAAAAGCACAAAACATAACTGCCAGAATAATCTGAAAATTTCGTTTAGCTGATCACATAACCCCTATCTTACATGATCTCCACTATCGAGCCAGATAGAATACAAGATGCTGGTGACAATCTTCAAACAGATCAACAACATCTCTCCGTCATACCTACCCACATCCAAACCCCATCAGGTTCAAGATCCTGAAAGTAAAATGCAAACCATTCTCTTGTAATACCCCACTCCATTCGTAGGATGAAACAGATCAAGAGCTCCAGAGCATTCACATTCACCGCCTCAACCCTCTGGCACTCACTACCCCTATCGATTCGTATGATCAAAGACCTCCAGGTATTTAGAAGGGAGCTAAAAATGCACCTATTCACAGATCACTATAGAAATGCTACTGAAAACCCTGCCACACAAACAACCATTCACACATCCTATGACTACCTGCCTTACCCTGTAACCCACCCACCTTTATTCCGAAGTGGTTCACTACAGTTGTAGTTTGCAGTGCTGTGTACTTGTGATGGCTCACAGAGCCAGAGGTTGCGTCAACTCTCCGGACAGTTTTTGTTTTATTTGTGGGGAATATACCGTGAAAAAGCGGCAGAGGAACATTTCTGCATTTATTAAAAAAGTATATTTCGCCTATTTCGATTTGAAGTTAGGCGATCAAGACAAACCGTGGGCTCCTCACAAAGTGTGCAAGACATGTGAGGAAGATCTACGCTTATGGATGAAAGGTAAAAAAACAAGCATTTCGTTTCGGAATACCTATGATGTGGCGTGAACAAAGAGACCACAGCAGTGACTGCTATTTTTGCTCTTGCATTGTGAAGGGATACAACTTAAAAAATAAGAACGTAATAAGTTACCCCACCCTTTCCTCAGCAATTAGGCCTATGCCTCATAGCAACGAAGTACCTGTGCCTGAACCACCAAAATCTTTGGATCATATTTGTGTGGACAGTTCTGATCATGATGAGACTCATCAGATGGCTTTTCCCGATGAGTCCAGTACTTCCGAGTTTGAAACTGAACCAGATCCGAAACCTGAACTTTTCTCTCAAGCTGAATTGAATGATTTAGTCCGGGATTTAGGACTCCCAAAAGATGCTGCCCAACTGCTAGGTTCTCGGCTTAAACAGAAAAATCTATTGTCACCAGGAACAACTTTTTATTGGTACCGCAACCGCGAGACACAATTTTTGAAGTATTTCAGCAAAGAGGAAGATTTGGTATTTTGCAACGATATATACGGAGTGATGGAAAAGTTTAAACTCAAGTATGATCCTGCTGAATGGCGGCTGTTCATTGATTCGTCAAAAGACAGCATAAAAGGTGTTCTTCTTCATAATGGCAACACATTCGCTTGAGTTCCTATTGCTCACTCTGTTATTCTCCAAGAAAAATACGAGAATTTGGCCCTGATTCTTCAGAAGATTCGTTATGATGAGCATAAGTGGATGATTTGTGGAGACTTTAAAATTCTATCCATGCAATTAGGGCAGCAATCCGGTTTCACCAAATATCCCTGCTTCCTTTGCTTGTGGGATAGCCGGGCCCGCGACCTACACTGGGGGAAAAAAGACTGGCCAATTCGGGAGTATTTGAGACCCGGTGAGAAAAATGTTCTTCATGAGAGCTTGGTACCTCGTGATAAAATTCTATTACCACCTCTCCACATTAAGTTGGGTCTCATTAAGCAATTCATCAAGTCCCTTCCAAAAGATGGTGAGTGCTTTCGGTACCTTTGCTCAAAGTTCCCCCGACTTTCTGAAGCAAAGCTAAAGGAAGGAGTGTTTGTTGGCCCTGATATAAGGAAACTCATTTCAGATGGAGCATTCGCTGAAACGATGTCTGAGAAGGAAAAAGAAGCCTGGGATTCCTTCAAGGATGTTGTTCTCAAATTCTTGGGGAACAGGCGGGATGAGAACTATAAGGATATTGTTGCCAGGATGCTCAATGCCTTCAAAGAACAAGGCTGTAACATGAGCCTGAAAGTCCATTTCTTGCACTCCCATGTGAACTACTTTCCCGAAAACTTGGGGGCGTACAGTGAAGAACAAGGTGAAAGGTTTCACCAGGACATCAAGGACGCAGAGAGAAGGTACCAAGGAAGATGGAACACCACTATGATGGCTGATTTCTGCTGGTTGCTGCTGCGGGAAACCCCAGATGAAAAATACGCCAAGCAGCGCACCAAGAGAAGCATTCGGGGGAAGAAGAAACGGGCCCACCAGGAGATTGATTGACCCAAGAATGACTTTAAAATCTAAACTGTGTTGACAAATATCGTGTTTTTACTAAACTTTGAAATAAAAATTTGCTAGTTATTACCACAGTGTCGGATCTCATTTATTAGAATTTTATTTTCACACCATCGGGTGTTTGTCTTCATGTATTGCAATGGTGCGGTTTGCGTTTTCTATTCTTACATACATACCTGTACAACATTTTTTGCACATTTCTTTGCTTTGCTTTGTGTCTAACCTCGCTCTTATATGCTCAATGTTTGTGCACATGTATGTGGCTGTTTTAAGTGCAGACAATTTTGCTACCATCACGGTGTGTTTTGTTGACATTACTCTATTCTTATGTGCTGCCTTGTTACAATTTTCTTTATTCTTATTTGAATAACTACTAAACAATTAGTATAAAGAATTCATCCAAGAAACTTTTATCTCGATCGCACTCAATCTGAAACGTTCACCTCAAACTGCTAACCCAATGTAGCAAACAATCTGTACGTGATGGAGCAAATTGGTTACCAGATTTGGATTCAGCGCACCAAAAAACGTAAAAATCAATCGAAACATTAGAGGCAGTTTAAAAAAAATTTTTTTTAGTGTACCTGTGTAATGGTTTATGGACCTTCCTCCAGGAACTTATCCAAACCTTTTTTTAAACGCAGCTACACTAACATGTTTTACTACACCTCCGGTAACAAATTCCAGAGTTTGATTACACATTGAGTGTAAATATATTTTCTCTTATTAGAGTTAAATGGGTTACATTGTAGCTTCATCACATGTCCTCTAGTATTTCTACTTTTTTATGGCATAAACTACTAATCTACGTTAACCCGTTCCACTCCATTTATTAATTTTTAGACTTCTATCATATCTCCCCTCAGCCTTCCCTTTTCTAAATTGAAGAGCCATGCGCTTTTAAGCCTTTCCTCACTGGAGTATCCTTCCATCCCCCTTACCATTTTGGTGGCTCTTCTCTGTACCTTTTCTAATTCCGCTATATCCTTTTTAAGATACGGCGACCAGAATTGCCCAAAATATTTAAGGTGTGGTTGAACTATGGAATGATACAGAGGCATTATAATATCCTTTATTTTATTTTTCATTCCTTTCCTTATGATTCCTAGCATTCTATTTGCTTTCTTGGCCGCCGCTGCACACTGAACAGAAGGTTTCAACGTATTATCCATGATGACATCTAGATCTTTTTACTGGATGGTGGTTTCTAAGGTGGTACCTTGCATCGTGTAACCAAAGCTTGGGTTGTTCTTTCCTAGGTGAATAGCTTTGTTCTTGTCCACATTAAATTTTATGTCATATGAACGCCCATTCTTCCAATTTATCAAAATCCTCTTACGATTTTTCACAATCCTCTTGTGTTCTAACAACTTTGAATAATTTTGTGTCATGTGCAAATTTGATCTCCTCACTCGTTATTCCCATTTCCAGGTCATTTATGAATATGTTAAAAAGCCGCGGCCCAGCATAGATCCCTGTGGTATTCCACTATTTACTCTTCTCCATTGATAAAAGTGGCCATTTAGCCATGCCCTCTACTTTCTCTCTTTTAACCAGTTCCTAATCCACAATACTACACTGCCGGCAATCTCATGACTTTTTAATTTTGCCAAGAGTCTCTCATGAGGGACCTTGTCAAATGTTTCTGAAAATCCAGGTACACTGTATCAACTGGCTCATTTTTGTCTACTTGTTTATTTATAACCTTCAAAAAAATAACAGATTAGTAAGGCAAGACTTTCCTTGGCTAAATCCATGTTGGCTTTTTCCCATTAAACCATGACTATATATGTGATCTCAATTTTATTCTTTATAATGGTTTCTACCATTTTGCCCGGTACTGATGTCAGACTCACTGGTTTGAAGTTTCCCGGATCACCCCTAGAAGCCTTTTCAAATATTGGCGTTACATTGGCCAGTCTCCTCTCTTCAAGTACTACAGATGATTGTAATGATAGTTCAAAGATTATTAAAAGTAGGTCTGCAATCTCATATTTCAGCTCTTTCAATACCCTCGGATGTACACTATACCGTTCAGTCCAGGTGATTTGCTACTCTTCAATTTATCAAAAAGCTGTAATACATCTTCCTGATTTATCAACATTTCTTTCTTCCAATAATCACCTTTATATACCATTTCAGGCATGGGTAAATTCCATACATCTTTTTCAGTAAAGACTGAAGCAAAGAATTCATTCAGTTTTTTTGCTATGGCCTTGTCCTCATTTAGTGTCCCTTTTACTCCTCTATCATCCAATGGTCCAACTGACTCTCTCAAACGTTTTTTTGCTATGAATGTAAACATAGAAATAAAGAAAACAGAAAAATGATGATAGAAAAATACCACATGGCCTATCTACCTGTTATATGTAAAGTCCAATGTTTGCTCTCCCAGCATTGTACAATTAATGTTTTATTGTAAACCACACTGTTGCTAAAGAGCACGGTATAGAAAAGTTATAAATAAATAAATAAATAGACTCTAGTCTGTCCTTCCATATCAACAACTACTACAGTCCCCTTTTTCCCTTTAGAGATCCTCTGTGTTTGTCCCATGCTTTTTTGAATTTGGATACTGTCCTCATCTCTACCACCTCCACTGGGAGACTATTCCATGGATCCACCACTCTTTCCGTAAAGAAATAGTTCCACATATCACTCCTGAATCTATCCCCTTTCACCCTCATCCCATGCCCCCTCATAGCAGAACTTGTTTTCAATTGAAAGAGGCTCTCCCCCTGTGCATTTATGCCATGGAGGTATTTAAACGTCTCAATCATATCACCCCTATCCCGCCTTTCCTCTAAGGTGTACATATTAAGATGCTTAAGTCTGTCCTCATATGCTTTACAATGAAGACCACTAACCATTTTAGTAGCCACCCTCTGTATGTACTCCAGCCTGTTTATATCCTTTTGTAAGGTGTGGTCTCCAGAATTGCACACAATACTCCAAATGAGATTGTACCAAACACTTATGCAGAGGCACTATCACCTCCTTTTTCCTGCTAGCCATTCCTCTCCCTATGCAGCAAAGCAGCCTTCTAGCTTTTGCTGTTACCTTTTCTACCTGTTTAGATAATTTAAGATCATCAGACAAAACCGCGCCTAGGTCCTGCTCTTTTTTATTGGACAAAAGTAGTTCACCCCCTATACTATATTGCTCCCTTGGATTGCTGCAGCCCAAATGCATTTCATTGTATTTTTTACATTAAATCCCAGCTGCCAAATTCTAGTCCATTCTTCAAGCTTAGTTAGATTCCTCCTCATGTTATCTACACCTTCCTGGGTGTCTACTCTATTGCAGATTTTGGTATCATCCACAAAGAGGCAAACCTTACCCGACAGCCCTTCAGCTATATCACTAACAAAGATGTTAAAAAGAATCGGACCAAGGACAGATCCATGGGCATACCACTGGTAATGTCCTTCTCCTCAGAGTGAGCTCCATTTACCTGTACCCTTTGTCACCTCACACGCAACCAATTTCTAACCCAAGCAGTAACTTTAGGGTCCATCCCTAGGGTTCTCAGTTTGTATATAAGTCTCCTGTGAGGAACAGTGTCAAAGACTTTACTGAAATCTAAATATACCACATCTAGGGCTCTCTCTCAGTCCAACTCCCTGGTCACAAAGTCAAAGAATTCAATCAGATTTGCCTGACAAGACCTGCCTCTGGTGAATCCATGCTGCCTCGGATCCTGTAATCTGCTGGACTCCAAAAACCTCACTATTTTCTCTTTCAGCAGCGTTTCCAATAAATTTACTCACCACTGAAGTTAAACTAACTGGCCTGTAGTTTCCAACCACATCCTTACTTTTGTGTAAAGGGACCACATGAGCCTCTCTCCAGTCCTTTGGCACTACTCCAAAATCCAATGAGGCATTGAAAAGGTCAGTCAGTGGAGCTGCTAGAATGTCCCCAAGTTCTCTCAGTATTCTAGGGTTTATCCCATCCAGTCCCATCGCTTTGTCTACTTTAAGTTTAGCTAGTTTCTCACAAACACAGTCTTCTGAAAATTCTTCAAGATCCCCCTCACTTCTGTTCCTGTTTGTGGGTGTTTTCTGAGGTCCTGTTCCTGGTTCTTCATCTGTGAACACAGAACAGAAATATTTGTTAAGCAATTCCACTTTATCCTCGTCAGCTTCTACATATTCCTGCCCTTCACCCTTGAGTCTGATAATACCACTTATGCCCTTCCTCTTCTCACTAACATATCTGAAAAATATCTATTGCATTGGCTATTTCCTCCTCTTTTTGATTCTTTGTTTTCCTGACTACTTTGCTAGCTCCTCTAAGTTTTTCCATATATAGATACCTGTCTTCCTCTCTTTGTGATCTCTTGTATGTCATTAAGGCCTCCCTTTTTCTTCACCTTTTCAGCTACTTCTTTCGAAAACCATAGTGGTCTTCTTTTCCTTTTACCTTTATTTACCATTTTAACAAAAAGGTTGGTTGCCCTTAAAATATCCCCTTTCAGTTTCGTCCACTGTTTTTCTACATCCACCAGCTGTTCCTATCCTGGTAATGACTCCCTGAGGTATTGGACCATCTTGGCAAAGTTAGTTTTCCTAAAGTCTAAGAACCTCACTTTTGAATGGATTCTATCAGCCCTAGTCCTAATACTGAACGACACCTTCTGGTGATCACTGAGTGTAAAATGATCTCCCACTATAACATCAGAAACACTTTCACCATTGGTAAGCACCAAGTTCAATATGGCCCCTTCACGTGTGGGTTCTGTTACCAATTGCCTGAATAGTTCTCCCTGTAGAGAATCCAGGATCTCCTTACTTCAAGATGATACTGCAGCAGGAATGTACCAATCAACATCTGGCATATTGAAATCCCCTATCAGTAGCACTTCCCCATTTCTAGCAATGCTGCGTATGTTTTCAATTAATTCTCTGTCCACCTCTTCCTCTTGTGTGGGAGGTCTGTATATCATGCCAATGCAAATAGATTTCTCTTTCCCTCTTTCTAGTTTAACCCACAGTGCCTCTTCTCTCCCTTTTAAGATTTGTAATTCAAAGCTTTAATATTATTTTTTACATATAGTGCCACTTCTCCTCCCCTTCTTCCTCCCCTTTCCTTTCTGAATAAAGTATAACCTGGTATAGTTACATCCCAGTCATGGTTTTCTGTGAACCATGTTTCTGTAACTACCACTAAATCCAAGTCAGACACTCCCATTAAATCTTCAACTTCTGGGATCTTATTTCCCATGCTATGGGCATTTATACACACCACTTTCTATATGTTGTCCCTTTTACCCATTTCCATAAAGGTATTTAATGTTTCACTTACTTGGGGGCTTTCTTCAACCATCCCCAATGAATGTATTTTAAATCCCTCTTCAGTAGGTTAGCAAGTCTGCTACTGAAGACACGTTGACCTTTCTTGGATAGATGGACACCATCTCTGCTCTGCAGCCCTTGGAACAGCATCCCATGGTCCAGGAAACCAAAACGCTCTCGATGCATTCATCTCCAGGATGTGTGCTTCTCTGCCTTGGCCTTTACCCTCAACAGGGAGGATTAAAGAGAACACTACCTGTGCACTTATCTGCTTCACTCTCTGTCCTAGAGACATGAAGTCACTTTTCATATGCTCAGAGGGATACCTGGCAGTATCATTTGTGCCAACATGAGTTAGCAACATTGGGTAACAGTCAGTGGGCTTGATGAGTCTCGGCAAACTCTCCGTAATTTCTCAGATTTTGGCAGCTGACAGACAGCATATCTCTCTGGACAAGTCTGGTTCACAGATGTACGCCTCAGTACCCCTCAGAAGAGAGTCATCAACCACCACTACCTTTTGTTTCCTTGTGATCACTGATTCTGCAACTTTGGGGTACTTGAGCTCTGGTTCTTCCCTTTTCAGGGATACTTTCATCTCCTCCACTTCCAGGGCTGCATAATGGTTCTTCATTTCAAGGGCTGGAGAAGTTGGACTGGTGATTCTGAAGGCCCTGGTGACTTGTATCCAAACATCATTATTCAGTAGGCACCCATCTTCTCCTCTGCTGGAGAGCTTGGATGTTGCAAAAAGCATCTCATCAATGTACTTCTCACTGTCTTGAATGATCCTCAGCCTCGCCACCTTCTCTCTGAGTTCTTCCACTTGTTTCCTGAGAGCTTCAGCATGCAGGCACCCTGCACATGGAAATGGTCCTTCAACTGGCATTGGGACCTCTTCTGGACAGAGGCATAAGCTGTAACAGGGGCAACAATTCCTGATCTACATGTTGGTCTTGAACCTGTGACCCTTTTCTCATACACACACTAGTCATGTGTTTGGAACCACAGAGCAGTCATGAGGGGGAGGGGTGGTCATAAATCTATGGGTCTATATGTGGTCAATGTTGGGATGCATGTGGGCATGAGTTGGGGTATGCCTATATCTGCTTAGATCTCTGCGAACTCTCTGCCATACTTGTCTGACAAGGTATGTTCAGTAGATATGTGAGAGGGACATTTTGTTAGGTCTGTATGTTACACTGCTTTGCTATGCTGCTTTGCTATGCTGCTGGTTCAACTGCCATTCATGTCTTACATATGGGATCTGTCCTGTCAAAGGGCCAGGCCATGATACATGAATATACACATTGCAGACCATAGGGGTACTAGCAGAATGATCAATGTTTCCATTTCCTGGTGTGTGCTTGTGGGGCAGTCATGGAATAATCTCATATTTTCCTGATTAACATAGGGGGTTTTTTTTGTGGCTTCACATGTGGCTCTGATGGTTGTACCTGACGGAATGCTTACTTATGAAGGGGACACAGGTTCTCACGCAGATTATGGTTGTAATTTTGCAGATGAGGGGGTAAGGTAGGCATTTTTCTTCTGACATGGCCTGTTTTCATATTGCATACTATTCCTGCATCAGTGGCATATTTTTCCCCCACATGCACATATCCACTCAATGTATGTGGGTGGGGGGTGGGGGGGGGCATCCTGATCCCATCCACTCAGACAACTAACTGGGTGCCAGGATCCACTAATCATGGTGGACAACATGCTGGCCATTCCCTCCCTTCCTGCCATCATGGCACAACCTCTGCTTCAGTGCTGTAGGCAGCCTTATTGAAGTTTTATACATGCAGCTAAATGCAACTTGACACTCCTGGCCCCCTCCACCGGGGGACGTGGGCACATGTGCTCCTGCCTTAGACCTCATATGAAGGAATCGCCATGTGCTCTGCTGTAACCGCTGCTGACACTCTTGCCATCCAATGACAATGGCAACTGAAGTGTTACACCAGACATATAGGGCTGGACAAATGTTTGTCTGCAGAGGGGTGTGGCTGCAGGAGGAAGCCGTTTTAAAACGGCTTCAGAGTCAGTCTTAGAGAACAGGAAGGAGAACAAGTACAGGAACAGAGACAGATACGGACAGGAACACAGCCAAGAGAAAGAGAGCTGTAGAACAGAAGGCAGAGAGAAGCCTCTGCAATTGTCCAAGCCACTTCAACAAGGAAGGCACTCAGGAGGGCAGCAACCAGGGAAACCTTGGAACCCAGCTCCAGGCAAGAGGGATACTGGAGGGTCCATTCCCTGTACCTTTAAAGCAAAGCCAGAGCCTCTGTGGAAGCTAACCGAGGACAAGGCCAAGCAGTTTGCCTGCAGGACGAGAGAAAGCTCTGAGCACAGACAAGGCTTTGCTAGTAAAGAAGGTACGTCAGAATTACTTCCTAGCCAGAGACTTGTTGAAGATATTGTGCAACAATTGAAAGCTAGTGCTAATAAGTGCCGAGATAGCACGGCTGTAAAAGTAACACCTAACAGAAACACTTTCAGTAAATGGTTTGAAGCTGATATAAAAGCCATAGGGAAGAGCTTACGTAATAACCAATCTCCTATACTAGAGAAGGTCATGGCTAATGAGAGAGGAAACTTTCTAGAGCAGCTGCAAGAGGTTATCCAAGGTTTGCAGTGCAAGAGTTCCCCTAAGCAGAGCTGTGATGAAGAGAGTGAGGATATGATTATCGACGTAGCCAATATTCCTGAAACACCTGAATGTTATGAGATGGACTGTTCTCTGTGTAACATTGATCACTTAGATTTACATTAAACAAGCTTTGAGGGAGAAGAATCCAAAGTTGTTTTGTTGTTCAAGTTGCTGTGAAGAAACAGTTTTTGTACTTTATTTCTACTTTTCATTTGCTCCTGTTTCCTATTATTTTGGAAAGAAATTCTATGCTTTGCCTAAGCCTGTTGAACCCTTGTGAAAGGAAAAACCCCTAAATAAATTTATCTGTTCAAAAGACCCTCGTGCCACAACACATTTTGTTGAAGAGTGAAACTTAAAAACTACAAGTCCCAGCAACCCTTGCTGCTACATAGTAAAAAGACACTTGGAAACAAGATTGCGGTCACCCTTGCTATAGAGCCAATGGCCCTAGGCAGGGGAAGCGTGACAGTATCCAGGATGCACTGCTTCAGAATATTTTTGAATTGGGACACCTCTGGCCTGCTTTTCTCCGTTGGTGTTCCATACTGCTGTTCAGATGTGTTCCCCCTGTGACTGCTGTACTGATATGCTGGCTCTCATCCTGTCACCACTATTCTCACATCTGACAATATGATAGCCTTTGGCAGCAGCAGATTACATCTACCCACCATACTGTCTCCTACTAGGGGGGCCACATATCATATAGCTGCATGAATCACAGTTACATCACATTTTCTCATAGCTGTCTCCACTTACCAAGCAACCATGCATCTCTGAGGTGTCTTGTAACTAACTGCAGCTTGTCCCAGGCAAGACTGTGACAGGATAAAGGTAGAAGGAGCCTGGAAAACGGGCACACATGTCTGTAATCAGCATGTGGGCATTGACTACCATTGGCATATTCATGGAGTGGTAGTTGTGGTGGTTTCAATATGCCCTCTGCTCCTGATCCAGTGGCCTCAATGAAATGAGTGTAGTCAATGATACCTATGACATATTGGAAGTCAGCTACAGTATACCATACAATACCTGCATATTCTCTTTTCTCTAATCAGGCCTTGAAGGGAAGGTGATATAAGTATGGATCCTTCTCAGCAGCACAGAGGTGAAAACATTTATACAGTGACAGGTAGAAGACTGGGTGATGTCAGTGGTGGAACTCACCACATACTGGAAGCTTCGTCACCACAGTGGTTACCTTCAATACCACTGTCAGGGCATGGCTTCTAGGAGTGGCTGGCTCCAGGTATATATGCAGCATCCCACACTGCTCTGTTATGGTGGCACTATCCAGGCAGTAGCATTGGTACGCCTCCTCCTCAAACAGTTTCAGGTAAGTTATCCTGAGCCTGTGAACCCATGGGGTATGGTATATGTGCCTCCCATGCTGGACCAAAGCCTGCTATTTCTGCTGCACATAGTGCTGCCTCCTCTGACCCTTGACACATCACTGGCATCTCCTCCTATGCAGTCTGTGAAGGCCCCATATTTCACCAGGGATATCTGTCTGCAAGTATGGCTGCTAACGATGCTTCCAACGAACAGCTGCTCCGAACAACATGTACTGCCGTAGCACCAAGCTAAAAACACCTAAAAGCCTGGCCCAAAGTAAGCTGGTTTATAGTCTGCAGCTCTGCACCAGGCATCTCTGAATATTGCTGTAAACTGTGTATATTCCAGCTACACCCACATCATGCTTCGTTACATGCCTGCGGATGTCTAGTTATTGCTATGCTTACAGCATTGATATTTGTCCATCAGTGTTGGGCTGAATATCGTCAATAACCGGACTTCTGCTTCTTACATGGTTTTTACTGCTTTTTTGCCATAAAACCTCACCCAAAGGTTTGAATATTGTGCTCGCACTGTCCTGTCAGTCAAAAAAGACCAAACCCACTGTAACACTGTACTTGCAAGATTGTTGACTTCAAGTCAGGAGACCAAAATAGGATGATTGACTTTGTTGAATGCTGCTAATTTCTCTGGAGTCAGCAAAAGCACAGATCATCCCCTTATCACTCAAATTCCCCATGAACTCATCTCCATCCCCTCATCCCCTTCTTCACTCCCAACTCCTCCCCTCAACCTCTGCATCCCTTTCTTTCTTTTCTAAGATCTCTGAGTAGAAAACCACACATCTTTCCTCTTCCAAACTCACTACCTGCTCCTCTGATCCTATTCTCATAAGCTTCATCCACTGTCATCCCTTCCATTAGCCATATCCTCAACCTATCGCTTTGCACTGCAACTGTTCTTGCAGCCTTCAAGCATGCTGTGGTTGCACTTCTCCTCAAGAAACCCTTACTAAACCCTATTTGCCCTTCTAATTATTGACCCATAACCCTCCTCCCGTTTATTTCTAAATTACTTGAAATTGTGAATCACCGCCATTGCCTTGACTTCTGGATCCATTGCAATCTGGCTTCCGTCCTCTACATTCTACTGAAATGGCTCGTGACAAAGTTTCCAGTGACTTGTTTCTGGCCATATCCAAGGGTCTTTACTCATTCCTAATCCTTCTTAATCTTTCTGCTGCTTTTGAAACTGCTGCTTTTGACTTTCTGCTGCTTTTGACTCCTCGATACCTTGTCCTCGCTTGGTTTTAAGGGCTCTGTTCTATCTCTTCTTATCTCTACCACTGCACTTTAAGTGTAAGTTCTGGTAGATCCTCCTCTACTGCTATCCCTCTCTCAGTTGGTGTACCCCAAGGGTCTGTCTTGCGACCACCTCTTTTCTCTATATATGTCCAGTCCCTTGGTGCACACATATTATCCCATGGTTTTCAGTACCATCTTTATGCTGATGACTCAGATCTATCTCTCTACACTTGAAATCTCTCCAGGATTCCAGGCCCATAACTCAGCCTGCCTATCTGACATTGCTGCCTGGATGTCTTACCACCATTTGTAATTCAACATGACCAAAACTAAGCTTCTTATTTTCTCCCTAAACCCACCTCCCCCTTCTTTCTTCCTCTGTTTCTATGTATAATGCTCTACTCCTCCCTGTTGTTAATTTATAACATTAGCAAAATTATAACATTAGCAAAATTTGCCCCTTCCTTCCTGAACACTCTTTAGTCAACTCCCATCTAGGCTCTTTGCTGGTCTTCCTCTGAATCATCTCTCTATCCTTCAATCTGTTCAAAATTCATCTGTGCAACTAGTCTTCAACCAATCTCACTATGCTCATATACCCCCTCTTCTCAAGTTGCTTCATTGGCTCCCTATCTGCTTCCTTATCCAGTTCAAATTTCTCCTATTAACCTATAAGTACATTAATTCTGCTACTCCTTTTAGCTCTCCCTATACCCTTCCTCAGAAATTCTGTTCTGGCAGATCTCTTCTATCTGTGCCCTTCTCTCCCACTGCCAACTCCAATCTTTCCACCTTGCTGCTCCTTATGCCTGCAACTAACTGCCTGAGTCAGTACATCAGGCTTCATCTCTGCCCCTTTTCAAATCCAGGCTGAAAACTCATCTCTTTGAGGCTGCTTTTGGATTCTGATTTGTGTAGTCTCCTGCTCTTTAACTGTGTTTCCTTACCATCCCCCTAGACATATCCTAGTCCCCAGCTGTTGTGTTGTCTGTGTTGACTAGACCTTAAGCTCTGATGAGCAGGGATTTTGATTACATGTCTCTGTACAGTGCTGCATATACCTTGCAGTGCCATTCAAATGATCAGTAGTAGTAGTCGTAGTTTTCTAGTGGTTTCCATTGTGTTTCCCATACAAAAACTACATTGTCTTTTTCTGAGGGTTATTACCCTGGAAGTCTGAATAAGACCATTGTGTTCCCAATATTGACACATGGGATGTCTGATCAAATAGTCTTGAGTAGTTACCGTCCAGTGTCCAATTTGGGGGTCCAAATTAAGGTTATTGAGAAATATTTACATACAGATGGATGTAACAGTCAGTATCCTAATTAGGGTTGCAAACTGGTTTCACATGCTCCCAACATGCTTGATCCAGTCCTGGGTTTATCCCATTGTATTCAAGGACATGTAGTCTTGCTTTTCTTACAGAGTGCAATGAAGAAATCAGAACTATGTGTTCCGGAAGGAATCAGCTATTGAATAGCACACTTTCCGAGTAGACACCTGCAACATCACAATAGAACATAGATCTAGAGTGGCACATCTGGAATTAAGCCCTTTCAATATTTCTAGTATATCTTTTTTTCAGTGATGATTGTAAGCTACTCTACTCTTCAGACAAAAAGCAACCATGCTGAGAGATTGCAGTCATCTCAGCAGCCTGACCAGAACAAAATGTGACACAAATCTCACTCACCTGCTTGGAGAAAAAATCTGATTAGGGTACAGGATAACCTTTAAAAACCATCACATCACCCTATTCTTAAACATAAGTGCAGAATTTCTGAGCTACCCTGTTCCAGGAATAAGATTTGTTTGCCAGTTCTGGTTTAAAAGTTGCATTTCAGACAGTATGGTACTTGTAGTCCCTAATTTTACTCAGTTGAATCAGTCCTGCGGGTCCCATAATGCATCAGAAGAGGATTGTCAGAAATCTAGGACTGGCTTAAAATCTTACTCCTAGAACTGGGTAACTTGGCAATTCACAAATCAAGGATATGACCAGTTTTATGGGGGGAAGGCAGTAAGGAGCTGGAGAAAGTGAGAACCCTCCTCAGCCTTCATAATATGCCTTTCATTGAATTGGAAATTAAATGCAAATTAAAATCTCCTAACACCAAAGTAATCTCAGGATCAGAGCTGGTGCAAGCGCTGCATATGCCTTATAGCGCTATACAAATGATAAGCAGTAGTAGTAGTAAGATGTGCCCTAGGCGGCCCCTCCATCCTGCCACCCTCCGTGCCCCCCACCCACACTTTCACTGCCACCATTGCTGCCCCTCTCTGGGGCCTGTGAAGCAGCAATAGCCCCCAAACTGTGACACAGCGCTTACTAACACTCTGATGTTGTGTCACAGTTTCCTCCAGTTCACAATATGCCATTTCTGCATCCACTCAGATTCTATGTTCAGATTCGGAGGGGGACGGAAACGGCACATTGTGAAATGGAGGCAGGGCCGACCCGTCCATTGTGCGATAATGTTGTTCGCACAGGGCCCCGCGCGAACACCATTATGGCCCACCGGATGGCTTCAGAGGGAGCCAGGGAAGCCTGCGTGAGGCCCCAGCTCCCTCTGTACAACTGCCAGCGTTAAGATCCTTTTCCTTCAAGCTGGCGGCTGTTTGTATGATGCCGCGATTGCTGGGAAAGGTTAAAGGGAGGTGGGAACTTGGACTGGAAATAGGCTGTGATTAGGGAGGCTGGGACTGCAAATGGGCTGTGATGGTTGGGGGAGGGAACTTGGACTGGAAATGGGTTGTGATGGTGTGGGGGGCAAAATGGACTGGAAATGGGCTATGGTGGGGGGGAACGTGGACTGGAAATGGGCTGTGATGGGGGCTAGGACTGCAAATGGGCTGTGATGGTGGGAGGGGGGCCTAGGACAAAATAGGTTGTGATGGTGGGGGGGGGGGCTAGCACTGGAAATGGGCTGATGAAGAGCTGAAATAGGACTGGAAATGGGATGATGGGGGTTGGAATAGGACTGGAAGTGGGCTGATGAGGGGGCTAGGATTGGAAATTATCTGATGGGGGAGCTTGGAATGGAAATTGGCTGATGGGGGACTGGAATAGGACTGGAAGTGGGCTGATGGGGGCTGGAATAGGACTGGAAGTGGGCTGACGTTGGGGCTAGGATTGGAAATTGGTTGATGGGGGAGCTTGGCGTGGAAATTGGCTGATGGGGGGCTGGATTAGGACTGGAAATGGGCTGATGGGGGCTGGAATAGGAGTGGAAGTGAGCTGAGGAGGGGGTTAGGATGGGAAGTGTGCTGTTGGGGGAGCTTGGAGTGGAAATTGACTGATGGGGGGCTGGAATGGAACTGGAAAAGAGCATATGTGGGGCTAGGACTGGAAATGGGGGCTGATGGGGGGCATAGGAGGATGGGCCTAGAGGGGAAGTGGGCTGATGAGGGGGCTAGGATTGGAAATTGGCTGATGGGGGAGCTTGGAGTGGAAATTGACTGATGGGGGGCTGGAATGGAACTGGAAAAGAGCATATGTGGGGCTAGGACTGAGGGAGGAGTAGCCTAGTGGTTGGGGCAAGGTACTTCAGGCCGGAAGGTCGGGGGTTCAAATCCCACTAGAGGACAGCAACCTTGGGCCGGAAGGACTGGGGTTTCTAGTCCCACAGATGCTCCTTGTGGTCTTGGGCAAGCCACTTAAACCTCCATTGCCCATGTTCCCTGTAAGTATTAGTATATGTGTCTCATATCCCCGCATGTTAAATGTATCCCCCAATTGTGTTGTGGCCACTTTGATTGAAGGATAAGGCAGTATACAAAACTGTGTAAATAAAATAAAAATAAAATAAATAAATAAATGGGCTGATGAGGAGCTGGAATAGGACTAGAAATGGGCTGATGGGGGAGCTTGGACTGAAAATGGGTGATGGGCTAGAATAGGACTGGAAATGGGCTAATGTGGGGGCATGGGAGGATGGGACTAGAGGGGAGCAGATGCTGGGTGGGTCTAGAACTATAAGGGAGCTGATTTTGGGGGAGGACTAGAATGGATGTGGATGGGGATGGGAAATAAGAATGGAGAGGGGAAAATATATTTTGTGTGGAAGAAATGTCTACGATCGGCCAGGTATTGGGAGAGTAAGAGGGGATTGAGAATGGAAGGGTAAACTTCAAGTGGATGATAAAGGAATAAGGAAAGAAATGCGGAAAGAGAAAAAGGGAAACGATCAGTATATTAATGAAGATATAGAGAGTGAATGGAAAACATCTAAAAGAGAAGAAAGGACAAATGGATAGCTTGCAGAAGACATGAAGTAACCAGAAGAAAGTGACTGGAGCAATTGCAACTGAAAAATAAAATGCCCAAACAGAAGGTAGAAAAATACTTTTTATTTTGAATTTATTAACTGGTATATGTCTGGTCTGGGAAGTATGTATTGCTAACATCTTTGTGTTTTTGTTTAGTGTAAGAGGAAATTACTTTGTAGTTTTATTTCTCCAGTGTTGTACATTTTATGTTTGACTTTTGGAGTTCCCAGTTTAATTATTATCTTCCTATTTCTAAATTGTGATCCCTTGTTTTTTGTGTGGTGATGGTCTATGTTCTGTGTAACCGAGCTGAGGTATTCTGTTCATGTAGTTTCTGTTTGACAGTCCCACTTGTTCTCTTTCCCCCAGTGAGATGTATTGGTATTCTCTAAGATGTATTGGTTTAATATCTGCAGTGTTGCCTTTTGATAAGTAGGGTTTGGTGCTTTGTGAGTCCTGGTAGTGCTGTTATGATAGGGTGGATTTGCTCTGGATTCTAAATGGTCAGTGTTTATAGTACTTCCTAATGGGCCTGTCAGTTATCACTGCAATATAGTAATGTAGAAATTTGTTAGTCTTTCTTTATCCAGACACTCATTAAGAGGCATGTTTACTAAAAGTGCATGTTAATATTATGCAAATATCAATAAAATGAGACACATTATGCAAATGAGACCCTACAATTAATCTCCACATATGGCTCTGCACACCCCTTGGGCCACCCCTAACTGGAGGAAACCGTGACATACACCCCATCAACCATACACAGATCCCAAGCCTCTTTGTCACACCTCTTTAGTGTGATGCCTCAGGAGAGGGCTGGTGTCTTCACCCCTCCACCGGTGTACTATTGTTAATAGTAATAGAAGAATCTCTGCAAGTATACTCTATAAACATAGTCATTGTAGACATATTACTAACCGAGTTGTTTTGTATTCAAAACACATTCTTAAATGTATCGCTTTTCAATTTCTGACAGATGTATCTGTGAAGTGTTTTCATCAGTTTCAAATTCAGCTATTTTTTTTTTTACAACATATCACTAAATAAGGGATGGCAATCCCTGATCGAATACAAAAAAACAAGGTAGGCAACAGTGATGTACATCCAAACAATATAATAATAAAAAATCACATTAATTCATGTCATATTTAATTATTTATTTATTTATTTACATAAGAACATAAGAACATAAGATATGCCATACTGGGTCAGACCAAGGTCCATCAAGCCCAGTATTCTGTTTCCAACAGTGGCCAATCTAGGTCATATGTACCTAGCAGTTTCCCCAAGCATTGATATCCTGGGTCCCTTCTTAATAATGGCTTATGGACCTTTCCTCCAGGAACTTGTCCAAACCTTTTTTAAACCCAGCTACATTAACAGCCTTTACTACATCCTCCGGTAACAAATTCCAGAGTTTGATTACACGTTGAGTGAAAAAATATTTTCTTTTATTAGTCTTAAATAGTTTACCCTGTAGCTTCATTGCATGTCCCCTAGTCTTTCTATATTCTGATAAGGTAAACAATCGATCTACGTTTACCCGTTCCACTCCGCTCATTAATTTATAGACTTCTATCATATCTCCCCTCAGCCGTCTCTTTTCCAGGTTAAAGAGCCCTAACCTTTTTAGCCTTTCTTCATAGGAGTATCCTTCCATCCCCTTTACCATTTTGGTGGCTCTTCTCTGAACCTTTTCTAATAACTCTATATCCTTTTTAAGATACGGCGACCAGAATTGCACAGAATATTCAAGGTGCGGTCTCACCATGGAACGATATAGAGGCATTATAATATCCTTTGTTTTATTTTCCATTCCTTTCCTTATCATACCTAGCATTCTATTTGCTCTCTTGGCCGCCGCTGCACACTGGGCCGAGGGTTTTAACATGGTATCCACAATGACGCCTAAATCTTTTTCCTGGGTGGTGGTTCCTAATGTGGAACCTTGCATCGTGTAACCATAGTTTGGGTTGTTCTTCCCTAGGTGCATAACCTTGCACTTGTCCACATTAAATTTCATCTGCCATTTTGATGCCCAGTCTTCCAATTTATCAAGATCCTCTTGCAATTTTCCACAATCCTCTTGGGTTTTAACAACTTTAAATAGTTTTGTGTCATCTGCAAATTTGATAACCTCACTCGTTATTCCACTTTCCAGGTCATTTATGAATATGTCAAAAAGCAGCGGACCCAGCACAGATCCCTGGGGTACACCACTATTCAACTTTCTCCATTGGGAAAATTGGCCATTTAGCCCTACCCTCTGCTTTCTATCTTTTAACCAGTTCCTGATCCACAATAGTACACTGCCTCCTATCCCATGACTCTTTAGTTTTGCCAAAAGTCTCTCATGAGGGACCTTGTCAAAGGCTTTCTGAAAGTCCAGATACAGTATATCAACCGACTCACCTTTGTCCACCTGATTATTCACTCCTTCAAAAAAACATAACAGATTAGTAAGACAAGATCTTCCTTGTCTAAAGCCATGTTGGCTGTCTCACATTAGTTCATGACTATCTACATGCTGAGCAATTTTATTCTTTATGATGGTTTCTATCATTTTTCCCGGTATTGACGTCAGGCTCACCGGTCTGTAGTTTCCCGGATCACCCCTGGAACCCTTTTTAAAAATTGGTGTTACATTGGCGATCCTCCAATCTTCAGGTATTAGAGATGATTTTAATGATAGTTCACAGATTACTAATAGCAGGTCTGCAATCTCATATTTCAGTTCTTTCAATACCCTTGGATGTATACCATCCGGCCCAGGTGATTTGCTACTCTTCAACTTATCTAATAGTTGTAATACATCTTCTCGATGTATCGATATTTCCTTCAATTCTTCTGCACCTTTAAATACCACTTCAGTCATGGGTAACATCCCTACATCTTCCTCAGTAAAGACTGAAGCAAAGAATTCGTTCAGTCTCTCCGCTATCGCCTTGTCGCCTCTTAGTGCTCCTTTAACCCCTTTATCATCTAATGGACCAACTGACTCTCTCACAGGTTTTAACTGACTCTCTCACAGGTTTTTAGCTAAACTTATATACTGCTTAATCTAAAAGGCAAAGCGATTTACAGAAAATGAAAAGCCAAAAAGCTTACACAGAACTTAAATTAAGGGAAAATAAAGGGGAGGACATTGAAGGTTTGCCTAATTTACATATACTGCAAAACAACACTATGTCTGGGTAGCCTCATCAGTCGCTAGGTGGTTGATGAAGAGGAAAGTCTTTAGTATATTTCTGAATGTCAGCAAGTCAGTAGTGCCACAAAGTACGTTGAGGATAGCATTCCATAAAGTTGGAGAGAGAAAATGCCCTTCTTGAGGTTGAAACAGTGGTCTTTGCTTAAGTATAGGTATGCAGAATGTGTTGGTGGAACTTGATCTTCTCTTGTTAGGTGTGTTTTGTATGAGAGTTTCTAAGTGAAAAGCAGAGAGGTGGTGGATCACTTTAAAGATTGTTAATAGGGACTTGAATTTGACCCTCTCAGAGACAGGAAACCAAAGCAGTTGCATTAAAATGGGGGTTATATGTTCAGATTCCGACTTACTACAGATGATGCGTGCTGCTGTGTTTAAAGCCAGCTGTAGTGGGTGAGTTGTGGATTTTGGAAGGTCTTGAAGAATGATGTTGCAGTAATCAAGGTATGGAGGAGTAAATGTTTATAGAGCATTGTGGAAGTCATCAAAATCCAGGAGGCTTTTGAGGTGCAAAATGGTTCTGAGTTTGTGGTATCTGATTTTTGCAACATTGTTGACGTGGTCAGAAAGCGTAAGGTGCTGATCAATGATAACTCCCAGATATCAAACTTGATGTTTAACCTGCAATTTAAATCCACCAATGGTTATGGACTCTGGTGGTACAAAATTAGGATTCCTAGTGACGTATAGCACATCTGTCTTATTATGATTTATAGTGATGCTATGGATAGATAACCAGTAATAACGACTGTGAAGCAGTTCTGAATTTCTGTAATTATGGGCTTTGTTGTATCGATGGGAGAGTACAGCATAATATTGTTTGCATAGATGTAGTACTGAACATTGTGTTTCCTCATAACTGAATATAACATTGCATTGAAAAAGATGTTAAATAGGAGGGAGGATAAGGCCGATCCTTGTGGAACTCCTTGAAGCTGGAGGTACGGGGTTGATTTCTCTTTACCCATGTTTACTTGGAGTTGTTGATTTGAAAAATAAGATCCGAACCAATTGATTGTAGTTCCTCTTAGAGAAATAGATTCAAGGTGCTGAATGATCTGGTTATGTGGGATTGAATTGAATGCTGCTTTAATATCAAGGAAGATGAGAATAAAGCCATTGTTAGGCTGTCAGTACCCTTGATTATGATGTCTAAAAAGGCAGCCATTAGGGACTCAGTGCCATGATTGGGTCTAAATCCATATTCTTGAGCATCAGGGGGGGGGGGGGGGAAAAGATGTGATCCTGCAGTTGCATCAAAACATGTTTTTATTACTTTTGCTAAAAATGGAATGTTAGCAATAGATCTATAGTAGGCTGTTTGTGTAGGGTCATTCCCTGAAGCTTTTTTCATTGGGCAGATGGAAGCTATTTTTAATTCAGTCGGTAGGTAACTTTGATTCAGTGATAATTGAAGAATGTTTAGCATTAAAGGGGCTAGATAGTTCTGTGTGAGCAGCTTGAATCTAGTTGACTGGACATGGATCAAGCGGAGACGTAGTGGTTTTGATGCCAATAACAATTCTTTCCAGTTGGTCTTTTGTAATGTGACTTATATCACTGATACATGTTCAGTTTTTTTCTTTTTTTCTTGTAAAATATAAAATAAGAGGGGAAAAAGACCTCAGATGCATCCTTTATATTATTTCTAGCCATAGGACGTTCCATTCACAAGGTCATCAACTGACCATTAGGACTGCTCCTCATGGGTCAAGGAAAAATAACTCTCTCAATATTCCTTGTACTGCAGACAAATCTCTGACTAACTGCACATCCAATTTTTTCAATTACTTAAACATCTGTATCATCATCTGTAAATTGCACTCTATACATCAACATATCTGTTAGTAATGTTGCTGAGAGTATAGCACTCTCTAAGAATTGTGGCATACTCGACGAGGCCCACGTTTTGCCACTGCTGCATCAGGAGTGCGGCCATTTTAACCATATATCAGAGCATCTAAACATCGGACAGTGTACACAGACACATTGCATTCAACATTTGGACCCTCTGATATGTGGTTAAAGTGGCTGCAATCTTGATGCAGCAGTGGCAAAATGTGGGCTCGTAGAGTCCTGGAGTGCCTCCTAGTCAGTCTGATAGTCAGGACATCCACAATGAATACTCAAGATATTTTTGTGTGCATGGCCTCCATTGCATGTAAATCTCTTTTATCCATATTCATTGTGGATATCATAAAAACCAGGCTGATTGGGGGTACTCCAAAACTGATTTTAGAAACACTACCATAACCAGTACTGACTTACAGCATTACACCATAAATAGTCTTAATTATATACTGTATATGTATACAGTTGACCTGAGAATCAGGTTAATTTATATTATTTGGCTACCCTAAAAACCTGCTTGGGCTTTTAAGGCCCAGTGCTTATCCTTGCTGCCAAAACATTTTATATACAGACAACAATTTATATTCTGTTCTATTAATGTACTAGAACCACTCAGATTTAATAAAAATCAATGTGGGTTTGTCAACAAATATATTATAGTAATACCAGTGCTTGAGAAACTGCACACTCTGATGATTTTGAATTGCTGCCTTAATATTTTACCAGACTGAGATGTTAGACTTGACAAGAGTAGATTGTAGAGACAATGTGTTTCCAATAATTCAAACCATAATTCCAAAAGCTATATTTACAATGGAACCTGATGTACATATATTTTTTCAGCACTATATGTTTTCTTTTTGATGGGGAATCTAAAAAGAGAAAAAAATGCATAGCTTCACACCCTAGAAAGTATACAAGATATGGGTCATTATTGCAGAATCTAAAATATATTGATAATTATTCTCTGAATCTGAAATGACTGGGGCAAACTGCAATTAATTCAAAAAGGTCTCTGTTCCTCTGCTCTGCTATTAGTATTGGTTCTACTTAGATAAACTTATAGGGCCCGATTTTCGAAGGTAGTCACATGGGTAACAACCCATGTTATCCGTGTAAATGTCTTAACCGGGATTTTCCAACGGTACCTACATGGGTAGTGCCTTTGGAAAATCCCAGTTAAGTCCCTAATGCACCCAGATGATAGCCGCTTAGCATTGGGGCGTGGTTGGGGTATTCTGGGGTGGAACAGAGGTGGGGAATGGCACCAAGTGGGTAGCAGTGATATTTGATGCTGCCGGCTTAGTGCTCTGCATCTTAAAGATAGCCAATTATCTTTAAGACGCTGTGGCTAAATGACAAGCATCAAAAATTGCTGCTGCCCACTTAGCCTTGGCAGCTGCCGGCCTGTGCGGCATGACCCGGATTTTCATTTTCATTGCCATGGAAATTTCTTTGACTGATTGACCAGAGAGTTGGACTGAAGGGGAGCTCTAGATTTATTTATTTATTTATTGCTTTTATATACCGCGCTCTTTAAAATCAGTGTGGTTTACAGGTAACAGGTAGATTTGGTATACTTAGATTTTAATAAGGTTTTTGACACAGTTCTGCACAGGGGACTTATAAATAAATTGAGTGCCCTATGAATGAACCCTAAAGAGATTGACTGGGTTTGAAATTGGTTGAGTGGAAGGTGACAAAGTGTACAGATAAATGGTGCTCACTCTGAGGAGAAGGATGCTACCAGTGGTCTGCTGCAGGGATCTGTCCTTGGTCCAATTCTTTTTAACATTTTTGTACATGATATTGTGGAAGAGCCATCAGGTAAGGTTTGCCTCTTTGTGGATGATACCAAAATCTGCAATAGATAGACACTCATGAAGGTGAAGATAACACGAGGAGGTATCTAGCAAAGCTTGAAGAATGGTCAAGAATTTGGCAGTTGAGATTCAATGCTAAAAAAGGCAGGGTCATGCATTTGGGCTAAAAAAATCCAAGAGAATGGTACAGTATAGGGGATGAAAGTTTTCTGTTCATGAAAGTAGATTGGGACCTAGTGGTGATTGTTTCTGAGGATCTTAAGGTGGCTAAATAGGTAGAAAAGGCAATGGTGAAAGCTAGAAGGATCCTTGGGTGCAGGGCCGGATTTACCTATACGCCATGTACGCCATGGCGTAGGGCCCACAGCTGGCAAGGGCCCACAAAAATGAACAAGTTAGGCTTTTTTTTTAAATAAAATTAAAAAAAAAAACCTGCTGGCTGCCGCCGCGGGGCCCCCTCTGCTGCCGCGGCAGCATGGAATGACCCGCGGGGGCCCCCTCTGCAATGTCGATGCCTCTCTCCCTCCCTCCGTGCAGGCTGTGAGACACGCGAAGGCAGACTGTCTCCCTCGCGTCTCTGTTAAGCCCGCAGGGGCTGATGGGAAATTCCCCATCAGCCCCTGCGGGCTTAACAGAGACTCGAGGGAGACAGTCTGCCTTCGCGCCTCTCACAGCCTGCACGGAGCCATCAAACGCGAGGGAGACAGTCTGCCTTCGTGCCTCTCACAGCCTGCACGGAGGGACCGACTGACTGACATTGCAGAGGGGGCCCCCGCGGGTCAGTCCATGCTGCCGCGGCAGCAGAGGGGGCCCCGCGGCGGCAGCCAGCAGGTTTTTTTTTTTAATTAAATTTTACTTTAGGCCGACGGGGGGGGGGGGGAGTAGGACTGGTAATGGGCTATTGGGGGGGCTGGGGCTGGGACTGGAAATGGGTTGGGGGATTAAGGCTGGAGGTGGGCTGATGAGGTTAGGACTGGTAATGGGCTGTGGGCTATTGGGGGGGTTAGAACTGGTAATGGGCTTTGGGGGGGTTAAGACTGGTAATGGGCTGTGGGCTGATGGGGGCTGTCTGGTAATGGGCTAAGGGGGTGATAGGACTTGAAATAGCCTGTCGCGGTTAAGACTGGAGGTGGGCTGATGGGTTTAGGTCTGGTAATGGGCTGTTGGGGGGGTTTAGAACTGGTAATGGGCTTTGGGGGAGTTAAGACTGGTAATGGGCTGTGGGCTGATGGGGGCTGTCTGGTAATGGGCTATGGGGGGGCTAGGACTGGAAAGGGGCTGGGGGTTAAGACTGGAGGTGGGCTGATGGGGTTAGGACTGGTAATGGGCTGTTGGGGGGTTTAGAACTGGTAATGGGCTTTGGGGGGGTTAAGACTGGTAATGGGCTGTGGGCTGATGGGGGCTGTCTGGTAATGGGCTATGGGGGGGTTTAGAACTGGTAATGGGCTTTTGGGGGGTTAAGACTGGTAGTGGGCTGTGGGCTGATGGGGGTTGTCTGGTAATGGGCTATGGGGGGCTAGGACTGGAAAGGGGCTGGGGGTGTTAAGACTGGAGGTGGGCTGATGGGGTTAGGACTGGTAATGGGCTGTTGGGGGGGTTTAGAACTGGTAATGGGCTTTGGGGGGGTTAAGACTGGTAATGGGCTGTGGGCTGATGGGGGCTGTGGGCTGATGGGGGCTGTCTGGTAATGGGCTATGGGGGGGGCTAGGACTGGAAATGGGCTGGAGGGGTTAAGACTGGAGGTGGGCTGATGGGGTTAGGAATGGTAATGGGCTGTGGGCTGATGGGGGGGTTAGGACTGGCAATGGGCTATGGGGGGCTGACTGGAAATGGGTTATAGGGGGGCTTAAACTGAAAATGGGGTGATGGGGGGTTAGGACTGTAAGTGGGTTGATGGGGGGCTAGGACTGGTATTGGGTTGGGGGGTTGCTAGGACTGGAAATGGGCTGATGGGGGGCTAGGACTGGAAATGGGCTGATGCAGGGACTAGAAGGGAATGGATGCTGGGTGAGGCTGGAACTAGAAGGGAGCTGATGTTGGGGGAGGATTAGAATGGGATGGGGCTGGAAGAGTAAAATGGATAAGGGAAAAATATTTTGTGTGGGAGGGATAAAAAATCTACAATTGGCCGGGTATTGGGAGAGTAAGTGGGGATTGAGGATGGAGGGGTAAAATTTGAGTGGATGAAATAGGAATGAGGAAAGAGCAAAAGGAGAAAGATTAGTATGTTAAAGCAGATGTAGAGAGAGAATGGAAAAAACTAGGAGAGAAGAAAGGACAAATGGACAGCAGACGATGGAGAGTTAGCAGAAGACACGAAGAAACCAGAAGAAAGTGGCTGGAGCAATTGCAGCTGAAAAAAATGCACAAAAGGTAGAAAAATATCTCTTTATTTTGAATTTATTAATTGGAATATGTCAGCTCTGGTAAATGTGCATCATTAACGTCTGCGCTTTGTTTAGTACAAGAGCAAATTAATGTATAGTTTTATTTCTACAGTGTTGTACATTCCAAGTTTGGCTTTTGGGATTCCCAGTTTAATTATTGTCTTCCTGTTTCTAAATTGTGATTACTTGTTTGGTGATGGTCTATGTTCTGCATGTGTAACTGAGCTGAGGTGTTCTGTTTATATAATTCCTATTTGACATTGCCACTTGTTCTCTTTCCCCAATAGGTCATGTATTGTTGTTCTCTGAAATGTATTGGTTTAATATTTGCAGTGTTGCCTTTTGATTGGTAGAGTATGGTGCTTTGTGAGTCCTGGTAGTGCTGTTAGGATACGGCGGGTTTGCTATGGGTTCTAAATGGGCAGTGTTTGTAGTAGTTCCTAATGTGTCTGGCAGTTGGCACTGGATTATAGTAATGTAGAAATGTTTTAGTCTTTCTTTATCCATACACTCATTAAGAGGCACGTTTACTAAAAGTTAGTTTATGGTAACATTATGCAAATATTTATTCAAATGAGGCCCCTTATGCAAATGAGGCCCCGCACCCCCCCTTGGGCCGCCCCTGCTGGGGGCCCACAATTTTTGTTGGCGTAGGGCCTCACTCAAGGTAAATCCGGCCCTGCTTGGGTGCATAGGGAGAGGAAAGGCCAGCAGGAAAAGGAGCTGGTAGTGCCTTTGTATAAGACTTTGGTGAGACCTGCATTAGACTATTGTGTGGAAGTCTGGAGACTACACTTTCAAAAAGATATAAACAGAATGGAGTTGGTGAAGGGGTGACTACCAAAATGGTCAGTGGACTTCGTCATAAGGCATATGAGGACAGACATAAAGATATGTACACTTTGGAAGAAAGATGGGAGAAGGGAGATATGATACAGACATTTAAAAACTTCCATAGCATAAATGCATAGGGGGAGAGCATCTTTCAATTGAAAGAAAGCACTGTAACGAGGACATTGGATAAAGGTGAAAGGGGATAGACTGTGGAAATATTTCTTTACAGAAAGAGTGGTAGATGCATGGAATAGTCTTCCAGTGGAGGTAGTAGAGACAAAAACTGTATCTGAATTCAGGAAAGCATGGGACAAACATATATTTCTAAAGGAAAAAAGGCACTGTAGAGCTTAGTGGTTGGTGTGGAAGAGCAGAGACTGGATAGTCCATATGGTCTTTATCTGCCGTCATGTTTTTATGTTTTAGATTTGACAGAAACATACGTAACATAAGATTTTATAACCTGAAAACATGAATATAGACCAAACCTATGTTCCATCCAAGCTCCACCCCATGCACATCCATACTGCTAGTACACATGATGGAACATACATGCACCCATACATGAGTATTGGGAGTCACAGGCCTGATAAAGAAGAACTTACAGTCACATCTTGACAAACTACATGTTATGTCTTATGAACTCCAGAAGGAAGCTCTCTTTCGCACAATGCAAGTACTACAGTGAACATTAGCAGTACACTTGAGACACTGATATCATACTACTATATACCCTAGCTTAGGAGTATGGTTCATGACTCTCATGGTATGTGCAAAACTGACTTAAACACCTATGGAAGTGCCCATTCACATGCGTAAATACTTTAGAATATAGATTAATCCGCAACTCTACCACATAACTTTCTGCACATGCTTTATAGAATCAGCTCCTAAATGGGATGCCATACTATAGAATTAAGACTCTTTGGAATCTTTACATTTATACTCCTTAATCTGTAAAAATGATCATGTTCTCATGATATTCAATAGTAAGTATTTTGATATTGCTTCAAAAATAGGATTGCTTGGGAGAGTATATGTATTTATTTATTTGTTTAGCATTTCTTATATACCGCCTTTCCATGTTATCAAGGCAGTTTGCATTGAACAGAACAGTTTTACATAGAACAGTTGACATTATAACTTTATACATAAAAACATTGAACTAAGTAACATTTCAACAACAGCTATTTACAAATCTAATATAGGATACTCAGTTTAGGTAGCAGACAAGCATGTGGAATGGGTGATTGGCAGGGGTATTCAAGTGTTAAGACTGTGGGCCCAGTGTTGTACCAAGGTATTCAGTGAACATGTGTGTGTTTTTAGTCTTTCCAGAAGTCAGAGGAGTCCTTAATTGATCTTAATTAATGAGGGAGGGAGTTCCAGAGGGATAGGCTGACATGTTTGAATGCTTTTTGGAGTGCTGTTTGTGAAGTATTCCTCTTGATGGACATAGATGACAGAGTGTTTTGATGTTGTGTCCTCCTGATCGAGTGTCTGACATCATCTTGATTAGCTGTTTTAAGCAGTTTGCGGACTGGTTGTTCATGGTCTTGAAGGTCATCATTATTGATTTGTACTTTATTCGGGATTGTATGAGAAGCCAATGAAGTGATTTTAGGACTGGAGTGATGTGCTCTTGTCTTTTGCATCCAGTGATTAGTTGTTCTGTAGTATTTTGTGCTAGTTCCAGGGATTGGGGATTGCTTTGGGGTAGTCTTTGAAGTATTAAGTTGCAATAATCTAGAAGTGGAGTGATTATTGCTTGACATATGGTGTGGAAGTTGTTATAGTCTAGTAGAGGTTGTAGGTTTTGTAGGGTCTACATCTTGTAGTAATATGTGGATGTGGTCTTCTTTTTATTTATTTTTATAAATGTTTATATAGTTTATTTATATATTTGTCTTGCTGATTTACTCTTGCCATGTAGTCTGAGAATGAGGCACCAGCATAGGCAGTCCATATTATCACATCGTTCCTTCCAAAAAGATATTCTGAATAAATTTCTGAAGACTCCAAATGACTGGATTGGTACTCCTAGGATCAATAAATATTCTGCTGCATCAGGAAGGATTTAAATATCTTTTTACTTCTGTTTGGAGATGTTTATTTCCAGTAAAGTAAATGAGATTGCTTCTTTCAGCTCAAGTTCTTCAAGTTATCCTCCCTTTTAAAAATATTTTAATGTATTTCTTTTACTTATCTTATGCTTTTTGAGTAATATCTTTATCTTTATTTGGCATTTAATATACCACACCTTTACACAGGCATCAGGGTGGTTTACAATATACAAATGTGCTGCAGAAGAGAGGAAAAGAACGATGATTTCTGATAGGACAGGATAACACAGCCATACAGTTAGAGAGTGGGTAGTGTCATGAGGTGGATCAAATAATACCTATGAAAATAGGAAAAACTGAGCAGAGCACTTCTAATAGTGACAGCTTAGAGCACATGGATCAGGGTTGCTATGAGCAACCAACACAAACTGAAGTACCAGGTGTAAGAGCACGCCCTAGTAATAGATTACCTCATAGCCCATTAGGTAATGAGGGACAGCTGAGGAGAGGCAAGGCTCAGAGAAACACCAAGAGTGACGCAGTTAAAAATCACTCACCTTTGATCAGAGTTAGAGCCAAGGCAGGAGCCAACGTAGAAGCTGACGAGGAAGGAGCTGGCTGGGAAGCTAACCAGAGAGCTGGGCACGAGGTCAGAGCTTCACAGGGAAATTCCCACAGAATTCTACAGGAAGAAACCCAGGACAGAATTTGTTTCAGGGAGCAGTGCAGGGATTTGTTTCAGGGAGCAGTGCAGGACTGAACAAAAGCCCAGTGGTTGGAGCCACGGAGGTATTTCTGAGGGCAGGCTGGAAAAAGCTGTGAGTAAGAATCTTCCTAAGAAAAGGTACCAAGAGGGCAAAAGCTTTTATCAGGAGGATACTTTTGTGCCCAAAGAGAAATGGAAAGAGAAAGGCAGTGAAAAGCTTTCATTTGAGAGAAGCATCGATAAGTTTCGTGTGCTTAGAAGTTACGTGAAAACCAAGCCAGAAGGTAGGCTTATTCCCTGTAATAGAAGGGAACTTGAAAGACAGAGTTTTTCCTACACTTACCCAAAAGTGTGTGGCTCTCAGGAAGGAAACTCTGCACGGTGTGGTAACCTCCCATTCTACTACGGTAGTGAGGAGGAGAGGAGCCCTCTGAATAGAGAAGAGGGATTCTTCAAAACTAGCCTAAACTACAATCCAATAGAAGATAGCTCTGGGGAAGCTTATGAGGACATGAAATGTGATTATTGTGATGAAACTCCTGCTGAGTGCTATATGGATTGTACATTGACCTTTTCTGATGACATTTCTTCACTCTGCTGAACTAACCAGAGAGGGAATCTGTTTAATGGAACAGGAGTGAAGAAACTGCTTATTTTTGAGAATAAGGACTGTTTTGCAATATCTTTGTTTATTTGCTGAAGATACAAGCATTCATTTTTGGTTGTAGTAGTTTTGCCTTTATTTCAAACCAGAAGTATGGTTTTTGTCCTTTTTTTATAAGTGCTAAGAATTCACCCGGGACGGGTAAACAAAAAGACCTCTTTTGAAGCCTGGCTACTCGACTGCAACTACACTTTTTTGATTAGCTTGTGGGACTACAAATCCCAGGGGGCATTTCAACACCTGCTTGAGACACCCTTGCTATTTAAGAAGAGGCCCCACTGAACCTCCCATGCTTTTATGCCTCTGGGAATATATAGGTGGGTGACAGTAGGGAAAGAGAGAAGAGAGCAAGGCAAGGGAGAGAAGGAGATGGAGGAACTCAGTTTGGGGTCGAGGGAGGTCAAAGGAGGTCTTTAATAATAATTTAAATTTCTGAAAGGATGGTTCTAGGTGGAAGTCAGAGGGGAGGGCATTCCAAAGGGCAGGGCAGAGATAAAAGAAGTTAGAGTTGCAGATGGATTGTAGATGCATTTGTGAGGAGGAAGGAAGATGCAAGTGATTGGCATGGATGAAATGGATGATACAGTGAGGGGAGTGAAGATGGAGGGGGTCAGACAGATATAGGTGAGTGTCAGCATGAATGAACATGTGGAGCAAAGTAAGGATCTTAAATTGAATTTGGACCTTAATAGAAAACCAGTGGAGTAGTATGAGCAAGGGGGTAGCATGGTCAGAGCGTGAGGCAAGTGTGATCCTATGGGCAGTGGTGTTCTGGAGAAGATGGAGACAATATAGTAGATACAGGGGGAGGCCTGCAAGTGCTATGTTACAATAATCAAAATGTGAGGTGACAAGGGAGAGAAGAAAGGTGGTCAAGGACAACCGGGGTAGAAAGGGTCAGCTGGCATGGATTTGTCACAGGGAGAAGAGGAAATGGCAGATGAGTGAGGAAAGGTGATACTGAAAGGAAAGAGAGGGATCCAGAATGACAACCAAGTACCATAGGGAGTGAAGCAGTGGGATGTGGATGCCAGAGAGCATAGGAATAAGTAAGGGGTGAGGGTCACTGAACATGAACCAGATGGCTGCGGATTTGGCTTGGCTAAGATGAAGGAAGTTGGAAAACAGTCAGGAGCTGACCTCAGTGAGGCAAGAATTGAGAGGGGACGGATCAGGAGTGGAGGGGTTAGTGTGATATAGAAGGATAACGTGGTTGACGTAGTAATACCCAAAAAGAGCGGGACTGCACAACACCTCCCGCTCCCCACTGCAGAAGCCAATCAGGGCCAAGACAACTGTGACTTTAAATTTGAAGTGCCAATGAGTGCCAGAACATCAATGGACCCAAATCGCCATTGGCAGAAGGAAGCAAGACTGCACAACACCTCCCACTCCCCACTGTAGAGGCCAAACAGGGCCAGGGCACTTGCACCTTTACATTTGAAGTGCCAATGGGCACCAGAACATTGACAGACCTGATTGCCATTGGCAGAAGGGAGCAGGACTACACAATACCTCCCGCTCCCCACCGCAGAGGCCAATCAGGGCCAGGACACTTGTGTCTTGAAATATGAAGCACCTGCATCTGAGGGCCTCACCAGAGGGCCCTTTGGCAAGGCCTTTAGGCGAGGACCAACTCCTGCAACACCAGGAACACATCACCAGCCAAGCCCCAAGTACGGAAAGACTCACAGCACATCACTGAACTCACACCGCACACTTTTACCTCCAACCTGTAAGCTTTCTCAGAAACACAGAATAAAGCACCTCAGCTGACCTCCAGCAATCCACCCAGCTAATTCCAGCAACAGAACTATGGCTCCACTGGCCATCCTCCTTGCTCTTTGCATCACCATACTCCTCACTACTACCTCAGCTCTTACCCTCACCTATACAGTACCTGCTTGCCTATCATCCAGTCTTACCCATACCCACTCATCCAAACACCGCACACCATCCACAAAAGCAAACCCAGAGCCACACAACACATCATACACATTAAAATACAGACACCCTCACCCATCCTACCTGCACACAGATGCGTATGCAGCACCTCTCACTTGAAATGCACCCTACTCAACTCTAGATCAGCATGGAACAAAATCCATCTCCTCACAGACCTCCTGCTGGACAAAAAAATAGACATCCTATTTGTCACAGAATCTTGGTTTAGTGAAACAGATAATGTCCTATTGAATCAGCTGAAGTCACATGACTACAGAATTTTCCACTCACCACAAATGCAGCGCTGAGCAGGAGATGTATTCATCCTAGCCAAGAAAATTATCAACTTCTGCACTCTCACCAAGACCTCAGACAAAAGACTGGATGCAATAACAATAACAAATGGCAACATAACCATCATACTTGCCTACAGATCACCCAGTGCCAGCCTGAACCAACTTGACGCACTAATAAAAGCAGCATGCAGTCACAAATCGCAAAACATCTACCTCACCCTCCTCGGTGACCTCAACCTCACCTCTACTACACCAAACATAGCAACAACCTTCCTGGAAGCCATGGAAGCCCTGGACGATACTCAACTCATCCATCAACCTACTCATGACAAAGGAAACACCCTCAACGTGATCTTCCTACCACAGAGTACTATCAAGAACCATGCCATCCCAGCTCCAACACCATTGCTGTCCCCTAGTCAGATCACAAAGTAATCTCCTTACTCATACCCCACACTGCACTGGATCGGACATCACTCAACTCTGAACCTACTGCTTTCAGATCCTTAAACCTTGACAAAAAATAATTTCTAGAGAAGATCCTGCCTGACCTCCAATCAGCTCCAGAAGACTTTGATTCCTTTGTGCAAACATGGCACAAAACCATATCCAGCACAGCAACAATGCCACCCAAGCTCCTACTGCAAAATAGACATAAATCTGCAATATGGCACACAACACAACTAAAAAACATGAAGTGCACTCATAGAGCCACCGAGAGGAAATGGAGAAACTCCAGAACATCTGACAGTCTTACCTCCTACAAAACCAAGTCAACAAATATCAAATAGTCACTCTCAAAGCAAAAAACGGATCAAAAAAAATCTATCAACTGACCTCGCAAACTCTTTGATGTAGTCAAGTCTCTCACAAAAGATTATTCCCAGTAAACAGAAGATACAAATCTGACCTCACAGCAGATGGCCGACTACTTCCAAACGCTAACCTCTCCTAATAGCTATACTACAAGCACCCTTTCAAACAACCTACTTTAGGATTGGTTGGAGCCCCAGAAACTTGGAAAACATTTTCAGCAGTCATACCTAGGCACATAGAAGATACAATCAACAGCATCAACACAATCATATCCCCTCTTGACCCATGTCCAATCAGCTGGATCAAGATGGCCGAATAAGAACTTTCACCAATAATCCACAAAGTCACCCAGCTCTCTCTACAGCAAGGATACGTAACACCAGAACTCAAAATAGCCTTCATCTGACCAATAAGAAAGGGAACTACCAATGACATCAACCAACCAGTGTCCTACAAACCCATAGTCAGTCTTCCATTTATGGCCAAGATACTAGAAAAGACCATACTCCACCAGCTTCAAGAACATATCGACACACACTCCTCTCTCGACCCCCAACAATATGACTTTTGACCCCACCATGGGGATGAAAACCTCACAGCAGCACTCCTAAACAACTTAGTAACAGGCGAGTCAGACCACACATGGGTAATATACTTATATTCCTTGACATCAAGGCAGCATTTGACTCCATAACTCACATCCTAATCATCAAAAGACTGCAAACAATAGGACTAACAGGAATCCCTCTGAGCTGGTTCAAATCCTATCTATCAAACTAACGTCTTCAGGTAAAATCAGGCTCTACAAAGCCAAGACCATGCACTCAAACCAAAGGAGTCCCCAAGGATCTACCCTCTCCACGCTATCATATAACATTTTCATTCAGTCGATCTGCATAGTCATACAAACTTTCAATGTCCTCTTCCACATATATGCTGACAATATCATGATCTATGCACCAGTCAATACACTGAACCCTGACATCAAAATATTATCAAATTGCTTCACCACAGTCAATTCATGGCTCATCATCCATGGCATGACCATAAACATCAATAAAACAGAAGCTCTATATATCACCAGAGACAGCAGCTTCATGTACAAGAGATATGATATCTGGGTATCACCTTCGATCAGCATCCAACATTCTCTTCCCACATAAGAAACATCACCAGGAACATATACTATAAACTCAAGACTGTACAACATCTCAGGCCTCTCCTAACCCACCAAAACCTCCGTACAGTCCTCTAAGCTCTCATCTTCCCACACCTGGCTATCCTCGACACAGCAGCACCTAGCTCTCAACACAGCAGCACATACCCTCTGTAATGCAAGCATTACTGAGCACATAATTCCATTGCTCAAACAGCTTCACTGGCTACCCATCATTGAATGCTCAAAATGTAAAGCCATCCTTACAATTTTCAAGATCATCAATGGCCTGTCATCCACTCATCTTCAAACAATAATACATGGGACCAAAGATGACCACACAAGGTGAACCAGTTCCCAGAATGCTTTAGCTACCCCTGCATCCTTCATCAGATCCAGCACCACCTCATCCAGAAGGGCCTTCTCCTTATATCACCTTCCCTCTGGAACTCAATCCCATGCAAACTCCAGGCCACAAAGGACCTACCAGCATTCTGAAAGGCCGTCAAGACTCACCTATTTACAGTACACCAAGAATAAGACATAACTCCTTCATGTAACAGCCCCTGTCCCATGTTCCTGCATTCCCATCCCCCTTCCCTCCTTCTCTCCTCTCTCCCATGACTATTGATTCCCCCTAATTTTAAGCTATTTCCAAGTTTGTTGCCCTGTTACAATGCATTAAGATGTTTTCCAAGTCCATTACCCTGTTATAATGTATCAAGTTCTGTTTCAATGTAAATCACCTTGACCATAAGATAAAGTGGTATAGAAAACATGTTGAATAAATAAATATACCATATTGTTGAATAAGAAGTTCCAGAGTAGCCAGAAAATATTAAAAAGGATTGAGGCCAGAACAGAGCCTTGTGGGACAACACAAGGAAGGGGAGTGAAAGGAGAAGTGGAAGTTCTGGAAACCACGGAGAATGATCTAGAAGAAAGAATCAAATGAAACCAGTGCAAAACAATGCCATGAACACCAGAGTTAAGAAAGTGAGAAGATAGCGTAGAGTGATAAACAAGGTCAAAAGCAGAAGAGAGGTCCAAAAAACAGCCAAGGAAATATCACCACAGTCGTGAGAGGAGGGCAGTTCATTGAGAAAGGAGAAGAGATTGGTTTCATTACTATGACCAAGACAGAAGCAGAATCTTTAGCATGATGTGCCTCCTATTCTGGGCCAGAAAATGAAGCAATCCCTCAAGATAAACTCAGGCTATGATCTTATCAGAATATGTAACTCACAATTTACTACAATGAAAGAACTTCAGGTCTCAGACTCCAGATAGGCACTATCATGCAGACTATGTCAGTAATATGTGCCACTTTTGCATCAACGACCCCAGTTCTTTCTTTCTTTCAACAGTCAAAAGAAAGAACTGAGGTCGTTGATGCAAAAGTGGCACATATTACTGACATAGTCTGCATGATAGTGCCTATCTGGAGTCTGAGACCTAAGTTCTTTCATTGTAGTAAATTGTGAGTTACATATTCTGATAAGATCATAGCTTGAGTTTATCTTGAGGGATTGCTTCATTTTGTGACTCATTAGTCTACCCTTTACAGAGTGACCAAAAATATGAGTGACCTATTCTGGGCCAGCACTGAAGGCACGCCCTGAGGACACTGCTACAAATGACTTGACACTGGCTCATGTTGAGCTGATGGCAAAACATAAGAACGTAAGATATGCCATACTGGGTCAGACCAAGGTCTATCAAGCCCAGTATCCTGTTTACAACAGTGGCCAATCTAGGTCATAAGTACCTATCAGTTTCCCCAAAAGGCACAGGTTTCACAATGCTTGTATAGAGTCAAGCAGTGATATCCCGGGTCCCTTCTTAATAATGGTTTATGGACCTTTCCTCTAGGAACTTGTCCAAACCTTTTTTAAACCCAGCTACACTAACCGCTTTTACTACATCCTCTGGTAATAAATTCCAGAGTTTGATTGTATATTGAGTGAAAAAATATTTCCTCTTATTAGTCTTAAATAGGTTACCCCAAAGCTTCATTGTATGTCCCCTAATCTTTCTATATTCTGATGATGTAAACAATCAATCTACCAGGAATGGTTTAAGCGTTCCACTCTATTCATTAATTTATAGACCTCTATCATATCTCCCTTCAGCCATCTCTTTTCCAGATTGAAGAACCCTAACCTTTTTAGCCTCTCTTCATAGGGGTATCCTTCCATCCCCTTTACCATTTTGGTCGCTCTTCTCTGTACCTTTTCTAATAACGCTCTATCCTTTTTAAGATAAGGCAACCAAAATTCAAGGTGCGGTCGCACCATGGAATGATACAGAAGCATTATAATATCCTTTGTTTTATTTTCCATTCCTTTCTTTATGATACCTAGCATTCTATTTGCTTTCTTGGATGCTGCTGAACACTGGGTGGAAGGTTTTAACATGCTATCCACGATGACGCCTAAATCATTTTTCTGAGTGGTGGTTCCTAATGTGGAACCTTGCATTGTGTAACCATAGTTTGGGTTGTTCTTTGTTAGGTGCATAACTTTACACTTGTCCAGAATAAATTCCATCTG
The DNA here is from genome assembly GCA_033557465.1 of Ichthyophis bannanicus. Lineage (NCBI taxonomy): Eukaryota > Metazoa > Chordata > Amphibia > Gymnophiona > Ichthyophiidae > Ichthyophis > Ichthyophis bannanicus. The sequence continues at coordinate 448,607,164 of CM066035.1, read as the reverse complement.
CCATTTGGATGACCAGTCTTCCAATTTATCAAGATCTGCTTGCAATTTTCCACAATCCTCATGGGTTTTAACAACTTTAAAGTTTTGAGTCATCTGCAAATTTGATAGCCTCACTCGTTATTCCCATTTACAGATCATTTATAAATATGTTAAAAAGCAGCAGACCCAGCATAGATCCCTGGGGTATTCTACTATTCACCTTTCTCCATTGTGAATATTGGCCATTTAGCCCTAATCTCTGCTTTCTATCTTTTAACCAGTTTGTGATCCACAATAGTATACTGCCTCCTATCCCATGACTTTTTAGTATTGCCAGAAGTCTCTCAAGAGGGACCTTGTCAAAGGCTTTCTGAAAGTAGAGATACACTATATCAACTGACTCACCTTTGTCTACCTGTTTATTCACACCTTCAAAAAAACATAACAGATTAGTAAAACAAGACCTTCCTTGTCTAAAGTCATGTTGGCTGTCTCCCATTAAGCCATGACGATCTACATGTTCAGTAATTTTGTTCTTTATGGTGGTTTCTACCATTTTTCCCAGTACTGACTGATGTTAGGCTCACAGGTTTGTAGTTTCCAGGATCATCCCTGGAACCCTTTTTAAAAATTGGTGTTACGTTGGCCATCCTCCAATCTCCAGGTATTACAGATGATTTTAATGATAGTTCACAGATTACTAATAGCAGGTCTGCAATCTCATATTTCAGTTCTTTCAACAACCTTAGATGTATACCATCTGGTCCAGGTGATTTGCTACTCTTCAGTTTATCAAATAGTTTTAATACATCTTCCCGGTGTATCGATATTTCTTTCAATTCTTCCACAGTATCACCTTTAAATACCACTTCAGTCATGGGTAACATCCCTACATCTTCATCAGTAAAGACCAAAGCAAATAATTCATTTAGTCTCTCAGCTATGGCCTTGTCCCCTCTTAGTGCCCCCTTTACCCCTCTGTCATTTAATGGTCCAACTGACTCACAGGTTTTTTTCTAAGAATGTACTTGAAAATGTCTTTATTACGTGTTTTTGCTTCCACAGCAAGCTTCTTCTCAAATTCTCTCTTTGCCTGCCTTATCAATGCCTTGTATCTAACTTGTAAGTGCTTATGCTTTTTCCAGTTTTCGTCATTTAGCTCTTTTTTCCATTGCCTGAAGGATGTTTTTTGGCAACAATAGCCTCTCAGACCTCACCTTTAAACCATGCTGGCAGTTTTTTGGACTTCCTTCCACTTTTCTTAAAGCATGGAATACAGCTGGTCTGGGCTTCCAAGATAGTATTTTTAAACAATATCCAAGCTTGATGCAAGTCTTTAACCTTTGCAATTGTTCCTTTTAGTTTTTTTCTTAACTATTTTCCTCATTTTATCATATTCTCCCTTTCGAGCGTTAAAAGGTAGTACTGTGGATTTCCTTACAATCCCTCCTCGATTAATTAAATCAACATGATCATGTTATGATCACTATTGCCAAGTGGCCCCTACACCCTCATCTCTTGCACCAGATCTGAGGTTCCATTAAGGACTAGATCCAAAATGGCTTCCCCTGTGGTCAGTTCATGAACCAGCTGTTCTAAGAAGCAGTCATTTATTTCATCTAGAAACTTGATCTCCCTAGCATGTCCTGCTATGACACTGACCCAGTCAATACCGGAGTAATTGAAATCACCCATTATTATTACTGTGCTGTAATTTTTGTTAGCTTCCCTGATTTCTTTTTGCATTTCATCATCAATTTCTGGCCAGGCGGTCAATAGTACACCCCCACTGCCATCGCCTTCCCCTTTTAACATGGAATTTCAATCCTTAGAGATTCTACAGTGAATTTTGTCTCCTGAAAAACTTTAATCCTTTGTGACTTAATGCCCTCTATAACAGAGCGCTACCCCTCAACCAATTTGAACAGCTCTATCATTATAATATAGTTCGTACCCAGGTATCACAGTGTCCCACTGGTTGTCCTCCTTCCACCATGTCTCTGAGATACCAATCATATGTAACTTCTCTTTTAGTGCTATATATTCAAACTCTCCCATCTTATTTTTTAGACTTCTCACATTTGCATACAAGCATTTTAGAGACTGTATTTTATTCATATTAATCTGGTTATCAGCAGGCAGGGGCAATTTGGAATCTTTAAGCTCTGTCTGCTCTGTACTCAATGGCATTTGGGCTACTTTTGTCTTTATTGGAACCTCTCTGCTGATATGCCCAAACTTCAGTCTTTTGCTGGCATCCTTCAAGGATACATTTTTCTGAACCATGCGCTCTTGGGCAACTGCTGACTTTCTCCTATTATCTAGTTTAAAAGCTGCTCTATCTCCTTTTAAAGGTTAATGCCAGCAGCCTGGTTCTATCCCGGTTAAGGTGGAGCCCATCCCTTCAGAAGAGCCCCTCCTTCCCCCAGAATGTTCCCCAGTTCCTAACAAATCCAAATCCCTCATCCTTGCACCATTGCCTCATCCACGCATTGAGACTCTGGAGTTCTGCCTGCCTTTTGGGTCCTGCACATGGAATGGGAAGAATTTCAGAGAATGCTACCCTGGAAGTTTTAGATTTTAGCTTCCTACCTAAAATCCTAAATTTAGACTCCAAAACCTCCCTCCCACACTTTCCTATGTCATTGGTACCAACATGTACTAAGACAGCAGACTCCTCCCCAGCACTATCTAACACAGTGGTTCTCAACCTTTATTGTACCGTGACCCCTTTTACCATTGGTCAACTTGTGATGACCCCTAATCAATCAAATGTGTCTCTCTTCCCTTACCATTAACGCATTGTCGCTGTAATCATTTGTTGAATTATTAATATATTATAGGCCTTTGCAATATGTTTTTATTTATAAAATTTACTTATTTAAACCACAATAATTAATCACAATAACATGTAACAATATTTGATTTCAAAATTATTATGATTTTGTAGTCAAATCACTAATATGAAATACAATTATTTTTCTACCTTTGTTGTCTTACCATTTTATTCTCTGATCATGCTAGTCCCGATCTGAAGCTTCTGGTTCCCTGTCTTCTCTTAGCTCTCTTTCTGTGGTCTATGGTCCATCTACCATTTCTTATCTCTTCTTTCGTTTTCTTCACTTCTTTCCATCAGCCTATTTCCAGTCCCAGTAACTCTCCCCAGTATCAGCCCCTAACCCAGTCCTCACTCCCAGTACCTTCCAATGTCAACTTGCATTCCCATGACTGCCACTGGTGTCCATTCCCTTCCAGTCCCCCTCCTTCCCCACTGACCAGTCCCTTCTAGTACAAATACCATGGCAGCCCCTCTCAGATCCACTCCCTTCCAGTTCCATTCTCCCATCCCCTCGTATCAGCCCATTTGTAGCCTTAGCCCCCAGTTTTCTTTCTGGGCCAGCAGCTCTATCCTCCCCTCCCCACCATCAGCCCATTCCCAGTCGAAGCCCCCCAATCAGCTCATTTCCAGCGCTAGTCCCCCCTCAACCCCATTAACAGTGCTAGCCTCCCCTAATCAGTCCAATACCAGTCCTGCCCCCCATCAGCTCATTACCAGTCCTAGCCTCCGCTAATCAGCCAATTTCCAGTCATAGCCCCCGATCAGCTCATTTCCAATGCTAGCCTCCCATCAGTCCATTACCAGTCCTACCCCACCCCACCCCATCAGCCCATTACCAGTCCTAGACTCCCCTAATCAGCTTATTTCCATTGCTGGTCCCCCCTCAACCCCATTACCAGTGCTAGACTCCCCTAATCAGCCCATTACCAGTCCTACCCCCCATCAGCCCATTACCAGTCCTAGCCTCCTCTAATCAGCCCCTTTCCAGTCCTAACCTCCCCGATCAGCTCATTTCCAATGCTAGCCCCCCCATCAGTCCATTACCAGTCCTATCCCCTATCAGCCCATTACCAGTCCCAACCCCCCTTGATTTGTCCATTTCCAGTCCTAGCCTTCCCTAATCAACCCCTTACCAGTCCTAGCCCCCCAATCTGCCCATTACCAGTGCTAGCCCCCCCATCAGCCCATTATAATCCTAACCCAAACTGTCTCTCCCCTCTATTCAGCATTTATCCCCCGTCTGTCCAGTATGTCCCCCTGTCTCTCCCCTTTGTCCATGTCAGCCCCCCTCCCTCCCTCCATCCATCCATGTCAGCCCCCCCTCTATCCATGTCAGCCCCCTCCCTCCATGTCAGCCCCCCTCCATGTCAGCCCCCCCCTCTGTCCATGTCAGGCCCCTTCCTCCCTCCCTCCCTCCATATCAGCCCCCCTCTGTCCATGTCAGCCCCCCTCCCTCCCTCCATCCATCCATGTCAGCCCCCTCCCTCCCTCCCTCCCTCCCCCCATGTCAGCCCTGTTGCAGGTTCCCTGCCCCCTCCTACCCTCTCTATATGTCTGCCTGCTACTGCCCTGTTCTTCTGCAGCCATGGCTCCCTGTCTCTTAGGGAACAGCTGCTGTGCCTGTGAAGCCATTGCGGAGCCTTCCCTTCTCTCGACGGGCTCTGTGCAGCATTGCCCTGCCTCCAAAGGAATGGGATATTTATATCCCATTGGTTTGCATTGGTGTGATCTTTATATCACACCAATGCAAATCCTTCTTTGCATTGGTGTGATATAAAGATCTCCTTCACAGAGAGAAGAAGTGGACAGAGATTTAATAGAATATGCAGTATTGCCATGAAAGAAGTGCTAATGATAGGTGATTTCAATATGCCAGGTGTTGGTTGATACATCCCTGCTGCTGTGTCATCTAGAAGTAAGCCTATCCTAGGTTCTCTAGAGGAAGAACTCTTCCGGCAACTGGTAACATAATCCACACATGAAGGGGCCATACTGGATCTGGTTCTTATTAATGGGGAAAATGTTTTTAATGTTATAGTGGGAGCTCATCTTGATTCCAGTGATTATCAGATGGTGTGGTTCAGAATTAGAACTAGGGCTGATAATGTCCATTCAAAAGCAAGGGTCTTAGACTTTAGGAAAACTAACTTTGCCAAGATGGGACAATATGTCAAAGAGTTGTTAGTGGGATGGAAACTGGAAGAAGTAGATAGCATGAGGAGGAATCTAGCTAAGTTTGAAGAATGGTCATGAATTTGGTAGCTGAGATTTTATATTAAAAAATGCAGGGCCACGTGTTTGGATTGTAAAATTCCAAGGGAGCAGTACACTATAGGTGGTGAAGCACTTCTGTCCATGAAAGAAGAGTGAGACCTGGTTGTGATTGTTTCTGATAGAAACATATAAACATGATGGCAGAAAAAAAACACGGCCTATCTAATCTGCCCTTCCATATCCACTGCTATAGTCCACTTTTTTATCTTTAGAGATCCTCTGTGTTTCTCCCATGCTTTTTTGAATTCAAATACTGTCCTCGTCTCTACCATCACCACTTGGAGACTATTCCACGCATCTACCACACTTTCCGTAAAGAAATATTTCTGCATATTACTCCTGAGTCTATCCTTTTTTACCCCTCATAGAATAGATTGTTTTCAATTGAAAGAGACTCTCTTCCTGTGCATTTATGCCATGGAGGCAGGGCCGGCCCGTCCATTGAGCAAGAATGTTTTTTGCACAGGGCCCCGCATTTCAGGGGGCCCCACGCAAAAAACATCTTGCATCCCAGCTAAGTTTAAAAAAAAACCCCAGAAACCGGCTGCTGCTGCCGCTGCCGCCGTGGCAGCGGCAGAATCGAATATCAGCCCATTTACAGTCCTTACCACCCCCCCCTTCCCTCCATCAGCCCAGCTAAGTTTAAAAAAAAAAACCAGAAACCGGCTGCTGCTGCCGCTGCCGCCGTGGCAGCGGCAGAATCGAGAATCCCGCGGGGCCCCCCTGTCCTGCAGTCTTCTATGCGGCTGTCAGTCTTCAGCGTCGGCTGTCAGAGCTGCGCGAAGAGAGAGAGCTTCTCCTCTCGCAGCTCTGTTAATCACACCGCGGGGCTGTCCCATCAGCCCCGCGGCGGGATTAACAGAGCCGCGAGAAAGGGAAACTCTCCCTTCGCGCGGCTCTGAAAAGCCCGCGCTGAGGCCACATAGAAGACTGCAGGACAGTGGGGCCCCGCGGGATTCTCAATTCGGCAGCGGCAGCAGCAGCCGGTTTCTGGGTTTTTTTTTTTAAACTTAGCTGGGCTGATGGGGGGGGGGGTAAGGACTGTAAATGGGCTGATGGGGAGGGAGGGGGGTTCGGACTGGAACTGGGCTGATGGGGGGGGGGTTAGGACTGGTAATGGGCTATAGGGGGTTCGGACTGGAAGTGGGCTGATGGGGGGGGGTTAATACTGGGAATGGGCTATGGGGGGTTAGGACAGGTAATAGACTATGGAGGGGCTAAGACTGGAAATGGGCTGATGGGGGAAGTTATGACAGGTAATGGGCTATGGGGGGCTATGACTACAAGTGGGCTGATGCGGGGATTAGGACTGGAAACGGGCTATGGGGCAGTGGGCTAAGACTAGAAATGGGCTGATGGGGGGTTTTAGGACTGGTAATGGGCTGAGGGGGGCATGAGAACTGGTAATGGGCTATGGGGGGGTTACAACAGGTAATGGGATATGGGGAGCTACGACTACAAGTGGGCTGATGGGGGGATTAGGACTGGAAATGGGCTATGGGGGGGTTAGGACAGGTAATGGGCTGATGGGGGGTTACAACAGGTAATGGGCTATGGGGGGGCTAAGACTACAAGTAGGCTGATAGGGGGTTAGGACTGGTAATGGGCTGGGGGGGCGTTAGGACTGGTAATGGGCTGGGGGGGTTAGGACTGGTACTGGGCTATGGGGGGGTTACAACAGGTAATGGGCTATGGGGAGCTACGACTACAAGTGGGCTGATGGGGGGATTAGGACTGGAAATGGGCTATGGGGGGTTTAGGACAGGTAATGGGCTGATGGGGGGTTACAACAGGTAATGGACTATGGGGGGGCTAAGACTACAAGTAGGCTGATAGGGGGTTAGGACTGGTAATGGGCTGTGGGGGGCGTTAGGACTGGTAATGGGCTGGGGGGTTAAGGACTGGTACTGGGCTATGGGCTATGGGGAGCTACGACTACAAGTGGGCTGATGGGATTAGGACTGGAAATGGGCTATGGGGCGGTTAGGACAGGTAATGGGCTGATGGGGGGTTACAACAGGTAATGGGCTATGGGGGGGGGCTAAGACTACAAGTGGACTGATGGGGGGTTAGGACTGGTAATGGGCTGATGGGGGGTTAGGACTGGTAATGGGTTGATGGGGGGGGGAAGACTGAAAATGGGCTGATGGGAGGGTAAGGACTGGAAGTGGGCTGATGGGGGTTTAGGACTGGTAATGGGCTATAGGGGGTTCGGACTGGAAGTGGGCTGATGGGGGAGCTAGGACTGGTAATGGGATGGGGGGTTGCTAGGACTGGAAATGGGATGAGTGGAAGGGGGGCTTGAACGGCAAATAGCTGATGGGGACAGGGGCTTGGAATGGAAATGGGCTGAGTGGAAAGGGGGCTTGAACTGCAAATAGCTGATGGGGAGGGGGGCTTGGAATGGAAATGGGCTGTGAGGAGAGGGAGCTAGGACTGGAAATGGGCTGAGTGGGGGGGGGGCAAGGACAGGAAATGGGCTGATAGAGGGGCCAGGATAGGACTGGAAATGGGCTGTTGGGGGTGCTAAGGTTGGAAATGGGCTGTGGTGGGGGCTTGAATTGAAATGGACTCATGGAGGGGCTGGAACTGGAAGTAGGCTCATGGGGGGCTTGGATTGGAAATGGGCTGAGTGGAGGGGAGTTAGGATTTGACATGGGCTGATGGTGGGGCTAGGAAAGGAATAGAAATGAGCTGATGGGGGGCTGGGATTGGAAATGAGCTGATGGGGGAACTGATAGGACTGGAAATGGATGGGGGAGCTAGGACTGGAAATGGGCTGATGGTGGGGCTAGGATAGGACTGGAAATGGGCTGATGGTGGGGCTAGGATAGGATTGGAAATGGGCTGATGCAGGGACAAGAAGGGAGCAGATGCTGGGTGGGGCTGGAACTAGAAAGGAGCTGATGTTGGGGGAGGATTAGAATGGGATGGAGCTGGGAGAGTGAAATGGAGAGGGAAAAATATTTTGCGTGGGAGGGAAGACAAATCTACAATTGGCCAGATATTGGGAGAGTAAGTGGGGATTGAGGATGGAGGGGTAAAATTTGAGTGGATGAAATAGGAATGAGGAAAGAGCAAAAGGAGAAAGGTTAGTATGTTAAAGCAGATGTAGAGAGAGAATGTAAAAAAAAACAAGAAGACAGAAGAAAGGACAAATGGACAGCAGATGGAGAGTTAGCAGAAGACACGAAGAAACCAGAAGAAAGTGGCTGGAACAATTGCAACTGAAAAAAATGCACAAAAGGTAGAAAAATATCTCTTTATTTTGAATTTATTAACTGGAATATGTCAGCTCTGGGAAATGTGCATCATTAATTTTTGCGCTTTGTTTAGTACAAGAGGAAATTAATTTATAGTTTTATTTCTACAGTGTTGTTGTATATTCCAAGTTTGGCTTTTGGGGTTCCCAGTTTAATTATTGTCTTCCTGTTTCTAAGTTGTGATTCCTTGTTTGGTGATGGTCTATGTTCTGCATGTGTAACTGAGCTGAGGTATTCTGTTTATATAATTCCTATTTGACATTGCCACTTGTTCTTTCCCCAGTAGGTCATGTATTGTTGTTCTCTGAAATGTATTGGTTTAATATTTGCAGTGTTGCCTTTTGATAGTTAGGGTATGGTGCTTTGTGAGTCCTGGTAGTGCTGTTAGGATACGGCGGGTTTGCTATGGGTTCTAAATGGGCAGTGTTTGTAGTAGTTCCTAATGTGCCTGGCGGTTGGTACTGGATTATAGTAATGTAGAAACCTTTTAGTCTTTCTTTATCCATATACTCATTAAGAGGCATGTTTACTAAAAGTTAGTGTATGGTAACATTATGCAAATGAGGCACCTTATGCAAATGAGGCCCCGCACAGAGTCTCCGCACATGGCCCCGCACCCCCCTTGGGCCGCCCCTGCATGGAGGTATTTAAACATCTCTATCATATCTCCTCTATGCTGCCTTTCCACTAAAGTAAACATATTAAGATCTTTAAGTCTGTCCTCATATTGTTTATAATGAAGACCACTAACCATTTTAGTAGCCACCCACTGTACCGGCTCCAACTGTTTGTATTCATTTGAAGTTGTGACCTCCAGAATTGCACACAATACTCCACATGAGGTCACACAGACTTATTACACAGAGGCACTATCACCTCCTTTATTCTGCTGGCCACTCCTCTCCGTATGCACCCAAGCATCCTTCTGGGTTTCATCACCTTTTTTACCTCTTTAGCTATTTTAAGATTGTCAGACACAATCATACCCAGGTCCCGCTCTTCTGTTGTGGGCAGAAGTACTTCACCCCATACACTTTACCACTCCCTTGGATTTTTGCAACTCAAATTCATGATCCTGAATTTTTTAGCATTAAATCTCAGCTAACAAAGTCTAGACCATTCTTCAAGCTTAGCTAGATCCCTCCTCAAGTTATCTACTCCTTCCTGGGTGTCTACTCTATTTCATATTTTGGTATCATCTGTAAACAATCAAACCTTACCTGCTAGCCCTTCCACAATATCACTAACAAAGAAGTTAAAAAGAATCAGACCAAAGGCAGACCCCTGCGGCACATTACTAGTTACCTCCTTCTCCTCATCATGAGCTGCATTTTACTGTACCCTTTTCCGCCCTCACTCAACCAGTTTCTAACCCAATCAGTAACTTTAGTGTCCACCCCTTAAGTTCTCAGCCCTAGTGGCTAAACGGGTAGAAAAGATGATGTTGAAAGCCAGAAGGATGCTTCAGCGCATAGGAAGAGGAATGGCCACAGGAAAAAGGAGGTTATAGTGCCTATGTATAAATCTTTTGTGAGACCTCATTTGGAGTATGGTGCACATTTCTTGAGACCACACCTTTAAAAGAATATAAACGGGATGGAGTTGGTGCAGAGGGTGGCTACCAAAATGGCCAGTGGACTTCATTATAAACCAAATGAGGACAGACTTAAAGATCTCAATATGTATACTTTAGAGGAAACATGGATTAGAGGAGCTATGATAGAGATGTTTAAATACCTCCATGGCATAAATGCACAGGAGGACAGCCTCTTTCAATTGAGAGGACATAGGATGAGAGTGAAAGGGGATAGAATCAGGAGTAATATGTGGAAATATTTCTCTACGGAATGTGTGGTAGATGTATGGAAGAGTCTCCCAGTGGAGGTAGTAGAGATGAAGACAGTATCTGAATTCAAGAAAGCATGGCACAAGTACAGAAGATTTCTAAAGGAAAAAAAAAGGGACTTTAGTAGTTGATATGGAAAGGCAGACTAGCTACACCATATAGTCTCCTTTCTAACGTCATGTTTCTATGTTTCTATGTTTCTCTTTTTTTTATTTTTTTTATTTACCAGAGGAAATGAAAGGTGAAAATGACTTAACCTACTTCCCTGATTCTCAGTACACTGTTCTACCCACTTGTCCATTCCACCCTATCCTTATCATTGTATAGTCCCTATGCTTATTCACAGCCTGCTACTAGAACCATAACACCCATTACTTGGGAAAGATAAACCATGGAAGCCTTGGGGGGGGGGGGGGAGGTAGCAATTAATTAAGATCCTGGAATAAGGGTGGGGAAAGACTGAACATGACTGGAGGGGAGGGTTTTGATTAAAAGAAATGTGGATCCATGGTAGTGGCCCACACATGCATGTTTGTCTAGGGTCCAATATAGTGTTAATCCAGTCCTATACCAGACTTAGGTATCATTTCCAGTGATCAGTCTGCCTTTATTTAATTATCTTCTACACTTCCAGTGCAATTTATTAAATAGGCCCCTCATATTTATTTTAGTGTGATAGATTTTGATGGTCATGAAGGAGCACTTCAAGCCCAATAGGCTAGTCTTTATTCTGTCCAATTCTATTTAGCCATATATAGTAATACAATATGGGGGTCATTCTGAGGCACAAATAAAAGGGATGTATGCCCTGCCTGGATATAGATCCCTGCTATTTCTCCATCTTGCCATCCACATGCAAGCCTCCTTGTATGAACAGCAGAGTTGTACGGGGAGCCTTAGACTGGGGCAGGAGGGAGGCAGAGCAGGGGGGGGGGCTGTCACCCCGGACATACAGGGACAATTCTGAGATCGGCCCTGTATGTCCTGGGTTGGCTTTCTAGATGGGGGACTTATTTATTTAACAAGTTTTTTAAACTACATTATTATTTTAGTCATAGAAACATAGAAATATGATGACAGAAAAAGACCACATGGCCTATCTAGTCTGTCCTTCCATAACAACTACAACAGTCCCCTTTTTACCTTTAGAGATCCTCTGCGTTTGTCCCAAGCTTTTTTGAATTCAGTTACTGTCCTCATCTCTACCACCTCCACTGGGAGACTATTCCATGGATCCACTACTCTTTCTGTAAAGAAATATTTCCGCATATCACTCCTGAATCTATCTCCCTTCACCCTCATCCCATGTCCCCTCGTAGCAGAACTTGCTTTCAATTGAAAGAGGCTCTCTCCCTGAACATTTATGCCGCGGAGGTATTTAAACATCTCAATCATATCACCTCTATCCCGCCTTTCCTCTAAGGTGTACATATTAAGATCCTTCAGTCTGTCCTCATATGCTGGACATCCAGAAGGGAATTAGCCTCCACATGATTAGCATAACAATGCAACTCACTCTCTTCTTTTATACAATTACATTTTATATTCTTACTGCCTTTTCTGACTATAACTTTTTGAAACAGAGAAAATGATGGCAGATAAGGACTACACACCCTATTTAGTCTGCCCATCAGTGCTTACTTATAAGCTTTACAGTCCCTTTCTCTCCCTCAGAGATTTTCTCTGTTTGTCCCATTCTTTCCTGACTTCAGATGGAGATTTGCATTTTTTCTTCCCTATCCCCACTCACTCTCAGCTGTAAAATCAAGCTGCATATCAGCCTAAGCATTTCAGAACTTACAAAAGGATATAATCCCATGTGAATAACCCGGAAAAATGTTATTTCAGTTTTATTTCAGATCATGATAGATGTGGATGTCTGGCAATCTGTTCTTATTTCTTTTTTAATTACAAATATTTTAATCTCTCAGGTTTAAGAACATTCCTATTTGTCTAATAATGTCTATCATCTCAGTTTCCAAAGGTAGTATATTTCTATATACTAATCAAAATATGTGTTGCTACCAAAGAAAAGGGTTATTTCACAGAAAATGAATGACTGCAAAATTCATCACATTAGCCCATCAAGCAATCAGGTGCTGGACAATTTACAGCCAATAAACAGTTAATCATGGACATAGCCATTTGTAATGTGCATTGTGAAGTATTTATGTTATTATAAGCCTCTTTGGAACAGAGGTTCCATGTGGAAAATGGGATGCACAGATAGAGATGGTCATATTTCCTGAGTATCTTATAAAAGGCTTTGCCAAAAGTAGAGTCTTTTGTAAAATATGTATTAAGGACATGCTTAAGTGCACATTAATTTACTGGCACATAGAGCAGGAGCCACTATTTTACAGATATAAGAGCATAAGATTTATCATACTAGGACAGACCAATGAGCCATCAAGCACATCATCCTACCTCCAACAGTGGCCAGTCTAGGTCACATGTACGTGCCAGGACACCAAAGGTAGCCTACTCCATGCTGCTTATCCCAAGTGGATTTCCTCTAGTCTACTTTAATAATGACTACAGATTTTTCCTTCAGTAACTTGTCCAAACCTTTTTTAATCCTAATTACACTAACAACATTTACTACATCTTTTGGCAATGAATTCCAGAAAAAAATTGTCTCAAATTACTTTGTAGCTTCATTGTCGCCCCTAATCTTTATAGTTTTCAAAGAAGTAAACAATCATTTCATGTTGACTCATTCTACTCTGTTCATAATTTTATTGACTTCTATCTTATCTCCTCTCATCCATCTCTTCTCTAAGTTTAAAATATTAACAACAGGTTAGGCCTTTCCTCATAGAGGTACCTTTCATCCTCTTTATCATTTTGGTCACTATTCTCTGTAGATTTTTAAAAATTGGTGTTACATTGACCACGTGCCAGTCTTTAGGTATTATAGATGATTTTAATGATAGTTTACAAATTACTAATAGTAGGTCTGTAATTTCACTTTTGAGTCCTTTCAGCATCCTGGGATATATGCTATCTAGTCCAGGTGATTTGCTACTCTTTAGTTTCTCAAATTGTCCTATTACATCTTCCAAGTTCACCCAGATTTGTTTCAGTTCCTCTAGTTCCTTACCTTCAAATATCATTTTTGACATGAATATCTCCCCTATATCTTCTTCAGTAAAGACTAAAGCAAAGAATTCATGTAGGGGCATGTTTATTAAAATGTGCTAATGGGTAGCACTACATTTTACTCGTGCCAGGTTTGCTATGGTAACTTTTACCACATTCCAGAAATGTGGCCAGAAATGGCTAAAAATCCCATGCTATCCACAACAGCATGGGTTGGAGGTGACTGGGCATTTCAAGGATAGAGCACATAGTGGTTAGCATGGGCATCTCTGGTGCATGCTGACCAGCCATGTTGTATTTTGCAAGGTGCACTTACTGTTATCTCAATGGGTGACATTAAGTGCACCTGCATTGATTGCACCAAACAGAATAGCGAGGGAATGGCACAAAACCCATACTAGCTACATGGGTACATGCCAGGCAAGCCTCCATTTTTAAACACAGGCCCAGTGCCAACCTGATGCTCATTTTTCAGGGCTGAACATGTGGTAGGCATTTGTGGTTTATTAAATATGCAGGGCCCAATATTGAGTTGGGCAGGCTATGCGCCCTTATGGTACATAGCCATACCCACCAATCCTTAATCCTGGATATTCAATGCTGGGGGTCATATGTAGCCCTGGCATGAATATCTGGGGATTGCAGCACATGCTGGAAGCCACAGTAGCTAACCAGGCAGCAGCGATATCGCATACTGCCCAGTTAGCACCTGTGCCTTAAAGATAGGTGAGGGCTTTCCTATTGCAAAGTGGTCCCAACACCATCAACTCTCATAGCCCCTTCTTTTCAAACACACTACTAAAACACTTGTCCACTCTCTAATAACTTCCCATCTCAAATATTGCAACCTCCTTCTTGTGGTCTCCTTCTTAGCCACCCTTCAATCTGTTCTGAACTCTGTTCCGTGACTAATCTTTCATTCTTCTGCTCCTCACTACCTTTCCTCACCCTAACTAGATAGGCCATGTGGTCTTTTTCTGTCGTCATTTTTCTATTTTTCTATTGTCACAGGGTAGACCTAAGGCAACCCGAGAAAGTGCAGATCAGTGTGAATGATCACAGTAAAAGTGACAAGGTAAACAGAGGAATGTTTGATGGGTGCCAGGGACAACCTAGGCACACGTGCACAGAGCCCAGAAAGACACACCCAGAGAGCAAAGCAAGGGAATTTGTTTTGCCCAATAGAGTGCAGCTGAGTGAAGGTGGAGTCAGGAGACACGCAGATAAAATAGACTCCCAAACAATTAGAGATAGGGAATCCTTGAGAGAGAGGGAATCCTTGAGAGAGGAGTGGAAGCAACAGAGGTCACAAGCTGAAAGGCAACAGCAGATACTGTTGAAGCCATGGAAAGCCTGGAGCTGGTGTGACAGAGATGAAGACAGTGAGAGTGAGTCAGTGAGGCAACAAGGGAGCCGGTGTGAAAGTTGGAAAGAATCCAGAGACCTGTGTGGCTCGGTGAGAAAGCAACACCCTGACAGCGTGTTTGTGCTTGGAGGACGAGAGAAATATAAGAAGACTGCAACAGCAGGTACAGGGGCAAGGAGTGAATACAAGGGCTATTTGCTATCTGAGAGGGAGGAGCCCTGGAAGCATAGAAATAGCCACATAAAGCCCAGATATTTAGAGGCTGACAATAGCTTTGCTCCTGGTTATAAAAATACTAAGAGAAGAGGGTTTCACTCACCCAGAAAAGTTGAAGATTTCCCTTATCACTCTGAGCTCCCAGCTTCTAGGGAAACGCCGTTACAAGCTTTCCAATCTAGCCCAGCTGAGTCTAGGAAGCTAGTGCAGACCCGGCAAGGAGCCTGCCGTAATTACCCAGCTAGCAGGTCAAACAAGGACCTGGGCTATCTATTAAGACACCAGCGGGGGCAGAGCTCTGGAAGGCACAGCTCAGGGTTATACGATACTTCCCAGAGAGGCAGTGCTTCAGAAGGGAAAAGAAACTTCCTAGGGGACGAGGCAAGCCTGCCATACTTTTACCCCACGTCTGAAGCTGATAATGGAGAAGTTAATGAACAGGAATTAATGGAGTATGAAAACTCAGAAGTATTAGAAAATCCAGAATTGATGGAGTGTTCTCTCACTGTAACAGAGCTAGAATTCTCACTGAGGTAAACGTGATTGTGTGACCTTAACTCCAGTGTATAAGTTGCAAGGCTGCAGCTTACTCTCTCTCTCCAGCCAAGCAGACAGTTAGGCTGTTTGTTATTTTGTTTTGTTCAAAGTTATAAGCTGAAGGAAGCTGTTTTTGTTGTTCATTTATCTTTTGTTATAAGCCAAAATGGGCTGTTAATTTCTGTTATCTTTGGAAGAAGAAACCTCAAGGGACGGGGAATAAAACCCTAAAAAGAAAAGAAGTTTTCTGTGTGATCTATATAAGTAAGGCACAACTACCGCTCTCAGAAAGCCCAACAATACCAGTCTTCACCGCTGGGGCTGATGAGGGATGACACTATGTTGTGTGTATCTTGCCATACTCTAGTCCCCAGTTCTGTAGGTTTTTTTTCATCTTGATTAGATTGTAAGTTGTGATGAGCAGGGATTGTGTCTTACATCTATATGTACAGCGCTGCATACACCTTGTAGCACTATACAAATTATAATGTAGTGACTGTTGGCTTCTCCCCCCAATATCTTGTTTAAAAGCTGTTATTTTTCCTTTTTAAAAGTAGAAACAGTAGACTGGTTTCACCCTGGTTAGGGAAGAGACCATCCTCCCAGAGAAGGACCCCTCATCCCCAGAATGTTTCCCAGTTCCTCATAAATCTAAAGCCCTCTTCCCTGCACCATCATCTCATAAACACATTGAGACTCCAGAGCTCTGCCTGTGTCTTGGGCCTGCAAGTGGAACAGGGAGCATTTCTGAGAATATTACCCTGGAAGTCCTGGATTTCAACTTTCTACCTAAAAGACTAAATGTGGCTTCCATATTTTCCCTACCATACGTTCCTATGTAGTTGTTGCCCACATGTACTAAGACAGCTAGCTCCTCGCCAGCAACA
Organism: Ichthyophis bannanicus; assembly: GCA_033557465.1. Lineage (NCBI taxonomy): Eukaryota > Metazoa > Chordata > Amphibia > Gymnophiona > Ichthyophiidae > Ichthyophis > Ichthyophis bannanicus. The sequence goes on along the minus strand of CM066035.1, from coordinate 448,590,855 downwards.
TCTAGATTCTATCTAGGTGACACTTGAGGTCTGCTACCTTTGTACTAGGCAGGTAAGTTACCAAGTAATGCTCATGCCCATCCAGCGGTGTTCCCAGCCCCCTCGGCCCTCAAGGCAGGTGCCTCCACCCCCGTGCAGTCAGCACCACCCGCCCATGCAGCACGGTGCTGTGCACCACAATGCACAAATCCTTCCACTGAGCCCATGGAGACAGAGTGGCAACCTTATTAAAAGCTTGCTTGACGCACTGCCTCCAGGCCTGGCCGCACTTCTTTCCCAGACCTAAGTCTTATGATTCATGAGAATTCAGGTGGAGAGAGAAGAGCAGCCGGGCCTGGAGCGGAGACAGCTCATCCAGCCAACTTTATGATAAGTTTGCCGTACTGCCTCTATGGGCCCAGCAGGGATGCACCCTTTTCCCGGTCAGCACCCAGGGTGGGCCACACCCATTGTCTCGCCCTTGGTACACCACTGTGCCCACCAGCCACCCAACTATCTATATGCCTGATGGTCAAATTGCCAAATACATGGCTAACCTAACCTAACCCTTCTCTCCTGGGAAGAAGCCCTTGGAGACACAACCTTGGTGTGAGAGGATAATGAATCCCATGGAGGGAAAGTCCTAGACACAGGATAATTTCTTGCCATAACAAGGTCATGGTATCCTTCCAGGTGACCTTTCTCCTCCAAGGCAGCCCTGAGTCTGCAAGGCTAGAAGTTAGATTTTTCTATTGTCCCTGTAAGTCTCCTCTATATACCTATATGTCTTCCTCACCTCCTTCAAGTCTACTACTTTAGCCTCCAGAGATTGGACTTGTTCTCTGAGAGCCAAGTGCAGAAAAGAGCAGCATTACCTGGGGGTTTTACACGTGTAAGTGCTAAATCTAAACATGTAGGCACCTCCTTCACCACATACATTTGTAGTTGACAGTATTTATACATGTATGTGCCACATTAAAAAGAAAATATGACTACATATACAAGAGAAGCCTATTAAAGAGAGGAACACAAATTACACTTTCTTCATATTTCTGTGGTGGTGGTAGACACCACAGAAATTACCATAATTGACCCCTGAATCTCTTTCTTAAGACTCCAGGTCCAAAGGATCAGGTAACTAGCACTGGTACATTCCTCAGGACGGGTGCAAAGTTGGCACACAAATTTTAATGGGTATGTTTACTAAAGGTTAACACACGTTAAGTGCTGCCACTGCAGCACTTAATGCACATTAACTTTACTTAACGTATGTTAAACTTTAGTAAACATACCCCCAAGCATTCCCAGTATTAAATGAAAAGCACATACATACTTTTTTGATCCACCCAAACCACATCCAGAACATGTTCCCTTAAATTTATGGTATCCCAGCCATCTATATATTTACATAGTAGTTTACTGAAATAAACATTTATATGTGTAAATGCTGCAATATACACATATGCATGCTTCTAAAATATCCTCCTATGTATCTTTAAGTATTACAAGTGTAGTCTAAACTATTTAGCTCAAACCCATAGAGTTATAATATCCACTGCCTTAACTTTGTAGCATTTTTTGTTTTCAGCACGTTTCTTAAAAATTTGAAAAATAAACTTTGAGTAAATAATTGCTACTAGTCTAAAACCATATGGCTTGATATTCAAAAGTAGTTATGTAGTTAGAGACAGGGTCAGCCCCATAAGTCCTTATTAAAAAAAAATCAAGGGGTTAAATGAATAATTTTGGACATATAGGGGCCCATTTACTAAGTGCTGCTAACCAGTTAATGTGAATTATAGTGTGCAGTAGCTGGTCACGGTGAACTCTAAAGTGCGGGCATGCCAGCTACCGACCACTAAAATGCATGTTAACTGGTGCTTGTGTACTTATGTAGAGAGTGGATGGGTTAAAGGCAGAGTGTGGGCGCAGTGAGCACATCAGCACGTGATAGCAGTTAACGTGGAAATTAGCATGGGTGCACCAAACAATACCACTATGGGTTCTGTTAGGTGTAGTGCATTTAAATGTGCCACTCATTATGGTGCTTAGTCATACATTAGCTCCTCAGAAGATGCTGGTCACACACGCAAGAGCTAACATGGAGGCTCTGCACTTAATGTACCTTAGCGGGCTTTAGTAAAAGGGACCCATAAATTATATAGTCAAAATTATCCATCCAAAAATAGGGTGGAATTTGGATCATCTGGGAGTGGTGCCATTTAGATACCTAACATATATATGAAAGCTATTCAACATATAAAGTTAACAGCCAAGCGGGCCATACAAATATAAGGTATCACTTGAAAGATCTAATTTGGAACTTTAGCTTGAAGGTGGATATGTAGTGATGCTACCTAAATAGATACCATTGCTGGATTTATGTATGAATTGAAACCATCTAAGTTAGATGTTTCAAATTCTACATTCTCCACGCAGCTGAATATTGACTTTAAAGTAAAATATAAAGTAAGTATTAAGAAAGACAAAAGTTATATCCACCTAAAGGAACATAAGCCAATATGACCCTCTTAAATAAAAAAATAAAGAATAGGTAAACAATGCATCAGCCATTATTTCAATTTGCTACTGAATCTTTAGCTAGGTGAAGGTTGAATGCCTAAGAGAAATGTTGAATACTGTACCCACAAAACTAATTTTCATGTTTTTTAAATGAAATACTTAGGCCATTATTCAAAAGGACTTATGCAGTTAGCGTTGTGTGCTGACCACACAACTCCTTTGGCTTTAAAATTCCTTGCAATTTGTTGCATAAATTTTAGCCAGACCACATGATGTCTAACCAACATTTATGTATACAGGGGATCTTTTATTAAAGGGCACTAGCTGATAGTGCATGTTCTGGAATATGCTGAAGGCACAATGGTACACATGTTGTCAGCTAGCACGGGGACATGAGAGTTAGTGCAGGGCAATTCTTGCCCTAAATGTGCAACCTGCATTAGGGTTGTGAATGGGCAAGTAAGGGGTGGAGAATGGGCATGCTGAGATCAGAATACTTAGCCTTGGGTTCACACTGTGTGCTAATTGCATTAGTGTGGAGTCACTTAATGCCACCTCAATAGGCCGGAGTTAAGTGCACCCACACTGCTAGGTGTTAATTGCCTGGGAAAATATTTCAACATTCCTGATGGTTAATGCAGTGGTATTGCACCGAATGCAACATAGGGGTATGTTTATTAAACCGTGCTAATGTTGCCGGCACTAGGTGCAGCATTAACATGAGCAATGCCATATAAGGAAGTGGGCGTACCGGTGTTGAAGTGGCACTGGCCGATTAATGCACAATAGAGGGTGCCTTGGCTTGTTATCGCACGGTAACCTTAATTTCGTGCCAGGGCTGTGATAAAAGCCTTTAGAAGTATAGCCCACTGGTTAATACAATGACTACCAAGCCAGAAGTCATGGGTTTGATCCCTCAGAGGTCCCATCTAATACAGCTGTCCAAGGCAATCCCTTTTCCTTCCTGTAACAGTCAGACACATCTCTATAATCTGTGCTGCCAGCAGAAACACCCTCACCTCAGTGCCATAACCTAAGGTGCCCCATAGAGCACATTATAAAGTGCCTTGTCCACCAAGGCACTTTATATTGCTCTATGGGGTTGCTTTAGAGGGCTGACAAGGCACTTTATAATGTACCCCATAGGTTACAGCACTGAGGAGAGGGTGTTCCTGCTGGCAGTGTCTGACTGTTACAGGCAGGAATTGCCTTGGCCAGCCTTATTAGATAAGATCTCTGAGGGATCAAACCCATAACCTCTGGCTTGGCAGGCAGTGTATTAACCAGTGGACTACAACTCTGGAGCTTTTATTGCAGCACTGGCTGGCTACAGAAAGACTGCAGGTCACCGCACAAAATGTCTGCTGTGGTTACCAGGGTAGGGTAAACCCATCAGTACCCATGATGCAATGCACATGCAGAACAGCAGTCTACATCTGATCACAGGATGGGGTATGCACCTCTATAGCACCTCAGCCTGGTAGGGGGAACTGACCATGTGTGTTACTGGCACAGAGTAGCTACAGACCGTGACATTGTGTGGTTTCTGTGCTCACCCTGAGGGTGAGGTGGGGCACCCAGCACCAGGTCCACAGCACCGGGCTTGGCTGAGATAGGCTTGTTGTATGTCCCCATCAGTGCTAGTATGTGGCAGGTAGTCCTTCTGGACCCACCTAGGATGCACCTGTGTCCATCTGTATAACCCAGTCGCATGTAGCTCTTGTGGACTATGACACACTCAGAATAGTGCATATCCTTTGTGTTTGCTATGGTCACCTGTTATAAGAGCAGGTGGTGTGTGTCTGGACCCACATGCGGATTACGTAGCACCACCTACCAACCTGCTCTCTCTGGGTTGGGGGGGGGGGGGCAGGATTGGCCACCAGCAGAACCACACTCTACATCCAAACTATTCAAATCCGGTCCTGGAGGTCCGCAACCCTGCAGGGTTTCGGGATATCCCTAATGAATATGCATGAGATATATATGCATTAGAGATAGCCTGCCAACCTGACTGGTTTGTGGCCCTCCAGTACTGGATTTGGAGAACCCTGCCTTACACCTCTGTCATTTAATATTGTGATTGGGCAAGGTACAGATGTCCCTAGACATCAAAAGGGTAGATAAATGTGTCACATTTCTCCTCGATTCTCACCACCACCACCAAAAAGTTGTCAAATAAAAAGTTGTCTGTTGCACTGCATAGAAACATAGAAATATGACGACAGAAAAATACCACATGGCCTATCTAGTCTGTCCTTCAATAACAACTGCAACAGTCCCCTTTTTACCTTTAGAGATCCTCTGTGTTTGTCCCATGCTTTTTTGAATTCAGTTACTGTCCTCATCTCTACCACCTCCACTGGGAGACTATTCCATGGATCCACTACTCTTTCCGTAAAGAAATATTTCTGCATATCACTCCTGAATCTATCTCCCTTCATCCTCATCCCATGTCCCCTCATAGCAGAACTTGCTTCCAATTGAAAGAGGCTCTCTCCCTGAACATTTATGCCGCGGAGGTATTTAAACATCTCAATCATATCACCTCTATCCCGCCTTTCCTCTAAGGTGTACATATTAAGATCCTTCAGTCTGTCCTCATATGCTTTATAATGAAGACCACTAATCATTTTAGTAGGCACCCTCTGCACCGACTCCATCCTGTTTACATCCTTTTGAAGGTGTGGTCTCCAGAATTGCACACTATACTCCAAATGAGGTCGCACCAAAGACTTATACAGAGGCATTATTACCTCCTTTTTTCTGCTAGTCATTCCTCTGTATGCACCCAAGCATCCTTCTAGCTTTTGCCATCGCCTTTTCTACCTGTTTAGCTATTTTAAGATCATCAGACACAACCACACCTAGGTCCCGCTCTTCTTTAGTGGACAAAAGTACTTCACCCCCTATACTATATTGCTCCCTTGGATTGCTGCAGCCCAAATGCATGACCTTACATTTTTTAACATTAAATCCCAGCTGCCAAATTCTAGACCATTCTTCAAGCTTAGCTAGATCCCACCTCATGTTATCTACCCCTTCTTGGGTGTCTACTCTATTGCAGATTTTGGTATCATCTGCAAAGAGGCAAACCTTACCTGAAAGCCCTTCCGCTATATCACTAACAAAGATGTTAAAAATAATTGGACCAAGGACAGATCCCTGGGGCACACCACTGATAACATCTTTCTCCTCAGAGTGAGCTCCATTTACTTGTACTCTTTGTCGCCTCCCACCCAACCAATTTCTAACCCAAGCCGTAACTTTAGGGTCCATCCCTAGGGTGCTCAGTTTGTTTATAAGTTGCCTGTGAGGAACAGTGTCAAAGGTTTTACTGAAATCTAAATACACCACATCTAGGGCTCTCCCTCGGTCCAACTCCCTGTTCACCCAGTCAAAGAAATCAATCAGATTTGTCTGACAAGACCTGCCTCTGGTGAATCCATGCTGCCTCAGATCCTGTAATCCGCTGGACTCCAGAAACCTCACTATTTTCTCTTTCAGCAGCATTTCCAATATTTTACTCACCACAGAAGTTAAACTAACCGGCCTGTAGTTTTTAACCACATCCTTACTTCCGCTTTTGTGTAAAGGCACCACATGAGCTTCTCTCCAGTCCTTTGGCACCACTCCCGACTCCAACGAGGCATACCACCCACCTAAACAGGGCTTGGCCTTGGTGTGCTGTGGGCAGGTGCCATTGCCCCTTCCACCACCAGCATCCCATCACCACAATGCTGACATGTCCTTATGCCAGTGGTGCGCAGTCCCAGGCCATCCAGTTTGCCAGTAGACGGCTGCCTATGGTGTGGGGCTGGGGTATGAGTGCCTACATAGACATCCATACTTCCCCCCAGCACCACCTACCAATGTTATCTGCCCTTTGGGGTACCTGCTGGGTACTGTCCCCTGAATGGGACACTGTGGCACACACACTTATGGGCATGTTTGACATTGGTCAGTTGCTGTATTGCTTATTTTCCATTTCTGCGTTCCTATGTGCCACCTAGGCATCTACCTAGTCCACCCTGTGCCCAAGCTGCCCCCCTGCATGTCCTGCCTGCAGCCCCCTGTACTCCATTTGCAGCATCACCATAGTGCCCTTTCATACTTGGGCACTATGCTGTTGCTGCACATGTAGCACTACTATCACTTTTCTTGGTCTCCCTGCCTTTGCTGTACATTGCTGACTTAAATGGTTTCTCTCTCCTGCAATTGTGCCTCTAAAGCCTGGTTTTCACTCGTGGTAAATTTTTGCCCTTCATTTCAGAGCGTTAATGTAACAGGAGCTTTTCCCTGCCCACTCCCCACCCATTGACCCCTTCTCTCTGCCCTGTCTCCTCCCTCTGCAGGACCTAACGCCGCTGGGCCCGTTATCGCACAATAAAGTCACTTGTCACGTGATAACGTCGCCGCTGCAACATTATCACCATTTAATGGTGCTATTGGTGCATTAGGTGCAATATCTTATTGTCTTTTAGTAAAAGACCCCTTAAGAGGTTTTACAAGTGTTCTGGAGATGAAGCCAAAAGTTATTAGGATTATGGCTATTTTTAGTCACTATCCTGATATCTTATCCATTTCAATTTAGGCCTGTATATTCAACAGCCTGTCCTAAAGAGAGATGGCTGCTGACTTCATCCTCTTATTTTTCTGCAGCAACCAGACCATTAAAGCTCAGCTCCACCATGGTTTCTGCATCAGGGTTCCAAGATATTTTTTTCTTACATCAAAGCTATTCTTTTTTTTTAACAAGAAAACCTTGTAAGTATCATCAAATGCATGATCTTGCAGTTTATGTGCTAATAATAGCAGTTCTGAGTTCTCTTCCCTGAAGTGAATGTTGCTATGAAATGCAATATTCACTAAAACTCAGCAGATGAATGGATATTACAAGATGTGGTTTGTTTTACTCAGTAGTCCCATTTCAGATGAACTGATGACAAAAAATTGATTACTCAAAGCACTAGAATTCCTCAAAGTGCTAGAATGACATTGTATTTTTAGATTACTTTAATTAAAAATTTCATTTAAAGCTTTTGGATTGCCTGATTGCACCTTCATTATCAGTAAAAATAAGCATTCAGTTGTAATTAGTTCGAAGACTGACAAAACTATCTTTCATGCAGACAGTTAATGGTCCTGATGACATTAGATTAGAAGGCCTAATTCATCATTCTGATTGGTTGCCCTAAGCAAATTTAGAAGAAAAGTCAGAGAGAAGAAGAATCCAAGGAAGAAGATAGGTTAGGGTCATGGAAGGAGGCCAATTTTAGTAACTAGGGATTTGCATGCCAAAAACGTTCTTGTTGGTTAGTATGCATGACTAGACCATGTTTGGTTAGTCTCCATACACCAAATAAATCATGCATTTGTCTCATTTATTTGCACTGAAGTCTACAATATCTAACAGTTGGATTTGCCAGCCATTTTCAGTTAAATCTGCTTGACAAATGTTGGGAGACATCTGTAACAAAGATGGGCACTACAAGCCATAAAAGAGTGTCACAAACGTCCCATGGGGAAAAAAAAAAGAGGGATAGAGGTCATTTACAGTGGTGGGAAGACTACAAGCCTCCATCCGAAGGGCAAAGTAACACAAAAAGTTGGATGAACACCTCAAGCTTGTGGAAGAGAGAAAACCAATACCAAAATTAGGAACTGAAAGGAGTAAAATGGCATCAATATTGTCAGAATGCATTGGTAGAGTGTTTTTTTTTTATTTAATATTTATAATTTCTACAAAACAATACAAGTAATACTATCACTTGCATGAAATGGGAGCATCCTTCAATAACGTACATCATTTAAAGGAAATTATAGCTAAGAATATAACAATAGAAAGGAACCCCTCCCCTAGCCCACTACATAGAGAGATCCAAGAAATGAAATAACATTCTAATCCAAAAAAGGAGGAAACATAGCAGAGTTCAAGCAACTAAAACCAATAATGCACAGCAAAAAAGCGCAAGCTACTCCATCCCTGTGGGCCCCCTAGCATTTAAAAAAGAAAGTAATTGCGAGGGATATAGAAAAACATAAGAATTACCCTGCAAATTTATTAGACACTTAGAGGGGTATTTAAGGGAAAATAATCACCCAACCTGCAGGACCCAAGGACACAGAATTAAAAAGTACCTCTCTGCGTCGCCTACTCTCTCTGGCCAGGTCCGGAAAAATATGAACCAGGCAACCCTTGAACATTATATGCCTTTTCCTAAAAAAATAATCTCAACAGACAATCTCTATCATATACAAGGCCCAAAGTCACTAAACATGTGCAGGTACAATATTATTGGAATCTGAAGACTAACATAACTGAAACATTCAAAACATCCAGTTGCCCGGGGCCAGGGGATGCCAGGTCCACCGACCTTGGCGTCGACACAGCCGAAGATGCTCCGGGGCCAGATACTGCTGGATTCCCCCACAAAAACTGATCCAATGGACCAACTGAAGGTAAAGCCGGGATCGTCAAGGGTCCTTTCCCCGACTTAACTCTAGCTTTCCGCTTATCCATGAAAAGCGCAGAGCAGCGCACACCTCAGGCAGCCATCTTGCCACGCCCCCTAAATACATGTCTTTAATGTATTTTAACAGATGTATTATATTTAGGGTGTAAAATTAATTTTGTAATTTTAACATAAGCTTGTAATTCACCTCAAATCCTTTTGGAATGAGGTGGAATATAAATGCCAATTAAATTAAAAATTAAATACAGTAATTTACATGCATTCTTGAAAAATCTTGGTGTGGCCATATTCCCCAGTCATAGAGCTGGTGAATAGATGCTGGAGAAGCACAGAAAAACACGCATTAAACATGTGGGAGTTTAGAAACATATGCTCAAAACAACTCACACAGGTTCTCATAGAGAAGTACAGAGAGAATCCACCAAAAAAAAAAATCAGTGTTCATCCAATCAACATCTATTATAGCTAGGGTTTCTGATTTTGGTAACTTGTACTCATTTCTTTTGCCATTTCTGAACTGATGACTCTTAGGGTATGTTTACTAAGCGGTGGTAATGTCGCATGTGTAACGTTACCGCACGGTAATGTTACCGGCAGCGGTAAATGTCCCAGAGGGTGAAGAGAAGGGGTCAATGGATGGGGAGTGGGTGGGGAGAAGCCTGTGCTACACTAATGCTGGAACAGTAATGCCAGGGCTTTACCGCCAGTGAAAACCAGTCGGTAAATGCACATTTTCAGGAGAGAGAGACCATCTCAATGTCAGCAATGTATAGCACAGACAGGGAGCACAAGAAAAATGAGAGTAGTGTTCCATTTGCAGCAACAGCATAGTGCCCAAGTATGAAAGGGCACTATGGTGATGGTGCAAATGGGGCAAAGGGGGCTGCAGGTGGGACATGCATTGGGGGCAGCTGGAGCATAGGGTGGACAAGGCAGTTGTCTAGGTGGCACATAGGAACACAGAAACTGAAAACAACAAGACAGTGTCTGACCATGGTCAAGCATGCCCAGTAGTCTGTGTTCCATAGAATCCCATCCAAAGAACATGTACCCAGCAGGTACCCCAAAGGTACCACTATGCCTCTAATGGGGCAAGCAGTGCACAACTGGGGACCACTCAAACAAGGGTTTACGGACCTTCCCCAGGATGCGTCCCAAACTGTTTGTAAACCCAGCTAAACAAACACTCTTTACTACATCCCCTGATAAGGCAGTGCAGGGTGTGACCACGAGTCGTCTGAAACATATATAAACCCAGGAGTCCTAACTGAGTACTCAGTACCCACATTGCATGCCCTTGCCTGTCCAAAGTCTGCTGGCATAACACAATCTACCTATGTTTACCAGGTCCACCCTAGCCAATAGTTGCTAGAGCACCAACTTGACACCCCACAGCCGTCTCTCCACCAGGTAGAAGGACATAACATTGACAGGCAGTGATGGGGGGGATGTGTGGAAGTCCATGTATGCCTCTCCAGCCAAGACACCGCACCCTAGGCACCCGCCTACCTGCACATTGGATGGCCTGGGACTGCACACTACCAGCACTGACAGCATATGGGCATGTCATCATGGTGAGGGGGGCTGTTGGTGGCAGAGGGGCAGTGGCACCCACCTGCAGTGGACCAAGGCCATGCCCTGTTTCAGTGCACCAGGCAAGGTCTGTCTGACGGGCAGCAAGGTAGGCCCAGGGACTACTGCATCTGTGTGGTAACAGTGTGGAGCACTACACACAACCAGTTTGGCTTGGAGCAGAGGGTTACAGATTCAAGTCCCCACTGTGGATCTTGCAGAACATGTCTCTACATTTTAACCTACATTGCAGATACAACACCAAAATATGCAATCCCCAAAGCATCAGCTAACAGGGGTACAAACAACCCCACACACAGGCTCCACTATCCAAAGCTGCATGGAGAGTCAGGCTGTTGGCTCCAGCGCACGAAGCAGCAGTTATCACCAGAGCACTACTACTAGCTCCTGAACAATTATCACACCTTAGCAATGTCTGCACTATGATTAGGACCAGTGTGGTGGGCAGGGTTGCCAACCATCCCTATCTTTGCACTGTGCTGCACTATGAGTGTGTATGTGTGTATGTATGTTTATCCGTTGTTTTGTTCCTTTCTACTCCTCACTGGGCCTCACAATGCCCACACTGTTTCCAGGGTTAGCCTGCAAATGTGCATACTGAGGAACAAGGTATTGTGGGTATGGGCCAGACAGGGCAGATTGGGTAGGCAGTATCTGCATCTGGGGTAGGGCATTGGCTGGGACACTGTAGTGCCCGACCACCGCCTGCATGGTCTTGGTAGGTACAGCATGTCATGAGCAGAAGATACTCTCACTCTGACCGAGCAGTGACCATGGCACGGCTATGTTCTTAAACAGTGCTATTATAGTATCTGTCTGTAGTGATATTTGTGTGTCTCCTTATTCTGGGGGCCCAATTACACAACCAGACTGCCTTCAGTTAGCATGTGCATGGCTGGAACACCTGGTTGGGAGCAACAGGTGCAGTCTAGCTGTGCTGTCTGCTGGTGAGTTTTAGACCTTGATAGGTGGCAGCTAGGTCTTCTAGGCTTACTCCCAGCATTGCTAGTGGTCTGCCAATGCTCTAGTAACAGGTACAGCTGTGGTTGGGGGCATATATTGTGCTGTAGGTCCAACCTCTGATCAGAGAGACTGGAGTTGCTGGTCCCACAGCCCAGTAGAGTGCAGCACCAAGGGGAATATACTGAGAGTTTAGTACACCCCCTCTGCCCTGGCAATAGGTGGCCACAGCATCTGCATTGTAACACTGGGTTTGCATTATTCTGGGTGAGTCATAGGTCCACCAGGGCTAGATGTGATTGGGGCATACAGATAGACAAAGGGTGACTTTAGGTACCACTACAGGGAGAGCCTGCCTCAAACTAGCAATAATGGGGAGCTGCAGAACCCCCCCTCATACCACAGGTATTGCAGACATGGTGCTGGGAACCCATTCGCACCCTCAGGGTGACCACAGAACCTGCGCAGCGGCATGGTCCATAGCTGCTCTGTGCCATAGCACACACTGTTAGTTCTTCTTACCGAGCTGAGGTGCTGGAAGGGTGCATTCTCCATTTGGTGATCAGCTGTTGACTGCTGTTCTGCATGTGCATTGCATCATGGGTACTGGTGGGGCTACCCTGTCCCGGCACACACAGCAGACATTTTGTGCAGTGACCTGCAGTCTTTCTATATCCAAAAATAAGAAAAGATCACTTCATCCAAGCATCAACATGACATATGGTATAAAATACTGGAGCACAGAAAAAAAAAGAGAGGAAGAATAGATCTCAGATTTTATTTATTTACAGGCTCTATTATACCGCGCTTTTCAATATCAGTGTGGTTTACACATAACAAAAATTTTGCATCAGAACAAAAAGATCTTATGCTTACATTGTAACAGGATCGGTAACTTGGGACTGTAACAAGGGTAACTATATACACGTCAACAACAATGGTTGTTGTGAAACTATTTAAAGTTTATATTACAAGTTGGTAATCATAATGCAAAAGACCTTATAATCTATGATCGTTGTGAGTGTGCCTGATGGGCGGATCTATTGTGTACTTCGCCGTGAATTAGGTTGTTGGAGTTTCAGAGGCTGCGTGAGTGAGTTGAGGTGTGGGGGGTGGTTGTGTTAGGTTAGGGTGGGCAAATTAATATAGGACTGCACATTGGCAACGGGAAAACCCTCTAAGTTGATGTCCCAACACATCATTTTTCTATATCCAGCCATTGCAGCTCAGAGAGCTGTGGAGGTGTAGCCTACTGGTTAATATCAATACCTCCCAAACCAGGGGTCATAAGTTTAATTCCCTTTTGTTCTCCTTTTATGCCAAACGGCCAAGGCGCCCTTTAAAGCATGTTAAACAGCCCATTGCTCCCTTTTCCACGGAACGCCCCCTACCTGTCCACTGCCTTAAATGGCTTCAGGTACCTTAACGTTGCACTTACCGCTGGTAACTTTACCGTGGTTTAGTAAACATACCACTTAAAGAACACAAATGTATGCAAAGGCAGAAAAAGTTTCAAATGTGATTGTGCTGGCCACATATATTTTTAAAATTGGAGTGAGACTGGTTCAGTCTTTTTGGTGTCACAGGGAATACGTGGGAGCATGTTTGTCAGGGGAGGGGGAGGGGAGGGTGGAGAGGAGGGGGAGGGGAAGAGGAGGGGGGAAGGGAAGTAGGGGAGGGGGAGGAGGGGAGGGGAGCGGGTGAGGGAGGAGGGAGGAGGGAGGAGGGGAAGGGGGAGAGGGGGGAGGAACCCCTCCTACTGAAGATGGCACTAGAAAGTCTCCTGGGAGCCAAGGCAGGCTTGGAGTGAGCATGCCAGCAGAGATTTTCCTACAGACACAGTTGGGGGTAGGAGTGAAGATGGGGGTGGACTCCCAGGGAGTGGAGATAGTAGAGGAGAAACTCTAGAGACCCTAATCCAGACTTGGGAGTCCAGTGGCAGATCAGGTCAAGAGAAAGCTGCAGCAGCAGAGAGTACAGGAGCCACAAGGAAGGGCTCAGTGGCATATCAGCTCATTGAGGAGCTGCAGCAGAGAATCAGTTCAAGGATGAGCTGCGGCAGCAGAATTAACTCCGGAGAGACCTTCAATGGCAGAACAGCTCCATAGAGAACTGCAGCAACAGAATCAGCAGATAGAGTCGATTCTGGGCTAGGAGCCACAAGACCCAGGGAGGATCCAACAGCAGATCAACTCAAGGGAGAGCTGCAACAGTTGTTCCTGATTGGACAGGTATGCAAAGCCCTCTCTGAATTGGAGGAGAGCTTGGAGGAGGCGGAGCCAAGGTTACAGCATCAGCACTTGGACAGAATTACAAAACTTCTCCTTTCACAAGCAGCCACTGGTCCAGGGCTCCAACAGTGGGTGAGACATGGGGGCTGGTGGGCAAATGGAATTAGGAGACAGTTATTTAAATCCTTAATCTTTAAAGGTTTACTTGAGTCATTACGCATAACGTTATAGTTGGTTGTTTGAGCTGCCTTATTTCTTATCCTGTATTGCTTATAAACTTATAAATACTGTATTGCTTATAAACTTATAAACAAACAAACTTATAAACAAACTGAGCACCCTAGGGATGGACCCTAAAGTTAGTGCTTTGGTTAGAAAATGGTTGGTGGGAGGCGACAAAGAGTACAGGTAAATGGAGCTCACTCTGAGGAGAAGGATGTTACCAGTGGTGTGCCCCAGGGATCTGTCCTTGGTCCGATTATTTTTAACATCTTTGTTAGTGATATAGCAGAAGGGTTGTCGGGTAAGGTTTGTCTCTTTGCAGATGATACCAAAATCTGCAATAGAGTAGACTCCCAGTCCCAGGAAGGTGTAAATAACATGAGGAGGGATCTAGCTAAGCTTGAAGAATGGTCTAGAATTTGGCAGCTGGGATTTAATGTTAAAAAATGTAAGGTCATGCATTTGGGCTGCAGCAATCCAAGGGAGCAATACAGTATAAGGGGTGAAGTACTTTTGTCCACTAAAGAAGAGCGGGACCTAGGCATGGTTGTGTCTGATGATCTTAAAGTAGCTAAACAGGTAGAAAAGACAATGGCAAAAGCTAGAAGTATGCTTGGGTACATATGGAGAGGAATGGCTAGCAGAAAAAAAGGAGGTGATAGTGCCTCTGTATAAGTCTTTGGTGCGACCTCATTTGGAGTATAGTGTGCAATTCTGGAGACTGCACCTTCAAAAGGATATAAACAGGATGGAGTCAGTACAGAGGGTGGCTACTAAAATGGTTAGTGGTCTTCATTATAAAGCATATGAGGACAGACTTAAGGATCTTAATATGTACAGTACACCTTAGAGGAAAGGCGGAATAGAGGTGATATGATTGAGATGTTTAAATACCTCCATGGCATAAATGTACAGGGGGAGAGCATCTTTCGATTGAAAGCAAGTTCTGCTACGAGGGGACATGGGATGAGAGTGAAGGGGGATAGATTCAGGAGTGATATGCGGAAATATTTCTTTACAGAAAGAGTGGTGGATCTGTGGAACAGTCTCCCAGTGGAGGTGGTAGAGATGAGGACAGTATCTGAATTCAAAAAAGCATGGGACAAACACAGAGGATCTCTAAAGGAAAAAAGGAGACTGTTTTAATTGTTGATATGGAAGGACAGACTAGATAGATCATGTGGTCTATTTCTGTCGTCATGTTTCTATGTTTTTATGCTATTTCACTTTACCTGCTTGAACCACTTATCATAATATGGTTTGTACATACTGAATTATTTTTTCACAACATATATTTTGTAAATAAATTGTAAATACTATTTAAGCCAGTCTTGTTTACAGCAGTAGTTTTTTGGAGAGGTTTCCTGGGGTGAAAGGAGGGAAATCTATATGATAACACCTTTCTTCCCCATGTGGAGACACCAAGTGCCAAACTGACAAGTAGCCCAACTTCGATGGGAGTCCAGCTAGGCTGGTCCCAGACCCAGAAGCGCACCCAAGGGGGTGCTACAGGTGCATAAATGTGTGATCCACCCATGCTTAACCCTTGTGCATAACGACAATGAAAGATCATGTGATTGGCCAGATACACGTACTTACCATTAACTCTCATAAGCTGCTAAAAATATATGATTTATGGGTGTAAATGGCACATAATTGTCCGTGGCTACCTATAAAATTATCCTCTTTCTGCTTTAAATAACTTAGGGCCCGATTTTTATCTAGGCAGGCTATGAGCCGCATCTGCGCATAGCCTGCCCGCTGACCCTTTATTCCGGATTCTCATTTCCACGACGATGGAAATAAAATCTGTGCATGTCACACAGGCCAGCAGCAGCTGAGGATAAGCAGGTAGCAGCAATTTTTGATGCTGCCCGTTTAGCCTCAGTGCCTTAAACATAGGCGAGAGTGTTCCCATTCCCCACCTCCACTCTGCCCCGGAATGTCCCCCAACATGCCCCAATGCTGGGTGGATAACATCTGGGTGCATTATGGACTTAACTGGGATTTTCCAAATATACTACATGTATAGGTGCCTTTGGAAAATCCCAGTTAAAACATTTACATGGGTAACATGGGCTGTTACCCGTGTAACTGCCTTCGAAAATCGGGCCCTTAGAGACAAATCATTCAAGTCATTCATTGTGGGAGAGTTCTCATCCCTTGGTAAGTCCTTATTTGAATTTTGAGGTTCATAAAGCTGTAGAGTGCATTGCATAAAAAAATAAAAAATATGTTCTTTGTAAACTAGAGGGTAAACCATGGGAAAAGAGCAAGTGTGCCGTTAGCACGTGCTAACTGTGTATCTGCGCCCCTAGCGCATCCAAAAAGCCACTTTAGCATATGCTAACAGTACCTGTGGGCGGAAAGAAGGCATGCATGGGGTGGAGAGTGGAGGTCAATGGGCAGGGAGTGGGCGGGAACAAGGCTTGCTCCCTTAACGCAGGCACCTTAACATCATGAACCCTAACGCAATTCAAAACCTCGCAGAAAGGGTATTTTGTGAGGAGAGAGAGCCTATTCAACATCTGTGATTTGATGTACAGACAGGGGAGCCCAAGTGAGTGATATTAGTGCTCCATTAACAGCAACTGCATAGTGCCCAAGTATGAAAGGTTGAGTAAAGGTTTTTTGGAACTCGTTTTCCTGCCTATGTATTTTTTGAATGAAGTATTGTTTTGTATGGCAGAAACATAGCAAGACTCACAAAACTTCAATCATGGGTAACAATGAGTAATCAACAGTAGAGAACCATGTACAGGAAAACATAAACAGAAGCTGTCAATAGAAGATGAACCTGCAGAGCCAAGATAAAAATCATAGCGGACCCACGGGTACCACAGCAGAAGAACAGAGCAATACAGTTTCAGGGGCGGACCCTGAATTGGTGTAGCAGGACTCAAGGAAAGGACATTAACTGGTAAGTAAAATGTCACCTTTCATATCATCCTGCTAGACCAAAGCTAAACCTCCACTGGGCAGGAAGAAGACACAGCAGCTCACAAATTCCTTGAGCAAAAAGCCATGTCCGCTTGTGCATAGACATTCAAGTTGTAATGCTTGACAAAAGTGGAAAGTGATGTCCATGTTGCTGCCTGACAAATGTCTCCAGGGGCTACAGAGCTCTGCTCTACCCATGAGGAAGCTTGCTTTTGGGTAGAATGGATGCACAAACTCTCCAGAACCAGTAGGTTCTACAACAGATATGCCAAGGCAATGGCCTCCTTAATCCAGTGCCCCAAAGCCAACTTAGCCACCACATCACCTTTGCATGGGTCAGTAAACAGTACAAAAAGATGGTCAGACTTACGAAAGGAATTCATAATCTCCGGTACTAGAAAAGCACCCTCCAGACATCCACAAGGCGAAGATCCTTATCCTTCCCCTGACACTGCTACTTAGGGAAGGAGAGCAGGCAGACTATCTGGTTCATGTGAAAGGGAGAAATCACCTTGGGCAAGAAGGAAGGTACAGGCTGAATGGAAATGGCCTTCTTTGAAAAATATAGATAAGGATCTAGGCAAGACAGAGTCTGCAGCTCAGAAATCCACCTTGCGGAACAAATCACGACCAAAAAGGCGGCCTTTAGAGTCAAATCCTTCAAAGTAGTGCACTTCAATGGCTCAAAGGGTGCCACATTAAGGCCCTGAGCACCAGACACAGACCTCAGGAAAGGATCACAGACTTAAAGGGAGGACGCAGATGCCAAAGCCCCTAGAGAAAGCACAAGATGTCCGGGTGCAAGGCCAGAGACTTACCAGCCACGGACCTCAGAAACAGGCCAAATCTGCCACCCGAACTTTCAGGGAGCTAAGGAAAAGGCCCTTCTACAGGCCATCCTGTAGAAAGGGCAACAGAGATGGCACTTTGGCTGCCTCAGGAGCCAACTACTGAGAGCCGTACCATCACTCAAAGAAGCACCAGATCCGCACATATGCAGGCTTAGTAGACTTCCTCTAGGCTCCAAGCAGAGTGGAAACCACCTCTGGAAAATAGCCCTTATGAGATAGATGTCTTCTTTCAAGAGTCAAATAGTAAGCAAGAAGGGAACTGGGTCCTCCAGGATGATCGGTCCCTGCTGCAATAGGCCCCAATCCACCAAACCACTTCACAAAACCAGCCCCCAAAGCTAAAGCAATTTTTGTCGGAGCAAACAGAGGGAGGAATGAACAGGAATCACCCACACCAGACAGAATGCTCCTTTTATTCATACGAGGTTCACCACCTTCAACAATAGTAAAATCACTTATCTGAAAAGGTCATCTTTGAAAAATACAGTTGTAGTTGTAGTTGTAGATCTAATCAGCACGACATGCACGTTTCGGGCATAAGCCCTGTATCAAGTGCTCCGATAATCCGTACTCACACCAACTGACAAAAGACTCCAAAGCTGTACCAAGCGACTTTATAAGGACTCAGACTCACATGGTTGGCTGAATTTTGTCAATCATGGAGAACCACCAATGGAACAGGACACACCCCACACTCAGGGGAATCCCTGCTCTCATTGGCCAAAACAAGACAGAGACGTCATGAGGAATGGCACCCTTTACTGAAATTATCAATCACAAAAGGCTAAGCCAATAAATTTCCCTATTTAATCCAGCAGGCTGAATAGTATTCAGACGGAAAATCCAGCGCTGTTCGGCCCACTGAAGCTTGTTGACTCTATCCCCCCCACGGGAATCTCCAGGTACATGGTCAATGATCGTCCAACTAAGATCATCAAAAGTGTGATGACAAGCCAAGCAATGCTCAATGACAGGGGCCGACTGAATCCCCTGACGAATCCGAGAGGCATGCTCACCCAACCGCGTTTTAATAGATCTAGTTGTCCGCTCTACATATAGCAACTTGCACGAACATTGTAGAATGTATACCACAAAGGAGGAAAGACAATCCATACGCCACCTGCGAGTGTAAGAAAAATCAGTAACCGGGTGCTGCCAAATCACACCTGATAATATTTGAGAACAAAATCGACAATTATCACAGGGTACATGTCCCCCCGAATCCCATAACGGCTTAGGTGGTCTGTCCAACATGGAAGTCGATTTAGCTAAGAGGTCATTAAAGTTCGAACCCCTAGTATGAGCTATCATTAAGGGTTTGACAAAACAAGAATGAAAATGCAATATTGGCCAATGTTTATGCAAAATGCGCACAATCGCAGAGCTGCGATCAGTATATGGTAAAACACCGACAACTGGAGCAGAAATAGGATATCCCCTATAAAGAAGTCTATGTTTCAAATCCATCTCTATGGTCACCACCATCAATCCGAGTTGCTGAAGATAATCCCAGATTCTGGGAGCCTGCTGCACATGGAACAAGCAATCTAACGGTCTTTTGACTTTCTTCTTTGGCAGGAAAACTCTGCCCACTCGGGTGGAAATGTGCTCCCAGGAACTCCAGGGACTGCGAAGGCAACAGCTGGCTCTTTCCCCAATTGATCACCCAGTTGAGGCTTTCCAAAAAGGACACCACTCAGGATGCCTCTGAAAAAGGGACAGGCCCTGATGAGCCAGTCATCCAGATATAGATGGATCCAGATCCCTCAGTGCCGAAGTGCCACAGCTGTCACCACCATGACCTTGGAGAATGTCCTTGGGGTGGTGGAGAGACCAAAGGGAGGGCAGCAAACTTATAATGAGAGCCAAGCATGGCAAAACACAGATACTTTGCTTATCCACCCATAAGATATGAAAATACACTTCAACCAGATCCAAAGAAGCCCACAATTTGCCTCGGTGCACTGCTTGAATCACGGAGCACAAAGTTTCCATCCAGAAGCACAGGACACGCAAGTGCTCTTTGACCCCCTCAAGGGTCAGAATGGGTCAGAAGGAACCGTGCTTTTTGGGCACCACAAATTAGATGGAGTATCTGCCCCGGCCCCACTTATCCGGGGGGATGGATACCACCACCTTTAGGTGCAACAACCTGTCCAAGGTGGTTCACACAGTGGCACTTTTGATTGCAGACCCTCAAGTGGAGATGACCAAAGCATCTGGAATCATCTCTTTGCATTCCAGGACAGAGCTTAACTGAGTGGTATCTAACATCCAACAAGCCTTTGTAACCTGGGCCCATTCTGGAAAGAAAAGGTGAAGCCTGCCACCAACTGGAAGAACCAGGGAATGGGCCCCCAAACCTTTATTACACAGCCCAGGAAGGTCCTCATTTGAAGGGGAACAAGTCCCTAGGCCCACGTGCTTCACAAAAGGACAGAGAATGAGCCTGAAGCACGAAAACAGTGGAAAAAAAGGTTTTCCAGGCCGGTAATGACGAAAGTCCCGAGACCCCGGGGAGCCAGCCAGCATGCTCTCAGTGGACGGGTGGAGGCTGACAAGAAAAGGGCACCAGCCCTCTTCACAGCCCCCTGGACTTGTCTTTGGGAAGGCAGTAAGATTTCATCTTATCCAGGTCCTTCACTAGTTCTCCAAATCGACTCCAAAACAAAGCTTCCCTTTTAAAGCTAGTTGAGCCAACCGAGCTTTGGAAAATGAGTCAGCTGCACATTGCTGGAGCCATATCCAATGCCTTGACACCATCATCACAGCCCAATTCCTGGTTGCCAGATGTGTCAGGTCATAAATGGCATCCGAAAGGAAGCCCGTAGCTGACTCCAAAAGAGGGGTAGAATCATCCAGTTTAAGAGACTGAAGCCTCTAGAACAGCGCTTGAAACATCAGGTCTGAACTTCTGCCAACTGAAGAATAGCAGCTGCCACAGTGAACTGGTTCTTCAACGCAAATCTATCTTTCAGTCCAGAGTATCCTTTTAAGGCCAATCTGCCTTCCACAGGAATGGTGGTCCAACTGGGAACCACCGTGGCCTGCACATCCATCTTGGAAATATCAAACCACACAACACACTCCTTCTCTGAGTGAGTGTGCATCTTCTTATACCCCTTAGCCCCATAGGCTAGAAGTTGGGGGAATCCCAATTTGACCGGAACAGACCCTTGAGCACCTCCGGAAATGGGAAAACGCTAGTGGATTTCCACACCCCTTGCAGGAGAGGATGTCTCTTTGGTTCCTACTCCATGCCTGCAGCATCCTCCAAGCTCAAGGTGGATAAGACCCTGGGATCAATGCCTCCAGTTCCCATCTCCTGGAACAGGTGGATAACATTGGCCTCCTCACAATCCTTTGAAGGCGAGAGTACATCTTTATCCACATTAAACATTTCAATCCAAGCCACAGTCCAAATCTCAGACAGATCCCAGCTGATCCCCATCTCCAGAGGGGTGCCCTTTGCCAGAGACACTTAGCCATCAATTGAACAGGGCTTCCACCCTCAGCCTGCCCCTCATGAGACTGTGCTCGGGGGAAACCAGAGGCTGCAAGGTCCGAGTTGCCAAGCCAGAATAAGCAGGCCTCCTGTAAAAGGAAAAGAATCCCTAGGAGGACAATCTGGACTACAGAAGCTCTCTTCATGGAAATGACCCCCCTACTCTAGGGGATATAGTTGCCATCGATTCCCCAGAGGATGGGGAGAGGCCCACATCATGGTCACCAGAATCTCCGGCCGGCTTAATATCCTTACCCGTAGAGCCATTTTCCACCTCCTGCCCTGAGACAGGCAAGGTCAGACAACAGCATCCCCCAGCTGAAAGAGTGGAGTAGACTCTCTAGGGATGACTCAGAAGCAGCCATGCAAGAATTGCAGAGTCCAGAAGCCATAAATGAGCTGCCTCACTTGCCACAAGTCAAACAATGTTTCCTGGAAGAAGTCATGGAGAGTTAAAGCAAGTATCATAACAGCGGGCACTAAGGCTGTGTGGCCCAGAAAACATGCGTTAAGTGTGCTGTTGTTGCAATACATGTTACAGGCGCTATGGCAGGAATGCTCATTGGAGCCACTCTGACGGAATGCATGCAAGGTCCATGTGACTGCCAGACACACAATATTAAAAACACTACTAGCATATGCAGAAAATGACAGGAACACCTCCTTCCCACAGCACTAATGGTTACCAGCAGTCCACCTCAAATTGCGTCCCACAAAGACAGAATCGGGAGCCTCCAACAAAGACAATGATGAGGCCAAGCATTGATACTCACCCCTGAGAATGCTAGGCAGAGGATCAGTGCCAGGATCAGCTCTATTCCGCTGAAATTGTTTCTGTGGTTTGGAGACACTGTGTTTTTAAGATGGCTGCAGGCAGATTCGTCTGAGAGCCTTCTGCAATCTTTAGGAGAGAGCAGAGGGGACAGAGGAGGAGGGAAGGGGTATTGAGGTTGTGTGAGGCTGCAGAATTCTTCCATTATTACAGATCCTTCCAAATTTCTGTCTGCTCAATAGGCTCTTATTCAGGGTAAGAACATGGAACTGAACCAATTTTCCCTACTCCTATGATTACCAAAAATACCTCTGTCTAATGGAGCCTCCTACATTGCACTCAAGTGAGAGAGTTACCATCCAAATGATCTGTCACAAAGGTTTTATCAATCTTTTCCTCTTAATTCTTCAGATTTTCTTCAGAGGAGAAAATCCATCGACTATCTCCTGGAGACAAAAAAATACTGAAGAGACCTCTAGTGGCTGAGTCGAATAGAGGCATAGGAGTGATGTCATTGAAACCTGGGCTTTTCATTGGTTCTTTGTCTCCACCAATCTGCTGGTAGGGGAACATAACACACTTGTCTAGACAATATGGAATAGCACATGTTAAAAAGTAGAACTTTTTAACATGTGCTATTCCATATTGTCTACACTTGAAACATGTTTTTATTAAAATGTATGTTTAAAACCAAAAAGTGTTTGAAAATCTAGCAATGATCTGAAAATGAATCAAAATGTTTTGCCCTCTGTATATCCCTTATACAAACACCTCCTGAATTTAGTGACTGAGTTTTACAATCATACTTTTACTCTGTCACACTCAGCCCTTAGTCTGAATTTGAAGGATGGCAAGCATGAAAATCAATGACTGTTGGTGAAGTACCTTCTTTTATATTTTAATCACTCATCATTTGTATTCAATTGTTACCTGCCACATGCTTGGCTTATCTCAGCCTTGGAAGGCGATATTGATTTCTAGTTGTTATAAGAAATCATTTTTTTTAAAGAATACTTTGTATACAGATAAGATAGACATTATCCTTCCATGGCCCTTCACTGAAATCACCTACATATGTCTATAATGCATGACTTGTAATTGCTTCCCCTATCCCAGCGTCCCCAAAATGCAGGCAGTCATACCATTAATCATAGAATATGAGTGATAATGATGTAGACCAGAACTCCTCACTTCTGTGCCATGAACAGCTGCAAAAAAAATGTTTACATGAGACCCGTATATCCACTTACTCTGTCACTGAGCAAACATTTGGACTAATAAAAAGTCACTTCAGTTGTTGCATCATTCAAAAAATGGTGTCTTTATGAAAGCATATTTGAAAACCATTATGACTACTCTCATTTTGCCATAAATAAAAGCCAATTCAATATATTGCTAAATATGTTACATTTAACCTACTGTTTTATAAATACGAGTCCTGTGCAGTTTACGTTTTAGGGCCCATTGCATAAAGTCATGTAGTTGCATACTTTATAAAAGAGTGGTGTAAAGATTTCTCTCAATCCAGTCTTGGTGGCGAAGCCTGTCTCTAGAGCAGGAAGAAGTGCCCAAGTCTACATTGTTCAGAAATGTGCCTTAAGTCATAATGTTTTCTAACTTATAATGTAAATTCATGCTCCTCCCTAGCTATATGTATACCATCCATAAAAGTACACATGATCGGACTTGGGCATGCTTACAGAATAGTGGCTCCATACTGTATGTGCCCATTCATGTGCAAAAGTCTCTTAAAACTGGGACTTAATCACTTAAATGGCACGTAACTTTCCAAGTATCAGCTCTTAAATGAAAACAAGATACTTACAATGCCCAAATCTGGTGTAACATGCTTATAGTTTAAATAAATAAAAATGCATTAAAAAAAGGCAGCCATCTCTAAAAATTCACTTTCCATTGTATTCGATTGACAGTTGCCAAGAAAACTAATCAATTGCAGATATCCCACTAAGGATAAATAATTACTACAAAGAATCAAAGGAATATCAAAGTCAATTTATAAAGATTAGGCCAATGCATTAAAAAAACATTGTCTTTTTTTAACCCTGGGAGTACCGATGGGGTCAAAAGTGACCCCACTGCAAGTTTCACAACGCGTATCTCGGAAACTAGTTGTTCAAGAATGCAATCTTTTTATGAATTTTCACATGTCAATATTCTCTTTATATTGCGCCATGAGAGGAATCGTTTTCATCCGCTAGGTGACGCTGGTGATGAATTGCAGCACAGAGTACCAGTGGGGTCATTTTTAACCCCAGTTGCTTACGTCCGGTTTGGATCATGATACAATTAGCAGTTTTGTGAATTTTTTGATCTGACAAAGGTATTTATCATTAATTATGTATCATTTATTTTTTTTTACTTATTTTATGAAAATTACACATTTTCTGTAATTGATATCATGCGTTCTCTCAATATTTCCAATGAAATCTAAAGGCTTTCAGCTCGTTCATCACGATTATTGTACACCTATAGTAAAACTGCTTTGCGTTTTCTTCAACTTTATCTTTGTTTATTTATTTTAGGTTATTGTTTATGATCTCAAAACAAAAGTATTCAGCTGCCCAAATAAGAGAAATATTGCAATGAGATGCTGACAGTGACGGCTCTGAGTCGTCTGATGATGCAGCATATTCAGCAAGCGAAGTAGCATATCAGCCAAGTGTGGGCGATAAATCTGATGACAGTCATGATTCAGATGGCAACAGCAGTTGGTCGCCAAGTGAATGTGAGACTGATGTTGAACCGGTAACATCGCCTGCAGCAAAGAGTCAAGTTACAGGTCAAGGCAAAGGTCGAGGCTGTGCTGGACGGGGAAGAAGGCAGGAGTCCTCGGTGTCAGTATCATCTGTGAGGAATCTTAGTTGTGGTCGTAGAGGAGCTAAGAGGTCATCAACTATAAGCACAAATGTTGCCATTGAAGCCTATGTATCTAAGGATGCCACATCATGGAACAGGAAACCTATAAAGCAAGCTTCAGGAAGATACGCCAGAGCTAATGTCATGCCCGTACAACAAGGTCTTACAAGGTATGCTGTACGAAATGTTGATGGCCCTCTCACAGCATTCCACTTGTTCATGAGGAAGAACTTATTGAATGAAAACATGATGTTGATGAGCAAACAAGGAAGACACATTTATGACGACACCTGGAAAGATTTGACAGATGGAGAATTTCAACGTTTTCTTGGACTTCTGATCCTCTCAGGCGTGTACAAGTCACGAAATGAATCCAAAGTTCAGTTGTGGAACCTTGAAGATGGTCATTTTGTTTTTGGCAAAAATATGTCCCATAACCATTTTCAGCAAATTTCTTGTGCTCTCAGATTTGGGGTGGGGTGTATGGACCCATAGGCAGATTATATACCACCACCACCCAACCCACTCTCTGTGGCTCATGGTGGGAAACAGGATCTCCCTGCAATGGTGGTAGTAGAGGGGACCATCAACATCAGTCCTGCTAGGGAACAGACACCCTACAGGGCAGTCAATGCAGAGCTGTACACAGGCATAAGGCAATAGCAGACAGACAGTAGACCTGGAAATGCTCAGCTACCTCCCACCACCATCTAACATTCTCCTGCAGCAAGCCTCCAGCCACTGCACCCTGCAAGGTGTTCCAGCTATACACATATAACTTCAGACAGTCTGCTAGCTAGTTCATAGTGTATGTTCCTGGAAGAAATGTGTGCACCCAGAACTGGGATGTGAGCACACCCACCAAGCAGATAAATCAGTGATTGGGCCCCAGAAAAGAGAACACATAAATATCACTTGAAAATAAGGGATACTACATAGCACTATGGGGAAACCTAGCCATGCCATGGTCACTGCCCAGTCAGGGTGAGAGTGACCTCCCAGCAGGACATGCTGTGGCCACCCTGTCCATGCAGGTGTTGGCCAGGCACTACAATGCCCCAGCCATTGCTGCATGCCCTGTGCAGATGCATCCTGCCCAGACCGCCCCGTCCGGGCTATACCCACAGTACCTTGCTCCTCATTATGCACATTGGCAGGCTAACACTGGAAACAGTGCAAGCAGTGTGGGCTGAGTAAGGTGTTGGCAGCCACCACACACTGGATAGACAGACACACACTCCCACACCTATGCCAGCATTGTGCAAATATAGAGGCTTTTGGCAGCCCTGGCCACCGCACCAGTCCTGGGCACAGTGCAGGCATGGCTATGGTATGCAATACTGTTGGGGGTCACTCCCCGGGGTGGGAAACACTGTCATAAACCAGAACTGAAACACACTCCACAGACATCAGAAAGGTTGCTATGATGCAGCTCAATCAGCAAATTGTACTGAACTTAGGAATTGCTATCTGCCATTAATCATAGCATCTTTCTGATATCTGTGTAATGTATTCCCAGGTTTAGGGCAGCATTGCTAAGGTATGCAAGTGCTAGTATTGGGAGATGCTGCTGCGTGCAGTGACCAACATCCTGCCTCTCCATGAGGCTTTGGATAATGGAGCCTGTGGGTGTGGGTGTTTCTGCCCCTGTTGGCTGCTGCTCTAGGGCAGAGGTTCCCAACTCCAGTCCTGGTGGGCCAAACACTGTTCGGGTTTTCATGCTGTCCCTAATGAATATGCATGAGATACATTGCTTACCACTGGGGTGGCACATAGAAATGCAACACAGGCATCTTTATTAGAGACAGCATGAAACCTGAATGGTTTTGGCCCTTCAGGACTGCATTTGGGAAACTCTGCTCTAGGTATTGCACATGTTTATGGTGTCTGTGCTCTGTAGGGTAAAATATAGGCGTTTCAGGCATGTTTATGTTATCTGCAATAAAGATTCCATCTTTATTACCATGGTTTAGTACTGAGTACAATATGGGGACTGGGTTGGCAGGAGCCACAGCTGGGACTTGAACTTGTGACCTTCTGTTCCTGAACACACTGGCTGGGTATACTGCACCACACTGTTGCCACAGGGTTTGTTTATTCCCTGGGGATACAATGAATGTTCATCAGACAGAGCCTGTCTGTTGCAGTGCACGGCACCCTCTTAAATGGGGCTAGGCCATGGTCTGCTGTGGGCAGCTGCCACTGCCCCCTCCACCACCATTACCCCTCCGCCACCATGCTGACATACCCTTATGCTGGTGGTGCTGGTGGTGTGCAGTCTCAGGCCATCCAGTGTGCCGGTAGGCGGCTGCCTATGGTGCAGGTTCTGGGGTAGGGGTGCCTGCATAGACGTCCACACTTCCCCCCACCACCGCCTGCCAATGTTCTGTGCCCTTGGGGGTACTTGCTGGGTACTATCCCCTGTGACACTGTGGAAAACACACTCATGCCCATGTTGGGCCCTCATCAGTTGCTGACTGGCTGCTGTACAGTTTCAGCATTCCTATGGGCCACCTAGGCATCACCCTAGTCCGCACTGTGGCCCAGCTGCAACACAGCATGTGCTCCTGCAGCCCTCTGTATCCCATTTTACAGCATCTGTCCGGTTGCCCATTCCGACTTGCCCACCCTGCAGTTGCAGAACATGTGCACACCATTGGACACCTGTCCAATAAAAAGGGAAAACCCTGATCAGCGCTATTGCACTGTGGTATCATTCACCCCGTAGGGGGACAGAGCATAGACCCTTCCAACATTAATATCTTTTTTTAGAGCTTTCTCGGTAGTGTTTTTTGATGTTTATTTATTTATTTCTCTTATATATTGCGCTATTCTGCATTAGTGCGGTTTACATTGAACAAACTGAAATTACATTGAACAGGGTATTATAACTTGGAGATAACTATTTTACAGGGAACATGGGCTATGGAGGATTAAGTGGCTTGCCCAAGACCACAAGGAGCACCTGTGGGACTAGAAACCCCAGTCCTTCTGGCCCAAGGTTGCTGTCCTCTAGTGGGATTTGAACCCCTGACCTTCTGGCCTGAAGTACCTCGCCCCAACCACTAGGCTACTCCTCCACCATTAATATATTTAATGTTTACCATTAATATCACTATTGCCCAGCTTGGTTATGTTTTTTTTTACATTTTGTTCAGTCCATTTTTAATGTTTATTTACCCTTTTGTCCCGTGCACATGTATCACACATCACTTTTTTTAGATTTCCCTGGCTTTGCTGTACATTACTGACGTAAATGGTTTCTCTTTCCTTCAAATATGCCCTAACGCCAGGGTTTCACTGGTGTTAGTTTTCATACCCGACTTCCACAGCGTTAGTGTGCAGGTAGCCTCTCCCCTCCCACTCTCCACACATTGACCCTCTCTCTCCTCCCCTGGGTAGCCTTCCTCCGCACTCCAGGAGCCTTTCTCCGCCTTCAGCACTCATTTGCGCCGCTGCACGTGTTATCGCGCGCTAAGGTACCTTATCGTCCAGTAAAGCGCCATTATCGCATGATAATGTACCTTATCGCACGATAATGTCTCAGTAGTGGAAATAGCGCCCTTTAGTAAACATACCCCTTAATGTTACCGGCGTTAGTTGCAATCTTACTGTGACAAATGCCATATAAGGTAGTGGGCGTTCTGGTCTTAAGGTAGCATTTGGGTTATCACGTGATAAAGTCCGTTATCGCGTGATAGAGGGAGCCATGGCACGTTAACGCACGCTAGTCTTAATTAGGCGCATTGACCAATCAGCACAGCAAGAGAGGTGTAGCACAATGGTTAATACATTGACTGATGAAACAGGGGTCATGAGTTCAATCCCCCACTAGGCTTAATGAGTAAGGCTGTCTGAGGAATTACCCTTTACTTTAAATCAGTGCTGTCTGAGGCATATTCTTTTTAAATTTAAATTAGTGCTGCCCGCAAACACACCCTCACAGTGCTGTTACCTAAGGTGCCACATAAGGCGCTCTATAAGGCACTACAGAGGGCACATTATAAAGTGCACTGTCTGCCAAGGCACCTTATAATGTTCCCTATAGGGCGCCTTATAAGGTGCCTTATAGGACACTTTATAGGGCGCCTTATAGAGAGCTTTATAGGGCACCTTATGAGGCACCTTAAGGTTACAGAGCTGTGAGGGTGTTTTTGCTGGCAGCACTAATTTAAATTAAAAAAGAAAATGCCTCAGACAGCCCTATCAAATAATACCACGGTGGAATCAATCCCTTAACCTATGCTTCCACACTCAGTGAAGTAACCAGTGGGCTACATCTCTATAGCTACTAACACACCCCTGGCTGGCTACAGAAGGACTGCAAGTCACCACACAAACTGTCTGCTGTGGTTACCAGGATAGGGTTAACCCAACCCGTACCCATGATGCACTGAACATGCAGATCAGCAGTCTACAGATGACCACAAGATGGGGTATGCACCCCCACCACACCTTGGCCTGGTAGGGGGAACTGACCATGTGTGGTACTGGCACAGAGTAGCTACAGACCGACACATTGTGGGGGTACTGTGCTCACCCCGAGGGCAAGCTGGGGTGCCCAGCACCAGGTCCACAGCACCTGGCTTAGCTGAGATAGGCTATGCTGTAGGTTGCAATCAGTGCCAGTGTGTGATAGGTAGTCCTTACAGGCGCCCCTAGGATACACCTGTGTCCATCCGTACTTCCCAGCCACATCTAGCCCTTGTGGACTATGATGCACCCAGAATAGTGCATATCCTGTGTGGGTGCCATGGTCACATGATGTAAGTGAAGGGGGGGGGGGTGTTTGGACCCATAGGCAGATTAAGTAGCACCACCCAACCCACCCTCTGGGGCTCAGGGTGGGGGACAGGATCTCCCACCAACAGATCCACATTCTACATCCCTGCAATGGTGGCAGTAGAGGGGACCACCTTCCCCAGTCCTGCTGGGGAACAGGCACCGTACAGGGCAGTCAATGCAGGTCTGTTCGCATCCATAAGGCAATGGCAGACAAACAGTATGCCTGGAAATGCTCAGCTGTGCCCCCCCACCACCACTATCGGACATTCTGCAACAGCAAGCACAGTGAGTCTCCAGCTGCTGCACCCTGCAAAGCATTCCAGCCATACACATACTAACTGCAGACAGTCTGCTAGCTAGTCCATAGTGCATTTTCCTGGAGAAAATGTGTGCACCCAAAACTGGGATGTGAGCACACACACCAAGCAGATAAGTCAGTAATTGGGCCCCCAAAAAAAGAGAACCCATAAACATCACTTAAGAGAAAAGCTATATAGCACTATGGGGGAATCTAGCCATGCTGTGGTTACTGCCCAGTCAGGGTGAGAGTGACCTCCCAGCACCACATGCTGTGGCCACCCTGTCCGTGCAGGTGGTGGCCGGGCACTACAATGTCCCAGCTATTGCCCTATGCCCTGTGCAGATGCATCCTGCCCAGGCTGCCCTGTCCGGGCTATACTCACAGTACCTTGCTCCTCATTATGCACATTGGCAGGCTAACACTGGAAACAGTGCAAGCAGTGTGGGCTGACTAAGGTGTTGGCAGCCACCACACACTGGATAGACAGACACATACTCCCACACCTATGCCAGCATTGTGCAAATATAGAGGCTTTTGGCATCCCTGGCCACCACACCAGTCCTGGGCACAGTGCAGGCATGGCTATGGTACGCAATACTGTTGGGGTCACTCCCCGGGGTGGTAAACACTCTCAGAAACCAAAACTGAAACACACTCCACAGATATCAAAAAAGTTGCTATGATGCAGCTCTATCAGCAAATTGTGCTTAATTTATGAATTGCTATCTGCCATTAATCATCGCAACCTTTTGATATCTGTGTAACGTATTCCCAGTTTTAGGGCGGCATTGCTAAGGTATGTAAGTGCTAGTATTGGGAGATGCTTCTGCCCGCAGGGCCCAACAGCCTGACTCTCCATGAGGCTTTGGATAGTGGAGCCTGTGGGTGTGGGCGTTTATGCCCCTATTGGCCGCTGCTCTAGGGCAGAGATTCCCAACTCCAGTCCTGGTGGGCCAAACACTGTTCGGGTTTTCATGCTGCCCCTAATGAATATGCATGAGATGAATTTGCATACCATGGGGGCGGCGCATAAAAATGCAGCACAGACATATTTATTAGAGACAGCATGAAACCTGAATGGTGTTTGGCTCTCCAGGACTGCAGTTGGGAAACTCTGCTCTAAGTATTGCACATGTTTATGGTGTCTGTGCTCTGTAGGGTAAAATATAGGCGTTTCAGGCATGTTTATGTTATCTGCAATAAAGGTTCCGTCTTTATTATCATGGTTAAGTACTGGATAAAGTATGGGGACTGGGTTGGCAGGAGCCACACTTGGGACTTGAACTTGTGACCTTCTGTTTATGAACACACTGGCTGTGTGTACTGCACCACACTGTTGCCACAGGGACAGTTCATTCTCTGGGGATACCATGACTGTTCATCAGACAGACCCTGTCTGTTGCAGTGCACGGCACCCACCTAAACGGGGTTAGGACATGGTCTGCTGTGGGCAGATGCCACTGCCCCCTCTGCCACCAGCACCTCTCTGCCACCATGCTGCCATGCCATTATGCCGGGGGTGCTGGTGGTGCACAGTCCCAGGCCATCCAGTATGCCAGTGTGGGTTCTCGGGTAGGGGTGCCTACATGGACATGCGTGCTTCCCCCCTCCCCACACTGCCTGCTAATATTATGTGCCCTTGGGGGTACCTGCTGGGTAATCTCCCCTGTGACACTGTGGGACACACACTCATGCCCATGTTGGACCCTCATCAGTTGATGTCTTGCTGCTTTACAGTTTCGGCATTCCTATGTGCCACCTAGGCGTCTGCCTAACAGGCACTGTGCCCCAGCTGGACCACAGCATGTGCCGCCTGCAGCCCTCTATATCCCATTTACAGCATCAGTACAGTTGCCCTTTCCTACGTGCCCACTCTGCTGTTACTGCACATGTGCACGCCATAACAAACCTGCCCAATATAGACGTGAAAAAACCCTGATCAGCACTATTTCAATGTGGGATCATTCACTTTGTAGGGGGACAGAGAATAGACCCTTCCAAACATGATATCTTATTTTTTGAGCTTTGTCAGTGGTGTTGCTTTATGTTTATCATTACTATAACTTTTAGCCAGCTTGGTTATTGGGCTTTTAGATGTGGTTCTGGTCCTTTTATATGTTTATTTGCCTCTTTGTTCCCTGCACATGTTTCTCAACTATCACTTTTCTGGGTTGCCCTGCCTTTGCTGCACATTGCTGACTGAAATGGTTTCTCTTTCCTGCAAATGTACCTTAACGCGAGGGTTTCACTGGTGTTAGTGTTCAGACCCTGATTCCACAGCGTTAGTGTGCCTGGAGCCTCTCCCCTCCCACTCTCCGCCCATTGACCCCCTTCTCTCCGCCCTCTAGGAAGCCTTACTCCACCCTTCAGACCCAGATTTCACAGCGTTAGTGTGCCATAACGCCGCCACTGCGTTATCGCACGATAAGTGACGTTATCGCTTGATAATGTTACATTATCACGTGATAATGGCACTTATCGCGCGATAATACCATCGCTGCTACGTTAAGACGGTTTAGTAAACATACCCCTTAGATTTGAAGTTTGCTTGTTGGTTTAGCAAAATTCCATGTAAGTTATGCCATTTCAGAGTTAATATTGAATTGGTAGAATTTATGGTACTCAGCTTATCCATTGATATATTTTCCTCTTGTTTTTTAGAATAAAATTTTAGAATAATGTTTTTGAAAGGGAAAACAAAAGAAATATTCACAATGTGATTTGCAGGTTGAATTGGCACATTCAAATGGAACCCGTGTAATGATGTGCATATCTATGGACTATTATTTTAGTAATTATAATTAGAGAACTATGAACTTAGGGGTAGCCATTGTTCAGATTTAAATATTAATATCTCCCCTCCCACTGGTGTTTTACAATGTTAGTAGTGTTTCTAGAAAGTATGAAGCTACAGGATCTTAGAATGGATCTGAGTGTGCACACATTGTGTACAGTATATGTCATGATCATGATGTGTTTTGGAATGAAGCCACATAGCTAATTTAGCTATGAATGAAGTTATTCTCCCAGCACAGCTGTGAAACACTAGGGATGGTGTTTTTTAAAGCGCAGCACCATCTTAACTTGTTATTTTGAAAGAGGTTTGCTCAGAATTATTCTGAGAGCTGCGAGCATAACAAATCTTGATGATTTGTGAGCCTTAATACTGTATATTGAAAGCTGTTAAAACCGTAATGTAAACATAACAACTAGTACTGAGATGTTACAATCTGGATGACTTGTCAATTAGTGATGATTCGATTTTTCAGTCAGCTTGTGGATATTGAGGGCTGTTGTACTCAGAGATATGCACAACTATTATTGGGTTTTTGGCAATAGTTCTAGGTAAAGATTTGTAGCTAGAACTATATTTAAATAAAAATGTAAGTAGTTTAGTAACCAAGATTGGGAAGTGAAGAGAGGCTGTTTTTAAGAAAGGAAATGAAAACAAGACGAGGCTAAAGAGAAAGCCATACTTTTAAAAGCATATGCACAGAATTTAGTTCATAAAGTTAATAAAGTATTTTAATTTATTTTTAGTAAAGCTCCCGTGAGGATGAAATGCTGGGGATTGAAGGGTGTCGGGGTCTTTATATCACAAGGAAAGTATTACAATAATATGGAAAGAACAATAGGTAGGATATAATCTGAGGTCTCTTTAGATTTACATAGGAAGCACATTGGTTTTACCAGCCTGTTTTTGGTGATTAATATATGTGGAATATACTGTTGATTTCTGTTATTGAGAAGTACGTTTGGGATATGCCAGGCGCTTGTGACTTGGATTGGCCACTGTTTGAAACAAGATACGGGGCTTAATAGACCTTTGGTCTGACTTATTTTATTAACATTTTTCTAATTATGTTGAAGAAAGGTTGTTGGGAAAGGTTTTCATTTTTGTGAATGCTATCAAAAACTGCAACAGGGCAGATACCCTGGAAGGTGCAGAAAATATGAAGAGGGATCTAGCAAGATTTGAGGAACTGTTCAGAGTTGCAGCAGCTAAGATTTAATGCTAAAAATATTCAGGATAAGGCATTTTACTTGAAAGAGCTAAAAGGAATGATATGCTCTAGGACAGTGATGGCTAACCTTTTTGAGCCCGAGTGCCCAAACTGCCGCACAAAACCAAAGAATTTCCTCAAAGTGCCAGCACGTCAATTAAACCTTAACAACAATATTTTAGAGCCTTATAATGATGTTCCAGATCACCCATTTTGGGCAAGGATACTGGGGCGTTACAAATTACACAACACTTGTCTTTCACCATGATGAAGAAGTAGTCTATTTCCCATTCATCATGAAAGTGGTAGGTTTTGCTCTTCTTTGGAACCCAGCTCCCGCGCGGGTCCTATAATCTCGCGAGAGGACGGCGCACGAGCTCTAGCGTGCAGCTTCTCGGCGAGAGGCGCGCAGAAGCTCCGACCGGAATGGGAAGCGTGGGGCCGGGCTGGGGCCTTTCTCCTAGCACAGGGGTCTGCAACCTTTAAGACATAAAGAGCCACTTGGACCCGTTTCCGAAGGGAAAAAAAAAACTGGGAGCCGCAAAACCATTGCGACATTTAAAACAAATCTAACACTGCATATATTGTTTCTTACAGTGTACCATCATAATCACAATCACAATCATAGCCTGAGGTAAATATGAGGGCCCAAATGTAATCCACATTATAAATATATTATTATATTATTGTCACTTTTCTTTTAATATTTTTTTGACCCCCCTCAGAACTACTTTTCATAGAAAACGTTAAATTTACTTACCGTATTTTCCGGCGTATAAGACGACTGGGCGTATAAGACGACCCCCTACTTTTCCTGTTAAAATATAGGTGTTTGGCCTATACTCGCCGTATAAGACTACCCCTCTTCCAGCGCACACCAAAAAAAATACGCCGGAAAATACGGTTAATTAATCACAACAAGTAACAATATTTGATTTCAAAATTATGATGATTTTGTAGTCAAATCACTAATATGAAATAAAATTATTTTTTCTACCTTTGTTGTCTGACCAATTTATTCTCTGATCATGCTGGCCCCGATCTGAGGCTTCTGCTTTCCTGTCTTCTCTTAGCTCTGTTTCTGTGGTCTATGGTCCATCTGCCATTTCTTATCTCTTCTTTCGTTTTCTTCACTTCTTTCCATCAGCCTATTTCCAGTCCCAGTAACCCTCCCCAGTATCAGCCCCTTTCCAGTCCTCACTCCCAGTACCTTCCAATGTCAACTTGCATTCCCATGATTGCCACTGGTGTCCATTCCCTTCCAGTCCCCCTCCTTCCCCACTGACCAGTCCCTTCTAGTACAAATACCATGGCAGCCCCTCTCAGATCCACTCCCTTCCAGTTCCATTCTCCCATCCCCTCGCATCAGCCCATTTGTAGCCTTAGCCCCCAGTTTTCTTCCAGGGCCAGCAGCTCTATCCTCCCCTCCCCACAATCAGCCCATTCTCAGTCAAAGCCCCCCAATCAGCTCACTTCCAGTGCTAATCCCCCCTCAACCCCATTACCAGTGCTAGCCTCCCCTAATCAGCCCAATACCACCAGTCCTACCCCCCCCATCACCAGTCCTATCCCCCCATCAGCCCATTTCCAGTCCTAACCTCACCGATCAGCTCATTTCCAATGCTTTTATATCTCCTGTTAAATGTAATTGACCAGACATATGTAAATTGTCGGATGTTTTTGTTCAATGTAAACCGCGCTGATGTCTAATAGTGCGGTATATAAGAATTGTTAATAAATAAAATAAAAAAATAAATTATCAGTCATACCCCCCTATCAGCCCATTACCAGTCCCAACCCCCCCCCTTGATCAGTCCATTCCCAGTCCTAGCCTTCAACCCATTACCAGTCCTAGTCCCCTCCCATCTGCCCATTACCAGTGCTAGCTCCCCCATCAGTCCATTATAATCCTAAGCCGCAATGTCTCTCGCTTCTCTCCAGTATTTATCCCGTCTGTCCAGTATGTCCCTGTCTCTCCCCTTTGTGCATGCCAGCCCCCCTCCCTCCATGTCAGCCCCCGTCCTTCCATCTGTCCATGTCAGCTCCCTCCCTCCCTCCCTGTCAGCCCCACTGTCCATGTCAGCCTCCCTACATGTCAGTCCCACCTCTGTCCATGTCAGCCCCCTCCCTCCATCTATCCCTCCTTCCATGTAAGCCCCCCTCCTTCCATCCATCCATATCAGCTCCCTCCCTCCATCCATCCATATCAGCTCCCTCCCTCCATGTAAGCCCCCCTCCTTCCATCCATCCATATCAGCTCCCTCCCTCCATGTAAGCCCCCCTCCCCCCCATGTCGATGGTAGCCCCCCCTCTCCCCATGTCGATGGTAGCCCCCCCCTCTCCCCCTGTCGACCCCCCCCTCTCCCCATGTCGATGGTAGCCCCCCCCCTCTCCCCATGTCTTCCTCCCTTCGTCTGCAGCCGCGGCTCCCTGCCTGTTAGGGAACCGCGGCTGTGCTTGTAAAATCGTTGCGGAGCCCTTCCTGTCTTGACGGGCTCCGTGCAGCATTGTCCCGCCTCTAAAGGAACTTCCTTTAGAGGCGGGACAATGCTGCACGGAGCCCGTCAAGACAGGAAGGGCTCCGCAACGATTTTACAAGCACAGCCGCGGTTCCCTAACAGGCAGGGAGCCGCGGCTGCAGACGAAGGGAGGCAGACACCTGTTTTAGCGGACCTTCCCGCGTGCCAGCTGCAAGGCCTTCGCGTGCCACAGCTGGCACGCGTGCCATAGGTTCGCCATCGCTGCTCTAGGAGATGAAATTGGCTCTCTGTCCTCAAAAAAACACCCTTTCCACAAGGTTTTGAGTTGTGTTAGAGTTCCTGCCATTAAGGTGCCTGCATTAAGGGAGAAAGCCTTGTTCCCACCCACTCCCCGTCCATTGACCCCCACTCTTCGCCCCGTGCACACCTTCTCTCCATCTACAGGGAGCTTTATGCTGCTGGTACCATTAGCACGTGCTAAAGTGGGGTTTTTTGGATGCGCTAAGGGCACACTTGCTCCTTTACTGCAGTTTAGTAAACATACCCCTAAGTGTCATTTTCAACACTAAAATAGGAGATATATATCTTATACTAATACCCCACAGCCAAATCCCTTATTCCTCTCTGTTGGGAGACATCAAAAAATACAAAAGTTTTTCCCTGACAAACTACTAAATATTTACAGGGAAATTTTAAATAAAAAGTTGCTCCCCAGCTGTATAACCCGCTATTTGAACTCCAAAAACTGATATCTGTGAACCTGGGTCTGATGAATCACATCTGGAAAAATATTTAACTTATATCCACAAAAGAGCTTATCTTTTTGCTGGAAAAATGCTTTAAGGATTCTAGTCTTAACAAATTCTGACCCCAAGGTACTCCATTTATGGATAACGTCCGAGGAATCCTCAAGAAATTCCATCCAATTCTGGTTAGGCAATGGATGAATGGAATCCAATTCCCTATCTCCCGTGCCAGCCACCCTAACTTTACTAGGAACATAATATGCCTGTATGACATCAATCACATTAGCAAACAAGAATTTCAGAAAAATATGTTTACAAAGAATCTCTGGGGAAAGAAGATGAGACAATTGGAACATCACGCTGAAAACATTTGCTCAACTACCAGCCATAGACAAATCATTAGCTCCTAAGAGACCTAAAGGAAGGAGACATCCAGCCCCGTGGTTTACAACAGATCTTCGGTCATCCCTCCTCTCCCTTAGGAAGCTTGAAAGAAAATGGAGAAGATCCCGATCCGAAATCGACAAAGAAACATACCTATCCAGCCTTAAACTCCACCGTGAAACCATATACCTCAGAATGAGTGAATACCATGCCAAACTCCTTCTCCGCTCTCTAAACAAACCTAGAGACCTCTTCAGCCTGGTAAAATCCCTAACCAAGGAACCTTCACCTACCCAACTTGACTCTATCTCCCCCCAATCTTATGCGGACTACCTCCAATCTAAAACTTCCATAACCAACACAGTTTCAGCAACCAATTCTAGCTATGCACCCACCTCAATTCCACCTATCACAATGTTCACAACTCCAACAGAGAAAAACATCCAAGACCTCATCGCCATCATCAACGCATCTACAGCTCCAAGTGATCCCTGTCCAGCATACTGGATCAGAGCTCTGCGAGTTGAACTTAGCCCAACTCTAATCAACATCATTAAACTCTCATTTAAAACAGGCTGTTTCCCCACATTCCTCAAACAAACATCAATAAGACCACTTCTGAAGAATAACAGACTTGACCCACTAAAAACTGACTCCTACCGACCAATCTCCAGTATACCTATAATGTCCAAGATAATAGAGAAGGTTGTTCAGCGGCAGATTCAACACCACATTGATGAGGTGGCACCTCTCGACCCCTGTCAACACGGATTCAGGGAGTCTCACGGTGTAGAAACTCTCCTCACCACCCTAACCAACACTTTGAACAGAGGATTGGACAAGGTTGAAAACGGCTTCGCCCTCATTTTCCTAGACATCTCTTCCACATTTGACTCCGTTAATCACATTCAACTTCTCACTCGTCTCCAGGAGAAGGGCATCTGTGGCCTCGCCTGGGAATGGTGTAGGTCTTATCTATCGGATCGTTGGCAGCATGTCAGAGTTGGTTCCACTACATCCACGCCTTTCCGCCAACACCAAGGTGTTCCGCAGGGCTCCTCCTTATCTGCGCTGCTGTTCAATGTATACATGCAGCCGATATGCGACATCATTCGCTCCTTCAATATCTCCACTCTAATCTATGCAGACGACGTCCTGCTGTTTACACCATTCAAAATCAAACAACCAGACTTCTCCACCCTTATCAACTGTTTCAACGCCATCACTGACTGGTTACTATCTCAAAATCTCTGCATAAACTTCAAGAAGACGGAGGTTCTCTTCATTTCAAGGAACAAAGATTTTTCACCTCCATCCTCCCTAAAAGTAAGAGATGCGGAACTCCCTAGCAAACCTTCCATTCGCTACTTAGGGATTACTCTTGACCAGCATTTCAACTTTAAGGAGCACATACGAAACACCACCAGAGCTGTTTACAATAAAATCAGAACGCTAAGACACCTCAGGCCCATGTTACCTCATAATGACTTCAGGACCATCTTCCAGGCCCTCATTCTCCCACATTTTGATTACGCAAATGTGGCTCTTTATGGACTCCCCAAGAACACCCTTAATCCGCTACAACTCGCCATGAATGCGGCCGCGCGTGTTCTCTGTGGTTTAACAAGATCAGACCATATTACCCCGATACTCAAGGAACTCCACTGGCTTCCTATTCACTGCAGGTTAACATACAAGATCCTTCTCATCATCTTCAAGATCATCAACAACCTAGCCCCCACAACACTCAGTGACCTTATCACCCTCACCCCGAAAAACAGACTCAGAAGATCAGTAACTGACAATACCTTGATCATCCCCAAAGAATCCATCAAGTGCACACAGACGACCAAGAAAAGAACATTCGCCTTCTATGCCCCAAAATGTTGGAACGAACTTCCACCTGAAATTAGATCCATCAAAGGCCTTATGCAGTTCCGTAAGGCAATTAAACACCACATTTTCCTACTTCACTTTGCTCAAGCATCCACCCCACCTCTACTCGCCCACCTGCCAATGTCTACAAACCGCACCCTGTCACAAGTATCTTGAACCCGCCTTAGACCTCCTGTATATACAATCCAAAGCTAATTATATTTTGTACATAGGTTTTTAGTTCCCCTGTTGCTCCAAGTTTATGCTCCTGTTACAATGTATGTTCCAAGTTTAAACTCCTGTTACAATGTAAGCACAGAACAGACTTCTGACTGTGCACCCTTGTTGTATGTAAACCGCACTGATAACAAATAGCGCGGTATATAAAAGTTATAAAATAAATAAATAAATAAATAAACAAGGAAAATTCAAAAATCTAAGGTTCCTTGCTCGAGCACCATTCTCCAAGACCTCCTTTCTGGCTTGAACAGCCAAAGAATCTTTAATAAACGCCATATTAGATGAACATCATGACTGGACTTTGGAATGGGTTTGAGCAACAGATTTAGTCAAAGTACAAAATTGTTTTTCCATCTCAACAAATGTATCTACAATCCCATGCGTAAACACACAAAGGGGTATGTTTGCTATTCGGCGGTAGCGGTTTCCGTGCGATATCGGAGCCACGGCCCCATTGATTTCTGGTGAGGGCAATATAACTTTGAAAGATCTGCTGGGGGAGATCAATAAATATGGAGAGGAGATTAACCAATGGGGCTGCGGCTCCAATATAGTACAGAAGGCGCTACCGCCGAATAGTAAACACACCCCAAAGAAAATCTACAGTTGTGGTTAATCTCCTATCTATACTTATTGATCTCCCCCAGCAGATCTTTCAAAGTTATATCGCCCTCACCAGAGGGCGGAACAACTATCGCAGAGTCCGCCGGAGAAAGCTGCTGTGGTATTGTAACTCCAAAAACAGGAACAGAAGACATATAGTCCAAAATAGTAGAGGGAAGAGCAGGCGCAGGGGGCGGCGGCAGAGTCCAGTAATCAGAGCTCAATGAGACCCCTTCCAGAGATAGTAGGCTGACAGTAAGAGGAATGAAATGTCTGTCAAGAGGGCCAATTATCTTACCTTGCACTCCAACTGAAGATACCGCCTTTGTACCAGTTTTATTTTTTTGCTTCCCCATTACCCACAATCCTCTCAAGACCCGAAACCTCTTTCAGCTTGGTACACCAAAGGGGCGTGTCCTGCCCCTTTGGTCATGCCCCTTCAGTTCGCGACCTGCTGGTGCGTGTGCCAGTTAGTTGATTAAATAGGGCCTGGGGTCCTCCAGCAGGTAGGTCCTCCAAGCACTAGCAAGTCCAGAAGCAAGCCAATGAGCCAATGTCAGGGCCAAAGAATCTCCTCTTTTCCTCAGTGCAGCTCCAAGTAGCATGCGCCAGTTAGTTGATTAAATAAGGACCTAGGTCCTCCAGCAGGTAGATCCTCCAAACACCAGTGAGTCCAGGAGCAAGTCAGCAAGCCAATGTCACGGCTAAAGAATCTCCTCCTCAGCGCCTCTCTCTCAAGGCTGGTGTTGGAGACAATGACAGTATCTGAATTCAAGAAATCATGAGACAAGCACAGAGGATCTCTCAGGGAGAAGAAGGAATTGTAGATCTTAGTAGTTAGTATGGATGGGCAGACTGTATTAGCCAATGGGCTTTTTCTGTCATCATTGATCTATGTTTCTGTTTCTGAAATCAGTGTTACACATATGTGACTTATGTCTAAATAAATAAATGTCCTGCTAGATTTAAGTAAATTTTCATCTACAAATTTTGCTGGTTAGTTTGGCTGAAATTCAATAAAAAATAATCTGACAAAATTACTTTGTTAATTTTCTAATTCAGCATCTTATTGAAATTTAATCCCAAAGAGGGCAATTCCAAACTGTGCACGTCCGGCCCATCTGGACATCCAAAAAATGGTTGGGATACAGTTGTACCAGATTCTGCAATCCAGGGAGCTAAACACTCCCACAGTTGCAGAATCTGGGAA
Source organism: Ichthyophis bannanicus (assembly GCA_033557465.1). Classification (NCBI taxonomy): domain Eukaryota; kingdom Metazoa; phylum Chordata; class Amphibia; order Gymnophiona; family Ichthyophiidae; genus Ichthyophis; species Ichthyophis bannanicus. The sequence goes on along the minus strand of CM066035.1, from coordinate 448,549,298 downwards.
CATAGACGAGCTGTTGTGCACAGTATTCTGAATGAGGCGACATACAGCACGCTGCCCATCTCCACCACTCAGCACTCCTGCTGGTGTGCCAGGGCTACGGCGTACCATCACCATGGCATCGGGATGCCCAGCAGGAACAAGCAAGGCCCGACAGTGGGGTAAGTCTCGTTTCCCCGCTGCCTGACACTCGGCTGCCAGGGCCGGATAGGGCAGAGGGGCCAACTCCTTGTGTTGGGGGGGAGTTGCCTGGCCCAATCGCCACCTTTACTGGGATTTATTCCATCTCTGAGGTGGATGTACAGAGGCCTGCCCAGAATGGGCTCTGTACGTCTGGGTGTCCGGCCCCTCTCCCGCACTACTCTTGCTGCCCCCCACCCAGTCACTGCCCCCACCTGCCGCCTGTGCATGCAGGGAGCATGGGGGCTGGAATACGGTCCCTGGCCTAAACAGGGGTTGGACATTCATCCTGGACATCCAACCCCGATATTCGGGGGTCAGAATTGGGTCCAAAGTGATTAAGTTTCTTAACACATATATACTCAGTCCTCAGTTTTCTACAACCTCATGGAGAAAGATTGAAAATCAAGTGTGTGTGTGTGGGGGGGGGGATAATTTTAAAAGAGATTTGAGCATGTAAAGCAATGTGACTATCAGAGAGAAAAAGTGACAGCAAAAGCCAGAAAGATGCCTGAGTGCATAGGGAGAGGAATGACCAACCTTGATGAGTTAGATAGATATTCAACAAACAAGGGAGTTACAAAAATGTATGATTTACAAGGTTTGTGTCTTCATTTCTTCTTTTAGAAATGCTTTCATATTTTTAACAGGCACATCCATCAAGGGATTCTCAATCAGTTTCCATATTAGTAAGCCAACTTATCTGCTCTTAGGTTCTGATAGGTGCAAATCAACTACTAAATAACAGAGCAAAATTGTGAAAAATTATCTTCTTGCAACCAAGTCAGAATAATTACAAGGAGCCACTCAAAAGCTCCAATAACACCCCCTTAACAGCATTCTAATCTCTTTATGCTGCTGGTATGAATCAAGTTAATATAACGTGCCATCAGCAAAACAAGACTCTAACTAGTGTATTGTTCCTGAGTTTGCAGGACTGATGGCCTACTGTGGTTGAGTGGTTAAATGTTTCTTTTATGATTCATTTACATGTTGATGGGGTAAGTATCTTTATGCATGTAAAGGCATAAACTACATTCAGAATACCATTTTACTAGCTCTTTTAACTTTGATCCTCAATATCAAGGGACATCAGCAAATACTAAGAATCCAATGTGTGACAGAAGCCCTTGTTTAAAAATATGATGAAAAAGGATTGTTGGTAACAGGATATAAAATATTATGGGATAAATATAGTTCTTCTCTGTCAGTGTACATTAGTGCTTGGAATAATTGTTTTCAGGAATCATTAACAGAAAAGTGGAAGATAGTGCATAAATTGAATTCTAAATGTTCTTTTGATAGCACCAGTAAGGACTCTTATTATAAATATTATGCAGGATTCCTTTAAACATGAAGGACTCAATGTTCTAAAGCAGGGGTGGGCACCTCCGGTCCTGGAGGGCCGCAGACCAGTCAGGTTTTCGGGATATCCCTAATGAACATGCATGAGATATATATGTATTAGAGATATCCTGCCAACCTGACTGGTTTGTGGCCCTCCAGGGCTGGATTTGGAGACCCCTGCCTTACACCTCTGTCATTTAAGATCGTGAGTGGGCAAGGTACAGATGTCCTAGACATCGAAAGGGTATATAGAATGTGTCACATTCCTCCTCGATTCTCACCACCGCCCGCCAAAAAGTTGTCTAATAGACAATTTTTTGGTGGTGGTGAGAAGTGAGGAGAACTGTGACAAATTCTATCTAACCTTTTTGATGTCTTGGACATCTGCACCTTGTCCACTCACAATCTTAAATGACAGAGGTGTAAGGCAGGGGTCTCCAGATCCAGCCCTGGAGGGCCACAAACCAGTCAGGTTGGCAGGATATCTCTAATGCATATATATCTCATGCATATTCATTAGAGATATCCCGAAAACCTGACTGGTCTGCGGCCCTCCAGGACCAGGTTTGCCCACCCCTGTTCTAAAGTCTTTTACATAGCTTCCTAAGCTCTAAACCATATAAATGCTACTGAATAAGCCCAACTAACACTACTATACACCCCAATTCTAAGCAGCTAGCATCAGGTTGTGTTGTGGGCAGCAAAAGCCACTAACCAGATAGTAATAACAACCAGCAGGTAAAACAAGGCAAAGCAAAAACTGACCTAGCATCAAGCACCTCCACATCACAAGATTAGACCCACAGATTGCCCCACTCCAGGCAGAAAGGAAGAGGGAAAAAGTCACACCACACCACAAACTATGGTTCCTTGATCAGGAAGTCCTTATTTGGGACCCCCCTATAGTTAATGTAAATTCATGGGTTCACATGGACAGTCCTCTTTTAGACCTCCCCTGTCCTATACCCTTTCCTCCTCCTAAGGAGGCTTGAAATGGGATTGTTCAGGGAAATCTCCCCCCCCCCTCCCCGGGTGTTGGGGGGGGGGGGAATCCCAGGAAGAGTTCCTAACTCCCTCTGTTTAAGTAAATAATATGTAAAGGCTCTCTAGACCCAGAATCTGCTCCTCACGGTCTTGCTGGCCTCCCTCCACCAGCGACTATGAGGCAGAGAGAAGTCAGGACACACCACACATTAGGATACAGTAGAGAGCTTTATTAACCACAAGGTCACCCTACACATATTTTGTGATACTGATAAGATTCTCCTAAAGCTGGAACAACAATATATTTGTGAATTGCATACTTTGAAGCCAAGTGGGTTGAACCAAGAAATTAATCTTGCTGTTTTTTTCTGTGACGTTTTTAGATCCCTAGAAGTTTTTACATTGGTTTTACTTATTTATTATTCCCATGCCATCTGCTCTCCCTTTTACATGCTGTTTTTTATAATATTCACTTGTTTATTTTAAATATACTCTTTGTATGTTTTTTTCTATATTTTTTTTGTTTTTATTATTTTTCTCCTTTATTTATTTATCACAGATTATTGATTGTTATTTATTATTTATTTTTCATCCATATATATGCTTGTCTTCTCTATTTTATATAATTTTTATTTAAATATATACATTTTTAACTTTTGCCTTTCCTGGCTCTCATTGCCACTCTCTCTCCCTTGTCTCCTTCCCTTCCTCTCTTCCCTTCCTTCCTCTTCCCCACCCCTCTCCTCCTTACCCCCCCCTCTCCCCTCCCAACTCCTCCCACTCACCATTCCCTCCACCCTCTACCTTCCCCTATCCACTCCCTGCCCCTGTCTCCATTCTCCCCTTCCCTTCCTTCCTTCCCCTTCCTTCTCTCTCTCTCTCCCTCTCCCCATCCTTCTCTCTCTCTTCTTTCTTTTTCTCTCTTTTCCCCCTCCCCTCCCCACTTTCCCCATCCCCTCCCCCTTCTCCATCTTTCTCTTTCTCGCCTTTCCCACCTTCTTCTCTTCCCTACCCTTCCCCTCCTTCCCCTTCTTCCCTCTCCCCTCCTTCCCCTCACTTTCCTCCCCTTCCTCTCTCTCCACTTCCTTTACCTCCCCCTCGTCCCCCTTCTTTCCTTCCCTTCCCCCCTTTTCCCCTTCCCTTCCCTTCCCTCTTCTCCTTACTTTCCTTCCTCCCCTCTCCCCCTCCCCTCCCCCACTCCTTCCTTCCTTTTCCCCCCTTTCTCCTCTCTCTTTTCCCCTCCCCTCCCCATCCTCTCTCCCCCCTCCCCTCTCCCCTCCACATTTGATTGTTTTGTTTCCCTTTACAGTTCCTCCTCCTTCCCTTCCCTCTTCCTTCCCTCTTCCTCTTCACTTCCTTCCCCTTTCCCCCCTCCACGTTCCTTCCCTTTTACTACCCTCCCCATCCCTCTCCCCCTTCCCCCTCCCCTCTCCACTCCCCTCCCCCTCCCACCCCCCTCCTCCCCCCTCCCCTCCCCTCCTGCTCCACCTTCCTTCCCTCCTCTGTTTTTTCTTTTTGTGCTCCAGTATTTTATACCATATGCATGTTGATATTTGAATGGAGAAGATATTTTCTTATTTTTTGGATATAGAAAGACTGCAGGTCACCACACAAAACATCTGCTGTGTGTGCCAAGATAGGGTAGCCCCCACCATGATGCAATGCACATGCAGAACAGCAGTCAACAGCTGATCACTGAATGGAGAATGCACCCCTCCAGCACCTCAGCTCAGTAAGAGGAACTAACAGTGTGTGCTATGGCACAAAGCAGCTACAGATCATGCCACTGCACAGGTTCTGTGGTCACCCTGAGGGTGAAGATGGGTGCCCAGCACCTTGTCTGCAGTGCCTTTGGTGCTAGAGGTGGACTCTGCTGCAGATCCCCATTGTTACCAGTTTATGGCAGGTTCTCCCCGCAGTGAAACCTAAAGTCACCCTGTGTCTATCTGTATGCTGCAGTCACATCTAGCCCTGGTGGATGGCAACACACCCAGGATATTTCAAACCCAGTATTTCAATGCAGATGCCATGGCCACCTATTACCAGGGCAGAGGGTTGTCTAGACTTGCAGGAGGTTGATGTAGCAATACTGCCTCTCCAGGTCAAAGCAGTGTACAGTATATGCCCCTTATCCCCGCACTCATAAGAACATAAGAACATAAGATATGCCATACTGGGTCAGACCAAGGTCCATCAAGCCCAGTATCCTGTTTCCAACAGTGGCCAATCTAGGTCATACATACCTAGCAGTTTCCCCAAAAGACACAGGTTCCGCAATGCTTGTACTGGGTCAAGCATTGATATCCTGGGTCCCTTCTTAATAATGGTTTATGGACCTTTCCTCCAGGAACTTGTCCAAACCTTTTTTAAACCCAGCTACACTAACAGCCTTTACTACATCCTCCGGTAACAAATTCCAGAGTTTGATTACATACTGAGTGAAAAAAATATTTTCTTTTCTTAGTCTTAAATAGTTTACCCTGTAGCTTCATTGCATGTCCCCTAGTCTTTCTATATTCTGATAACGTAAACAATCGATCTACGTTTACCCGTTCCACTCCGTTCATTAATTTATAGACTTCTATCATATCTCCCCTACATTCACGCTACATTTTGTAACTGAGGCAGTGGCAGCAGATGTGACATGCCCATTAAGAGTACCTCTGGTCAGAGGTTGCTGTCCTCCAGAGGGGGGAGTGGGGAAGGTTGGACCCACAGCACAACATAAGCCCCCAACCAATAGGCCACATCCATACCTGATATGAAGGCACTGGCAGACCAGCAGTAATGCTGGGAGTAAGACTGGAAGACCTCAGCTGCCACCCACCAAGGTCTAACATTCATCAGCAGAAGGCACATTCAGACTGCACCTGCTGCTCCCCACCAGGTGTTGCAGGCTTGCACATGCTAACTGTGGACAGTCTGCTAGCCAGGCCACATTGCATGCTCACAGAAGGATTATATGCACCCAGAGCTGGGCTATACTGCACAGACACCTAGAAGTTGGTTCAGAGATTGGGCACCCCAGAACAGAGTACACGCAAATATCACTATAGATGAATACTATATAGCACTATGTGGGAACATAGCCATTCCATGGTCACTGCTCGGTCAGAGTGAGAGTGACCTCCCCTCATGACATGCTGTAACCACCAGGACCATGGAGGTGGCAATCGGACACTACAACATTCCAGCCATTGCTGTACCCCCGACGCAGATGCTGCCTGCCCAATCCGCCCTGTCCGGCCCATACCCACAATACCTTGCTCCTCAGTATGCACATTTGCAGGCTAATTCTGGAAACAGTGTGGGCATTGTGAGGCTCAGTGAGGAGGAGAAAGACAGAAAACAATGGAAAAACCTACACACACACACTCATATTGCAGCAGTGTGCGAAGATAGGGATGGTTGGCAACCCTGCCTGTCACACTGGTCCCAATCGAAGTGCAGGCATTGCTAAGGTGTGATAATTGTTCAGTAGCTAGTAGTAGTGTTCTGGTGATAACTGCTGCTTCACGTGCTGGAGCCAACAGCCTGACTCTCCATGCAGCTTTGGATAGTGGAGCCTGTGTGTGTGTGTGTGTTTGTATCCCTGTTAGCCAATGCTTTGGGGATTGCACATGTTGGTGTTGTATCTGCAATGTACAGACATGTTCTGCAAAATCCACAGCTGGGACCTGAACCTGTGACCCTCTGTACCAAGTTACACTGGCTGTGTGCAGTGCACCACACTACTACCACATAGGAGCAGTAGTCCATGGGCCTACCTTGCTGCACACCAGACTGAAGACCACGCACTGGAACAGGACATGGACTTGGTCCACTGCAGACGGGTGCCACTGCCCCTTCCACTACCAACACCTCCCCTCCCGCCATGCTGACATGCCCATATGCTGTCAGTGCTGGTAGTGTGCAGTCCCAGGCCATCCAATGTGCAGGTAGGCGGTTGACTAGAGTGCGGGGTCTGGGCTGAGGAGGCATACATGGACATCCACATATCCCCCCATCACTGCCTGTCAATGTTATGTCCCTTCTACCTGGTGGAGAGACGGCTGTGGGGTGTCAAGTTGGTGCTCTAGCAACTATTGGCTAGGGTGGACCAGGTAAACATAGGTAGATTGTGTCATGCCAGCAGACTGTGGACAGGCAAGGGCATGCAATACTGGTACTGAGTACCCAGTTTGGACTACTGGGTATATATATGTTTCAGACAACACGTGGTCACCCCCTGCACTGTCTTACCAGGGGCTGTAGTAAAGAGTGTTTGTTTAGCTGGGTTTATGAACAGTTTGGGATGCATCCTGGGGAAGGTCTGTAGACCCTTGTTAGAGTGGTCCCCAGATCTGCACTGCTTGCCCCATTAGAGGCATAGTGGTACCTATGTGATCTTTGAGGTACCTGCTGGGTACATGTCCCTTGAATGGGACACTGTAGAACATAGACTACTGTGCATTCTTGACCATGGTCAGATGCTGTCTTCCTGTTTTCCAATTTCTGTGTTCCTATGTGCCGCCTAGGCAATGTCCTAGTCTGCCCTGTGCCCCAGCTGCCGCAACTGCATATCCTGCTGCAGTGCCCTTGCCCCATTTGCACCATCATAGTGCCCTTTCATACTTGGGCACTATGCTGTTGCTGCCATTGGAACACTACTCTCACTTTTCTTTGGCTCCCTGTCTGTGCTGTATATTGCTGACACTAAAATGGTCTCTCTCTCCTGCAAAAGTGCATTTACCGACAAATTTTCACTGGTGGTAAAGTCCTGGAGTTATTGTTCCAGCGTTAGTGTAGCAGGGGCTTCTCCCAATCCACGCCCTGCCCATTAACCCCCTACTCTTTGCCTTCTTCCCACCCTCTGGGATATTTACCGCTGCTGGTAACGTTACCGCAGGTTAACTTTACATTAGGTAACGTTACCGCATGTTATGCTATATTATCACAGTTTAGTAAACATACTCCTAAGTGCCATTGACTGATGCGATCTCATTAATATGTAGTAGCCAGACTATTGACCTTTAAAAGGTGCACATACAACATGTATATTTACCCTTATAGTTCTCATAAACTTTGACGTAATAATATATGCCTCATTGACATTTTCTTTTCCTAGTCGGATGCTTTTATTTTTTGTCCATAATGCATTTCCTTTTTGAACACGAGACCTCATTGTCTGATGCAATCTCATTAATATGCATTAGTCAGACCCTTGACCTCTGAGAGGTGCAAAAACAACGGCGTTTTTAAAGCTGCCTATGCTTTCGCTAATCTTTGACTTTTTAGCCACTGAGCAACTGTGATCGAGTGTTTCTGTTGTGATACAGGTAAGGCACAGTTTTTACATTTTATGTTAGTAGAATCTTCCATTAATAGCCATAATAGTTTTTAACAGTTTACCTTGCCATGCATAGCCTCAGTTATACATTCTTTAAGTGCTCATCTGTGGTGGGTCCCCTGCTCTCACCTGTTTATCACAATTATCTTCACCTTGGTAATAAGTTTATCTTTCATGTACCATTCATGATTCTCTTTCACTCTGGTTACCAGCGTTTACCCACAAGGATGTTTTTCTGGCTTCTCCGCCTCCAAGTTTCCTTTCACTTGAGAGTAGTATTACTTATACTATATTTGGGTTCATTATTTTGGGCTTCCCAGTTAGTTCAACATATATATTTTTTCATATACATTTTAAAGTTTTGTCTTTACTTTTATTATTAAAAAACTTTTTTATAGTTTTTGTCCTTGCTTTTATAGACTTATTTTCAGTTTATCATCCTTTGAAATTGAACATACACAGTGTGCCATCGTGAGTATGTAGCATACTGTTAGGGACCACTTTCTGCTCCTCCTCATCTCTTTACTCCTATTTTAGTGTGTATGTGATTTATATGTATAAATGATTTATCGGTTTAATGTATGCATCACCTTGCCTTTCTAATAGTATTTTATCATTGGATGTTTTAATTGTTTATATATTTATATTTTTATTTGTGTTTTAATAATTGCTCTTTCTTTATTTTATTATTTATGTTTTTATTTTTTTATAATTATATATTTATTATTATTTATGTTTTTAACCCTTGTTTATTAATATGCATTATTTTTTTGAGAATTTACACCCCCTGAGGAAGACTGCAGCCAAAAGGCGTTGGGATTTTTGCTACAATAAAGCACCTGTGACCTCCACATAACACTCGCCTGTTGTGTTTTCTCCTTCTTGCTGCATGGGTACTGCTCTCTGTGTGTTCCCTATGAGACCCTGCATGCTATAATGCCATCTCAGAGTCTACCAGACTGCTGGGCTAATCATTGTTTTGCAAACTGATGCAATTTCTGCATAACCTCTTCTCCTACCGCATCCACCTGCCCAGGGGGACCAACTCTTTCCATCTTTCTATTTGTTTTCCATTTTTGGCCTTCCTACACTTTCCTGGTTCTGCAATTATCTGTTGATCTGAAAAGCAAAATATATCCCCTAGATAGAACCTCTCTTCCTCCTCAGCAGGCTTATCTTTTGTTCTGGTGGATGCCCATCCCTCCTTGGAAACGGCACAAGCACTGGCAAGTTAAATGCAAGGCATTGATAAGGCAGGCAAAGAGAGAATTTAAGAAGAAACTTGCTTTGGAAGCAAAAACACGTAATAAATACTTTTTCAAGTACATTCGTAGCAAAAAACCTGTGAGAGAATCAGTTGGACCATTAGATGATAGAGGGATAAAAGGGGCAGTAAGGGGGACAAGGCTATAGCGGAGAGACTGAATGAATTCTTTGCTTCGGTCTTTACTGAGGAAGATGTAGGGATGTTACCCATGGCTGAAGTGATATTTAAAGGTGATAATGCGGAAGAATTGAAAGAAATGTTGATACACCTTGAAGATGTATTACAACTATTTGATAAACTGAAGAGTAGCAAATCACCTGGACCAGATGGTATATATCCAAGGGTATTGAAAGGACTGAAATATGAGATTGCAGACTTGCTATTAGTAATCTGTGAACTATCATTAACATCATATGTAATACCTGAAGATTGGAGGATCGCCAATGTAACACCAATTTTTAAAAAGGGTTCCAGGGATGATCGGGGAAACTACAGACCGGTGAGCCTGACGTCAGTACTGGGAAAAATGGTAGAAACCATCATAAAGAACAAAATTACTCATCATGTAGATAGTCATGGCTTAATGGGAGACAGCCAACATGGCTTTAGACAAGGAAGATCTCGTCTTACTAATCTGTTATGTTTTTTTGAAGGTGTGAATAAACAAGTAGACAAAGGTGAGTCAGTTGATATAGTGTATCTGGACTTTCAGAAAGCCTTTGAGAAGGTCCCTCATCAGAGACTTTTGGCAAAACTAAAAAGTCATGGGATAGGAGGCTGTGTACTATTATGGATCAGGAACTGGTTAAAAGATAGAGAGCAGAAGGTAGGGCTAAAAGGCCAATTTTCCCAATGGAAAAAGGTGAATAGTGGAGTAGCACAGGGATTTTGCTGGGTCCACTGCTTTTTGAAATACTCATAAATGACCTGGAAAAGGGAATAATGAATGAGGTTATCAAATTTGCAGATGACACAAAACTATTTAAAGTTGTTAAAAGAGGATTGTGGAAAATTGCAAGAGGAACTTGATAAATTGGAAGACTGGACATCCAAATGTCAGTTGAAATTTAATGTGGACAAGTGCAAAGTTATGCACCTAGGAAAGAACAACCCAAACTATGGTTACACGATGCAAGGTTCCACATTGTGATCCACTACCTAGGAAAAAGAGTTAGACGTCATCGTGGATAACATGTTAAAACCCTCCGCCCAGTGTGCACCGGCAGCTAAGAGAGCAAATAGAATGCTAGGTATCATAAGGAAAGGAATGGAAAATAAAACAAAGGATATTATAATGCCTCTGTATTGTTCCATGGTGCAACTGCAACTTGAATATAGTGTACATTTCTGGTCACCATATGTTAAAAAGGATATAGCGTTATTAGAAAAGGTACAGAGAAGAGCCACCAAAATGGTAAAGTTGATGGAAGGATACTCCTATGAAGAGAGGCTAAAAAGGTTAGGGCTCTTTAACCTGGAAAAGAGACGGCTGAGGGAGATATGATAGAAGTCTATAAATTAATGAATGGAGTGGAACTGGTAAACTTAGATTGATTGTTTACGGCATCAGAATTGTTTATGTCATCAAAAAGACTAGGGGACATGCAATGAAGCTACAGGGTAACCTATTAAGACTAATAAGAGAAAATATTTTTTCACTCAACGTGTAATCAAACTCTGGAATTTGTTACCGGATGATGTAATAAGAGCTGCTAGTGTAGCTAGGTTTAAAAAAGGTTTGGACAAGTTCCCAGAGGAAAGGTCCATAAACCATTCTTAAAAGGGACCAAGGATATCACTGCTTGACCCAATACAAGCATTTTGGAACCTGTGTCTTTTGGGGAGACTGCTAGGTACTTATGACCTAGATTGGCCACTGTTGAAAACAGAATACAGGGCTTGATGGATCTTGGTCTGACCCAGTATGTAATATGTTTTGTTATTACGTTCTTATAATACTGCCTCCATCCCTTTCCAGTCTCTCCCCAGTATAAGGGGATACTGCAGCCACTGAACTACTGCTACCTTTAGGAGTTGTGTCCTTCCCTCCCAAGTTACCCCAACCTTTTAGATGGGCTCCCTCACTATATCATCATGCACACCGAATATTCACTACACCACTAAAAATCCCTATCAAGTTCACAATGCTTAGCCTCTCAGCAAAGGGTCCAGATAGCAGAGACTGTTTATTCCCAGTGTCCAGTAGGGCTATAATTTTATTTATTTATTTATTTATTTAGCTATTTTTATATACCACTTAATCTACCAGTCTAAGCGGTTTACATTGGGACAAAGTGGCCTTTACTGCTTTACATGTAAAATTACGGAATTGAACATTCAACATTGTAAATTACAACTTTTATAATAATAAAAATACTAACAAAAAGATTTAACTAACAAGAGGTTGGGGATAGGGTAGATGGGTTGAGGGGATGAGGTATGTGAGACTGGGGATAGGGTAGGTGGGTAGGGAGAGGGAGTGGGGCATGTGTATATGATGTGAGAATGTTCATTCTTGTTGTCCATTATATTTGGTTTGTTATGTTGGGCTTGAGAAGAGCTCAAGGAAGAGATGTGTTTTGAGCTGTTTTCTGAAGCTTACAAGGTCATTTGTGGCACAGAGCTCATATGGGCAGTGCATTCCCATAGAGTTGGGGCAAATAATGAAATGGCCCTCCTAGATGCTGTGAGGTTTAGTCTGGTGACTACTGGTGAAACTTGAAGTGTGTTGGTGGCATGTTTTCATCTGGATCTGGTATTAGGTGTCTTCTGTAAAAGCAATTGTAGGTAGGTTGCTGATAGGTTGTGCAATGCTTTGAAGATGGTGAGTATAGATTTGTATTTTATTCTTTGTGTTATGGGTAGCTAATGGAGCCATTTGTGGATTGGTGTGATATGTTCTGATCTGGAGGTGTTGGAGAGGATTCTTGCTGTTGTATTTTGTGCCAATTGGAGAGGATGTATTTCACATTTTGGCAGGTCCTGAAGGATTAGGTTGCAGTAGTCCATGTGGGGGAAGATAAGTACTTGGACTACTGAGCGAAAGTCATGGGAGTCGAGTAATGATTTGAGGTGCTGGATTGTTTTTAGTTTGTGATAGATGGTCTTTGTGATGTTTCAGATGTGTGTGGGAGGGGGAGGGGGACAAAAGTTGGATACTGATCTAGTAACACTCCTAAGTAGCGGACTTGAGGTTTTACTTGGAGGTGGGTACCATTGATGTTTATGGTTGGAGGTGGCATGAAATTTCTGTCTTTGGTAATGTATAATACTTCCACCTTCTTATGGTTGATGATCATGCTGTGTTGACTGAGCTAGTCTATGATAGTTGTGAGACATCTCTTTATGGTTGAGAGTGCAGGTTTAATTATAGAGATGGGGATGTAAATCATAACATCATCGGCATATATATGGTATAGTACAGTGTGTGCCTTTATGATTGTACATAATGGTTTAAGGAAGATGTTAGAGTAGGGATGAGAGTGCAGATCCTTGTGGTTCAGTGTGAAATGATTTGAGTTGGTCATCCCGACTCTCACTTGGCATTGTCAGTGAGTAAGGTAAGATCTGAACCAAGTTAGTGTGGTCTGTCACGCCCCAGCCCTCTGCCTAAGGCTTAGAGGGGTAGGGTTGCCATTAACTTCTCTTATAAAAGATTGAATAAACTAGTTTTCTCCAGTGAAGCATGCTGGGAGTTGTAGTTTTGGCCTTCTAAGATGAAGTGTAGTCATGAAACCGAACGTAAAGGCAAATGACAAAATTTATTCCCCAAACGCAAACAAAGTCCATGTAGACTGTAACAGGATACTTCTCCATTCATTTGCTTAAGGTTATTTACAACTTAGGCTGGATGAGCTTCACAGTCATTAATTATATGCAGCTGCTTATCAATATAACGGATAAAGAAAACACAGCTTCTTCATTCAACAAAGTAAAAATATCTTCTTTTTACCTTTGTCTTCATTAAGCATTCAAATGTACATGCAACAGATATCTTCCCCTTAAAAGAGCAAGCTCCTACCTTCAGTCCAGGCTAGGTTTCAATACTCTACTTTTCAGGAGACTTTATCTTTTCAGCTATTCTTTAGCAAAGGGACTCAATGCTAACAACTTGACATAGAGTACAGTCCATGAGTACTTCTGGAGGCAATAAATCCTGCTCAATAGGCTCAACCTGCATTTCCTCTAGCTCCGGTAATGCAGTGTCCTGCTCTGAGCTTTTAACGTATGTCTCAGGGTATACTCTCTCTGAGGACCCCCGTGTCTCTCTTGAGCACAGCTCCACCCGGTAAGGATAAATTGTACCTGAAGCTGTGGACCCTTCCTTCTCCCTGGCTCTGTTCACCAGTCTCCCTCCAGCTTTTGGGAAACAGTCCCTGGTTCACTTCCCTGAGTTCCTTCCTGGAGCTCTGCCACGGCTCCCTGTTCCAGGCTTGGCTCCTTTGACTCCTGTGCTGAGTCCTGGGTTCCCACCTCTGAACTCTCTGAACCTTCTGAACAGGAACTGGGGTTTGAAGCCTTCTCTGCTCTCTCCTTCTGGTCTCTCTCTTCCCATGCTCTTTCTCTCTGGGCTCTCTCCTCCAGTGCTCTCCCTCTCCGGGCTCTCCTCCTCTGGGCTCTCCCCCTCCAGGCTCTCCTCTGCTTTCTCTTTAGCCAAGGTTTATATCCCTGCTTCCCGGGCAGTGTCTCTCCCTCTCTGGACAGGTGCTTGCAATTATCTTCCAAGCCTGCAACTACATCAGCAGAGCTTGGGTGTGGCAGCCTAGGTTCAGTTTCTCTCTGTTTGCTTTCTTTATGCCAACGCTGAAACCTGTGCACTGCAGGGATGTCACTTTTCTTAAAAGCAAAATCATCAGATTTCAGAACAGTTGTCCAGGCTCTCATTATTCCACACTTAGACTTCTGCAATGGCATCCTCCAAGGAACATCCAAAAAGAATTTACACATCCTTCAAAGAGCTCAGAATGTCACTGCTCGAATCATTGTTAAAGCTAAAATATTCGATCATATTTCTCCTATCCTACACGCTCTTCACTGGCTACCCATTTATAGTAGGATTCAATATAAAACACTTGTCACAACTTTTAAACTCATTAATGACCTAGCCCCATCACAGTTGGCAACTCTACTCCAAACCCCACAAGAAAACAGAACTAGAAGAAAAACTAACCTCAACATGCTACTAATTCCCATTGCCGTGACAAAATCAAAACAAATAACCTCCAACACTGCCTTTTCATTTTATGCTCCCAGCCAATGGAATAAACTGCCCCTAAACCTAAGAGAGATTAAGGATCTCACTTCTTTCAGGAAGGAACTAAAAACCTACCTTTTTACTCAACACTATAGCAACCTACAACCTGAAATCAAATTTACTATACAAGAACATACAACTAACCAAACACAAGTTTACCCCACCTAAATCCAGACTTCATTTGAATATCCCCGCAATTCAGCATCCTCCCAATATTGTACTTATGACTGCAAATAACTCTTGCTAACCATGTAAATAACTTGCCATTTTTGGTTCCTTGTAACATAGTTATGTTCCTTTCATTAATAGCTTACACACTGTTTCTATGTATCATAGTTCTTATGTAATACCTAATGTTTAATGTAATGCAATATTGCACTGTTCTGCTGTATTGTTGTTTTAAGTTCCTTGTAAACCGCCCTTGATCTCTGGAAGGGGCGGTATAGAAAAGCACATAAATAAATAAAAAATAAATCAGTTTCTCCTATTTCCATAGGCTCACTACAAGCTTTCTTATCACAGGTCCCACCCAGTCCTATTTGTTGGAGCCTTTGGATGATGTTGTTATGTGGGACAAAGTCAAAATGCCACTTTGATTTCAAGGAAAAACAGGATAAACGCTCCATTAGATTTATCCAGGCCTTTTATTAAGTTATCTGTGAGGGCAGCAAGTAGTGTTTCTACCCCAGGTCTTGGGCTAAATCCATATTGTTGGGGGTCAAGTGGAGCGTGAGAATTGATGTGATCTTGCAGCTGCATTTGCACAGCTTTTTCTATTATTTTTGCCAGGTCTACTATAAGGTCTACTCCCCCCACCCATACCCCTCTTCTCAATGCCTGATCCACCTTCCCGCCTGTAGTGAGAAGACCTACCCCATCCCCAAAAAGGGACAGTCCATGTGAGGGCAATCCATCTGGGTGGGGTATACTAACCACAGGGTTCCAGTGAACTTTCCTCAAATTCCAGAACCTCATTCTCCATGGCCCTCCTGGGGTATTTTAGTCTGTGGGTCTTTCGGGTCCTCTAGCAATAGGACTTTCCTAGAGACAACTTCCTCCCACTTCCCTTCCCAGATTTCCTCAGCCTCTAAATACTGTTCAGCTTAAACTGTGGCTTTTTCCAGGGTCTTTGGGCCCTGCTGCATCACCCAGGCTCTCGCAGGAGTGGGAAGAATAGCCAAAATTGTTTCATGGTAATGAGTCTTACCATATCTTCTGTAGATCACAGGCTGGCTTCAGCCAGCATTTAGCACAATCTAGAGGGGCTTCCGACATGGCCCTAGAACATTCCCCTTTTTTAAACTCTCTAGTTCAGAATTTTCTCTGTTATTGTTCTGGGGAAAACCCCAGCCTGTCCTGTATCACTGCCTTTGCATGTGCATAGCCAAGTGCCTTGATGGTGTCTAAAGCCCTGTAGGCTGCTTGGGCTTCTCCAGTTAAATAAGGAGCCAAGCAAATGGTCCACTGGTCCAATGGCCATCTACCTACTGTGGCTATCCTTTTGAAAGTTGTTATAAATGCATCTGGGTCATCTCCTGGTCCCAACTTAGTAAGGGTTAGCCTCCTGGTCCAGTCTGCCAGGGTTTGTCTATAGTCTATTAGGGGTGGCCTGTCTCTGCACCCTGATGTGCCACTACCTGGTTTACACTATCTGACAGATACCAGATCTCCTTCATCTGTGCTTCTAGAACTTGAAGAACAGGTTGCTGCTGCTTCCATTGTTGCTCCAAAGCTCAGGCGAACCAAAGATTCAGGGTCTCCTGCTGAAGCTTCTTCTGCTCCACCAACCATTTGAAGGCCTTGCCTGGATCTATCCCCAGTAGAGAAAAAAGGACAACCAAGTGCAATACTTCCAACAGCCCTAACATCACTCGGTTGTGCAGGGAAGTTATTCTACCTCCCTAGACATTTTTTTTTATGGCCCAGGGCATGGATGGGGCAGGGGGGGGGCCCAAGGACATTCCCTGCAGCCTGATCCTGGCCTTAGGCTGCGGGGAAATCTCCTTTGAGGTTCGGCGGCCAGCATCGCGGCTTTTAAATGGAGCCACAGTGCCATGGCAACCAGACACCATGGCACCACGGCTCCATTTAAAAGCCCTGACTGAGTTAGTCAGGTTTTTCCTGTACATGCCAGCCGGGATGAATCGCAGTCCCAGCCTGCACATACAGGACTGATCGTAATTCTGATCCCATGGGGCTAGATGTGCCCTGTGGGATGAGAATCGCGACCCCTTTGTACGTCCGGTCAAACGGGACATACAGAGGGGGTGTACGTCAGGGATAGAATGAGCCTGTTAAAATCACTGCATTGGCTGAAATTGATAAAAATACAGAGGCACTGAAGAAATTAGAGAAAGATTAAGCATTTTCTCATCAATTCCACCGTTTGCAAGTACAAATGGACTCTTTTCATTCAGAATTAAGAAAGTTTAAATTATCTAAATTTAACTGTGATGACATAGATTATAAATCAGGATTTGTTTATCCTTGGATGCATCCCGACCAGAGGAAGTCCTATAATGTTTCATTTGAATATTATGAGGATTCTGCTGTCTCAGATCATCTATTATCTGGTGCGGAAGATTTTTAGAATGAGGGAAGTCCCAACGCAGAAACAGGGATCGCTGCAGAGGAAAACAAGGGGAACATCATCCATTGACTTGATCACAGCCCTCGGTGGATTCGGAGGGCTTGTCGTTAACCTTTCCTCTTGACTGTTGACTTCAGATCAAGTACAAGTTCTAGAAAAAGGTCTTTCTTTTATACCTCAGTCTGCATATGATGGATTTCAGGTCCACGTGGAAGCTGAACAATTATTATGTAAATTGAAGCTCAAGATATTTTTGTTTTTGGCACAGACCACTTCTCAGACTCAGATACAGGTACCATTAGACATTGATCATGTGTCAACAGACCAAGTGAAATTACCATTTAGGTCAATATGGGTTTCTCCTGGCCCATTACATCCTACCCTTCAAGTGTTTCATGAATTGGTTTTATGCATATGGAGAAAACATTGACTCATTCAGTTACTTACAGTTTATCATGATCTGAGCAGTTGGCTTTGACACAACTGCGCTCTTGTTCCAAGATTACTATCATACGTGCGGACAATGAAGGAGCAGTCGTGGTTCTTGATAGGGATAAATACCTTCATGAAGTGAACCCACAACTGGCTCATATTACTACATATACTTTGTTATCTGCTGATCTGATAGAATCACTTTGGGTTGCTATTAAGGTTATAGTTTCAACAGCTTTGGAGTTTAAGTTAATAAATAAAAGAAAGGCTTCTTTTCTTTGTATAGATCATCTTCGGACTCCTCAGTTCTATATCCTTCCTAAAATACGTAAGAACCTGATAGATCTCCCGGGTAAGTCCATAGTTTCTCTGTGGGGTTCTTTGTTAGAACTGTTAACTACTTATGCTGATTCCTTCCTTTGACCATTATTGTCTAGGATCCCTTCATACATATGGGACATAAGCTAAGTACCCACAGAAGTTCATCTTATTGGATTGTATTTGTTATGTAACAGCGTATACATTCTCTTTTCATTGTTTGAATGAATGATTTATTCGGACAAACGTAAGAGGTATTTTTGACCATTGATGCTTTGATCTTTTCCAGCTGTAGCGATTTAAACACTGTTTGCTTTGCCCTCTGTTTTTGAGGTCATGTTGTGGCCTTGAGGGATACTGAGGTCATTTTCCCTCTATAAAAGAAAAAAAATTCTTTATGTGCTGTCCACCTCTTGTGATCTTGGATTTCTTATGATGGTATTTGTTTTTTAAATTGTGTTTTGATAAAGAGTTTTCTTTTTTGTTTTGAGTCCACTATCCATCATCTGACTGATAGCACCGATAATGAACACCTGTACCTATCTGTTTTCTATACACTAGCTTGGGGGAAGCCCAGAGCATGCCCTCTGAAAGTATGCATATCATCTATTAAAATCAGATAGTGCACATTATTTTAGCACAAAGTCACATTATTTTACACAAACTGGAAGTCCCACATTTCATAAGCCCCACGTTATTTGCCCAAATAATGAGGCACTGCAATGCAAAAACACATTACTTAATACCTTTTAGTAGCTCTGCCTGTATATCTGGTTTTCTTGCTTCAATATGGGCAATTCATATGTTCTTATCAAGTGCATATACATATTCACTGCTTTAATATTGGTTGGCTTGATATTCTAGAGCACTTTTCTAGATATCAACACCTGTTCTCTGCATAAGTGCCACTGGCAGGGCCTATATGCTGTCAGTGGCACTGGCCACTGAAAAAATCCTTACTGATCACTTCTGCACTAACCAGATAGTGCTGGGACAGAACGTGGGCATTCTCAAAAATTGTCCAGATAGTGGCCTATATTTTGAGGGTTTATACTAAAGTGCACTATGTGCAAAGTCTCTATTGTAATTGTCAGACATAACCATCATGCTCCCGACAGTTAAATTGCAGATGCACTTACATTCGCCTATTGAGGTGGAAGTAAATGCACCCACACTAATGGTAACCTTGACAGAGTGTGATGTATACCTTGTGCTGACTGCAGTGTGCTCACCATGCCCACTCTCTGCCCCTAATCCACCCATTCTCCACCCCAACATGCAAGTGGTGATTAGTGCGCAAATTAGCACGCATTAACTGCCATAGTCCTGTACTGACGGTTACTGCAGATCTGAGCCCGCGGATACAGCATGCCAAAACACGCGCTAACAGCTTAGCATATTTTTGTAAAAGGGTCCTTAGATAATTATCCAAATAAACACTGAATATTTTTGCTATCCAGATAATGGCAGTGCTTGCCGCTCTCAAAATATGTTCAGCGTCAGCTGCTATCAGGATAACCGTACTTAATAAAAAAAATAATCATAATTTAAGCATCATGGCTAGCATTAAGAACAACGTTGACTGCAGTGTTTAAATATCAGCCTATATATTTCTTTAATTACCATATTTAATTCTGCTTGTTCTCTCTGTATGTAAAATTTATGTAGGAGATCATATAAAAGAGAAGTCACTTTTTTATCTCTATGTGCATTTTCACTACTTTCTCTCCCTTCGTTCCCCTTGAATGATGTGCATTTTATTCAAGCTACATATCATTTATCATTTCAGTGTTGCAAACGTCTGGGTGGAGACCTTGTTTATTTCTATTTCATTGCATTCAACATCATTGTCCTTGATATCTTTTGAACAAACCTGCTCATTTAGTATATGAATTGTGTGTTTGTCCTTTTTCTAAAGGGACAGATGATGAAAGGGATAAGATGACTCATGTTTCCTGATGTAACACCTACTGAATTGCATATGTTTAATAAAATTTATGGGAAAAGATTTCATTATTGGAGGAGACTATGGGGTATGTTTACTAAATTGTGGTAATCGTGAATAACGTGCGTTATGTAACGTTCATGATCGTTAGCGCATCATAGCGCGCGTTATGATGCAATAACGATCGTAATGCCCCGCGGCGGGTTAAAACACCGCAGAAGGTGGAGAGAGGGCGGAGAGAAGGGGTCAATGGGCGGAGAGTGGGCGGGGAGAGGCTCCCTTCACACTAACGCGCTGATTTTCAGAGCTGAATTCCAACGCGAATGAAAACCTGCCGTTAAAGGCATATTAAAGGTGAGAGAAACCATTTAAATGTCAGCAATGTACAGCCCAGGCAGGGAAACCAAACAAAAGTGATAAGTGTGATACATGTGCACAGAACAAAAGGGCACAGAAACACTGAAAAAGACCCCAACAAACTGGAAAAAAACAATAACCAAGCTGGCCAATAGTGGTATCAATGAGAAACATCAACCCCTCCCCCCCCCCCCGAGTAAGCACCATAGAACAGATATAAATCGTGGAAGGGTCTATACTCCGTCCCCATACAAAGTGAATGGGCCCACAGTGAAATAGCGCTGCTCAGGGTTTTCTCCACCATCAGACAGGGTTCCTATGGCATGCACATGTCCCGCAACAGCAGGGCGGGCATGTCAGAACGGCAACTGGACAGATGCCGGAGAAGGGGATACAGAGGGCCGCAGGCGGCACATGCTGTGGTGGAGCTGGGCCACAGTGCGGACTAGGGTGATGCCTAGGTGGCCCATACGAATGCTGAAACAGCAGAGCAGCCAGACAGCAACTGCTGAAGGTCCAACATGGGCACGAGTGGGTTTCCCAAAGTGTCACAGGGGATAGTACCCAACAGCAACCCCCATGGGCACGGAACATTTGCAGGCGGGGCTGGGGGGAGTGTGGACGTCTATGCAGGCACCCCTACCCCAGAATATGCACCATAGGCAGCCGCCTACCTGCACACTGGATGGCCTGAGACTGCGCACCACCAGCTCCACCAGCAGAAGGGCATGTCAGCATGGTGGCTGAGGGATACTGGTGGTGGAGGGGGCAGTGGCAGCTGCCCAGAGCAGACCGTGGCCTAGCCCTGTGTAGGTGGGTGCCATGCACTGCAACAGACAGGTCCTATCTGACCAACAGTCATGGTATCACCAGGGAATGCACCACCTCTGTGATAACATGGTGGTGCAGTGCACAAAACCAGTGTATTCAGAAGCAGAAGGTCACAGGTTCAAGTCCCAGCTGTGGTTTCTGCCAACCCAGTCCTCACATTTTACCCACTACTATAACGTGCTAATACAGACAGAACCTTTCTTGCAGATGACGTAAACATGCCCAAAACACCTACATTTTACCATACAGAGCACAGACTCCATAAACATGCACATTACCTAGAGCAGAGCCTCCCAAATGCAGTCCTGGAGGGCCAAACACTATTCAGGTTCCATGCTGCCTCTGATAAAGATGCCTGTGCTGCATTTCTATGCGCCACCCCCATGGTATGCAGATGTATCTCATGCATATTCATGAGGGACAGCATGAAAACCCGAACAGTGTTTTGCACCGCAGGACTGGAGTTGGGAACCTCTGCCGTAAAGCAGCAGCCAACAGGGGCAGACACACCCACACCCACAGGCCCCATTATCCAAAGCCTCCTGGAGAGGCAGGACTTTGGGCTCTGCGTGCATCTCCCAATACTAGCACTTGCATACCTTAGTAATGCCACCCTAAACCTGGAACTATGGTACACAGCTATCAAAAGGTTGCTATGAGTACTGGCAGATAGCAATTCCTAGGTTAAGTACAATTTTCGGAGTGAGCTGCATCATAGCAACCTTTCTGATGTCTGTGGAGTGTGCTACAGGTCTTGTGTCTGACAGTGCTTACCAATCTGGGGAGTGACTCCTACAGTATTGCGTACCATAGCCATGCCTGCGCTGTGCCCAGGACTGCTGTGGTGGCCTGGGCTGCCCAACACCTCTATAGTTGCACAATGCTGGCATAGGTGTGGGGAGTGTGTGTCTGTCTATCCAGTGTGTGGTGGCTGCCAACACCCTCCACAGCCCACACTGCTAGCACTGTTGCCAGTATTGGCCTGCCAATGTGCATAATGAGGAGCAAGGTACTGAGGGAATAGCCTGGACAGGGTGGCCTGGCCTGTCTGCATCTGCACAGGGCATAGGGCAATGGCCAGATATTGTTGTGCCCGGTACCACCTGCACGGACAGGGTGGCCATAGCATGTCCTGCTGGGAGGTCACTCTCACCCTGACTGAGCAGTGACCATGGCATGGCTAGGTTCCCCCATAGTGCTACATAGTATTACTCTTATGTGTTATTTATGGGTTTCCTTTTGGGGCCCAATCACTGACTTATCTGCTTGGTGTGTATGCTGATATCCCCGTTCTGGGTACATGCATCTCCTCCAGGACCATGCACTATGGACTAGCTGGCGGACTGTCTGCAGCTAGTATGTGTCTTGCTGGAACACCGTGCAGCGGCTGGAGGCTTGCTGCTGGAGAATGTCAGATAATGGTGGGGGGCAGCTGAGCATTTCCAGACCTGCCGTCTGTCTGCTATTGTTTTATGGATGTGTACTGCTCTGCATTGCCTGCCCTGTAGGGTGTTTGATCCCTAGCAGGACTGGGGTGATGGTCTCCTCTACTGCCACCATTGCAGGGGGTTGAAAGTGGATCTGTTGGCGGGAGATCCCGTCCCTCACCCTGAGCCCCAGAGGGTGCGTTGGGTGGTGGTATGTAATCTCCCTGGCAACCACAGCAGAATGTGGGTGTGGGGCCATGCAGTCCTCCTGTAGCCAGCCAGGTGTTTATTAGCAGATCTAGCCCACTGGTTACTTCACTGCCCATGGAGCCAGAGGTCATAGGTTCACAACCCACAGTGGGGTTCATCAATAGGGCTGTCTTAGGCATTGTCTATTTGTATTGTATATTAGTGCTGCCAGCAGAACCACCCTCAGGTTACTGTCACCTTAGGGTGGCTCATAAGGCGCCCTATAGGGCGCCTTATACGTCGCCCTATAGGGTGCCTTATATGTCGCCCTATAGGGCGCCTTATACGTCGCCCTATAGGGCGCGCCTTACAAGTCGCCCTATAGGGCGCGCCCTACAAGTCGCCCTATAGGGCGCGCCCTACAAGTCGCCCTATAGGGTGCGCCTTACAATTTGCCCTATAGGGCGCGCCTTACACTTCGTCCTATAGGGCGCGCCTAAATATTCCTATCAAATGGTATATAATACATGACCATGTCAGAGGGAACGTCACTATTGGAACATATTGCATAAGACGGGTACAATTTTCCTGACATATGCAAACTTTAACCCGGCTGCAGACTGGATTAAAATATTATTGTTGGCTTTCAAAGGGTAGATCACAAATCACTATATGGTCACGACTTTTACAGAGTGCGTATCAATAATAAAGGCAACTAACTCTGTATTGCACTTAGAAAGTGTGCCTCATGAATACGGCTGGCTGAGGAATCATGTGTAACCCTTTGAAAGCCAACTAACTCTGTATTGCACTTAGAAAGTATAGTTTGTTCTCATGTAGACTAGAAAAACTTGATGGGCAAAGTAGACATATATCAATATATTCTCTTGGAAGCTAACGTGGTCTCAGTATTCATGGACAGGAAACAAAACTTCTGATTCTCTGTCACGGACTTCACATCAACGACCACACTTTCATAGCTACCAATTTTCATAAATAACTCTTAAAAACCCTCTCCATCTAGACAAAAAAATCAAAAATGGTTCTTTGCTTAGCTTTTAGTGATCGAGCTTCAACTTCGATCTGCTGCCAGTGGTACGTTCATATAGTCCCAATGGTATTCGCCTTTTTGTTCCCGACGCTAACCAGCGCTAGGCGTTTTGCCACTCAAGGTTCCTCAGGGGAAATGCTAAGCTGTTTTCCACTATCATGCTGGCGTTCCCATCACAGATAACTGCTGAACTGCTAAGCAAGTGTGTCAGCTTCCAAGAGAATATATTGATATATGTCTACTTTGCCCATCAAGTTTTTCTAGTCTACATGAGAACAAACTATACTTTCTAAGTGCAATACAGAGTTAGTTGGCTTTCAAAGGGTTACACATGATGCCTCAGCCAGCCTTATTCATGAGGCACACTGGGGAATCGAACCCATGACCCTTGTACCATCAGTCTGTGTAGTAACCATTGTGCTACAGCTCTGTTTCTGTATTTGGGTGTCTGCGCACCATCTTGTGCTTAACGTGCAGTAACGCACCCTGTAACGATCGTTGCTGCGCCGCGCGTTATAGCGCGCGTTATCACTAACGATGTACCGCCCATGTCCTTTTTTGTCATTTCTTCCACTAACGCGGCTCCTAACGCGAATCACACTAACGCAGTTTAGTAAACATACCCCTATGTCAACTTTTTTCAAATATAAATGTAGTCATTGTAGAAACATTCAGTTATGATATTTCTGAAACAGGAAATTTTCTAAGAATATTTTAAGTCAGATGGCATTGAGGGATCTAAGATGGCAGTAGTCTTTTTGCCCTGTTACGGTTCTTTGAAGGGGAGAGCGTTTTTCTTGTTGAGCTTGCTATGCCACTGATGCCTTGAGGGGGTTAAAACATAACCTGCGAGTTCTCATTTTCCATGTCAGCAGCACATAAACCAGTTTATCTCCTCTGGAACAATGCAGTCTGTCAGGGAGCATGCTAGATCTGGCAGTGAGGTAGCCCTTTCAATATCAGATGTCAGTTGAGCCCCAATTAGTGGTATCCTCATCTCAAGCTAGGACTGCAGAGGAGTGTTGGGTGCCTCATGCCATGGGAATGACTGTACAAACCCCAGATACGGTGCTGGTAATTTGAGAACTGCAAGCTGTGGCACGGGAGGAAGGAAAGGAGGGAATGGAAGATGCTGACACTGCTGCTGCTGCTTCAAACACGGTTGAATCTCAGGTTGATTATCTGAGTGGAACATATGTTACTTTTGATTTGCAACAAGTGGTGAGTGATTTATCTGCTTCTTCCTGGTCCACGGCCAAGGAGACTAGCATTTTGATCAAACCTGCAGTTCTACCACTAGATGCAATTTGGACTGCCATTGTTCAGTTGGAGAAGTCAGTCTCTAGGCATTTGGAAACTGGAAAATTCTATCTTGGCTCTTCAGAAGGCCTAGTACTAAAGTGGAAACCTTATCAGCTGAGGTAAAATCTTTAAAAGAGTTTAGTCATACTCTTTCACGGGACAATACTACTATCCATGGACAACAGGAAAGGTTTGAGAACTTTGCTAAACATCTAAACTTAAGATGTATTCATTTCCCTAAATCTTCAGTAATTCTCCATCTGAACTTTGAGAAATAACTAATGGAAGTTTTGGAAGTTACTTAAAAAGTGATTCTCCAATTTTAAGGCTACTGATTTACCAACTAGAAATCACAGTGGAACTACTGCTGTAAATGTTGAATTGAGGAAACCTCGGAAGATAGTTTGAATTTGACACAGGTTTTGGAGGACTCATTATCTGAACAAACTTAGAGAGTAAGGTTGTTAGTTTCATTTGTGCCTGATAGAACTTGGATTTTGAGACTGTATTTCCACAATAGAGAGAAGTTATTTCTTGAGCAAAAAGTCTGGTTTTATCTGGATGTTTACTTTGTAACTCAAATGAAAAGGAGACATTTTCTCTTGATGCATCAAGATGTGCAGTCTGTTGATGTCACGTTTTTCCACAATTTCCTTGTGAACGTTTGCTTAAGTTTGATAATAATTGATATATTTTCTTATGATGCTAAATAGTTGATAAGTTTCTTGAATGCTAAAGGGCATCCTCACTCTCTGGTGATTTCAGTTTGATCTAGTCAAAGTAGTTGTTCTGGTGGGAGATACAATAAATAAGGGAATCGGTTGTCACCTTTTTTGACTATATGTAATTTTCTTTTGGTCCATAAATTAAATGTATGGGTATGTTTACTAAGAAATGTTAAGGGAGCAAAGGTGGCGTTAACATGCGTTATTGGCACCGGTGAGCAGTTAATGCTGCAGAAAGCGGGGGTAGCTTGTATTCCTTTAATGCTGGTTTGTGTTACTGTGCGTTAGAGCTCCCAGAACTGGGAACCCTAATGCCATCTGAAAGCTCACGATAAGGGCTATTTCTGAGGGGAGAGAGCCTATTTTAATGTATACAATATGCTCTACCCACCTTAGTTCTCAAATTAGTGATAGTAGTGTTCCATTGGCAGCAACAGCATGGTGCCCCATTAATAAAGGGCACTATGTTGTTGGTGCCAAATTGGCAATGGAGGTGTCACATGGCTGGCTAGTCCACTAGACTGACAAGGCTGTTGCCAAGGGTATACATCTGTGATATCTGGTATGACTCTACTGTGCAGTGACAGCATATATACATGCTGCCAGAATCAAAAAGGAGTCATGCCACCCTACTGCCACCATGCTGCCATGTCAGCATTGTATGAGGGTGAGGGTGGTGATCGCAGCAGCTGCAGCCTGCTGCAGATGAAATCTGTGTCCTGGCCCTGTGTGTCAAGTGCAATGCTGCAGTTGCCACTGGCAGTGGGATGGCAAGCATGTCAGTAGCAGGTACACTTGTGCACATGGTAATCCCTCCCTTTCGAGGTCTAAACCAGACACATGCGTGCCCATCCACAATGGAGGGGGGCAGGAGTGACATGGTGTGACTAGCTGCATTTGTGCAACTTCAATATGGCAACTACAGCACTAAAGCAACGGCTGTGCCATGGTTGCAGGGAGGGAGGGATTGGTGGGCATGTTGTCCACCATGATAGATGGACCCTGGCACCCAGCTAGTTTACAGAGTGGATGGGCTAACCTTGGGATCAGGATGCCCCCCACTTGCACATATTGAGTGGATATGTGCATGTGGAGGGAAAAATATGACACTGAGGCAGGAAGACTATGCAATATGATAACAGCCCATGTCAGAGGAAAAATGATCACCCTGCCCCCTCACCTGCCAAATGATGACTATAATCTGTGTGTGAACCAGCAATCCTTCCAAAAGTAAGTACACAATCAATTACAGCTATCTGAGCCACATGTGAATCCAAATTAGCTATGATGATCTGCAAAATATGAGATTATTCCATGACTGCCCTACAAGTACACACCAGGAAATGAGTACATTGGTCATTCTGCTAGGAGACCCATGGTCTGGAATATGTGTGTTCATGTACCATGGTTTGCCCCTTTGACTGGACAGATTGCATATGCAAAACATGTATAGCAGTTGAACCAGCAGTATAGCTAGGCAGTGCAACATACAGAACTAACAAAATGTTCCTCTTCTATGCCTGCTGAACATACCTTGTCAGACAAGTATGGCACAGAGCCTGTAGAGATCTAAGCAGACATAGGAATACCCCAACTCATATCCTCACACCTCTGCTCTGTGGTTCCAAACACATGGCCAACTTGTGCCTAAGAGAAGGATCATGGGTTCTAAGGCTAGCCTGTGGATCAGGAATGGTATATCAAGGTGTGTTAACTTTAACCTCTGTTTCCAGAACTGTATCAGCATATGCAAACCTTCAACATTTCATCCAACATCAGTCCACACACTCAGCTGCCACAATGAGATGCTGCAGCACCACCCATGACTGGATGGCAGAGCATGGTAATAGCACTAGCACACTGAGATGGTATTGACAATGGTGGAGTAACAAAGGAGGCCTAAGGGGCAGGAAGAACGCCAGCCTGCACCACTTTTGGACAGCGGGATCATGTGCGTGTGCATATGTGTGTGTGTGTGTGTGTGTCTTCAGAGGAGTGTGAGCTGTAGCAATGCATGTATTGCCCAGGCTTTATGGCTGTACCTCGAACATGCTGCAGGTCATCTATACAGCAATCCCACATACTGTGTGAGATACCATTTACAAGCAGAAGATTAGTTTTCAGTAAGTAGTTGCAACCTGTAGCTGTGACACTGTAATTCATTCCCAGTTAAACCATTGTCAAGGCACATCCCCATTGCATTCCCCTACACTTACCTCCCAACATGACATTGTTATGCAGCTCCCAAATTGCCTGCTGGCTTCACTGGACTGAGCAAGGGGGTGCATATGTGTGTGTTGCTACCCTCACCTCTGACTGAGCCTCAGGACTCACCCATTTGTACAGGTGAGAGGCCTAATTAATACCAACTGCCATAACAGCTATATCCATGATAACACTGTCAGTCCACTTGGCGCTGCTGCAGCCTATAGGGAACAAGGCTGAAGTGGAGGGCAGACCTCTGTAAATGTCAAATTCATTTACTTAGTTGGAGACACTGGAATTATTCTGTGATTCACCTGCATGCACGTTGCTCTTGGCCCATGCTGCAGTCGCAGAGTCCAATCTGGGGACTCTATGCTCTATGCAGTGTATGCACATTCAGGAAGGTCCATATCAGGCATATTTTCACACAATAAACACCATGTCAACACTGTCTACTGATCATTGGCCAAAGCATTCAGTAGTACATTACCTATTACCACAAATGACAGTCCAAATGCACCTGTGTGCCTGATTGTGACTGTGGGACAGTGATCTCTGAATGATGCATGTACACTTGCAGCTGCCAACATGTCATGTTGGTCTCTGTATTGGCCACCACCATATGGGAAGGCAGTGGCTGGAGGTGAATGTTGAAGTGGGCGGAGGAGTGCAGGGAGCAGTAACATACATGTTTAGAATGTGCCCTTCTTAGGTGGCATTGCTGGCCAAAGCCTAGGTTCACATGGCCAGAATCTATGCGGCCTACTCAGTGACTACATGTGTTACATCAGAGGGCTTGCATGACAGCTTCACTGGCTCCCTTTGGGCACTGAATGTGACAGTCACAAAGATGTTGCTGGAGTACAAAGAGGCAGGGAATGGTTGCATATGTGTCACCAGCAACTGTTCCAAACATTCAACCCTATTTCCAACCTGCCATGCTTCCACGTGCTCTTGGGGGGGGGTAGGGTGGCCAATGCGTCTGCAGCATGAGAGAGTGCATGTGCTGCACTGGCCAGTTTTGCAGTGTCCATGGCTAGGGACATGACATTATATGGGACTGCAAGCATGGCACTATGTTCAACGTTCACTGCCATAAAGCTGTGTAGGGGGACACTGTATTTGGGTATGTGACAGACATAGGCTACTGTCACATAGCATGCACTCACAGCGTGTCTCTGACCCACTTTTCACTGTGCCTCACATTGCATAAGCTGTCCCCAAGTCCAAAATAAAATGGTACATAATGAGGAACAGCTGATTCTGGCTATTGCCTTAAACAGAACGGTTTGCACAGGAAGTATGAGTCAGAGGTGAGATCAATGGCTGAGCTATCTTAGCATGGGTCTGCGGTGGGCATGGCCTGGGTGCACACATTTTTTCATGCTGAGAGGCCACTCTCACTCTGACCAAGCTGTGACTATGTCACGGCTATGTATGCACATGGTGCTATGTAAAGTCAAGCTGCAGTGATTGGGTTGCTGTTTCTGTTATGGATGTCTAGTCACTAGAAAGGCTTTTTTTGTTTGTACTATTGGTACAAAGTCAATGTGCTGATTGTGGTTATGTGTCCATACAACATGTGGTGACTAGCAGACAGGGCACAAGTGAAAAATGAGTGGCTGACACAGGCCAGTGTTACCTAACATACACAAGCTACTAGTGATTGTTTTAGTTGATTGTAATTCCCAGAAATTGAGGCTTGCCGCTGTTCTTGGGTTGTTGGTAATGTGTTGATAGCTATGTTTTTGGTGTACCCTTCTGCTTTATGTCAGCACCCCCTCTTCCTGCCTAGACTATACTCACTGCATTTGGTTTTCTTGGAAACAGCTGCCGCAACCTTGGGAACTAATATGAGATGCTACAAGACAGTCTCTGGCCAACAGGAGCAAGACACAAGCCCCAGAGAAAACAGGTTATTCCAGCATACTGCAGTTATACAGAATACAAAGTGAATAACAACACACACTGCGGACAACACCTGTAATATACCAGTAGCAATAGAGGTCTACCCCATAACCTGGCAAGTCTATCCATTGCAACGCTTGCTCTGGGGACCATGTGATGTGTGCCTTTCCTCACATTCAGAATAACTGCTGAAACAGGTCATTTGCACATATGGCAGCTGTTATGTTCAGGGAGCACACAATGTCCCTACATATTACAGAGTTGATGTGAAGGATCGCTGCATTCTCCATCTGGCATCAGTTGCATATATCTGTTCAGACTGTGTGGTGTATCTTGGGTAATAGAGGGGCTAACTGATAAAGGCACCCAGAGCCCCAATTGCAGCCACAGTGGTGACTGTGATCACTGCAGGATTGTCCAGTACCTGCTTTTCTTCTATGATAGTGGGAGATATGTGCATGGCCCTCCAAGGAGGACAGGATGGTCTGCGATGAACTGCAGGTATCATGAATTTGGTTTGAGGTAGGTGTACATGCAGGTGTACCTATCTTGCAGTGTACAGCAAGTGACAAGAGACTGCATGCCCTGCACATGTGCTGCCTTAGGGGTTAGTTCCACACTATGGTGCAGCGGACCTCTACATGCAACTGTTGGATGGCATTGGAGTTACAGTGGAGGGATGGGCATCTTGACCTCACATGCAGCTTGACCTTTGGACAAGAGATGTATTCTGCAGCTATGTGTCTCTTATGCAGCTACAGTACTGAGTGTCTAGTGTAGTACATACTGCATGTCTGCCACTGTAGGCAGGTCATAGGTGTGGTGTACCACTGTCTGAGAATGTGCCAGCCACATTGTTTCATGTCCTGAGTTTCTGCCATTGCAGGCAGGGATCTGCAGTCTCTTTGATTCTAGACAGTGATGTGCAAATGTGTGTGGAGGTGTAGCCTAATGGTTATAACTTCTCATTGTGGCTGTGAGGAAACTCACTTTAATATAGTACTAGCAGCAGTCCAGGGTCTGCATTGACTAAAGGGCACTTTTTCTTATATATTTTTTTATTTGTTACAATAGCATATTGGGTCTGCAAACATGCACATTACAATCATGCTCATCTGACAGCATGACTTTATTGCCTTTGCTGTAGCCCATTGCAAAGAGTCATACATGTTCACCCTGCAAATGTGTGACGCATGAGTTGTATACGATTGGAATATTTCATCATAACTGTGACTGAACGTCTTTAGCTCCATCACATATATGCAGTACATGCACGTTTATACAGCTCCTGGGATGGCAACCTGCAGGGATCATCATACATCCTTACTTGCACCATATGGCAATATGAGAAGAACTTGCACAGTTCTTAGATGTAGATGTGTCAGGAAGATTGTATGGAGGTTAGAAAAGCTGAGCCAGCTGTCATACCTAAATAGCTGCTATGGCACAGCTACTGTTTTTTTCACACATACTACAACTGCATTTGTGTGGTCATATCAGGTACATCGGGGCAGCAAGGCCATACTGCACTCTCATCTACTGCTGTCCATCCCTCAGCCTATCCATCAGTATATGCCCATTCTATATAGTCATGTATTCTCCTGCCAGCTGCTACACCATGGCCCACACAGGAACATTTTAATTATTCGGCTGTATCACTCAGACCTCTGCTGTGAATGATCTGCATGTCGCCACTCCTGCTCAGTCATCCTTTTGATGCCCACATGGTGGTGATGCTGGCTCCGCCAGGTGACACTTCTTCCCATTCCTATGCCACACACTGATATTACAGTAGATTACATGGGCACTCCTCAGTGATACAGTACAGATGCCGCCCACATACTCATCCTACTTACTAACACATAACATACATAGGGATGTGACATGCCCATCAGCTCTTACATTTCCTTCCATCCATCAACTAAAATATGATTTTCACAAGGGATCCCTTGTCCTACGTTAAGGTGACTGTCATTTTCAGGCATTAAGGTACATGCTTGTCACCTTAATGCCCGGTGTCCTATTAGCGCCTGATAAATGGAGTCAAACGCCCTTATCGCCAGTACACTACTCCCCGCCCCAGCCTTTACCGCATGATAACACCCTTACTGCTGCCATTAACGCTTGCTGACCAGTGCACCCTTAACACTCTTTAGTAAACATACCTCTTAGCATCAGACCCTTTTCCATTTGGATCACCTTTATTTATTTATTTTATTTATTTATTTAACAATTCTTATATACCGCACTATTTGCAATCAGCGCGGTTTACATGTAACAAAAAACATGTCTGTTGCTATATTAATGTATTTCTATTTTTGGTATCTTTTTGTTTGAATTATTCCTAGTATATTGCATGACTATATTGCAAAACTCATAATAAATAAAAAAATTTAAAAAAAAGCAAAAGCATGTTTAGATATTTGTTTCTTTGTTTTTGTTTTTAATTAATTTTAGTTAATATTCAAGCTTACATTCTACTATTTTCACTTTTTTTGTGTATTTAAGTATGTGAATGCTCCACTTTATAAAATAGGCCTCAAATATGTGTGCACTCATGCATGCAGATTCCATGGACATTTGTAACATTGTCCTCAAAAAGTAGTTAAGTTCATCTTGCATAGACTTCAGCTTTGCGATATACAATCTAAACTACTCTTCCCTTGAAAAGCTTATTTGAGCATGTGGAGTAGATTGCTAAGCACATTTACAAAGAAAAAGATCTGACATACATAGAGTCTTATGTTGCTAAGTGTCATTGAGTTAATGTAGACTCATAGAGTTCCTGTGGATAGTTGTCCTATGCTATGTTTGATCTTTATTGTCTAAAATTTGCTTCTGTCCTGATTCTTTAAATAAATACAAGCAGAAAGCTTTGTCCAAGCTGATGAAGACAAAACTAGAGCTGGGTGAGCACAGTTCACATATTGCAAGTTGATTGACTAAGAGGCCCTCGTATGAAGTTGCACTAATACTAATGCATTTGCTAATGTTTATAAAATGGTGCATTAGTAAAGGAACAATTTTGTAATTACCTAAAATTCATTTGTTTACTGTTAATATGCCTCCATTAACCCTAATGCATTGCATTAACAATAATGATCATGATAAAAAGTTGATGAGATACAAAGGACTGCAAATTGACACATTATAGGGTAGCACAAGTTTTTGGTACACTTTAAAACTCAAAAGGTTTAATTTACCTCAGTAATGCCAAAATCTTAACTACACCTCCAAAGGTGTAATATTTTTTTTTCACTAAAGCAAAAAGCTTCTCAGCAAGCCAGTTCATACCTCTATAGGTGACACCCTAAAAAATGCATCCAGTCATTCTAGTGTTTGGAGACAGAGAGCCCAATTCCGAGAAAGACGTGCCAGGCGGATGTAAACGCACAACACATGCACGTCCCCAACGAAGATGGGATTCCTTGCTTGACCACCTAGACGTACATCCATGCATGGAATATGGGGATGTGCATTTGCGCTGTTAAACATGCAACAAGCGTGGAAGCGGGAGATTCACGCCCGTGTAAATGGCACTTGCAAGTCCGTTGTCATGCCGCGCCTGTGTAATCCTGAACATGTGTCCACCTGCACTGTTGCCCACATGCGGCAGGAAACAGGATATAATAAATACCCCCTATCTGCCTCCAGACCCTTGGAAAATGGCAGCACGCCAGGTTAATTTCTCTGAGGCAGAGACTTGCCTGCTCTGCAGGTTGGTTCTGGAGAACGAAAGTGCCCTGCTCCCAATGGGACACAGACAGTCAGCACTAGCTGCAGCACGCAGACGCTGGGAGCATATCAGGACCACCCTAGCATAGTAAGTAGGTCAAAGCAGGAAAGGGAGGAGGCAGGGGAAATGCATGTGGTGGGACAACAACAGTGCAAAGAACCAGGACGTAGCTGCAAAGTAAAAGGGCAAAAGGAGCAGGGGTAAGCTGGACCTACCACACAACCAAATGACTGTAAACACACAAAACAGGGCCCACACAGGAAACAAGCAAATGGAAACACAATGGACAAGAGGAAAGCATGCTGGCAATAAATGCAGAATGGACAAAAAGGAAAGCACATATGGAAAGGAAACCTAAACACAGTGAAAAAAGACCTACTGTGTGTAACAGTGCAGTAACATGGCCCAATACTATCAGCCAAAACACAGCACAGTAGAAACATAGATATATGATGCCAGTAAAAAAAAAAAAACACATGGCTGAACGAGGCCACCCCCACTACCAACCACCACACCAGTCCTCTGAGAGAACCCTGTGTCTGCCACATACCCCATGAAATCTGATACTGTCCACAACAGCACCACCTCCAAAGGGAAACTACCCCATGCAGCCACCACTGTGTCTGCAAAGAAACATCCCTGCATACGACACCTGAGTATAACCCCTACCACCCCCATCCAGTGACATCCTGTGCATACAAATGTTGCAATCACAGCACTGGCAACCTACTGGCCTGCTAATGTATACCTAAAAGATCCATAGGTCCATATTCAGATGGCCAAGATCCAGACCACCAACCATATTCATAGCCACCCTCTGTAGCATCCCCAACCTGTGATCATCTGTCTGAAGGGGTGGGCACAGAAAACCACAATTGTGGATGTATGGAAGACCTACAGTGGCCTGCAAAAGTATCCATCCCCTCTGTGTCAGTTCTGGTCTGTAGCAGGATGTACAACCTGGAAAGATGTGTGTGTGTGTGTGTGGGGGGGGGGGGGTCATGTGGACTTTAGGTAAGGGACCCAATAGTATATTGAAAACTGGTGATGTGAAAGGACAATATAATACCTTGTATACAGAAAGAAACATGTAAAACCTGAAAAGGTGTGAGTGCATATGTCTTCAACACTCTGTCTATGAAATCACTAAGAGCAGGTCCAACTAAAGAACCACAGATGTCCAAAAATGAGGGCAGTAGAGTCCACCTGCATGCAAGCAGTGGCACATGATCTGGCACATGACACCTGTAAAAAGATACCTGTAACAAAAGGCCCGACCCTGCAACACCACCAAGCAAGCAACAGGATGACCCAGGAGGACCCCAAACAGGTCAGAGACAAAGATGTGGAGATGTAGAGATCAGGCCAGCAGCACAAATCACTATCCCAAAGATGGAGGATGACATGAAGCACTAGAAACTGCACTAAAACAAAATATAAAGAACATGACACCACAACAAACCTGACAAGAGAAGGCTGCCCACTGAAACCCACAGACTAGGCAAGGAGGGCATAAAGCAGAGATGCCATAAGGACAACACGTAGAACACGGAAGGAGCTGCAAAGATCCAGAGTGGAGATGGGAGTATCCATCCATAAGGTGGAATGTGACAAAACAGGACAGACATAGAGGGGATGAATATCTTTGCAATGCACTGTAGACAGAGGCACTCTCACCACCTTTCTACCATTGTCCATACCTCACCCAATGCACCCAGGCCATCTTCTGTTGCCTGGCCCACCTGATCAGCCCTGGTAAGAGCAGCATGCACAATCATGGTCAGGTCCCACCTCTGAATTGTATACAGAGGTACCACATCTCACAAATGATATTTCCCACCTGGATAGTGGCAGCCCAAATGCCTGCACGTCAACCATAAAACAGGACATGTCAGCTGCCAGGTCTGACACCAGCTTGCAAAGTCCACGATGTGCAGCACAGGGCAAGCAGCAAATGCAGCAGGGTCCAAGAGGAATGTCTCAGGCATCACTATCCCTGTGGCCCCATCAGTCCATGGCCTGGCCAGTCAGCAATGCAGGCACACAGGACAGAGGAGGCCTTAGGGACTATGGCAAGCCCTGGACTGGGTTGAGGTACCACTGGAGATGTGGCAGCATGATGTGACAAGGTCCAGTGTATGCAGGTGGTGTTATGGCAGGCAGGCAGGTAGCTGAAGTGACAGACCTGGGAGGAGAAAGAAATATGCTTATATAAGACACCTCCTTCCTGCCTCCACAGATGATTCCACGTCCTGCACAAGACCGAGGCCCATCAGGTGCGGTTCTGTGCCATACGCTGCACATGTCTGCGGCTGTTGTCAAAACTCCGGCAGCAGCTGAAGCGGGAGCGAGGTGAGTATGGGGGAATGGCACAGGAATGGGGTCATGACGTGCAACATGGCACAGTACTGGAGTGGCTGGGCATCGCAGGGGCAACAGCAGACAGAGCATGAGGAGGCATCTGACAATGGGGACATGGCAGCTGGACACCACAACACACTGAAACTAACAGCCACCTCTCTGCATCCTTTACATCCCATACAAGGACTCACCCCTCCCTACAGCAGAGGAGGAGGAGAATGATGATGATGATGAGGAGGAGGAGGCAGAGTACATGGAGGTGGAGGAGGGAGAGGAGCAGCGGCCAGCAACAGCCAGCCCATGCAGTCTCACCACCGCAGACAGTGACAGCCCATCCACAGTCAGCCCCATAGTGCTATCCAGCACCTCCCAATCAGGGGAGAGTGGGGAAAAAGTCATCACCCTCAGCCTCATGGAGGTGCCCCACTCCTCTGGGGGGAGGGATAGGATAGTATTATGGGGTCTGGGTGGAGCACCCCATGGTGGGAAGCCCGAGGCACAGCAGGGGCTGAGGGCAGGGAGGCAGGGTACCCCTGGGTGAGTGACCCTGAGGAGCAGGGGGAGGTGGAAGAGGAGTCTCTGGAGGAGGGGGAACTCAGGGCACACCATCCAGGGACACCCTGCGGGTGTAGGAGGGGGAGAGCATGGATGGATGGATGGGATGGGAGAGGGGCATGGGATGGAGGGAGGGGACAGGAGGGGGCAGATGGGAGAGGAAGGGGATGGGAGTGGGCAGGAGTTGGAGGATGGGGGAGTATGGGGTGGCATAGCAGGCTCCAATAGAAATGGGGCCCCTGGAAGAGATCGCTGAGCACCTCCCAAGCATCAGGGGTGACCTCTAGGCCCTCACCCAGGCAATGCAGTGGCTGACAGAGGTGCTTCTGTCCCCACCTGGGTCAATGGAGTGAGGCCCCCCAGAACCAGGTGCCCATTATTGGGGTATACCTGGACAACACAGGGTCATGTGTGGTAATGTCTGCTGCTGTACTGGAAATAAAGCCTGTAACCTTGGAACACTGTGTCTGTGTATATATCTGCATAGGGGGTCATTCTGAAACCTGAATAGCGGGGATGGGGTCCCATATCTTTATCTTTATCTTTATCTTTATTCGCAAAGCTTGATAAACCGTCCATGCCAAGGCGTCAGGGCGGTGTACAATACAATAAAATGACTAGGCTACTAATCCATTCCTGCCATTCGGCCCCTTCTGCCGACTCTGCCGAACCACTCAGTATGTACATGGTGGCCATACCGGGACACTAGCCAGGGGTGGGAAAGGGATGGTATGTGGGGGGACAAAGGGGGCAGTGGGTGGTCTGTGGCCCTGGACATAGGGGGCTGATACGTATGTTGGGCCAGGTCACCTGGGATCGGAGGGCATGTAGTGGGAGATGTGGGGGAGAGGGAGTGGGTGGGTGGTGACGGCCTGCATTGGCCAGAATGACTCACTGCATGGCAGACTGAGATGTGTACACATGCAGGCTTAGTCCTTGTCACAAATAGTGGGGATGGATGTCCTGTTTGGACATCAATCCCCGCAATTTGTACCCCCTCCCGAACCAGTCTAACTCCGCCACTCGTTGTACAGGGAATTTAGATGGGGTGGGAAAGAGGTGGATTGGGGGCGGTGCTAAGGTCGGTGGTGGGCGGTGGGTGGTCGTCGGCCCTGGACATACAGGACTGATTCCAATGCTGGCCCTGTACATCTGGGGGCCAACAGCTTAGATGGGAACAAAATCTCAAAAGTGCTAATAAAACACCATAGGTAAAATGTACCCATTGAATGCATCATGATATAATGAGCCAGTGCCAAAGCGGGAAGGCAAATAAATAATAAATTAATTAAAAGGAAGGATGGGGGTAGGGTTGCAAGGGGAATCAGCCTTCCTGATGATAATAACGTAGTAACAAATTGCCTTGTATTAAAAAGATAAAACTATAGAAGCAAAAATACCATATCTAAAAGAGCATGTAAAACCAATATTGCATAAAAAGTATCAACCCAGCAAGCAAGAATGAAGTGGGGGGGGGATGGGGAAGGGAGGGAAGGGAAGGGAAGGGAAGGGGAAAGGAAAGGGGAAAGGGAAAAGGGGGAGGGGGAAGTGGGAGAGGTGATAAAGAGGAGGGGGAGGAAGGGAGGGAGGGAGGAGATGGGAAGGGGAAGGGGAAGGGGAAAGGGTTGGGGGAAAGGAGGAAGGGGAGGAGGGGAGGAGGGGAGGAGCCGTGATTGCCACTGGTGATTGCTGACCATGTGCGCCGGTGTGCTACATGCCACCACTTATATGCCAGGGTCTCCAGGCTCCGTGCCCATTACCTTGACATTGTTGATGAGCTGTGCTGAACCTGGTACAGATTTGACCATGAGGCAATCCATGACATAAAACTATTTAAAGTTGTTAAAACCCAAGAGGATTGTGGAAAATTGCAAGAGGTTATTAATAAATTGGAAGACTTGGCATCAAAATGGCAGATGGAGTTTAATGTGGACAAGTGCAAAGTTATGCACCTAGGGAAGAACAACCCAAACTATGGTTACAAGATGGAAGGTTCCACATTAGGAACCACCACCCAGGAAAAAGATTTAGGGGTATGTTTACTAAACTGCGTTAGTGTGATTCGCGTTAGGAGCTGCGGTAGAAACAGAAATCCCAAATAAGGACATGGGCGGTACATCGTTACCGATAACGTGCGTTACAAGGCGCCATAAATGAACGAGCGCTACAGGGCATGTTACCCGTTACCGCGCGTTAATCTTAAGAAGGCGCACAGGCATACAAGCACAGCAACAGAGCTGTAGCACAATGGGTACAACACTGACTGATGGTACAGGGGTCATGGGTTCGATTCCCCAGTGGGCCTAATGTATAAGGCTGGCTGAGGCAGCACCCTTTACATTTAAGTAGTGATTGTTGAGGCATTTGACGTGTATTTTAATTAGTGCTGCCAACAAACACACCCTCACGGTGGCATAACCTAAGGTGCCGCATAAGGCACCACATAACGCACTCCATAGGGCACATCATAAATTTTACTGTCCACCAAGGCACCCTACAATGTCCCCTATAGGACACCTTATAAGGCTGTGAACAAAGCCCTGGCTAGCTGCAGAAAGAATGCACGTCACCACACAAACTGTCTGCTGTGGTTACCAGGATAGGGTTAACCCACCTGTACCCATGATGCACTGCACATGCAAATCAGCAGTTGAGAGATGGGCACAAGATTGGGTATGCACCCCCACAGCACCTCGGCCTGGTAGGGGCAACAGACCATATGTGGCACTGCCACAGAGTAGCCACAGACAGTCACATTGTGTGAGTACTGTGCCCACCCTGAGGTTGAGGTGGGGCGTCCAGCACCAGATCCACAGCACCTTTCATGGCAGAAATACGCTATACTGCAGGTCCCCATCAGTGTGTGATAGGTAGTTCCGTTAGACACACCTAGGATACATCTGTGTCCTGCTGTATTTCTCGGTCATGTCTAGTCCTTATGGGAGATGATGCACCCAGAATAGTGTATATCCTGTGTTGGTGCCATGGTTACCTGCTGTAGGTGAAGGGGGGGGGGTGTATGGACTCATAGGCAGATTATGTACCACCACACAACCCACCCTCTGGGGCTCAGGGTGGGAAACAGGATCACCCACCAATAGATCCACAGTCTACCTCCCTGCAATGGTAGCAGTAGAGGGGACCATCAACCCCAGTCCTGCTGGGGAACAGACAGAGCGGTACACATCCATAACGCAATAGAAGACAGACGGCAGGCCTGGAAATGCTCAGCTGCCCCCCACCATTATCTGAAATTCTCCAGCAGCAAGCCTCCAGACGCTGCACCCTGCAAGGTGTTCCAACAAGACACATACTAGCTGCAGACAGTCCGCCAGCTAGTCCATAGTGCATGGTCCTGGAGAAGATGCATGTACCCAGAACGGGGATGTCAGCATACACACCAAGCAGATAAGTCAGTGATTGGGCCCCAAAAGAAAACCCACAAATATCACATGAGAGAAATGCTGTATAGCACTATGGGGGAACCTAGCCATGCCATGGTCATTGCTCAGTCAGGGTGAGAGTGACCTCCCAGCAGGACATGCTATGGCCACCCTGTCTGTGCAGGTGGTACCGGGCACTACAATGTCC
This sequence comes from Ichthyophis bannanicus, assembly GCA_033557465.1. Taxonomy (NCBI): domain Eukaryota; kingdom Metazoa; phylum Chordata; class Amphibia; order Gymnophiona; family Ichthyophiidae; genus Ichthyophis; species Ichthyophis bannanicus. The sequence goes on along the minus strand of CM066035.1, from coordinate 448,509,417 downwards.
GAGCCATTGCCCTATGCCCTGTGCAGATGCGGCCAGGCCAGGCCACCCTATCCAGGCTATTCCCACGGTACCTTGCTCCTCATTATGCACATTGGCAGGCCAATACTGGCAACAGTGCTAGCAGTGTGGGCTGTGGAGGGTGTTGGCAGCCACCACACCCTGGATAGACAGACACACACTCCCCACACCTATGCCAGCACCGTGCAACTATAGAGGTGTTGGGCAGCCCAGGCCACCACACCAGTCCTGGGCACAGTGCAGGCATGGCTATGGTACGCAATACTGTAGGAGTCACTCCCCAGGTTGGTATACACTGTCAGACACAAGACCTGTAGCACACTCCACAGACATCAGAAAGGTTGCTATGATGCAGCTCACTCAGAAAATTGTACTTAACCTAGGAATTGCTATCTGCCAGTAATCATAGCAACCTTTTGATAGATGTGTACCATATTCCCAGGTTTAGGGTGGCATTACTAAGGTATGCAAGTGCTAGTATTGGGAGATGCACGCAGAGCCCAAAGTCCTGCCTCTCCAGGAGGCTTTGGATAATGGGGCCTGTGGGTGCGGGCGTGTCTGCTCCTGTTGGCTGCTGCTTTACGGCACAGGTTCCCAACTCCAGTCCTGCGGTGCCAAACACTGTTCGGGTTTTCATGCTGTCCCTCATGAATATGCATGAGATACATCTGCATACCATGGGGGTGGCGCATAGAAATGCAGCACAGGCATCTTTATCAGAGGCAGCATGGAAACGGAATCATGTTTGGCCCTCCAGGACTGCTTTTGGGAGACTCTGCTCTAGGTAATGTGCATGTTTATGGTGTCCATGCTCTGTAGCGTAAAATGTAGGTGTCTTGGGCATGTTTACGTCATCTGTAATAAAGGTGCTGTCTGTGTTAGCACGTTGTAGTAGTGGGTAAAATATGGGGACTGGGTTGGCAGGAACCACAGCTGGGACTTGAACCTGTGACCCTCTGCTTTTGAATACACTGGTTTTGTGCACTGCACCACCTTGTTGTCACAGAGTCAGTACATTCCTTGGTGATACCATGGCTGTTCATAAGACAGAGCCCATCTGTTGCAGTACACGGCACCCACCTACACAGGGATAGGCCACGGTCTGCTCTGGGCAGCTGCCACTGCCCCCTCCACCACCACTATCCCTCAGCCACCATGCTGACATGCACTTCTGCTGGTGGTGCTGGTGGTGCGCAGTCTCAGGCCATCCAGTGTGCAGGTTGGTGGCTGCCTATGGTGCGGGTTCTGGGGTAGGGGTGCCTGCATAGACATCCACGCTCCCCCCAGCCCCGCCTGCCAATGTTCCGTGCCCTTGGGGGTAGCTGTTGGGTACTATCCCCTGTGACACTGTGGGAAACACACTCGTGCCCATGTTGGGCCTTCAGCAGTTGCTGTCTGGCTGCTCTGCTGTTTCAACATTCGTATGGGCCACCTAGGCATCACCCTAGTCCGCACTGTAGCCCAGCTCCACGACAGCATGTGCCGCCTGCGGCCCTCTGTATCCCCTTCTCCGGCATCTGTCCAGTTGCCGTTCCGACATGCCCGCCCTGATGTTGCGGGACATGTGCACGCCATAGGAACCCTGTCCGATGGTGGGGATAACCCTGAGCAGCTCTATTTCACTGTGGGCTCATTCACCTTGTATGGGGACGGAGTATAGAACCTTCCACGATTTATATCTGTTCTATGGAGCTTACTCGGGGGGGAGGGGTTGATGTTTCTCATTGATACCACTATTGGCCAGCTTGGTTATGGTTATTTTCCAGTTTGTTGGGGTCATTTTCAGTGTTTATGTGCCCTTTTGTTCTGTGCACATGTATCACACTTATCACTTTGTTTTTGTTTCCCTGCCTGGGCTGTACATTGCTGACACTGAAATGGTTTCTCTCCCCATAATGTGCATTCAACAGCAGGTTTTCAATCGTTAATGTTACATAACGCGTATTATGTAATGTTACCACAGTTTAGTAAACATACCCCTTAGTCGTCATTGTGGATAACATGTTAAAACCATCGGCCCAGTGTGCAGCAGTAGCCAAGAGAGCAAATAGAATGCTAGGTATCATAAGGAAAGTAATGGACAATAAAACAAAAGCTATTATAATGCCTCTATATCGTCCCATGGTGAGACCACACCTTGAATATTGTGTGCAATTCTGGTCGCCATATCTTAAAAAGGATATAGCGTTATTAGAAAAGGTTCAGAGAAAAGTCACCAAAATGGTAAAGGGGATGGAAGGATATTTCTATGAAGAAAGGCTAAAAAGGTTAGGGCTCTTTAACCTGGAAAAGAGACGGCTGAGGGGAGATATGATAGAAGTCTATAAATTAATGAACGGAGTGGAACGGATAAACGTAGATCGACTGTTTATGTTTTCTATATATAAAAAGACTATGGGACATGCAATGAAGCTACAGGGTAAACTATTTAAGACTAATAAAAGAAAATATTTTTTCACTCAACGTGTAATCAAACTCTGTAATTTGTTACCGGAGGAAGTAGTAAAGGCTGTTAGTGTATCTGAGATTAAAAAAGGTTTGGACAAGTTCCGGGAGGAAGGGTCCATAAACCATTATTAAAAAGGGACCCAGGATATCAATGTTTCACCCAGTACAAGCGTTGTGGAACCTGTGTCTTTTGGGGAAACTACTAGGTATGTATGACCTAGATTGGCCACTGTTGGAAACAGGATACTGGGGTTGATGGACCTTGATCTGACCCAGTATGGCATATCTTATGTTCTTATGCATCAGGAGCACAGGCCCCGGCACACATACCATCCCAGTCACATCATTGGCCCTTTGTACCTACCATGTCAGTGGCAGTGTTGCTGTAGAGTCCAATATGTTGCACTAAATCAGAGAAACTTCAGCAATAGAGAGCAGACACACCTCATTGAGGAGTTGCTTGCCAACCACAGGGTTCTCATGGACACCGAGGAGACCCATGATGGTGCCTATGAGAGGCAGCGCAGATGTCTTTCCATCTGCCGCAAATGATTTATTTATTTTACATTTCTTATATACTGCCTTTCATGATATCAAGGTGGTTTACATTGAACAAACTGAAATTACATTGAACAGGGCATTATAACTTTGAAATAACTATTTTACAGGGAACATGGGCAATGGAGGGTTAAGTGGCTTGCCCAAGACCACAAGGAACACTTGTGGGACTAGAGACCCCAGTCCTTCCAGCCCAAGGTTGCTGTCCTCTAGTGGGATTTGAACCATCAACCTTCCAGCCTGAGGTAATGTGCCCCAACCACTAGACAACAATGCAATCTATTGCAACAACAGAGATATCGAGGATGTCAGCCACAAGCGGTAGCAGGTGAGATTCAAGGCCTGCAGGAAGGCATGTGCTGTGGGCCCGGATGAACAGGGGGTGCATCTCACCAAGCTGGAGCAGTGTATCCTCACCACAGTGGATGCTGCCACATTGGAGGGTGTTGGGGACGTGGACACCTCTCGGCGCCCACCAGTCCAAGGTATGCGTCTGTGCTGTGTGACAAGGCAGAGGCTCAGAAACAGAAGAAAAAGGGTTTAAAACACTTTCTGTCACCGCAGATGTTTAGAGATGCAGGACAGGAAGGGGTTAATATTCCAGCACACGAACCTTCTCTGCAAAGAAGGGCAGGGAAAGAACCACACCCTAGCTCTAGGCTAACCCAGAGACATAGCCAATCAGGGAGGTGGGCGGAGTCAGACCGGATTGGGCCACTCTGCACTCATAACCAGGAAGCAGCAGTTAGTGGGGAAGGCAGAGTCGAAGGCAGTGCAAGCAGAGGCGAAGGGAGGAGAAGCCGAGAAATCTCCAGGAGAGAAGGGAGTGAAGACAGAAACCTCCCAAGCAGCGAAAGGGGAACCAAGGAGAGAACCAGGGAAAGGAGAGTTCCTGTGGGTGGTCCAGGAAGAGACCCAGGCAGAGCTCATCTCCAAGAGAGAGTGAACCCTGGAAGAGACCCAGAGCCAGACTCAGAAGCCTTGAACACAGACTTGGAGTCAGTGGAGTTCCCCAGAGACAGAAGCTGCCAAAACCAGGTCAGAGCAAAACCTTTTAAACCTTGTAAAGTAGATAGCTCTGAAATAAGACAGTCTCTAGGAAGTGATAATAGAGTGCTTTCTAGAAGAAACAGGCTGTAACCAAGCTTTGAAAGTAAACCTGAAGTTACTAGAGGAAAGTTGGGCTGTAGGAAAGTTCCTATTAAGAAGCTGCAAGCATTTCCCTTATACAGACAGCGTGACCAGAGCTCTAGCTCAGAAGATAGCACACCTGCTTGTCAGCAAAAGGCTAATTGGCAACTACCGTGCAGAGAGCTAGGAACAGACCCTGAGGACCAGGCTGTGCTGAGGGATCTCACAAGGCAGTTCCATAAGAGACATATTCCTCCCAACCAAAGGCAACTACCTAGGCAAGGCAAGGAAGAAATAAACCCCTTTTATGAGCTGTTAAAAGGTGCTGAGAAATACCAAGCCTCACAAGTGCCTAGAAGACAGAGAGAAACCAAATGGAAACAGCTTCAGACTATAATTAAAGAACTAAAGTCTGAAGGCTTGTATGTTCCACACGACAAAGGGATATCAGAGAGCCAGGAAGAACCAATGGAATTAGGGGCTCCTTTATCCAATACCAGTGATTCTGAAATGGAGTGTGGAGTATGTATGAGAGAGTAAGGAGCTATAATTTGTTCCTGTTTTATGATTGAGTGCTGTGAAGCCTAAACCAATGTTCTTAGAAGTTTGCACCAGAGACCGCAGCGTTCTGCTGGGTGCAATGACTCAGAGCCTCATAACTTGCAGCTGTGAATGAAAGGCAACGTAAGAAAGTGTTCCTACACAAGAAGCCTGGTACTAATAGGCAAGAGAGTGTGGAGATTGCCATTTCTATTTAAAGCTGTTAAACAAAATATGGACACTAGAAAGAAAATACAACAGCTAGAAGATTTCTTTATTACAAGCTGATACTTGGAAAGCATTACTGGCATCCTGAAATGCTGTTGTATTGTTGAAGCTGGAAGAAGCCTAAAAGCATTTAACTGTATTACGTGTCCCTGAGAAGAATCAGGAGGACTGACTTTACACTGGAACTTTTATTTTGGTACAAAAAGGTTATCGCTTTACTTTTGTGTTGGGGTAGTAAATCCTGTGCTGTTCTTTTGCAATACTTTGGGCAATACCTTATGCAAGAATAAAGTATTCTTTAACTTGGAAACCCAACCTTGGCTGTCGTCACTTTAGTCCACAACTACAATAGGATACAGGGCTTCAGCACTACCAAGGACTTTTAAAACCCCCATGTGGCACGCACCAACTGCCTGATTACGCCTAGGGCTAGGCGGTGCGGTGTCACATAGGAAGGTTTTTGGCGTAGTTGTTTCGGATTATAAAAATTGCTGCCTTGCACAGAAGGAGTGACTGACCAACGATACCAGTAAAGTTCTGAAGAGTGGACACTTTGAAAATCTTTGAAAAAAAAAAAAAAGTTTTGACACCAAGGGTACCTGAAGAGCTTACCAGTGCTGCAGATTACAGTTCAGCTGATGCGGACCAGAGTTCCGGTTCCAAGGCTACCGCACTGCTGACAAGCGAGACACTCCACTTGTAGCAGGTAACCCGTAGCTAAGAGGGGTCATCGTAGGATACTGCTACAAGGGGGTGGTAATTTGGCAGAGCTAAGCTGGGAGCGAAGGAAGGTGCTTTTGTGGTGGTTCCGCACTTGGTGTTTCTTTTTGTTTCCCTACAGGTACATCAAAATGGAGCCCGCAACCTTGATGAATTGGGTAGCGGAGAGGTTCCAGGAGCAGGAGGCAAGGTCGGTGCAGACCCAAGAGAGGATGGCCACGATGCTACGCGCGCAACAACAGCCTGTGTTAGACCTGCTAGGATCCTGGATGGAAGAGCAGAAGCGGACATCGGAGACGCTACAGACTGTGTCCAGTTCGTTAGGAACTGCCACAGGACTCGGAGTTCTTGGTCAGGGAATGTTATCATTAGGACAGTGGTCTAAGGATGATAATGTTGATGACCATCTCGAAGTGTTTGAGCGCATTGCAACCATGAGCGGATGGCCTAAAGAACACTGGGTTATCCGATTGGCTCCATCCCTAACGGGAGAGGCTCTTACGGCCTACAAAGAGATGCCCAGTGATCTTGCCAACGATTATGGAGCTGTCGTTGAAGCAATACGAGACAGATTAGGCCTAACTCCCGTGGTGTATCGCCGACTTTTAAGAGGGTGCAGGTTAACCCCAGGCGAGACACCACAGGCCTTATGCCATAGGATAAAAGCTTTGGCATATAAATGGCTATCTCCACAAGGTAAGAGCATGGACACAGTAATGGATGATATTGTACTTGAACAATTCTTGGAAGCACTGCCCCGGGAAGTACAGTCCTTCCTAATCCTCCAAGACTGCCAGAATACCAAGGATGCTGTCGCCCTCGCTGACCGGTTCCTAGAGGCGCAAGCCTTAGGTCAGAAGAGGAAAGGTGTTCCAGAGGGTACAGTCTTGAGGGAACCAGGAATGAAGGGAGGAGTACAGGTGGGTGAATCTTCATCTAGGCCTTTGTTCAGACCTGGTGTGAATGAGCGCAAGTGTTTTGCCTGTGGTCAGAAGGGACACCTCAGGAGGAATTGTAGGGCTAGGCTAGCACTAATCACCACCCAGTCCAAGGAGGTTGGGGAGGGATTCTTGCTGATGGTCACGGTCAATAATATCCCGGTTGAAGCCTTGTTAGATTCAGGCGCCGACCAGTCCATGGTCTCTGAAAGTCTGTGGAAGGAGATAGGATCTCAGAGTGGGAATGATGAAAACCACCCTGAGGGTAAAATTAAGATTCGATGCGTGCATGGTGCTGCCACAGCATACCCAACGCACACAGTAACTGTAAAGGGAATGGGTTTAAGCAAGGACATCCCAGTAGCGGTGGTACCAAGGTTGCCCCATCCTATAGTGTTAGGCAGGGATTGGCCGCAGTTTAGAAAGGGCCTAGCTAAAGGTTTAGCTGCTACTGCAGTGGCCAAAATCCCTGAACATCCTAGGGTAGAGAAGGACCCTGAGAGGAGGGAGCCTGGGGAAAAACTGGTAACAACCCCTCAGAGAAGCCAAACCAGGCTAGGGATGATACCAGCTCCATTATTTGCGAAGCCTCAAGAGAAGCCAGCTAGGGAGAGAATCCCTATTCAAGGCCCTCCCAGTAAGAAAAACATATTCGTCTTAAAATGTTGTAGGGTCACCCCTAATGCAAGGATTCCTAAAAGAGCCACAGAAAATGCTGCAGGTTTCGACCTCTATAGTGCAGAGGACACTATAGTCCCCCAACAGGGTAGAGCCTTGATAGAGACCGGTATACAGCTGGAAATTCCGCCAGGTTGTTACAGTCGAATCGCTCCTCGATCAGGGCTAGCTGTGAAGGACAGCATTGATGTGGGTGCAGGGGTTATAGACCCAGATTTTAGGGGAGTAATTAAGGTTTTACTCCTTAACTTTTCCCAGAAGGAGTTTAAGGTGACAGTAGGAGATAGGATAGCCCAGCTTATTATGGAAAGGGTGGGTTTTCCCTCCGTAGAAGAGGTCACTGAATTGAACACCACCGTGAGAGGCTCACGTGGGTTCGGGTCTACCGGCCGAGCCGTGTTGATAGGCTTGACAGACCCCGAAGGGGAAGAGAAAACAGAGATGGATCTGGGACCCCAGCTAGAGGACTGTAAGGCCAAAGCCCTTCCTAGGCTAGGGACAGAGCTTTCCTGGGTTCAACAACAAGCTCTGTTGAGATTGTCAGGAAGCTTTCCTGATATATTAACCCCTATGCCCGGAGAAACAAGGGGGGTCGCTCACGAAATAGTGACCCCGCCTGGAGAGGTAATCTGGCAAAGACCGTATAGGCTGCCCGAGGAAAAACGTAAGGAGGGGGAGGTACCCCAGTTTTTAAGAGATTTGAGGGGCCGGTTACAGCGCACATCCCAGATAGGGGACGACAATATGGTAGCCAGTCAAGTTCGGCAAAAGAAGTATTATGACCGTCACACTCGACCTCGACATTTAGAGGTCGGCGAAAAGGTCATCGTAATGGTACCGGGCCATCATCCGAAATTTGAAACTACCTGGAGAGGACCCTGCCGGGTCATCAAACAGGTAGGACCAGCCACATATACTGTAGAAACTAGAGGAGGGAAACAACAAAATTTCCACGTAAATGTTTTACGGTTATGGCATGAGCGCGTAGCTTTAGCTCACTTAACTATAAGAAAGGATACAATTGCTAGCCCTGATTACCAGAATAAGATTCCGTGCTGTTCTGCATTTATTCAGCCAGCCCGGAATATCTTAAATGGGGGGTTATGTGACAAGGCAGAGGCTCAGAAACAGAAGAAAAAGGGTTTAAAACACTTTCTGTCACCGCAGATGTTTAGAGATGCAGGACAGGAAGGGGTTAAGATTCCAGCACACGAACCTTCTCTGCAAAGAAGGGCAGGGAAAGAACCACACCCTAGCTCTAGGCTAACCCAGAGACATAGCCAATCAGGGAGGTGGGCGGAGTCAGACCGGATTGGGCCACTCTGCACTCATAACCAGGAAGCAGCAGTTAGTGGGGAAGGCGGAGTCGAAGGCAGTGCAAGCAGAGGCGAAGGGAGGAGAAGCCGAGAAACCTCCAGGAGAGAAGGGAGTGAAGACAGAAACCTCCCAAGCAGCGAAAGGGGAACCAAGGAGAGAACCAGGGAAAGGAGAGTTCCTGTGGGTGGTCCAGGAAGAGACTCAGGCAGAGCTCAGCTCCAAGAGAGTGAACCCTGGAAGAGACCCAGAGCCAGACTCAGAAGCCTTGAACACAGACTTGGAGTCAGTGGAGTTCCCCAGAGACAGAAGCTGCCAAAACCAGGTCAGAGCAAAACCTTTTAAACCTTGTAAAGTAGATAGCTCTGAAATAAGACAGTCTCTAGGAAGTGATAATAGAGTGCTTTCTAGAAGAAACAGGCTGGAACCAAGCTTTGAAAGTAAACCTGAAGTTACTAGAGGAAAGTTGGGCTGTAGGAAAGTCCCTATTAAGAAGCTGCAAGCATTTCCCTTATACAGACAGCGTGACCTGAGCTCTGGCTCAGAAGATAGCACACCTGCTTGTCAGCAAAAGGCTAATTGGCAACTACCGTGCAGAGAGCTAGGAACAGACCCTGAGGACCAGGCTGTGCTGAGGGATCTCACAAGGCAGTTCCATAAGAGACATATTCCTCCCAACCAAAGGCAACTACCTAGGCAAGGCAAGGAAGAAATAACCCCTTTTATGAGCTGTTAAAAGGTGCTGAGAAATACCAAGCCTCACAAGTGCCTAGAAGACAGAGAGAAACCAAATGGAAACAGCTTCAGACTATAATTAAAGAACTAAAGTCTGAAGGCTTGTATGTTCCACATGACAAAGGGATATCAGAGAGCCAGGAAGAACCAATGGAATTAGGGGCTCCTTTATCCAATACCAGTGATTCTGAAATGGAGTGTGGAGTATGTATGAGAGAGTAAGGAGCTATAATTTGTTCCTGTTTTATGATTGAGTGCTGTGAAGCCTAAACCAATGTTCTTAGAAGTTTGCACCAGAGACCGCAGCGTTCTGCTGGGTGCAATGACTCAGAGCCTCATAACTTGCAGCTGTGAATGAAAGGCAACGTAAGAAAGTGTTCCTACACAAGAAGCCTGGTACTAATAGGCAAGAGAGTGTGGAGATTGCCATTTCTATTTAAAGCTGTTAAACAAAATATGGACACTAGAAAGAAAATACAACAGCTAGAAGATTTCTTTATTACAAGCTGATACTTGGAAAGCATTACTGGCATCCTGAAATGCTGTTGTATTGTTGAAGCTGGAAGAAGCCTAAAAGCATTTAACTGTATTACGTGTCCCTGAGAAGAATCAGGAGGACTGACTTTACACTGGAACTTTTATTTTGGTACAAGAAGGTTATCGCTTTACTTTTGTGTTGGGGTAGTAAATCCTGTGCTGTTCTTTTGCAATACTTTGGGCAATACCTTATGCAAGAATAAAGTATTCTTTAACTTGGAAACCCAACCTTGGCTGTCGTCACTTTAGTCCACAACTACAATAGGATACAGGGCTTCAGCACTACCAAGGACTTTTAAAACCCCCATGTGGCACGCACCAACTGCCTGATTACGCCTAGGGCTAGGCGGTGCGGTGTCACAGCTGACATTCGCCTGCTGCATGTCCCCCACTTTAGCCTTGCACCCATGGTGTGAGGACCCATTGAACCACCCACTGCCCCTCTCACACATGTCCCCTCTGGTTTGGGGTGGAGCATGCATGCCCTTGTTGCACTGTCACATCTCCCACTTTTGGCTCATTGGGTGACTCTGTGGTGGCAGGACCTCCTTGGTCTGCTTTGCACTTCTCTAGCTGCCCCATGGTGTCCCGAAGGCCATAGTACACCGGTGCAGCCCATGTGGGGGCGTGTATGGGTTGCTGCATGCTGGGGTCCACATTAAGCTGGTCCTCCTTGCTTCTCTCAACAGGTGCCATCAGAGATGCAGGGCCCAGTGCTGCACCCATACATGCCTCACCATCGGCAACTCCATCACTGTCACCATCGGTGGACAGGGCTATGATGCCACCAGAGGGGGTTGCATCACTGCCTGCAGCCCCTGTGGATGGGGGTACAGAGATGGCCACTGCTGTGGAGCCTGAGGGCACCAGCTCTGCAGACATCGAGGACCAGCTTGAACCATCACCATCACCCGATCCCCAACCTCAGCCTGATGGCAGCAGTCACCATGGGCAGTGCCACCGATGCACTTATGGACAGCTGGTTGGGTGTGCCAAGTGCCTGACAACCCAGCAGGTTGGTCATGAGATGCAGGCACAAGAGAAACTGCGACTCCTCGGGCATAATGTGCCACTGCGGGAACAGCAGCTGGCCCTCTAAGAGCGGTGGTTGGCAGTCCAGGAGGAGCAGCTGGCAGTGACCAGTCGCCTTAATGCCTCCATGTGCCAGTTAGCCAGGCCTCAGGGCTTGCCTTTGACACCAGCTGCTGCTACTGTGCCTCTTGCCACAGCTGGCATGCCTCATTCCTCTGCCCCACCATCCACCAGCAGTATCCACACGGGCCACTGTGCAGGCAGCATCTGTGTTGGGGTCCAGCAGCGTGGGGCATTCCTTCATTCTGGGCCCTGGGCCCCAGGGTTTGGGGTCCCCACTGATCTTCCCACCCTTCCATGAGGCACGTGGGGAGACCAGTGGGGAGAGAAGCAGCAGTAGCAGCCCGGTCTCAGAGGGCATACCATTGCCCACTCCACCCGATGGCCAACCACTGAGGCCCAGTGGTGGTGCCTCTGGATGTGGGGGGGGGGGGGGGTTAAGGGGCGGGTCAGGGTACATGGAGGGTGGCGGAAGGCCTGGGTAAGGTTGCCTGTCACTGGGGTGGGGGTTTGGGTTGGTGGGGGTGGGGGATTGGGTGGGGGTGAGGGGCTGGGATGGTGGGGGCAGGTCAATATGTGTCCTGCTGTTAGGGGGGTACCTAGGTGAGTGGGTTATGTTTACTTGGGCACAGGTGTCGGTTATCTGGGTGTTATAGTTTTTGTCATGCACGCAATAAAAGGTATTTCATGCACCCGCTGGGATCTGGGTTTCCCTCTGCCTCTGTCACTGTGAGCATATGTATCTTTTGCCCCTGTTGCTCTGGTGCTGTTTGTTCCTTATCATGTGCTTTTTACATGTCCCTTCTTTGTGCGTAACAGTATGTACATCTGCATCCTGTGTACCCTGCAATCGCAGGCACACAGGTAGTGTCACCTTCATACCTCTTGTTGGGATTCGATGGGGCACAGAGTAGTACGTCCAGCTCCACACTGTAATGTTTCTTTCTCTTATTTTGGTCTCTCCATTTCTGTTATTCCATGTTTTAGCAGCTATAACATAGATGTCCACGGATAAACATCTAGATGTATACAGATCCGGACGGAATATGGTTTGGACGTTTTAGTCATCGGCCATGCTCACACTCCTCCCCTCCATGTCCACATTCCACCCTTGCCTGCCCACTTCCAGAGATACACGTATATCTCTTTTGTATGAGTATGTAGGCTTGCATTTGGAATGCCATATAGACGTCTCTGCAGGGCGCCTGTCCCCAGCGTACGTGCAAATGGCGTATTCACCATTCAGAATGACCCTGAGAATGTTTGCTTTGGAGCTACAATGGCTACATTAACAAAAGAGGAAGATTCCTGCTGAAGAAGGTTAGGAACAAGAATAAAGAACAACCTCTCTAGAAGCCTTAGCTCAACAGCAGGAAAAGCCTGTGGATCAAGGGAAGGCACATGGGCAGTAGAACTGGTGCTTATTCAATACACACACCACACCGGTAGGCAGGACTGGCCCTAAGGTTTCTGCTGCCCCAGGCAGAAACCCAAGCCTCACTGCCCCCCCCCCATGCCAAACCCCCACAGCCGAGCCGTGAACCTGCCACCGATTCCATCTTGGGAGGGGGGGAGGCAGGCGGCAGAAGTGGCTGTAGCAGTGGCAGGATTTTAAAAGCAGCGACTTTGTGCCACTGCTTTGTTGTCTGCAGCAGGCCATGTGCTTCAGCACACATGGCCTGCCATTTCTGACCCTCCTCCGACAGTAAATTGCATCAGAGGGAGATCAGAAATGGCAGGTCATGTGCTCTGAAGCATATGGCCTGCTGCAGGCAATAAAGCGGTGGCAGAAAGCAACCCATTTGGGTCAGCCGCCCTAGACAGCCTCCTAGTGGATGGACGAGCCCTACTGGTAGGCTTTCCAGGGGAACAGGTGGCAAGAAAATACTATTGTCAGGATATTCAAAAGAATGTGTTTGTATAGTGGCGGCCACTATATGGATGAGTCCCCTACCTGTGAATTTTCAGCAGCACTGTACATGTGGACAGGGGCAGCCCAAGGGGGTTGTGGAGCTATGTGCAGAGACTCATTGTAGGGCCTCATTTGCATAACACATTTATTTGCTCAGTGCTATGACGACGTTCATAATGAGGAGAGAAGATATAAAATGAGAAAAAAATCTTGGCAGCAAAATAATGCACACTGAATGTCATAAACACTTTTGCCTGTGGACACGTTGAACAAAAAGTCATAATTTCCTCTGGTCAAATGTTATTTTGCCTGCTGAAGGTGCTTTGATTATTGCCCTCTAAATGTTTACAGTGTTGTGCACTATTTTAAATTTATAGTGTAAACGTTCACTACATATACATTTTTCATTCCAGTAAACTATCCCATACCTCCTTCCCCAATTTGACAGAGCTCCAGACCTCCCAATACACATGATCCATCCCCCAGTTCCCCCCTCTCCTAATATATATGATCCTCCAAATGCATCCGTTCCAGAACACATGCATTCTACAATGTGCATTTGTGTGCACAAAAGCACCAAGCGCTGTGCCTCTTTCCCCATGCAAGCCCCAGTTCATTCTCTGCGGCAAGTTGCTTAACTCTATCTTCTCTACACCCTCTGGATATTTCATAATTAAAACAATCATGTTCCTGATGCTTATTCATGTCTGGAGCAAGTCTAAACTTGGATGGGGGTTGCAGACATCCGAGATGTTTCTGAAATCGAGCAGGAGATGTCTAAGTCTGTTGCACCTCCTTAGACACACCTCTCACAAGCCCCCAGCCATTGTGTTTTTATCTTTATATAAAATTATTGGGTCTGATATTCAGTGGTGGTGGCTAGTGCAGTTACAACACTTAGCCATCCCCGCTAAACACAAAACCCAGATATTCAATGCCATATCTTGCCACTGGTATTGAATATTCAGGTCAGCTGCACAGACTGGAAGCTTACCAGTCAGCAGCAATATCGAGTCGCTTTCTGGTTAGTGACGCACAGCTAAAGATAAGCCAGCTTTTACTGGCCTGTAAACAGTGTAAATATCTCGGGTCCGTTATATTTTGCACTTTCAAAGATTTTGGGGGAGTCCAGCAAATACAGATTGTCAAACATATAAAGCAGATTATTTTTGATTTCTCATTGTAAACTATTAGGTCCTGATATTCAGCACTGGCGGCTAGGCGCGAGTACAATGCTTAGTCGTTGCCATTGAACTTTAAACCCGAATATTCAATGCTAGGGTCATATGCAGCCCCGGCATTGAATATTTGGGGTCACCACACAGCCTCTGCAGTCGCAGAAGCTAACCAAGTAGTAGCGATATTGCACCATTACCCAGTTAACTTTTATGGGTAAAGCTAGGCCAGCTTTTGCTGCACCTAGCTTTACCCGCAGGTCACTGACTGTCACTGCCCCCGGAATGCCCATGACACGCCCATGTTAGTGGCATTGAATATACCGTTCAGCAGCATTTGCACAGTTTACAGGTCTGTAAACCATGTAAATGTCTTTCAATATCGGGCCTTTACTTCTTTTATTATTTTGATAAATGTTATTATTATTATGGTTAAACTTCCTCAAGTAGTTGAAGGACTAATGAGAAACTGGGTTCCAAACCTGGTACCAGATCCAATGGATTCTTTATTGAATTGTACAGTAAATGTGGCTTTGGAAATGGCTTATTTAATTGTGCTAGGAGATTTCTGTTTGCAGGTTGATAACCCAGGGTGTGTAATTGCCAGAGGTTTTATATCATTGCTTGCAGATAACAGCATAAGAACATTAGATATGCCATATTGGAAAGACCATACAGTACTCACTTGTACTCTCTTCTTGCTGCCCCATCTCCCTTTCCTCTGCAGAGTTGGAGACTGTTTACCCACCCTGGGTATTAAATTATAGCCAAATTACCTGGCCTTCTATAACGAGGTAAAGGCCTGGCATTTTCTTCACTGTGAATGGCTTTTTCTGATGGCCAGAATCAATTAAGTGGGGAATTACCTGCTTCCTTTGACTTCCTGTCTTTGTCACCATCCTTGTACCTGCCATTGCTCGGCCTAAACCATCAGGATCTAGCTTGTTTTTCAATCTGACAGCCTGTGTTTTTGGAAGGATTACCTTCTCCAAACTTATTATACAGGTCAAATCATGTGATGTTCTTTTTTCTTTTTTAATTTTTCTGGTGGCTTGAATCTGATTAAAGCCAGAACTGGGAGCAAGGGATGACGAACAGAGGGCTATGATTGTGGTCTATAAAATAATGAATAGAGTTGAATGGGTAAATATAAATCAGTTGTTTACTCCTTCATCAAGTAGAAAGACTAGGAGGCATACAATGAAGCTACATTTAAGACTAATCTGAGAAAATGTCTTTTCACTCAATGCGTAATCAAATTTGTTACCAGAGGATGTAGGTAAAGCTGTTAGTGTAGCTAGATTTAAAAGAGGTTTGGACAAGTTCCTGGAGGAAAAGTCCATAAACCACGATTAAAGAAGACCAGGAAAATCCACTGCTTACCCATTGGATAAGCAGCATGGAATCTGGATACCTTTTGGGAATCTGTATTGGCCACAGTTGGAAACTGTGATGGATCCTTGGTCTGGCCCAGTATGGCATATCTTATGTTCTTATGTTAAGAAGATCACTTGAATAGAACTTTTGCAATTCAGTTGGGGAGGGATTTTTATGGACCTGTTTAGTTTATTCAAGAAGACTGGTATAAATGAATGACATCAACTTTGAACAAACTGGCTTCTTGGAAATCCGCACTGAAACATTAGGGTTATTGAACATTCTACATCTTCATAAGCAGAAAGTGTGATGATGGGAGAAGCAATGGATAAGGAACTGGATTAGATTTCAGGTTTTGGATTGACCCAGATATTCAATGCCGGTATCTGGATATGGCCTTGGCATTGCATGTCTGGGATTAGAATTCAGCGGTGACGGCTAGCCACTTTACAAGCACTAGCTGCTGCCGCTGAATATACCTCCCTTAGTATATAGAACCCTACATGAGCTGCTGTATTTTGGACTACTTTCAGACAGAAGTTAATCAGGGTATGAACCATTAAAATCAAATCTCTTTTCTCTAAAAAAGGACCAGATTTCAATGATTCCATAAATAGAGAAAACTCATTTTAAAAACGGGCCTGATATTCAGAATGTGTGCTCTTTAAGCACTGAAGCAGACAGCCATCATGTTTAAACATACCGGGACCTGCCCTGAGTTGGGGAGTGGAAAGGGAGAGATCGCTCCTCCCCCACCAGCTCCCTAAGGCCAATCGGGCCCATGCACCAGACCATTAAATTAAGAAGCGCCCCTAACAAAGCAACAGCTCAGCCACACATGACTTTGAAATTAGGAAATGCCCCTTGGCGCGCCTGCACCTGAGGGCCTCGCCAGAGGGTCCTTTGGCGTGGCCCTTAGATGCGGACCAAAGGCACCCTTGGCACGATCCAACAAACCCATCACCAGCAGAACACCTGTGAAGCGTCAAGTAGAGCAGGAACAAACGCTCCTCTACATCTTTGCTCCTGAACCCCAACCAGCACCCATACGAAGTAAGCACCCACCACTGCAACTCACAGCCCATTGACTCCATTGCTATCCATCACTTCTTCACTATCGCTACCTCATTGCTTGCATTGAACCTTGTTGCACAGGCCATAGACTCCATGCTACCTTGTTTGTATTTAATCTATACTGCATAGCGTGTAATTCCTATTACCCCATTCCTTGCAATTAAATTTGCTACACAGGCTATAGACTCCTTGCTACCCATTGCTTGTATTTTGCTTGTATTGCATAGCGTATAATCCCTTCTACCTCAGTGCTTGTAACTCACCATATTTTGCTTGTATTGCATAGCGTATAATCCCCATTCACTGCAGACCCCACAACTCCTCTTCTATAGCCCCACATCACATTGTCCTTCTCTTTCTCATACTCCCCAACTGCCTCCCCTCTTACCACCACCCTCATTCCTCCCCCCCTATTCCCCCTCTTCCTTCCTCACTTCTCCCTCCATCCAGACCTCTAACCTAGCATCTGCTCTTGAGCTTCATCAAACCCTCCCCTGCATTCAACCAACCCCTCTCTCTTTAAGGCAACCTCACCTTTGTTTCCGCCGTACAGCCTCCTCTTTACCCCGCTCTCTACTGTGGCAGGTGCAGGCCTGTGACCCACGGTGTCTGACATAGGCAGGCCAGCATGGCTAGCTTGACCTGTAAATGAGGCCTGTGGAGAGGCATATAGGATTGCACATCCCCCAATATGCTGCTATTGTAAGATAGAACTCAGTAGAAGTATTGAATTAGCTTAGGTAAGCAGAACTGCAGAACTGAGAAATGGAAAAATACAGAAAAGACATGTTTAAAAGTTACTGATAAGAAAAAGTACATCTGCAAAGAAATAATGAGGAGTGCTGACAGATGAGTTACAGAACCTCGCTCTTCTGCATGCACAAATTGGTTCTATAACCTTGAGAGTGTGAAAGTAACAAGTTGATGAACTGACCATTGTAATTGGGACTAGAAGGGGGGCATGCAGGTGTCATGCCCACAGAAGGGACATAATTGGATAAACTTATCAGTACCGGGACCAATAGAAGAGGTACGGGAGGTACGGGAGGTTACCGGGACCAATGAAATGTTTTTCTATACCTAGAATGGAACAGAAGTCTATAAAAGTTGTTGTAATGCTAGAAAACTTTGCTCAGCCATTTTGAAATTGACTTGCTTGAGACTTGTGCACAAATAAATGATTTAGACCTTCTGAACAGACTCCTGGTATCATTGGTTTGTCTGCGCTTTGCTGCTACATATTCCTTGGTGCGTTGGCCGGGAAGTTGTGGAATCAAAGTGTATATAGGGCAATATACCACGACTTTCCGCCTCTATAGGCTTGGTCCTGCCGGGATCGCGCCCTTCCGACGAGGGCTGCTCCCTGGCGCCACCGGTCCCTTGTATCGGAGGGAGCTGGTCGGACTTCGGCGGGTGCCGGGCCCGGTTGGAGCCAACGCCTCGAACCCGAGTGAGGGGAGTCCGAGGTCCAACTCATGCGCCTGCTTGGGAAGTTTGAGGACCGGATCCGGTGAGTATAGTTTTGGTTTTGGGTCTAGACAGAAATAGAAAGAGCAGTACTGCCATTGGAATTTGGAATTTGTAATCTCGAGATATTGGGAATTGGTAAGAGAGCATGATCGACTCTCCAGGAAGAGCCGAGTAACCCGGCATGGGAATTCGCTGGGTGAAACCCTCCTCCTTTTTGTAATTGGGAAAAAGACTAGTCAGAACAGATAGAAACGAATGCATTCTGGGATACGTTGCTAGCATGATTGTGTGAACGAAGTGTGAATGAGAGGTCTGGCAGCACGGACCAAGTGAAGGCGGACCCCTGAGTAGCGCATTTCCTGACCGGGCGACCGCGTTCAGGTCGCGAAAAGGGGGAAGCGATTGTCGTCTTGTCTTGTTATTTGTATTCCCTATACGTTTCCAGGGCCGTGAGGACCCCTTACCCACGGTCCGCCCTCCTTTTCCCTTCTGTCTGTTGTTGCGCGCACACATCGAAATGGGAGGGGCGGGGTCTACTAGAAACACTCCATTAGAATGTATGATCGCACATTTTAAAGAGGGATATTCAGGAGATTATGGTATTAAAATGACAGCAGCCCGTTTGCAGATTTTGTGTACTAGGGAGTGGCCCGATCTAGACCCCATCTGGCCCCGAGAGGGAACGTTCACTGTAGAGATTATTCAGTCAATACACCGTAGAGTGCGGGTAGTGCACCCCGATCAGTACCCCTATATAGATTCCTGGTTAAGTATTTGTGAAGATCCGCCCCCCTGGGCGCAGCGCTGTTATGAGGAACAGTGCAGAATAATGTTAGCGAGAACGGATTCTAGACAGAAAACGGAACAGCCTAGGATGAAAGAGCAGGATAAGAAAGCCAAGAAGAAGCCCATCTTGGTAGATCCTGATTCCCCAGAAATAGTCCTCAGGCAGCCCCGAACCCCAGGTCCCGTAAGAGTAGCCCGGCGTCCTGCCCCAGAACCCCAGAGACGGCCAGAGCCGAGGCGGGACCCAACCCCTGATCCCCCTCCCGGAGGAGAGAAAGAGGAAGAATTAGTGGAAAGAGAAGAGGAGGACATAAAAAGGCGAGTCAGAAGTGGAGATAGAAGAAGGAGAAAGAGAGAATTCCCCAGAAGAGGAGGACAGTGTACAAATAATTGAGAAAGCCAGCGCTAGCACTAGCACGCCAGTGAAAGAGAAACCCAAAGCAAAACCTGTTGAGAAAAAGAAAGTGACTCCTGCAAAGGCAACGACACTAACCCTTAGATCCCAAAAGACGCCTGTGACAGCCAAACTGTTTCCCTTACGGCAAGTCCCGGGAGTGCCCGTAAAGAATGATAATGATGAAGTGGTAGCGGGACCCCTAACATGTGTATATCCCTTTCTCTACAACTGATTTATTAAATTGGAGGTCGCATTATGCCTCCTATACTAGTAAGCCCCAGGAGCTGACAGAATTAGTAACTAGTATTATGGAAACTCACCAACCCACTTGGCCAGATTGCCGTCAGCTCCTGACCACCCTATTCACTACAGAAGAACGAGCGAGAATTAGAAAAGCAGCTATTGAATGGATGGCAGAAAACCCTGTAGCTCCGGCACAGGGGCAGAATATAATAGACCGTCGGGAAGCAGCTCAGAGAGAATTCCCGAATGAAGACCCCCAATGGGATCCAAATACAGATGAAGGATCCACAGCCCTAGCCCGTTTTCGCCAAGGCTTTTTACAAGGCCTGAAAAGGGGGGGCCAAAAAGCTATGAACCTTTCCAAAGTTGCAGGAGTTATCCAAGGGATAGATGAGAGCCCAGCAGATTTTTATGAAAGATTAACTGAAGCATACAGAATGTATACTCCCTATGATCCCGAGGCACCAGGAAGTTTATGTATGGTGAATTCTGCTTTTGTAAACCAGTCTCAACCAGACATTAGACGTAAATTACAGAAATTAGAAGGGTTTGCGGGCATGAATGCAACACAGTTATTGGAAGTCGCTCATAAAGTGTATGTGAATCGTGATACTGAAAGACAAAGAGAATGTGATAGAAAGATGAAGAAGAAAGCTGATTTTTTGGCTGCGGCCATAGTTGAAAAGAAAAGGGGAGGTGTTCCTAGTCGAAGGAGCAGAGGAAGAGGGCAGGGTCAAGGCGGAGGCCGGACCCAGAGACTAGGCGTGAACCAATGCGCCTATTGCAGAGAGGAAGGACATTGGAGAGATACGTGCCCGCAACTCGAAGACGCCCAGCAAGATGACGACAACGATCATCAGTGGCGAGAAGAAAGACGAGGCCATCCCCGAGGCCGAGGAGGAGCCAATCGAGAACAATACCAGCGAGAGAGAGGAGGAGCCATTCAAGCATTGGCCACACCTGCCCATGATGAGGATGACGTGGATTAGGACAGACCGGGCTCCAAGTTTGCTTTAGGTCTCCAGGAGCCTATGGTCGGAATACAAATAGGAGACCAAATTATGAACTTTATGGTTGATACTGGAGCACAGCATTCAGTAATAGACAAAAAGATAGCCCCATTCACTACAAAAGCAGTCACCATTATAGGAGCAACTGGTGCCAAAGCCACAAAGTCTTTTCTTCAAAACCGAATATGCAGTTTAGGAGGACAGCAAGTAACTCATCAATTCCTTTACATGCCCGAATGTCCAGTACCACTACTGGGACGAGATATGCTAGCCAAGCTTCAAGCACAAATATCTTTCTCTGAGCAAGGAGAAATGCAAATGACAGTAAATTCCCAAGCCAAGCCAGCAGGAGTAATGCTGCTGACAGTTCCCCGAGAAGAAGAATGGAGGTATTACGTTGATGACTCCATCCAAGATACCTATTTTGAACAAACTTTAAAGAACATCGATGCACCACCTGGAGTATTGGCAGAAGGCAGTCCCCCAGGCCTAGCCAAGCATATAGCTCCAGTGATTGTAACCCTCAAGCCTAGTGCTACACCAGTGCACGTCAAACAGTACCCTCTCCCAAGAGCCGCAATTGAAAGCATTCATCGCCACCTACAAAGATTGCTCAAGTATGGCCTACTAAAAGTATGTCAATCCCCATGGAACACCCCACTTTTGCCAGTAAAGAAACCTGGGACAGATGATTATCGCCCAGTGCAAGATTTGAGGAGAGTAAATGATGCAGCTGAAACCATACATCCAGTTGTACCTAATCCTTACACTCTTCTAGGACTGATACCTGCTGAAGCTACCCATTTCACTGTACTGGATTTGAAAGATGCATTCTTTTGCATAAGATTAGCCCCTGTAAGCCAAATATTGTTTGCATTCGAATGGCAGGACCCCATCTCTGGAAGAGGGGGCCAACTTACCTGGACAAGATTACCCCAAGGATTCAAGAATTCACCTACCATCTTTAGTGCTGCACTGAATCAAGACCTTTCAAGCTATCCAGTAGCCCCGGGGAAGAGAGTGCTTCTTCAATACGTGGATGATCTGTTGATAGCTGCCGTATCAGAAAGTGAATGTATACTAGCCACCAAAGATCTCTTGCAGTTACTAGATGAAGCTGGATACAAAGTTTCCAGAGCCAAAGCACAGCTATGTCAAAAAAGAGTGAAATACTTGGGTTTTCGTATTACCCAAGGAAGCAGAAGACTAGGCAGAGAAAGAAAAGAAGCAGTATGTAGAATTCCAACTCCAACAACCAGAAAGCAAGTCAGAGCCTTTCTGGGTGCGGCAGGATATTGCCGAATCTGGATACCCAACTTTGCCCAAATTGCCAAACCACTGTATGAAGCCACAAAAGGAGAAGAGAAGTCACCACTGGAGTGGGGACTTGAGCAGGATACAGCCTTCCAGAAGTTAAAAGAAGAATTGATGTCATCACCAGCACTTGGACTACCAGATGTCCACAAACCTTTCCACTTGTTTGTACATGAAGCACAGGGAAATGCCCTAGGCATGTTGACTCAGAAATTGGGAAATTGGGAGCGACCTGTAGCATACCTATCGAAACAATTGGACCCTGTGGCCAAAGGATGGCCACCTTGCTTGAGAGCAGTTGCAGCTACAGCGCTACTAGTGAGCGAAGCAGACAAGCTCACACTAGGACAGAACATACGAGTCACTGTGCCACATGCAGTCCTTGCCCTTATGGAACAAAAAGCAAATTATTGGCTCACCAATTCCCGAATGTTGAAGTACCAGAGCATGTTATGTGAAAACCCACAGATACAACTTGAAGTGAGCCATGCCCTGAATCCAGCCACCTTGATACCCATCAGTGAAGAACTCCCAGAACATGACTGTATCGAAGTCATGGAGACTGTGTTCTCCAGTCGACCTGACTTAACAGATGTGCCCATAGACAATCCCGACCAGATCTATTATGTTGATGGGAGCAGTCTCATCCTTGATGGACGACGCTGTGCCGGATATGCAGTCGTCACTCAACACGAAGTAGTTGAATCATCAGCTCTAGCCTCAGGCACATCAGCCCAGAAAGCCGAATTGATAGCACTCACCAGAGCATTGTTGTTAGGAGAAAAACTTGTGCTAAATGTATATACAGATTCCAAATATGCCTTCACCACCTTGCATGCCCATGGAGCTCTCTATAAAGAAAGAGGACTCATCATCACATCCGGAGGAAACTCAGTCAAATATGGTCCCGAGATATTGATGTTACTTGATGCAGTTTGGGCCCCAACACGTGTAGCTGTCATGCATTGTAGAGGACATCAAGCAGGAAAAGGAGAAGTTGCCCGAGGAAATAGATTTGCAGATGCCTCAGCCTGACAAGCAGCTATGACAGGACAGATTGCCCCACAAGCTATGCCAATGCAAGCAGCATTGTTTCCAGTACCTTTGAATCTATGGACCCCACGATATACCACCAAAGAATTGGATTACTATTGTGACAGAGAAAATGGAGTATTGAAAGATGGATGGATTGAGCTGCCACCAGAAGAGGGCAGTCAACCTCCAGGACGAATAGTAATTCCTGAACTATTAGGACCATCTTTTGTCAAAGCTTTTCACGAAGCCACCCACTATGGGAAGAGTGCTATGGAAAAAGCACTCAGACCACATTTCTACATCCCTCTGATGACAACCATATCAGCCTCAGTAGCACGTCAGTGTGTAACTTGTGCCAAAAATAATGCCAAGCAAGGCCTTATTACAGCACCCCGAGTTCAGTCAGGAGGTGTCACCCCCATGCACAACCTCCAAGTTGATTTTACCGAAATGCCAAAAGCCAATGGATACCATTATCTACTAGTATTAGTTTGTACTTTCTCTGGGTGGGTAGAGGCATTCCCAACCAGAACTGAGAAAGCCCGAGAAGTTACCAAAGTCTTAATGAGAGAGATTGTCCCCAGATTTGGAATCCCAGCAGTAATAGGGTCAGACAATGGACCCTCATTTGTTTCCCAAGTAACTCAGCAGTTAGCAAAAGCCTTGCAGATACAGTGGAAACTCCACACTGCATACAGACCCCAGAGTTCAGGGAAAGTTGAGCGAATGAATCGTACTTTGAAAGCCCAAATGTCCAAGCTTTCTCAGGAGACACACTTGAAATGGCCCCAAGTGCTCCCCATAGCTTTACTCAAAATACGCTCAGCCCCTGTAAAGTCAACAGGATTTTCCCCTTTTGAAGTTTTGTATGGTAAACCCCCACCAATAGTGCAGGGAGTCAAAGGAAGTTTAGCCCAGATTGGTTCAGAAGTAACCAGACAAGAACTCCTAGCTCTTAGTTTTGTTCTGCAGACTCTCCATACGTGGATCCAAGACCAGTTGCCTATCAACTTGACGGAACCCTTGCATCCCTACCAGCCTGGAACTTCGGTGTGGATCAAAGATTGGAAGAAGATACCGTTGGAACCCCATTGGAAGGGACCGTACACCGTCATCCTGTCTACCCCAACTGCAGTAAAGGTAGCCGAGATCGACTCCTGGATCCACCACAGCAGAGTCAAGCCCGCCGCCGATCCTGAACCAGAACAGTGGACAGCAGAGCAGCATCCTGATGTACCCTTGCGAGTTACTCTGAGACGGCAACCAGCAGCATAGACACTTCATCACAAGTGCTTTGCAGTAGCCAAGTCTTTCGAAGAGGATTGCTGTTTTCCATGCAGCAACAGTTTTGTTTCAACGAACCCAATTTGTACTACATTGACTAAGCCAGACTTCACAAGCCAACTGAAATTGCTAAGTTGGTTAATGTGTACTGGACATCTTGAGGATCTTCAATCAACACTCAGCACCCGTTAAATTGCTTCATCAGCAAACGGGACGAAGAATAAAAGACCGTCGTGATCAAGACCAGCAAGCTGAGGATTCAGAAGAACTCCAATCAACATCAACATGTATCTTCGTTTTTGCTTTGCCTTGGTTGCCTTCTTTGGAGGTTTTGAACTGACTTATGCTTTACCTCCATGCACTGCTTGCATAACTTCTACTAGAACTGGACTGAAAGTAACTCAGACTTTGCTTTACCATTCTTACTATACCTGCAAGGGAACAGTAACTCGGTGTATCTATAACACCACTGAACTAAATGTTTGCACTCATGGCAAAATCAAAGCATGCTATAATCCGCATCAGAATCCATCCTATTACACGTTGGAAATAAGATGGAAGGATACAGATGGACCTATATTAGCTGCTACACCACCACTTAAGGACATTACTAAACCTGCTGTTTTGAATTTTGATGCATGTAATGCCATTAATAGAGATAGTTATTCCACCTGTGGTACATGGGAGAAAGCGTATCGAAATGACCATAAGTACATGTGTCCAGAAGGTGCCACAGGATGGAGAAAGTGTACAGTGAAAAAGGAACCAGGCTATAGTACTGCCCCAGCGGCAGATTACTATTGCCCGTATTGGGGATGTGTCTTTTATGCTACCTGGAACACTGGTATAACTGATGAGAAAATAGATAAACGGATGGCTACTCTAACCAAGCCAACCACAAATGATAAATGTCAGAAAGATGCTTGCAACCCCTTACACTTGCGTGTACACAATCCCCATGCATGGAAACAAGGATACAAGTTTGGTTTACGCATTGCTGGAGGAGCAATAGATCCAGGGACCATTGTGTATATCAGACTGAATACTCAAGCCCATAAGTCATCTAAATATCATATTCATAATACTTTTTATGAAGCTATGCATGTAAATAAGTTTGAGATCCCTCACCCTTCACAGAATTTGTTTCTAGAATTAGCCGGAGCAGTAGTATCTAGTCTTAAGATCACAGATTGTTATTTCTGTGGCGGAACCCAAATGGGAGACCAATGGCCCTGGGAAGCCCAAGAATTGAATTATTCCATGATTTACAATCAGACTGAATTACACAAGACTACCAGTGAATGGGTGTTAGCGCACTCAATCGTTGGACGTCTTTGCTATGCCAGAACTGGACCCCAGTTCACCCAAAAGGTAGGACAGCTGGTCTGTCTTAGCCAGAAATACTATAATGCTACGACCAAAAAGACAGCTTGGTGGTCAGGAATTAGACATCCTGAACCTCCTAACCCATTAGCTAGATTTCCTGAACTTGCAGGTCTATGGACTAACCTTGCCAAAGTCCAAGCCTGGCAAGCCCCACCTGGCCTATATTGGATCTGTGGAAACCGAGCATATGCACAACTCCCACCACGCTGGGGAGGAGCATGTGTTCTAGGAACCATCAGACCTTCTTTCTTCCTGTTAAACACTGAACATGGAGAACAATTAGGATACCCGGTATACACTACCCACAGACACAAAAGAGCATTGAGACAGAAAAGAGAAGCCTTACAGATAGGCAAATGGGAGAAGTGGCAAGGTGATGATTGGCCACCAGAAAGAATTATTGAGTATTATGGACCTGCCACTTGGAATGATGATGGTATGTACGGTTATCGTACCCCAATTTATATGATTAATCGTATTATTCGCTTACAAGCAGTAGTTGAAATAATAACCAATGAAACTAGTCATGCTCTTACGCTCTTAGCTAGACAAAGTACTCAGATGCGCACTGCTATATACCAGAACCGCTTAGCACTTGATTATTTGCTAGCAGCTGAAGGAGGAGTATGTGGTAAGCTGAATTTAACTAATTGCTGTTTGAAAATAGATGATAAAGGTCAAGTAGTTGAAGAAATTGCTAAAGATATGCAAAGACATGCTTATGTGCCAGTACAGACTTGGCACGCATTGAAATTTCCTAACTGGTTTGCTAACCTTTTCTCTTGGCTGGGAGGATTTAAGACTTTCATTGTTTTAGTACTAATCCTTGTTGCTGTTATCTTTTTATTACCATGTTTAATCCCATATTGTATGCGTTCCATTCATAGTGCTATTGATACCACAGTAGAGCGGAAGACCGCAACTAAAATAATGGCTTTATACAAAGCTAGTCCTAGTAGAAATCCTTCAATCATGATGTGATTCTTCTAAAAGTGATTTAATTCTCACACCTTATTGAGTAATAGGGTGAGATTAATCAAAGGGGGGAATGTGGCAGGTGCAGGCCTGTGACCCACGGTGTCTGACATAGGCAGGCCAGCATGGCTAGCTTGACCTGTAAATGAGGCCTGTGGAGAGGCATATAGGATTGCACATCCCCCAATATGCTGCTATTGTAAGATAGAACTCAGTAGAAGTATTGAATTAGCTTAGGTAAGCAGAACTGCAGAACTGAGAAATGGAAAAATACAGAAAAGACATGTTTAAAAGTTACTGATAAGAAAAAGTACATCTGCAAAGAAATAATGAGGAGTGCTGACAGATGAGTTACAGAACCTCGCTCTTCTGCATGCACAAATTGGTTCTATAACCTTGAGAGTGTGAAAGTAACAAGTTGATGAACTGACCATTGTAATTGGGACTAGAAGGGGGGCATGCAGGTGTCATGCCCACAGAAGGGACATAATTGGATAAACTTATCAGTACCGGGACCAATAGAAGAGGTACGGGAGGTACGGGAGGTTACCGGGACCAATGAAATGTTTTTCTATACCTAGAATGGAACAGAAGTCTATAAAAGTTGTTGTAATGCTAGAAAACTTTGCTCAGCCATTTTGAAATTGACTTGCTTGAGACTTGTGCACAAATAAATGATTTGGACCTTCTGAACAGACTCCTGGTATCATTGGTTTGTCTGCGCTTTGCTGCTACACTACTACTCCTTCTTCTTCTCTCATCGGGTAATATCTACCCCAACCCTGCCCCCCCCCCCATTTTCTTTCTCACTCTAAGAAATGTTCCTCACGTAACTTTTCTAATCTCATCCATATCCCTCTCCTTTCCCCTTTCACTCTCCCTCCCTCATGCGCCACTCACTCATCCAAAGACACCAACCCTAATCCTAGCCCCTTTAGAATTCTGTCTATCTCTAAGACAAGATCCCATTCTACTCCCCCTCCCTCATGTGCCTCACGGAAGACACACTCATCCAGAGATACCCACCCTTACCCTTGCCCCTCAAGATCTCTATCTTACTCCGGAAAGAAATCCTCATGTAACTTGTCCAACCTCATCCATATCCCCCTCCTTTCCCCTTCCACTCTCCCATTCTCATGTGCCTTATGGAACACACAATCAGTCTCTAATAAACTTGCTTTTACCCATGATCTTTTTATCTCTAGCACTCTACATCTTCTTGCCCTAACTAAGACCTGGCTCCTCCCAGATGATACCGCATCTACTGCTGCTGTCTGTCACGGGGGCTACCAGTTCTCCCATATGCCTCGTTCCACTGGCCATGTTGGTGGTGTTGGGCTTTTACTTTCTCCCTCTTGCCAATTCCAACCTCTCATGCTGCCTCAGTCTCACTCCTTTCTCTCTTTTGAAGGCCACTCCATTTGCCTCTCCACTCCTCTTCCTCTCTGAGTAGCTGTTATCTATTGCCCACCCAACAAATCCGTATCTACCTTCCTTACCGACTTCGACTCCTGGCTTTCCGTCTTTCTGGATCCCTCTTCCCCCTCTCTTATTCTTGGTGATTTCAACATTCATGTCGATAACCCCTCTGATCCCCACGCTTTAAAGCTCCTCGCCCTCACCTCCTCATTTGACCTCCAACTTTGTTCCACTGCCCCCACCCACCAGCATGGCCACTGCCTTGACCTGATACTCTTCTCTAATTCCTCTTCCTAAAACTTCCATAACTCATTCCTTCCCTCATCTGACCATCACCTTTTAAGCTTTAATCTTTAGCGTCCACCGTCTCAACCTCGCCCTGTCACCTCCGACCTATTTAGAAACCTTCAGAATATTGATTCCTTGACTCTCTCCTCCACCATTTCTCCATCTCTTCCCTCCATTATGTCCTCCAAGTCCGTTGACGAGGCAGTAACCTCCTATAATGCTGCACTATCCTCGGCTCTGGACACCCTTGCCCCACCTACCCCACGTCCTGTCAGATGTTCTGCACTCCAGCCCTGGCTTTCATTCACAACCTGCTATTTACGCACCTGTGCCCATTCTGCCGAACATGCATGGATCAAATCCCGTTTCCTGGAAGAAATTATACACTTCAAATTCATCCTTGACTCCTTCCAGTCAGCCATAGCACTTGCCAAACAAGAATACTACATCCACCTGACCAACTAACTTGCATCCGATCCTTCTTCTACACACATATCCAACATGTAGCTAAGACCTGCTGCTTCTTTCTCTTCAACATTAGCAAAATCCGCCCCTTCCTTTCTGAACACACTACTAAAAACCTTGTCCACTCCTTAATCTCCTCTCGCCTCGACTACTGCAACCTTCTCCTTACTGGTTTCTCTGTGAGCCATCTCTTTCCCCTTCAATCTATTCAAAATTATGCTGCTCGACTAATCTTTAGCCAGCCTCACCATGCCCACATTACTCCTCTTCTCAAGTCTCTTCACTGGCTCCCTATCCAATTCCACATCCAATTCAAACTTCTCCTCCTGACCTATAAATGCATTCACTCTATAGCCCCTCATTTCCTTTCATCTTTCATCTCTCTCTACATCCCCTCTCGGGAACTTTGCTCTTCTAACAAATTACTTCTATCTAGACCCTCCACTCGCACCGCTAACTCCCGACTTCGCTCCTTTCACCTTGCTGCACCGTATGCCTGGAACAACCTATCTATGTCTGTACGCCAGGCACCCTCCCTGGCCCTCTTCAAGTCCAGGTTGAAAACCCACCTCTTCACTGTCGTTTTCAGATCCTGACATCTACCCTTTGTCCTAACTTGATTCCCGTCCTTTGTCATGTCTAAAACTGTAAATGCCATACTTGTTTTTTGTAAATGCCATACATGTTTTGCCTGAATTGTAATTGCCATACTTTGTTTTAACCCATACTTTGCTTTATCCCAAATTAACTATTGCTCTGTGTCACCATAATTGTTTTCCCAATCTGTCTATTGTTCTGTGTTGTCTTGACTAGATTGCGCATGGAACGGAAAGCATTTTGACTAGATTGCGCGTGGAACGGGAAGCATTTTGACTAGATTGACGAGCAGGGATTGTTTTTTTGCTTATATTTCTGTACAGCGCTGTGTGTATAGCGCTATATAAATGCTAAATAGTAGTATTAGTAATAGTAAATATCAATAGGATATTCAACACTGGAATCCAGATAGCTACCAGTGTTAAATATCCAGATACTATGGTCAGAAACTATCCAGATAGCGTGGGTACTCAACCACTATCTGAATAATCCATGCAAATAGCACTTAGGACATCTTTTATGCTGTGCTAAGTTATGCTTATAGACTATGAAAGACTACAACAGGGGACTGCTACTTCTGGATAGAGATCTGCAAAAGTGAGAATATACTTCTGGGAAATTTTCTGAAGGGAATTCTTTGGATTAAAGCTGATTAATCTGTGAACCCAGTGTATTTGTTAAATCAGTCAGGGTATAGTAGAAGTAGTTTGTTTAAATTTAAAACACAGAAGAGAGCTTTCTGGTTAAATTTAGAACCCAGCAGAGAGCTTCTAGTTTAAATTTCATACTAGGTCAGAGCCTAGCAGCAGCAAAGAGCTTTTATTTAAATCAAATCAGACTATAACTTAGAATAAAAGGCAAAACAGGGTCAGTATTCTTTGAGCAATAGATAATGTCTTCTAGAGACCTTTACAAAGAGGCCTTCTACCTAGGGGGCAAGAGACCTGTGAAATGTTTTAAATAGGTGTTAAAGCCAGGTGGCAGATCAAAAGGCCATTTTGAAAGACTCCTTCTATCCAAGCAAGGACTGTTAATCACCCAGGAAGTTGGTCACAGCTTATCTTAGAAGCACAAGACAGGGTACTGTGTAGCAGCCCTCTTTTAATAAGTCTTATTTCCCTCTCTACCTACCCAACACCCACCCATCCCTTGGATAATCATAGCTTTATAGGTACTTACACATCTTGAAGGAAAGGAGCTGGTCTCAGGTGCAGCTCTTTATTCAAATCAGTCATACATTAAGGACCTGAAATTAATTAAGCTTCAGGTGAACAAGGTATATTAAATGTATTAGATACACTTAATCACAGCAACCCTTAGTAAGTAAAGACCTTAAAGATCTAAACACAAGCTTAAAACTAAGATGCATACAGCAGTCCAGCAGCGAGATGGGGGCTTTCCAATCTTTTGCAATGAGTGTCACATGTATGATTTTCTCCCAGTTGGTGAGAGGTCATACGTGTGCACTAAGTGCAAGGAGATCTTTTCTCTCAGGGAACGAGTCTGTTTTCTAGAGGCTAGAGTAGCAG
The DNA here is from genome assembly GCA_033557465.1 of Ichthyophis bannanicus. Classification (NCBI taxonomy): domain Eukaryota; kingdom Metazoa; phylum Chordata; class Amphibia; order Gymnophiona; family Ichthyophiidae; genus Ichthyophis; species Ichthyophis bannanicus. Next base: position 448,478,744 of record CM066035.1, on the reverse strand, counting down.
ACTTGGAAGACATAAGAAAGACAGAGAGTTACATAGACGAGACCTACAGGGATATAGTCCTGAAGTCCCATCTCCAGTCTGGCAGCATCCCTGTTGCCATGGAAGAGAGAGGTCACGTGACAGGAGAGCATCACACTGATGTGGCAGAAAGTGATCCTATAACTAGGACCTGTTCTCCAGGTGATATAAAATCCTTTCACACTGAGGAAGTTTCTCCAGGGCCATGTGCCCATGAGGGAAGGGTTAGGACAGCCGTGGTTTATTTATTTTTATTTAACATCTTCTATATAGCGCGCTATTTGTTATCAGTGCGGTTTACATTTAACAAAGGTTGCTCAATTCAGTCGAGACTGTTTTGCGCTTACATTGTAACAGGAGATAAAACTTGGAACAATTACAGGGTAACTATATACATATTGACATAGAGCATAAGATTATGACTTGGCCGGTATTGTCACAAAATACTAATAGGCGGAGCTGCTATTACTTGAGACTCCTTTCTTTATGTAGTGTATGGAGAGTTTATGGGGTTGGGGGGTGATTGATCGGGGGCGGGGTGGATGCTTGTGCGAAGTGTAGCAGGATGATGTGGTGTTTGATTGCCTTCCGGAACTGAATGAGGTCTTTGATCGATCTTATTTCCGGTGGGAGATCGTTTCAACATTTTGGGGCGTAGAAGGCAAAGGCTCTTCTCCTGATTGTTTGGGTGCACTTTATGGAGTCTAGAGATGATCGAAGTGTTGTCTGTTATTGTCCTCCTCATTCTGTTTTTCGGGGTAGGGGTGATGAGGTCCTTGAGTGTCGTGGGGGCTAGATTATTGATGATCTTGAATATAATGAGAAGAATTTTGTATGTTAACCTGCAGTATATTGGTAGCCAGTGGAGCTCCTTAAGTATCGGGGTGATATGGTCCATTCTGGCAAGACCACAGAGAACGCGGGCCCTTAGTTGGTGATTTGATCATTAGGCATATAGATAGCTGGGTGGCTGGTGGACATAAGGATCGCCTGGTAACATGCCTGCCTGGTGCGAAGGTAGCGGACCTCACACACCACCTAGATAAGGTCGTAGATAGTGCTGGGGAGGAGTCTTCTGTCTTGGTACATGTCGGTACCAATGACATAGGAAAATGTGGTAGGGAGGTTCTGGAGGCTAAATTTAGGCTTTTAGTTAGGAAGTTGAAATCCATAACTTCCAGGGTAGCATTCTTCGAAATGCTTCCCGTTCCACGCACAGGACCCAAGAGGCAGGCAGAGCTCTGGAGTCTCAATGCGTGGATGAGATGATGGTACAAGGGATGAGGGTTTGGGATTTGTTAGGAACTGGGGAACATTCTGGAGAAAGGAGGGGCTCTTCCGAAGGGATGCGCTTCACCTTAACCGGGATGGAACCAGGCTGCTGGCATTAACCTTCAAAAAGGAGATAGAGCATCTTTTACACTAGATAATAGGGGAAAGCCGACAGTCACCCAAGAGCGCATGGTTCGGAAGAATGTATCCTTGAAGGATACTACCAAAAGCAGAGCAGTTCTAAAAAACAGTTAAGTAGCCCAAATGCCCTTGAGTATGGCGCAGACAGAGCTTAAAGATTCCAAATTACCCATGCCTAGCAATAGCCAGATTAATATGAATAAAATACAGTCTCTAAAATTCTTGTATGTAAATGCTTGAAGTCTAAAAAATAAGATGGGAGAGTTAGAATATATAGCACTAAATGAAGGGTTAGATATGATTGGAATCTCGGTGACATAGTAGAAGGAGAACAACCAGTGGGACACTGTGATACCTGGGTACAAACTATATCATAATGATAGAGCTGATCAAATTGGTGGAGAGGTTGCGCTCTATGTTAGAGAGGGCATTGAGTCAGAAAGGATTAAAGTTTTGCAGGAATCAAAATTTGCTGTAGAATCTCTATGGATTGAAATTCCATGTAAGAAGGGGAAAGTGATGGCAGTGGGGGTGTACTATCGACCACCTGGCCAGAATGAACAAATGGATGATGAAATGCTCAAAGAAATCAAGGAAGCTAACAAAAGTTACAGCACAGTAATAATAATGGGTGATTTCAATTACCCCGGTATTGACTGTGTCAGTGTCACAGCAGGACATGCTAGGGAGATAAAATTCCTAGATGAAATAAATGACTGCTTCTTGGAGCAGCTGGTTCATGAACTGACCAGAGGGGAAGCTCTATTGGACCTAGTCCTTAGTAGAACTCCAGATCTGGTGCAAGAAATAAGGGTGTTGGGGCCATTTGGCAATAGTGATCATAGCATGATCGCGTTTGATTTAATTAGTGGAGGAGGGATGGTAAGAAAATCCACAGTACTACCTTTTAACTTTCGAAAGGGAGATTATAATAAAATGAGGGAAACAGTTAAGAAAAAACTAAAAGGAGCCGTTCCAAAGTTTAAAGACTTACATCAAGCTTGGGTGTTGTTGAAAAATACTATCTTGGAAGCCCAGACCAGCTGTATTCCACGCTTTAAGAAAAGTGGAAGGAAGTCCAAAAAACAGCCAGAATTGTATAAAGGTGAGGTCAGAGAGCCTGTTGTTGCCAAAACAGCATCTTTCAGGAAATGGAAAAAAGAGCCAAATGACAAAAACTGGAAACAGCACAAGCACTGTCAATTTAAATGCAGGGAATTGATAATGCAGGCAAAGAGAGAATTTGAGAAAAAAAATTGCTACGGAAGCAAAAATGTGTAATAAAGACTTTTTCAAGTACATTCTTAGCAAAAAACCTGTGAGAGTGTCAGTTGGATCATTAAATGATAGAGGAATAAAAGGGGCAGTAAGGGGGACAAGGCTATAGCGGAGAGACTGAATGAATTCTTTGCTTCGGTCTTTACTGAGGAAGATGTAGGGATGTTACCCATGACTGAAGTGGTATTTAAAGGTGATACTGCAGAAGAATTGAAAGAAATATTGCTACAATGGGAAGATGTATTACAACTGTTTGATAAACTGAAGAGTAGCAAATCACCTGGACCGGATGGTATACATCCAAGGGTATTGAAAGAACTGAAATATGAGATTGCAGATCTGCTATTAGTAATCTGTGAACTATCATTAAAATCATCTGTAATACCTGAAGATTGGAGGATCGCCAATGTAATGTCAATTTTTAAAAAGGTTTCCAGGGGTGATCCATGAAAATACAGACCGGTGAGCCTGATGTCAGTACCGGGAAAAATGGTAGAAACTATCATAGAGAACAATATTATTCAGCATATAGATAGTCATGGCCTAATGGGAGACAGCCAACATGGCTTTTGACAAGGAAGATCTTGTTTTACTAATCTGTTATGTTTTATTGAAGGTGTGAATAAACAGATAGACAAAGGTGAGTTGGTTGATATAATGTATCTGGACTTTCATAAAGCCTTTAACAAGGTCCCTCATCAGATACTTTTGGCAAAACTAAAAAGTCATGGGATAGGAGGCAGTATACTGTTGTGGATAAGGAACTGGTTACAAGATTGAAAACAGAGGGTAGGGCTAAATGGCCAATTTTCCCAATGGAAAAAGGTGAATAGTGGAGTACCCCAGGGATTTGTTCTGGGTCCACTGCTTTTTGCCATGTTCATACATGACCTGGAAAAGACCTGGTCGTTAATCACCGTGGCTGGGCACAGGCGAAACTGCGGCAGGCCAAGGAGTAGCCTAGGCGGGGTGGAGGGGGTGGGGTAGGGGTCAAGAGAGGGAGGGCCATAGCCAGCGATAAAGAGGGCTGCAGGGGCTGCGGCCTGTCCTTTTCTGCCCCCCCTTTCCCTTGTCAGGAGGACTGGAGTGCGCGCAAACACCCTCCCGACCCGCCCAGGTAGCAGGAATAGGGGAGAACTCGTCACAGCATGGCAGGGGAGATAGGCCCCCGAGGAGACCGTGCAGCCCCGATGAGAGAGAACATAGCCCAAGCATGGGGTAAAGGGGGAGAGTTGCGGTAGAGAAACGTGGACCTTCCCCGGTGAGATGGACAAGTGCAGGAGGAACACCGTTTTATTTTTTTAAAGCATTATTCATGCTTTGGATGTCTTCAAAAAGGCATGCAGATATCCACATCACAGAGTCGTCTCCAGAAGCATTTTAAAAGCCGGCTCTGGAAACGTCCTTGGTGCAAGGATGTCCAAGCTCTGGTGGAAGCATGTCTGGGGTGTTTCCAAGAACTTGGACATCCTCATCCAATTTCAGAAATGCCCTGAACATCCCAAGCCACTTCTAAGTTTATACCTGCTCTAGTCACAAATAGGCATCAAAGTGCCAGCCAAATATCCAGAGGGTGTGGAGAAGAAGGAACAGACATATCACCTATATTTTCCATGTTGACAGCAAACACTGATTGGAAACAAGGCATCTTGTTTTAATTTTGCCATGCTGATGGATGTCCCTGTATGCAAAGTAGGATATGAAAGATGTCCCCACCCCAAAGTTTTGTAATGGGGATATCGTTATGGATGCCACATGGGCATCCATATCGGGGTTGTCTATATTTCTATAATCAGGCTGAAACATAGATATCGCTGGAATTTTTCTACATATTCTGCCCTGGACGTCCCAGATTGTACTTGGACTCCCTTTCTAAAATGCCACTTCACAAGCAGAACTTAGGACAGTCGTATGTTTACAGGCTATTAGCATAAGTGTGAAAATTATCCTGCTAGTGCCTGAATATGACCGCTCTGTGAATAGTTGCCAGCACCACCAATCTTGGTCCAGCCACGGATTGCCCTTGGACTATCCAGATAGTGCCATAGCGGTCTGTGGAGATTTTCAGTGATGCCATTCAGATAGTATGCTGAATATCTCAGCACCCTTATCCATGAAACCCCTGTAGTTATCTGTATATGGGCTTCTGAATATCAGACCCTTTGTTAACCTCTGCTTGCATAGGCAGACAAAGATTACTCCCAGGATATTCTCCTACTCCTTAAGAGGAAGCACCATATGTATTTATAATGATGGTTGCAGGAATCTCACTTGAGAACAACAAAATCACATCAGCTCCTTTTATAAATAGTTAATCTATTTTGTATCCTCGCTGGACCAATATTTAAACACTACAATTCAATCTGTTTTTATTTAAATATTCCATCTTGTTCTACAGAATGCCAGTGGTACTGATTAAATGTGAAGTGTGGCAACCACTAGAGGTATTTGGTTAGTGGCAATATTCAATTTACTAGCCAGAGAACTATCTGTATACAGGGCCAGTGTAAGGACTAGAGTCACCTGTACGGAACCAAGGGGGGGGGGCGCAATCCGTTGGTCAGTCAGATGCCACCCCTCTTTCTCCATGCAAGAGGGGAACAAAACCTTGCATATAGTGAGGGTCTTCCACCTCCTCCCAATAAACCACACCTCATGCAGAATATACTTGTACCTGGCACAAAACTCTCACAGATTCTTGTTACAAAAAAAAAAAAATCCTTTCTTATATCACAGAAGCAAGCATACAGGTAGCACAACCAAAACTAGCTAAATATAAAGTAACTTGGAAAATTCCCTCACCTTCTTCTTACAAGTTTACAGCTATAAAGTAATTAAGAGCTTTCCTCTCCATCGACAGATCCTAGCACAGTGAAAGAGAAGGATATATGGTTCCTAGCTACACTCAAAGCTAAACTAAGGAAACTTTCAAAAGACAAGAATCAAAATCATACCCAGTCACTCATTAGGGGAGGAGTAGCCTAGTGGTTGGGGCAAGGTATTTCAGGCCAGAAGGTCAGGGGTTCAAATCCCACTAGAGGACAGCAACCTTGGGCCAGAAGGACTGGGGTTTCTAGTCCCACAGATGCTCCTTGTGGTCTTGGACAAGCCACTTAACCCTCCATTGCCCATGTTCCCTGTAAGTATTAGTGTATGTGTCTCATATCCCCACATGTTAAATGTATCCCCCAATTGAGTTGCAACCGCTTTGATTGAAGGATAAGGCAGTATACAAAACTGTCTAAATAAATAAAATAAAATGCATACAGTGGAAATTTACAAATCACCTTCTTCACAAAATGGGGTGTAAATTCCCAATCTTTAAAAGTTCTGTTCCCTTATATAGTTTTTCTTTCCAATTAGTCCCTTTGCTTTCGATTCCAGGCATTTGGATTCTCTCTTTCATTCCTTCCTTTGTCCTGTCATATCTGCACTCCCATTCCTGCTGACCTGTTGACCCTTATGGCCTTGTGTATAAACATGTGCTCAGGCCTTTGTCAGATTTATTCCTTGTTATCTTACCCCTTTTCCACTTATTCAACCTTTCACCTCATCTGTCTTTCCATCCCCTATTTTTAAGAAATATAGAAAATATATCTTTTTAGTTCTCTGATATTCTGACAGTTTCCATACTAGGCCTCAGGAGGCCCCATGCCAAACTGACATAGCCATGCTAATGATGCCTTCTCTCTCCTGTGTTCTGTAGATAATTGTGTTTTTTCTCACATTTATTCCATCTGATGTCACCTAATACCTCTAGCATACCATGATGCGCATGCAGTACAAATGCCAGCAATTTGGACTGTTATACCCCTTCCTTTATGGCTCTCACACACCCTAGGCAGACCTTCCACCCTGATGCTGCCCCCATCGCCACCGCTGCCTCCCCTCCCTGGGCCCTGCACTGATTGCAACGCACCCGAAATTGCAACACAGCATTTATCCGATCATGCTGCTGCTGTGTCGTGGTTTCTTCTGCTTTGTATCTGACACATTTGCTCCCCGTTGATTTGCATAAACTGGAAGTCTTCACCGGGGGGGGGGCAGAAGTGGAAGATACAAAAATAAAAAAAGAACCGCGATGCAGTGCCGGCATGTGAAGATAAGCGCTGCATGACAGATTAGGACCCCTTGTCGTAGCTGCAATTCCAGGAGAAAGGCAGCACTCTATGTGACCACCTAGTTCACCTGATTGTGGCACTGGGCATGTCTGTAAAACTTTAGGATAGCTCTTTGTCTGTGCTAACGCTATATGGATGGTTATCCAGATAGTGGACTGAATAGTGCTGCTCTCTGAATTAAATTTCCACTTTGCCCTCGATCCACTCGGGCACCACATCAGCACTGTCTGGACAGTGCCAAGGCATTCTGTATGGATATTCGGTGGCAGTGTCGCTGCATATGCACAAACTGGGGCATCTAAGGCATTTTTCTGGATCACAGCTGCTGTCATCCAGATAAATGCCTTTGAATATCAGCCCACACATTTCTACAGCATGTAGACACTTTTTTTTAAATTTCTCAATATATTCTTAGCAATCAGTACCTATGGATAATATACTGCATTGGTAGATCAGTCCAAAATTCTCTACAATCTGTGACAGTAGTTGCAATTATATATTAAATAAAAGGGATGATACAACTGACCCTTCGGACACTCCTGATTTCAAAGTCAACGTTTTCAAAAGCTATTGCACCCTCCCAAAGTACCCTATGTACAGTACTAACTCCTTTAGAAAAGAGGTAAATCAACAATGAACTCTGCCTTTGACTCCATGAGTTCTCAACTGTGTTCCTAATATATCATAACTCACATAATCAAGGGCGGCCTTAAGGTCTGAAAGAGCAATAACTGAATCTCCCTCTCTGCCCAGTCCTCCTCATACTTCCACAATTAATGATAAGAGGACATTCTCAGAAATGCAATTTGCCCAAAACCTAAATGGCCATAGGCCAGACAATTCTCATCTTTCAAGACTTGGCATAACTGAACATCCTCTGATCTTTCAATCCTCTTACCAATAAAAGGAAGCTGGGAAATAGGTCTGTAGTTATTAAGCGACCTTGGGTCATCAGAATGGTTCTTTAAAATTGAGAAGACAATAAATTCTTTCAACCTTGTGAGAAAAATCTTTACTTCAAAAGAACATAAGAAATGCCATACTGGGTCAGACCAAGGTCCATCAAGCCCAGTATCCTGTTTCATTCAGTGGCTAATCCAGGTCACAAGTACCTGGCAGTTTCCCAAAAAGGTACACAGGTTCCACAATGCTTGTAATGAGGCAAGCAGTGGATTTCCTGGGTCCTCTGGTTTATGGACCTCTCCTCCAGGAACTTTTTTAAACCCAGCTACACTAACAGCTTTTACTACATCCTCTGGTAACAAATTCCAGAGTTTGATTACGTATTGAGTGAAAAAATATTTTCTCTTATTAGTCTTAAATGGGTTACACTGTAGCTTTATTGCATGTCCCCTAGTCTTTCTACTTTCTGATGGCATAAAAAATCAATCTACATTTATCTGTTCCAATCCATTCATTAATTTATAGACCTTTATCATATCTCCCCTCAGATATCTCTTTTTCAGGTTGAAGGGGGCTAACCTTTTAAGCTTCTCCTCATAGGGGTATACTTCCATCCTCATTACCATTTTGGTGGCTCTTCTTTGTACCTTTTCTAATTCCGCTGTATCTTTTTTAAGATACGGCGGCAGAATTGCACACAATATTCAAAGTGCAGTCGCACCATGGAACGATACAGAGGCATTATAATATCCTTTGCTTTATTCTCCATTCCTTTCCTTATGATTCCTAACATTCTGTTTGCTTTCTTGGCTGTCACAGCACACTGGATGGAGGATTTCAACACGTTATCCATGATGACACCTAAATCTTTATCCTGGATGGTGGTTCCTAATGTGGAATCTTGCATCGTGTAACCATAGTATGGGTTGTTCTTTCCTAGGTACATAACCTTCAAATAAAACTAGCACTACACATTTGTTTTTAAATTTGTAAAGACCTGGTGTCCTATTAAATTTAGCAGAAAAAGATATACCTTTGAAGGTTCCAGAGTCCTTTACATAGTAGACTAGTCTATAGAAATAGGATTTTATTGGCAAGTTTAAAGTTCCATTGCTCCGTTTGAAGCCCACCTCACAGGGTGTGGTTAAGTCACAGTTAATTATTTCATTCAGCTTCTTTTGCCTGAGAGTTAATTCAATAAATCTCTCTGCTACCTGAGCAAGAGTTCTGATCGAGCACTGCCAAGATAAGTTTCTGCAGTTATTATTTTGGCTGTGTTTTTTTATATGTTTCCCCTACCTAGTTATTACCTGTAACAGAGCATTTGAACTGTATACGCCCTCCCTCTGTAACTCCCTTTCGAGCTAGATCCGAAGCAACAGAGATCTCTCAATATTCCGGAAACAGTTAAAAACCATCCTGTTTTATGAATATCTTGGACCTCAAACAGACATCTTTCACTGACTGCACATCCAGTCCTTCTGACCTAACCCTTCTGCTACCAACTAAGAGACTTACGTCAACTGTCTAATTCTGTTACTTTCTGTTCAGATCATCAATGTTGGTCCTCATGGTGATGCCCCCCCCCTTCTCTGTCGAATCGATTATTGCCCTCCCCCCTTTTTTGTTAAACCGCTTTGACCTGGTGAAAAGCGGGATATAAATGCAGTTAAATAAATACATATTTGAGTGTGCCCTCCCTTCATAGAAGGTCTACTGACCAGGGACACTTAAATTCCAGGGACACTTAAATTCTCGCCCACCCTACCTCTCACCCTACCCACCCCAGGGTTGCATTGCCTATATAGTCCATCATATAAATTGACATCTGTTCTTCAATTCCATGTACCACCCACCTTTTCTCCTTGTCCTAGAACTGCTTTATAGTCATATTGATAATCCATATTAATCAGCATGTTGTGTATTCAATGCAATAGTTGTGATGCCTGCATTCAAAGAAGAATCATTTGGAGCCTAAGAGCTTGTCCTATATGTCTCAAGTTATCTCCCATGCATAAAGAATTGATTCTACTAAGGGAAGAATTAACTGCAATTAAACATACTGTATCTCTTCTAGAAAACAAATTGAAAAAAATCTACCACCACTCCCACAAATAATCAAACAACCCAGGAACAAATGGATCACAGTAAGCTCTGGTAGGTTGCAACCTGTAACCAGAAGACACCCTTGCCATCAAGACATACCCCTGCATAACACCTTCTCTCCCTTGGGAAATTCAAGTGCCCAATCAGTGGAAACTGAAGGGTCCTTGGAAGAGGAACCTAATACCCAATCTATTGATAATGCCCTGCATATAAAGAAACTGACACAAAAGAGGATTCTACTGCTACTTGAGGATTCTATCATAGAGGCACCAACTTGGGAACACAGTTCAAAGGGGAGAAGATGAGTAAATGCCTCCCAGGCTCTTCAGCCAGCAGGAATACAAAACAAATTGCTGCCATAGTTACTGCAAAAAGTGAGTGCTCCAAAATTGTTGTTGCCATCCACTTGGGTACAAATGACCTGGCTAGAAACAGTGCCTCTACAGTTCAGAAGGACTTCCAGATTCTGGGAGAGAAACTCAAATCTATTGCTAACACTATAGCATTTTCAGAAGTTCTACCTGTTCTTGGTAAGGGGGCAGAAAGACTGCATCGTATAATCAACTTTAATACATGGCTCCAAACCTGGTGCGAACAAGAAGGATTTAGATATATAGGCGACTGGGGAAATAGATGGAACAAGAGGCTATACTGTATTGATGGACTACATCTCTCTGCTGCAGGGAAAAGGATCCTAAGTGCAAAATTCAGGCATTATGTGGACAGGCATTTAAACTAGGAAAAGGGGGTGACGGATGGAAAAGAACAAGTTCAGGACGTCACTCCCAGCAAAAACATAATAACATTGGAAACAGCCACAATATTAACCCACACATTAACACCAAGTGCAAAGAGGCATGTAAAACAAAATCCATGCAAAATACAGGTAAGCCAGTCAACAAATTCTGGAAAGCAATGAGTAGCCAACAAGATTTCTGACCTGGAAGCCCTAATGGTGGAAATGGACTTGGACATTGTGGCTACTACAGAAATGTGGTTTAACGAGTCGCATGAATGGAATATAGCCATAGCTGGCTATAGTCTATTTAGAAGAGACAGAGAGGGTAGAAGAGGAGGAGGAGGAGTAGCCCTATATGTCAAAAGCAATATTGAAGCTGCTGAAATGCAGGGGATGTGGGGAAAAGAAGCGCTGTGGATTGTGTTGGAAAGAGGAGATGGCACTGTCATTTATTCTGGTGTGGTCTACAGCTCTCCAACTCAAACCGAAGAAATGGATAGTGAATTGATTATTTTTTTTTTTTAAACTTTTATTTTCATTTTGCAACAAACAAAAGAAACAACACACCAAAAGAGACAAAACAAGTATACAATAAGGAAAAGTAAACCCATTACCCCCCACCCCGGTGCTTCTTCTCTACCCGTTTGTATCAGCATGGGAGCGCTTCCAATTAACAGTGATTATACATCAAACGATCAAAAAAGTATCCACAATACAGCATGATCATGAGACAGAGATATATACAAAGTTAGACAGTCAGATGAGAGCATTTAGCAAAATGTACATATTCATTGAGCATCTTCCATTGAGACCAATGAGAAGGAGTCTGAACGGAGGAAGCGAACAGACGAGGTATTTGTTCATATTTACTGTAGAGACAGGCATGATTCCACCATTCATTGAGGCTCAGATGGGAACTAATTTCCCAGTATTACTTAATTAGGGAAATAGCAATGCCAAGCATAAAGTTCGAAAGGAGATAAGCCATTTTTGGGAGAGAGGGGATCCCCGCAACTGGGCGAAGTCCCACTATCCTCCAAGAAAGGGACTCCTGAGAGTGCGATATAGACTAAATACGACCCCAGACCCGACGCCAGTAATACTGTAATGCGGGATATTCATGCATAACATGAAGCAATAAACCAATGGCCGCAGGACGTGTCCAGCAACCATTACCCTGAGTAGTGTTCCATTTGTCTAATCTGTGAGGAGTGTAAAAACACCGGTGGGCTAGAAAGAAGAGGGTCTGAGTGAGTGAGGCGGGTCGGGAACCCGTGTCCCTCTGCTCCAGATAAGGCTCCATTGCTCCGAGGTCAAAGTCACATGCAATTCTCTCTCCCATACTTTCTGCGCTATAGAGGTATCTCTAGTGATAGCATTACATAAGGTTTAGTAAAATTGGATGCTACACCCGGTGAACTACCGAGAGATCGGAAGTCTCCAATCAACCTTATGCAGAGAGTGCCGATGGCGGGAGTACTCTAGTGCTCCGAATGCAATGCTGAAGTTGCACTGACCAGAGTCGGGAGTTGAAAGGTTGCATAAGAGTATTAAAGGCACCTAAAGTGTCGAAAAGCATTGGTGGATAGTGGGAGTCTAATGGGAGAGTCATACCAGGGAGAAAGGTAAGAGGAATCGGTTAGCAAAGGCCCGCTACTATATCTAGCCACACAGGTCTGCTCGGTACTGGATCTTCCAACCAACGAGCACCTTGTTTGAGAAGAAAAGATTGAGGGAACACTTGAGTAAAATCGCCACCAAGTATTAATGGAGCATTGGCGGAGGCCGAGGCCAACTGCGCAAAACTTGCATAGTAAGCAGGGTTGTCCACATTCGGGGCATAGTGCAAATACACGTGAATTCACTATCTCCAACCTCAAGGTGTACACGGGCCCATCTACCCTCCATGTCAGCGCTAATATCAGGTACAGTAGCGTGCAAAGACTTCTTAACCAGAATGGCTATCCCGTACCATTTGGAAACGGTGGGAGAATAGGCAGCTACCATGTGAGGCCTAGCATTGAGTTTCAGTGTTTCAGCAGAGTGTAATGCGTTTCCTGAAGAAACACCAAATCAACATGCTCGTGGCTAAGATAGCTAAGGATTTTCTTTCCTTTGAGTGGACCAGTAATGCCTTTGACGATGAATAATAAGATTTTACATAAGGCCATTCAGAAAAGTTAAAATTCTGAGCATGATAGCACACATAATTTCACTGTGTCCCTCAAACTGACTGTATCTGGCTGTACACATGACATAGGAAAAATAAGCTAATATAATACAATGAAGCGCCCCACATTAACAAAGAAAACCGCAGTACGGTAGAGGAGAAGCAAAACCCCAAAATTACTGGCGACCATGTGTCTGCGGGGAGAAACCCCAGAGAAGGCCGAAATTGAAAAAACACATAACCTGTAGGACTGTGCGTGCTCCGAATCCGACCGAGGCACACATCATGAAGGGATAGGAGACCAAAGACAAAAGTCATACAGAGAAAGAAAGAAAGTCCAGGCTATTTCTGTGCTGGGCTATGACCGCCGCATCGGGCCCTTCAAAATGGCGGACAGAGCCGGCAGATAAGAGTCCAAGATTTGGGATTAGCGCATCTGCTCTGCTTCTTTGGAGTCCAAAAATGTTGATAGTAGATCAGGATCCTCGAACGTCCTGGTCTGGTTGTGGAGAGTCACTCGGAGCTTCGCTGGATACAACAGGCCAAAGCGAGCCTGTAGCTGTTGAAGTCGAGGGCGAAGAGCAAGGAGTTTCTTCCGACGGTCAACGGTAGGCTTTGCCAAATCAGGAAAGAAGGAGACCTTACGACCTTCAAATTCCAAATGATGATTCGCCCGGGCAGCATGTAAAATTTGTTCCACTTGTTGATATCGTAGCAAGCTAAAGATAATAGGCCGGGGGGTCGTGCGGTTGAGCGCCATGCGGGCAGGAACACGGTGTGCTCGATCGATTTCCAGTTCTCTGTGAAAAGTGATCTTCAGCAAGGAGGGAAGAGTTTTGAGCAAGAATTCTCTTATATCTCCTGCTTCCACCCCCTCCGGCATTCCGAGGAGCCTCACATTGTTGCGACGGGCTCGATTATTGCTATCTTCCAACTCCTTTTGAAGATTCTGTATCTGGCGCTCAGCCTTGTCCAGTTTGCCCAAGCGCACCTCGTGCGAGTCGAGGACCCCCGCCATATTGTCCTGCCGTAATGAAAGACCTTCAAGTCGGTCCTGGAGCACTCCAAAGTCTTCTCGCATGGCTCGAAGCGCTTCTCCATTGGACTGCACCAATTCCTTCACGCCGCGTATTTCCTCCAAAATCTCCAGGTGCATTGCGGGGTTTTCACGAAATGGAACCATCTTCTGTGGGGAGGACACCTCTGTTTTGGAGCGTTTTCCGTGAGAAGAAGAAGGAGACCCGAAGTCCAAGCGCGCTGGTTTATGGGCCGCCATCCCCCCCGAGGTGCCCCGGTCAGCTCGGAGCGAAATAGTAAATTTATATAGGTATTAAGTCAGGATTCTGAGTAGGCCTCTCGGGAGCTTCAACGCAAAGCGTCCTACCCGCTGGACATCAGGCTCCGCCCCCCGTGAATTGATTATTGATGCTGCAAAGATAACCATGAAAGGGGAGGTGATCATATTGGGTGACTAATCTACCTGATGTGGATTCGAGTATTCCTTCTGCAAAACTGGAAGGAAGTAAAACAATTGTGGATGCCTTCCAAGATGCATTACTTAGACAAATGGTAATGGAACCAAAAAGGGAAAGCTCAGTTTTGGATTTAGTACTCACTAATGGAGATAGCACGTCAAATATCTGGGTGGGTGCACATATGAGCAGCAGCGATCACCACATGGTGTGGTTTGAGATAAAAACCAAGGCGGAGTCCAATCACAGCACGCTCAAAGTCCTAGACTTCAAAAACGCTGACTTCAGTAAAATAGCCAAGTGCCTGAATGAGGTGTTGGCAGGATGGGAGGGGATAAGGGAAGTGGGATTGCAGTGGATTAAACTAAAGGAGACAATTAAATTGGCAACAGATACATATGTAAAGAAAGTAAATAAAAGCAAGAGGAAAAGGAAACCTATTTGGTTCTCCAAAGAAGTGGCTGCACAAATAAAGGCAAAAAACACAGCTTTCACAAAATCCAGGGGTTCGCAAACAGAGGAACACAGAAAAGAATACAGGATAAAACTAAAAGAGACAAAAAGAAAAATAAGGATAGCAAAATATGAGGTAGAAGAAAAGATGGCTAAAGACGTGAAGTATGGCGACAAAACCTTTTTCAGGTATATTCGGGAGAGGAGGAATATCAGAAGTGGAATTGCAGGACTCAAAAGTGCTGGGAACAGATTTGTGGAAAGTGACATTGAAAAAGCGTAAATGCTAAACAAATACTTCTGTTCTATTTTTACTAAAGAAAATCCTGATGAAGGACCACCTGTGATTGACAAGTATACAAATGGGAATGAGTAGATACTACACCATTCACAGAAGATGATGTGTTAGAACAGCTTGCAAAACTGAAAGTGAACAAGGCCATGGGACCGGATGGCATACATCCCAGGATACTGAAAGAGCTCCAAGAGGTTATTGCAGGACAGTTAAAGGATGTTTTGAATAAATCGTTGGAAACAGGAGATGTTCCACAGGAGTGGAGAAGGGCTGATGTGGTATCTCTTTACAAAAGTGGTGATAGGGAAGAAGTGAAAAACTATAGGCCAGTAAGCCTTACCTTGGTGGTGGGAAAAGTAAAGGAGGTGTACCTGAAAGAGCAAATAGTGGACTTTCTCGTAACCAACAGGTTGCATGATCCGAGGAAACATGGTTTTACCAAAGGACAATCTTGCCAAACAAATCAGATTGAGTTCTTTGACTGGGTGATGAGAGAACTAAATCAAGGGCATGCGATGGATGTGATCTACCTAGATTTCAGCAAAGCCTTTGATACTGTTCCTCATAGAAGGCTTATCAATAAACTCAATAGCTTGGGGATGTGTTCCAAAGTGGTGAACTGGATCAGAAATTGGTTGACTGACAGATGACGGAACTCACTCAGATGAAACTGGAACTCACTCAGATGACTGGAACTCACTCAGATGAAAGGAAGGTGATTATCAGTGTGCCTCAGGGTTTGGTCCTGGGACTGGTACTGTTCAATGTATTTGTGAGTGATATTGCTGAAGAACTGAATGGAAAAGTCTGTCTTTTTGCAGATGACACGAAAATTTGCAAGAAAGAGGACTTCTATGGTTACTATGTTACTTGTCCACATTAAGGAGTATGTTTTCTAAATTGCAGTAACGTAGCAGCGGCTACGTTAATGCGCGTTAAGTAACGTTAATGCGCGTTAACGTTACCTAATGCGCATTAACATCACTGGCCACGGTAAGTCCCACAGAGAGTGGAGAGAGGGTGGAGAAAAGGGGTCAATGGGTGGTGAGTGGGCGGGAGAGAGACTCCTGCTACACTAACATGGGAAAATGAAGGGCCGAACATTACCGGGACTGAAAACCTGTCATTAGATGCACATTTGCAGGAGGGTGAAACATTTCAGCGTCAACAGTGTATAGCATAGGCAGGGAGCCCAAGAAAAGTGATAGTAGTGCTCCATGAGCAGCAACAGCATAGTGCCCAAGTATGAAAGGCCACTATGGTGATGGTGCAAATGGGGCATAAGGGGCTGCAGGTGGGACATGTAGTTGGGGCAGCTGGGGCACAAGGTGGACTAGGACGTCTCCTAGGTGGCGCATATGAACATAGAAATTGTAAATCAGCAGGACAGCAGCTGACCAGAGCTAAACATGCCCAGTAGTTGGTATTCCACAGTGACAGGAGACAGTACCCAGCAAGTACCCCAAAGGTCACACAGGTACCACTATGCCTGTAATAGGGCAATCAGTGCACATCTGGGGACCACTCTAACAAGGGTCCACAGACCTTACCCAGGATGTGTCCCAAACAGTTCGTATACCCAGCTATATGAACACCCTTTACTGCAGTCCCTAGTAAGGCATTGCAATGTGTGACCACACATTGTTGGAAACATCTATACACGCAGTAGGACAAACTGGGTACACCGTACCTGAGGTGCATGCCCTAGCCTGTCCACAGTCGGCTGTCACAACACAATCTACCTACATCTACCCAGTCCACCCTAGCCAATAGTTGCTAGAGTACCAACCTGACATCCTCCCAGCCATCACTCCCCCATGTGGAAGGGGCATAACATTGGTAGGCAGTGATGGGGGGGGGGGGATGTGTGAATGTCCGTGTATGCCTCACCACCCCAGACCCCGCACCCTAGGCACCTGCCTACCTGCACAGTGGATGGCCTGGGACTGCACACTACTAGCACTGACAGCATATGCTCATGTCAGCATGGCAGGGGTATGTGTGTGTTGGTGCTGGAGGGGGCAGTATCACCTGCCTGCAGTGCACCTAGGCTATGCCCTGTACCAGTACATGGTGTGCAGTGCAACAGAAAAGGTCTGGCTGAGGAACAGTAAAGGTAGTCCCAGTGAGTGCTGTGCTTGTGTGGTGCAGTACACACAGCCAGTGTGTCTCAGAGCAAAGGGTCACAAGTTCAGGTCCCAGCTGTGGATCCTGCAGAGCATGTCCCCATATTTTACTCTACAATGCAGATACAACATCAACATGCAAACCCCAATGCAGCGTCAAACAGGGGTACAAACACCCACTCACACAGGCTCCGCTATCCAAAGCCTCATGGAGAGTCAGGATGTTGGCCCCAGCACGGAGCTGCAGTTATCACCAGAGCACTACTACTACCTCCTGCACAGCTTAGCAATGTTGGCACTGTGATCAGGACCAGTGTGGCGGGCAGGGTTGCCAACCACCCCTATCTCTGCACAATGCTGCAATAGGAGTGTGTGTGTGTATGTCTATCCATTATTTTGTGGCTGCCCTCACTTCACTAGGCCCACAATGTCCCACTGTTACCAGCGCTAGCCTGCATATGTGCATAATCAGGAACAAGGTATTATGGGTATGGCCTGGACAGGGCGGATTGGCCAGGATGCCTCTGAACAGGGTGTAGGGAAATGGCTGGGACACTGTAGTGCCTGACCACCACCTGCATGGACAGTGTGGCCACAGCATGTCATGCTGGGAGGTCAGTCTCACTCTGACCAAGCAGTGACCATGGAATGTCTATGTTCCCACATAGTGCTCTACACTATCTGTCTCCAATGATATCTGTGTGTCCCCAGTGTTGGGACCCAATCACTGAGATATCTGCTTGGTGGTTGTGCTGTATATCCCACCTCTTGGTGCACATAGTTCCTCTGTGAGTATGGACTGACTAGTGAACTGTCTGCAATTAGTCTGTGCATGGTTGGAACACTCTGTAGGGTTCTGCTGGTGAATGTCAGACTGTGGTGTGGGGCAGTTGAGGTTTTCCAGGCCACCCCCAGCATTACTGCTGGTCTTTCACTGTCCCAGTCACAAGTATATTGGTCTACCAGCCCTGGAGAGCTGTCCCAGCAGGATGGGGGTTGCTGGTCCTACAGCCATTCTTCAGCGCTTAGACACCTATCTCTCCATTTCCTCACCTACAAAAAGGGTGATTGTGGGCCCTTTGGGGTATATAGTGTATACCACTTTGATCTGTAGAGGCACTGCTACATAACCCTCATGCAAGTCTAGACCCCCCTCTGCCCTGATAACAGGTGCCCATGGCAGCCAGACCTTAACACTGGGTGTGCACTAATCTGGGTGGTGTCTGGTCACAAAGGGCCACATGTGACTGCAGAATACAGATACACTGAAAGGAACACCTGTCACACACTGGTAGTGATGGGGATGTACCTGAAATTAGTGTTTTCCTAGTGCAGTCAAAGTCTATCTCACTTGATATTGGGTTCCATGGCTTATATCAGCTCTGGGAGATATGAAACAAGCACTACAATAAAGTAAATGCTGCTATAAGTTCTGACTTCCATTGGATAAAGACTTATTTAATAGTTTTCTTGCAAAATATCAGAGTAGTAGGCATTTGTATTTCAGGCTTGTTTGGGCTTCTAAATAAAATGTGTATACAAATTACTTGTTTGCATGTACTGATTACTCCAGATAGCATATTCTGACTCCCAAGATCTCTAACCTTCAAGCAGATCTCTCCACAGAATTTGTGATTCTTGTTGTACCCTGTGGGTAGGGTTTAAGCTCCAACAACATCAAAGAAGCTGGACCAGCATGTCTGTATCATTTATTTTATCTTCAGAACCTGGTGCATTCAACTTCCAACAGCATCATCCTACGCTTTATATCTGATATGTTTTTCCTTTCCTCTGCCTGAACACTCCTAGGTTTCTGCTTAAACCACCATAGCTGCTCAGGCATAGCCAATGCCACTAAGCCAGGCTAAGTATCACTTTATTCTCAAGCAAATCTCATGCACAGTTCTGTACTCTCCAGATCAGTTAGATTCCAGCTCAGTTACCAGTCAACACGCACAGTTCAGAAAACAAAGAGGCAAACATTTTACTTTTAAATAAACCTGGCTAGAGTTTCTGCTGAGTTCTACTTGTGCCAAGTATTTCAATCACTTGAAAAATATTTTCCCTATTGGAGACAAGGTAAAAGACTAATTATGCTAACTACCCTCGGCAGCGCAACAGATGCCAATGCTGTCCATCTCCCATTGGCATTAAAACAAGAACAAAAATCAAACATTTCTTGCTTCAAATTCCAGGAGCAGGAAAAACAAATGTTCCAGAATATGAGTTTTGCTGCTCTTTCAGTCTCATGTTTTCTTCTCATGGGATAATGAAATCCTCCTCACAAGATGAGTAAAACTCTCCCTCTGGCTACAAACCAGAGCAATCTCCCAGTCTGGCTCCATCCATTGACCCAGTTCCTGAGTTTAGTCTCAAAAACTCCTGGGAGGTATAATCCCTGCTGGAGGCCATATTAGATTACAGCTTCTTCCCATATTTAAAGCGGCTCCAACCTTTTACCACCAGATTTCTTACAGATACAGTAAATTTTCCTACAACTCTCAATATTTATTCATCCCATCTGCTCACCACATATTGTTCTCTTCTTTTTATGTGGACATTCTTACCAGGTGAGAGTTTAGAAAACTAGGGAGTATGTTTACTAAAGAGCGTCAAGGGCACAGAGATTTTTATTATTAATAAAACATTTTGAAACCTTAAAAAAAAGGGTGCACCAGTTAGCAATGGCAGCTAAGGGTGTTATCGTGTGGTAAAGGCCATGGCGGGAAGTAGGCGTTCCTGCGTTAAAGTCATTTGGCTCCACTTATTGGGCACTAACAGGACACCGGGTGTTAAGATGCCCAGCATGGTTTCAGCAGTCACCCTGAATGTGTGGAAGGGCACACATCCCTGGTCACCAGAGCAAGTCCTGCAATAGATGGACTTTCCAGGTTCCGGAGCAGATCTATATCACTGCCATTGTGCTGCAGGTAGTGTCTGCAGTGTGTGATGCTAATCACTTTGTATTCTGTACAACTGCAGCATGCTGGAGTGGCTTCTATAATCTGGGTCTTGAGTCCTGCTCCTCTTAGCCAGGGACTGACCTATGACATCTCATGTCAGTTCCTAAGGTTGTGGCAGCTGTTTCTAAGGAACCAGAATGCGGTGAAAGTTGTTTAGGCAGGAAAGGGGAGGGGGCAGAAGGGCCTACCAAGCCATAGTTGGCAGCAGTCCAAGAACAGCTGCTACCCTCTCATTCTGGGAATTCCAATCAACTAGATTAATCACAGGCAGCCTTCAGCTAGTTAGTAACAATGTCCTGGGCCAGCCATTCCCATGCTATCTGTGTCTAGTCTGCTAGTCACCTCACGCTGCATATGCACATAGCCACAATAAATACATCAGCTGTGATCAAACAGCACAGACAACCAACAGACCATCTAATGACTACATAACCATAAAAGAAACAGCCCACATATCACTACAACTTGACTCTATATAAACAGCTCTTGGCAGTCAGCATTGAACCTAGCTCCATGCTTGTACTCACATATAATGTCATGTTCCTAGCCAGGGACATTCCGAATCTGGACAGTGCAGCGCATGTACTCTGCCATGCTGCAGACGCATTGCCCTCCCCCCCCCCACCCCCAGAATGTATGAAAGCATGGCAGGGCGGACTTGGGGTTTGATGTTGGAACACTTGCTGGTGACATGATACCATAGCTTTCCTCTTTATACTCTAACACCATACTTGTGACTGTCACACTTGGTGCCCATGGGGAGCCAGTGAGGCTGTCATGCACATCTTCTGATGTAACACATGCAGACGCTGAGTAGGTCCGCATAGGTTCTGGCCATGTGAATATAGGCTTTGGCCAGCAATGCCACCTACAAAGGGCACATTCTAAACATGTATGGTTCTATTCCCTGCACCCCTACCCCCACTCCAACATTCACCTCTAGCCTCTGCCTTCCCATATTGTGGTAGCCAGGTAGCCTACACCTATAGCCAGGTAGCCTATAACTATAGACTAGGCCATAAGCCTTAACCTGGAAAATGACAGGCCTCAGAATTCAGTAGTGCTGAAGACATAAAATTAAAAAGACAGAATTGAATATTACTTTAGAATGAAATGCTGCTATAGCAGAGTTTGCACAAAGTGAATACAATGCCTGTATGTTAAATCGTTACTTCAGAATTGTTACTTACACATTTTAGGAGCCAGATATGACCTTGATGAAGGAAAGTAACCAGGTTTGAACCATGCCATTGTTCAGCTAGCTAGAGAAAGCAGAGCAAAGGGCATAGATCCTGATTGGTCAAATTTAGGGAAATGTCAGACCAATAGAAAGTTTGTAGAAATTAGCATAAGACCAATAGAATGTTTTCATGTATCAAAATGTTTTAGCCGTATAAAATGAACATGTTTCCGCTAAAGCGGGGCTCTGTCACTTTTAGACTGCCATGTATACAATAAACTGGCTTGAAACTTGATAAAGACTCCTGGTATAATTGGTTTGCTGAATGCTACATATTCTTGGTGCGTTGGCCGGGAAGGTGTAGTGGTAGAGAGTGATCAAACTGATTTGCCACGAAATTCGCCTCAAGGTTTGGCCTGGTTGGGACCGCGTCTGACTGACGTGTGAATTCTCAGGTGCCAACCGGTCCATTGAATCGGAGAGGGTTCTAGCCTCAGCGGGCGTTGGGTCCGGCTCGGCCAACACCTTCAAACCCAAGGAGGGGAGTCCAGGCTTCAACCCATGCGCTGGCTTGGGGGATGGGTACCAGATCTGTGTGAGTACAGAGTTTTTATATTATTAAGTCAGACAGTACTGGAACCTGGAACCATATGGTAATGGGAAAAATGGTAAAAGGACACTGATCACGTCCGGAGCGGTCCGAGTACTCTTGCTAGGGCTATTAAGAGCGCAAGAGGAAACCACTGACTCTTTCTGGTAATAAAATCATGATTAATGGTAATGGTAAAATTTTTGGTAAGCCTAGATAGTCAGGATTGGGCTTTTGGGAAATGCAATTGTGTTTGTATGAAAGATGTGTAAGTGAGAGGTCTTGACAAGACCAAGCGAGAGTGGACTCTGGACTAGCGCAGTTCTTAGCCGGGCGACCGCGTCTAAGTCGCGAAACAGAGGAAGTGATTGTTGTTTGTGTCCCTATCTGTCTCCAGAGCTGTGAGGACCCCTTACCTCACAGTTCAACCTCCCTCTCCTACTGTTTGAAGTAATAATTTGTTGTACGTGATTACGTAGTACAGACGCACCACATTACATGTAAAATGGGTGGGATAGAGTCTACACAAACTCCATTAGAAATCATGATCAAGAACTTTAATAAAGGGTTTACTGGGGATTATGGTATTACAATGTCTCCTAATAGAATGGCTGTGCTGTCTGAAAGAGAGTGGCCGTTAATAAACAGTGCATGGCCCCGTGAGGGTACTTTCAATGTGAGAATTATTTCTTCTGTGCATAAGAGTGTGAGAGAATGCTATCCAGATTACTTTCCTTACATAGACTCTTGGTTAGATATTTGTGAGAAGAAGCCACCCTGGATACGGCAGTATTATGAGTTGAGAAAAATTATGCTAGCGAGAGGATTAGAGACAGCTAAACAGAAACCCGAGAAGGGGGGATTGCCTATATACTCTGCCCCAGAGTCTCCAGAAATTCTAACACGATCACTGCAGCAGCATGTTACCCTAGCGCTGCCCAGACCTAATGTGCCGTTTCTGCAATTGGGGGAAGGGCAGACTTCTCCGACTGAAAGTCCTAGCATTACTAGCATTTCAGAGGCACAGACAGCTACTGATAACGAAGCAGAGAGCACAGAATCCACAAGCATAGAATCTCCTGTAGCTATAGAAAGATTTGCTCAGAAAACATACGATTTAAGAAGTATTGGCGGTGCCAGTAAAAAAGTAAATCCCCTACGTCAGGTACCTTATTAGGGATGATCAGGGACAGATAGCTTTAGGACCCACCAGCCTGATTTACGTACCATTTTCTACAACTGATTTGTTAAATTGGAAAACACATTATGCATCCTATACTAGCAAGCCTCAAGATTTAACTGAATTAATGAGCAGTATTATGCAAACACACCAACCTACCTGGTCAGATTGTCGTCAGCTCTTGTCTACTTTATTTACTACTGAAGAAAGAGTGAGAATTGTGCAGGCATCCACTAAGTGGTTAGAAGAAAACTTTGTAGAACGAGCTAATTTAAATCCTCAACAGGCGGCACAGGCAGCATTTCCAAACGAAGATCCTGGATGGGATCCAAATAGTGAAAGGGGTGCGAGAGCTTTAACACAGTTTCGCCAAGCCCTATTACAGGGCCTAAAAAGGGGGGGCCAAAAAGCAATGAATATTGGAAAAGTAGCGGAAATAATACAAAGTCCAACTGAATCTCCTGCAGCTTTTTATGAGCGATTATCTGAAGCATATAGACTGTATACCCCATATGATCCAGCAGCCATGGAAAATTTGCGCATGGTAAATGCAGCTTTTGTAAGTCAATCCCAAGGGGATATTAAATGAAAATTGCAGAAAATGGATGGCTTTGCAGGTATGAATACAGCGCAATTGATGGAAGTTGCTCAAAAAGTATTTATAAACCGTGATAATGAAAGAGAGAGAGAATGTGAACGGAAAATGAAAAAGAAAGCAGATTTTTTAGCTACAGCATTGGTAGAACAGCGAGGGAGAAGTTTTTCCAACAGAAGAATGAGAGGGCGTGGAAGGAGTCGAAATAGCCTACCTCCACTAGGTGAGAACCAATGTGCCTATTGCAAGGAGGAGGGGCACTGGAGAAATGAGTGCCCGCAGAGAAACCCTGCCTCACAGAGGGGAGGAGGGAATTGGAGAAGAAGAGGGCGTATTCAGAATCAAGCAGGAACAGGCCAAATGCAGTTTCAGCAAAAAAGAGAAGAGGCTATTTAAGGAGCTGCAGTGGCAGAAACAGAATACAATAGTGATGAAGATTAGGACAGACCGGGCTCTGAGTTTATTCTAGGTCCCCAAGAGCCTATGGTCTGCATGAAGATAGGGGATCAATACATGAACTTTATGATAGATACAGGAGCTGAGCATTCAGTAGTAGCAAAACCAGTAGCTCCTTTATCTAAACGAACTGTTACTATTGTTGGAGCTACTGGGACAAAAGCAACTAAACCATTTTTACAGAATCGCATGTGTGAATTAGGAGGACAAAAGATAACACATCAATTTTTATACACACCAGAATGCCCTATTCCACTTTTAGGTCGAGATATGCTTGCTAAACTGCAAGCACAGATAACTTTCACTGAAGAGGGAGAAATGCAAATGTCTGTGAACACAAATCCCAAACCTGCAGGATTAATGACACTAACAGTTCCACGAGAAGAAGAATGGAGATTCTACAGCATTTTTCCTGTCAAGAAAGCAACTTCCACCTGGAGTATGGGCAGAAGATAATCCACCTGGCCTAGCAAAGAATATAGCCCCAATTCTTGTAACTCTCAAATCAGGAGCAGAACCTGTACATGTGAAGCAATATCCACTTCCACGACCAGCAATAGAAGGAATTCATATTCACTTGAAGAGATTATTGAAACATGGATTACTAAAAGAATGCCAATCATCATGGAATACTCCTTTACTTCCAATCAAGAAACTTGGAGGTGACTACAGGCCAGTACAAGATCTGAGAAGAGTTAATGATGCAATTGAAACTATACATCCAGTAGTACCAAATCCATACACACTGCTGGGATTAATTTATACTGAAGCTACTCACTTCACTGTTCTTGATTTAAAGGATGCCTTCTTCTGTATAAGGCTTGCCTCTGCCAGTCAGCTTTTATTTGCATTTGAATGGAGAGATCCAACAACAGGAAGAGGAGGCCAACTTACCTGGACAAGATTACCACAAGGATTCAAAAATTCACCAACAATCTTCAGTACTTCACTCAGCAAGGATTTATCAAGTTATCCAGTTATCCCAGGAGAGAGAATTCTTCAATACGTAGATGATTTGCTGATTGCCACCAACTCAGAAGAAGAATGTTTGCAAGCCACAAGTGAACTTCTACACCTCTTGAATGAAGCAGGATACAAGGTTTCTAGAGCAAAAGCACAGCTATGCCAAAAAGAAGTCAAATACTTAGGTTTCCAGCTATCCAATGGAACATGACGACTGGGACCAGAACGCAAAGAAGCAGTATGCAGCATTCCAATTCCAACTACCAGAAGACAGGTAAGAGCTTTTTTAGGTGCAGTAGGATACTGTCGAATATGGATACCTAACTTTGCTCTAATTGCAAAACCACTATATCAAGCCATCAAAGGACTGGAACAATCTCCATTAGAATGGGGACCTGAACAAGAAACAGCATTCAAGACTCTGAAAACAGCCTTGATGACATCACCAGCCCTTGGACTACCAGATGTACAGAAGCCATTTCATCTATATGTTCATGAGTCACAAGGAAATGCCTTAGGAGTGTTGACTCAGCCACTTGGATCTTGGCAGCGACCTGTAGCGTATCTATCTAAGCAATTGGACATTGTTGCAAAAGGATGGCCACCTTGTCTGAGAGCCATCGCAGCTACAGCACTTCTAGTAACTGAAGCAGACAAGCTCACTCTAGGACAAACTCTCTGTGTAATAGTGCCACATTCTGTTCAAACCCTCATGGACCACAAAGGAAATTACTGGTTCACCAACTCACGAATGCTAAAGTACCAGAGCATGTTGTGTGAAAATCCTCGATTGCAATTGATGGTCAGTCAGGCTTGAACCCAGCTACACTGTTACCAATTGGTACTGACCCTCCTGATCATGACTGCATAGAAGTCATGGATACTGTATTCTCAAGTCGACCAGACCTGACAGATGTACCTTTTGAAGATCCAGAACAAACTTTCTTCGTGGATGGAAGCAGTCTTGTAGTTAATGGACATCGTTGTGCTGGATATGCAGTAGTAACCCTGGATCTTGTAATTGAATCTTCAGCCCTAGCCTAGAAAGCAGAATTGATAGCACTCACAAGAGCACTAATACTGGGAAAAGGACTCTGTATAAATGTATACACAGATTCTAAGTATGCATTCACAACATTGCATGCTCATGGAGCCTTGTACAGAGAGCGGGGATTGATAACTTCAGGAGGAAAATCTATAAAATATGGCCCAGAGATATTGACATTGTTAGATGCTGTATGGGCCCCTGAGAAAGTTGCAGTTATGCACTGTCGAGGACATCAAGCAGGAAAAGGAGAAATGGCACAAGGGAACAGATTTGCAGATGCCTCTGCTCGTAAAGCAGCCATTACCGGACAGACTCTAACTCAGAATACTACAATTCAAGCAGTTCTATTTCCTGTACTTCTTAATTCATGGGATCCCAGATATACTACAAAAGAATTGGACTATTATTGTGAACAAGAAGGGGGAGTACTCAGAAATGGATGGATAGAACTTCCACCACAGGAAGGAAGTCAACCTCCTGGACAAATAGTGATTCCTGAAGCATTAAGTTTAGCCTTTGTTCAAGCATTTCATCAAGCAACACATTATGGAAAAACTGCAATGACAAAAGCTTTGAAACCTCATTTTTATATTTCTCTGTTGGGACCTTTGACAGCTTCAGTAGCTCGTCAATGTAAAACATGTGCCAAAAACAATGCCAAACAAGGTCCTAATCTACCAATAAGAATTCAATCAACAGGAGTTACTCCCATGAGTAATTTTCAAGTGGACTTTACTGAAATGCCAAAAGCAAATGGATACCGTTACTTGCTTGTTCTAGTGTGTACCTACTCTGGGTGGGTAGAAGCTTTTCCCACCAGAATTGAGAAAGCCAGAGAGGTCACTAAAGTCCTACTTCGTGAAATTGTTCCAAGATTTGGAAT
Organism: Ichthyophis bannanicus; assembly: GCA_033557465.1. NCBI lineage: Eukaryota > Metazoa > Chordata > Amphibia > Gymnophiona > Ichthyophiidae > Ichthyophis > Ichthyophis bannanicus. The sequence continues at coordinate 448,451,793 of CM066035.1, read as the reverse complement.
ACCATTAGTCATAGGGTCAGACAATGGGCCCTCATTTATATCCCAAGTAACTCAACAGTTAGCTAAAGCTCTACAGATACAATGGAAGTTACACACAGCATACAGACCTCAGAGTTCAGGGAAAGTAGAGCGAATGAATAGAACTCTGAAATCTCAATTGTCCAAACTTTGTCAGGAAACACATTTAAAATGGCCACAGGTACTTCCAATAGCTCTTTTAAGGATACGCTCAGCACCTACTAAGTCATTAGGACTTTCTCCCTATGAGATTTTGTATGGTAGACCTTCACCAATTGTCAAAGGGATCAAAGGGGTTATGAAGCAGATAGGATCTGATATTACTAGGCAAGAACTATTAGCACTAAGTTCTATTTTGCAGAATCTTCACAAATGGGTACAAGACCAATTACCCATCAACCTGACTGAACCGCTGCATCCTTACAAGCCTGGTACTTCGGTGTGGGTCAAAGACTGGAAGAAGACACCATTGGAACCATACTGGAGAGGACCATATGTCGTTATCCTGTCAACACCTACAGCAGTGAAAGTTGCAGAACTCGAACCCTGGATTCATCACAGCAGAGTGAAATCAGCAGCAGCTCCAGAACCAGACCAATGGACATCAGAACATGATCCAGAAGTTCCATTGCGGCTAACTTTGCGAAGACAAGCAAATTAAAAAATTCAGGAAATTTTTTAAAAGAGACTATGCCAATATAGAAATCCTGAATCCCAAGAAACTATTCGTTTATTCTGAAGAGATTATTATCAACAGAAAGAGACTGTATTATGGACTATATCATTTGAAAAATCTTTGTGCCATTTTTAATCAACAGTGCAAACTAAAAGGACTGTGTTTATTGAAATACGTTGGAATCTACAACTCTACACACCTACCAATGAAATTGGTAAGGTCATGTACAGCGGAAACTTGAGGATCTACAATCAACACTACACCTGTTGCATGTTACTGAGAGCAAAACAGGTCAACGTAAAGTAAAGAAGAAGAAGACTTTGTGGTCAAGAATTATCAACAGTTGCACTAGTTTTTCAAAGACTTGCACTAATTCTTCAGAGACTTTTTATCATGATTCTCTACTGTTTCATCTTGATAGCAGCCTTGAGATGCTTTGAACTGACTTTTGCCTTGCCACCCTGTGTTGCATGCATAACTACTACCCGTACTGGAGAAAAGATTACACAGACTTTGCTTTATCATACCTACTATACTTGTACAGGTATAGTAAGTCAATGCATATATAATGGCACGGAACTGAACATTTGCACAAAAGGAAAGAGCAGAACTTGTTTTCACCCACGACAGAATCCATCCTATTATGTGCTAAAAATACGATGGAATGATGAAGATGGAGCTCTTTTAAATGCTACTCAACAACTTGAAGACCCTACAAAACCTGCAGCTCTATACTTTGATGCTTGTGATGCCATAAACAGAAACTATAATCAGAAATGTGGGACTTGGGAGATAAATTATTATGATGATGATAAATATATGTGTCCTGAAGGAGCATATAAATGGGGAATATGTACTGGGGTACACTCTCCAACACATTATGGTAAACCTTCAAAAGCTGATTATTACTGTCCAAAATGGGAATGTGTATACTGTGCTCAGGGCCGGCCCGTCCATTGAGCAAGAATGTTTTTTGCACAGGGCCCCGCGTTTCAGGGGGCCCCGCGCAAAGAACATTCTGCTTTTTTTTTAAATTACATTTTAAAAAAAAACCTGTCTCTGGCTGCTGCCGCGCGTCCGTCGCAGCAGCGGCAGAATGCCGTGTCCCGCGGGGCCCCTTCTCCTCGTCGAGCCCTCTGCAAGGGCTTTCAGATTCGCGAAGGGAGAGTGCTCCCTCGCGTCTCTGTAAAGCCCGCAGGGGCTAATGGGAAATTTCCCATCTGTCCCTTTAGACGCGAGGGGCTGATGGGAAATTTCCCATTAGCCCCTGCGGGCTTTACAGAGACGCGAGGGAGCACTCTCCCTTCGCGAATCTGAAAGCCCTTGCAGAGGGCTCGACGAGGAGAGGGGGCCCCGCGGGACACGCCATTCTGCCGCTGCTGCGACGGACGCGGCAGCGGCAGCAGCTAGAGCCAGGTTTTTTTTTTTTTTTTAAATTTGCCGGAAGGGAAGGGACGGGAAGGGAAGGGAAGGGGGGGGCTGATGGAGGCTGTCTGGAAATGGGGTGTTGTGGGGTTAGGACTGGAAATGTGCACGGGGGGGAGATAGGACTGAAAATGTGCAAGGGGGGGAGTTAGGACTGGAAATGTGCAAGGGGGGGGTTAGGACTGGAAATGGGCTGGAGGGGGGGTTAGGACTGGAAATGGGCTAGGGGGGGTTAAGACTGCTAATGGGCTGGGGCTGATGGAGGCTGACTGGAAATGGGCTGGGGGGGGGTTAGGAATGGAATGGGGGTGGGGGGTTTAAGACTGCTAATGGGCTGGGGCTGATGGAGGCTGACTGGAAATGGGGTGAGGGGGGGATAGGATTGGAAATGGGCTGGGGGGGGGTTAGGACTGGAAATGGGCTAGGGGGGGTTAAGACTGCTAATGGGCTGGGGCTGATGGAGGCTGACTGGAAATGGGCTGGGGGGGGTTAGGACTGGGAATGGGCGGGGGGGGTTAGGACTGGTAATGGGGTGGGGGCTGATGGAGGCTGTCTGGAAATGGGGTGATGGGGGGGTTAGGACTGGAAATGGGCTGGGGGGGGTTAAGACTGGTAATGGGCAGGGGGTTTATGGATGCTTACAGGAAATGGGGTGATGGGGGGTTAGGACTGGAAATGGGCTGGGGGGGGTTAAGACTGGTAATTGGCGTTGGGCTGATGGGGGCGGTCTGGAAATAGGTGATGGGGGTTAGGATTGCTAATGGGCTATGGGGGGGGGTTAGGACTGCTAATGGGCTATGGGGGCGCTAGGACAGGAAAAGGGCTGATGGGGAGGGGTTAGGACTAGTAATGGGCTGTGGGCTGATGGGGGGGTTAGGACTGGCAATGGGCTATGGGGGCTGACTGGAAATGGGCTGATGGGGTTAAGACTGGAAGTGGGCTGATGGGGGGTTAGGACTGGTAATGGGTTATAGGGGGGGCTTAAACTGAAAATGGGTTGATGTGGGGCTAGGACTGGTAATGGGTTGGGGGATTGCTATGACTGGAAATGGACTGAGTGGACGGGGAGGCTTGAACTGCAAATAGCTGATGGGGAGGGAGCTTGGAATGGAAATGGGCTGTGAGGGAAGGGAGCTAGAACTGAAAATGGGCTAATGGAGCAGCTAGGATAGGACTGGAAATGGGCTGTTGGGGGGAGCTAAGATTGGAAATGGGCTGTGGTGGGGGCTTGAATTGAAATGGACTCATGGAGGGGCTAGAACTGGAAGTAGGCTCATGGGGGGGCTTGGACTGGAATTGGGCTGAGTGGAGGGGAGCTAGGATTTGACATGGGCTGATGGTGGGGCTAGGAAATGACTAGAAATGGGATGATGGGGGGCTAGGATTGGGAATGAGCTGATGAAGGGACTCAGACTGAAAATGGATGGGGGAGCTAGGACTGGAAATGGGTTGATGGGGGGCTAGGACTGGAAATGGGCTGATGCAGGGACTAGAAGGGAATGGATGCTGGGTGAGACTGGAACTAGAAGGGAGCTGATGTTGGGGGAGGATTAGAATGGGATGGGGCTGGGAGAGTAAAATGGAGAGGGGAAAAATATTTTGTGTGGGAGGGATGAAAAATCTACAATTGGCCGGGTATTGGGAGAGTAAGTGGGGATTGAGGATGGAGGGGTAAAATTTGTGTGGATGAAATAAGAATGAGGAAAGAGCAAAAGGATAAAGATTAGTATGTTAAAGCAGATGTAGAGAGAGAGGATGGAAAGAAAACTAGAAGAGAGAAGAAAGGACAAATGGAGAGTTAGCAGAAAACATGAAGAAACCAGAAGAAAGTGGCTGGAGCAATTGCAACTGAAAAAAAAATGCACACAAGGTAGAAATATATCTCTTTATTTTGAATTTATTAACTGGAATATGAAAGCTCTGGGAAATGTGCATCATTAACGTCTGCGCTTTGTTTGGTACAAGAGGAAATTGATTTATAGTTTTATTTCTACAGTGTTGTTGTACATTCCAAGTTTGGCTTTTGGGGTTCCCAGTTTAATTATTGCCTTCCTGTTTCTAAATTGCGATTCCTTGTTTGGTGATGGTCTATGTTCTGCATGTGTAACTGAGCTGAGGTATTCTGTTTATGTAATTCCTATTTGACATTGCCACTTGTTCTCTTTCCCCAGTATTCTCTGAAATGTACTGGTTTAATATTTGCAGTGTTTCCTTTTGATAGGTAGGGTCTGGTGCTTTGTGAGTCCTGGTAATGCTGTCAGGATACAGCGGGTTTGCTATGGGTTCTAAATGGGCAGCGTTTGTAGTAGTTCCTAATGTGCCTGGCGGTTGGCACTGGATTATAGTAATGTAGAAATCTTTTAGTCTTTCTTTATCCATACACTCATTAAGAGACATGTTTACTAAAAGTTAGTGTATGGTAACATTATGCAAATATTTATGCAAATAAGGCCACTTATGCAAATGAGGCCCCGCACCGAGTCTCCGCACATGGCCCCGCACCCCCCTTGGGCCGCCCCTGACTGTGCTACATGGTCAGGTAGCCCTACAGGACAGGAAGGAGATAATCATCATAAATCCTAGTCAATGGAAACAAGGATATAGATTTGGCTTACGCATAGCAGTGGGAGGATCAGATCCTGGAACTTTTGTATATATACAACTTAACACTAAAACTCATGTATCATCACCATATAGAATACACCATACATTCTATGAAGCTATGAAATCACAGTTTGAAGTTCCTCATGCCGCACAGAATTTGTTTCTTGAATTAGCTGGAGCCGTAGTAACCAGTCTCAATATAACTAATTGTTATTTCTGTGGAGGAACTAAAATGGGAGATCAATGGCCATGGGAAGCACAAGAATTAAATTTTTCTGTATCATATAATTATACAAATATTCATAAAGCTACAAGTGAATGGGTATTAGCTAACCCCATTGTAGGACGTCTATGTTTTGCACGTATTGGGCCACAATTTACTGCAAAGGTTGGACAGCTGGTCTGTCTCAGCCAGAAGTTTTATAATGCCTCAACGAAAAAGACGTCCTGGTGGTCAGGAATAAAAGATCCTGAACCCACCAATCCTCTAGTTATTTTTCCTGAACTTGCTAAGTTATGGGCAAATCTAGTATTACCTAATACCTGGCAAGCTCCACCAGGACTTTACTGGATTTGTGGAACTAGAGCATATGCTAAACTTCCTCCAGCTGGGGAGGAGCATGTGTATTGGGAACAATAAGACCGTCTTTCTTTCTTTTATCCACTGCCCAGGGAGAACAGCTAGGATACCCAATATACAGAACAAGACAGAAAAGAGAAGCCTTAAAAATAGGTCAATGGGACAAATGGGGTGGTATGGATGAGTGGCCACCTGAAAGAATTATTTCCTACTATGGACCTGCCACTTGGGAGCAAGATGGCACATGGGGATATCGTACCCCAGCTTATATGTTGAATAGAATTATACGTTTGCAAGCTGTTGTAGAAATAATAACTAATGAAACAAGTAGAGCATTAACGCTCTTAGCCAGGCAAAGTACTCAAATGCATACAGCTATATATCAAAATCGTTTAGCACTTGATTATTTACTAGCAGCTGAAGGAGGAGTATGTGGAAAATTGAATTTAACCAATTGTTGTTTACAAATAGATAATGAAGGTCATGTAGTAGAAGAAATTGCTGAACATATGCGCAAACAAACATACATACCAGTTCAAACCTGGCATGGACTAGAGTTAAATGGATGGTTTGGTTCTGTGTTCTCAATGTTTGGTGGCCTGAAAACACTTGCGGTAATTGCAGCACTAGTAGTAATAACATGTTTAATACTTCCATGCATTTTACCCTCTTCTTACGTAATATATCTACAATCATTGAGAATATTGTAGAAAGGAAGACGACAGCTAAGCTCCTAGCTATGAGACGGTATCAGCCTATACCACATAACATGGCAACAACTCAAGTATAAGTGATTTGTTTCTCACCCATCTTAACATTCTGGGTGAAAATAATCAAAGGGGGGAATGTGGTAGCCAGGTAGCCTACACCTATAGCCAGGTAGCCTATAACTATAGACTAGGCCATAAGCCTGAACCTGGAAAATGACAGGCCTCAGAATTCAGTAGTGCTGAAGACATAAAATTAAAAAGACAGAATTGAATATTACTTTAGAATGAAATGCTGCTATAGCAGAGTTTGCACAAAGTGAATACAATGCCTGTATGTTAAATCGTTACTTCAGAATTGTTACTTACACATTTTAGGAGCCAGATATGACCTTGATGAAGGAAAGTAACCAGGTTTGAACCATGCCATTGTTCAACTAGCTAGAGAAAGCAGAGCAAAGGGCATAGATCCTGATTGGTCAAATTTAGGGAAATGTCAGACCAATAGAAAGTTTGTAGAAATTAGCATAAGACCAATAGAATGTTTTCATGTATCAAAATGTTTTAGCCGTATAAAATGAACATGTTTCCGCTAAAGCGGGGCTCTGTCACTTTTAGACTGCCTTGTATACAATAAACTGGCTTGAACCTTGATAAAGACTCCTGGTATAATTGGTTTGGTGGCATTCAGCTGCTACAATATGGTGGTAGGCGATGCAGAGACCAACATGACATCCTGTACCACATTTCTGCAGGTGGAAATATGCATGTACCATTCAGAGGTCAGTGCCCCACTGTCACAATCAGATACACAGGCGCATTTGGGATAATAGATTATGTACTGCTGGATGCTTTGACTAATGATTAGTAGACAGTGTCAAGGTGGTGGATTATTGTGGTTTATTGTATGCAAATTTGCCTGATATGAACCTGCCTGTATGTGCATACATTGCATGGAGCACAGAGTCCCCCAGATTGCACTCTGTGACTGCAGCATGGGACAAGAGCAACCTGCAAGCAGATAAATCACAGAATCCTTCCAGTGTCATCAACTAAGTGAATGAATTGGATATTCACAGAGTCAGCTCTCCACTTCAGCCTAGTTCCTTATAGGCTGCAGTTGTGACAAGTGGGCTGACAGTGTTGCCACAGATACAGCTATTATGACAGTTGGCATTAGTCATAATTAGTCAGGCCTCTCACCTGTGCAAATGGGTGTGTCCTGAGGCCTGGAGGCTCAGTCAGAGGTGAGGGTTGCAACATGTACACATATGTGTCCCCCTGCTCAATCCGGTCAAATCAGCAGGCAGTTTGGGAGCTGCACAACAGTGTCATGTTGGGAGGTAAGTGTAGGGGAATGCTGTGGGGTAGGGCCTTGATGATGGTGTAACTGGGAATACATTACGGCGTCACAATCACAGGTTGCAACTATTTACTGCAAACTAACCTCCTGCTTGTAAATGGTGTCTCACACAGTATATGGGGTTGTTGTATAACTGATCTGCAGCATGTTGTATGAACAGCCATAAAGCCTGGGCACCACCTGCATGTACAGTGCATAGCTGAAGCTTACACTACTCTGTAGACACACACAGACACACACACATACATATGACCCCACTGTCCAAAAGTGGTACAGGTTGGCATTCTTACCTGTTCCTTAGGCCTTCTTTGGTGCTCCACCATTGTAAATGTCTTCTCAGTGGGTATGTGGTAGGCTATGGCCTAGAATAGCCTATAAACATATGTAAACGTATGAGAGGCCTGTAAGCTAGGCCTGAGTCCCAGCCCCCACCTAAGAATAAGAATGCTGAGAAAGACCAAAGTCAGAATAAGTTAGAGAAACTGCTTTAAACTGCTTTTTGATAAGGTTGTATAAGTCCTTTGTTGAATATACTATACTGATGACAGACATGTACCAGTGCTCTGTATTCACACATTTTCTAAGCTAAGCAGTGACCTTGTAGGAGAAAAGTATCAAAGTTTAGAACTGTGCCTTTGTTAGAGAGTTCTGAGCAGGGGGAACAGAGTACTGGGCCCACAGAAAGATCCTAATTGGATGGGTGCAAGGGTCAGTAGGACCAATAACAAGTTTGCCTGTATTAAACTGAAGAAGAAAGGTATAAAAGGTGTTGTTTACTGGACTCCATTGCTCAGACCATTTTGATTGTGACATTGCCTGAGACTGTGCACAATAAATTGGCTTGGATCTTCGAACTGACTCCTGGTTTTATTCATTGCGTGCACTTCGCTGCAACAGGTAGGCGCTGTTAGCACACTTTACAATGCTCGGGTGCTGTCAACGCCCACTCAGTGTGCCGGTGCTATTAGTGTCCTCAGCCATCCAGCCATAGGTGGTGCAGCTTCTCTGTGTGGCAGCTGAGTGTGTGGACTGTTGCTGGATGAAATGTTGAAAGATGTACATGCTGATACAGTTTTGGAAACATAGGATAAAGTTAACATACATTGGACTTACTCTCAAACACACACTGGCCATGTGTTTGAAGCCACAGAGCAGCACTGTGGCGTCACTAATCCATATGTAGATAAGTGGTCATTGTCAGGATGCATGCATGCATGTGTTAGGGTATGCCTATGTCTTCTTAGATCTCTGCAGCCTCTCTGCCATACTTATCTGACAAAGTATGTTCGGCAGGTGTGGGAGAGGGACATCTTGTTAGGTCTGTAAGTTGCACTCCCTTGCTATGCAGCGCGTTCAACTGACATTCATGTCTTACATATGAGATTGGTCCAGTCCAAGGGGCAGGCCATGATACATGAGGACACACATTGCCGACCATGGGTGCACTAGCAGAATGACCAACACCCATTTCCTGGTGTGTGCTTGTGAGGCAGTCATGGCATAATCTCATATTTGGTAAACCCACATAGCTTATTTGGATTCATATGTGGCTCAAATGGTTGACTAAGTACCTATTTATGGAGGGGTCACCAATTCATGCACAGATTGTGGTCATCATTTGGCAGGTGAGGGGGAAGCATGGGAATTTTTCCTCTGACATGGGCTGTCACTATATTGTATACTATTCCTACTTCAGTGGCATATTTTTCCCCCACATGCACCTATCAACTCAATATTTATTTATTTATTTTATTTATCCATTCTTATATACCGCGCTATTCAAAATCAGTGCGGTTTACATAAAACATAACATTTGCATTACATCGGAACAGTGATATCAATGCTTACATTGTAACAGGGAAATCAACTTGGATTGAACGGGGAGGAGGTGACTAATAAGCTATTGACAGGGTTAAATAGCAGAGTTAAAATAGGAGTATTAACTATTTACATATTTACAGGATGGAATTAAATAGTGTAGGAATGTGGAGACAGTGAGATGTACCCGACATGATGGGTAGGTATATTCTTAGTTATGAGGCAGGTTGTGAGAGTAAGGAATGGATGATAGAATGTTAGTGTGGAGGGGGGTTAATGAGGTGGGAGAAATGAAGGAGGAATAAATGATGCTTTAAAGCTTTTCTGAATTGGGGAAGGTCCCTAATTGCTCGGAGGTGTGGGGGGAGGCTGTTCCAGATTCTTGGGGCATAGAATTAAAAGGAATGAGGTGGGACTTAGGGTGGTTTATCACAAACCCCAGACACTGTAGGACACTAATGGTGCAGGCTGTGGCCTATTGCACCTCGGTTTCTGTGTCTCCCTTTACGAGCCAGTTGTCCATATATAGGAAGATGAAGGCCCCTTGGAGACGGAGGTAGGCGGCCATCACTGCCAGGCATTTGGTGAAGACTCTCAGTGCAAAGGGTAGTACTCTATACTGGTAGTGGTCACCCACGACCATGAATCTTAGGTACTGCCTGTGGCTTGTGTGAATGAGAATGTGTGTATAAGCATCCTTTAGGTCTAAGGAGCATAGCTAATCTCCCTGCTGGATGTAAGGCAGCAACATGCTTTATCATCTATATGACATTATGGTATACTTCCCCATCAAGAATGACAACCCAAACCTGACTCCCATAACCAAGTGCTTAGAAGACATGATTACTTGGCTCTCCAACAATTCACTTTCTGTCAATGGGTAAACGTCTGTCTGGAACGGGTAAACGTAGATCGATTGTTTACGTTATCAGAATATAGAAAGACTAGGGGACATGCAATGAAGCTACAGGGTAAACTATTTAAGACTGATAAAAGAAAATATTTTTTCACTCAACATGTAATCAAACTCTGGAATTTGTTACCAGAGGATGTAGTAAAGGCTGTTAGTGTAGCTGGGTTTAAAAAAGGTTTGGGCAAGTTCCTGGAGGAAGGGTCCATAAACCATTATTAAGAAGGGACCCAGGATATCAATGCTTGACCCAGTACAAGCACTGTGGAACCTGTCTCTTTTGGGGGAACTGCTAGGTACGTATGACCTAGATTGGCCACTGTTGGAAACAGGATACTGGGCTTGATGGACCTTGGTATGACCCAGTATGGCATATCTTATGTTCTTATGTTATATGTTCTTATGTAAGACAGAAGCGATGTATATCACTAGAAACTCATCCTTTTCGCCACCGCAAACTATTGCTGTTCATGATAAATTGATTGCAGTAAAAAAAAGAAGTAAAGTAGGTGTCATTCTGCATGAAAATCTGTCTTTACGTACGCACATTCTTAAAACTGTATCCAAAGCGCATCACAGGTTAAAAATCATTCGTCGACTAAAACCTATTCTGAGCAATGATCATTTCTGTACTGTGTGCCAATCAATAATTATTCCTATCATAGACTATGCTGATTCAATTTATCAGGGTCTTCTAATACAGTCCCTCTACAACTGGTCCAAAATACAGCAGCCAGGATTATTATGAGTACATCTAGGAAAGAGCATATAACTCCTATACTTTAACAACTACACTGGCTTCCCATCATCTCACATGTACGATATAAAGCAGCACTTATTATCCACCGAATCTATTACAATACCTCTGCTGCAGTCCTTCAAAGCTTATTAGTCAAGGATCAGAGTATAAGGCCTAGGCGTTCCAACATGTTAAACAGGCTCATTACACCTGCTGAATTTCAACGATCTAATCAGTCTACTGTCAAAAGAGCCCCTTCACTTGCTGCTACTGCTATGTGGAACTCTCTTTCTGATCATCTACAAGGGATATAAAAGACTTCCGTTTAATGTTAAAAACATTTTTGTTTATGAATTACTATGTTTTTTCTTAGTGATTTATTCTATTGTTATATTTTTCTAATTTTCCTAATTTTTTATTGTTAATGTCTTTCCCTTTTAATTTTCCAATTTTGCCCTTTTTACCAAATTTTTATTACTACTATTTGTTTCTATTGTAAACCACTTTGACTGAAGGATAAGTAAGGTGGTATATAAATATGGATAAATAAATAAAATGTTCTAAGGAAGAGCATCTTGAACTTCTCCTGCACCAGGAACTGTTCAGGTTTCGCAAGTCTAGGATAGGCCTTAAGCACCCTGTTCTTTTTGGGACCAGAACGTATCGGGTGTAGAACCCCTTGCCCCTGAGGTCATGCGGTACTAGTTCCACAGCTCTGTCTGTGAGGAGCCTGCGAGTTCCTGTAATAGAAGGGCCTAGTGCAGAGGACTCAGAGAAGGCTCTCTTGGAAAGAAAGGGGGAGGGGGCATCTGGTCCACGTGAAGTAGATAGACTTCTGTGACTACTTGGAGTGCCCAAGCATCAGTGGTGATAGCAGGCCACCGATGGGCAAAATGTACCAGACGTCTCCCTGTTGGTAGCTGCTCCCCCAAAGGTGGAGAGACTTTGCTCAGGGAGTCAAAAACCCATCCCTGACTGGGCAGAAGCAGGGGTCTGGGGCTTGGAGCCCTTAGACTTGCGAGGGCTCTGACCTGCTCCCTTGCTCTGGTGACCCTACTGTGGGATCTGGGGAACCTGTTAGTGGGGGTAGTTTTGGTAAGGTTGGCTCTCTCTCTGGAATGGGGGCCTGTTCCCTGATGGTTTCTTCTTAGGGAGGGTGGAAGTTTTCCCTGGAGAGCAGAGTCCTTGTGAGGTACTCTGTCTCGATCTCCACCATCTTCTCCTCCATCAGCTTGCCGAATAGGTTTTCACTGAGGCAGGGGATGTCGAGGAGCTTCTCTTAGATCCACAGCTCGAGGTCCGATGTCTGGAGCCAGGGCTGGTGTCAAGCGCAGATACCTGCGGTGGCTACCCTCACGTTTGACTCTGGCCGTCGTAGGCAGCTCGAGACATGTACTTCCCTGGCGCACTTCGTGAGGGTTTGGAACTGCTGGAGATGATCCCCTCTGAGGCCTGCTGAAAAACCTGCGAGTTCCTTGGTCAGGTCCCAAAGATACATGCCGATATACAGCTGGTAGGCTTGTATTTGGCAGGCCAGCATCGAGTCCTGGTAGCATTTGCAGCCAAGGGCATCGAGAGCGTGGGACTCCCTACCTGGAGGCACAGAAGAGTGTGTCTTCTCATTCTTCTGCCGGCGCACAGTCGATTCCACCACCATGGAGGTGTATGGCATTGCGACTTTTGGAAGCCAGAATCCCGCTGAACTCAGTACATGGTGTCCAGGCATCAGCTAACTATGGGTACCGACACAGATGTCTCCGACATATGAAGGAGGAGGAGCCACCGAAGGATGGCAGGGACAGGAACCATCAGGGGCTCCTTGAGTGGGGCCTCATATTGGAGGATTTTGAGTTCCTCCATACGAGCATCTTCCTCAGACTCCGTGTTGAAGGACAAAGACTTAGACAATTCTAGATAAACTCAAGAAATGTATTTATATGTGTGTTTTTTATACTGCAATATCTTGTAATTAAAGCAGCTTACAGTTGAAACAACAGATACATTGAACATTTTAACTTGAATGATGTGTCCTCGGGCAGGGACAGATGCCGCAATGTCAGGGGAGACGGGTCCGATGGGAGATCGCGGTGCTTCTGCATCTAAAGGGATGCCTTGTCCTCAGACTCCCAGTCGGGAGTAGTCAGTGGAGGACTCAGCGGTTCAGGACCCAGGTCGGAGACCTGCAGTGGCTATGTGGCCGGAGCCATGAGCACGCACCAGGGAGGATCTCACTCCCAAGGAGTGGGAGCGAGCTCAGAGACCGTCGCAGAGGATCGACTCAAGGCTTCAGGCTCACAAGGATCAGTTCCCCGTTTGGGGGAGTCCTTGGTGATGATATCCCTGCAGTGCCAGGCATAGGCGCCTGCTGCATGGCAAGGAAGGCAGTGAGACTATGCTCCTGCGCCATTATCCTGGTTTCCCATGTGGGAGTGGCAGCTTTCGATAGACACCAGGGTCAGCAGGTCTGGTGTCGTGAGGAGAGGGAGTCCTCGATGAGACAGACCTCGGGAGTCCGGGATCTGTCACTGGAAGCCTCCGCGTCAGTTCAGGGAATTTTGGCTGGCTGCTCCTGCTAAGACTCCTCGAGTTCCCTCCATGGGCTGCGGGACCTGGCACGGGACTTACCCGATGTGTCAAATTCTCAGGATGAGGTTCTTTATGTGCAGGTGGGGAGCATCCTGGTCCCAGGGCTAGCCCTTCCACTCTGTAAACTAGCCAAGTGCCAGGTACAAAGATCATTGTGGACAGCATACCCTCAGATCCCTTCCTCCCTGGCATCATGGCACAGCTGCTGCAGGCATCCTTATTGAAGTTGCATGTATGCTGCTAGGCACACCTTGCCGCTCTTCGTGTCCCATTGGGACATCCATCCCCGCTATTCATGTCTCAAATTAACCCCCTAGATATTTAGAGTTGGTTTTAACATATCTAGCTGTTAATGATTAGCAATACATTTAAAGAAAAGGGAAGCTTTATTGGTGACAAAGCACTCTTTGACTGATGTCCCAGTGTATTTGATGCTTCTAGATGTTACAAGACAGGTTGATGGCCTAAAAACACCCAAAGAGGAGCAGCACAGTACCTACATCTGCTGAAAGGTCCTCGGGTTCAACAGCAAGAAAGACAGGCTAGTGAGGACCGTCAAGTTGTGTGCCTGAAAGTTACAGTACTAGCACTGAGGACTTTTGTTCCAATATGAGAATCTTTGGCGAAGATTTGATGGAATGCTTGAAATGTGGTTGATTGATTTCTTTCATAATTTATATTCTGCTCTATCTCACAATTCCGATGGATTACATAAAAAACATACAGAATTAAATGAAATACAATACTTGTAAATACAATACTTAAAAACAATCAAACAAATTGGCACATAAAATAAAAATGATGAAGACGTAATGCATGATCCAATTTTGACACCAAATCTACATCTTAATCTAATAACAAAAAAAACAAAATTAAAAACATTTCAAACAATAAAAATCACCTGATTTTCTATCAATTTCTGCTCTAATTGAATCAATACATTGATAAGCACTATTTCAAGTCACCAAGGGGTATGTTTACTAAGCAGCAGTTCTGCTGTTTAGTAAACATACCCTTAAAAGTCTGTTGAATAAATGAGTTTTAAATTGCTTCTGAAAAAAAAGATAATGCCTTCCACAATGATGGCAGTAGTGTGCCTTCAAGTCAGTCCTGACTCCTGCAGTAATAAAATATGTATGTTTCCAAATTTCAGCCAAATAAAAATACTTTACAGAGGGAACAATAGGCAAGGTTGGAGTGGAGGAGTGGCCTACTGGCCTAGTGGTTGGGGCAAGGTACTTCAGGCTGGAAGGTTAGGGGTTCAAATCCCACTAGGGGACAGCAACCTTGGGCTGGAAGGACTGGGGTTTCTAGTCCCACAGGTGTTCCTTGTGGTCTTGGGCAAGTCACTTAACCCTCCATAGCCCATGTTCCCTGTAAAATAGTTATCTCCAAGTTATAACACCCTGTTCAATGTAATTTCAGTTTGTTCAATATAAACCACACTGATGCAGAATAGCACAGTATATAAGAGAATGTAAATAAATAAACAATGTGCCCTAAGATCACAATGATCATTGTAGGTATTATATCTTAATGGCATAACAGGTACTGAATGTTGTGTCATTAAATAATGCCTTGTACACAAGTGTCAATATATTAAATCATAATATTGGCAATCAGTGCAGAGGACTTAAGATAGAGCACCTACCATGATCATTATGATCTTAGGGCACATTTTTGCCTGTTATTCTTGAAGCATTTAGCTAAAGATCAGAGGATGTGCTGTGATAAAGAAGGTCCCAAAAGAAGTGCAGTGGGTACAATATGTGACAGCACTAGCTTTGAAAGCACAGGACATCAGAGGAAAAGCCAGTGATACAGCAGGTCAGCCTCTAAGCCTTAAAATGAAATGCTAATACTAGTGGCTGAAGATCAATAGACAACAAGTACGGTAATGAAAATTGTAAAAGAACTTTGTAGAGATAGTTTAAGGCTCATCAATATTCCCCCACCACCACACTGGGTTCACTTTTTCTTGCAGTTGGAATGTTTGGCATTATAGGCCAAAGTTCTTGGTAGAATACCCAGGTGTATAAACAGCATTAAGACAGGCTGGAAGGCCCAAAAACACTCAGAGAGGACCTGCATAGTTCATAGATTGGGTGTTTTGAGGCCTTGCAGCCAAAGAGGACTAGCACAGCAGTGAGACATAGCGGAAGGCCCTGAAAGACTTACTGTAAAGAGAACCAGTATAGCAGTTAGACATGCTGGAAGGTCCTAAAACACTCAAAGCTGACCAGTCCAACAGCAAGACAGACTGGAAGAGTCCAAACTGCAGGAGTGTAATAAGATCAACTAAGCTATGGGCCTGCAAGTTATAGTACTGGCACTGATGATCTTTGTCATAGTATGAGAACCATTGATGAAGATCTACCTGGCCAAGTAGAAGACCCAATGAAGTGCTTGTAATAAGATACAGAAGGATTTAAATAAAGCTCATAGGATGTGCTATGAAGAAGGCCCTAAAAGCAGTGGTAGTGGGCAAAAGGGTTAATAATACTGGTAGTGAGAGCCCAGGATAGCAGAGGAAGGGCCAATACAAAAGCAAGACAGTCTAAAACACCCAAAGACCCCAAAACAGAAGGAAGATAGACTGAAAAGAAAAAGCTAATGGCCCATACTTCCCAGGGTGCTGAAAGAACTGAAATATGAGATTGCAGACCTACTTTTAGTTATCTGTGAACTATCCTTAAAATAATCTGTAGTACTTGAGGATTGGAGAGTGGCCAATATAACATCAATTTTTTAAAAGGATTCCAGTAGTGATCCAGGAAACTACAGCCAATGAACTTGATGTCTGTACCAGACAAAATTGTAAAAAACACTATAAAGAACAAAATTGCTGAACATGTGGATAGTAATGGCTTAATGGCAGAAAGCCAACATGAATTTAGCCAAGGAAAGTCTTCACTCACTAATCTGTTATATTTTTTTGAAGGTGTGTATAAATAGGTAGATAAAGGAGAATCGGTTGATATAATGCATCTGGTTTTTCAGAAAGCCTTTAACAAGGTCCCACATGAGAGACTCTTGCAGAAATTAGAAAGCCATGGGATAGGAGGCAGTGTACTATTGTGGATTAGCAACTGATTAAAAGCTAGAAAATAAAGAATAGGGCTAAATGGACAATTTTCTCAATGGAGAAATGTGAATAGTGAATCTGTGCTAGGCACACTGCTTTTTAATATATTTATAAATGACCTGGAAATGGGAATAACAAGTGACATGTTCAAATTTGCAGATGACACAAAATTATTCAAAGTTGTTAAAACACAAGAGGATTGTGAAAAACTGCAAGAGGACCTTGATAAATTGGAAGACTGGACGTCCAAATGGCAGATGAAATTTAATGTGGACTAGTGCAAAGTTATGCACTTAAGAAAGAACAACCCAAACTATAGTTACATGATGCATGATTCCACATTTGGAATCACCACTCAGGAAAAGGATCCAAGCGTCATCATGGATAGTGTATTGAAACCTACTGCCAGTTTGCATCATGGCCAAAAAAGCAAATAATGTTAGGAATCATAAGGAAAGGACTAGAAAATAAAACCATAGATATTATAATGTCTCCGTACCCCTCCATGATGCTTCTGCACTTTGAATATTGTGTGCAATTCTGGTCACCATATCTTAAAAAGGATATAGCAGAACTGGAAAAGGTACAGAGCAGAGCGATCAAAATGGTGAAGGGGATGGAAGGATATCCTATGAGGGAAGGCTTAAAAGGTTAGGTCTGAGGGGAGATATGATAGAGGTCTATAAAATAATGAATGGAGTGGAACAGATAAGCTTAGATTGGTTGTTTACGCCTTTAAAAAGTAGGAAGATGAGGAGACATGCAATGAAACTACAAAATGACACATTTAAGACTAGAGAAAATATTTTTTCACTCAACGTGTAATCAAACTATGGAATTCAGTAACGTAGGATGTAGTAAAAGCTGTTAATATAGCTGGGTTCAAAACAGATTTAGATGAGTTCCTGGAGGAAAAGTCCATAAACCACTATTAAAGAGGAGTTGGGAAATCTACTACTTACCCTTGGGACAAGCAGCATGGAATGTGTATACCTTTAGGAACCTGGTGGGATACATGAGACCTGGAATGGCCACTGATAGAAATAGGATACCGGGCTTGATGCACTCTTGGTCTGATCCAGTATGACATATCTTATGTTCTTATGCTCCTATGATATTAGCCAAACCAAAATTAGAGTCAAATAATATACTGAGCATAAATGTTGGATGGCTGACCATGAGGGAATTCCCCCTCTCGCGGCTTGCCGTCCTATTTAATCAATATAGTGAAACACCACTAAAAGAATCCCCAGTCAAATATATGCATGAGAAAAAACACACTAATTCATGCCCCCACACAAGATATATTTTTGCCTTTTTTATTTTAGTTTTTTTACAATTAGAACGCAGAAAAAAACAAATTTGTTACTTATCTGCACTGTGTTGCTTTCAAATGAAGCCCATAATAAAGAATAAGAACTTCACAGTTGTAACTTCTTCGCAGCAACAATCGCACCGACAGCTGTAACTTCTTTGCAGCAGTAATCACACCAAACACAGCATTGCGTGTAGAGCAGCCAAACTTCCTATGCCCTGTTTCAACGCTCTAACAGCTGCGGAAAAAATGCAATTTTGTGATAGGTTTAAGTAGCATTTTTCCACTTCGCTCATTGGTTCTGTTTCATAATGTGGTATGTTTTTAACTGAGCTTTTTTCGGTGTTTGAAAAAGTTCTGGCATTTTTTTCCATAGCTGTTAGAGCGTTGAAACAGGGAATAGGAATTTTGGCTGCCCTAAACGCAGTGCTGTATTCGGTGTGATTACTGCTGCGAAGAAGTTACAACTGTCAGTGCGATTGTTGTTGCAAAATGTTTTTCTGCATTCTAATTGTAAAAAAACAAAAATAAAAAAGGCAAAAATATATCTTGTGTGGGGGCACGAATTAGTGTGCTTTTTCTCACCCATATATTAGACTGGGGATTCTTTTAGTGGTGTTTCACTATATTGTTTAAATAGGACAGCAAGCCACGAGAGGGGAAATTCCCTCATGGTCAGCCATCCAACATTTATGCTCAGTATATTATTTGACTCTAATTTTGGTTTGATATCTTTTCATTGATTCCGGTTATTTTTGGTACCTATGATATTATCAGCAGCCACTATCTATATACTGCTACAGCTGACTGCTGAGATTTTTAAATATCAGTTTATCTAAATCTTAGGTGGGAACGATTTCTTCCTAAGGCAGTTTCAAAGGAGTACGAAAATCTGTGTTCTCATAGTGGGGCAAAGTCAACAGGAATGGAAATTTGAAAAGAACTTTGAAGAGATATTAAGGTTCATTGACAGTCTTAGGCCAGTAGTGTCCCCCCTGCTATAGAACTGCAGGCTAAAGAAGGTGGTAAGACACTCAAAGAGGAGCAGCACAGCAACTAGATCTGCAGCAAGGCCCCAAAATATCTCTAGAGTACCAACATAACAGCAAGAGGCCATATGAACCCAGGCAGCAAAGGTGATCAACTAAGCTCTGTGCCTGCAAGTTAGAGTCCAGGTAGTAAGAACTTTGATTCTAGATCTCCTGAGCCTGGAAGAAGACTTGAAAAAGTGCTTGGAATAAGATACTGAAGGATTAAAATAAAGTTGCCAGGATTTGCTATGGTTAGAAGGCCCCAGAAGTAGTGGCAGTGAGTGGAAGGGGCAACATCACTGGCTGTTATTGCCTAGGACACAAGATGAATGGCCAATACAGCAGCAAGATGGGCCATAATGTCCAAAAACACCTGAAAAGAGGTAACACAGGAGTGAGGTAAGCTTTAAAGTCCCCAAATACATGAAGGGAGCCTGAAGATCTGCAGCAGAGGGGATGATATAATAATACTGAAAGAGGACAGCTAGACATAGGCCACCAGAGTTTTCAGAATCAACATTCTGAGTCCACCTTCCCTCAAACTGAAGAACCAGTATACACCCAAAGTGTCTGAAGTAGTGATCACTAGGAATCAAGGGGTAGTGATGGTTGCTAACACCTTTCTGAGAGATACAGAGGTGTCCATCTACTCATCAGGTATAATATCCAGTTTGTGTGCTGTCTGCCTGGTGCCAAAATACGAGACAGTACAGATAGTTTATCAAGATTCAACAAGCTTACTATCCAATGCTGCTCATCCATATTAGGACAAATTATACTGCTAGATACTCCTCTAAATGTATCAAGAGTGACTTCATGGCTCTGGAAGACAGGATGAAGCAAGACAGGTGGTGTTCTCCTCAAATCTCCTTGCAGAGGGTAAAGGTGGAAAGCAAAGAAGCTCATATCCTGGAAATGAATGCAGTGTTTGTGTGGCTGATGTCATTAACAGCATTTTTGCTCCATGGGCCATGGGATGATTTCCCAAGTACTGCTTAGCAGAGATGGTGTTCACCTATCAAAGAAGGGGCAAATGAATAGGCTTACACAGAAATCAGAACACATTTGCTAGAGGGAAAACAGCAGCAATTTGCATATATTCCTGGTTTTCTCTCTAACCTCTTTGCAACAGCTGCATTAATTTTAATAGTTAATGCTATTCTTACCTTGCCACCATGATTTTGAATGCTGAAAAAACATTTAAGAGAAAATTCTTACTGTTTTTCTAAAACTAGGAATTTTAAAGGTACTTTTATAAAGTCAAGCCTAGTTAATGCACATTTTCATGTGCCTATTTTATGTTTTTTTTATAAAGTCACATGTGCCTACTTGACTTTATATAATACTAGCATGGGCACAGAAGGGCACATTTATATTCAGGTGCTATGGCTTACCCAAACTTGAGCAAGCATGTGCAGAAGCTTGTGACGTTGTAATCTACTAGCCTAGTGGTTAGAGCAACTACTTAGCATACAGACAAGCAAGGGTTTGATTCCTACTGGCACACTTTGGGCAAGTCACATTACTCTCCATTGTCTCTGAAGAAAAGGCCTGGTAATCTACTTCCAGTGATACATTGCTAAGAAAACACAGAGGCAACTGGGTCAGCTGGAGTACTGACTTAACAGCACAAAAAAAAAATCTATTTCCATAAGTGCAGACTCTGTCTACAAATATGTGTGTAAATTAATGGCATTATAATCTACCTACATAAGTGCAGGCTCCATTTATACTCTGCCTTTGTTCATGCCCACAGTGAAAATCTGCACCATGAAACTTATGTGCTTAATTCCACACTAGTCAGTATTTTATAAGAGATAATTTATGTGCATTCTTGCAGCTAAAACTTGCCTGCTTCTTATACAATTATCCCCTTTATGTCTATCAAGACATCAGCTCCTATCAACCATGTTCATATCTCCGATTCAGCAAGAGGAAAGAAGAAAAGTACAGGGGCACAGACAACACTTATTAAAGGACTCCGAGGACGGAGATCTGAAATGATGGTGGGCAAATATTCTGAGCCACACCTTTTAATAGGGATGGAAGGGAAGGTTGTAAAGAAGGCCAGAGAGAGGGGGGGGGGGGATTTTCAAGGTTTCATCGTGGAGAAGGCCAGGGAATAGCTACAAGGCAGAGATGAATGATTCCAGCTATAGTAAGAAAAAAGCTGTGAGCCAGTATCAGTGAAAGGAGAAATGCATAAATTATGTTTATCACTGCAACTGCAATATGTTTAGAGAAAATGCTGCAGTGCAGGACTGTGTGTGTTATTCTAGCAGCGGTGGGGGAGAGGGTTACATTTAATAGCATATCAGCATTGCAGGAAGAAGCACTGCAAAAGCTGTATTTATTATCTCAGCTGCATTGTAAGAAGAAGCTGCAGGGCTGTGCCTGTTGTTACAAACAGCATGGAGTAGTAGCGCAGCTCAAGCTCTGCTTATCATTGGCAGTGGAACAGGTACTAAAGGCTACAGAAACTATGTCATTATTATAGCTGAAGTGTGTGAAAATGATCCCCAAGAAAGTTTGATAACATAACATAAAATTGTTCCTTCAAAATTGAATATTATAACGTAAGAACTTTATATCAACCCAAAAGAAATGCAGACATCATTCACGAAAGGCATTAGCATTCTGTAAATAAGGTTGGTGTTAGATATGCTAGGTTCCAGGACAGACATTAAGAAGGGGGGGGGGCTCCGATCCCCCTGCCACTACTACATAAAATTCAACTTAATATGGCTATTTTTAGGAAACAGACACACAAGAACAGATTTCTTAACAGTTTGACATCAAAAATGTGAACAGCCCATTTAGATGTAAAGTGGGCCTTCCTCTCTTTTTCTCTTTCCCTTACCCAGTCACTCTTTTGCTCTCCCTCCATTCCCAATCCTGTTATAGTCTGTATTAAATACAATGTCTCTTTAGATCAACTAAACAGTGGTATATTTCAACAAAAATATTAAACAGCAACATTGCATAGTGAATGACAACAGGTAAAGAGCAGCAAGGCCATCTAGTCTGTTAGGAAAGTGGGTATGGTTATACCTGATAAACCATGCAGACACCCTCCCTCCCCCTATGCCAGGTTAACCCTTCCTTTGATTTTAGGGTTGTAATTTTGGCTCTGTGCAGGTTATCTCCCCCACCCATACCTTTGAAGTTTGAAAATCATTTAAGTTTTGCTTTTAATGGAAATGTTCTATACTTTGATTCCAGTCTCTCGCTATGTAGGTATCTTCTGTGTTTATCCCTCCCCTTTTTGAATTCCTCTCACCAGGAAAGCATTCTGAAGGGCATCCACCACCCTGTCTGTGAAGTTATTTTTTTCCTCTAGTTCTACTGCTTTCTCATCTTTGGAAAAGGTTTGTTTATTAATACTTTTCAAGTGTTTAAGGGGCATGTTTACTAATATGCACTAACTGTTAGCACAGGGTTTACTGCACAGTAAACATGTCATGTTCATGGTTAATGCCGACATGTGCTAAAATTGCCATACCAATCGAGTAGCATGTGATTGGCAGGGACTGGATGGGTTGTGGGCAGAACGAGGGCATGGTTAGCAAAGGCATTTTGGGCATGCGTGAACTATGAAAGTAGTTGTTAGCATGGGTGCAAGAATGTTACCTCGATGTGTGGTGATAAGTGCAGTCCCATACTAGGTAGTGCATTTTTGCATGGTAATGCCACATTAATGACAGGGGGATGGATGCACATACCCCAAAAGTAAGCACTGGTGCTTAACATGCCCCTAAATGTCTGTTTCTCCCCTGTCCTACCTGTTCTCTATAGTATACATATTCAGGTTGTCAAGACTCTTTTTATATGTCTTCTGGCACAGCCCCCATACCATTACTCCAAGTGAGGTCTCACCAACAACGTATCACCTCTTTCTTTCTATTGGTTACATTCTTCTCCTGGTATAAATAGACAGAATCTATCCTGACCTCCCCTTAGCAAATTCATACTGGAAAAGGTCATGGCTTGGCTCTATACCAACTCATCCAAATTCAACTCTATTAAAACCACTGTCACCTGGAATTTTATTACTTAACAGGTGTATTTTTTATATTGCTTTATCACTTCAGTCAAGGTGGTTTACATTGTAACTTAAACTTGGCAATGCACATTAAACAGGGTCATTGAAAACTTGGATTTTTCTGAGGCAATGGAGGGCTAAGTGATTTGCCTGAGGTGTGCTTGTGGGAGTTGAACATTGTTTTTTTGGTTCCCAAGCCAGTGTGCTAACCATTAGGCTACTCCTCCACCCAATTGATGGCTCACTTTTACCACAATTTCTTCCTTGGAAGGTCTCTTGGTAATCCTTAAGTCTTCCTTTAGATATCTAAAAGTTCTATTCAACTCAAAACTCTCATTTACTCCTCAAATTAACCAAGTAGTCAAATTTTCTGTTTTTGCAGTTCATTGTTTGCTGTCTGTCTTTTTCTTGATTCTTTCTCACATTGGCTTTGGATTTTTTCACCCCCCAAATGCATCACTCTGCATTTCTTCACCTTAAAGCTAAACTGGAAAGTATTATATCATGCTTATAATTTTTGTAGATCACTTCTCATATTGTCTAAGCCCTCTGGAGTGTCCACTCTGTTGCAAATCTTTGTATCAAGATCCTTCTTATTGTTCTGCAATATTATTCACAAAGACATTTAATAGAACCAGTCCCAGAAATGACTTTCAGGCACTTTGCTACTCGCCTTTCTTTCTTTCAATTAAATTATATTTACCACCATCCTCTGTTGTCTGTCAATCAAACAATTTTTGAGGTAGTTCACCACCTTGGGCCCCAACTTTAAGCTGCTCAGTTTATTCATGAGCCTCTTCTGAGGAACCATACCAAATGCTTTGTTGAAATCTACGTAGACCATAGATGGTGCATGCCCTTGTTCTAGTTCTCTGGTCACCCAGTAGAATAAATCCATCAGGTTTGCTTGGCACACTCTGCTTTTGGCAAAATTAGGTTAGCTCAGATGATACAACCCATCGGATTGTAAAAATTTCACTATCCTTTCTTTCAGCAGAGAATTCATTATTTTCCCCACAAGCCTGTAGTTTTCAATCTCTTTTCTGTTACCACTTTTGTAAAGAGAGACCACATCAGCCCTTCTTCAATCCTTTAGAATGTCTCCTATCTTCAGGAACAATTCTGTAGAGGAATGACCAGAAACTCACTTCAGTATTCTAGGATGTATCTCATCTAGCCTCAAGACTTTGTCCACTTTTAGTTTTACAAGTTGTTCATAAAAATCTTGTTCTGTGAATGGCGTAGTATCTACTTCATTCCTATGCATATCTTTATCAATCATCTGTGATCTTTCCACAGGATTTTCTTCTCTGAACACCAAACAGACCATTTGTTTAGCATTTCCACTTTTCTTCATTATTTTTCACACATCAGTCCTCAGCATGTCAGACTTGTAATTTCCACCTCTGTCCTTCCTTCTCTCTTGTGCTTTTGCCAACCTGATTGTTTTCTTTGTCTCTTTCAACTTTATCTAGTATTATTTTATGTTTTATTCTTCTTATGATCTTCTGTATTTTGTAAATGTTATCTTTGTGCCTTTATTTTTGCAGCAACTTCTATGGAGAACCATATAGCTTTCCCTTTCCTCTTGCCTTTATTTGATTTCCTTACATAAAGATCTGCTGTCTTCTTTTATAGTTCCTTTCAGTTTAACTCACTGTCTTTTCCCTTCCTTTATCTACTCTTACCCTGTCAGTTACTCCATCATGTACTTCTTCATTTTACTGTCAGCATGTTTGAAATTCAGGACTTTGTGTTTGGTGTGTGTGGACTCTGCTTTTGCTTTTAGATCAAAACACATCATATGATGATCACTGCCACCCAAATAGACACCCATAGAGTTATTAGATGCACATTCTCCATTTGTGAGTATTATATCCAACATTTCTCTTCTCTGGTAGGTTCTGATGCCAATTGTCTGAGCAAAGGTTCTTGTAAGGCATCCACAATCTTTTTTACTTCTGTCCACTTTTACAGATGGGATACTCCAATCCACATCTAGTAGATTAAAGTCTCCTAGTATCATCTTTTTTTTCATTCTCACCTTTACAATATCATAGATCAGATCTCTGTCCACTTCTTCCATTTGAGTCAAATGTCTGTCCATTAAGAACATAAGAACATAAGATATGCCATACTGGGTCAGAAAAAGGTCCATCAAGCCCAGTATCCTGTTTCCAAAAGTGGCCAATCTAGGTCATACGTACCTAGCAGTTTCCCCAAAAGACACAGGTTCTATTGCCCTTCCCAAGCCCTCGTAAACCTGTCCCTTTTCCCTTATCCAGCTTTAGTGCCTCTACAAAGGATCATGAAGCATATCAACGCTCCTGACCAAGCAACCCCTCCATTCCCTCCTTACAAAAATGGTGAGAAGCCTCACCCAATCAAGCCCTGCAACTTTCCTCCTCCCTCCTCAATTCATAAAAATACACTCAATTTTCCCCCGCACTACTCCAACACACAGCAAAGCTGACACTGATCCTAAATCCATTCAAGAAGAATAACTGAACCATTACCATACCCATCATCTTTAAACCTGTCTCCATTTTCCCTTTACCTTTCCCAAGCCACCATTACAGTGTATTCCACAACCCCTCCTGCCCAGAGCCTGATCTCCCAAAAGGACATCTGGAATTTCCCAATGCTCCCTCGAATTCCTGAGAGGGAACAAGAATTTCATACTCCTGTTTGCAATAGACCCTCACCATGGCCCACCTAACATCAATATCCAACGAGGAATATTTTGGGGACACTCGATGCTGCCACTTCTGTTTTGTATATTGCTTAATCTATTGAGTACTATCATTTAACTCTTTGGGATATGGATCTAACCTTAATCCTAAAGAAGGTAGCAACCCAGAGTTTACATCACACTTACTATTTGTAGATGTCTTGAAGCTCTATGGTTCCAGTGACCAACAATCAATGGAACAGCTCTGTTTTGTGAAGGGAGGAGTGGTTCAGTGGTTGGGACAGGTTACCTCATGCTGGAAGGCCAGGGGTTCAATTCCTGCATAGGGACAAGCAACCTCAGGCCAGAGGGGCTGGGGTCTCTAGTCTCATGGCCACTCCTTGTGGCCTTGGGCAAGCCACTTAACCCTCCATTGCCTCAGGTACACTTAGATTGTGAGCCCTTTGGGCATATACACTGATTCTAAAGAGTACAGTATAAATAAATAAATTACATCAAGAGGACTTTTGGCCTTGACAAATCTTCTAAGGCAACCTTCCTTAGAGGAAATTGAGTAAAACTGAGAACATCACCCTTACTGAGGACAGTGCCATCAGGGAACTTGGAACAGGAAGGCATATAAAAATATCTTGGAGTAGAGGAAGGAATAACAATCAACAATCAAGCAAAAATTATTGAGAGAAAAGATCAGGAAAGAATATTAAAGGAAATTAAAATCATTATTGAAAGTGCTTTCACATCATGGAATAAGATACAAGTCATTAATCAGCTGGAAGTTTCTATACTTTCACACAGCTTTGACATTGTAGAGATGTTTAAAAACTGGATGTAAGAATAAGAAAACTTCTCCAGGCCGATGAGGTAATTTATAAGGACCAGTGTATGCCTAGACTGTATATATCAAGAGCCAAAGGAGGACTGGGCTTGATCAAAATTGATTATACATACAAAGCATATTTAACAGTGTCATGAGATCCACATGTGTAAAAACATGCTGAAATAGGAAACTAAACTTCTAGAGTCTGTCTCCTTAGTCAAAGCTGGAGAGGCATTCAGATGAATAAAAGGAATGAGTGAGAATCCACTAGCACACACAGGGAAGGAAACAACATAATTTACAAAACAAGAGGAAAGGTTCTTCAAAGAAATATATCAGCAAGCAAGGAAAACAAGTGGCAAATGCACAAATGCAGTGCAAAATACAGTACAAATTGTAGATGAAAACCAGACACGTGAATGGTTAAAGAGAGGTGAAATGAAACCGAAGGATGAGATATTGATAGTTGCAGCCCAAAACAGTGGATTATGAATGAGATGGTTCACAGCAAGCATAGAAAAAAACTAGCAAAACAGACATATATAGATTATCTAAGAAAGAACTGGAAATGGTTACTTATTTCATAGCTGGCAGCGAAGTTCTGATGGAATAAAATATCAATACATAAAAGCACAAACTGGTGGCATATCTCATCTTTTGGAAACTCTGTAAACACTACAACATTGCTGTTCCAGAAAAGCATTGGGATCATGACCCTAAAATAATTATGGTGAATGGAAAGTTTATGATCACCTAGAGAAAATCACCAGAATGGCTTTGATTATAAAGGTGTCAGTGACCAAAAAACTGCGGAAGAAAGCTACAGAGATTTTTCAATTATATTTCGAGCCACAGGCTTGATTAAGAGGAATTTCCAAGCACACCTTGCTACATCTTATGAACTTCAGAAGAAGGATCTTTTCAGTGCAAGGTAAGTATTACTCTGAGCATTAGCAGTAAATTGGAGAGACTGAGATCATACTCTATGTACCCTGGCTTAGAATTGAGGTTCATTACTATCATGGAATGTGCAAAACTAGCCCATTTGGAGAAATTGTGCCCTAGGAAAAATACCCTATTGTTTCTGCCCTGCTATAAGCATCATTCAAAATGACATTTTCTGACCTAAGGATAATCTATAGTCCCTTGTGTGGTAGAAGAGATTCATTTTCCTATAGACTATCTAATACTTAATACAGCAGGCTAAGAACCAGAAAGAACTGTGTTCAATTCCTTTTCCTATTCCCGTAGATGATCTTTGTGATCTTGGGCAGGCCACTACATCCCCCATTGGCTCAGGTACAAACTCTGATTGAATCCTTCTGAGGCATGAATTACCTCCTCACTTTGAATTTGGGTTGGGGGGGCCAATTAATCAAATCCAAAATCCAAAACTGATGCCATAAAAGTCTTTTAGGACAGGAAACATTTCCACTCCTCCCTGCACTGCTCATTCCACAGATGACAACTGTATTAGCAGAACCCGGCACTCTCCTTTTGTCTGACTTGCTCCATCCACCATAATTAGATTATTATTGATGATTATTAACTTGTAATTATGAAAATAAAGCTACAACTTTCAAAATACTGTCAGAGTCAGTGCAGTAGGTTGGAGCTGACAAGATGCTGTGCAAAAAGGCCACAGGGAACTTAGGAGAGGAAGTGTTTGAGCAACACATACTTGTATTGGAAGCTACTTTGTAACATGGTAAGTCAGGGGTGCTGGGTGTAAATTAAATAGGGGATACAAGGTCTTAGAAATCAAGAGAGGAAGATGGCTAAAGCTGTATTAGTTAAGAAGTGATTTTTTTTTTTTACAAATGGTTATGCTTTATATTTGGCAACTGTGATAAATTCTTGGCAGTGTAGATGGGAATAACTGGGCACACTGGATGGACCAGATGGTCTTTTTCTGATGTTATCTACCATATTATAATGTCAATATAGGCACTTTTTAAGCTGATCTTGGAGCAACAAAAATACGGTATCAAGCTTGATATTTGCCGACATAGAGAAAGGCAGATAAACTTAACCGATATAAAATATGATCTAATGGGCTAGGTTCTCCCCCATCCCTGAGATTAACTCTGGGGTCACATATTTTTAGCATGATGAAGAACACTTTTACTAAAGCCCATTATGGTGTTACATTTAATGTACATTTTGCATGAAAATTATCATACATTAAGTACAAAGTCTCTGGAGGCATAATCAACATCTTCCCAACAGTTACTGCATTGGCATGTACCCTAACACATGGCACAATTAATGTGGGGGCACTTAACACCACCTATAAAGGTATTGCTAGGTGCGCTTGTGCTAACTGCAACACTGACAGTGCATGATATACACCCCAATACAAACTGCAATGTGCTCTCCATGCTCACACTCCGCCCATAACTTACTCATTCCCGCCCTTTCACATGATGTTCAAGCATAAGGTTTGCAAGTATGTGCATTGATCAAAGTATTTTATAATCAATATGTGTGCTTGTGAACTCTGTCTACTAAACTAGAAGTCAACAAAGTGATGAGGCCAGATGGGATATATCCCAGAGTATTGAAGGAACTTGGGGAAGTTCTAGTGACTCCACTGTCTGACCTTTTCAGTGCTTCTTTAGAGACCGGAGTGGTTCCAGAGGACTGCAGAAAGGCATGTGTGATCCCTTTACACAAAGGTGGAAGAAAGGATGAGGTTGAGAACAATAGGCTGGTTAGTCTGACCTCTGTGGTGAGTAAATTATTGTAAATGCTGCTAAAATAGAGGATAGTGAGGTTTCTGGAGTCTAATAGATAGCAGGATCTAAGGCAGCATGATATTACTAGGGGGCAGGTCTTGTAAGACAACTCTAAGGGGTATGTTTACTAAACCGTCTTAATGTTACCAGCGTTAGTTGCAGTCGTACTGTGACTAATGACATATAAGGTAATTGGCGTTCCAGTGTTAAGGTATCATTTCGGGTTATCGCGCAATAAAGTCCATTATCGCACGATAGAAGGAGCCGTGGCACGTTAACATGCGTTAGCCTTAATTAGGCATGCTGACCTGCAATCACAGCAACAGAGGTGTAGCACACTGGTTAATACATTGACTGCTGATGCAGTGGGCATGAGTTCAATCCCTCAGTGGGCTCAGTTCAAAGGCTGTCTGAGGCAATCCCTTTTCCTGCTTATAACAGTCAGACACATCCCAACAATCTGCACTGCCAGCCAAAAAAGCCTCACCCCAGTGCCACAACCTAATGCACCATAAGGCACATCATAAAGCATCACGTCATCCAAGGCAGGTCATAATGTGCCCCAGAGGGTGGCAGGAAAGGTTGGCACCCTCCAAGGCAGCATATAAGGCAACCCATAAGCTGGCCAAACCTAAGGTGCCATGAAAGATGCCCCAGGGATGCTAAGGTGACACAGGAGATGGTGCCCAGGGGAAGAAAGGTGCCCCAAAGTCACAAGCATGAAATGTATGGCTCAAACACAGATGTAACCATAACACTGCACAGAGCACCAAGGAAAGGCAATGAACAAGTGATCGAAGGAAGTAGATGACGGAGCTCATGGACCAGCCAAATCTGTGTGCAGCCCATGTGGCAGCAGGTAAAGTGGACAAACATATCAGGGGCAGCTGTACCGATGTACAGGGTGATGGTAATGTACAGTGCAACAATGACAGTGTGTAGCAGAGGATGGGGATATGTGTCCACCAGAGGAGGTAGAGGTGGCAGGATAAGTGCAATGACAGGATGACAGAGGACAGCAGTGCCATGCAGAGCAGACACAGGAGAGGCAAGCATGAAAAGCCGCAATGCAGAAAAGTGTGCCAGTGCAGGACATGGGGTAGCAGCCTGCACAGTAGGGCAGGACGCCACAGAGCTTGCAGACACAGATAGACTGACAGAAAGATGTTTGGCAACAGTGATGAGGGTATAATGTGTCAGCAGCACAGATCGTCACAGATAGGACTGTAACAGGAATGCAAAGTATGTGTGGAGAAGAGGCATAAAATAATTAGAACAAAGAGGCATCAAACCCATGACCAGTAGCACAAATGGTACCAAAGGAGAGAAACTGGTACCTGCACACTAGATAAGGAACTAACCAAGCAGGTACACAAGGACTGACGGCACTTCAATTTTAAAGACCCCCCTGAGGAAGGCATTTTAGCCAAAATGCGTTGGGGCATAATAATTAAAGAGATTCTTCACCTATTGAATTGTCGTCAGTCCTTGTGTACCTGCTCAGTAGCACAAATGGCAATGCACAAACCAGTAGGCTACAACACCAACATGAGTGTTACAGCAAAGGCTGCATACAAGAACACTGGAGGGCACCACACCAAAACGCAGCAGGCTGCCAGGACAGGGCAACCCCAACAGTCATGAAGATGCAATGCACATGCAGAACCGGTGTGCACAGCTCATATCACAGTCAGTAATTGGGACGACAGCCACATATAAACACATGCACACACACACAATGAAATGTTATGCAGTGGACATAGCATGCAAAAGAGCAAAGAAGCTAAACCCAATGGGCGTCAGGGGATGCTCTGTGGAGCAGGGCAAAATGGGGAACAGAACGGAATACGAGCATGTGAGGCATGAACCTACAAACAGACATGGACCACATCAGATCAACAACCCTCCGTTTGCTTCACCACCAATAACGCCCGCCGTCAACCTCGTTTGCCTGCACTAACCTCTCAGCGTGTACCAGGCATGCACGTTAATATATGGATCTTTGGATGTCTGTGCGTGTCAGCGTGCATTGCGCATGCGCATAGGCAATGCATAGGGTGCGTATGTGGAACCATGCACCGCACATGCACAAGATGTGTATGTGTCTGCGTGTGTGTGGTGGCTGGTTATGTGCCTGTCCCATAGGTGCCAGGGGTCAGCTGAACCGTGCGCTGCACATGCACAAGACGTGAACGTGTCTGCACATGTGCTGTGCCAGGATACACGCAAGCCGTAAAAAAGCCGTAATGGACAGTATGGTGTGAGCTGATTCCGCATATGCATACGCCCCCACGCAAATATGTAGTCTACATGAGCATGTGTGGCGCATGGTAGCGCACGAGTCCCACAGGCAACAGTGGTCAGTGAAAACAGCCACCGCACATGTGCAGACACGTACACATCTTGCACATATGTGGTGCACGGTTCCGCGTACACACCCTATGCATCACCTATGCTCATGCGCAATATGTGCAGACACACGCAGACATCCAAAGATCCATATATTAACAGGCATACCTGGTACACGCTGAGGGGTTGACGGCTGGTGTTATTGGTGGTGAAGCAAACGGAGGGTTAGAGGCAGGTTAGGCGTGGAGCGTGGCAGGGCTGGTGAGCGGTGGGGGAGGTAGATGGCAGGTCTGGTGAGCAGTGGGGGAGGTAGGTGGCTGGGTTGGTGAGTGGTGGGAGAGGCGAGTGGCAAGGCTGGCCAGCGGTGGTGGTGGTGAGTGGCTGGGCTGGTGCATGGTGGGGGTGACAGGAGGCAGGGCTGGTGAGTAGCTGTGGTGGTGAGGGCTGGTAAAGGTGATGGGGGAAGGGCAAGGGCCACAGGATGTCAGACAGATCCGGGATGCAGAGGGAGGACAGGGAGAGCAGGGACATGCTGCGGCTGGACATGATAGGTGGGGTGTCCGGGGAAACGCCAGGGCCGCAGTCCCCAGAGACGGGAGGGATGGGTCATCCGCAGTCTGAGGTTGCCGTCCCATCCAGTATGTCAGACCCCACCCAGGAGCAGCCTGAGGGGCACAGCATGGGCAAGCATAGGCGTACGCCTGTGCCGGATGGGGAGAGGAAGAGGGCCATAAGATTCAGCCAGCAGGAAATCCACAACCTGCTGGTAAGTGTCCTCGAACACTATGAGGAGCTATATGGGCGCATGAAATCACACACAACTGTCAGCCTAAGGACCCAGGTGTGGGAGGAGGTGCAGGGGTTCGTGGCACAGGCGGGGGGGGGGGGACCACCAAGGGACCTTGACAGCCTCCATAAAAGGTTCAATTATATCAGGCGGGGGGTCCATGCACACTTGACTGCAGAACGCCGACATTCTAACGGCACTGTCGGGGGTGGCCCCTTCATACCAAGCCTCATGCCCCTGTAGCAGCAGCTTGCTGAGCTCCTAGGCCCCATCTACATCCATGGCCTATCCCCGGCACTGGACATGGCTGACCCACAGGCAGGTATGTCTGAGACATGCAGCACACATACAGCTATCTACCACACACACACGCAGGGCATGCCACAGGCTGGTGCAGGCCCATGTCCTGGGAGCAGGTGTGGCCAAACCTAGGAAAACAGACACCGGAGTCCACATTCCCCATTAGTGTTTGTTCATGGAAAATATAGGAGATAGAATCAAACCCCCTTCCCAACACCTTCCAGATATCTTTCTGACAAAATGAGCTCGTTCCTCATACCCATTCATGCCTTGGACAGATGTAGGCATGGCTATAGTTTAGGATGTCCTGGACATATCTGATATTTGGTGAGGACATCCAGGGTCTGGGAGTGCCCCACACATGCTTACTGCACGCTCCCAGTCAGACCTGGGATGTACGCACCCCAGATTTGGTTTATACAATGGGGTAATCTCTTCCAGTGGGTTAGTTTTGTGCATACAATGTGTGGTGGAGGAGGAACCGGGGGGTAACGAGGGAGCAAGAAGATGTGTTCCTGTCCCTAGGGCTGACCAAATGAGAGGGACAGAGGAAAGCAAGGAGTGCATAAACAAATATGTATCTACCTAAATATATCCATATTTCTACGTAAATATGTCTACGTCAATATGTGCTCTACGTCTGTGTCTGTGACATCCCCATATCTACTGTGTACCTTGTTCCACCCCCCCAAGTAACATCCAGGCCATCGAGGCGGCCGAGGAGGACAATGGCAGTGAGCCCGAGCCAGCGGAGGTCTACGAGGCACCTCATGCAGAGGCTGCCATCAGCGACGCCCCATGGGCCAATGTGCTGCCTAAGGAGATGGCGACCCAGGAGGATGACGGGTCACCCCAGCGGAGTGGGTACACAGGCACCACAGTGGCTGGCGAGGGGCCTGAGAATATGGGGGTGAGCCCCACATTGCCACCGCCAAGGCCGTCCACTGCAACAATAGGAGCAATTCATGTCATCCTCCAGAGCTGCGGGCACATACAGCGTCGACACGCAGGGATGCCGCGTGGTTTTAAATAGAGGATTGTCGGGAGTGTAGCCTCCGCAGCTACATTTTGGGAGGCGGGGAAGGTGGTAGTTAGGGGGCAGATTATCGCATATGTGGCTAGAGAACGGAAGAGGGTGAATGAGAAGCTGGTGGCGCTGGCCCAGGAGCTTCAAAAGAAAAAAAAGGAATCACTGCGAAGGCCAGGAGGGGGAATGCTACAGGAATATTTGGAAGTGCAGAGACAAATGAATAGGTATCTGCAGGAGAGGGCGGTATATGATACCCAATATTACCGGCACCATTTTTTCGGTTTGGAAACCGGTCGGGGAAATTATTGGCGCGACTTGTGAGAGATTGGAGCGGCACCAAGCTCGTGGCCGTGATCAAGGATGGCAAAGGAGATAGGCAGACAGAAGCTCGAAAAATAGTGGAAGGTTTTTAGCGCTTCTATAGTACGTTATATACCCCAGAGCCCACAAATAGGGAGCAAGAATGGAGCTTTTTAGACAATGTAGATCTCCTGCAGGGGACTCCTCAAGAACGGGAGGCGTTGAATCGGCCTATCGCTGGGGCAGAGATCCAGAAAGCTATTAAAGCAGGGAAGCTACACAAGACTCCTGGTCCAGATGGATATGGCGCAGAGTTTTATAAAATTCTGGAGCTGCAGGTGGTGCCTATGCTAGCAGCGGTGTATGTGGAGGCCTTAGACACCGGGTGCTTTCCGAGGGATATGCAGACGGCTTCGATTTCGCTCATACATAAAGCAGGGAATGACCCAGAGGACCCGGCTTCTTATAGACCTATCTCGCTCATTAATTTTGATATGAAGCTCCTGGCATCGATCTTGGCAGACCGGGCGCAGGATATATTGGCCTGCATTGTTGGCCCATACCAAGCAGGCTTTGTGCGGGGCAGAATGGCCGCGCGGAACATATTGCAAGTACTGTTGGGCATGGAACGCTACCTCCAGCAGAAGACGCCCTTGTTGCTGGCCAGCCTAGATGCGGAGAAGGCCTTTGACCGCGTCTCGTGGGACTATATGTTTGAAGCCTTGAGGCGTTTTGGTTTCGCAAGGCAGTTTGTGGGTTGGGTGCAAGCTCTATACTCTGAGCCGCAGGCCTTCATCGCGGTGGGGGGAGAGACCTCATCAGCATTTATATTGAAGAGGGGGACTAGGTAGGGTTGCCCCCTGTCACCGCACCTCTTTATATTACATCTGTAGCCTTTACTAGTAAAATTGGTGCGGCACGCGGAGGTGACAGGGATAGGGTGGGAGGCGGGGGAGATGAAAGTGAGTGCGTTTGCAGACGATATGCTGCTGTGTTTAACGAACCCACACAGATCCCTAGAATGAGCACTAAGTGTTATTGAATCATTTGGCACCTTTTCCGGCCTGAAAATCAATGTAACCAAGTCCCTCGGCTTAGATGTTGGGGGCGGTAGCAAGGAGTCTTGGGTTGGTAACTTCCTGCTGGTGTGGGCAGGGGGGAAGATACGTTATTTGGGCATCCAGATCCCCGAGCGGTTGGAACAGTTATACCAGGTGAATATACAGCCTTTGCTGGAGGGGACGGCGGGACAATTACGGAAATGGAGGGAGCTGCTGTTATAGTTGAGTGGCAGGATAGCGTGGTTTAATATGGTGGAGTTACCACGTTGGACGTACTTAATGCGACACCTTCCAATGTGGATTCGGTGGAGGGATGTTGAAATCATGCACAGCCACCTGTCCAGAATTTTGTGGCAGGGCCGGCGAGCTCGGATTGCGCTGGATACCCTGATGCAGCCTAGAATGAGTGAAGGGGCAGGGCTGGTCTCGGTGCGGCGGTACAACATGGTATGCTGGGCGAGAGTTCTGCGAGATATGGTGGAAGGGGCGTCGGAGGTAGTTCCATTAAAAATCATAGATGAAATAATGGCCCCGCAGCATAGATGGGCAGTAGTGCAGGCTGCCCAAGGAGCGGTCCCAAAGACGTGCAGACAGTTGGGCTTTTGGTGTGCAGTACGTGTGGCCTGGAAGGCCCTCTGCAGGTGTCGAAGGGTCCGATGGAACTTGACTGATTGTATGCCCCTGGGGGGCAATGTGGCATTTCTCCCGGGAATGGGGGCCTCGGTGGTGAAAGTGTGGGCGGCCAGAGGGCTGCAATATGTTGGGCAGCTGCGTATGGAAGGGAGGGAAGAGGTAGACTCCTTCTCGGCCTTGCGGGAGAGGTTCGGATTAGGGCCCCGGGACCAATATTTCTATTTCCAGGTGCGGCACTATGTATTTACATTGAGAAAGGAGAATGAACAGATGTTGGCGAAGGGTGGAATGTTGGAGCTGTTTCGAAGTTTGGAAGGGAAGATAACGGCAGGAATGCTGGAGGAGGTGTTAAATCCAGAGGGTGATAATGTAAGATTGGCCTCACTAGCAGAACGGTGGTGAAAGGATGGGGTGCCGCAAGCAACAGTGGAGCATTTGCGTGAGGCGTTTGCTGCGGTTAGGTCTATCTCTGAAGCAATACAACTGCGAGAAACGCAATATAAATTTCTTTGGAGAGCATACGTGCATAACGTGTGGGCGGCCAGGGTGGGTTTGGTGGCAACAGATGTGTGTAGCTTTTCAAAGTGGAGCAGGGAGGGTTTGTACATAGGTTCTGGTGTTGCATGCATATACAAGGGCTGTGGCAGGCTGTGGGATGGCGCCTTGGGAAGTGGCTACGGTGTCGGGTGGAAGTAACTCCAGAATGGTGCCTTTTTGGCTCCTACGATGGAGAGCAACCCCTAGGGGGGGATAAGCATCAGTTGTGCGCAAAGGGCTTTGTGTTAGTAAAGCAATGTATATTGCGACATTGGATGGAAGGAACGGCCCCGACAGTGGGGGAGTGGGAGCGGGCAATGGCGGATCTGATGGGCATGGAGCAGCGTACAGCACGATTGCTAGCGAGGGGGCCTGGGAACGACATACTAGAGTGTGGAGCCCTGTGTATAGTTGTAGCTCAAATGGGCCAGAGTTGAGTGAGCCAAGGCCTAGTAGTAGTGAGCAATAAGTGCGAAAGGAGGGAAGAGGGTGGGTGCGAGGGGGTTGGGATGGATGGTAGGGGGGGGAGGGATAGAAGGGGGGTAGGGGGGCGCTTCCTCCTCCGCAGAAGAGGGCTGTTAGAAGCAGAGGCAGCACATCCTTTGAGTAACGAGGACATGCGCTATATACTGTTATATGGTGTTTTTCCTAGGTGTTATGTTATATGATGTAGTAGACATCTTATGTTAGTTTGTTTTTGCCCTGCTATGTGAAGCCTTAATAGTAAGTTATATAATGTGTGGATGTGTTTTCTTAGTATGTCAAAATCAATAAAAATGATTTTTCATAAATAGAGGATTGTTTTTTGTTCCATTGCTCTTTTTTGATTGGTTTCAATTTAGAGTAGATTTAGAAAGCTTGATGAGAAAACTACATATCAAAGCTTTTTTTTTGCATCTAAAGAACAGAGTGCAAATGAAGAGAGTGTGAGCTTGTCAAGACGTATGAAGATTCCGTTGAAGTCTTCTTGGAATCTTCCTGGACAGATGCCCCCGGCACTTGTAGTGTTTAAGAAATTAATTTTGCAGGATATACAGCGCTTAGAGCATCAGACTATGGTATATTCTGTGCTCCCGAGAAATGAAAAAGCTGCTTTGGATGATTTAGTCTCTAGGACTAATTTGGTCATCCGTAGAGCGGATAAAGGGGGAGCTATTGTAATCTGGGCTCGTGAGGATTATGTCAGGGAGGCAGAACGCCAATTGCTGGACAGTAATGTGTATGTAAATTTGAAAATAGATCCTACAAATGATCTGCAAAAGAAAATAAAAGTTTTGACAGAGCAAGTTCTTAATGATAAAATAATTTCAAAGAAAGAATCCTCGTTTTTGAATGTATCCTCTCCAGTGATAGCTAAATTCTATCTTCTCCCTAAGATTCATAGAAATTATACATGTCCGCCGGGTAGGCCTATTGTATCTACAAGAGGTTCTGTGTTGGAACCGTTGTCAGTATTTGTTGACTCATTTTTACATCCGTTATTACTTGATATTCCTTCATATTTGAGAGATACTGCTCATTTTTTAAAAAAAATCTTAATGAACATGCATCTTTGGCTGGGTCGTCAGCAATTTTGTTAGTGACTTTGGATGTCACTTCTTTATATACCTCTATCCCTCAAGTGGCGGCTCTTCAGGCTGTAGAAAATGGGCTCCGTGGTCGGGGAGATTTATCTGAAAAGCTGATTGATTTTTTGTTACAGTTAGCCAATTTAGCGATTTTTCAAAACGTTTTTGTTTTTGAAAAGAATATTTATCATCAAATTTTGGGAGTGGCAATGGGGGCGATGGTAGCCCCCTCAATTGCAAATTTATTCATGGGAGAGTTTGAGGCGCAGTGGATTTATGGATCCCCTTTTGCTTCGTACATCAGTCTTTGGTGCCGTTTCATAGATGATGTGTTTGTTCTGTGGAATGGTCCTATGAATACATTTGAGGAATTTATAGAGTGGCTGAATAATTGCGATAAGAATATTCAGTTTGTGAGTACTTGTAATGATTATGAGATTGTGTTTTTAGATGTGGTAGTCCGGAAAGGTTTCAATGCATGGAACACATCTGTATATAGGAAGCCAACTGATAGAAATACATTTTTGCATTACAAAAGTGCTCACCCTTTACAACTTCAAAACAGTTTACCTTTCTCACAATTTGTGTGTTATCGCAGAAATTGTTCCGATGATGATGATTTTAAGTTACAAGCAAAAAGGTTGGCTGATGGGTTTAGATTCAGGGGGTATCCAACTAAAGTTATTCAGAAAACATATAAAAGCTCGCTTTTGTAATAGAACGTTAATGTTGACACCTCGAGATAAGGAAATTGCTGATTTTGATGATCAAGTTAACTTTATCTCTAAATACTCTCCGCTGAGTGTTGCAATACAGCGTAGTATTAGGAGACATATGAGTGTTATCCAGATTGTTCCAGGTTTGAATGATAAGTGTTTGGAAACGCCAAGGAAATTTGAAAGATTTTTTATGTCCATCAGTGCTGCGTCCGCTGCCTATACTGGATGTAGTGCAGGGGCATAGGGTTTGTGGAAAGTGTTCCATCTGTGAGGTTTCTATGTCTCTGACTCAATTCAGCTATGGAGGTAGTGTTTTTAAGTTAAAGAAAAAGACGTTGTGTTTTTCATGCAATGTAGTATATGGGATTTTTTGTCCCTGCGAATTATTATATATAGGTAAAACCAGTCGCGTGTTTAGGAAGAGGATCTTAGAACACAAGAGTAGGATTTCCTGCAGGTTGTTGGAAGCCCCAATGGTGCTGCATTGCAAGGAATGAGATCATTTGTTTTCTGATTTGCGATGCTTTTGTATTGATCAGGTGGAGGTGGGACGTGATGGTCAGACTCAAGAGCCAACTCTTTTGGTATGTGAGCAGAAGTGGATTTATTAAGTGGGCACGGTGGTTCCTAAGGGTCTGAATGGGCAGATTGAATGGAGTAGTTGTATTTGAGTGCCGATTGGTTCTGTTTTGTGATGTGACAGTACTTCTGGCTGTGATTGGTTAAGAGAGATTTAAAGGTAGATAGGGTATAGTTGGCGGTATGCGCGTTTGTACGGATTTGCAGGCTGACTTGGAAGGAGCCGCTTAGCAGTACAGCTGTGTGTTCCGCGTATGGAGTTTTTGTATTTGTAAAGGTAAGTTAGGGAGTGTTTTAGATATAATATAGGTAGATGGATCTTTTTGTATTTTTGTATATTGATGGTTGTTTATTTTTGATGTAGTATCCCCCCTGAGGAAGCGATTTGAGTCGCGAAACGCTTGTAAGCGCTTGGTCTGAGGCGTCTAAACACTGGCCCAAGGGTACTGAGACCTACTTCTGCATATGAATTGGAGTTAACCGCGACTATACACATGTGAAGATTATAAATGTGTTAAGACTGATCATCACAATTGTTTTGCATAAATTTTGGTTGTATTTGAGTGTTTTTTAGAAGTCTTTTGGATTACGTACACTCTAATAGTGACCAAAGTATTTTTGTAACACAAAGCAGGTAAGCAACTGGCAGGATGGTTGCATGTGCTGGTGTGGCACACCAACCCCCAGACACAGCGGTGGGGCCACACACACGCACAATGGCAGTGGGCCTCCACACATACATATGTCCCCTTGGCCATGTCTGGGGTGATTGGTGTGGCTCAGTGGGGCATGGGCAGGTCATACATGTTGGGGTCTAGGCAACAGATGTCTCACAGGTCACCTTGTTCCCCTCCCACAGGCACTCTCCAGGCGCTGATTGCTATACGGGCCGAGATGCGTGGCCAGAAGCAGGTCCAGCGTGCAAAATGCCAGGCATTGCGGGCCCACACACGGGCAGTGTGTGTGCTCTGCAGGGATGTCAGGTAGCACAGCCTGGAGACACGGCAGCTGCGAGGGACTGCCGTGGATATCGCTGCTGGCATAGGCCTGGTGGCGGATGCACTCGACGCCATGGAGGGACATATCCTGCAGCCTGCAGCGGCACCAGAGGTGGCAGAAGCATCAGCAGCAAAAGGAGGGGGGGGGTCGTGGGAGGGGGTGGGGGTATGGGCGCGGGCGGTCAAGCAGGCCGTAGGTGTGTGACTGTAGGTTGGACTGACCTCCACATTAAATGATGCATTACCTTTGTTTACCGATGTGCACGTGTCCTTTTTTCTTTGTCGTGGGTTCCCTGAGTGGGCTGTCCCTATTGGGTTTACCATGGTCACATGTGCCCTACAGCACCGTGCCATGTCTTAATGACCATACATATGCCTGGGGTTACACCCTCCCTCCCCCCACCACCTGCTATATATGTCTGCTGGTTCACCAACATTGTGGGGCATATATCCCCTCTGTCCCTGCATATCATCCACATCAGGCCATCTATATGGGTAACCCGTCTGTCAGACACACAGCAGGGTCACCGTGGCATACTAACCACACATGTTTGGCGGACAGACACGACGTACAGATATACCTAGCTGCTGTCAGAGGTTTACCCCCTCCAGCTCTTGTAGAGGGCTGCTGCTCCTTCACCCCACCAGACCCCATCAAGGTGAAACCCACCAACTGACGCAATGTCGGACACGTGGATCCCCGCATACATCACAACTACGCTGCATCATGTGTACCACATCCACACCTCCTTGCCATCCTATTGTGGCAGCACTGATAGCATGCAATAAATAATATCCGAAGTCAGTGCAAGGATCCAAACCAATTTATTGTACACAAGGCCCAAGCATCAAAGGACTGAGCAATGGCGAACAGGACAACTTCCTTATATACAAGCTTCACAGTTTGATACAGGCAGACTTTCTATTGGTCCCAACGCCCCTTGCACCTATCCAATCGGGGACCCTCACTGGGCCCTGTTCCCCCTTCTCAGGCTATGCTAACACAGGCTCAGTTTCTAGACATAATACATTCCTGCTACAAGGTCATTGCATCAGCACAAAAGCATTGAATAAAGGATTAATACAAACTTATCAAAAGCAGTTTAGAGCGGTTTAAGGCAGATCCTCAGCTTTCACTGACTTTGGTCTTTCTCAGCACTACTATTTCTAGCAGTGGGGGTGGGGACTCAGGCCTAGTTTGCAGGCTCATACATGTACAGGCTATTATATAGGCCATAGCCTACCACACTATCATGTGCTGCATCCCTGCTACAGACTGACTATCCATAACAATGTACATGTGACCATGTCTGTTGGACGATGCAGCACATGGTTACATCACGATGTCATCAGGGGATACATCTGGTAGCACACTTTGCACTCCACACAGCCTGTTGTGGGGCAGGGGTAATATATGTTGCACAAATACACACTGGGACATGCACACAGGTGTCTCACTCACTGCTACAGCATGTTTGTACAAAGGACACATGACCATTGCAAGATTTGGCTGCCCACACAATGTTTTAATCCAAATATGTGTTGGTAGGTGCCATACCAACGTGAAAATGTTCAACACAACAACACCCTCCCACAGGCGGGTCAACAGTAAAACTGGTTCACAATTTTGTGTTAGCACAGCATGGACATCCGTCTCACATGTTAGTGGGGATACATTTGGCTGTTAGGGTTGCCACCTTTGCCATCTGTGCATCCACTGCATTACCTTGCAGACACTGGGAGATGGCCACAGCTATTTATGTGGATTGCATACCCGGGGGCCCGCCGTGGGGGTTTGGCTGGGGATGCACCGTGAACATGCCATGATAATGCTGGCAGCTCATCACCTCAGCCATACCCTCAACAGCAGCTGTCAGCTGCCTGATGGTGTGGCCATGGTCAGTCAGGGTCCGCCTAACGGTGCCCATCGCTACACACAGGAGACCCACACATTTGCCACCATAGCCACACCATGTGGCTGTGGTCTGAGTGGTGGCATCTGCGTGGGTCCTGTGTGTGGCAATGTGTGGGGGTCCCACACCCAGCCTGACACCTTGGCCATGCACATGGGGCAGGTGGCAGGGGCCCCCAGTGCCCTGTGGTGACCTGTGTCCACCCTCATGCACAGACTCCCCCTCCCCACCCTCCTCACCCTCCATGTCCCCCCCACCCTCCCCGTCCTGGCTGGTCCCCTCACTCTCCCCACTACCCTCACCCTCACCCTCCTTGCCCTCCCACTACACCTCCCCAGCACCCTCCACTATCCCCTCCTCCCACCCCTCCCCACCCTCCATGTAGTCCTCCCCCACAGCCATGGTGTCCTCCATCACTGCAGCTGTGTCCTCTGCCTTGGTGCCTCCAGTGGTCACAGGGGGCGGCCACCAGGCGGTGTGGGCACAGAAGCCCCCTCCCCAGCATCTGCAGCCTCTGTGGAGAAGGCAGAAATAAACAGGGTGTCATACATTTGTTGCGGCACAGACACATTGTATGTGTCATCACAGGCTGGCATGCCACTGGGACATGGTATGGCACACTGCATAGGCAGCTCATCACCTCAGCCATACCCTCAACAGCAGCTGTCAGCTGCCTGATGGTGTGGCCATGGTCAGTCAGGGTCCGCCTAACGGTGCCCATCGCTACACACAGGAGACCCACACATTTGCCACCATAGCCACACCATGTGGCTGTGGTCTGAGTGGTGGCATCTGCGTGGGCCCTGTGTGTGGCAATATGTGGGGGTCCCACACCCAGCCTGACACCTTGGCCATGCACATGAGGCAGGTGGCAGGGGCCCCCAGTGCCCTGTGGTGACCTGTGTCCACCCTCATGCACAGACTCCCCCTCCCCACCCTCCCCACCCTCCATGTCCCCCCCACCCTCCCCATCCTGGCTGGTCCCCTCACTCTCCCTACTACCCTCACCCTCCTTGCCCGCCCACTACACCTCCCCAGCACACTCCACTATCCCCTCCTCCCACCCCTCCCCACCCTCCATGTAGTCCTCCCCCACAGCCATGGTGTCCTCCGTCACTGCAGCTGTGTCCTCCGCCTTGGTGCCTCCAGTGGTCACAGGGGGGCGGCCACCAGGCGGTGTGGGCACAGAGGTCCCCTCCCCAGCATCTGCAGCCTCTGTGGAGAAGGCAGAAATAAACAGGGTGTCATACATTTGTTGCGGCACAGACACATTGTATGTTTCATCACAGGCTGGCATGCCACTGGGACATGGTATGGCACACTGCATAGGCTGGGACACTCACCGTCACCACCAGCCATTGCCTCCCACTGCATACGGCTGAGGTATCCAGGGCAGTGTAGCCACATCACTCTGCTCTTCTTCCGTAGGTCCTCTACCTGGGGGGATAAGCAATGTTTGTAACCATTAGGGCCCTATATCCCTGCCCATGGTGAGCCACATGGCACACATGTCTGCGTGCAATGGGGGATGCTCCTGCTATGGGCAGAGGGTCCAATACTAGCTGTTGGCAGCATTGCCTGCATATGTGGGCATGAGGCTGGGCATGTGTGGTGTGACATCTATGTGCCCTGTGTGCTGCCTCACAGCAACCCCATGCCATGTACCTGCCATCTCCTGACATGAAATGAGAGCAACAAGGCATGTGGGGTGTTGCATTTCAGGTCTAAAGGGGTTGTCTCCATACCCTCAGTGCAGTCCAGCACTCACCTCGGTGTTGGGCAGCCCGTCCCACATCAACAGGAGCCATCACCATGACGCCTGGATGCTGATGCAGCCTCTGTGATGCGGCCTCGGACACCTGGGGATGTGGGGGAGCTGGGTACCTGCAACAACAGCAACCACCATACCACCAGGATGTAGACTAGACCTGTGTAGTCTGGTCTGATGCCTCCTGGGGTTAGGGAAGAGCTGGGAACCTGCAGCAACAGCAACCACAATAGCACCAGGATGTAGAATAGGCCTGTGTCAGCTGGTCTGATGCCTCCTGGGGTTAGGGAAGAGCTGGGAACCTGCAACAACAGCAACCACAATAACACCAGGATGTAGTATAGACCTGTGTCAGCCGGCTACACCAGTCCTGTAAGGGAAGGGCCACCCCCCCCCCCCCCCAAGGCAGTGAATGCAGATCTGTTTGTATCACACAGGACACTGGCAGACAGGCAGTAGGCCTGTATACACTCAGATGCCCCCCCCCCCCCACCACCATCTGACATTCACCAGCAGTGGGCACTGTCAGTGTTCACCCTGCAAGGTGCTCCAGCCATACACATGCTAACTGCAGATGGTCTGCTAGCTAGTACATAGTGCATGTTCCTGGAGAAACTGCACACCAAGAGGTGGTATGTCAGTGATTGGGCCCCAACCAGGGAAACTCCCAGATATCACTTGAAGGAAACACTGTATGGAACTATGTGGGGACCTTGCCATGCCATGGTCACTGCTCAGTCAGGGTGTGAGTGACCCCCCAGCATGACATGCTGTGGTCACCATGTCCCTGAAGGTGGTGGTCGGCCAATACAATGTCCCAGCCATTGCCATATGCCCTGTGCAGATGCCTCCTGCCCAGGCTGCCCTGTCCGACCCATACCCACAGTAACTTGCTCCTCATTATGCACATAGGCAGGCTAACACTGGAAAAGGTGCAAGCATTGTGGTCTCCTCAAGGTGTGACCAGCCACAAAACACTTGATAGACATACACAAACTCCCACACCTACTTCAGCATTGTGCAAATATAGATGTGGTTGGCAGCCCTGGCTGCCACACCAGTCCTGGGCACAGCACAGGCATTGCTATGGTACACAATACTTTTGGGTTCACTCTCCTGGGTGGTAAACACTGTCAGAGACATAAACCGAGACACAATC
Source organism: Ichthyophis bannanicus (assembly GCA_033557465.1). Classification (NCBI taxonomy): domain Eukaryota; kingdom Metazoa; phylum Chordata; class Amphibia; order Gymnophiona; family Ichthyophiidae; genus Ichthyophis; species Ichthyophis bannanicus. The sequence goes on along the minus strand of CM066035.1, from coordinate 448,406,946 downwards.
CACAGATATCAGACAGGTTGCTCTGATGGATCTCTGTTAACACATTGTGTCTCATTTTATTTATTTATTTATTTATTTATTTATTTATTTAACAGGTTTTCTATACCGCCTTTTCCTTAAATCAAAGCGGTTACCAGACACAAGAAGGGAGAACAGAGACAGGGGGGCATTATCTGACATTAATCATAGCAACCACTTGATATATGTGGAACGTGCTTCAAGGTTTATGACGGCATTGCTAAGGTATGCAGGTTCTATTATTGGTAGATGCTACTCCGCGCAGGGCCCAACAGCCTGACCCTCCATGAGGCTTTGGATAGTGGAGCTTACCAATGCTCTGGGGCAGAGGTTCCCAGCTCCGGTCCTGGTGGGCCCAACACGATTCAGGTTTTCATGCCGTCCCTAATGTATATGCAGAGTATACATTTGCATACAATGGGGGCGGTACATACAAATGCATCTCAGGCATAAGTCTTATGGACAGCATTACACCTGAATGGTGTTTGGCCCTCCGGGACTGCAGATGGGGGCCTCTGCTCTGGGAACTGCACATTTCTATGGTGAATGTGCTCTGTAGGGTAGACTATAGGCGTTCATGGCATGTTTATTTTATCTGCACAAAAAGTTCCTTCTTTATTACCACAGTTTAGTACTGGGTAATATATGGGACATGGTCTGTAGGAGCCACAGCTGGGACTTGAACCTGTGACCTTCTGCCCCTGGACACACTGGCTGGGTATACTGCACCAAACTGTTCCACAGAGGCTGGTCTTTCCCTGGGTATCAGACAATCAGACGTTTTTGCAGTGCATGGCACCCACCTAGACAGGGCATGGCCTTGGTCTGCTGTGGGCAGATGCCACTTCCCCCCCTCTGCCACCATCCTGACATGCCCTTATGCTGGTGGTGCTGGTGGTGCGCAGTCCCAGGCCATCCAGTGTGCCGGTAGGCTGCTGCCTATGGTGTGCAATCAGGGGTTGGGGTGCCTGCATGCACATCCATGGAGTGGAGGAGTAGCCTAGTGGTTGGGGCAAGGTACTTCAGGCCGGAAGGTCGGTGGTTCAAATAACCACTAGAGGACAGCAACCTTGGGCCGGAAGGACTGGGGTTTCTAGTCCTACAGGTGCTCCTTGTGGTCTTGGGCAAGCCACTTAACCCTCCATAGCCCATGTTCCCTGTAAAATAGTTATCTCCAAGTTATAATGCCCTGTTCAATGTAATTTCAGTTTGTTCAATGTAAACCGCACTGATGCAGAATAGCGCGGTATATAAGAGAATGTAAATAAATAAATAAATAAATAAATAAATCCATGCTTCCCCCCGGAACTGCCTGCCAATGTTCTGTTCCATTTGGGGTATTTGCTAGGTACTGTCCCCTGGGACACTGTGGGACACAGACACTTGTGGGCATGTTTGACCTTGATCAGTTGCTGATATTGCGTTCCTGTTTCTCTATGTGTCACCTGGGCATCTGCCTAGCCTGACCTATGTGCCAGCTGCTCCAGCTGCCCAACTGAATGTCACGCCTGCAGTCCCCTGTAGTTCCAGCATGGTTTAAAGGTGAGGTCAGAGAGGCTGTTGTTGCCAAAAAAGCATCTTTCAGGAAATGGAAAAAAGAGCCAAACAATGAAACCTGGAAACAGCACAAGCACTGGCAGGTCAAATGCAAGGCATTGATAAAGAAGGCAAAGAGGGAATTTGAGAAGAAGCTTGCTGTGGAGCAAAAACATGAAATAAAGATTTTTTCAAGTACATTCGTAGCAAAAAAACCTGTGAGAGAGTCAGTTGGACCATTAGATGATAGAGGAGTTAAAGGGGCACTAAGAGGCGATAAGGCGATAGCGGAGAGACTGAATGAATTCTTTGCTTCGATCTTTACTGAGGAAGATGTAGGGATGTTACCCATGACTGAAGTGGTATTTAAAGGTGCGGAAGAATTGAAGGAAATATCGATACATCGGGAAGATGTATTACAACTAGTAGATAAACTGAAGAGTAGCAAATCACCTGGGCCAGATGATATACATTCAAGGGTGTTGAAAGAACTGAAATATGAGATTGCAGACCTGCTATTAGTAATCTGTGAACTATCATTAAAGTCATCTCTAATACCTGAAGATTGGAGGATCACTAATGTAGCACCAATTTTTAAAAAGGGTTTGAGAGGTGATCCGGAAAACTACAGACCGGTGAGCCTCACATCAGTACCGGGAAAAATGGTAGAAACCATCATAAAGAATAAAATTACTCAGCATGTAGATAGTCATGGACTAATGGGAGACAGCCAACATGGCTTTAGACAAGGAAGATCTTGTCTTACTAATCTGTTATGTTTTTTTGAAAGTGTGAATAAACAGGTGGACAAAGGTGAGTTGGTTGATATAGTGTATCTGGACTTTCAGAAAGCCTTTGACAAGGTCCCTCATCAGAGACTTTTGGCAAAACTAAAGAGTCATGGGATAGGAGGCAGTGTACTACTGTGGATCAGGAACTGGTTAAAAGATAGAAAGCAGAGGGTTGGGCTAAATGGCCAATTTTCCCGATGGAGAAAGGTGAATAGTGGTGTACCCCAGGGATCTGTGTTGGGTCTGCTGCTTTTTGACATATTCATAAATGACCTGGAAAGTGGAATAACGAGTGAGGTTATCAAATTTGCAGATGGCACAAAACAATTTAAAGTTGTTAAAACCCAAGAGGATTGTGGAAAATTGCAAGAGGATCTTGATAAATTGGAAGACTGGGCATCAAAATGGCAGATGAAATTTAATGTGGACAAGTGCAAAGTTATGCACCTAGGGAAGAACAACCCAAACTATGGTTATACGATGCAAGGTTCCACATTAGGAACCACCACCCAGGAAAAAGATTTAGGCGTCATTGTGGATGACATGTTAAAACCCTCGGCCCAGTGTGCAGCGGCAGCCAAGAGAGCAAATAGAATGCTAGGTATCGTAAGGAAAGGAATGGAAAATAAAACAAATGATATTATAATGCCTCTATACCGTTCCATGGTGAGACCGCACCTTGAATATTGTGTGCAATTCTGGTCGCCGTATCTTAAAAAGGATATAGCGTTATTAGAAAAGGTTCAGAGAAGAGCCACCAAAATGGTTAAGGGGATGGAAGGATACTCCTATGAAGAAAGGCTAAAAAGGTTAGGGCTCTTTAACCTGGAAAAGAGATGGCTGAGGGGAGATATGATAGAAGTCTATAAATTAATGAATGGAATGGAACGGGTAAACGTAGATCGACTGTTTACATTATCAGAATATAGAAAGACTAGGGAACATGCAATGAAGCTACAGGGTAAACTATTTAAGACTAATAAAAGAAAATATTTTTTCACTCAACGTGTAATCAAACTCTGGAATTTGTTACCGGAAGATGTAGTAAACGCTGTTAGTGTAGCTGGGTTTAAAAAAGGTTTGGACAAGTTCCTGGAGGAAAGGTCCATAAACCATTATTAAGAAGGGACCCAGGATATCAATGCTTGAGCTAGTACAAGCATTGCAGAACCTGTGTCTTTTGGGGAAACTGCTAGGTACATATGACCTAGATTGGCCACTGTTGGAAACAGGATACTGGGCTTGATGGACCTTGGTCTGACCCAGTATGGCATATATTATGTTCTTATGTACTTGGGCACTATCTGATGGTGCAGCACATGTATCACTACTATCACTGTTCTTGATCTCCCTGCCTTTGCTGCACATTGCTGACTTAAATGGTTTCTCTCTCCTTCACTTTTGCCTCTAGCGTCAGGTTTTCACTCGCGCTATTTTTCGGACCTTCATTTCACAGCGATAGTGTGCCTGGGGCCTCTCCCCACCCACTCTCCTCCCATTGACCCCTTTTCTCTGCCCCTAGGGAGCCGTACTCCACCCTCTGGGGAGCCTTACTCCACCCTCGGTGCACCTTACTGCCGCAGGAGACATTATCGTGCGATACGTGACGTTATCGCACGCTAATGCACCATTATCGTGCGATAACGTAACATATCACGCGATAAACTCACAGCTGCGACATTAGCGCTGTTTAGTAAACATACCCCTAATTTCTTTGACTAGGTGACCAGAAAGTTGGACCGAGGGAGATCCCTACATGTGGTCTACTTAGATTTCAGTAAAACCTTTGACACCTTTCCACATAGATGACTTATAAAGAAATTTAGCATCCTAGGAATAGACCCAAAAGTGACTGGTTTGGAAATTGGTTGAGTGGGAGGCAACAAATGGTACAAGTAAATGGAGCATACTCTGAGGAGACGTATCTTACCAGTAGTGTGCCACAGGGATCTGTCCTTGGTCTGATTCTTTTTAATATTTTTGTTAGTGATATTGCAGAAGGGCTGTTGGGTAAGGTTTGCCTCTTCGCAGATGATACCAAAATCTGCAGTAGAGTAGATAACATGAGGAGGGATCTAGCTAAACTTGAAGAATGGTCAATAATTTGGCAGCTGTGATTTAGTGCAGACTTTGGGATAGGCAAACATGGGGAACGGATATGTGAAGCAGCTCCTGAGTGCCTCCCCACATTGCCTATAATTCAGCTATTTTAAAGTCACCTTTCTCAGTCATAATGGCAAAATCAGTGAGAGTGAAAGCAACAAAGACTATCAAAGAAATGTATCTGGCAAAAGCCTGAGTCACGGAAATTGGACCAACAGCACTATCGGAGCCACCATCTCCAGCCTCTTCAAATGCAAGTGAGCTGAGGAAGCTGAGAATGGAGAGAGAGTCGGATATTATCACAGTCCTCACAGAGATCCAGGAATCCAAAAAGGAGCTTGTAGAGTGGGTTATAAGCAAACTTGAGGAAAAATCTGTAATTGTGGGAATGCTGCTGGACAAAGCTGAGGCCCATATTGAATAAACAGAAGATCAGCAGGAAGACCTAAATGGAGTAGTGGCCAAGCTACAAAAACAAGTGGGGTGGTTGCAGGAGAAGGTTGAAGACCATAGAAACCAAGACCAGTACTCAAATATGTGTTTTTTTGGGATCCCAGAGGGTAAGGAGGGCACAGATCCAAGAGCGTTTGTGCATGGATTGTTTGTAGCCAGCTTCCTGGGGTAACCCTCACCTGAGTTATATGAAATAGAGTGGGCCCACCAGGAACTATGAGCACACCCAGGGGCCAACACCCAGAGACTGTATAAAGGATGGACGGTGTTTGTCTACCCTGATTTGGTGGTGGAAATGGTGAGCCGCAGAAAGGGCCTCTTAAAGTATAAAGATTTGTTGGCTCAAAAAGGGATAAAAGTGTCCATATGGTACCCAGCCAGGCTTACACTGGTCGAGAATGGGGTGCAGAGATTTTTCCAGTCTCTGGTGGCAATGGACAAATTTCTGAATGTCTCTCAATTTTTGTCAAAAGGGACTGAACTGCTTGGAGTACAGAGCATGAAAGGCTCACCGGTGGACGCGATCAGGAAAGCAGAGGGGGTGGTACCTGCCCTGGCTTAAGAAAGCTGGATTTCTGTGAAACTGAATAACCTGAGTACAGCAGGAGATTGAGAGAGGAGTCAAGAGCACATGCAGAGGGAGTCAGCCTGGACGAAGTTGACAGAACACGTGGAGACAGCAAAGGATGGAGTCTGATGGAAGTGCCTGGAGTTTTCTTTGGGCTTGCTAGAAAGGGACCATGCCTCAGCAGACATTAAATGGCAACCATCCAAATTAGCAGTTGCAATGAGGGAAGGCCATTTAATGCTAAATAATGGTGTCTGTGTCAGCAGGCATGCTGGCTGCTGCTTGTTAAGAGGTGACTGACTTGGTGGACTAGTTGACCAACATCCCGACCCCCCTTCTTGGCATGGTCAGTGGTCAAGAGGGGTATCTCCTCCTCTGTGGGTGGAATCATCCTCTAGTATGATGAGAAATTAGGGGGAGGGGGCGGGGGATTGTGGGGAGATGGGAGGGAAGGGAGTAGAGGCCCTTAGAGTATGCCTTTGGAAGTCCGAAATGCATAAAACAGGAGCAACTGGTATGAGAGATGTGTACTGTTTTATATTGTTGTTCTAATGTTTTTTTATTGTTTGGTTGTTCAGGATAGTCTGGTGGCGGGATTAGGCGAGGATGGATGGTGTTGCATGGTGGGAGGTAGTGGCGAGTGTATGTATGGTTGGTTTTGTCTATGTGAATGCATGGAGGGGTGTATGGTAGCTTCTTTCAATATTAGGTGATTGCATAACCCAGTTATGCAAAAGAGTGTGCTCTCCTATTTATTTATTTATTTATTTAAGAGTTTTCTATATCCCCCATATCCAATAATCAAAGTGGGTTACGATGAAACGAAAAGCATCACATTATAACATTAAACATTATAACATTAACATTGGCACTCATTACATTAAACATTTTAGAAGAAGGATGGTTAACACTGGCAATAGTATAGAATCTATTATATAAAACATATTAGGAGATGGAAGAGTAACATTCTCAATAGGATAAATTATATACAGAAGAATATGTAAGAAGAATTAATTATCATAAGTAAGCCTTTTTACTATGGTTTCAAGTTGTGTGGATTCATAAAATGCAGTTATCATGAGATTTACTTTTAACAAGGATGATAATAGAGTATAGATATGGATTGGGAGGAATAGTTAAAATGTTAGGTTGGGTAGAGATTTTCAGGTTTGATGGCCTTGCCAAACTTAACTAAGTTGAAAATTGATGTGGCGCTACTTCAAGAAACAGACTTAATCAGCTTGGAAAATTTGAAATCGCAAAGTGGGGGCTATGATCAGACGTTTTGTTCGGCCTATAACTCAAAAAAGAGGGGGGTGGTTATTCATATGCACAAGAGGGTTCCCTTTGTTGTGTATGAGATGGGAGGGGATAACCAGAGGAGTGTAGTGTGGGTAATGGCAAGGGTGGATCTGCGGGAAGTCTGCTTTTGGAATCTTTATGCCCCCAACAGTCCAAAAGATACCTTCTTTAAATGTTGGCTACAGAATTTTGAAAAAAGTAGCTAGGGATTGGATCATAGCTGGGGACATGAACTGTTGCCTAGGAGAGGAGGACCGGTCAAAATATTCAGAGCGCCTCCATAAGAGGGAGGGGAAGGAGCTCAGAATGGGCATGAAAACATGGGATCTGGTGGATCTCTGGAGGAAAAGGATGCTTAAGCAAAACTAAAGGAGACTAGGGAGTGTTGGCGGGGATGTGGGAAGGATGGAACTTTGTATCATCTGTAGTGGGAATGTTCTAAGGTCCACAATATTGAGCGGGGGTGCTTCATAACATTAACAAAATTAAGAATGGGACAGTGGAACTGGACCCCAGCAAACTACTAGTAGAGGGCTTACTGGAGACCAAGAGGGGCTATGGAGACTTCCTCCTACTGCAGGCGGAGCACCTTTTTGTCATCCATTTGGTGATAGCATGGAGGTGGTGCTCAAAGGGTGCCCTACGTTATGTGACTGGTCGCAAAAAGCAGGGGAAGCAATGGGTTTTGATAGATTAACCTATACTTTGCAGGGAAAAGAGTGGTGGTTTCATAAAATTGGGTCATCATTTGCCAATAAAATCCACTGGGCCTTGGGGTAAATAGGGCTAGTTTAGGGGTCCCTGATTAGGGGCGGGGCTACCAAGCACTCAGACAGCTACAAGACTCAGAATAGGTTTAATGAATAATCCCCTCAAACTGACTGAGCTGTTAAGTAAGTTACAAAATTTTGACTTTGTTAAGTTGCTAAGTTGTTAAAAATGTTAACTGTTAAAACAATATTTTGTACCGTAAACTAGGCATAGCACATGCGTCAGGCCATATGGTTTGGCATACATGGCCTACCACGTCTGACTCCCTTCTGACAGGAAGCCGCATCAGAGGGGGTCAGAAGCAGTAGATCAAGTATGCCGAACCACATGGCCTGCCACAGGCTACTGCCACCATCCCTGCACTAAAATAAGCCTTCCCCTCTCTACTGACTCCACCGAGAGAATCGGCGGTAGAAGAAGGGGCGGTAGTGTGGCTCAGAAAGGGGGGGGGGCTGCACAGCCAGGGCTTCTGCCTGGGGCAGCAAAAACACTTGGGCTGACCCTGCACAGAGGTTCATATCTGTGGCCATAGTGAATAGGTCTTTTGAGAATTGTGATGGGGATATCATCTAGCCTTTCAGGATGATCTCTTGGGGTTTTAATTTTAGTTTGTTTTACTCAGTGATTCTTGTGTTGAGGGAGTGGGGGGGGGGGAGTCAGGGGCCACAGAATTGTTAGTTTCTAGCCACAGTATTGTATTTTTGTGATGATTGGCTTCTTGAGTTGCATATGAAGGAATTTGTAGACATGTTATGCTACAATGAATAGAAATTAAGTATAAACAAAAAGTAAAAAAGCAGGACCATGCATTTGGGCTGCAAAAATGCAAGGGAGCAGAGGATGCTGTGCAAGCAGGGAGGTAAGCTCCTCCTCCACAGAGGCAGCAGACCAATCCAGTGCCCCCTGCAAGCACTGGCGGCAGTTTTAACTTTCCCTCCCCTTAGGTGCACCCGCTCCAAAGGGACCTAGGCGGGTGACTATCAGCACCACTCTCCTCCCCACTCAAAACAGTAATAACGGAATAGTATTCATACCACCAAAGCCAAGTGGCACCATGGACACATCCTTATCAACAGGAACCCTAACTGGCAACGACAGACAAGCCGACCATACCACTCCTATACTATTCACTATTCACCATCACACCCATATTCACTGATTCATCTCTCATATTCCATCCCCATGCTTACATAAGAACATAGGAACATAAGATATGCCATACTGGGTCAGACGAAGGTCCATCAAACCCAGTATTCTGTTTCCAACAGTGGCCAATCTAGGTCATATGTACCTAGCAGTTTCCCCAAGAGACACAAGTTCCACAATGCTTGTACTGGGTCAAACATTGATATCTTCGGTCACTTCTTAATAATGGTTTATGGACCTTTCCTCCAGGAACTTGTCCAAACCTTTTTTAAACCCAGCTACACTAACAGCCTTTACTACATCCTCCGGTAACAAATTCCAGAGTTTGATTACACGTTGAGTGAAAAATGTTTTGTTTTATTAGTCTTAAATAGTTTACCCTGTAGCTTCATTGCATGTCCCCTAGTCTTTCTATATTCTGATAACGTAAACAATCGATCTACACTTCCCCCATACAGACAACAGCATGCAAACCAACAAAAGATCACTACAAACACAACAAACCCCGCAACATACCATGCCTCATACAAATATCATGTGAAAACCATCACACCCTAACTCCCTTAATAGCAGCATAAGTCATAAAGTGTGCTCTGATAAAAGCCTGCTCATTAAGGAACAAAACACCCATCATAAAAGACCTCTTCACAACACACCAACTTGACCTGCTCTTTATTATTAAATCCTGGCTCACAGACACACAGACATGGTACTTATGAATCAACTCCTACCAGGCATGTTCACCCTCTTTCTTTTTTTTTTAAATTCTTTATTTTCGTTTTACAACAACAAAGGAAAGGAAGACATACAGCTAAAAGACAAATACATACATGGAATGTGATACATACACCAAAGTAAACCCCTGCCACCCCCCTCCCCCCTGCTTCTTCTCTAGAAAACTAAATCATTCTCGAAGCGGGCGTGTACTGACATTATTATGTTACAAAACCTAACGGCGATCTGAAACATGATGAGTGTACATTAAACAGACATGTCGAAGCAATGAGCAGATTGTACATGATCATTGAGCATCTGCCATTTAGACAAGCGAGAATGAATTTGGGTATGGAAAATAGCTCTCCGAGATATCTGCTCATATTTACTATATAAGCAGACAAGGTTCCACTATTCATTGACAGTAAGTCGAGAGCTATCCTTCCAAGTCCTCGTGATTAAACATATGGCTATACCCAGCATGAAATCAGGAGAAAGCGACCCTTCTTAGGAAGAGAGGGGACCTCCGCCACTGAGCGGAGTCCCACAGTCTTCCAAGAAAGAGGCTCGTGAAGGTGTAAGATAAATGGAATACGACCCCAGACCCGCCCCCAGTAAACCTGTAGTTAAGGACATTCATAAAGAACATGAGCGAGGGTTCCCACATCAGTATGGCAAGACCTACACTGGTCCCTAGCAGTTGTGTTCTATTTGGCTATTTTCCTGGAATATAAGAACATCTATGTGCAAAAAAGAAGAGAGTTTGGGTAACTGAAGCAGATCGGGAAACCCGCACTATTTTGCTCCAGAAAACGCTCCAATGCACAGGGGTTAAAGTGGTTTGCGGTTAGCGATCCCAGGCTTGTTGGACTCTACAAGTAGGAGCATAAAGGCATATACATGTAACTTTAAAGTTACCTATCTTGAGGTGAACTCTGGACCATCTACCCGCTGTATCTGAGCAAGTCGCAATAATAGTAGCATGCAGAGATTTCCTATCCAATATGGCAACCCCACATTCCCTAGAAACGGCTGGGGAATAGGCGGCCACCATGTAAGGTTTAATATTGAGTTTGAGAGTTTCCTTCGAATTGAAATGTGTTTCTTGGAGGAAAATCAGGTCTGCAGCTTCATGACTTAGATAGCTTAGGATTTTCCTCCGTTTTATCGGATTATTGATTCCTTGTACGTTCAATGAGAAAATCTTACATGGTGCCATCAATCGATAATAGACATTTTAGGTAAGGGCGCTTGAAAACTTACAACATAATCAGAATCTGTACAATAATGACATAAGCACCAAGTATGCTGGCCGATACACCCATATTGAAAAGTATGTACCAAAGTAACTTAGAGAAGAAGCAAAACCCCCAATGAATATGGCGACCAGATGTCTGCGGGAGAAGGCCCTAGAGAGGAAGATAGAGACATAATAAAAGAAAAGAAACACCAGAGTCCATAAGTAACACTGTCTCTGATACTCGTCGAGGCTACTATGGGTAGATGGAGTCGGGTCCCAGATATCTTCAAAATAAGGCAACAAACCGCCCTCGACAGACTCTTCGCTGAGCCGCGGTAAATCCAATATGGCAGGTACAGCGGATATGAGAGTACTGGCAGGAATATTCTGGAAGTCAGCGCATCAAGTCGGCTTCTTTAGAGTCCAAAAACTCCGCTAGTAGATCAGGGTCCTCAAATGTTCTTGTCTGATTGTGAAGCGTGACTCGGAGCTTGGCCGGGTACATCAGGCCATAGCGTGCTTGTAGTTGTTGAAGCCTCGGCCGAAATTCCAGAAAGCGCTTTCGGCGGTCGACCGTGGGTTTAGCCAAGTCAGGATAGAAGGAGACCTTGTGGCTCTCAAACTCCATATGGCCCTTTGCCCGGGAGGCACTGAGAATTTGTTCCACATGTTGATATCTCAAAAGTCGAAAGATGATAGGCCGCGGGGTCTTCCTGTTGAGCGATATGTTTGTGGGTACACGATGAGCGCGATCGATCTCCAATTCTTTGGTAAAGGTGATTTGGAGCAGGGAAGGGAGGATTTTACTTAAAAACTCCTTCATGTCTCCCAATTCCGCTCCCTCCGGTATGCCCACGAGTCGTAGGTTGTTGCGGCGCGCTCTATTATTGCCATCTTCCACTTCTTTCTGCAAGGCCTGCACCTGACGTTCAACTTTGTCGAGTTTGGACAACCGGACCGCATGGGAGTCTAATATACTCTCCATTTTGTCCTGACGCGAAGAGAGCCCCTCTAGCCTGCCTTGCAGTACACCAAGATCTTCCCTCAGCGCTCGAAGTGCTTCACCGTTTGACTGCACGAGGTCCTTAACCCCTCTAATTTCTGCGAGGATTTCCTGCTGCATTTCGGGGCCCTCGCGCAAAGCCAGCCCCTTCTGCGGGGACGGGGGTTCAGTTTTGGAGCGTTTACCGTGAGAAGCCGCTGGAGATCCAAATTCCAGGCGCGTGGGTTTGGTCCCCGCCATCTCACCAATGTGCCCCGGCAAGATCAGAGCAGAAATTCAAGTATGTCCGGTGTTAATTCAGGATTCTGAGCAGGCCTCTCGGGAGCCTCAGCGTTATGCGACCATCCCGCTGGACATCGGGCTCCGCCCCCCATGTTCACCCTCTTTCACTGTCTGCATACAAATCTGAGGAGGAGGGATGCAAATCATAATTCAGACACATTTTTGCTTCCAACCTGATTCCATGAAAAGCTCTGAAGAAACAGACATCCTGACCATCACCAACAAACAGCTAACAATCTGCCTCGTCTACAGACCTCCAACCACTGCTACATCCAACCTATATCACCTGATTGGAAAAGTCATAGAACACACAAGAGCTGCGAAAGACTTCATCATCCTGGGAGACTTCCACCTCCCCTCAGTACAACTCAAACACACCCCAGTCTTCCTACAAGCCACAGCAGTCATGAACCTCAAACAGCTCATTCAGTCTCCCATACACTCTTGACCTGATTTACACCAACACACAAAGAGTTCACGCAAACACACCCCACTAAATATGCCACCACCTTATGCCTTGGTCAGACCACAGCCTGATCACCTTCCTTCACACATTTAATGCCTCTACAGACCACTCCACCCAGCAATGGCCAAACAAAAGGTTCAAATACTTCCACAAGGAATCCTTCCTAAGGGTCATACTATCACAACTTGACAATGAAACAATACACTCATAACAAACTGGAACTACATCATTGAAAGAACAGCATCTATCACTGCAAAGACAACCTCCACAACAACCAAGAAAACCAGGGCACCATGGCATACCCCTGACCTGCGGTTGCTAAGTGCCATCAAATTGGTGTCAACTCCTGGTGACCCTCTGGATGGTTGACCTTAGCTTTGTTTGGTCTTCAGCCAAGTGGCTCATTGTTGATAGAGTGGTATTCATATCTACTGAAAATGTATTGATCCATCTCATTGCCGGCCTTCCTCTTTTATTGTGACCTTCTACCTTGCCAAGCATTATGTCTTTCTCCAATGATCTCTCTCTTTGCATGATGTGGCCAAAGTATGAAAGTAGAAGTCTTGTCATCTAAGCTTCTAAGGAAAGCTTAGGTTTGATCTTCTCTAGTACTGACTGGTTTGTTCTTCGGGAAGTCTATGATAAACACAGTATTCGTCATCAGCACCATAATTCAAAAGCATCAATTATCTTCCTGTCTCTTTTCCACTGTCCAACTTTCGCATCCATATGATGTTATTGACGTTACCCATATGACATCATCATTAGAGAAAGACATAGTGCTTGGCAAGGTAGAAGGTCAATGCAAAATAGGAAGGCCAGCAATAAGATGGATCGATATAGTAACAGCAGCTATGGGTGCCAGTCTGTCAACAATGAGTCGCCTGACTGAAGCCCAAACACAATTTAGGACAACTATCCAGAAGGTCGCCATGAGTCGATACCGACTCGATGGCACTTAACAACAACAACAATATGATATTATTGAAAATACCATGGCCTGGGCAAATCAAATAAAACTCAACTCCGAAGATTGGAAAAAAAATGGAGGAAAACCACCCTTGACTCGGACAATCACCTCTACATTGACCTGTGTAATGAGGAAGATCCATTCTCTGCCTTAAAAACACAGGATTCTGTGAATTCTAGCTTGAAAGCTGACAGGCAGGCAAGCCATGTGAGCAGTAGTTGTCAGGGGCAGCATAAACAAACCCAGCCACGAGGTTTGCAAACACGCCCAGCTGACAACCAATCCCCAGTTCCTAATAGCTTGCACCTGAATAGAGGAAGGGCTAATAGCTACTATAAGAGTCACTCAGGAAATACAGAGTTAGACCAAGACCAAGAACAAGGACAGGAACAAGAACAAGGGCAGAGCCAGGAACAGGAACCCTGGCAGAGACAGGAACCAGGAAGAGTTCAATCCACAAGATATCCAGAACACCTCAGGAGAAAGCAGTTAGGAGCCATGGAGTCAGAGAACAGCTGTGAGTGTTCATCTGATGTGACGCAGTTTGAAACTCAGAGGCAACATTCCACCCAGAATGAATGGAAGCCTGAGAAAGTAAAACAGTATGTACATGAAAGCTATAAACCTGAGAGTGATTCTGAAATAGAGTTAAGAAAGTTTGCTGGCAGTAGAAATACCTGGAGGGTTAATGCTCAGAAGCCTCGTGGGAGAAATCCAAGGGGAGAGCAGTGCTGTAAAGACGAACCGAGGGATTTACCCAGAGAGCTAGTGAGAGAGCAATTCCAAGCCCCTGAAAGAGAGAGGTATTATATTGAAGACACTTGCATATCAGAAGAGGAAGTGTTTGAAACTCCCAAACCTCAGAGAAAGACACGCAGAGCTAAACCCTGTGCTGATAGGGGAGGAGAATTCTTTTATTCTGTGCCAAAGCCTGAAGGTAGAACCAACAGATATTCTAGAGTTAGAAACTCTTATAAGAAGTAGGATTCTGGAAACCCTGAATGGTAGCTTCCTTCTCTCCCAGACTCAGAGGAATATGGTAACAGCTATTCCAGCCCTAGAGGGAGCTGGTCAGATAGGCTCTGTAACGAGACATTGCAAGGGAACTTACAAACATTCTGTGGCCAGGAAAACACAGGTCCTTCTGAAACCTTGAAGGAACCCATGGTCATTGATTGTCCCAGTGAATGCTCTTTGGATGATCCAATGGACTGTACATTAACAATTTCTGACAGAATAACCTCTTTATGTTAGACAGAAGCTGTGTAGGGCTTAAGGTTAACACTGAAGGTCAAGTGTGCCTGTTTGTCTATAGAGGAACTGTATGCTGAATATTCCTAAGATTCTCATTTATCATTTAATTAAGAAGCAAGAAGAAGCTTTCCTGTTTTCCTTTATAACATGCCAGAAAGTATGGCTTACTTGTCTTAAGTTTATGTGTTGTACCTTTTGAAGAATCCAACCCCGGGAGGGGAAATAAAGCCTAATTCACCTTTACCATTCGTGTCTACAGCTACTTATTCTTCTTAACCACCATCAGACACAGACCTGCTATCCCTAGGCGGCAGCCTGCCCACCTGGTGGTGACACCTGATATCTAATTACCGTACTGAGACCGACAGTACAAAATGAACCTATCACTCTAAACTCATCTCTATCTCTCTAAACAGAATAAAATAATTATTTGACATTGTTAAACAGCTTACAAACTACCTTTCAACTTACAATATGATCTGTGATGTAGAGACCCCTACGGAGCCCATGGAAATAGAGAGAAAGGAAGATTCCACCTTTAAAACTGACAGGCAGCTAGAACACATGGCTCACTGTTTACAAAGAAAAGGTAAACAGAGAAAGACAGGAGCTGAGCTGACACGCCCAAGCTCTGATGTAGCAGCAAGCCTGGAGCTTGATAAATCACACCTGTTCAGGTTGCGAGCAGAGCCAAGCCCAGGGGAACAGAATTATAAAACCTCATCATTAGCTCCCAGGGAGGAGAGAGGAGAAGCAGGAGAGAAAGGAAGCTGGAGAGGAGGCTGGAGTGCTGCCTGGAGTGGTAATTGCAGTTCAGACAGCAGTTGGAGCCGTGGCAGCAGAGAAAGTTGGAGTTATTTATTTATTTATTTATTTTATTTATTTAACATTTGCTTCTCTACCGCGCTATTAAAATCAGCGCGGTGTACATCAAACAAGCATACTACAATGTATACAAACAACATTGAGTTTACAAAGAACAGGAAATTGAACATGGGAAGGAAACCAGGGGAACTAAATACATATGGCAGAGAAGGAAAAGAAGCAACACAAGGAAGGAAAGGAGGAGAAAGAGGAGTCCTGGACAGCAAAGGCAGGAGAGAGGTGAGACCTCCTGTAAGACAGGCTTGGAGAGGCTCAGAAACTCCTGAGAGTTGGATACCGGGTAAAGAAACTACCTACAGGTCTGGGAGAAAAGCCAGCAGACTAGGAGGAGGGAAGGTACGCCCTGTGACCAGGAACTGGCTGGAACGGAGAGAGCAGGGAGCCCTTCAGTCAGAAGGAAGCCTTCGGAGTTTGCACAGGTGGGAGCCCAGCACAAAAGTATTTCCTCATAGCTGCCAAGAATTAGAGGAGATCCAAAGAAGAAACTCCAGAGCAACAAGTATTTTAAACCCTTGCTGTTTTGAGTTGTGGAAAGGGAAAACACCTGAGTTTACAGAGGGAAGTTATCTTAAATCCTATAGTAACAGTTTGCAGACAAACGCTGTTAGCCCTTAGTCTTGAGACAGAAGATATGCAAATAGACTCTAATGTTGATGAAGTAGCAGATACGCAAATGGATTGTACGCTTTGTTTGGCTGACAACATTGAGTCACTGTGTTAAACTTTGAAGTAAAAGTGCTGAGAAACAGCAAAGAAATAGGAACTATTTTTCTTTGCTGTGAGAACAATTGCTTCTTTATCAGATAGCTGGAAAAAGGGACTACAACTCCCAAGAGGCCTTGCAAGAGCCACAGCTGTAGTCTCACTTTCTGAATAGAAGATTATCATGGCAGACCAACCCTCGGCGCCCTAGGCGGAGGGCTGGCCACATGGTGACAAGTGGCGTAGTATTTAGGATTTCGTGTGGAATATAAGGACATTCAACTGAGAAACACACCAGGATATACGCCAGAGGATTTGCCACAAGAGCACCGAGAGGAAAAAAGAAAACAAAACAAAAAACCCTTGCTAAGCTGTAGGCTGAAGAGCAGTGGGAGATACCGCTGGCAATATCGGCCAGAAGGACCGAGAACCAGCAGAAAGACTCCTTTCTCAAAGTTTGAGTCTACACTGTGCTCAGGTAACGGGTATTTGGGCACGGGTGTGTAGGATTCGTGGGAGGAAGGGGAGCTCTTGTCCAACGTCTAACCTAGACAGGTTTAGGGAGAGGTTGTTGTGCCGCACTTGGTGGGCCTTTCTGTCTTTTTTCTCTTTGCAGAAAAAGTCCTGAAGATGGAGCCACAAGAAGTTCTACGCTGGATGGCCAACCAATTTTAAAAACAACGGGAGATGGCACAGTGCACCCAGGAGCAAGCTGCTGCAGTCATGCAGCCCCAGAAAAAAACCATCGTGGACTTGATAGAGGCTTTGCTTGCCGGTCAGAAGGCGACGGAACAAGCACAACTCTCACCTACTTGTGTGGTAGGACCACAAGACTGTGAAGCTTTAACTTGTGGACAGCTGACGGTAGATGATGATATAGATGACTTCATTGAAGCCTTTGAAAGAATTGCACTTACTGTAAAGTGGCCACCAGAGCAATGGGTGATAAGGCTCGCTACATCCCTAACGGGAGAGGCCTTAGCTGCCTATAAAGCCATGCCCGCTGCTCTTGCGGCTAACTACGAAGAACTTAAGAAGGCAATCAGAGATAGATTGGGATTAACACCCATGGTCTATAGACGAATGTTAAGGGATACTAGGCTAAGACCTAATGAAATGCCCAAAGCCTTGTTCCACAGGATAAGGAGCTTAGCGTGTAAATGGCTCGCTCCTGAGGGAAAGACCCTCAACTCTGTGATAGACACTATTGTCTTGGAACAATTCATGGAGGCGGTTCCTCAGGAGATAAGATCCTTTTTGATCTTGCAAAGTTGCCAGACCACAGCAGAAGCAGCCCTCCTTACCGAACGTTATCTGGAGGCAGAGTTGGCTGGTAAGCCAAAAGGAGGCGCTCTGCGTGTATCTGGGTCGGCAAACTTTGGAAACTCAGAGAAGGAACTAGGAACCAATGTGAAAGGTGTATCCACTTGTTTGCCAAAGCCAGAATGGAAATCGGCAAAAAGTAAATGTTATAAATGTGGGAAAGCAGGTCATTTACAAAGAAACTGTGTAATATGAACAGCACTGATAACGGCCAAGGAAAAACAGGCACAAGAAGATTTTCTGTTAAATGTGGAAGTTAATGGTGTTTTGGCCAGTGCATTGCTTGACTCAGGTGCTGACCAGAGCATGGTCTCAAAGAAGCTCTGACAGGCAATAGAAGCCCACATCGGGTCAGTACCGAGCCGAACAGAAGGCAGAGTTAAAATCCGCTGCATACATGGTGCATCCTTCTTCTATCCATTGTATAAGCTCTCAGTGAAGGGATTAGGAACACAAAAGGAGGTTCTAGTGGCCGTAGTCCCTAAGCTTCCACATGATATAGTGCTGGGTAGGGATTGGCCCCAGTTTAGTAGAGGGATGGAGAAGGGCCTACATACCAAGACAGGCATGGTCTCTACTAGGTCCCAGGCTGGAACCTCGGAAGTGAGAGTTGAACCCCCTGTAGAGAGAGATGAACTCCCTGAAGAGAGGGATGAACTCCCAGAGGATGAGGGTGGACAGGGAGAAGAGGCACTGGAGGAGCTTCCTATACATGAGGACCTGATTAACGCCCCTTCTAAGAAGACTAGGAAAGGCAAGGCAGATAGACGTCGGGAGAGACAGCATAGGATTCAGGGGAAGGCAGAGATGGAGGCCAGACAAGAGTTGCCTTGGGTTCCCGCTGATATTGTTAAGAAATTTCCATCCTTCCCCAAAGAGCAACAAGCAGACCCCACGTTAAAACGAGTATTCGAGTATGCCCAAAGTGAGAAGGATACTCTCCCAAGATTCCTGCTAGATAAAGGAATATTATATCGAGAAAGTAATGAGCCAAAGACAGGAGCGGTTAGAAAACAACTGGTAGTCCTGACTACATTCAAGGCAGTGGTTTTAAGGCTGGCCCATGATCACCCGGTGGGTGGTCATAAGGGGATACAGGGGATATTGGATCATATTTTAGCCCGTTTTTATTGGCCGGGAGTTTTTAAAGAAACCACCCATTTCTGTGAATCCTGTCCCTCATGTCAGCGAGTTACCTCTGCCAAACCACGAGCGGTGCCCATGGTCCCTACCCCCACGATATCGACACCCATACGGCATATGTCGATGGATATTGTAGGACCACTGCTTAAGACACCTAGAGGTTTTCAGTACATTCTGGTGGTGATAGATCAGGCCACCCGATTCCCATGGGCTATGGCTTTGCGGAACATTTCGGCTAGAACCATAGCCTTAGAATTGATTAAATTGTTTTGTGAGGTAGGGTTTCCCCAAGAAATGCTCACAGACCAGGGCAGTAATTTCATGTCGAAATACTTGGCCCAAGTATGGGATGCGTTTGGGGTACACCACATAAGGACTGCCGCCTACCATCCCCAGTCCAATGGACTGGTGGAAAGATTAAATCAGACAATCAAGCAGATGCTAAGGCGAAGTTTGGATGGGAAGATGTCTGAGTGGGATGTCATGCTCCCTTTTGTCTTATACGCCTGTCGGGAGCGTACGCAGGCATCTCTAGGAGCATCCCCCTATGAACTACTGTTCGGTCGGGCCCCAAGGGGAATCTTAGATATTCTACGTGAAATGGGTGGAGCCCGAAGTTGAAGAAATAGGTGTACCTCATTTTCTACAATATCTGAGGAGTAGATTACAAAGGACTTCTCAGGCCTCAGAGGAAAACTTACAAGCCAGTCAAAAATGTCAGAAGAAGTATTATGACCGAGGAACGAAGCCTCGTCAGTTAGCCATAGGGAAGAAAGTAGTGGTGATGGTAGCAGACGCTGGACCAAAATTTGAGTCCAAATGGAAGGGTCCATATAAAGTGGTAGAACAATTAGGTCCAGTTTCCTATGCAGTGGAAAACTATAGAGGACGCCACAGGTCTACCATCTGAATGTCCTTAGGCCCTGGCATGAGAGGACAGCGGCAGCATGTCTGGAAAAAGTAGAAAAGCATATCAAGACCTCAGCAGTGATTACGTGCTGGGCGAGCGTGGCTTCGCCAGCCCGTAATATCTTAAGGGGGGGGATATGTGATGTAGAGACCCCTATGGAGCCCATGGAAATAGAGAGAAAGGAAGATTCCACCTTTAAAACTGACAGGCAGCTAGAACACATGGCTCACTGTTTACAAAGAAAAGGTAAACAGAGAAAGACAGGAGCTGAGCTGACACGCCCAAGCTCTGACATAGCAGCAAGCCTGGAGCTTGATCAATCACACCTGTTCAGGTTGCGAGCAGAGCCAAGCCCAGGGGAACAGAATTATAAAACCTCATCATTAGCTCCCAGGAAGGAGAGAGGAGAAGCAGGAGAGAAAGGAAGATGGAGAGGAGGCTGGAGTGCTGGCTGGAGTGGTAATTGCAGTTCAGACGGCAGTTGGAGACGTGGCAGCAGAGAAAGTTGGAGTTGTGGCAGAGAAGGAAAAGAAGCAACACAAGGAAGGAAAGGAGGAGAAAGAGGAGTCCTGGACAGCAAAGGCAGGAGAGAGGAGAGACCTCCTGTAAGATGGGTTTGGAGGGGCTCAGAAACTCCTGAGAGTTGGATACCGGGTAAAGAAACTACCTACAGGTCTCGGAGAAAAGCCAGCAGACAAGGAGGAGGGAAGGCACGCCCTGTGACCAGGAACTGGCTGGAACGGAGAGAGCAGGGAGCCCTTCAGTCAGAAGGAAGCCTTCAGAGTTTGCACAGGTGGGAGCCCAGCACAAAAGTATTTCCTCATAGCTGCCAAGAATTAGAGGAGATCCAAAGAAGAAACTCCAGAGCAACAAGTATTTTAAACCCTTGCTGTTTTGAGTTGTGGAAAGGGAAAACACCTGAGTTTACAGAGGGAAGTTATCTTAAATCCTATAGTAACAGTTTGCAGACAAACGCTGTTAGTCCTGAGACAGAAGATATGCAAATAGACTCTAATGTTGATGAAGTAGCAGATAGCAAATGGATTGTATGCTTTGTTTGGCTGACAACATTGAATCACTGTGTTAAACCTTGAAGTAAAAGTGCTGAGAAACAGCAAAGAAATAGGAACTATTTTTCTTTGTTGTGAGAAGCTGTTTTGTTTTCCATTTTGTAAATAAATTTTGTACTTGCAACGATCACTGCATGTTTTGGAACCAGACAGTGAATAAGCAATTACCTTAGTTATTGTATATAAGCCTCATGCTAAACTCCTGGAGGCTGTCCTATTTTTGTTCTGCACCAAAGTTCTAATTGTGAGGGGAATAAATCCTTGTCATTTTGCCTTAAACACTCGGACTACAATTGCTTCTTTATCAGATAGCTAGAAAAGGGACTACAACTCCCAAGAGGCCTTGCAAGAGCCACAGCTGTAGTCTCACTTTCTGAATAGAAGATTATCATGGCATAGCAACCCTCGGCGCCCTAGGCGGAGGGCTAGCCACGTGGTGACAGATCTTAACATAAACCACCAAACTCTACCACAATACTACAAGCAACTCATCTCCAACCCAAACCCCTTACCTTACCCCCCCCCCCACCATCCAAACTTATACCTCCAGCACCCCTTGGACAACTTTTGCTTTCATCAGCAATGACACCATTACAGCCTTAATCATATTACTCAACACCACAACATCCCCCCTCGATCCATTCCCAGTCAGCTGGAGCAAAGCGACAAAACAGGAATTCAGCCCTATAATCCAAATACTCACCCAATCAGTACTTCAACATGGATAAATGCCAGAATGTCTGAAAATATCCTCCATCTGCCCTACCCTCAAAAAACCCAACCTCGACCTGATGGATCCAGTATCCTACAGAACTATCCCCAATCTTCCATTCATAACAAAAGTCGTCGAGAAAGCAGTACAACAACAACTCCAGGAACATATTGATAAGAGCATTCTCCTTGACCCCTAACAGTATGGTTTTCATTTGCTTCATAGGGGTATGTTTACTAAACCGTCTTAATATTACCGGCGCTAGTTGCAGCATTAATGTGAAGAATGCCATATAAGGTAGTGGGCGTTCCGGCGGCAAGGTAGCAAGAATCTGTATCGCGCGACAGTGGGCACAGTGGCATGATAATGCACGTTAACCATAGCTTCATGCCAGTGGAGTATTAACAGCTATAAAGATGTAGCCCACTGGTTACTGCAATGGCTATAGAGGCAGAGGTCATGGGTTTGATCCTACAGTGGTGTTATGTAAGAAGGCTGTCTGAGGCAGTTCCTTTTTTAAATTTAAATCAGTGCTGTCCGAGGCATATTCTTCTGTAATTTAAATCAGTGCTGCCAGCAAAAACACCCTCACAGTGCTGTAACATAAGGTGCCACATAAGGCGCCCCATAAGGCACTCCATAGGGCACATTATAAAGTGCCCTGTCCACCAAGGCACCTTATAATGTGCCCTATAGGGTGCTTTATAGGGCACCCTATAGGGCGCCCTATGAGGCACCTTAAGCTATGGCACTGTGAGGGTGTTTCTGCTGGCAGCACTGATTTAAATTACAAGGAAAAGCCTCAGACAGCATTATTAAACACCACCACTGTGGGATCAAACCCAAGACCTTTGCCTTCACAGTCATTGAAGAAACCAGTGGGCTACATCTCTATAGTATCCAATACACTGCTGGCTGGCTACAGAAAGACTGCAGGTCACCACACAAACTGTCTGCTGTGGTTACCAGAATAGGGTAAACCCACCCGTACCCATGATGCACTGCACATGCAGATCAGCAGTCTACAGCTGATCACATAATGGGGTATGCACCCCCATAGCACCAAGGCATGGTATTTATTTATTTATTTATTTAGTAAACATTTGTATACCGCTGCTTCCTACGATCAGCAGCGGTTTACTTTACAGAATCATAATGTATCGTACAATACAGTGATTTTTAAGATACACATTTCGATTGAGCAATGATTTACATAACACAGGAAATAGTAATTTGATCTTTATACATCGGATTGGGGCTCAAAAATCTAAAAATACATTTGATTGTAGGTGCGTGGGAGGGGCCTAAAATATACATATATACAAGATTACATATCGGTATTCCAAATGCCGTCATGGCAAGCAAAAGCCATCTCGTTGAGGTAAGGTGTCGCACTTAGGTCGGGTTGTAGTGAGCCTGAAATAAGTGGGTTTTGAGTTTCCTTCTGAATTCACTCAAATTATTTGTCAGTCGCAACTCGTGTGGGAGTTGGTTCCAGTGGGTTGGTGCTGTATATGTGAATGCTCTATTGCTTGTTGGTAGGGGGAACTGACTGTGTTGTTACTGGCACAGAGTAGCTACAGACCGTGACATTGTGCGGTTCCTGTGCTCACCCTTAGGGTGAGGTGGGGTGCCCAGCACTAGGTCAGCAGCACCTGGCTTGGCTGAGACAGGCTGTACTGCAGGTCCCTATCAGTGCCAGTGTGTGATAGGTAGTCCTTGCAGACACACCTAGGCAGCACCTGTGTCCATCTGTATTTCCCAGTCACATCTAGCCCTTGTGGACTATGATGCAGCCAGAATAGTGCATGTCCTGTGTGGTTGCCATGGTCACATGTTATAAGAGAAGGGGGTGCTTGGACCCACATGTGGATTATGTAGCACCACCCAACCCATCCTCTGTGGATCAGGGTGGAAGACAGGATCTCCCACCAACAGAACCACATTCTACATCTCTGCAATGGTGGCAGTAGAAGGGACCATCAACCCCAGTCCTGCTGGGGAATAGGCACCCTACAGGGCAGTCAAAAGGATCTGTACACATCACATAGGGCACTGGCAGACAGGCACGAGGCCTGGAAAAGCTCAGCTGCCTCCCCCCTCACCTATATGACATTCACCAGCAGAGAGCACAGTCAATCTCCACCCTGCAAGGTGTTCCAGCCATACATATGCTAACTACAGACAGTCTGCTAGCTAGCACATAGTGCATGTTCCTGGAGCAACTGTGTTCACCCACAAGTGGGATGTGAGCACACACACCAAGCAGATATGTCAGTGATTAAGCCCCAGAAAAGGGAACCCATAGATAGCACTTGAGAAAATTTGTGTATAACACTATGGGGGAACCTAGCCATGCCATGGTCACTGCTCAGTCAGGATGAGAGTGACCCTCCCAGCATGACATGCTGTGGCCACCCTGCCCGTGCAGATGGTGTGGTCAGGTACTACAAGTCCCAGCCATTGCCCTATGCCCTGTGCAGATGCATCCTGCCCAGGCTGCCCTGTCCGGGCCATACCCACAGTACCTTGCTCCTCATTATGCACATCAGCAGGCTAACACTTGAAACAGTGCAAGCATTGTGGGCTCAGTAAGGTGTAGGCAGCAACAAAATGCTGGATAGGCATACACACACTCCCACACCTATTTCAGCATTGTGCAAAGAGAGAGGTGGTTGGCAGTCCTGGCAGCCACACTAGCACTGGGCACAGTGTGGGCATTGCTATGGTACTCAATACAGTTAGGGTCACTCCCCGAGGTGGGAGAAACAAAAACTGAAACACAGTCCACAGATATCAGAAAGGTTGCTATGATGAATCTCTTTGGATTTTTTTTATCTGACATTAATCATAGCAACCTTTTGATATAAGTGTAATGTGTTCTCAAGTTTAAGACGTCATTGCTATGGTATGCAGGTGCTAGTATTGGGAGATGCTGCTCCGCACAGGGCCCAACAGCCTGACTCTCCATGAGCCATTGGATAGTGGAGCCTGTGGGTGTGGGTGTTTGTGCCCCTGTTGGCCTCTGCTCTAGAACAGAGCTTCCCAAATCCGGTCCTGGAGGGCCAAACACGGTTCAGGTTTTCATGCTGTCCCTAATGAATATGCATGAGATACATTTGCATACAATGGGGGCGGTGCATGCAAATGCATCTCAAGCATATTTCATAGGGACAGCATGAAACCTGAATGGTGTTTGGCCCTCCAGGACTGCAGTTGGGAACCTCTGCTCTAGGGACTGCACATGTCTATGGTGTATGTGCTCTGTAAGGTAAAATATAGGCGTTTATGGCTTGTTTATATTATTTGCAATAAAGGTTCCTTCTTTATTACCACGGTTTAGTACTGGGTAAAATATAGGGATATGGTCTGCAGCTGTGACTTGAACCTGTGATCTTCTGCCCCTGAACACACTGGCTGCGTGTACTGCACCAAACTGTTGCCACAGAGGCAGGTCATTCCCTGGGGATACCATTACTGTTCATCAGTCAGACCTTGTCTTTTGCAGTGCACGGCACCCACCTAAACAGGGCTTGGCCTTGGTCTGCTGTGGGCAGATGCCACTGCCCCCTCCACCACCAGCACCCTTCTGCCACCATGCTGACATGCCTTTATGCTGGTGGTACTGGTGGTGCACAGTCCCAGGCCATCCAGTGTGCCGGTAGGCAGATGCCTATGGTGCGTGATATGGGGTAGGGGTGCTGACATGGACATCAGCAATTCCCCCTGGCACTGCCTGCCAATGTTCTGTGCCCTTGGGGGTACCTGTTGGGTAGTGTCCCCTGGGACACTGTGAGACGTACACTTGTGGCCATGTTGGACCATGGTCAGTTGCTGTCTTGCTGCTTTTCAGTTTCTGCATTCCTATGTGTCAGGTAGGCATCTGCCTAGTCCACACTGTGCCCCAGCTGGCCCACTGCATGTGCCGCCTGCAGCCCCTTGTACCCCATTTACACCATCACCATAGTGCCCTTTCCTACATGGCCACCCTGCTGTTGCTGCACATGTGAAAGCCACATAAGCAAGCTGCCCAATATACACCACAGCAAACCTTCATCATCACTATCAATGTTGGAACATTCACTTTGTAGGTGGAATCAGAACTGACCCTTCCAAAAGTGACATCTTCATTTTTATTCTTTATGGTTAGTGTTGATTACCATTTATCCTTGTTTTTTCTGTTGGCCTGCTTGGTGTTTTGTATTTCTATTTTGGTTCTGGTCATTATCTCTCTGGTGTTTGCATGTTTTGTTACTGCACATGTATCACTACTATCACTTATCTGGGTCTCCCTGCCTTTGCTGTACATTGCTGACTGAACTGGTTTCTCTCTCCTGCAAATGTGCCTCTAACGCATGGTTTTCAGTGGCGTTAATTTTCAGACCCTGATTTCGCAGCTTTAGTGTGCCTGGGGCCTCTTCCCTCCCACTCTCTGCCCATTGACCCCTTATCTCTGCCCTCTGGGGAGGCTTACTCCACGCTCTGTGCACCTTAATGCCGCCGGAGACGTTATCGCGCGATACGTGATATTATTGCATGGTAATGTTCCATTATTGGGCAATAGCATCACTTATCACGCAATAACATCACTGCTGCAACGTTAGTGCTGTTTAGTAAACATACCTCATAGTATAGAAACTCTGATGGTATCACTCATTGTTATTGTTGTTAAATGCCGCTCAGTCAGTGTCGACTCATGGTGACCCTCTGGATAGTTGTCCTAAATTGTGTTCGGTCTTCAGTCAGGCGGCTCATTGTTGACAGACTGGAACCCATAGCTGCTGTTATTGTATCGATCCATCTCATTGTTGACTCTCCTCTTTTGCGTTGACCTTCTATCTTGCCAAGTATGATGTCTTTCTCTAATGATCTCTCTCTTTGCATGATGTGTCCAAAGTATGATAGTCAAAGTCTTGTCATCTGAGCTTCTAAAGAAAGCTTAGGTTTGATCTCCTCTACTACTGACTTGTTTATTCTTTGGGCAGCCCATGGTATATGCAGTATTTGCCGCCAGCACCATAATTCAAAGGCATCAATTTTCTTCCTGTCTATATTTTTCACTGTCCATCTTTCACATCCATTTGATGTTATTGAAAATACCATGGCTTGAACGAGTCAAATCTTTTACCAATACTAAAGAAAGGTATCACTCATAGACACATTAATAAATGGAATGCAGAACAAAACACAGGGATACATCATGATATTCCTTGACATATCAGCAGCTTTTGATTCAGTAAATCATCAAATCCTTCTTCAATGCCTCCAAGCCACAGGAATTCAAACTGCCATACTTCAATTTTTTGAATCATACCTCACCAACAGGCAGCAACAAATAAAAATTGGACACAACATATCCACATATCCTTACCAGTAAACACAAGGCATACCACAAGGATCCACCATATTCTCATTGCTCTTCAACATCTACATGTAACCACTCTGCCAAATCATCAGTGCACATGACATCAACTTCCACATCTATGTGGATGACATCATGATCTATGGACTATTCAACCACAATCAGCCCACCAACACAAAACTCACACAATGCTTTGAGGACATCTCATAATGATTAGAAAGAAACAACATAATCATCAGCTCTTTTCATCACAAAAGACATCAGCTTCACCCCAATGGATCAACACATTCCATTCAAATCACAAATACAACACAGGGCAAACGCTATCTACCACAAAATAAGAACCCTCCAAAGACTACACCCCCTCCTAGACCCACCAGCATTCCAAGCTCTAATCCTGTCACATATGGACTGCAACTCCATACTGCAACTCCATTTATCAAGGCCTGACCTCTCCCCACATAGCTCTGCACACCACAGCACGCACACTTATAGGAACCTCAAAATAAGATCACATAACACCTACCTTGACACAACTGCACTGGCTCCCACTTGCCAGATAAATCAAGTATAAGACACTTCTGATAACACATAAAGAATCAACAATAATCCTACATCTCACCTATGCACTCTACTCCAAACTCTACAACATAACCATGCAAGATGACAATCTGCCACGCACACCTTAATCATCCCCTATGCAAGAACAAAAGCAATCCCACAAGCCTGCACTTGAGCCTTCAAACTATATACACCAACAGCCTAGAATGCTCTCCCAGACACAATACATACTGTCACAGACCTACCCACATTCAGAAAATGCCTGAAAACACTACTAGTCATCAATCATTTTACCCCAACCCACACCCCCATGAAACTAAATAAAAATAGTAAATGAAAACACAAGGAAACCAACTGACCTCTGATAAATAAAGGTAGATCTCTTGAACCAACTACTTTACTGTGCATAGTTCAACTTGTTATCTGTACATAAGTTCATTGTTCAATGTACGTGGAGCCCGAACCAAGAGGGGCACGTCCAGACCATTCAGATATTCCTGGACTGGATATTCCTGCTGGTGTGCTGATGGCCCAATGCCCACCCAGACTGGTTTTCCTGCCACCCGACCATTGGCAGGTCTGCCAGGGCTGGGATTGGGCATCGGGGCAGTACCTGCAGAGGCTCCGTTGTGTTTTGAGGGCTGCTGGGCCAGGGCATACAGGTGGAACAAACTGTGCATCCCCCTGGTGCTCCCCAGACATACAGGGCTGTGACCTGAATTAGCTCTATTCGTCCGGGTGCCTGGCCCACCCACATTCTGCCCCCATGCTGCCTATGTTCTGCTCTCCCCACATAGCAGCTCTGTGCTTGTGGGGAGAGGGATTGCCAGAATTCAGGCAGGATGGCTAGCAGGGCTGCACGTCCCACCAGGACATACAGCCCCGCTAGTCGCCTTACAGAATCGGGCCCATAGTTTAACTTGTTACCTGCACATAAGTTCATTGTTCAATATAAAATTCTAACTACTGTTCATTGTAAACTGCCTTGACCATGGTGAAAGGTGGTATATAAACATTGCCAAATAAATAAATAAATAAATACATAATCTGTCATTGCTGTTAATATGCTTATTACCTGCTTAGTGGGATGTATATATGATTGCCAGAACAGTCATCTATGTCAGGGATATCCAAATTTTTAAAATTCGGTCAAAATTAGAGCTTCCCCTGGTGTTTTCCCAGCCAATTTCCTCTGGACTCCACAGGTTGCACTTTGACATCCTTTATAAAATGCCATTTCACATGCTTAAATTGAATTAATGAATAGTAAAGTGAGTTAGAGTACTTTAGTAAATGAGCCCTTTTATATCCATTTTTGTGGCTTTTATATCCTTCAAAAATACAAAAGCTGGTTCACCTTTTAATAAAATTCTATTAAATATTAACTATTTTTATAACTGAATATTGTGAAACTTTAGCCAGGCCCAGACTTTAGCCATGGAAGAAAAGAGAATCTTAAGACCCATTTTTTTAGCAGTATCTGAATTTTAACTTTTTTTCCATTCTACACACATGCTGACATAACTGAATCTGTGTTTGGGAAATTGTGATATAACTCAGGTTGACATGACCAGATGTCAATCTCCTTTATCAGAACACTGTCTTCCAATTCAAGCAGCTTGAAAATGTACCAAATACTGTGCAGTAGTTCACATCAACATATTGCTATTCTCCTTACCACATGGACAGAACTCTAAATTATCTTTGATACCTGAGTGTTTGAGAACTGCTAACAAAGAGTCACCTTGATACCTTGTTAAAAACAAACCACTTTACATGCAGCGAGTAGTAACTGTGTTATTTACTTTTTTCCCCGTTCCCTTATGAATCCTACTTGCTTCATAATTACTGTGTTCAGGGACAGCATTTATTTTTCACATAAGATAGAATATATTTGTTAGAAAAGGCTGAATCATAATGCCAATCGTGTGACTTGAATTTTCTTGACAAGAAAATTCCATTTATGTGGGAGGCACTTTCCAGTTTCTGAAGGTTTGAATTATCTCCCTCATGTACTATATGACAATACATTGACAAGAGCAATGCTACACTTTATGGTCCAGGAGTCTTAACTTGGGTGGGGGGGGGGAGGGGGGGATAAAATAGTGTTTAAAATATATATTCAGTTTTAATTCAAAGTCATTGTTCCTGACTTCTAGACTCAAGATAGAGTTAACTATGTATGGTGCACTTCTTTGTTATTTATTTATTTATTTATTATGTTGTTAATATCTTTATTGGTGAACCTGTAGAGGTACATTCCAATGTGCAGACGGTATATTAATCCATAAACCTAAAAAATTCTGACATCTAATGTTCCCTATTACAAAGCTTTGTAATTTGCCAGTATAGAAGGGACCTGAAGCAGGGTTATGTGAAAAATTGAATCGAACCCGAAACGTGTGGCACGTCGTCATTTCTGTACCTCTGGCAAGTCTTTTTCAAGCCGGTGAAGCTTGTTTTGCAAAATTTTCAACAAAGCTAAGTCTGACTTCGTTTTCATAAAGCTATTAAAATAAAAGGGAGAGGTTGCAGTGGTGCTTGAAGAGCTTCCATGCACTGGGACGACTAGCTCCGACAAAAAAAGTTGAAAAAATTGAGTAATATGGAACATTAGATGTCAGAATTTTTTAGGTTTATGGATTATTAGGTGATTCTGACTGGTTTTGAATTTTTCTATTCTGACAGTATATTAATAACATCCATCACATGAGGGACAAAAAATAAATTGAGAGCATCATACAATTTTATGAACTCCAGCATCCCAACTCAATTTTTTTCTTTTCTCCCACTTATCCTCTCACACATCATCCACACACATCCTCCAGTTGTAATAACAACCCTTTTCTACAACCAGATATGAGATCTGTTCTGCCAAATAATGAACTTCCAAACTCTATAGTATCTTTCTTTGCCAAATTATCCTCTTTCTACCTGTCCCCATTTAGCCATTTCCTTCATGTAATTCACTCGCACTGAACGGGTGGTTCATATTCCTTCATCCAAAACTCTAGGATGTTCTTCTTAGCTAATAGCAATGCCACATGCTTAGAATTTCTTTTGACTTTCATTATCCCTACTTCTTGCAATGGCTTTTCATCTCCCAACACCACTGACCCATATGACCACTCTACCTCTGCCTGTAAAACTCTTGTTATGACCTCAAGGGCCCCTACCTATGATGTTTTTTAATTTTGGACACTCTAAAAAGAAATGTCACAGATTGCCTGTCCTAATTTTACATTTCCTGTGTTTTCCTTCAGTACACAATTTCATATTTGCTCTCTTTTCTTTTGTAAAATAAGCTCTATGCAATAATTTACATTGCATTGCCTGTCGACCACACTGGTTTTGTTACATCTTATTTCCTTGAAAAACCTCTTCATTCTCTTTTTTAGTAGTTTCCTCTCCTGTATCTGCTAAAAAACTGCTGCCAAGGACTCTAAGCAGAGAGCCGTATGGATATATCTGCCCACTTTATACCAAGTGGACTACCCTACAGTTGTGGTCAACATTATTGACACCCTTGCATGTTAGGTATGTTGTGTACAATATCTTGAGAAATAATTGGAAATATTCCAATTGTATGTCATCATAATATTTTAATAGTATGTTCAAAGATATACAACAAAATAAAAGATGCCTGTGCAACTTAGATGTAATTTCTGAGAAAAACAAATATATGACCCGGACAAGATTAATGACACCCTTCACTAAAATTTGGTTGCACAACCCTTGGCAGTGATGACAGTCTTCTAACATTTCTTGTAAGTGCAAGCCATCTGTAAGTTTCGTATATCTGTCTGCTGGTAGTTTCTCCCATTCTTCAACTGTGATTTGTTCCAGCTCATGAATGTTTCCAGGATTCCTTTTATCAATGGCAGATTTCAAATCTTTCCAAAGGATCTTGATTGGATTGAGATCAGGACATATTGCTGGCAAGTTTAAATCATTTAACCCTTTTAACCAATCTTTTGTACTTTTGGATGCATGTTCTGGGTCATTGTCCTGCTGGAGCACCCATGACTTTGATTCAGACCTAGCTTTCTGACACAATGTAGCACATTTCACTCCAAAATACCTTGGTATTCCTCTGATTTCATGATTGTTTTAATACATTCCAAGCCTCCAGTTACTGAGGCAACAAAACAATCCCATAACATAATGGAAGCTCCACCATATTTAACTGTAGGAAGGGTGTTTTTTTTCCTTATGAGCTTCATTTCTTCACCTGCAAAGGTATCGCTAGTCTGCATTGCCAAAGGTTGCATCTGTCCACAAAACATTTTCCCAGAAGGATTGTGGTTTCCCAAGGTGTGTTTGGAAAAGAACAGGTGTGCCTTTTTATGTTTGTCTTAGAGCAGTGGGGCTCTCCTTGGTCTTCACCCATGAAGTCCTTCTTTGTTTAGTGTGTGGCATTTGGTGCGGGTTGAAACCACCACTCCAGATTGCTCCAGGTCAGCTTTAAGCTCTTTGGATGTTGTATGTGGTATTTTTCCAACAATTCACACTAACCTTCAAAGACTTCTTGGATTAATTTTCCTCCACATCCTGGGAGGTTCTTGACAGTTCCATTAGCAGATAACTTCTTCATAAAAGTGCAAACTGTAAACACAGTAGTCCCAAGGTCTTTAGAGATGGCCTTGTACCACTTTGAAGTTTGATGTTTGGTGATAATGGCTTTTCTGATGGTCTCAGGCAGCTCTCTTGTCTTCACCATTGTAAAAATGGAGCAAAGAGTGAATGTGGTCATTTTAAACCTTAGAGCCATCATTCATTGGTTGATTCAAGTCAAGTGTGTCTAATTTTACTGTAATGGGAATGTGGCGCTTTTGTTCATTGTCCCAGTTTTTACACTATTTCCTACTATTTCCTTTTTTAATTGGTCTTGTTTTATTTGATTCTTTTATGTGTTCACTAGAGGACAGCAACCTTGGGCCAGAAGGACTGGGGTTTCCATAGGTGTTCCTTGTGCCTTGGGCAAGTCACTTAACCTTTCATTGTTTCAGGTACAAAAACATAGATTGTGAGCCCCTCAGAGACAAAATAAATATATATACAGTACCTGTATGTACACCACTTTGACTTGTCGAAAAGCAGTATATAAGCCTAGTTAAATAAATAAATAAATAAATAAAATAAATATGTGTGCAAAATATGTGTCCAAAGCTATTTCACTGACCATTTCTTTTAGAAGATATTGGACATTAAGGAGTTGAACTTGTCAGACGGCTGCCTAGGGTGAGAACTTACCCAATCTTGACGATGCATATATTAATATGATTCTTGCAAGGTATTGTGGATATTGTAGTTCATTCACTCCCAAACACAGCTGATGACAATAATTTGAGTTGTGAAACCAAGTGGTAAGATCAATAAAATACTTCTTTTATTGATGGGGTTTAATTCACCCAGCACATGTATGCTTGATAGCACTATAAATAAGGTTACTTGCTTGCAGTGTTTAAATGGATAACAAAAAGTCACAAAGTAAACCAGAAAACAACCTTCAGCTTGTCAGGCAATTAGCTAATGTTTTCTTAGCAAATAATTACCAAATACAAAGGCACAAAGTAAAGAATAAACTTTGCTGGTTAGGTTAACTTCTGCTTATTTTCCACGCCGATCTCAGCAGGGATTCTCCCTTGCTCACACACACAATCAGGTGCAGCCCTAATTACTATCAATGGACCAGCTGAAAGCCTTTAGCTGGCTGGCTGCTACTGTGTGAGCCCAAATCCTGCTTTAAGAGCTGTTTGCAGTGGAAATAAAGAACAAAGTTAGGTTTCTTTGTGATGGCTGATGTGTTTGCTCAGAGAAAACTAGTAATAGCATTTAGATAGAGAACAGTCCATATAAACTGTATTTTCATCTGCTGTATCAATCAGCATATGGTCACTATCATACATTGGCACAGACGAGTCTTTCATTAAGGCACTATCATGAGAATGCTCATTCCCTTGCTGCCACTCTCTATTATAGATAGGGTCTGGATCAGTGTTCATACCTGAGCCTCTCCTGCTATCATTATTCCTCTCTGTATAGCCTGGCCAATATGTAATCCAATTCTGATGTCCAGCCTTCCAATCTTGATCCCTGGACACTGGATCTTCTCTCACATACCTTCTGGCCTTGGTCTGAAAGTCCCTTCCACATGCAGTCTTCTCTCTTCCAGGTAGCCACTGGTGATTCCTATCTCTGCCACTCCATTCCTCTGGCTGAATCCAGTCCAATGGACTCTGCTGGCTTTTGGAATACCTCCCAGTATGAGTACTGCCTTGGAATCTCCCAGACCTTCCAATGGCCTTTCTTCTCTTCCTTCCAGAGAGTTTCCTTCTCTCTCTATCTGCTTGGCTTGGCTTCTGTTTCTCCAGGTGATACTGGTGCTTGTAGCCATTGCTGTCTCTGTATCTCTTCCTCCCTCTGTAGCTGTTATCTGAAGAATAATCTCTATTCTTATTCTTTCCTAATGTGTGCTGCTCCCTAACACAGCGCAGCTGTGTTGAATCAAGCCCTGCCCTTTGAGATGAGTGCTTAGGGATTACCTCATAGCTCTCTTGATTGCACACACATTCTCTCACTTCAGCCCCTCTCATGGCTGCTGGAAACCTGGTGCATTCTGGGACTGGTAGTCTTTTATGTGAAAACTCTGTTTTCTTGCTTCTACCAGAACTGACAGGTTGCTTGTTCAGAGTCACATCATCTTTTCTATAGCTCCTACCTGAGCTATGATAAGCTTCCTTATCACATACCCCCCTGCTTAAGTTATTACGGACTGGTTTTACTGGTGAAACTTCTTCTCTACAGTCCGTAATACGGGAAAGTGCATCCGCATTCTTGTGTAACTTCCCGGCACGATGTTCAACCTGAAAATCAAACGCCTGTAAGGCCATGTACCAGCGTGTCAGCCTGGCATTGTGGTTCTTCATTTGCTGCAACCACTTAAGTGGGGCATGGTCCGTGACCAACTGGAACTTTCTCCCTGTAAGGTAAAACCTTAACGCCTCCACTGACCACTTGATAGCCAAACACTCTTTTTCTATCGTGGAATACTTTTGTTCAGCCAGTGACAACTTCCTGCTCAGGTACATCACAGGATGCTCCTCCCCATCATGGCACTGGGATAGGACTGCTCCTAGCCCTACATCTGATGCATCGGTTTGAACCAGAAAGGGTTTCTTGAAGTCTACTCCTTTCAGTACCGGTCCTGTACACAATTTTTCTTTTAATACTGAAAACGCTTTTTCAGCTTCTGGTGTCCACTTTATCTGGTTTGGACAATTCTTTCGCAGCATATCCGTGAAAATGGCACTTTTCTCTGCGAATTGCGGTATAAACCGGCGGTAGTATCCAATAAGTCCTAAGAAACTTCTTAGTTGTTTCTTGGTTGTTGGAGGAGGAAAATTCCTGATGCTATCTATTTTGCTTAATAGAGGTTTAATTTTTCCTCTTCCCACTAGGTGGCCTAGGTATTTTACCTCCCTATTTGCAAAGGCAGACTTCTTCGGGTTTAAAGTGATTCCCGCTTGCTTCATAGAGCACAAGACTGCCCTGATCCTCTTCAAATGCTCCGCCCAGGTGTTACTATGGATTATGACATCATCCATGTATGCAAAAGCATAACTTTGGTGGGGTCGAAGTACCTGATCCACTAACCTTTGGCAGGTAGCCGCTGCTCCATGCAGTCCGAAAGGCATCCTCTTGAACTGGAAAAGGCCAACGGGGGTGCTGAACGCAGTTTTCGGCTTCGACTCCCTGGTGAGCGGGATTTGCCAATATCCTTTTGTCATATCAAGGGTGGTTAAGTATTGAGCCTGTCCCAGCTTGTCTAGCAGCTCCTCAATTCTTGGCATTGGATATGCATCAAAAACTGATATGGCGTTTACCTGCCGGAAGTCAATACAAAATCTTAAGGATCCATCAGGCTTCGGCACCAGGACTATGGGGCTATTCCAGGGACTCTTTGACTCTTCTATTACCCCCATGTCCAACATCTCCTGGACTTGTGCCACTACCTCCTGTCTTTTGGCTTCAGGCAAGTGGTATGGCCTTTGACGAACCAATTTCCCAGGTGGAGTTATTATTTCATGGGCCACCAAATGGGTCTCCCCAGGTATGGGTGTCAACACATCTGGGAATTCCTTAAGCAACTTCCTAATTTCTTCCTGTTGTACCATTGTCAGGTCCTCACCTATTTGGGGCTCTGATTTTTCTTTACAATCAGATACCTGGGGTCCCAAATCTTCCTCTTCACTCACCTCCCTCTCTCGGGCACAGGTGGCAGCTAAGCTTTTAACCCCTTTGACATCAGTAGAACCAAAGCCTTTGGCTCCACGTTCAGAATTCTCTAGGGATGTGACCTCCTCCACAGGTGGAAAACCCAGCCTCTCACAGATCAATTCGGCAATTTTGTCTCCTGTCTTCACATGATACTCATTCTGTCCAAAGTTAAACAACAGAACTTTAATATTGCCCCTGTAATCGGGATCAATTACTCCCGCACCCACATCGATGAAATATTTAAGGGCTAATCCGGACCTTGGGGCTACTCTCCCATAACATCCAATTGGTATTTCCACTTGGAGACCGGTGTCAACCAGGGCTCTCCCTTGGCTAGGTACAATCACATTTTCTATGCTGCACAGGTCAAACCCAGCAGACTGAGGGGTTGCCCGCCTAGGAGCTTGGGCCTTCTCAGAGACCTTATGGTACTTTAGGACGAATATCTGCTTTGGGGTAGCTTGGTCTTCTGGACGCTTAACCATCTTTTTAGCTGGGGTCTGAGGACTTCCAAATAAAGGCCCGGGAGCTACTACCATTAAACCTTCTCCCTCCTTCTTTCCTAGTCCTTCCACTAGACCCTGCTTAAATCTTGGCCAGTCTCTTCCTAGAACCAAATCAAAGGGTAGCCTAGGCACCACTGCTAACAGGACTTCCTCTTGTTTCCCTAGGCACTTAACCTTTAGCCTATAGGTGGGATATGATGATGCAGCACCATGAATGCATCTGATGTGAACTTGGCTTTCAGGGGTTCTAGGCACAAATCTTTCTTGGGCCTCTATCCTCTTCCAAAGCCTTTTTGACATCATACTCTGGTCTGCCCCAGAGTCTAATAATGCATTTGTGGTAATTCCCTGCACATCAACCATCAAAAGAAATCCTTCCTTGGGTTGTTTTAAATCCAGACCCATTAAACTAGTGTGTGTCTGGCATCTCTTCTCTAAGTGTCCCACTTTTCCACACTTGAAACATTTCTTTCTATTCCACTGTGTCATCCGGTTTGATACAGTACATTCATTTTCAGAAACATTCTTAATTATTCTCTTTTCTAATACAGCACATCTAGCCTCAGCATCCATCTTTAGAGGGCCACCCATTCTATGGCAAGCCTGCGTGGCTTCCAAGAATCTCTCTGCTAGCACGGTTGCCTCTCCAAGATTTTGGCAATTTTGCTGTATAAGAAAAACATTCAAATCTTTAGGTACCCCAAGCATAAATTGTTCCAGCATTATAATATCTAATAACATTTCTACTGTCTTTTGCTCAGGCTCCAACCATTTTACAGCTAGACTTCTGATTCTCTGACTCAGAGCCCTGGGTGTTTCACCCACTTTCAATGTAACAGCTCTAAACATTCGCCTATACTCTGAAATAGACAACCCTAGGCGATCTCTAATAGCTGCCTTTACATCCTTATAAATCAAAGCCTGGGATGCTGGCATTGCTCTGTAAGCTGCTAGTGCCTCACCAGTTAATGAGGCTGCCAGCCTTACTGCCCACTGGGTCTCTGGCCATGCTAAAGCCTGTGCCACTCTTTCAAAAGACTCTAGAAAATCATCAACATTATCTTCTGGAGTTAATTTCCCAAAATTAAATGCCCCAATCCCTTGATTGAGTCCCACAGTGTCCACATGTGGTGCACCAGTACTAACTGCTGGTCTTGCATCTGTTCCACTTTGGCTCTGCAGCTGAACTAGAGCTTGCACCAGATCAAGTACTGGTTTCTGCTGTTCCATTAAGGCCTTCACAGCAGTGTCCTGGGCCTGCTGTGATAGCTCCTGCTGCTTGCTGAATTGGGCTGCCATCCACTGAGCCATCTCCGTCGGATCCATCTTGACCCCTGCAAGAAAAGAAAAAAAAAAAAAAACCAAAGAGCAGCACCTTCCAACCAGGTGTGTTTTTTTTTTTTTTTTAATTTTTTTTTTTCAATTACCCCCTGTGCTTACACACATCCACCACTAGACATGCCCAGGTACATATTACCTTGTCTCAGTGATGAATCCAGCTTTGCACAGGGTCTTTTCCTCTGGGACAGCTTCCTGGAACAACCACTTTTCCTCCAAAGTGCAGATGAGGGAAAGAAATCTTCTTACAGCTTTAAACTTGACTTTTATTTGTAATCCACAACAAGTAAATCCTCTTGGTGCAAGAGCAATCCGAAAAACTACGCCATTTGTCAGACGGCTGCCTAGGGTGAGAACTTACACAATCTTGACGATGCATATTAATATGATTCTTGCAAGGTATTGTGGGTATTGTAGTTCATTCACTCCCAAACACAGCTGATGACAATAATTTGAGTTGTGAAACCAAGTGGTAAGATCAATAAAATACTTCTTTTATTGATGGGGTTTAATTCACCCAGCACATGTATGCTTGATAGCACTATAAATGAGGTTACTTGCTTGCAGTGTTTAAATGGATAACAAAAAGTCACAAAGTAAACCAGAAAACAACCTTCAGCTTGTCAGGCAATTAGCTAATGTTTTCTTAGCAAATAATTACCAAATACAAAGGCACAAAGTAAAGAATAAACTTTGCTGGTTAGGTTAACTTCTGCTTATTTTCCACGCCGATCTCAGCAGGGATTCTCCCTTGCTCACACACACAATCAGGTGCAGCCCTAATTACTATCAATGGACCAGCTGAAAGCCTTTAGCTGGCTGGCTGCTACTGTGTGAGCCCAAATCCTGCTTTAAGAGCTGTTTGCAGTGGAAATAAAGAACAAAGTTAGGTTTCTTTGTGATGGCTGATGTGTTTGCTCAGAGAAAACTAGTAATAGCATTTAGATAGAGAACAGTCCATATAAACTGTATTTTCATCTGCTGTATCAATCAGCATATGGTCACTATCATACATTGGCACAGACGAGTCTTTCATTAAGGCACTATCATGAGAATGCTCATTCCCTTGCTGCCACTCTCTATTATAGATAGGGTCTGGATCAGTGTTCATACCTGAGCCTCTCCTGCTATCATTATTCCTCTCTGTATAGCCTGGCCAATATGTAATCCAATTCTGATGTCCAGCCTTCCAATCTTGATCCCTGGACACTGGATCTTCTCTCACATACCTTCTGGCCTTGGTCTGAAAGTCCCTTCCACATGCAGTCTTCTCTCTTCCAGGTAGCCACTGGTGATTCCTATCTCTGCCACTCCATTCCTCTGGCTGAATCCAGTCCAATGGACTCTGCTGGCTTTTGGAATACCTCCCAGTATGAGTACTGCCTTGGAATCTCCCAGACCTTCCAATGGCCTTTCTTCTCTTCCTTCCAGAGAGTTTCCTTCTCTCTCTATCTGCTTGGCTTGGCTTCTGTTTCTCCAGGTGATACTGGTGCTTGTAGCCGTTGCTGTCTCTGTATCTCTTCCTCCCTCTGTAGCTGTTATCTGAAGAATAATCTCTATTCTTATTCTTTCCTAATGTGTGCTGCTCCCTAACACAGCGCAGCTGTGTTGAATCAAGCCCTGCCCTTTGAGATGAGTGCTTAGGGATTACCTCATAGCTCTCTTGATTGCACACACATTCTCTCACTTCAGCCCCTCTCATGGCTGCTGGAAACCTGGTGCATTCTGGGACTGGTAGTCTTTTATGTGAAAACTCTGTGTTCTTGCTTCTACCAGAACTGACAGGTTGCTTGTTCAGAGTCACATCATCTTTTCTATAGCTCCTACCTGAGCTATGATAAGCTTCCTTATCACAAACTGCAAGGATTCCAATAATGTTGACCACAACTGTATTTCATGTTTAGTAAAGGTTAGTATGTGTTAAGTAAAGTTAATGTACGTTAAGTGCTGCCACTGTCCATTCATTTCTGTGGCCCATTGTATCACTTAGCATGTGTTAACTTTACTTAATGCACGTTAACATTTAGTAAACATGCCCCCAAGTGCTCAAAAGCCCTTTGGAGAATACTTCTCCTGCCCCATATGAAGTTAATAACTGCTGCATTATTTAGAGCCTTTAATCCAATAAATAAATAAATAAAACAATCTCAGAATCCCCCTCTCTCTCTATTGACTGTAGCTTGGAGTATTCTATCCTAGCATTTTTACCTTTCCAAGTAAATGACCACATAATATCCCTATACACCATTTTGTCCTGGTTCCTTATCCAAAAAGGTGTCATTTAAAGTGGATAAAGAAGCTTTGGGAGGACCGCCATTTTAATTACAGATACTTTTTCCTATAGCAGAAAGTGTCAGATCCCATCACTGAAGACAGAGGCTTTTAACCTATTCTGATTTTTCTATTCCATATCATTCTTCTAGACCAGTGGTGGGTTGTGTTCCCCTACAGAAGATTGGTGGAGACAAAGAACCAATCACTCCCATGCCTCTGTCTGTCTTGGCCACCAGAGGTCTCTTCAGTATTTCTTTGTCACCAGCAGATAGAGGATGGATTTTCTACACTCTAAAGAAAATCTGAATAATTGAGAAGAAAAGACTGATTAAATGCTTGTGAACCACCACCTTGAGGGTGGCTCTCTCACTTGAGTGCAACGTGAGAGGCTCCACTAGACTACTGTCTTTTCGGTAGCCATAGGAGGAGACAAAAGTGGTTCAGCTCCATGCTCTTATTCTGTTAAGGGACTGTTGAGCAGCCAGAAAATTGGAAGGATATGGAAACGTTCAGCAATCTCATACAACCTCAACACCCCCTTCCTCCTCCTCTGTCACCCCTGCTCTCTCCCAAAGATTGCAAAAAGATCTCAGAGGAATCTGCCTGCCAGACACTTTAAATGCAGTGCCTGCAAAGCAGCAAAACAGTTTCAGGGGAGTAGAGATCAGCCCAGCATGGATTTCGGCCTGGGGCTCTCAGGGGGTGAGTACCAAGGCTTGGCCTTGTCATTGTCCTTATTGGGGGCTTCCGATTTTCAGGGTGGACCACTGGTGACCATTGGCATAGTGTGGGGGTTTCCTGCCATTTTCTGCACACATTAGTAGTGACTTTTACTATTGTGTGCCTAGCAGACAGGGCCGGCCCGTCCATTGTGCAAGAATGTTGTTTGCACAGGGCCCCGCGTTTCAGGGGGCCCCATGCAAACAACATTCTGCCCATCAGTCCAGGAAAACGTTAAAAGAAAAAACAAACTTGCTGCTGCTGCTGCCGCTGCCGCCGTGGCAGCGGCAGAGTCAAGTGTCTCCTGCGGGGCCCCTGCCCGCCCAACAGAGCCCTCCCTCCTGCCCAACAGAGCCCTCCCTTAATCACTCTCCTCAACGCGGCTTTCAGAGCCGTGAAGGGAGGGTTTCCCTCTCGCGGCTCTGTTAAGCCCGCTGGGGCTGATGGGAACAGACATTTCCTACTAAAATGGTCAGTGGTCTTCATTATAAACCATGTGGGAACAAACTTAAAGATCTCAATATGTACACTTCAGAGGAAAAGCGGGATAGAGGAGATATGAGGGGACATAGGATGAAGGTGAAAGGGGATAGAATCAGGAGCAATATGCACAAATATTTCTTCATGGAAAGTGTTAGATGCATGAATTAGTCTCCCAGTGGAGTTAGTAGAGACAAGGACAGTATCTAAATTCTAGAAGGCATGGGAGAAACACAGAAGATCTCTATAGAAAAAGGGACTATAGTAATTTATATGGAAGGGTAGACTAGATAGGCCATATGGTCTTTTTCTGTTATCATGTTTCTTGAAATAGTCACCAAACTTTGAAAGGACACAGTTGTTAAAAAGTGATCTGACCATGGAATTGGAGCTACAGTGTATGAACCTCCTTTGCGATCACCTTATACATATTCATTTTTTCAAAATAAAATAAAATCTAAAATAAAACACTCTCACATTTTATTCTCTTCTCTGTGTATGGCTTTGGACAACACCATAGCCATTGTGGAGTGTGTTCCCCTCCCATGTTGTGGGATAGGGGCCAGGAGATCAAGCACGATCAGCACACATTCTCACAGAAGTCTGAACATGGGAACATAGGGTACAGAGACATTCTCTTGGACCACCATATTGAACACCCCACATGGTCTGACCCCTACAGCAGGGGAGGGGAATGTCCATGATCATCAGCCCACAGAGCTCTGGAAAAAACACCACATCAAAGTAGCAAACCCCAAACAGCTTAGCTGTAATGGAAACAACAGACCATCAGATCTGGAATGACCACAGGAGCATCCCAGGTCCATTGATTGCTGCAAGGGAATACCAGTCAATGGAGATTAAAAAAAATAAAATGGCATAGCTGCTCAGAGCTGGTAGGCCTCAGCTACATCTACCCTTGGTCAGTGTGAGAGGCCATTTGCCCACAGGGACATGACCCATGGCAGTGTCATGTCCCCTGCCCCCCCCCAAGGTGCATGTATGCACTGCTACATGCCCCCTATGCAAAGGAGGCAGTGGTCAGTCGACCTTTTTGCTCCCACACCATCATGTCACCATTAAATGTATCATCTAATTTGCATGCCCCTCCATCCACTGTACTTTGCCAGCTCTAACTCAGGTTATGAGTCAAGTACTTACTGCAGCACAAAGCACAAACCCCATGTCCTGATACCCCCACAGCACACAACACCAGCAGCCCTCTGGCATCTATCCAGTGCATACGCAGATGTAAACAGCAGTTCATTGGGACAGCTATTGATGTGTCTGTGGATGTTTGCTCACTGTCGCAGCAAGGTGATTCCTGACCTGCAAGTCCTGGTTTTATGGTAGTCAGACTGTTGTGGTCCACTACCATGGTAGCTGTACCATGCAGCCCCTCCAAACAGGTGGCCTATTCAGGCATCTTGGTATTCCGATCACAGCTCCTATTGGCCCTGAATTATTCTTATGTGCTTTCCCTGTTTGTGCCTTTCATATTTCCTAACACTTGCATCCAAACCACACGTCCAAACCACATGTCCAAACTGCATAAGCACTGTGACTTCAGCTAGCACCTGGTCAGAGGCAGATGTCAGCTGCCTCTATGCCAGCAGCGTCATTTGGTATCCAGCGTGCAACAGCTTACCTGCCCCATCAGCTCATTGTAACTCCATACACTCTCCATCTAATCTCTGTTTTAACCCCACCTATTCGCATGCTGCTCAGCTAGTATGGGGTTTTCTTGCATGCTCGCCATTGGGTCATGCACTCCTTGCTGCCCTGTGTGCTAGCCCTGTGCTTTAGTAAACGTTTTCTAGCCCTGTGCTAAACCCCATGCTTTAGTAAACATCCCTCTATGTTATTAATTCAGTCACTTAAGAGCTTGCTCCAAGAACCCCCTTTATTTATAAAAAGGAACCATGACCTGCAGAAGTGAATGGAATATATATGTGTGCTTTAAATAAAAGAATCATCAGTATGGGCCTTCACTTTGTAAGATTCAAAGAATTCCACAGGGGCTGAGAATTATAAAGAAACCAATGATGTTCACAGTGGATAAAGACTTTGGTCAAAATTGGAATTTGATTTTAAACAAATGCTTCGGACTTGAGGATCTTCTTGAGTGACAGCACAAATAAAGAAGGAAAAAAAAATAAAAGCAGAAAGAAGATAGAAAGAAGAGTAATGAGGGTGTTTTTGACAAGTTCATGACAGAGAAAAAGATTTTGATAAATTTAAGGAAGAATTAATGACTGAAATTTAAGAAATTTAAAAGAGACAAGGGTAAGACCCAAAACAAGTATTTTTTACTCCAGCACCACTGAATACTGTAGGGACAGGTCCAATCAAATGAGGAAGAGACCAGGAGCTGGAAAATACATAGAAGCATAGAAGAAGACCCTTCTTCTCCCTGATATACCCAATATCTTCTCCCACAGTGTCAACCACTTCTTTATTCAACCAACTTTGAGAAAACAAAGGGGGAAATAAATTTACGAAAGGAGGCAAGGCAGATGGGAACCAATGCAAAGGAAGGGGACACCTTCAAAAGATCAATTTTATTAGGTTCTCTTATTATCAGTCTGTCTCAGCATGCTTAAACGGCTGTACAAGAGAGAGATCTTTGTGTAAAGGTCTCTCTTTTGTCCCTACTCTGAGAAACAATGAGGTATGTTTATTAAAGGGCATTAAGGTAGCTGGTGTTAATGGCAGTGATAATGGGTTTTACATACGAAAAAGGCTCTGGGTAGGTAGGAGGCGTTCCGGCAGTAAGAGCACAATGGGCCATTTAACATGCGTTAACAGGATTTTGGGCGTTAAGGTGTCAAGCATTCACCTTAACATCCAAAAATGGCTGTCATCCTAACGCTGGATAATGGATCACCAAGGAACCTGAATGTAAAGGCAACGGATGGAAAGACAGGTGGGAGCTGATGGACCTTCCAGATCCGTGGGCACCCTACGTGGCAGCAAGTAATTTGGATGAGCATGTGGGAGGCAGCTGTACCGATGTACTGGGGGTACCAACGTAAAATGGTGCAATGTCAGTGTGTGGCATAGGATGGGGAAAACGTGTCCCCCAGTGGAGTCAGAAGTGACAGGATGTGTGCAGTGAAAGAAGGATGGAGCAGGAGTGGTGCATGCAGATCAGGCACAGGAGAGGCGTGAGTGAAGAGCCAAAATAGAAACATAGAAATATGACGACAGAAAAAGACCACATGGCCTATCTAGTCTGTCCTTCCATAACAACTACAACAGTCCACTTTTTGCCTTTAGAGATCCTCTGTGTTGGTCCCATGCTTTCTTGAATTCAGTTACTGTCCTTATCTCTACCACCTCCACTGGGAGACTATTCCACGGATCCACTACTCTTTCCGTAAAGAAATATTTCCGCATATCACTCCTGAATCTATCTCCCTTCACCCTCATCCCATGTCCCCTCGTAGCAGAACTTGCTTTCAATTGAAAGAGGCTCTCTCCCTGAACATTTATGCCACGGAGGTATTTAAACATCTCAATCATATCACCTCTATCCCGCCTTTCCTCTAAGGTGTACATATTAAGATCCTTAAGTCTGTCCTCATATGCTTTATAATGAAGCCCATTAATCATTTTGGTAGCAACCCTCTGCACCGACTCCATCCTGTTCACATCCTTTTGAAGGTGCGGTCTCCAGAATTGCACACCATACTCCAAATGAGGTCGCACCAAAGACTTATACAGAGGCATTATCACCTCCTTTTTTCTGCTAGCCATTCCT
This sequence comes from Ichthyophis bannanicus, assembly GCA_033557465.1. Taxonomy (NCBI): domain Eukaryota; kingdom Metazoa; phylum Chordata; class Amphibia; order Gymnophiona; family Ichthyophiidae; genus Ichthyophis; species Ichthyophis bannanicus. The sequence goes on along the minus strand of CM066035.1, from coordinate 448,362,300 downwards.
CTCCGTATGCACCCAAGCATCCTTCTAGCTTTTGCTGTCGCCTTTTCCACCTGTTTAGCTACTTTAAGATCATCAGACACAACCACGCCTAGGTCCCGCTCTTCTTTAGTGGACAAAAGTACTTCACCTCCTATACTGTATTGCTCCCTTGGATTGCTGCAGCCCAAATGCATGACCTTACATTTTTTAACATTAAATCCCAGCTGCCAAATTCTAGACCATTCTTCAAGCTTAGCTAGATCCCTCCTCATGTTATCTACCCCTTCCTGGGTGTCTACTCTATTGCAGATTTTGGTATCATCCGCAAAGAGGCAAACCTTACCCGACAGCCCTTCCGCTATATCACTAACAAAGATGTTAAAAAGAATCGGACCAAGGACAGATCCCTGGGGCACACCACTGGCAACATCCTTCTCCTCAGAGTGAGCTCCATTTACCTGTACTCTTTGTCGCCTCCCACCCAACCAACTTCTAACCCAAGCAGTAACTTTAGGGTCCATCCCTAGGGTGCTCAGTTTGTTTATAAGTCGCCTGTGAGGAACAGTGTCAAAGGCTTTACGGAAATCTAAATACACCACATCTAGAGCTCTCCCTCGGTCCAACTCCCTGGTCACCCAGTCAAAAAAATCAATCAGATTTGTCTGACAAGACCTGCCTCTGGTGAATCCATGCTGCCTCGGATCCTGAAAGAGTATCTGTGTAGGCCATGGTGTAGCAGCTTGCACGAGAAGACATGACTGCACACAGCCGACAGAGGTGGATGGATGGGCTGAAGGAAAGATGGTGGCAGAGGAGAGAGTGGTATGGGCTGGCAGCACTGATATGTTGTAGGTGCCATCCTCAATGTATTTGTACTGTGTAGGAAAATGTGTCAGTGCTATATGGAAGGCCTGATACCAGACATGTGGGTCTCACACTTGTCCCAGTCACACATCCACCATATAACACCCCAGATAAATGTACAGACAATAACTGAACAAACTAGGCAAATGGGGCACGTACAGATATGAGGTGATACCTGTAGGTGGCTATCCAAGGGTAGGATGTGTCCTCATGTACTGCAGAGATATGATGGAGCCAAAGCTGTATAGTCACAGTCATGATGTCATACATGACTCATGTCCCACATGTAGGTTACAGCTATATTATTTATTTATTTATAGCTTTTATATACTGCTCTATTTAGTATCATAGCAGTTTACAAGGAACATTAACGGTCAAACAACATTACATAGAACATAGAACAGGCATGAAACAATAGAACAAGCAACTGCATGTAACTGCCTGTTAGTATACCACTGTATCAGTGCAGTCATGTCGGGGTACATCTTACCGATGAATTGGTAATGTCTGATGATAAACAGGGACTGTAGGGACCTGCAGTCAGCTGAGTCATTGGTGGGTTAAGTGACCCATTCAAGGTCACAAGGAGGCTTGTTAGTTATGAAGGTTGTGGCAGACATAAAATGCAACAGTAACACATTCCGAAATGTCACATAAGGAGTACTAATCTGTCTCAAACCCTGGAATCTTTATCCCCAAGCAATTACCATGACCATTAGGCCACACCTCCAAGTGGATTCCTGACATCTCCAGCGTGAATATGTCTGACCCCCTGCAAAGGGCTGCAGCAGAGCCAATACAACCATTCTCTCAGAAGGGCATGATGGGGAATAGCATGCTTGCTGACCCAAGTGTGGCCAAAACGCATAACAAAGTAGAAGTATGGATGTCTGCAAGTCACAGCAGAGCCTGGACTGTTACAAGCAGAGAAATGACCTGAGTAGCACATAGGCCAAAAACAAATAAGTGGGAATCAAAGCCTTGTCTCCTACTTATGGAAACATTGCACTAATCTGTAGACTATGCCTCCATACCTCTTTGCACTGCAATGTCTGGATTCAAAGAGACTGCAGGTCACCACCTAACATGTCTACTGTGTGTGCTGGTATAGGTTAGCCCCTCCAGTACCCACGAGGCACTGCACATGCGGAACAGCAATCTGCAGCTGATCATCAAATGGAGAATGACCTGATCCATTGCATCAGCTCAGTAAGATGCACTGATTGTGTGGGCTACAAACACATAACACCTACAAACCATGCTACTGAGCAGTTTCAGTGGTCACCCTGAGGGTGAGGATGGGTGCCCGGCACTGGGTTCCCAGAGCTTGCACTGCTAGGGATGGACCAGTGTGTGTTAGGTATTGTCTGTAGTGGGTTATGTTAGTTACCTTGTTACTTGCACGATTGTAGCATGTTGTAGGTACCTGTTACATCTGGGTCCTGTGTCCTGCTATTGTTGTGCAGAAATCTTCCTTGAATAGTGCATGTTAGTGCACAGTATTGTAACAGCTGATGCCATGGTTGTCAAATGCAATGGGGACTTCTAGAGTTGCATGGAGCTGCTGTTACAGTCTTGTTGGTCCTGCCATGACAACAGTAAGCAGGCTAGGAACAGCTGCTGCTCCACCATCTGGGACTACCAATCCAGCACAACAAGCACAGTCAGATTGCACTTGCTTCCCACCATTCTACTGCTATAACTATGCGCATAGCAACTGTGGCCCATCAACACACAATGCATATGCGCAGGACAACTAAGTACACCATGGCTTGGGACGAACAGCATGGTCACCCAGTATTTCTTTATCTTTATCTTTATTAGCTCATTTAATATGCCGCTCTTTACCGAGGGCACCAGAGCGATTTACAATAACAAAAAATATTTAGGCTGCTGAAAAGGAAAAGGAACGCCAAAAATTAAGAGATAAGATAGAGTGGGGAGATAGGATAGAGCAGCAAGGTGAAAACAAAACAAAGTGCACAGCGACAAAAGGTTAAAAACATCCAGATTCAGCGGAGTGGGGGAGATAGGGGAGCAGAGGGAGGAGGAAGATTAAAGGCAGTGCAGAAGAGGTGAGTCTTCAGCTTGGTCTTAAAGGTTTATAGGAGGGTTCTAAGTGAAGAGCGGGGGAAGCGAGTTCCAGAGTCGGGGGCCCAGAAAGAAAAAGGCAGAGGAGCGAGTGGATTCAAGGCGAGCCTGTGACGGAGAGGGAAGGGACATACGGTTCAGGTGGATCGACCTGAGGGAACGGTGAGATGAATGAAGATGAATTAAGTCAGCGAGGTAGAGGGGAATACCGGTATGGATGGTTTTATGAACATAGATGAGTACTTTGAACTGTATACGATAGACAAGAGGGAGCCAGTGTAGGTGAATCAGGATAGGGGTGATGTGGTCAAAACGTGAGGCATGTGTGAGGATATGTGCTGCTGTGTGGTGGACTAGTTGTAGTCTCCGCAATTGCATTTGGGGAATACCGGCCAGGACAATATTGCAGTAGTCTAAACGAGATACCACCAAGGATAGTAATAGTGTGGTCATAGAGGGGACTGATACGAAGGGGTGAACTGCACAAGTTGTCTTAAGGTGTGAAAGGACCACTGTACAACAGAAGAAATATGTTATTTGAAGGATAACGCGGAGTCCAGGATGACCCCTAGGTAGCGTAAGGAGGAGACTACTGGTAGGGGAGAGGAGGACAAGAGAGGAGCGAGAGAGGGAACTGGGGCACCGGAGGTAAACCAGATGGCAGATGTTTTTGAGGGGTTCACATGCAGAAAATTAGAGGAAAACCAGGTGGACACCGAAGCCAAGCAGGAGTTGAGGGGAGCAAGATCTGGGGCAGTGGGGATCGTGTGGTGAAGAAGGATAATGTCATCAGCGTAATAGTGGGCTGATACTGTGATTGGGCTCCCAGGACAGAGAGAGCACCAGCATCACTGGAGCTTGCACTATATAGCACTATGTGAATACATAGCCGTGCCATGATCACAGCTTTGTCTGAGTGAGAGTGCCCTCACAGCGTGAACTGTTGTGAGCACCCAGGACATGAACATGGCAGTCAGGTACTTGAAAATCTCAGCCATTGACCCTACCACTGATGCAGACACATCCTGGGCAAACCACTCTGTTTCAGGCTATACCCATAATTGTCTGCTCCTCATCATGCACATTTACAGACTAACGCTGGGAACAGCCTAGGCAATGCGAAGCATAGTGCAGTGCAGAAGGTCACAGAACTCTGGAGAAACACACACACACACACACACACACACACACACACTCTCACATCGCCACACTGTGCAAAAGTGTGGATAGTTGGCATTCTCACCTGCCACTTTGGTCTCCATATCAGCTCAAGCATTGTTAACGTGCACTCATTTACACCCGTTCTTAATGCTCGCTCAGTGTTTGTACCCTTGATAGCTGATTCATTGTGGATTGCACATGCTGATGCTATACCTGCACTGAAGGCTAAAGTTTACCCACAGGGACATGCAAGACATAAGCCACAGCTGGGTCTTGACCCTGTGACCCTCTTCTACAAATGCACACTGGCTTTGTGTGTTCAGCCACAGAGCTGGCATCTGGATGCAGTAGTCTCTGGGGCTGACATGTTGCCCATCAGACAGACCTTGACACATGTTGCAATGTAAACAGTACACAGGACCAGGACATGGGTTTTGTCTGCTGCACCCATCACCAACATCCACAGACCATGCTGACATGCCAGCATGCTGTCAGTGGAGGTGGTGCACAGTCCCAGCCCATCCACCATGGGGCTTTGGCAGATGCTTAGGAAGCCAGGTCCGGATGGGGGCTAGAGGCACACATTGATGGCCATGCCGCCTTCCCAACCATTGCTGCTGCCTGGACCCCATCCCTACCTGCCACTGATATGTCTCAGGGGGAGGCGGATAGCCACAGCTGTGGTATTTCCTCAGGTGCCTCCATTTTGCAGCTCCCTGTAGCACTATAGCTGATTGCGCTATTGATCTCTTCCTCCAGAGCTGGCTTCAGTGACAGTATGGGGGGGGGGGGTGCCAGCTGGGGTCTCTGCCTAGCGTGTTAGAACCCTTGGACCACCCCATGTGGTGCATCACCTTTCACAGCAGCAGCATATCTGTCTGCTGCCTCTGTTGATATGGGATCATGACGGACATCACAGATGTGCCACCTGGGCAGCTGCATGGTTGTCCTTGCGTACCAGCAAACCCCACTGTATGACCAACATGACACCTTCTTTGCCCCATTTGCACCATGGTGCCCTTTCATACTTGGACACTGTGCTGTTGCTGATAATGGAGCACTATTATCACAATCTTGGGTTCCCCTATCTGTGCATCACATTGCACACATTTAAATGGGCTCTCTTCCCTCAAAATACACCCTTTCTTTGCCGTTAGGGTTCCCAGTGTTAAAGGGCTCTAACACACATTGATGCAACAGGCATTAAGGGAGCACCTGCTGTCAATGCCCACTCTCTGCCTATTGTTCCCTTAACACTGTAGAAGACTTTAACGCTTGCTAGTTCAGCCTTTTCACAGCATTAAGGGCACAAGGGTGCCAATAACAGGCATTAACGGCACACTTGGCCCCTTAATGCCCTTTAGTAAATATACCTCAATGTCTTCCAAACAAAGGTCAACTCCTCCAAATTCACATGGAAATTAAAATTCAACATTTTTTTTTCATGCTCCACAGCTAGAATCTCTGATTTGTCAAGTGTAAGGAACGACTCCTGCTGGGTTTTCCATGACTATATATATGTATATAGGCAGATATATACATACCATTTATTAGTTCTGAAAGATATTGCACAATTGGAACAAAAGTCATAAGATGTTTTTCAATTTAATTAAGAATAAATCTCAGGCAGTTCAGAAACTCAAGAATTCAATTATTATACAACCTGCAGACAAAGGTGGGGCAGTTATCACTCAAGATAGAACAAGGTATTCTCCTAAAAAAAAAAACACTCTGAAGCTACAATCAGAAATTAAGATGTGGGTATCGATGGGACTTTAGCCTTCAAGGAAGAAGATTTTTTGGAGTCTGCCCAATTATTTATGTATTTCCAAAGATTCATAAATCTATAGAATCTCTGCCAGGTTGTCCTATTGCCTTTACTATTGGATCAGTACTAGAACTCCTATTCAAGTATACAGATATGGTTTTTTTTAGACCTTTTTTATTGACCATGTCCTCCTACATCAGAGATTCATCTGACATTATTACTGTCCTGAGCAGTTTATGTTTGGATACGTCACAGCTACCCCTGGTCAATTTTGACATTGAGTCTCTCTATACTAACGTTTCCCAAGTAAATGTCCTAAATGCTATGAGATCGGTGTTAAATACCAGAATGGGTCCAGTAAGAATTCCAACAGATGTTATTGTCGAGCTAGCAAGCATTGCTTTGACAGTTTTTTTAAAAAATGTTTAGTATACATACCATCAACAGATAAAAGTACCACTATGGTCCCCAACATAGCCAATTTACGTAAATAAATTTGAACAGTCATTTTTAATGAACTACCAATTTTTCACAATGTGATATTATAAAAACGCTACATAGATGGCATTTGTGGCCCTTTTACTGAAGTGCGCTAAGCAGTTAATGTGTTTTTGTGTGCAGTAACTGTGTGCAAGGGCCTACAACAACTGTTACTGTGTGGACATGACATTTACTGCAAATCATCTGCTGGGAAGGGGAATGGGCTAGTTAGAGATGGAGATTGGGCTTACAGAGCAAATTGCAGTTAGCATAGGTGGAATGCATTACACACTGATTATCAGTGTTGCAGTTGGGATGGCTATACCTAACACTGCCTCAATAGATTGAGTTAGGTGCTCCTGCAGTAATTGTCAAAGGACAGAATGCATGCGGTCTTGCCTATATGGAAAATGCCAGGCACATACAGGCCGCACCCCTGAAAATTAACACAGTGCAATGGTATCTAATATATGCTGATTTTGACTCAAAATGCACATTAGAGACAAAAAATATTGCATTTTAGTAAAAGGGCTCATTTAATGCTTTGGCGGTTACTCACCAAGAGCAACAACGGTTTTTTGCCTGGTTGAATCTGTAAGATGTTAATTTAAAATTTCGTATGACAGTAAGTGAAAGCAAAATAACTTGTATAGACATTTTAATTAAAGTAAAACAGAGCAATAGATTTATTAAAACAATATATAGAAAACCAACAGACAGGAACAGACATCTTCATTATCAAATTCATCATGAAAGGACTCTGAAGGACAACCTCCCTGTCAGTTTAGAAATTAAGGAGACCATGCACTAAAGATGAGGAATTTGAGAAACAGGCTGTTGACATGAAAAAGAGATTCAGTGAGAAGGCTTATCCTAAGAGTTGCATAGAAAAAGCAAACAAAAGAGCGAGGGACTGACTAACCGAAGTTCCTTACTTGTTACAAAAGACCAAAGTGATAATGTGATAATGGGTATGTCCTTTCAGGTTTTTGTATTTAGCTAATATTTAAAACATTTTAAGGCAATGCTGGAACATAGTACAAGGGCTGCAGTGTTTTAAAAATAAGATACTAATGCTCACACATAAAAGATGACAAAATTTAAGAGAGCCGTCCCTTCAGCCCCTGCCAGAAGCAGACTGGATCTTCTCCACCAAGGGTTATTTCAGATGTTGCTAATATAGTGTGTGTCCTCAGATGACTACTACAGATACGTTTCAGGTACCACATTCTGTACTTATTTGGAAGTTATCCAGATTTTCCAATTTGTAATGCAACCAGTTATAAAATTGGGCATGTGTATCCATGTAAGTTGTTTGTGAGGAAAGGTCAAAGGAAATTACATTAAAATAGCAGAACATAAACACTGCAGAGAAGGGTATGAGAATTGTGCCATTGGTATGAACATTGATCAAAAAACATACTTTTGATGAAATGAGAATATGTGTGGGGAAGACATCCAAGAGCAGAGGTTATTTTTTTGAATTGAAGACACAGTAGATCTTAATCAGGATTTTGATTAAAGTGCCTTTTTATAGGCTGTCTCTAACACAAGATACCTTCCTGCATATTCTGGTCTGTTCCTGTGCTGTATGGCATTATATAATATATATGAAATGCTCATTTATTTATTTATTTATGGTTTACTGTTTTGTTGGTGGTGTATTATTTAATTTAGCCCTTTGGTTTTATACAAGATTTTCAATGTACGTTTGCCATTCTGTTTTTCTCTATGCATTTTTAGTCACATTCGTTGATTACAATCCCCTCTGTGGGTACTGATTTTCCTCCTCCTTCCTTCTTTTTTTCCCTTTTTTCCTTTCCCAGTTTTTGTGAAATAATTTTCTTTTTTAATTTTCATACTACTATTTTTAAGATAAAGACATTAGTTTGTACATCCCTTTGTGACTTGTGGTTATTTTGGAGATGAAAGGAGTCTTAATATATTGCGATAAGGGATGCAGTGAGCAATGCAACAGTCTCAAGGCAATGTCTTCTCCAAGCCATGATTTTTTCAATAACATCTTATGGATATGAAAGTTAAACAGTGAAGAAAAAGACAGAAAGAAAATTGATGCCTTTGAATTATGGAAGTGGCAAAGAATACTGTGTATACCATGGACTGTCCCAAGAACAAATCAAACCAAAGCTTTCTTTGGAATCCCAAATTACAAGACTGGGATATGTTTACTAAACCGCGGTAAAGTCACCGGCGGTAAGAGCAGTGCTAAAGTTCCCGAAGCCATATAAGGCTATGGGCGAGTAGGGCGGTCGGGCATAAAGGGAGCTATGGGCCATCTAAAACATGGAACAGGACACCCTGACCATTTAACTCTTAGTAACAGCACATCTCACGTTAAGGTGACAAGCGTTAAGGTGCCCAAGGGGGTTAAGGCGCTTCAACCTAAGGTGCCTAAGTTTAAGGCGTCCTGAGGAGTTAAGGTGCATGATGCTAAGGCACCCTGAGGGGTTAAGGCACATGAAGTTAAGGTGCCCTGAAGGTTTTAAGGTACCTGAGGTTAAGGCGCCCTGAGCAGTCAAGGCACACGAAGCTAAGGCACCCTGAGGGTTTTAAGGCGCCTGAGATAAAAGCGCCCTGAAGGGCTAAGAAACATGAAGTTAAGGCACCCTGAGGGGTTAAGGCGAATGAAGCTAAAGCACCTGAGGGGTTAAGGCGCCCTGAAGGTTTTAAGGCACATGAAGTTAAGGCGCCTTGTGGGTTTTAAGGCATTTGAGTTTAAAGCGCCCTGAGGGGTTAAGACACATGAAGTTAAGGTGCCCTAAGTGGTTTAGGTGCCCGAACATAACATGGCCAAGGGTTTTAAGGTGCTTCAAGTTGACAAACATGCATCTAAAGGCAGGAAAATGTCTGTAACTCTAATGCTGGGTAGTGCACCATGGAAAGTCAATGTAAAGGTGATGGAAGGAAGGACAGATGGGAGCTGATGGATCTGCATATTAGAGAGCACATTATGTGGCAGCCAGTTAGGTGGATGAGCATTTGGGAGGCAGCTATACTGATGCACAGGGTGGTGCCAATGTAAAGTGCTACAATGTCGGTGTGTGGCATAGGATAGGGAAGACGTATCCCCAGCCGAGTCAGAAGCGGCAGGATGTTTGCAGCCACAGAAGCACAGAGTGGGACTGGTGATGTGAAGATCAGGCACAGGAGAGCCTTGACTATCATAGGCAAATAAATGACCTGAGTAGCACACATTCACAAAAAGTGCAAGTAGGAACCAAATCCCTGTCTCCTGCCTTGGGAGAACATTGCACTAACCAGTATGCTACACCTCTTGAACCACTAATAACTATTAATCCACTCTATGAATAAACATAAAATGTTTCGTGTTGATGAGTACTTCTACACTTTATGATACAATAACTTCTATTCACTGCCAACCCTGTCCCCATATTTTACCAAGTACTAAACCGTGGTAATAAAGATGGAACCTTTATTGCAGATAAAATAAACATGCCTGAAATGCCTATATTTTACCCTACAGAGCGCAGACACCATAAACATGTGCAATCCCTAGAGCAGAGTTTCCCAACTGCAGTACTGGAGAGCCAAACACCATTCAGGTTTCATACTGTCCCTAATAAATATGCCTGTGCTGCATTTGTATGTGCCGCCCCCATTGTATGCAAATGTATCTCATGCATATTCATTAAGGACAGGATGAAAACTTGAACAGTGTTTGCCCCACCAGGACCGGAGTTGGGAACCTCTGCCCTAGAGCAGAGGCCAACAGGGGCATAAACACCCACACCCACAGGCTCCACTATCCAAAGCCTCATGGAGAATCAGGCTGTTGGGCCCTGCGCGGAGCAGCATCTCCCAATACTGGCACCTGCATACCTTAGCAATGCCGTCCTAAACTTGGGAACACGTTCCACATATATCAAAAGGTTGCTATAATTCATGTCAGCTAACAAATCCTAAGTTAAACACAATTTGTTGATAGAGATTCATCATAGCAACCTTTCTGATATCTGTGGAGTGTGTTTCAGTTATTGATTCTGACAGTGTTTACCACCCCAGGGAGTGACCCTAACAGTATTGAGTACCATAGCAATGCTCACACTGTGCCCAGGACTGGTGTGGCGGCCAGGGCTGCCACAAACCTCTATATTTGCACAATGCTGGCATAGGTGTGGGAGTGTGTGTCTGTCTATCCAGTGTGTTGTGGCTGCCTATACCTTACTGAACCCACATTGCTTGCACTGTTTCCAGTGTTAGCCTGCCAATGTGCATTATAAGGAGCAAGGTACTGTGGGTATGGCCTGGATGGGGTGGCATGGGCAGGATGCATTTTCACAGGGTATAGGGCAATGGCTGGGACATTGTAGTGCCCAACCACCACCTGCATGGACAGGGTGGCCACAGCATGTCATGCTGGGAGGTCGCTCTCACCCTGACTGAGCAGTGATCACGGCATGGCTAGGTTCCCCCATAGTGCTATGCAGTGTTTCTCTCAAGTGATATTTATGGGTTTTCTTTTCTGGTGCCCAATCATTGATATACCTGTGTGGTATGTGTGCTGACATCTCAGTTTGGGGTGCACACAGTTTTTCCAGGAACATGCACTATGTACTAGCTAGCAGACTGTCTGCAGTTAGCATCTGTATGGCTGCACCACCTTGCAGGGTGCAGCAGGTGCACACTGACTGCCCTCTGCTGGTGAATGTCAGAATGTATTTGGGGGGCAGCTGAGCTGATTAGGCCCACTACCTATCTGCTATTGGCCCTGTCCCAAGTGCATATCTTCAGCAGCTGTCTGTTTGCCACCAGGACTGGGGTTGCTGGTCTCACAGCTTGTCCTCATGTACCTCCACTGCCCCCCTTTGCAAAGGGTGAGAGTGCAGGTCTGTTGGGGTCAGATCATGTCCCCCACCCTGACCCAGAGGGGTGGTTTGCCAAGTACGTTGTCGCCATGTGAGCCCTGACACATCCCTGCTCCCTAAACAGGTGACCATAGCAAGCACAGTAGATATGCACTATGTTGTGTGCATCACAGTCCACAAGGGCCAGACATGACTAGCAATTACAAGTGGACACATAAACCTCCTAAAGGAGTCTGCAACAAATACCTGTCACACACTGGCAGTGATGGAGACCTGCAGAACAGCCCACCTCAACCAACCCAGGTACTGCAGACCTGGTGCTGGCCACTCCACCTCACCCTCAGGGTGAGCACAGAACACGCACATTGGCATGGCCTGTAGGTACTCTGTGCCAGTAACATGCATGGTCATTCCCCCCCTACCAAGCTGATGTGCTGTAGAGGTGCATACCCCATCTGGTGAGCTGATGTAGACTGCTGTTGTGCATGTGAATTGCATTATGGGTACTGTTGGTTCTATCCTATCCTGGTAGCCACAGCAGACAGTTTTATGGTGACGTGCACTCTTTCTGTAGCCAGCCATTGGTATGATAGCTCCCATAGTGATGTAGCACAATGGTTAATGCAATGACTTCAGTAGCAGAGATCATGGGTTTTATTTCTCTTTATTCCCTTTTTTTTATGGCTGTCCTACACAACTATGTTTCATTCGTGTAACAGTCATATCTTTGCAGACCTGTGCTGCCGCCACATTATACCCTCATCACTGTTGCCATCCATCCTTCTGTCCGTCTATGTGTGTGTGCCAGCTGTGTGGCGTCCTGCCCTAATGTGCAGGCTGCTACCCCATTTCCTGCACTGGCACACTTTTCTGCATTGCGGCTCTTCATGCTTGCCTCTCCTGTGTCTGCTCTGCATGGCACTGCTCTCCTCTGTCCTCCTGTCATTGCACTTATCCTCTGGTAGACACATATCCCCATCCTCTGCCACACACTGTCATTGTTGCACTGTACATTACCATCACCCTGTACATCGGTACAGCTGCCCCCAATATGTTTGTCCGCTTTACCTGCTGCCACATGGGCTGCACACAGATTTGGCTGGTCCATGAGCTCCGTCATCTACTTCCTTCCATCACTTGTTCATTGCCTTTCCTTGGTGCTCTGTGCAGTGTTATGGTTACATCTGTGTTTGAGCCATACATTTCATGCTTGTGACTTTGGGGCACCTTTGTGCCCCTGGGCACCATCTCCTGTGTCACCTTGGCATCCCTGGGGCATCTTTCACGGCACCTTAGGTTTGGCCAGCTTGTGGGGCGCCTTATATGTTGCGTTGGAGGGTGCCAATCTTTCCTGCCCCCCTCTGGGGCACATTATGACCTGCCTTGGATGATGTGGTGCTTTATGATGTGCCTTATGGTGCGCCCTAAAAGGTGCATTAAGTTGCGGCACTGGGGTGAGGCTTTTTTGGCTGGCAGTGCAAATTGTTGGGATGTGTCTGACTGTTACAGGCAGGAAAAGGGATTGCCTCAGACAGTCTTTTAACTGAGCCCACTGGGGGATCAAACTCATGACCACTATATCAGCAGTCAATGTATTAACCAGTGTGCTACACCTCTATTTCTGTGATTATAGGTCAGCGCACCTAATTAAGGCTAACACGTGTTAATGTGCCACAGCTCCCTCTATCGCGCAATAACGGACTTTATCGCGCAATAACCCGAAATGCTACCTTAAGACCGGAACGCCCACTACCTTATATGGAATTTCTCTCAGTAAGACTGAAACTAACGCCGGTAACATTAAGACGGTTTAGTAAACATACCCTAAAGGGGTATCACGATCCACAAGCCACAATCACCTCAAGTTAATATTGCAGATAAATGCATAAATGTATATAATTGTTGATAATTTCCCCAGTTGATATCCAAGTTGTACCTCCCTGTTTTACTGTAAGTACACAACAGGTGACTGCCATGTACAAATCTGTTATATGTAAACCACACTGATTTTAAATAGCGTGGTATATAAAAGCAATAAATAAATAAAATAAATACCCCTAAGTTGCCAGCACTGCAGGTGGTAATTAAGAAAGGCAGCTGTGAACAGTTGCTATCAACTGAATATTTTCTCCAAAGGCAGAAATTATGAGTAATTCCAGAGAACTGAAGTGCTTTTTTAGATATAGAACTTTAAAGATTGATGCAGAACACCGAAGTTAGAGCCCTCTGCATTAAAACTCAGCACAAGCATTGCAACACAAGTCTAATACAAAAGTTTTGCTCTTTGATACTATAAGGAAATACAATAGCATGAAAATACTGTAAATTATGTGCAAATGTCTGTACTAAACAAGGAGAGCAAGGCAGAAGCATGCATACATGAATCTGAGACAGTAGCACCTATATTGTGTGCACAAAAAAAGCCATATTGGCACTTGTATGCATATGCTGAATTGCTGTCTAATGCATAAACAGCAATACTGTATTATTCAGCACAGATGTTCTACTCGGAATAATTTTGATTTATATGTGCTAGATAGTATTCCTGCACATACATATGATATTGTTCCAGCACATTTCCCCTGCCATTGTTTTTCACCACTCCAACAAATCCATAAAAAAAGATACAGATGCTGTACACTCAAGATAGAGAACAGGAATACATTTCTCAACAGTGCTGACTGCAGAACTATGACCCAACGCTTTATGCCTCCTCAGATCTTGCATTAAAATCCGTCTGCTATGCATTTACACATGGAGCCCGATTCCAAAAGGGCACGTCCAGATGGCTCCATGCAGGATGGACCCATTAGGACCTGATTATGTATGGTAGGAACAAAACATTCCCGCCACACACAGAATCATCCCTGAGGACAGCTCAGCAGGCTCCTACCTGCCTGCCTGCGGGAACAATCTCCCCGCAGGCTCCCCCAACTCCCGTGGCTTAGACTCTTCTCTTCCCCACTGCCTGACCCACAGCTGGCCAGAAGGGGCCTGAATTGGGTGGCGGGGACTCCCCTGCACCCTGCCCTGGCCCCAGGGGGGGGGAGGGGATCCCCGGCCCTGATCGCTGGGTCAGTACTGCTTATTCCACCTTAATGGTGGAATAAGTAGCACGTCCCCTCTGACCCGGCAGGATGTACAGTGCCATGATCTGAATCGGCCCTGTACATCCTGCTATCTCGGCCCGCCCCCACTCTGCTCTGACTCTGCCCTGTGCCGCGACCTGCCTGCTCTCCCCATCCTGCGACTCTAGCCATGTGGGAGAGCAAGAGGGGGAATAGGGTCCAGAAAGTTTGCAGGGCTGCATGTCCAGGATGTGCAGCCCAGCAACCCACGACTCAGAATCAGGCTCTTAATAGCTAATTGCTTTATTACCATCAAGACAGCTTCTTCTTTTCTTGGAACACTACTGAGTAGTGCAGCATTCAAACTTAGACCAGCCAGCTATCAGGGACACAGTTGCTCTCACTGGCCAACATCAGCAGCATTGGAGCAGGAGCAGTAAAAGAACACCAGGCACCAAAGCAGCCAGAGGCTAGACCAAGTAGAGACCACCATCAGGAAAACATCTGCAGGACTTCAAGAAATGCCAAGCAGTTCATTCAGAAATGAGGCGAGGTGATTGATGCTTTTCCTTTTTTCCATTGACTTTTAACCTTGCCATGCATGATCTTTTTCTCTAATGATCTTTCTCTTTGCATGATGTGTCCAAAGTATGAAAGTCAAAGGGGCATGTTTACTAAACAGAGATAAAGGAACAAGTGTGCCGTTAACCCGTGCTAACGATGCACTTGCGCCCTTAGCGTGCGTTAATGGTACCAGCAATGTAAAGCGCCCTATGGGCATAGAGTAGGCAGAGAGTAGGAGTCAATGGGTGGGGAGTAGGCAGGAACAAGGTGCGCTCCCTTAACACCTGCACCTTAACGTCAGGATCCTTAACGTATATCAACACCTGTCGGTAAGGGTGCATTTTAACATCTGCAATGTGTTGCACAGACTGGTGAGCCCAAAAGAGTGATAGTAGTGCTCCATTAGCAGCAACAGCATAGTACCCAAGTATGAAAGGACACTATGTTGATAGTGCAAATGGGGCAAATGGGGCAAAGGAGTGTGCATGTGCGTCATGCAGTGGGGGCTTCTGGTGCATAAGGTGGACCAGACTGTTGCCTTGGTGGCACATAAGAACATAAGACTTGCAAATATACTAGACTGTGTCAGACTAAGGTCTATTATGCCCAGTATCCTGTGTCCAGCAGTGGCCAATCTAGGTCACAGGTACTTAGCAGTTTCCGCAAAAGACACACAGGATCGGGGGCGGAGCCCGATGTCCAGCGGGATGGTCGCATAACACTGAGGCTCCCGAGAGGCCTACTCAGAATCCTGAATTAACACCGGACATACTTGAATTTCTGCTCTGATCTTACCGGGGCACATTGGTGAGATGGCGGGGACCAAACCTACGCGCCTGGAATTTGGATCTCCAGCGGCTTCTCACGGCAAATGCTCCAAAACTGAACCCCCGTCCCCGCAGAAGGGGCAGGCTCTGCGCGAGGGCCCCGAAATGCAGCAGGAAATCCTCGCAGAGATCAGAGGGGTTAAGGACCTCGTGCAGTCAAACGGGGAAGCACTCCGAGCGCTGCGGGAAGATCTTGGTGTATTGCAAGGCAGGCTAGAGGGGCTCTCCTCGCGTCAGGACAAAATGGAGAGCTTATTAGACTCCCATGTGGTCCGGCTGTCCAAACTCGACAAAGTTGAACGTCAGGTGCGGGCCTTGCAGAAAGAAGTGGAAGATGGCAATAATAGAGCGCGCCGCAACAACCTACGACTAGTGGGCATACCGGAGGGAGCGGAATCGGGAGACATGAAGGAGTTTTTATATAAAATCCTCCCTTCCCTGCTCCAAATCACCTTTACCAAAGAATTGGAGATCGATCGCGCTCATCGTGTACCCACAAACATAACGCTCAACAGGAAGACCCCGCGGCCTATCATCTTTCGACTTTTGAGATATCAACATGTGGAGCAAATTCTCAGCGCCTCTCGGGCAAAGGGCCATATGGAGTTTGAGAGCCACAAGATCTCCTTCTATCCTGACTTGGCTAAACCTACGGTTGATCGCCGAAAGCGCTTTTTGGATTTCCGGCCGAGGCTTCAACAACTACAAGCACGCTATGGCCTGATGTACCCGGCCAAGCTCCGAGTCACGCTTCACAATCAGACAAGAACATTTGAAGATCCTGATCTACTAGCGGAGTTTTTGGATGCTAAAGAAGCCGATTTGATGCGCTGACTTCCAGAATATTCCTGCCAGTGTTCTCCTATCCGCTGTACCTGCCATCTTGGATTTGCCACGGTTCAGCAAAGAGTCTGTCGAGGGCGGTTTGTTGCCTTATTTTGATGATATTTGTGACCCGACTCCATCTACCTAGAGTAACCTCGATGAATATCAGAGACAGTGTTAATTTTGGACTCTGGTGTTTCTTTTCTTTTTTTCATGTCTCTATCTTCCTCTCTAGGGCCTCCTCCCGCAGACATATGGTCGCCATATTCATTGGGGGTTTTGCTTCTTCTCTAAGTTACTTTGGTACATGCTTTTCAATATGGGGTGTATTAGCCAGCATACTCGGTGATTATGTCATTGTTTGTACAGATTCTGCTTATGTTGTGTGTTTTCAAGCGCCCTTACCTAAAATGTCTATTACCGATTGATGGCACCATGTAAGATTTTATCATTGAACGTAAAAGGCATCAATAATCCGATAAAACGGAAGAAAATCCTGAGCTATCTAAGTCATGAAGCTGCGGACCTGATTTTCCTCCAAGAAACGCATTTAAATTCGAAGGAAACTCTTAAACTCAATATTAAACCTTACATGGTGGCCGCCTATTCCCCAGCTGTTTCTAAGAAATGTGGGGTTGCCATACTGGTTAGGAAATCTCTGCATGCTACTATTATTGCGACTAGCTCAGATACAGCAGGTAGATGGTCCAGGGCTCACCTCAAGATAGGTAATCTTGAAGTTACATGTATATGCCTTTATGCTCCTAATGTAGATGACCCTGCCTTTTTTGCTACCATTGCTCAGGTTGCGCAGGCCTCTGCTAACACTTCATTGATAATTGGGGGGGATTTCAATTTAGTTCTTGATCCCCTGATTGACAAACAGCCGCCTAGGACAAGTGGTCCCCCCAAGAGTCACACCACGCTTACCTCTGTGATCAAAGATCTTGCTTTAGTCGATCTATGGAGGTTACTACACCCCAATGAGCTTGACTTTACCTTCTTCTCTTCCCCTCATAAATCCCAGTCTCGCATAGATTTCTTTCTAATATCAAAACTGTTAGTTCCTCAGGTGGACACTGCAAAGATTCACTCCCAACATATCTCAGATCACGCTGCTATTTCTTTTCAATTACACACCACTGCGCCCCAAGGGAATTCGGGGGCCTGGTTCTTTGATAGAGCCCTATTAACTCAACCAGAGTTCCAGTTAGAAATTCGAGCAGCCATACAAGATTACTTCCACTTTAATTTACCCCAGGATACTGCAAATTGGGCTTGGTGGGAGGGTTTTAAAGCGGCCATTCGTGCAACGATCACTAGTTATCAAATTCGCCTGCGGAAACAACACAAACAGCAGCTCCTTATACTAGACCAACAAATCAAAGCAGGCGAACGAGTTCTAACTTCACGTACTGATCCATGCGTCTTAGTTCGCTTACAGCGTCTCCGTTTTCAATATAATGCAATCCTCTCAACTGCAGCTTCTCAGAGTATTGCACTTCAACAAGGGACATACTACCGTGAAAGCAACCGAGCCGGTCGACTTTTAGCCAACGCCTTGAAAGGTCAAAAAGAAGCCAAACGCGTAGCGGCCCTTCGAGCCCCACAGGGAGGGGGCATACTGACTACAGACTCCGATATCGTAGAACTCTTTCGGGATTTCTATACCTGTCTATATCAATCTGAATGTGAATTCTCATCAGAGACCTTCGAGCGCTTGTTTTCTGGTATTCAGCGGCCGACCCTTTCTGAAGCTGATAGGGATGCGCTGGATGAACCCTTCTCTACTTCAGAGATCCAATCTGCCCTAAAACGAACAGCCTCGGGTCGAGCCGCCGGGCCTGATGGTCTCCCGACAGAATTCTACAGAACGTTCAGTGCAGATTTAGTTCCCTACTTAAAACTTTATTTTACTGCCCTTGCGGTAGATACATCCTCTTTGGGATCCTTTTCTGCAGCTAATGTGGTAGTTTTTGAGAAAGAAGGCAGAGACCCGCTGCTAACCGCCAACTACCGTCCAATCTCCCTACTTAATGCCGATTATAAGATCTTCGCAACGATCTTGGCCACCCGGCTATCTGACAGGATGGCCACCTTAGTCCATCCCGACCAATGCGGTTTTTATACCCGGCCGCTCCACCGCTGACAATGCTCGGACCTTGTGCCATGTGCTATCCAGTGCTGCCAATTTAGACCACCCATGGGTGGGTCTTTCCTTAGATGCTGAAAAAGCCTTTGATCGCCTAGAATGGCCCTTCTTATTTGCAGTTCTCCGATGGTATGGCTTTGGGGAGGGCTTCCTCCGATACCTCCAAGTCATGTACTCCCAACCCGTTGCCAGTATTTGTGTAAATGCCATTAAGTCTCGGCCTTTTCATCTCCAAAGAGGCACGCGTCAAGGTTGCCCCCTATCACCAATGCTCTTTGATCTAGCTCTTGAACCCCTCGCCCTCCTTATCAGACAGTCCGCACGTATTCGAGGTGTCCCCTTCAGTCACAGAGAGATTAAACTCTCTGCGTATGCAGATGACCTTATGCTCTTCGTATCCCTTGATTCGGTCCCAGCTGTCTTGGACCTGATTGATGGATACTCGCAATTATCGGGCTATAAAATAAACTGGACCAAATCCGTAGCATTCCCACTGAACCGCTGGGTACATGAGGCTGACATGCGGGCTTTTCCTTTCCTTTGGCAATCCCGCATGGTGAAATATCTTGGGGTCCACTACTGTTCTCCTTTAGAAGCCACTCTTAGTTTTAATGCCAAGGAGGTAGTCTCCAAAGTCCGTGAGCTCACAAATCGTTGGTCTCCCTTATCCCTTACATGGTGGGGCCGCCTAGAAACCGTGAAAATGATGATAGTCCCCAAAGTGAACTATATTTTAGAAATGCTGCCCTGCTTACTCCCGCTACACACCTACAAAGACATTGAGGGCCTTCTCGTCCGTTATCTCTGGCAGGGCAAACCACCAAGGGTAGCTAAACAAAAACTACAGTCTGCGAAGGAACTGGGGGGTACCCGCTTTCCTGATTTTCTTAGATATCATCAAGCCTTCCTACTTAAACAAGGTGCCCGATGGCTAGCTGCCTCAACAGACAACAGACCAGTTTGGCTTGACATAGAAGAGGAGCTTAGTAGCCCAATTCCGTTGATCCATCTCCCCGGTATGTCCCATCAAGTAGACACCCGCCATCCCCCAATGATTGTCGATACTCTTGCGGCCTTTAACACTCTCATTCTGTCACTGGGACCAAACGTATGTCCTCAGGACGGACTCCCGCTGTGGAATAACCCCAGAATTCAGGTCCTAAATAAAACGATCGCATGGAAACCCTGGTACTCTAGGGGGATCTGGACACCCCAACAGCTCTTCTCCGCAGCTCGTTGGAAGACCTTTTCTGATTTACAAAAGGAATTTGCGTTACCAGCGAAACATTACTTTCAGTTGATGCAGCTTCAACACTGCCTCAAAAGTGCTCAAATCCTGCCGCCCTCTGCCCCTACTGAGGACGGGCTATTAGAACTAATTCACTCTATTAGTAGTACACATGGGGTAGCCTCTAACTTTTATAAACTATTATGTCAGGGTACCGATACTGCTACTTGTAGAGCTCAACAAGCCTGGGAACGCGAACTGCAAACCACTTTAACCCCTGTGCAATGGAGCGTTTTCTGGAGCAAAGTAGTGCAGGTTTCCCGATCTGCCTCTGTTACCCAAACTCTCTTCTTTTTTGCACATAGATGCTTTTATACTCCAGAAAAAATAGCCAAATGGAACACAACTGCTAGGGACCAGTGTTGGTCTTGCCATACTGCTGTGGGAACCCTCGCTCATGTTATTTATGAATGTCCTCAACTACAGGTTTACTGGGGGCGGGTCTGGGGTCGTATTCAATCCATCTTACACCTCCACGAGCCTCTTTCTTGGAAGATTGTGGGACTCCGCTCAGTGGCGGAGGTCCCCTCTCTTCCTAAGAAGGGTCGCTTTCTCCTTGATTTCATGCTGGGTATAGCCATATGTTTAATCACGAGGAATTGGAAGGATAGCTCTCGAATTACTGCCAATGAATGGTGGAACCTCGTCTGCTTATATAGTAAATATGAGCAGATACCTCGGAGAGCTATTCCCCATATCCAAACTCACTCTCGCTTGTTTAAATGGCAGATGCTCAATGATTATGTACAATCTGCTCATTGTTCCGACATGTCTGTTTAATGTATATTCATCATGTTTCCGATCACTGTTAGGTTTTGTACCACAATAATGTCAGTACACGCCCGTTTTCGGGAATGATTAGTTTCTAGAGAAGAAGCAGGGGGGAGGGGGGTGGCAGGGGTTTACTTTGGTGTATGTATCACATTCTATGTATGTATCTGTCTTTTAGCTGTATGTCTTCCTTTCCTTTGTTGTTATAAAACGAAAATAAAGAATTAAAAAAAAAAAAAGACACACAGGATCTCTAGTGCATCTATTGGGCAAGCAGGGGATATTCTGGGCCCTCATTAATAATGGTTTATGGATTGTTCCCCAGGAATCTGTCCAAACATTTACGACATCCTCCGTAAATGAATTCCAGAATTTGAATATGCGTTGACTGAGAAACCATTCACTCCCAGTAGTCCTCAATGGCTTACACTGTAGCTGCTTTTCATATCCCATAGTCACACTCCAGGCAATATTTTATAGACCTCTAACATAACACCCCTCAGCCATCTCTTCCCCCTAGTTGAAGAGACATAACATTGGCAGGCGGTGATGGGGTCCCTGGAGAGGCAAATGGTTGTGGGGGAGATGTGTGGCCATCCATGTATGCCTCCGCCCCCCCCCCCGGACCCTGCGCCCTAGGCACCTGCCAACCCACATGGCATGGGGGTTGTTGTCAGAGGGGGCAGTGGCACCAGCCTGCAGCAGACCAAAGCCATGACCTAATCCAGTGCGCAATGTGCAGTGCAATATGTGCCAATGTCTGTCTGATGGGAAACATTTCATCCCAGGGACGGTTGCAACTATTTGGCAGCACTGTGGTGTACTACACACAGCTGGTGTGTATATGAGCAGAGAATCACAGGCTCAGGTCCTGGCTGTGGATCATGCGGTGCATGTCCCTGTGGCTAAATTTTATCCTACAGTGAAGGTACAACACCAACATGTGCAACCCCCAATGAATCGACGAATGAGGGTACAAACACCCACACAGATAGACTCCATTATCCTCAGCTGGATGGAGAATCAGGCTGACAGCACTGGCACATTAAGCGCCCGTTAACATCAGAGCGCACTACTAGCTCTTGCACAATGAGCATACATTCCCATGCAAGCAAGATAAACGTGCATGGGCGCCATGTGCTGTAATACGTTCCTAGACATTTTTGGCACATAAACGTCCCTGGTGCATATAGAAACCTTTATTTTGTTCTGGAATGGCCATCTAAATGGAAAATAAAGAACTGAGCTAATTTTTGTACAATTTGCATACAAATTAGCTGCATATCTGTTCTTTGTCTGATTCTTTTTAACATCTTTGTTACTTTTATTGCAGAAGGGCTGTTGGGTAAGGTTTACTTATTTGCAGATGATACTTATCTGCAATAGAGTAGATACCCAGGAAGGAGTTGATAACATGAGGAGGGATCTAGCTAAGCTTGAAAAATGGTCCAGAATTTGGCAGCTGAAATGTAATGCTAAAAAAAGCAGGGTCATGCACTTGGACTGCGAAAATCCAACGGAGCGGTACAATGTAGGGGGTTAGGTACTTCTGTCCATGAAAGAAGAGCAGAACCTGGGTGTAATTGTGTCTGATAATCTTAAAGTAGCTAAACAGGTAGAAAAGGTGACTGCAAAAGCTAAAGGATGCTTGGGTGTATAGGGAGAGGAATGACCAGCAGAAAAAAAAGAGGTGATAATGCCTCTGTTTAAGTCTCTGGTGTGAACTCATTTGGAATACTGTGTGCAATTCTGGAGACCGCACCTTCAAAAGGATAAAACAGGCTGGAGTCAGTACAGAGGGTGGCTACTAAAATGTTTAATGGTCTTCTTTATGAAGCATATGAGGACAGACTTAAAGATCTTAATATGTATACTTTAGAGGAAAGGCAGGATAGGGGTGATATGATAGAAATGTTTAAACACCTCTATGGCATAAATGCACAGGAAAGTCTTTTCAATTTAAAGCAAGCTCTACTATGAGGGGACATAGGATAAGGGTGAAAGGCGATAGACTCAGGAGTACTATGCAGAAATATTTATTTAAAGAAAGAGTGGTGGATCCGTGAATAGTTTCCCAGTGAAGGTGTTAGAGACAAGAACAGTATCTGAATTCAAAAAAGCATGGGGCAAACATAGACTATTGTAGTTGATATGGAAGGGCAGACTAGATAGGCCATATGGTCTTTTTCTGACATCATGTTTCTATGTTTCTATATAGAATTACTTCCCATGCAGGAATGTGCATTCAAATTTACTGCATGGTTTAGGCACATTTTGATCCAGTTGATAATACCAATTGGGAGTGAAAAAGATGCTTGTGTGAGACTAACTGGTGCCTCTGAGGACCTTCAACTTCACCAGTACAAGAGGTGTAAAAGATCCTTCATCTTGGCGGCATTGATTGCTGACCGAGATTCTAGGTCCCTGATAATGGAAATACAGCCCAGAATGACAGGGTAAGAATTAAAAAAAAAATAGGAGGGAGAATGGAGGGAAGGAGGACTAGGGAAGGGAGTGAGAGAGGGGGGGTTGGACAGAAGGGAAGGAAAGTGGGAGGGAAGGGAGAAGAGTGAGAAGAAAGGGAAGGAAAGTTAAGGAGGAAGGAAGGGTGGGGCTGACTTGCATTCTGCACATCCTTTCCTGTGCTCACATCCTCCAGACTTCCTAAATCTCATAGATGCATGCATGCACAGTCATACTCATACTCACAGCAACAGACCTTCCCATTCTCATACAAGCTCCAGCTCCTACATGCCTCCATACTCCCTACACAACAAATGCCCCATCAGCAAAGAGCACCCCCACACTCATCCTCATGTCTCAGTGTTATCGCTGTTCTTTTAATTTGTATCTTACTTCCTTAGGCTCCTTTATATAGAAAGAAAATATTCAGATTACAGTGTATGTGAACTCAGATCAGTTGGCAGGAGTTAGACAACTGACTAATTGCTGGTGAACAGTTTCAGAATGGGTATAACAAGGGGCCTCTTTATTAAACATGTCAATAACACCAAGACCATGGTGTGTTAGATGCAACATCACCATGTTAACTGTCGGGGATATGGAAAGCATGTTTCCGGCAGTTACCATAGAACCTTGTGCACTAAAGCAGTATACAAATAGCACAGGTGCACTTAACTCCACCTATTGAAATGGCTTTAGGTGAACCCATGTTTGTTGCAAGGATCGTATTAGCGTGCATTGTTTACCCCCATGCTAATTGTGGAGTGCCACCACTCCCACTCTCCTTCCCTAACCTTCCTCCTTCCTACCCCAATCTGCAAATCACATTATAGAAACTGGCCCGCACTATCATGGCCCGGCGCTATTTGTCAAGATATGAGCAAGCCTTCAGCACACGCCAGAACACGTGTTGATTGGTAGCGCCCTTTAGTAAAAGACTCCCTTAATCTATCTAAATTGGAAGCCCTATGAATAATAAGAAAGAATCCTAGCTGTAAATCCCTGTGTGCTAGGAGTTGATTTAGTGCTCAGACGTTGTTAAGAATATAGAGGTTATGCTGGATCCTCAACTACACTCATATTAAAACAAATCAAATCTATATGATTGTCCTTAGCATGTTCTTTTTTTAGTTGTACATACTTTTGCTCTGGTCTTAAAATAAAAATCTAGCTGTGATGATTCTTTCTTTGGTTATTCACCAACACAATTTTTGTAATGCCCACTGTAAAGGTGTTCCTCGTTCTGGTCTGGAAAAGTCACAACTTCTGAAGAATACAGCAGCTTGCCTCCTGACAGGAATGAGGAAGAATGATCATATACTGTAACTCCTATTGTGAAAGAGCACCACTGGTTGTCAATGGAGCTCCATGTAAAGTTTAAAGTGCTGTCAATTATTTTTAAGTGCCTTCACACAGCTACCCCTAGGTATTTGGCAGATTTACTGCTCTTTCTAGGCAGTGGCTTAGATCTTGGCAGCAAGCTGTGTTAACAATTCCTGCTTTGACATCTGCAAAACTGACATGATCTTGGCAGACTGCATTTAGCTGTTTTGCTCCAGTACTCTGGAACAGTGTGTTGGTGGAGTTTTCGGCTGGAGTCCTGCTATTTGATGTTCTGGAAAATAAGGAAGGTATGATTGTTTTGTGCAGGCTTTTGCTTGTGATCAAAATTTGTGGGAATTTCAGCATAAAGAGAGCTTATGATTTTGCATGGGTCTTACAGGTTTATGAGAAATTGATGGAATACAATATTTTGGGTCATTTGCTAATGGCTAGTGTACATTAAAACCATTAACACACATTATCGTACAGAGGCTCTGTGGAAGATAATGTGTGGTATCAGCTTTAGGGCAACATTAGCCATTAGTAAATGGCCCCATTTGTTGAATGATGCATTTGTGTGTATTTTTCGATTGCACTTCACTTTGGGCTGTTCTAATAGAGATGAGTTATCAATCTGAAAGAATACATAAATACATCTTGAACTTCCTTGGGCCTGAATTACTAAGCTTGTTTCTCATACACGTATGGTTGTGGTCAACATTATTGGCACACTTGCGTTTTAGGTATGTTGTATACAATATCTTGAGAAATAGTAGGAAATATTCCAACTATATTTCATCATAATATGTTAATAGTATGTTCAAAGGTACACAACAAAAAAACATGCCTGTGCAACTCAGATGTAGTAATTTATGAGAAAAAAAAATGACCTGCAGAGGATTAATGGCACTGTTCTGCACAGGTGACTTATAAACGAAATAAGCACCCTTGGGATGGACTATAAAGTTAATGCTTGGGTTAGAAAATGGTTGAGTGGAAGATGACAAAGGGTACAGGTAAATGGAGTTTACTCTGAGGAAAAGGAGGTTACCAGTGGAGTGCCAGAGGGATCTGTCCTCGGTCAGATTTTTTTTAACATCTTTGTTAGTGATATTGAGGAAGGGCTGTCAAATAAGGTTTGCCTCTTTGCAGATGATACCAAAATCTGCAATGGAGTAGACACCAAGGAAGGTATAGATGACATGAGGAGGGATCTAGCTAAGCTTGAAGAATGGTCTAGAATTTCGCAGCTGAGATTTAATGCTAAAAAATGTAGGTTCATGCATTTGGACTGCAATAATCCAAGGGAGTGGTACAGTATAGGGGGTGACATACTTTTGTCCATGAAAGAAGAACAGGACCTAGGTGTGATTGTATCTGATGATCTCAAAGTAGCCAAAGAGGTAGAAAAGGAGATGGCAAAAGCCAGAAGGATGCTTGGGTGCATAGGGAGAGGAATGGCCAGCAGAAGAAAGGAGATGATAGTGCCTCTGTATGAGTCTTTGATGTGACCTCATTTGGAGTATTGTGTGCAATTCTGGAGATCGCACATTCAAAAGGATATAAGCAGGTTGGAGTAGGTGCAGAGGGTGGCTACTAAAATGGTTAGTGGTGTTCGTTATGAAGCATATGAGGACGCTTATAGTGGGGACACTTATACTAGGTGATATAGAAGGGCAGACTAGATGGGTCATGTGGTATTTTTCTGCTATCATGTTTCTAAGGTTCTATGTTTCACTATTATTTAGTTGCATAATCTTTGACAGTGATGACAGCCTCCAAACGTTTCTGTAGCCATCTATAAGTTTCACTGATAAATCAAGTCATCAGTGAAATGTAGCCCCCGCTACCAAAACAAACCTACATTGAATGTCAGGACAAACGGACAGGAGCAGCGAGAGAGAACCTCTCTGCACAAAGGTCTGTAAAGCCCTTTTTATTGAAAAGTTTTCTAACTGGAAAAACGTATGAGTCCTCAGTGATCCCAAGCCATTCTTAAAGTGATGCAGGCTTATGAATGCACAACATGCATGTTTTGAGTCCCAGAAAGACCCTACTTCAAGTGTTCACCCGCTGAATGGTTTAAGAATGAAATGCCGGGAACCTACAAAACCTCCAATGGTTCTTTTAAATGGCAAACCCTGGAAGCTGAATGGCTGCTCAAATGACATCATCAATTGTGTTGTGCCGGAATAGCCTGTTGGGATATTATAGTCACCACCCACTCCCTCTTCGTAGGGGGCTTCCTTTTGGCCAGTTTCTAAGACTTCGGCGGATTTGTTCCACAATGGAAGAATTTAAGAAACATGCTGGCGATTTACGAGCTCGCCTTCTGGCTCGTGGCTACCCGAGAAAGGTCATTCGGAATGCCTATGTCCGGGCACATTTTTCACATCGTGAATGGCTATTTAGGGATCCATCTATGGGGCAGGAAACATTTTCGGAGAAAACCATCACTGGTCGTATTGTGGGGATATTACCTTTTATGAGCCATACATCTGCCATAACTTGCCTGTTAAAGCAACATTGGCATGTACTCCACCTTCATCATTGTTTCCAAAAACCTCTCTCATTGGCTTACACATGGGGCAAGAATCTTAGGGATTGTTTAGTGCATTCCACATTACCATTGGATAGTCCTTCAAGATCACAGCTACACCAGAGCCACTATGCCTGCCAACATTGCAGTTTTTGTCAGAACACTTTGGCGGGCATCACATAGCATCATCCCAGGACTGGGGAAATTTATAGGTTTTTGGGGTCTAACACATGCCTGACCAGTCAAGTAGTATATTTACTCCAATGCCCTTGTTCTTTACTCTATACTGGCAGGACCATCAGACCGGTAAAAATCCGGTTGCGTGAACATGTATCCTGAATCAGGTTCTCAGCGTTTTCAGCCCCGGTTGTTGAGCATTGTATCCTAGCATGTCATACTTTCTGGGATCTGAAGTGGCGCGTGATTGACTCTGTCCCCATGGATCCCAGGGGAGACAATCACTTGCTCTGATTACAATGGTTGGAACAACAGTGGATTTTTTGCCTCGGCACTGTGACACCGGGAGGTTTAAATCTTAAACAGGAATGGTGGAGTTTGCTATAATATCCCCTTATCACATCTCTCTACAATATCCTGTTGACATTTTCTGTTACAATATCCTGCTGCAATGGGTCCACTGTGTGGCATCATCTCTCCTCCTTTACATATGTTTATCATATTCTTTATTTGAACAAGAATGATGGAGCTTATCCTGTCTTATCATCCTGCTGCAATGAGTCCACTATGTGATACCTCTCATACATATTCATTATTCCTCATCTGAGCCGCCTCTGGCACAACACAATTGATGACGTCATTTGAGCAGCCATTCAGCTTCCGGGGTTTGCAATTTAAAATAACCGTTGGAGGTTTTGTGGGTTCCCGGCGTTTATTTCTTAAACCATTCAGCGGGTGAACACTTAAAGCAGGGTCTTTCTGGGACCCGAAAAATGCATGTCGTGCATTCATAAGCCAGCTTCACTTCAAGAACAGCTTGGGATCGCCGAGGACTCAAATACGTTTTTTCAGTTAGAAAACTTTTCAATAAAAAGGGCTTTACGGACCTTTGTGCAGAGAGGTTCTCTCTCGCTGCTCCTGTCCGTTTGGCCTGACATTCAATGTAGGTTTATTTTGGTAGTGGGGCTACATTTCACTGATGACTTGATTTATTAGTGCTCTTGTGTATCATCGGTCGCACTGAGGTAACTCTTATACACAATCTAAAAGTTTCACATATCTATCTACTGGTAGTTTCTCCCACTCTTCAACTGTGATTTGTTTCCAGGATTCCTTTTACCAATGACAGATTTCATCTCTTTCCAAAGATTCTTGCATTGAATTGAGATAAGGACTCACTCCTGGCAAATTGAAAACAGTCCATTTCTTCCTTTTTAACCATTCTTTTGTACTTTTGAATGTATGTTTTTGGTCTTTGTTTTGCTGGAGGACCCATGACCTTCAACCCAGACCTAGCTTTCTGACACTAGGTAGCTTATTTTGTTCCAAAATATCTTGGTAGTCCTTTGACTTCATGATTCCTTTAATATGTCCAGACCTCCAGTTCCTGAGGCAGCAAAACAGCCATACAATATTATGGAAGCTCACCATATTTAACTGTAAGGAGAGTTTTTTTCCTTATATGCTTAATTTCTTTGCCAATAAAGGAATCACTGGAAACAAATTGCAGTTGAAGAGTGGGAGAAACTATTGTACCAACAGACAGATGTATTAACAAAGAGCTCAAGTTTGGTTTCCTCTGCCCACCAAACATTTTCCCAGAAAGATTGTGGTTTCTCAAGGTGCATTTGGGCAAAGATCAGGTGTGCCTTTTTATGTCTGTGTTTGAGCAGTGGAGCTCCCCTTGGCCTTCACTCATAAAGTCCTTCTTTGTTTTGTGCACGATGTATGGTGCAGGTTGAAACCACCACTCCAGATTGCTCCAAGTCAGCCTTAAGCT
Source organism: Ichthyophis bannanicus (assembly GCA_033557465.1). NCBI lineage: Eukaryota > Metazoa > Chordata > Amphibia > Gymnophiona > Ichthyophiidae > Ichthyophis > Ichthyophis bannanicus. The sequence goes on along the minus strand of CM066035.1, from coordinate 448,333,333 downwards.
CTTTGGATATTGTGTGTGGTGTTTTTATAACAGTTTGCACTAACCTTCAAATACTTCTTGGATTAATTTTCCTCTTCCCACCACTTCCTGGGAGGTTTTTGACAGTTTCTTGAGTAGAAAATGTCTTAATAACAATGTGAACTATAGACACAGAAATCCCAATGTCTTTGGAGATGGCCTTGTACCCCTTTGAAGTTTGATGTTTGGAGATCATGGCTTTTCTAATGGTCTCAGGCAGCTCTCTTTGTCTTCTCCATTGTGAATATGGAACAGGGAGTGTATGTGGTCATTTTAAACATTAGAGCCATCATTCATTGGTTGATTCAAGTCATGTGAGCACTGACAATTATTTTACTGCAATAGGAATGTGGTTCTTATGTTCAAACTGATTTGAATTGTTTATAAGGATGCTAATAATCGTCCTAAAAATACAAGTCTCAATATCAGAATGAAGAATGGAGAATCATCCAAAGCAAAAACTTCATCCTACAACCAAACACAATTGGTGTTCCATATTTCCTTCCACAGGGAGAAAAAGGATCTCAGAACCAATGACCTGGATCTGAAATGCTCATTGGTTCTTTTTCTCCCTGTGGAAGGAAGTATGGAACACCAATTGTGTTTGGTTGTAGGATGAAGTTTTGCTTTGAATAATCATGGTATTTGAATAATTATTTCCTTTTTTAAATGGTCTTGTTTTATTTGATTATTTTATGTGTCAAATAGTCTAAAGCCAGAATGGATAAATGTGGTCTTTTGACAGAATGTATAGCAAGTGATACCTTGAAGAGACTTAGGGGTATGTTTACTAAGGAGTGTTAAGGGAGCAAAGGTGCTGTTAAAAGCATTATCAGCGACTATGAATAGTTAATACTGTGGAAAGCGACAATAAAACTGGTTTAATGTGCGGAAGCTGGTCCCATAGCACTAAGAGGTGGAAAATGGGCATTAATAAGGCAAAGACTGGGCAGGGATAGCATGTGTTCCTTTAACCCAGTTTGTGTTACAGTGCGCTAGAGCTCCCGTCACCGGGAACCCTAACGCCATCTGACAGCTCACAATAAGGGCTATTTCTGAGAGGAGAGGACCTATTTAAATGTATACAATGTGCTCCACCCAACATAGTTCTCAAATTAGTGATAGTAGAGCTCCATTGGCTGTAACAGCATCATGCCCTATTAATAAAGGGCACTATGTTCTTGGTGCCAAATTGGCAAATAAGGTGTCAGGTGAGTGATGCAGTGGAACTGGTTGGTCCACTAGGCTGACAAGGCAGCTGCCTAGGGTATACATCTGAGAGGTCTGGTATGACTCTTCTATGACAGTGGAAGCACACATACATGCTGTCACAGTCAAAAAAAAGTTATGCCACCCCTAATGCCACCATGATGTCATTTCAGCATTGTATAAAGGTTAGGGGTGGTGGTCGCAGTGGCTGCAGCCTTCTGCAGAAGAAATCTGTGACCCAGACCTGCATATCAGGTGCAATGCTGCAGTTGTCACTGTCAGTGCCATGCCAAACATGTCATCAGCAGCTACAGTGGAGCACATGGTGATCCCTTCCTTCCAGAGTCTAAGGCAGCAGCACATATGCACACATCCCCCGCTGGAGTGGAGCAGGAGTTCATGGTGTGACTAGCTGCATGTGTGCAGCATCAATAAGTCTGCCTGCAGCACTGAAGTGGTGGCTGTGCCACACTTGCTGGGAGGGAGGGATTGGCCGGCATGCTGTATACCATGATCGGTGGACCCTGGCACCCAGCTAGTTTGCCTAGTGGATGGGCTGGCCTTGGGATCAGGATGCCCTCCTATTTGTACATATTGAGTGGATAAATGCACATGGGATGAAAAATATGCCACTGAAGCAGGAATACTATGCAATATGATTACAGTCGATGTCAGAGGAAAAATGACCACCCTGCTCTTTCACTTGCCAAATGATGACAATAATCTGGGCATGAACCGGCGACCCCTCCAAAGTAGTCACTGTGTTCTGTAAAATATGAGATGATTACATGATTGGCTCACAAGCACACACCAGGAAATGAATGCTTTGCTCATTCTGCTAGGTCACCCATGGTCTGGAATTTGTGTGTGTTCATGTATCATGGCCTGCCCCTTTGGTTGAATGTCCACCAAGAAACAACACTACACACTCGCAAAGAGAACACAACCACCAGATTAGAGTGAAGTGTGAACTCAAATTGTTTTATTGACTAATTCATCTCTTTGGGGACTGCATGGCCACCTGACATGGCCATGTTTTGGCATTACCTTCATCAGGGGATTGGCCTACATAAAAGTTAAACATAAACCAAAAACATATTAAAAATCATATAAAAAAACAGACATAAATACAGTAAACGTTTAAAACAATAAAAATGATAAATACATAAATATAACAAAATGCCATCCCTTAAAATAATCCACTAATGTCAAATTAAAATGATATTTCCAGGGCGGCCTGGGCAGGATGCATCTGCACAGGGCATAGGACAATGGCTAGGACACTGTAGTGCTCGACCACCACCTGCACGGACAGGATGGCCACAGCAGTCATGCTGGGGGGGTCACTCTCTGACTGAGTAGTGACCATGGCATGGCTAGGTTCCCCCATAGTGCTATACAGTATTTCTCTCAAGTGATATCTATGAGTTCCCTTTTCTGGGGCCCAATCACTGACATACCTGCTTGGTGTGTGTGCTCACATCCCAATTTTGAGTGCACGCAGTTCCTCCAGGAACATGCACTATATACTAGCTAGCAGACTGTCTTCCATTAGCATGTGTATAGTTGGAACACCTTGCAGGGTACAGCGGGTCGAGACTGATTGTGCCCTCTGCTGGTGAATGTCAGATAGTGGGGGGGGGGGAGCTGAGCTTTTCCAGGCCTACTGCCTGTCTGCCAATGCCCTATGTGTTGCGTACATATCTGCATTGACTGCCCTGTAGGGTGCCTACTCCATAGCAGGACTGGGGTTGGTGGTCCCCTCTACTGCCACCATTGCAGAGATGTAAAATGTGGATCTGTTGGTAGGAGGTCCTATCCCGCACCCTGACCCACAAAGGGTGGGTTGGGTGGTGCTACATAATCCACTTTTGGGTCCAAACAACACCCTTCTCTTATAACGTGCGATCATGGCAACCACACAGGATATGCACTATTCTGGGTACATCAGAATCCACAAGGGCTAGACGTGACTGGGAAATACAGATGGTCACAAGCGTATCCCAGGTATGTCTACAAGAACTACCTGTCATACACTAGCACTGATGGGGATCTGCAGCATAGCTGATCTCAGCCAAGCCAGGTGCTGTGGACCTGGTGCTGGGCACCCCACCTCACCCTCAGGGTGAGCACAGAAACCGCATAATGTCACGGTCTGTAGCTATTCTGTACCAGTAACACACACGGTCAGTTCCCCTTGCCAGGCCAGGGTGCTATAGAGGCTGTCACATGCACCACCTTGGCAGGGTAATAGACCAAGGTAGGTTGGACACAAAAATATATAAGGTTGAGTTTGGCAAGTGTTTCACAGGGCCCAGGGATTTTAGCCTGGTAGTCTCCTTGTTACCAAATCTCAAAGAACACAAAGGTCAGAGTGGAGGGAAAACAAAGGCATTTATTTCCCCTTCTTGCAAAGATTCAAACGGTTGGGCAATAACATCAACACAAGTGTCCTTACTTCAGGTTAGAAGAAAAAGTAAAACATGAGTTTAAAGCAAAACTGTTATCTTCACAGAGTGGTGTACAAAAACAAACACTTTCTATTCCACAAGTGATGTAATGATAATGCAATGTATGTTTCCCTCACCTTTGTTTAACTTTGTGCTGTATTAACCGCTTTGATTGAAGGAAAAGGCGGGATACAAAACATGTTAAATAAATAAATAAATAAATAAAATAACTTATACGCTAGGCAAGGACTCCAGGCTTCCTGTCATGCAGTAATTACAGTCCATTTCTGTATCTGAAATCTCTTTAGCAAATTCCACTTGTATCGGTTCCAATTCGGAAGCCTCTGAAACTGAGTCAGTAGTTTCTGGCAAATTGTAGTCAGGCTTCTTATATAACTTTTGAATGACCTCCCAATGCTCAGGGTTAAGCGTAGGGCGTCAGTCCTGTGCTCTCCTATACTGAGAACACTCCTCCCTCTGCAAGTATTTTACATTAGCTTCATGCAAACCTTTCTCATTAAAAAGTCTCTTATTTGATAAACGTTTCTTGTACGTTGTATCATAGGCAGTTTTATATGGACAGTATTCCTCTGCTCCCTGTCCTCCCCATATACCAGCAGTCTGAAACCTGCTTCGAGTAAAATAAGGGTTACCTTTTATCTTTGGCTTTTCTACTCCAGGTGAGGGTTGAGGCCTGCCTCAGCTGGGATTCTGACTTGCCTGAGCAATAGGCCTTAGGTTCTCCAGCCGTCCTTCAGTTGGCTTCCTACTGCAGTCACAGCAATGCCTTCGCCTCTCTGGACGAAGAGCACTCACTCTTGATGGAGCTGTCTCTCCTTCTCCTCGGTTGCTCCTCTTTTCACGCCACAGCGGCTGCTGCTGCCTTCTGCCAAACTCCTATCCAAGGGCTACTGCTTCAGCCCTTCCTTTCCCAGAACTGGCCTTCTTCCTGCACCTCTCTTCCTTGAAGAACACACCTTCTCCTCTCTCCTTATCTCTGAGGAGAACCCTTTCTCTTGGATCTGTCAATTCTGTCCGTCCTTCCGATTCTGCCTCTTCTGCTGGTCCTGCCTCTTCTCCTGGTCCTGCTTCTTCTGCTGGTCCTGCCTCCCCTGCTCTCCAGTCTTCCAGACTCTCTTTAAGAGGTACTCCTCTCTTCCTTGATTGGAGGCTGGCTGGCATTACCTCACGACCTATGGGGCGTGGTTCCTCAGTCTCTCGGAGGTCCCTCTTGCTCCCTCTATTTGGTTCCTCAAAATATTGCAGCTTTTTCTGACTTTTTCTGTGTTTAAAACATTTTCTTCTGTTCCCAGAGGGTCTGCTGCGTGACACATCCCTCTTCTTAAAATATTACAGGCTGGTGAAGCCTCTTCTACGCAGCACGTAATACGCAACATTGCATCTGCGTTAAAATGCAGCTTCCCTGCTCGATGCTCCACTCTAAAATCATAGGGCTGCAAAGCCATGTACCACCTAGTTAAGCAGTTGTTCTCATTTTTCATGGTGTGTAACCATTTCAGAGGGGCATGGTCCGTAATGAGGATGAACTTCCTCCCTGTCAAATAGAATTTGAGGGCTTCAATGGCCCACTTAATTGCGAGACATTCCCTCTCAATTGTTGCGTATTTTCTCTCAGCAAGCGATAGTTTCCTGCTAAGGAACATAATGGGGTGTTCTGCGCCTTCTTGTATTTGCGAGAGAACGGCACCCAAACCTGTTTCTGACGCATTCGTCTGTAAGAGAAAGGTTTGCCGGAAGTCCACCCCACGCAATATGGGGGCCCGACACAATTTTTCCTTCAAATTTTGAAAGGCTGTTTCTGCCGCATCTGACCATTGTATCATATTTGGGGCATTTTTTCTCAACATTTCTGTAAAAACAGCACTTTCCTCTGCGAAGTGCGGTATGAAGCGGTGGTAATAGCCAATGAGGCCAAGGAAACTTCTCAGTTGTTTCTTGTGTTGCGGTACGGGAAACGTCCTGACACTTTCCACCTTGTCCAGGAGCGGTCGCACCGTGCCCCGTCCGACCAGGTGTCCCAAATATTTGACCTCTTTGGCAGCAAAGGTGCATTTCTTCAGGTTTAACGTCAATCCTGCCCTCCTCATGGCTTCTAAGACCGTTCCTACTTGATGAAGATGTTCCTTCCACGTAGTACTGTGGATCACTACATGATCCATGTAGGCTGTTGCGAAAGTCTGATAGGGCCGGAGGATGATGTCCATTAGACGCTGGCACGTGGCCGCTGCCTCGTGCAGGCCAAAGGGCATTCTTCGGAACTGGAACAGGCCCAGAGGTGTGCTAAAGGCAGTCTTGGGTTTAGCATCACGTGTTAAAGGGACCTGCCAGTACCCTTTGGTCATGTCCAGAGTTGTAAGGAACTTTGCCTGCCCGAGCCGGTCTAATAGCTCCTCAATCCGAGGCATCGGGTAGGCGTCAAAAGTAGATACGGCATTCACTTGTCGGAAGTCTATACAGAAGCGCATAGTTCCATCAGGCTTAGGTACTAGTACCACAGGGCTGCACCAAGGACTATACGATTCTTCTATGATGTTTAATCGTAGCATCTCCTGTACTTGATTGATGACTTCCTGCTTCTTTGCTTCCGGCAATCGATACGGTCGTTGCCGAATAATTTTTCCCAGTGGGGTGAGTATCTCGTGTGCGACCAACGCGGTTTCTCCTGGTACAGGAGTTAGCACATCCCTATACTCCTCCAACAGTTGGGTCAAGTCCTGCTTCTGCCTTAAGGAGAGTTCCTCCCTGATCCTTGGCGTAGGGGATTCTCCGCATTTCTCTATACGGGGACCAAGATCTTCCTCTGGGGGTTCACCTCCTATAGCGATGAAGCCCTCCAGGTCTCCCTTCCCAGTAGAGCCGAAACCTCCTGTTCCCTGGCTCGTTGCGGTTAGCATAGCGACCTCTTCAAGGCTGGGGAATCCCACACGTTCGCAAACCAATTGCGCTATCCTGTCCCCTAATTGGACCTTAAAGTCTTCGCTCGAATAGTTGCACAGAAGAACTTTCAATATGCCCCTATAGTCCGGGTCGACTACCCCGGCGGCCACATCAATGCTGTGCTTGGCAGCAAGTCCGGATCACGATGCTATCCACCCATAGCACCCTTGGGGTAGCTCTATCTGGAGATCTGTATAAATTAACGTACGCCCCTGTTTTGGGATAACCTTGTCCTCAGCGCTATACAGGTCATAGCCAGCCGCCTGTGCAGACGCCCATTGAGGACTATGAGCTTTCTCTGAAGTTTTGCAAAACTTTAGGACAAACTTCTTCGGTGAGTCTGCTTGTTCTTTTAAGGGTGACTTCTTCGGTTTTTCCCAAAGTGGGCTAGGAATTATAGGACTTGTAGTATTCCTAGGACTATTCGGTTGTGGCTTGGGGTTCTCAGTAGGCTCAAGCCGAGTGCAAGTGGAATTTGGTACCTTTGCTGGAGATAAGCCCTCCTTAAGACTTCTCCGGAATTGTGGCCAATCGCGGCCCAATACCAACTCCTGCGGCAACTTAGGCACGACTGCTACTAGCATTTCCTGTTCTATGCCCAATCCCTTAACCCACAGCTTATAGACAGGATAGCGGGTAGCCGCTCCATGTATGCATTTTATTTTAATATTACCTTCTGGATGTTCGGGAGCTGACAATCCCTGATCCCTGATCACAAACCATAACCTTTTTGAAATCATGGTTTGGTCAGCTCCTGAATCCAGAAGTGCTTTCACATTTATTTCATGAATTTTTACATTTAATACAAAACCTTCCCGTATTGTCCTTGGGGCCTCTCCCACAAGAGCAGTTCGAGAATAACACTCACTTTTCAGGTGACCCTTCTTACCACAAGCAAAACATCTCTTGGCATTTTCTCTTACTAGAGGTTTCTTACTTTTCATACTGCCATATGGAGGTCGTGAAGGACTTTCTACTCTCTGTGCCTCCATACCTACTGTCAATTTGGGCGACCCCACCCTGGGTTGGGTGACTCTTTCTGCCTCCAAATATCGCTCGGTGAGAGTTATTGCATCCGTAGTAGTACAGCAATTTTGTAAAATTAAAAAGTTCTGTACTCTACTCGGTACGGCAGACATATACTGCTCCAATATTATGGCATCCATTAACGTATCTATATTTTTCCTTTCCGGCTGTAGCCATTTGTTTGCTAGACTCCTTATCCTATGGCCAAGGGCTTTGGATGTTTCATCAGCCCTAAGGGAAGTGGCTCTAAACATCTTATTATATGCTAATGGTGTAAGGCCTAAGCGATCCCTAATAGCTGTGACTACCTCCTCATAGGTGTTGGCTAGAGCTGGGTGCATTGACCTGTAGGCAGCTAGCGCCTCCCCCGTGAGGGACGCTGCAAGTCGAATGGCCCATTGCTCGGGTGGCCAATTAGCTGAACCTGAAATCCTACTGAATGAATCTATAAAGTCATCCACGTTATCGTTAGGACTTAGCTTTCCCACAACAAGATCATTGCATGACCATTGTCCAGTCCCTGGGTTGGTTGGTCCGGCTGCCTGCAACCTCTCAGTGCTGGCCTTTGCCATTGCCTCTCGCTGTTGAGCCAACCAGTTCTCCATGGTCTGCAAGACGGACAGTTGTTGCGCTTGCATGGCTTGTAATGCTTGCGCTTGGTTTTTCAGCGCAACCTCAGCTTGCTTGTCAAATTGATGTGCCATCCAGGCACAAAGATGCTTTGGTTCCATGACGCACCTGTATAAAGAGACAAAGAGAAAAAAAAAACAAGTATGGCTCTCCTAAACTCTCTTTCTTTCCCTTTTTTTTTTTTTTTCAAACTTCCCTTGACATCCAACACTTATTCAGGCCTATTTACGTTTTACCTGACATTAGTGTTGAGTCAGCCCTGGAATGTTAGTTGCTGTCCTGCTCTGCAGCTCCTCTGCTTCGGTGTTAGCAACAGGATTTTCCCTTCAGGATTTTCACCATCCCTTCCGGATTTCAGTTACTTCACTTCGGGTTTTCTCCCTCCAATCCGGTTTTTATAGCTGATCCGCTCCGGGTCTTGTTTATCCAGAAGTTTAGTCCAGGCTTTACTTCCTTTTCTTTTTAACTCAGGAGTTTTATTTTCCTTTTTTTCTTGTGCGGATGTAGGTTCCAAGCAAGCATCCAATAACAATGCCATTTTATGTCACGTGCACCACCTTGGCAGGGTAATAGACCAAGGTAGGTTGGACACAAAAATATATAAGGTTGAGTTTGGCAAGTGTTTCACAGGTTCCAGGGATTTTTAGCCTGGTAGCCTCCTTGTTACCAAATCTCAAAGAACACAAAGGTCAGAGTGGAGGGAAAACAAAGGCATTTATTTCCCCTTCTTGCAAAGGTTCAAACGGTTGGGCAATAACATCAACACAAGTGTCCTTACTTCAGGTTAGAAGAAAAAGTAAAACATGAGTTTAAAGCAAAACTGTTATCTTCACAGAGTGGTGTACAAAAACAAACACTTTCTATTCCACAAGTTATAGCTTATACGCTAGGCAAGGACACCAGGCTTCCTGTCATGCAGTAATTACAGTCCATTTCTGTATCTGAAAGCTCTTTAGCAAATTCCACTTGCATCGGTTCCAATTCGGAAGCCTCTGAAACTGAGTCAGTAGTTTCTGGCAAATTGTAGTCAGGCTTCTTATATAACTTTTGTATGACCTCCCAATGCTCAGGGTTAAGCGTAGGGCGTCGGTCCTGTGCTCTCCTATACTGAGAACACTCCTCCCTCTGCAAGGATTTTACATTAGCTTCATGCAAACCTTTCTCATTAAAAAGTCTCTTATTTGATAAACGTTTCTTGTAGGTTGTATCATAGGCAGTTTTATATGGACAGTATTCCTCTGCTCCCTGTCCTCCCCATATACCAGCAGTCTGAAACCTGCTTCGAGTAAAATAAGGGTTACCTTTTATCTTTGGCTTTTCTACTCCAGGTGAGGGTTGAGGCCTGCCTCGGCTGGGATTCTGACTTGCCTGAGCAATAGGCCTTAGGTTCTCCAGCCGTCCTTCAGTTGGCTTCCTACTGCAGTCACAGCAATGCCTTCGCCTCTCTGGATGAAGAGCACTCACTCTTGATGGAGCTGTCTCTCCTTCTCCTCGGTTGCTCCTCTTTTCACGCCACAGCGGCTGCTGCTGCCTTCTGCCAAACTCCTATCCAAGGGCTACTGCTTCAGCCCTTCCTTTCCCAGAACTGGCCTACTTCCTGCACCTCTCTTCCTTGAAGAGCACACCTTCTCCTCTCTCCTTATCTCTGAGGAGAACCCTTTCTCTTGGATCTGTCCATTCTGTCCGTCCTTCCGATTCTGCCTTTTCTGCTGGTCCTGCCTCTTCTCCTGGTCCTGCTTCTTCTGCTGGTCCTGCCTCCCCTGCTATCCAGTCTTCCAGACTTTCTTTAAGAGGTACTCCTCTCTTCCTTGATTGGAGGCTGGCTGGCATTACCTCACGACCTATGGGGCGTGGTTCCTCAGTCTCTCGGAGGTCCCTCTTGCTCCCTCTATTTGGTTCCTCGAAATATTGCAGCTTATGCCTGACTTTTTCTGTGTTTAAAACATTTTCTTCTGTTCCCAGAGGGTCTGCTGCGTGACAAGGCGCATACCCCATCTTGTGAACAGATGTAGGCTGCTGATCTGCATGTGCAGTACATCATGGGTACGGCTGCGTTTACCCTATCCTGGTAACCACAGCAGACAGTTTGTGTGGTGACCTGCAGTCTTTCTGTAGCCAGCCAGCTGTGTGTTAGACACTGTAGAGATGTAGCCCACTGGTGACTACAAAGGCAGAAGTCATGGGTTTGATCCCACAGTGGTGTTATTTAATAAGGCTGTCTGAGGCTTTTCCTTTTAATTTAGATCAGTGCTGCCAGCAGAACCACCCTCACAGTGCCATAGCCTAAGGCACCCTATATAGCGCCCTATAGGGCACATTATGATTAATAGTGCGGTATATAAAAGCTGTTAAATAAATAAATAAATTATAAGGCACCTTGGTGGACAGGGCACTTTATAATGTTCCCTATGGAGTGCCTTATAGGGCGCCTTATGCGGCACCTTAGGTTACGGCACTGTGAGGGTGTTTTTGCTGGCAGCACTGATTTAAATTAAAAGGAAATGCCTCAGACAGCCTTCTTACATAACACCACTGTGGGATCAAACCCATGACCTCTGCCTCCACAGTCATTGCAATAACCAGTGGGCTACATCTTTATAGCTGCTAGAACTGCGCTGGCATGAACTTAGGGTTAATGCGCGTTAATGTGCCACGGCGCCCACTATCTCACTATACCGATTCCTTGCAACCTTCCCTCCGGACCGCCCACTACCTTATATGGCATTCTTCACATTAACGCTGCAACTAGCGCCGGTAACATTAAGACGGTTTAGAAAACATACCCCTAGAATTTTTGTGCCTGATCCTAAAGAAAATAATTTTCTCATTCCAACTAAATGGAAATAAAACATAAGGTTATATTATAAAGCGATAGAGACATATTTCTAAATCCTACCATTAACAACTCTACTACTGTCAAAAACTGGTCAATTTTCAGTTGTATCTTATTAGTTCGAATTTACAACATATGTTGCATGATAAAAGAAACAAAATTCTATTGGTAAAACTTATCAGTTTTTTCTTATCACCTAGCATGAAGCCATGTTATTAGAGTACCTTCTGAACCTCCCATGGTCACATTTTGTGGCTAATCTTGCCATCGGAAGAATCATAAATAAAGTGCTTGTGCTATATCATTTGTATTTGTTAAACTTTAAGTGCCCGATTTTCAACTGGGTGGTTCTATGCGCCGCATCGGTGTATAGCCCTCCCGCCATCCGTCTAACCCGGATTTTCAATGCCAGGGTCATATGCGATCCCAGCATTGAAAATCTGGGTCTCGCCGCACAACCCGGAAGCCACAGGAGCTAGCCAGGCCTCGCCTATCTTTAAGGCGCAGAGGGTAGCATCGAAAATCAGTGCTACCTATTTCACCCTTTCCTCCACCCCCACTCCACCCACACCTAATATGCCCCGATGCTAACCGCAGAGCATCTGGTCTCGTAAGGGACAAATCCTGGATTTCCATATAGGCGCCTTTCAAAAATCCCGGATAAGTTGTAAATATTGTAACAATATGTATATATGTAATTGCACCTGTAAATATTGTATAAGATTTTTGTGCAGTGTGAACCCAATGTGAATCTTGGCATGTAATCATTCTGTATTAACTGTTGATTACCCCTCCTGATATGTATAGTCAACCGCTGCTGATCGCTGGAAGCAGCAGTATACAAATGTTCTCTAAATAAAAAAATAAAATAAATAAATAAGACATTTACATGGGTAACAAAGGTAATTGCCCATATAAATGCCTTCAAAAATCTGGCCCTAAAATTTCAGAAGCAGTATTTGAAATATGAAGGAGCCCCAACTAGCCAGCATTGCAAAAACCAGGGTGATCTATCATTACTATTGATAGGAACTGCAAGAAGAGTAAATCATTGCTTCGAAAAAAGGGAAGAAGAAATGGAGAAAAGGATAAAACCAGTTTTGTAAAGAAAGGGGGGGGGGGAGGGGCAGAAAATGTAAACCCATTTTTTTTTTAAAAAGGGGGGTAAAACCGTTTTTCAATTTGTTACCATTAAAACTGCTATTGTTATCAAGTGTTTAAGCAAAATATCCCGATGAAGCCGCTCCAAACACCACATATCTATATGCAGGAATTATATACATATCTATATGCAAGAATATATAGTATTAAAATAAATCTTATGGGGGTCATTCTGAACCATGAATAAGCCGTCTCCACATACATGTTGGACATTTTCGGCATGTAAATGTCTAAATGCGATTCCGACAACAAAATGTTTTACATGTACAGACGAGAAAAATGGGTAATCTGGATGGGAGCGTGGAGGGGAGGAGCATGGGAGTGTCAGGCTGCTTAAACATCTGAACTGTATTCAACGGAAACATGTACCTACATCCTAGACTTCTAGGTTAGACCTGCTAAAACGTGGAATAACAGTTTATGTCAGCTAAAGTAGCATTGTATTGTAACAACACATAAGGACATCAATGTTTAAATAAAGTATAGCTGGGTCATAAAAGGATCTGGACAAGCTCCTGAAAGAAAAGTCCATAACATAGACACGAGGAAAAGAACTACATAGCCTGGGGTAAGCAATATAGCATATTGCTATTTTTCGGGGATGCTACTCTGGTAATGCGATCCAGATTGGCTACGTCTGGAAATTATAATAAGTTGAATGGACCTTTGACTGAAGGGAAACAAACTGAACCATGTGGAAGCAATAGGGGTCCAATGGTAGTCAGGAACAAGGGGACATTTTCACAGACAACAGATATGATTGGTGTGTAAAAATGTCTAAAGTCATGCAGATAAAATGTATGCATATGACATTTTACAAACGTAAGTGCAAACCAGTAACCTCTCTCCATCCAAAACATCTTCCCATTAAAAAACTAAGCACCCACCTTTATCAAAGGTCAGCACACTGCTTTACCAACTTTCTTGGGGGAATGATAAAAATTTGGGAGGCCAGTCTCTAAACTAGTATTATTTCCCAGCAATGGGTATTTCTCAATACTGGAGTGAAAGCATATTCCTCTCTATCCCACTTACTGTGAAGGTGATTAAAAATAAGTCTGAAGACGTCTTTGGAGCCATATTCACATGTTAGAACATTTAATAGTGTTGCTTTTCCTGGGGCGTGTTACAAGTTTTGACGTGGTTAGATGTACAATGGCGCATTTGCCTCTCTTATTAGAGTACCGAACACGTTTATACGTCCGAAACACGTGTATGTTCACCTTCCACGGGACACATCTAATGCTGGGACGGTTACGCACGTTTTTCTATACCCGTGTTCAACGAGTCTTGGACACAGGCAAATGACATCATAGTACTCACCAATGTCTTTATTTGGACAGCTATGAATCAGCTGTTGCTAAATATGCAAAACTCAGAATTACTGGTTGTTACTCTGTTTCATTAGTGTTACCTAAACATCTGATGGTAAATAATTACATCGCTCTCATCCATAGGGCCACCAAAACGATCCTGCTGTGCAGCTCAAGACATAACATCTATTTTCTTTATGTACTCATTTTTCATAATTGTGTGCGCAATTGTGTTTCAAGTGAGGCATTGTTTATGTGTAGTGAACTAGGGGGGGTTGAATGTTTCATTCCTAGTACTAATGAGTGCTTCTGTTTTCTTCAAATTAACTGAGAAGTTAACTGAGTTGAGCCATTCAGAGGCATCATCAAAACAGCTGGCAATCCTTGTGCAGTTAGGTTCTCTGGTGTCAAAGGTGGTGAATAGCATTATATCATCTGCATACATTCTGTAGTCTAAGCTGTGTGATCGGCTGATATTGCAGATAGGTAGTAGATATATATCAAACAGAAGTGCAGGTAATGCAGATCCCTGGGGGACACCCTGAGGTTGAGTGAAAGAGTTAGATTGTTTTTGATGCAAACCTGTTGGGTGCGGTTACACAGGTAGTCTTGAAACCAGTATAGAGTAGTTCCATTTATGCCCAGGTGTTTTAGGTAGTTGATTAAGATGTTGTGGTTTACAGAGTCAAATGAGGAAGGTATATCTAGGAGGATGAGGATGAAAGTAGTTGTCATGTTGCCGATTCCTGGGGCCTATCAAGAGGAGCTGAGGGAGAGGACAGGATGGTAGGCATGCTCAGAGACAAGCTAAGAGTCATGCTGAAGGCAGAGGGAAGCGGGGCCATATGCAGTGACTTACTGGGGGGCCTCATTTGCAAATGTCAGGGATTGAATTGTGAGACTGAACAGCAGGACCATGTGCAAATAACACAGTCTCTCAATGGTAGGGCCAGCCCTGAGGCTAGCAGTAAACATTAGGCCCTTGTGGAATAAGGGATCTGAAAATTCTGTCCAGACATAGACTATTAAGAGCTCCAGAAAGGTGGTACAAAAAAGTCCCCAAAACCAGTGACAGCAGAAGTCCCATCCTTAGTGACATGACATTCAGTATGGGGCTGATGTCGTGCAGTATATCCGCCTCTACAGAAACACTGCCACTGACACGGTAGGGACTGGGGGGTAGGTGGCAGGGCTGGACAGCTGCAGGTATGCCCCATCAGCACAATTCCATTGTGGCCGTTCCGGTCCTCTGTGTGCCCAGTCAGAACCGGACACACAGAAGGAGCCACAATACTGATCCTATGGGGCACGCCTAACCCACCGGACCATACTCGCAAATAGGCCTGTACATGCAGGCCAGGTCCACAAAGTGGCCTGACCTATATGTACATGCCTTCTCCAGGCAAATTGGTCTGGCCTGTACAATGGAGCTGCGGCGCCATCGCATCCAGTTGCCATAACATTGCTGCTCCATTTTGTGGCCATGATCCCCAGCCACCAGCACCTGTACCACTTCCCCCACAGCCTGACCCCTGCTCTTGACTCCATAGGCTAGAGTCAGGCTGCAGGGGGAGGCACCCTGTCCCCACCCACCACTTTTCAGCCCCAGGCCTCCAGTCCATTGCCGCATCAGGGTACCTATTCCATCTCAGAGGTGGTAGACATTCCCCATCTATGCTGTTGGCCCCGGACGTACAGGGCTAGTATTGGAATTGACCCTGTGCATCCGGGATCAGCAAACACCCATGACCCACCTTGACATTGCCCCATTACACCCCTCTGCTGCCCCCATATACCTTCCCTATACAACATATGGGGACGTTAGACTGGATCAGGAGGGGGTGCAGATAGCGGGGATGGGCATCCCAACAGGCCATCCTTCCCTGCTATTCGTGGCATGGATTAGGCCTGCATGTGTACAAATCTTGGACCACCATGCTGTGAGCTGTTCAGGCCACTGTAGGCAATCACCACTCCCCCCTCCCCCCCCTCTGCCACTATATGTCCTCCGGCCCCAGGTGACCTGGGCCTACATCCATATCAGCCCTGCATGTCCAGGGCCACAGACCATCCACTGCCCCCCTTTCTCCACCACCACTCTGACCCTTTCCCACCCCTGGCTAGCATCTCGATACGGCCACCATGTACATATCGAGAGGTTCATCAGGGTTGGCAGAAGTTTCCGGTTGGCAGGGATGGATGTCCACATGGGACCCCCATTACCACCATTCAGGCCTCAGACTGACCCCTATGCAGATATACACACAGACACAGTGTTTCAAAGTAACAATATTTATTTGTAAGAGTTACTTACATGGTTTTTCACGATACCTCACCCACAGGCAGACATCCCATGGGGCATCATTGCAATCACCTATGTGGGGTCAGGAGTGCTTCCGTAAGCCACTGCATGGCTCGTGTGAGGGCCTGGAGGTCACCCCTGATCCCACGTAGATGATCAGCAATGAGCCCCAAGGGCCCCTCCGCAGCTGCTCCCTGCCCCCTCCCTCCACCCCCTGCCCCCTCCCATTCCCTCCCCCCATGTTCCCACCTCCTCCACCCACTGGGTGTCCCAGGGTGGGGTGGCCCTGAGTTCCCCCTCCTCCAGGGACCTTTCCTCCTTCTCCTCCCCATGCTCCTCAGGGCCACCCACGCAGGGGTACTCTGCCTCCCACCGTGTGGTGCCCTGGCCAGCCCCCATAGCACTGTCCAGCCCCTCCCCTTCAAGGGAGTGGGGCACCACCATGAGGTCCAGGGTGACCTCATCCCCACTCTCTCCTAATGGGGAGGTGATGGTTAGTACTATGGGGCTGGATGGTATTGGGCTGTCAGCCGCGGTGGTGGCGGGTCTGCATGGTGCAGCTGGTGCTGGCTGCTCCTCCTTCTCAGCTGCCATTCTACTGCCAGCCTCCTTCTCCTCCTCTTTCTCTTTCTCCTCTTCCTCCGCTGCAAGTGGGGAGCTGTCCTCAACTGGGATGACTGTGGAAGGGTTGCAGAGAGGTGGCTGTTAGTTTTGGTGGGTGGGGGTGTCTGGCTGCCATGTCCCCATTGTCAGATGCCTCCCTATGTTCTGTCTGCTATTGCCCCTACATTACCCAGCCACTCCAGCCCTATGCCATGTTGCATGTCATGGCCCCATTCCTGTGCCATTCCCCCACACTTACCTCACTCCTGCTGCAGCTGCCACCGGATACAGCCTAGGAGTCCTGGCCGGTTGCGCCTGATTGCGCAGAGGTTCACCCTCAGCACCTCCATCTCATGCAGAATATGGAACTATCTGTGAAGGCATGAAGGAGGTGTCATACATAGCATGTTTCTTTCTCCCCCCACATCACTGCAGCTGCCTGCCTGCTTTCCATTATTCCACCTGCATACACTGCACCATGTCTCATCCTGCTGCCACATCTCTAGTGCTGTCACACCCTGGTCCGGGGCTTGCCCTGGTCCTTCAGGCCTCCTCTGTCCTGTGTGTCTGCATTGCTAACTGGCCAGGCCATGGGCTGAGGGCGCCACAGGGGCAGTGCTGTCTGCGACATGAGCTGAGATTGGGACCCAGGTGACAGGCAGGATTGCCAACCATCCTCATCTTTGCACAGTGTGAGTGTGTGTGTGTTTGTGTTTGTGTGTGTGTGTGTGTTTGTGTGTGTGTGTATGAGTATGTGTGTGTGTAGCCAGTGTTTTGTGGCTTTCTACACCTCATTGAGCCTTGCAGTGCCTAAGCCAGGGGTGGCCAACTAGTCCTGTTGCACCACAATGCAGCCTGGTATTCGTGATGTCCATAATGAATTTACATGAGATATATTTGCATCCACTCCCTCCCCTTGTATGCAAATATACTATGGATATTCTTTAGGGACATCATGAAAACCAGGCAGGATTGTGGTGCACCATGACTGGAGTTGGCCACCCCTGGCCTAAGCTGTTTCAGTGCTAGCCTGCAAATGTGCATGATGAGGAGCAAGGTGTTGTGGGTATGGCCTGAGACACGGCAGATTGGCCAGGATGTGTCTGCATCGGGGATAGGACAATGGCTGGGACGTTGTTGTGCCTGACTGCCACCTGCATGGGCCGGGTGGCTACAGCATGTCATTCTGGGAAGGAACTCTCACCCTGACCAAGAGGTGACCATGGCACTGCTATGTATCCACATACTGCTATACTGTGTTTAGTTCTATTGATGTGAGTCATGTCCTGTTCTTGGGGTCTGATCACTTAACCAACTTCTGTGTGCACAAACTTGCTCTGAGCACATGCAATGCTTATTGACCAGCACTATGTGCATGGCTAGCAAATTCAGTAGCACGCTGAAGGTGCAGTATCTATGCTTGTTGTGTGTGAATGTTAGAGACCTCAGTTGCTGGGCTATGGGGTGGGCATGTTCCAAGCTTTCTCCCAGTTTCATTAGTAGGGCCATGGTAACAGCCCCATGCAGGTCTAGATGCTCTCCCCAGGTGGTTTGCATCAGCATGGTAACACTAGGCATTTTCATGCACTATCCTAGGCAGGTCCCTGTCAGACAGGGCCAGATATGACTGGCAAATTCATACTGTAGACAACACCAGCAGTGATAGGGATCTACAACACACACAGACCACTTCTAGTGCTGCAGGTACAGGGGTCCTAGTGCTGGGAGCCTGTCCTTACCCTCAGGGTGACTGCAGAAATTGCTCAGTGGCATGGTTTGTATCTGATCTATGCTTGTATCACACACTGTCAGTGGATCTTATATATTGCCTGTGGTGATGAATAAGTGCATTCTCCTTCTGGGGATCAGCTGTAGACAGCTTTTGGGCATCTGCACTGCATCATGGGTGTATATATATAATCAAAGAGGAGCAAATGCTGTTTAAAAATCAATGCTTTACTTATCCAAAGTAAAGCCATACCCACTAGATAAATATAGTCTATAATGAGATGCCCCACAGCCGCAGTCTGTCTTTAACTTTCATTTTTGGCGAGAAAGAATAGTTGTCATAGTAATCTTCCATTTACCCTCAGTGGATTCATGCAGACTGTTAAGTAAAGTTGCCTCTATTATATCACTTATAGTATTATTTTAACAACTCTGAGGAAATGAAAAAATGAAAAAAAAATCATGGAGAAACCAAAATGGCCTCAACCTGTGTAAATATAATAAGGGAATAACACTAGACGTGTTATATATCAATGGAGAAAAAATGGAGGGGGAGAGGGGGAGAGAGAAGGAAGGACAGATGAAGAGGGAACTGGAGGTGGAGGGGGAAAGGGGGAGGGAGGGGAGAGAGGAAGTGGAAAAAGAAAGGGAAGGGGAAGAAGGAAGGGGAGGGAGAAAGGGGCGGGAGAAGGACAAGAAGAAAAGTAGGAAGGGGAAAGAGGGGGAAAGAAGGGGCAGCAAGGGGAATGGATTCTTTGGATCCAAATTATCCACATATAAGTTGAATATGAAGAGTGAAGTGAGGCCAAGCTGGCTGTTATGCATTGAGCTCATTGTGACAGATCTAAAAACAAAGATGGGAGGGTTAAAAATAGCATACACAAAGGGATTCGTCCAATTCTAAATAAATAAATCAATAAATAAAAGTTAAAAATTAAAAAAAATTAAAAATGGAGAGGAAAAAGGGGTGAGGGAGGTATGGAAGAAGGGAAGAGGAAGGGGGAGGGGGAGGGGGAAAGGGGGAGAAAAGAGGGGAGGGGAAGGAAGGGGGGAGGAGAAGGGATAGAACATTCACCTACGTTGCCCCATCTATCTGGAATGCTCTACCCAATTACTTAAGGAACATCAAAGACCTACAAACCTTCTGCGAAGTGCTTAAGGTGCACCTTTTTATAGAACACTATGGTTCCCACACCAACTACCAGCAACCACAAACAACATAACTCCTCTGTTCACCCTGACACTCAACATTCATAACTATCCTGTACCAAAATGCTCCTAAATAGTAAATCAAGTATTTTACTTTGTATATAGTTATGGCAACATCATTCTTGTTGCCACCTTTACCACGTCAATATGTTCCACCAATGTTTTAATATAAAGTTCTTGTTATGTTCAATGTTCATTGTAAATCACCACTAATCACTGGAAGTGGCGGTATATAAAAGCTTACATTTGTATTGAAAGCTGAACTTCTACTGAAAGCTAAGCACTGGTTAAACATCATTTAAAAAAACCCTTTTACTGCTATATTAGAGGGAGGAGTAGCCTAGTGGTTGGGGCAAGGTACTTCAGGCCGGAAGGTTGGGGGTTCAAATCCCACTAGAGGACAGCAACCTTGGGCCGGAAGGACTGGGGTTTCTAGTCCCACAGATGCTCCTTGTAGTCTTGGGCAAGCCACTTAACCCTCCATAGCCCATGTTCCCTGTAAGTATTAGTGTATGTGTCTCATATCCCTGTGTGTTAAATGTATCCCCCAATTGTGTTGTGACCGCTTTAATTGAAGGATAAGGTGGTATACAAAAACTGTCTAAATAAAATAAATAAATATTACATTACATAATAGTTTCAAATACTGGAGGGAGTGGCTGCTTGTGAATGAGGTTGTTGATGTGAATAGGCATTGATCCATTTGACAGTTACAATTTAGTCAATGGCAGCCTGCTGATGCTGAGACCTTTGCGGCCACTCCGATTAAAGGGTATAAATTTGTTAATTGAAACTTTGTTTCGGGTCAATAGAAGATACATTGTATACTTTCATAATAATACTACAGAGAGTTAGACATAATTGCTGGTATATAAAAGCTTACAAATAAATAAATAAAATAAAGGGAGGGAGAGGGAGGAGAGGGGGAAAAGGGGAGAAGAATGGAAGAAAGGGGAAGGGGAGGGAGTTGAAAGGAAAAAGGGGTGGGGAGGGGAAGATAGAGAGAGGAGAGAAAGGGGAAGGGGAGGAGGGAAGGAGGGAGGGGAGGAGAGGGAAGGGGAAGGGGAAAGAGGAAGGGAAGGGGGAAGTAAGGTGGGGAGAGGGAGATAACAAAGGGGAGAAGGGGAGAGAGAAAGAAATGGGCAGGGAAGGGAGGACAGGGAAAAAGGAAAGGAAGGGAAGGGTAGGAGGGGAAGAGAGTGGGGATGGAAGGAAAGAGGGGAGGGGGGAAGGGGGAAGGGGAAGAGGAAGATAGGAAGAGGGATGGGGATGGGAAGGGGCGAGGGGAGGAGAGAGAGGGAGGGGAGGAGGAAGGAGAAGAGAGGGGAGAAGAAGGGGGGAAAAAGAAAGAGGCAGGGGAAGTAGAAGAGCAAGGAGTGGGAGGATCAGCCATCAGCTCTGTTATTATAAGACACTAAAAAACTCTTTTGTACGGCCACCTATATGACATTAAACAATAGAAAACATCAAAGTAAGACAAAAACAAACCAAAATACTAAAATATTAAAATAGGATGACTATCTAAAAAATGTTAAAATGAAAAGAAAATAATAACTGGCTGGCAAACATGGAGAATATAGTGCTACCTCAGAGTTTATATCTTGCATAACCCAAGCACTGCAGAGTGCATAATAGTGCCGGCACACTGAGCAGACGTTGGCAATGGTGGAGCATGAAAGAAGGCCTAAGGTGCAGGCAAGAATGCCAACTTGCACCATTTTTGGACATGTGTGTGTGTCTCCAGAGGACTGTGAGCTGCAGCAATGCACTGTGCATACATATGATGCCCAGGCTTTATGTCTGTACATACAACATGCTGCAAGTCATCTATTCAGTAACTCTACATAAGAACATAAGAACATAAGAAATGCCATACTGGGTCAGACCGAGGTCCATCAAGCCCAGTATCCTGTTTCCAACAGTGGCCAATCTAGGTCATACGTACCTAGCAGTTTCCCCAAAAGACACAGGTTCTGCAGTGCTTGTACTAGGCCAAGCATTGATATCCTGGGTCCCTTTTTAATAGTGGTTTATGGACCTTTCCTCCAGGAACTTGTCCAAACCTTTTTTAAACCCAGCTATACTAACAGCCCTTACTACATCCTCCGGTAACAGATTCCAGAGTTTGATTACACGTTGAGAGAAGAAATATTTTCTCCTATTTGTCTTAAATAGTTTACCCTGTAGCTTCATTACATGCCCCCTAGTCCTTCTATATTCTGATAGCGTAAACAATTTATCCACGTTTATCCGTTCCACTCCATTCATTAATTTATACACCTCTATCATATCTCCCCTCAGCCGCCTCTTTTCTAGGTTAAAGAGCCCTAACCTTTTTAGCCTCTCTTCATAGGAGTAGCCTTCCATCCCCTTCACCAATTTGGTGGCTCTTCTCTGTACTTTTTCTAATAACTCTATGTCCTTTTTAAGATACGGTGACCAGAATTGCACACAATATTCAAGGTGCGGTCGTACCATGGAGCGATACAGAGGCATTATAATATCCTTTGTTTTATTCTCCATCCCTTTCCTTATGATACCTAGCATTCTATTTGCTTTCTTGGCCGCCGCTGCACACTGGGCGGAGGGTTTTAACATGTTATCCACGATGACTCCTAAATCTTTTTCCTGGGTGGTGGTTTCTAATGTGGAGCCTTGCATCTTGTAACTATAGTGTGGGTTGTTCTTTCCTAGGTGCATAACTTTGCACTTGTCCACATTAAATTTCATCTGCCATTTGGATGCCCAGTCTTCCAATTTATCCAGATCCTCCTGCAGTTTTCCACAATCCTCTTGGTGTGAGACACCATTTAAAAGCAGGTTAGTTTTCAGTAAGTAGTTGCAACCTGTGGCTATGATGCTGTAATGTATTTCCAGTTACATCATCGTCAAGGCCCATCCCTGCAGCTTTCTCCTATACTTACCTCCCAACATGACACTACTGTGCAGCTCCCATATCACCAGCTGGTTTGACTAGAGCGAGCAGGAGGAACACGTGTGTGTGTGTGTTGCATCCCACACCTCTGACTGAGCCTCCAGGCCTCAGGACACACCCATTTGCACAGGTGAGAGGCCTGACTAATGCCAACTGCCATAACAGCTGTATCCATGGCAACAGTATCAGCCCACTTTGCACAGCTGCAGCCTATAGGGAACTAGGCACAAGTGGAGGTCTAGCCTCTGTGAATGTCTAATTCAGTCACTTAGTTGGTGACTCTGGAAAAATTCTGTGATTTCCCTGCATGCATGTTGCTCTTGTCCTATGCTGCACTTGTAGAGTGCAATCAGGGGAATTCTTTGTTCCATGTACAGTATGCACATACAGGCAGATCTGTACGATGCCAATTTGCACACAAAACCCCCATTTCAACACTGTCTACTAATCTTTGACCAAAACATTCTGCAGTACATTTCCTATTACTCCAAAAGAGAGTCAAAATGCACTTCTGATTGTGACTGTGGGACCACTACTACTACTATTAAACACTTATAAAGTGTTACAAGGCATACGCAACACTGTACAAATACAGATAGAGAAAGTCCCTACTCGTCAGAGCTTACAATCTAATCAAGACAGACAAGACAAAAGATAGGAATAAGGCTATAATAGGGAAGGGTAAGGAGACGCAAGGGACTAAGGGATCAGGAGCCAAAAGCAGCCTCAAAGAGGTGAGCCTTTAGCATAGATTTGAAAAGGGAAAGATGGAGTCTGACATACAGACTCAGAAAGTTTGTTCCAGGCATAAGGAGCAGCAAGGTGAAAGGACCGAAGTCTGCAGTTAGCAGTGGAAGAAAAGGGCAAAGAGAGGAGCAAACCTTTAGAAGATCGGAGCTCACGAGGAGGGGTGTAGGGGGAGAGGAGATAGGAAAGATAGTAAGGAGCAGAAGAATTAATGCACTTGAAGGTCAGAAGGAAGAGTTTTAATTGGATACGGAAATGGAAAGGAAGCCAATAAAGTGACTTGAGAAGAGGGGTTATATGAGTATATCGAGGCTGGTGAAAGATTAGTTGCACAGCAGAATTCTGAATAGATTGGAGGGGAGAGAGATGACTCTGAGGGAGACCAGCAAGAAGGAAGTTGCAGTAGTCAAGACGGGACGTAATTAGAGAGTGGATAAATGTTTTAGTAGTGTGTTCAGAGAGGAAGGGACAAATTTTGTAAAAGTTATAGAGAAAGAAACGACAGGATTTAGCTATCTGCTGGACATGTGAGAAGATGGAAAGGGAGGAATCAAAAATGACACCAAGGTTACGGGCTGAGGAAAAAGGAAGTAGAAGAGTGCTATCAACAGAGACAGAGAAAGGAGGAAGGGGCGAGGAAGGTTTAGGTGAAAAAATTATGAAGTTTGGCTTTGTCCATGTTTAGTTTCAAATTGCAGTGAGACATCCAGATGGTGATGTAAGAGAGAAAGGCAGAGATACAGGCCTGGAGTATCAGAGAAATATCAGGTGAAGAAAGATAAAATGCATATGCAGGGCCTCTACTCTAACCTTATCCTTCTTGACCTTTCTGTTGCTTTTGATACTGTTGACCACCACCTTCTCCTTGACACATTCTTCTCACTTGGTTTTAGGGGCTCTGTCCTGTCCTGGTTCTTTTCTTATCTCTCCCATCATTCTTTAAGTGTTAGTTCTGGTGGTTTCTCCTCTACTTCTATCTCTCTTGGTTAGTGTATCCCAAAAGTCTGTTCTGGGTATCCCACAACACATGTTTTTCAGATATCACCAATTACCAATTAGCAACAAATTACTCAGACTACAAATTGCTCGAATACAATGCTTTTTATTCGGTTACCAAAACAAACAAACAGCAACTGCTTTGAGCAAAAGTCTCTGTCTGAGAAAGGTGGTGGACAGTCCACTTCCCTTACCGGAATTGGGGAGCAGACTGCCCACTGAGTTATGGAGCCATCCCCTATATAGATATTCTCTGTCACAGAACTTCTAGAAGTTCTGATGTCATCCTCAGAAAGTCAGAGTTACTTGCAAAGAAAGAAAACTCTGCTAGAACTCCTTCTCTGAGGCCCCCTCCCATGAATAATGCCAATTATGCCTTAGGGGCTGCTCTCCCTACAGCTGGTGCTCCCAAGGTCTTCTGGTCTTTGCTTAATTGTGCTTCTTATCTGGGCTGTGGAGCAAATCTTTCCTGCATTCCTTTGGCCTGTTTATGGTCTTTTCATCTCCTGGTGCTAAATTACATTTTCTTTTCTTCAAGGCTGAAAGTATGTTTTCTGCTAATTATTTCTCTGAGCCTGACTCTGTGTACTTCTACTCAAAGCAAGGCCTCCAGACTGCAGCAGGCCGCAAAGCTTTCTTGTAGCATATACTTTCTTAGCCCACAGGACATTTTCTTTTCTTCACCGTGCAAACTGCAGGCAGGCCATGATTACAGTCACAGATAGCAGCTGAAGGAGCAAAACTATCCCTAAGCCAAAAATATCCCAACATTCCTCAATTTTTCTTTTTATTTTCTTGCAGAGGGGAGTGAAAGTAATCCCGCTAAGGGGCATGGACCATTTGGGACTGAGAGGGATCATCTAAGAGGCAGCAGCTCACACTGGTCCCTAGATAAAATATACAGGGTTTTAGCAGAAGACTAAATCAATGTACATCCAAATGCAATCAGGAGAGGAAGTGCACAACATATAATAAGAATATAAGCAATAAACATCAGCATGAAAATTAAAATTCCCCGTAACTCACCCAAAAAGGAGAAAAAGTCATAATGACAGCGGTACAGGGGGGGTTTGACCCATAGTGTGACCAGAGCGGAGAAGCGACAATACATTGTGAGCAGGGAGCGGTCCCAATCATATAAAATGAGCAGAGCAGGGCAAAAGAATAAGGAAAACATCATACTTATCTGACTAGAAAGGACAAAATCCAAACAGCACAAAAGAATAATAGCAATGGAGAACACAAGGGAATCAAAAAGTTCAGCAGAATGTCCTGATAAGAGTTCAGTTCAAGGCAGGGGTTTGATTGAGAACTTCTTTGGAGATGTGGGTTGTATTGTGAACACGCAGAAGTAAAGCTAATTGTCCATCAGGATGAAGGAACTCAATAAGTAGTACAAACATGATGGAGACAGCAAGGAGGAAACAAATGATGCCCCAAGGAGCAGGTTTGGCAGCAAACATCTTGGTACACGAAGGAAGTAGATAAAACAGAGGTGACAGTTGGAGAAACCTTCAAATGACTGACATGAGTCCAAGTGTCGGTATCATTCAAGCAGGCAGCAAAACGGGGAAGCAGCAGTCCTGAGAAAGTAGAGCAGTCCCAGGATGCACAAACACAGTTTCTTGCTATAAACAGTAGTCCCTATGAAAACAAGTTGACAATAATGAGCTAGGTACAAACTATGTAGTCACCACACAATCAGCAACCTCCTGGAACAGGATCCGAAGCCCTGCAAAGTAAATCAGAGAGGCTCTGGTCTAACCTCTCTAGTGTAATTAGCCATATCAAATAGATAATGTGGGAATCACTTATTCAAAAACAGCCTTAAAGAGGTAAGCCTTAAACATGGCTTAGAACAAAAGACTTTCAAAAACAAAGTACCCTTTTTTCTGGAGACACAGAAAAACAGATGAATCTATCTTAAAAACCAATATTGTAAAAGTTGGTGTAGCTAACTGGCTTATTCATTAGTCATCAGTACAGAGTTTAACAATTTAAAGTAATTACCTTAAATCTTACAGTTCGGGTAAACATGCATTCAAATGACTTATACGTTTTTCATGAAAAGGTTGGCGAATATCTGGAATGCGAACACTCCGCAAGATGAACTTTTTCTCACTTAAATTAAAACCTTACCAGTGACTGGTATTAGGCTGATTTGAAACCAAAGAAGTTATTATTATTATTTTTTTTAAAGACAAATTACTCAGTGCCTTGAAGCCAACCTTGGAGTTATCTTTAGCCAAATAATCCTGACTTTCAAAGCAGCCGTAAATTACCATGCAGCTGAAGGAAAACAGAGCAGTCGTAAACACTAAGGGTTAAAATAAAACAAAACGTTGTTTGAGAATATTAAATCCTAAATAAGCATAGTTGCAGCTCTGTTTTGTTGTTTCTGTAATTTATGAACAATAATTATG
This sequence comes from Ichthyophis bannanicus, assembly GCA_033557465.1. Taxonomy (NCBI): domain Eukaryota; kingdom Metazoa; phylum Chordata; class Amphibia; order Gymnophiona; family Ichthyophiidae; genus Ichthyophis; species Ichthyophis bannanicus. The sequence goes on along the minus strand of CM066035.1, from coordinate 448,306,792 downwards.
TCCTCCATGAGGTGCACAATATATCCCCTCTTTTGTTTAAAAATATATTTTTTTAATTTCAATAGCATACGCAGTGCGAACCAAATATATATCAAAGATAAAATCCAAACACGATTAATGTCTTATTCAGTCAGGATTTAAATCATTCTCAGGTTGCAATCTGGTAACAACCAACTCAGAATGCCACATTGTCCTTCAAGGTTCTTAACCTCTACTTTGAAGGTTAAAGGAAAAACAAAAGCAGTTTCCCTAATTTTTCCATCTTCCTGGTCTGATTTTCTCAGATTTAGTAAAGAACTTCTAGGCAGGTCAATTCCAGGGACCAGAAAAGCCAATTAAGAAAACATAAATTGTGCGAGTGTTATGCAGAGCTAAACCAGGCACTTTCAGAAGGGGAAATGGCAGTATTGGTAGATACTGCTTTTAAAAGCAAAGGAACTTTTGAATCACTGCAGTTATCACAGCTGTTAATGGTCTTCTATTTCTAATAATTTTATGGAATATATATATATATGATATTACCACGAGACAATAATCAGATCTGGTAATATTGTTTTAATTACATAATTCACTTGTTTGAATGTAGTTGTATCATTTACTTTCTTTCAAAACTTACTGGACTTAACATGGCAAGCAATTCAATTTGGTTTTGTTTCGTTTTTTTTTTTCTCCAGTTAGGTTACTAACTTCCATCCTTCCTATAAACACTCAATGTTTCTTAACCTTTGTCATGGCATACATGGCTAAAGACATCAAAGCATGGAAGATCTTCCCATTCATTCATACTGCATTACATTGCAATCAGTTAAAAATATACTTAGAAAGCTAATTACAGAGGAATTATACTTCACCGAAAAGAGTTCTGAACTTCATCACCTGTAGAGGCAGTTATTCATTCAACACAGCTAGGCACTGGCCAGGTGACCCACAATGTTCAAGGAACAAACCTCGAAGTTCAGAACTCCATAATTACAATTGATGTGTACAGTGTTATGTAACTAGACTAGTTCTTTTCAATTGATCTAATTGTTGCTGTCTCTGGTCTGTGAGCATCCTAGATAAGGAGTTTTCCTCTTTTTTTTTATTTATAACAATCTGTTATTCTCCTGCACTGTCCCTCTTCCTATATTTTGTAGACCTGGTGTTTTTCACTGTTTGGGGACACTTTAATTACAGGCAAGATCCTGTTAATAACTTCACTTTTACCGATACACATATAAATCGAACCTCTTTATCTGCAGAGGAGCAAAGTTTTTTTTTTTAAATCCAGCACTCAAACAAACACACAGTTCTTACGCTTCGTCCAAACCCCTCGCGGAGATACGGAAACGTGGATAAGGACACACAGGCGCTTCGCTCCAATTTTGGGCGTACAGTCTCACGTATACACCAAGCAATCCTGAAACTTTGAAGACTTAATGTCTGGGCAAAAACTTATTTTCCCTAACATTTACAGAACACTCTAATCAGTTACATAGCAGCACAATAGCAGAACAGTGATCACATAAAAGCATAAAGTCACTACTCACCCACCGGCAAGTCTTCTGTCATTGATGGGGTAGACAGGAAACAATACTCACAAGCGGAGTCTTCCTAGGGGATCCAGATGTCACTGCATCACACAGGGACCGCATGCACTTCTCCTGAACTGGCAGGAGGGAATCACGTCTTCTAGGCCAGCAGAAGGAAACTCTTCCCCTGTTCTATTTTTTTTTTTTTTAATGTTAAGAACAGAAGGTAGCCTCTTCTCCTAATGAGAAGGAATTCACATCCCCTGTTGTTGTCTTTTAAAACAGGAGGGAGCCTTTCTGACAAAAAACGCAGCCAAAAGCGTAGTCAGAAGAATCCTTGGGCAATTGAGAAAAAGATTAGGAGTGCCTACACTCAATTTAGAAGTGAGATGCGGCACCCAGTAGGTTTCGGCACAAATTGTGGGGCCCTGTATCCCACAACACATGTTTTTCAGATATCACCAATTACCAATTAGCAACAAATTACTCAGACTACAAATTGCTCGAATACAATACTTTTTATTCAGGTACCAAAACAAACAAACAGCAACTGCTTTGAGCAAAAGTCTCTGTCTGAGAAAGGTGGTGGACAGTCCACTTCCCTTACCGGAATTGGGGAGCAGACTGCCCACTGAGTTATGGAGCCGTCCCCTTATATAGATATTCTCTGTCACAGAACTTCTAGAAGTTCTGATGTCATCCTCAGAAAGTCAGAGTTACTTGCAAAGAAAGAAAACTCTGCTAGAACTCCTTCTCTGAAGCCCCCTCCCATGAATAATGCCAATTATGCCTTAGGGGCTGCTCTCCCTACAGCTGGTGCTCCCAAGGTCTTCTGGTCTTTGCTTAATTGTGCTTCTTATCTGGGCTGTGGAGCAAATCTTTCCTGCATTCCTTTGGCCTGTTTATGGTCTTTTCATCTCCTGGTGCTAAATTACATTTTCTTTTCTTCAAGGCTGAAAGTATGTTTTCTGCTAATTATTTCTCTGAGCCTGACTCTGTGTACTTCTACTCAAAGCAAGGCCTGGAGACTGCAGCAGGCCGCAAAGCTCTCTTGTAGCATATACTTTCTTAGCCCACAGGACATTTTCTTTTCTTCATCGTGCAAACTGTAGGCAGGCCATGATTACAGTCACAGATAGCAGCTGAAGGAGCAAAACTATCCCTAAGCCAAAAATATCCCAACACTCCTCTACTTCTATCTCTCTTGGTTAGTGTATCCCAAAAGTCTGTTCTGGGTCCTCTCCTTTTTTCTCTCTACACCCAATCCCTTGGTGCTCTCATCTCTTCCCATGGCTTTCAGTATCATTTTTATGTTGATCTCTGAATGGTGCATGCACAATTCTAGCTGCTGAAATATACCACAGGATGTCATGTTAGTCTGTGCATTGCCTGCCACCATATGGGAAGGCAGTGCCTGGAGGTGAATGTTGAGGTAGGGGTAGGTGAGGGGGGGAAAGCACCATACATGTTTAGAATGTACCCTTCATAGGTGGCATTGCTGGACAAAGCCTATTCTCACATTCCAATAAGCTATGCGGGCCTACTCAGTGTCTGCATGTATTATATCAGAGGGTCTGCATGACAGTCTCGGCTGCTCCCCACGGGCACCGAGTGTGTCATTCACAAAGATGTTGTTAGAATACAAAGAGGCATGGAATGGTGGAGTATGTGTAGCCAGCAACTGTACCAACATCTAACCCCATGTACAACCTGCCATGCGTCCATGTACTTTTGGGTACGGGCCATTGTGTCTGCAATGTAGGAGCGTGAATGTGCTGCACTGGCCAGTTTTGCAGGGCTCATGGCTAAGGACATGACATTATATGGGTGTACAAACATGACACTATGTACAATATTCTCTGCCACAAGCTGTGTAGGGGGACACAGTATTTAGGGATATATCAGACATAGGCCACTGTGGGCCAACATGCACTTACAGTCTGTCTGCAGCCCAATTTCCAGTGCACCTTGCATTTCATTAGCATTCCACATGTTTAAAGTAAAAGGGTACAGAAATGAAGAGAAGAGGATTCTGGGTATTGTCTAAATCAGAGAGGTTTGCACAGGATGTATAAAATATAAAGATAGCACCAAGTCTGATCATTAAATTGAAAATAAAATTTTCTTGTAACTTTATTGTCTGACCATTTTATTCTCTGATCAAGTAGGTCCCAAGCTGAGGTTTCTGCTTTCCTCTGTCTCCCAGTGCACTTTCCTGTCTACTTTCCCCCAGAGACAGCATAAGAGTGATGCAGAGCTATGTGCGGAGACTCACTTTGACATTATTTGCATAAAGTTAGTATACGTTATTTTTTTAATTTTTTTAATTTTTTTTATAAAGGTTTCAATAAATATTACAAAGAAAAAACAAAAATACGCTAGCATAATATAGCATACATACATAGCAAAAGTCCACACCAAGGAGAAGCTCCATAAAAAAACCAAAGAAAATTAACCAGATTGAAGCCACTGGAAAATAACATCAAGCTCAGTATACATAGTCAAGAGAATAATATAGTTTAAACATATTAATTATTTTCTTTAAGAAAATTTAACAACTGATCCACTTCAAAAAACACATAATGCTTACCCTGAAAAACTATATGACATTTACAAGGAAACTTAAGATAGAATAAAGCACAAAGAGCCACCACACGTGGGCGGACCTCTAAGAAGGCCTTACGCCGCTCCTGTGTAACCCTAGAGACATCTGGAAATATCAGAATAGGTTGACCACAAAATCTTTCAGTTTTCCTTTGGAAATAAGTTCGAAATATTCTATCTTTATCCATCTCCAAAGCAAATGTAACTAACAGTGTGTCTCTTGAAGCAATATCATCAGTGAAAGACTCCAAAAATCCAGAAATATCTAACGTGGAAGACGCTAACTGATCGTACTGTGCCTCCCCCACTTTCTCCAAATCTTTAACCCCTTTCCCCTTTGGAACATAATATTTTCAAGACACATAAATATAATCCACATCATTAAATAATAAAACGTCCTTAAGATATTTCTGAAAAAGAATTAAAGGAGAAAGATAATGAGTCGGAAGAAAATTTAGTAAACATAAATTCTTAGAACGCAAAGAGTTCTCCAACAGTTTATCCTGTCGATGCAGTGAGCGAAAATCCTGAGTAAATGTAGCCAGGCCACGCTGTTGAGAGGAAAACTGATTCTCATGAGTTCCAGAAACTTTCTCCAAGACTGACAATCGAACATCATCGAACACATGCTGCTGTGTTACTGTGTCTGCCATGGCTTGCCTTACTGTCTGCCTTGCTTTGCTGCCTGACTGTCTGCCCTCTCCTTCAGGTCCGTTTGTGCTGTTTCCCCTGCCTTGATTGCCACAGTCAAGCTCCGCCTCCCGGAAGTGACGCGGGCGCGAGCAACGCGTCCACGCCAAGCCCAGGTCCGTTTTGTGCTGTTTCCCCTGCCTTGATTGCCACAGTCAAGCTCCGCCTCCCGGAAGTGACGCGGGCGCGAGCAACGCGTCCGTGCCAAGCCCAGGTCCGTTTGTGCTGTTTCCCCTGCCTTGATTGCCACAGTCAAGCTCCGCCTCCCGGAAGTGACGTGGGTGTGAGCAACACGTCCGCACCAAGCCCAGGTACTTTCCTGCATTTAAGGAGCATCGGGGCGCCGTTCCAGTCCTGCTGCTGTGTTACTGTGTCTGCCATAGCTTGCCTTACTGTCTGCCTTGCTTTGCTGCCTGACTGTCTGCCCTCTCCTTCAGGTCTGTTTGTGCTGTTTCCCCTGCCTTGATTGCCACAGTCAAGCTCCGCCTCCCGGAAGTGACGCGGGCGTGAGCAACGCGTCCGCGCCAAGCCCAGGTACTTTCCTGCATTTAAGGAGCATCGGGGCGAGCTCCTTGGGGCGGTGACGGAGGCGTCTCTATGTCCCAGCCACGTTTCTGGCCTTCCTGTGGAGGGTACTATCATCTGCATAGGTTGCTCTCGCTGCTTCATTTCCTGTTTTGTATTGCAACTCCCTGCGTTTTGTACATTGCCATAGTTGCTCTTATCACCGTAGCTTCCCTTCAGTTCTCTATTCAAACATTTCCTATGGCCTCTATTCCTGTCTTCTGGGGGAACCGCCCCCCCCGGCCCCCTTTATTCCATCAGGGGTCTGCACCCGGAATATGCGTAATCTTGTTGCGTGTCCTACCACTCAGGTTTCTTCCACACCTCCACTTCAATCTGTCTGCTCTTTGCTAACTCTTTCCTTTGCTCTTCTAAATTGCAGGTCTATCCGTGCTAAAACCCCTCTAGTCCATGACCTCTTATCACAACACTCTCTCGATGCTCTGTTCCTCACAGAAACTTGGCTCCGCGAGGGTGAGGATGGTATCCTTCACCGATGCCTTCCTCCCGGTTATTCTGCCTTTCACGTTCCCCGGCTTCATCGATCCGGGGGCAGTGTAGCTGTTATTCATCGCTCCTCTATTCCCCTCTCACTTGCGTCCCCCCAACCCCACTATCCCGAAGCCTTACTGCTGCGTTCAGGAACATCTGTTCCTATATTTTTTCTGCTTCTCTATGCCCCACCCTCTATGCGCCCTGATCTCTGGGAGTCTCTTTTACTCACCCTCTCTGAGACGTCCTTGCTCACTTCTCATCTGGTTATCTTTGGTGATTTCAACGTGCACCTTTCCTCCCAAACTCGCCCTCGCGATAAGGCCCTCAGTTCACTTTTCTCTGATCTTGACCTCATCCAACATGTACATTGTCCCACTCATTCCTCTGGTTACACCCTTGATCTCATTCTTACATTTTTCTCCTCTCCTTATGCTCCCTCCTCTATCTCATCCACCCCTCTTCCCTGGTCTGACCATCATTGTCTGTTCTTTTCCTTCACCCTCCCTCCTATGCAAGCTCCCGCCTCATCTACTGCAACCTCACTCAAGGTTCTCAAACGCTGTCTCACCCCCCTCACTCTGCAGGCCTTTCCTCCTGCTGATTCTCTCTTTTCCTCTGAGTTTTTTTCTCTTCCTGTCAGCCAGCAGGCTGATTCCTGGTCCTCTGTTCTCACCAACACTCTTGACACGATAGCACCCTTTCGCCCCACTTCATGCCGCTCCACGTCCCATCACCCCTGGTATCACTCGGGTCTCTACCTTCAGCGCACCCACCTCCGACGTGCTGAACGTCACTGGCGTAAGCATCCCTCTTCTGCCTCCCTGACTTCTTTCCGCTCTGCTCATCGTTCCTACCGCACTATGATCACTGAAGCAAAAAAGACCTATTTTTCAGATCTCATCACTGCATCTTCTAACTCTTCTCGCTGCTTGTATCGGGTCCTTCACTCCCTATCCTCTCCCTCAACTTGCCCTCCCTCATCAGCGCCCCCTCCCACTGCCCCCAGTCCGACGGCCCTTGCCTCCTTTTTTGTAAATAAAATCCAGTCCCTTCGTTCTTCCTTCCCCCTCTGCCCCCTCCTCTCTCCCCTCCTCCTCCTTCCCCCTCTGCCTCCCTTGCAGTCCCCTCCCCTCCTCCCTCCAGTACTTTCCCTCACACTTGGTGCACTTTCAGTCCTGTCACCTCCACCGAGCTTCTTCAGGTAATCTCCTCCTCTCATAAAACAACCTGCCTACTTGATCCTCTCCCTTCCTCTTGGCTCCTTGATCCCTCTCTTCAACTTCTGCCGTATATCCTTGCCATGGTTAATAACAGTCTCTCCTCTGGTAGTTTTCCCACCTCCTGGAAGCATGCCCTGGTGCGCCCTCTCCTTAAGAAACCCTCTCTTGACCCTAGCCTTCCTGCCAACTGGCGTCCCGTCTCAAACCTTCCCTTCCTTTCTAAGGTCCTTGAAAAATTGGTTTTTGCACAGCTTTCGGCACACCTTGATTCTACTCTCTATCTTCACCCTCGTCAATCTGGTTTTAGGCCTGGACACAGCACTGAGACTATTCTTCTCGCCCTCCTCAGTGACCTCCACCGTTCTCATGACCGGGGTGACCTATCTATTGCAGTCTCTTTAGATCTCTCTGCCGCTTTTGACGTTATTGATCACCGCACCCTTCTTACTCGCCTGTCTGATTCTGGTATCCACGGCACTGTGCTGCGTTGGTTTCACTCTTTTCTTTCTCACCGTTCTTTCGCAGTTCACTCCGGCTCCTCCACCTTCGCCCCCTCCCCTCTACACTGCGGTGTTCCACAGGGCTCTATCCTCGCCCCTCTACTTTTCAATGTTTTCCTCGCCCCCCTGGCCCTTCTCATTCAGCAGTCTGGTGTCTCTATCTATTTTTACGCAGATGATATTCTTCTTGTCCACCACACCAACTCTGTTTCCCCACACCTCACTGCTCTCAACACCTGCCTTACTCATATCGCCTCCTGGTTCTCTGATAATTTTCTCTGTGTCAATCCCTCAAAATCCTCTGCCATCTGGTTCTCTTTCTCCACTCCCCCTCCCCGCTTGGCCCCCATGATGTCCTCTCTCCCCATCCCCGTCGTTCCCTCCCTCCGTTACCTGGGTGTTACTCTGGATTCTTCCCTTTCCTTTCATCCTCACATTTCTTCCCTTGTCCGTAGTTGCCTCTTCCATCTCCGTCGTATCCGCTCCCTCCGGCCTTTCCTTTCCACCCAATCCCTCACCACTCTAGTCCTCTCCCTGGTAACCTCCCGCTTGGATTACTGTAATTCCATCTTTGCTGGCCTCCCATCCTATCAACTCCGTCGTCTTCAGCTCCTTCAAAACACTGCCGCCCGCTTGCTCACCTTCTCCTCCCCTTCCGATCACATCACTCCCTGTCTTTTCTCTCTTCATTGGCTCCCCATCAAATTCAGGTTTATCTACAAGTATCTTATCATTACTCACAGAGTTCTTCACACCAATACTCCTCAGTACCTCTCTGATCTTATCTTTCATCAACCGGCTCCCCGTCTTCTCCGTTCATCCCATACCAACCGTCTTTTCCTTCCCCCTCCATCCCAGGCCCATCTTGAACTCACCCGTCACTCTGCATTTTTCTTCCTAGCCCCTGCTCTCTGGAATTCCCTCCCCCACACGCTCCGCACTGAGCCTTCTTTCCCCCACTTCAAAGGTCTTCTCAAGACTCATCTTTTCTCTCAAGCCTTCAACCTCCCAGTTTCTTCCTGACCATTCTGCCAGATCAAATTGCCACGATTCACTCCCTCATCCCCCCTCCCCTCATTCCCCTCCCCCGTGTCTCTTTGTCTAGTCATGTAACCTCTGTCCTTTTCTTTCTATCTATCTCTCCCCAGTTCTTTCCTGTCTTCAAATGGCGTTCCTTTCTCTCTTTCTTTTCCTGCAGCTGCTTTTCTTTTATTGTATACCGCTCTGATACTTTGGTTTTTGGGCGGTATATCAAGCCTGTATATAAATAAAAAAAAAATAAAAAAATGATCAGACAACTTTGTAACTGTTTCCCTTGAAAACGCTGCAACTTTCTACAAAGAGACCCCCAGCGCTGATTCCATACACAAAACAATTGTCCAAATATCCCTTAAAGATACTTCAGCAGGAAGCACCAGGGATTCACCAGAGGAAGCAAAGGAAATCACCGAAGGGAGAGGGGGTGGCAAGTTTTCTGAAGAAGGATCAAGTTTCAAAAACGAATCAGGAAGTAAAACGGAACCGGTTCCCTCCATCCCTACTTTGTCAGGGGAGGAGTGCATACCGGGACCAACAACAACAGACGCTTGGCTGGGCTGAGCTAAACCCATATCGCTAGCAGAGGGAGAAGAAGATGCAGTACTCACAGTTGATACAATCACCGAATCAGGAGTTGACGGACCAACCGAGGTCGGAGGATTCCCCACACGAATATGGGCATCCATCGGACCTACTACTTTGACCGCCTTCAACTGTGCGGGTTGCGGGTAGTGCTTCCTTCTCTTCCCCATTACAGGGACACACCTCTGCACCGAGTGCACCAAAGGGGCACCAAAGGGGTGGGACCTGCCACTTTGGTCATGCCCCTTCAGACACACGCCCACGGGCATGCGCCCGCTACCACGTCCTGCGGTGGAGCCGGTGTTTTATGGCCCTCTTCCAAACCAGCCACCCAATAGGGAGCTAGGCACACAGGCACCAGAGCCAATCCAATCAAGCAGTCCAGGTAAGAAGAAAATGAAGCTGCTCAGTGTCCAGCGGTGGAGCTGGTGTTTTATGGTCCTCCTCCAAACCAGCCACCCAATAGGGAGCTAGGCACGCAGGCACCAGAGCCAATCCAATCAAGCAGTCCAGATAAGAAGAAAATGAAACTGCTCTAGTATACGTTATTTTAAAATGTATATGCCACTCATCTAAAATCTTAGGTGGCTTCTAAACTTGCACATGCAATTTAGTAAAACAATGTTACAATAATCAAATTTCATGGTTTATTATTATGTTTGTTTTAATGAAAAGCCACTTACACAGCCCCCACCTCCAATCAAACCATTCTAAGTATATGCACAGCAGATTAATTTTGCTATGACCAGATTATTGATGAGGAGGGAAGATATAAAATGAGAAACTAATCCTTGTATCCATGAATTCAAATGCTGGATTGGATTGTGCTAGAGTTGGAAAATTCCAGAACTCAGCAGCAATGAAGCTATCAGGCTACTAAACAAAATTAAACTGAGACGTTCCCTGAAAATTTGAAATTTCCTTGAATCTGAACTGGCAAAATATTTTAAATTTCAGTCTGGCAGCATAATGTAAATCTCAAAAACAAAACATATTCCAGTACCTCCACCCTACCAACACCCTACAGTTGATCTCACCAAGAACCCAGAGTACACAACCCATAGAGCAAATCTACTATTCCATAACAGGACTAACTTCGAAAACTCACACAACATGGAGTGTACCCAAAAAAGGGCAACACCATAAATATTGCAGTGGGCCCTAGAACATCCATATTCCTATTCAGAAAACTGAACAAGTCAGATTACTGCAGCTCCCTACATAGAAACTCCATGGTAACAGAATATGCAGCCTCAGTCACACATATACAGAACAGAGATATATCTTCAAGTAGGGAATATATCAATATAAACTAAAAACAGACATATAGGGGGATGTTTACTAAATCGTGTTAGTGCAGTTCGCGTTAGTATTTGCGTTAAGAAGACAAACCCCCAAATAAGGAGATGGGCGGGACAACAGAAGATCTAACGCGCGGTACAGAACTAACGAGCGCTACGTGGCGCATTAGAGGAGTCACCGCGCGTTAAGCATAAGAAGCCTCGTAGACATACCTGACCCATACAGAGCTGTAGCATAATGGTTACTGCAGTGACTGCTGATCCGGGCAGCATGGGTTCGAGTCCCCAGGGTGCCAAATGCAGAAGGCTGGCTGATATAGTAACCTGTATATGATACAATGAGGGAAGGGGCATTTATTTGTTTCCTTTTGGAGGGGTGCAAGCAAACACACCCACACATCAGATAGTGAGTGAGGGGCCCTATATTATTTTTCATGTATGTGCTGCAAGGTTGCTAGCAAACACACCCACACAGTGGTGTCCACAAAGTTGCTGCAGAAGGCACTCCATAACGCACAACATAGGCCACACTATAAAGTGGAGTGTCCACAGAGGCACATCAAAATGTCCCCCATAGAGCAGTCCATAAGGGAACATAAAGGGAGCCAGATAAGGTGACACATGGCGCACCCTATGACGCTCATTACGGTAATATCACGCTTGAGAGGCTGTCGCTGGTAGTAGTCCTGCGTATGTAAAAGATATAATGCGGCAGACACCCCTATAAAAGGAGTCCATTGTGGGTCTGAACACATGACTACTGGTGCCACAGCTCATTGTCAATCCTAGCCCCCCCCCATCAGCCCATTTCTAGTCATTTCCTAGCCCCACCATCAGCCCATGTCAAGGCATAGCTCCCCTCCACTCAGCCCATTACCAGTCCTATCCTAGCTGTTCCATCAGCCCATTTCCAGTCCTAGCAACCCCCCAACCCATTACCAGTCCTAGCCCCCCGTCAATCACCTCCCAGTCTTAACCCCCATCACCCCATTTTCAGTTGAAGCCCCCCCTATAACCCATTACCAGTCCTGACCACATCAGCCCACCTCAGGTCCCAACCCCTCCCCATCAGCCCATTTTCTGTCCTAGCCCCCCTATAACCCATTATCAGTCCTACCCCCCCATCAGCCCACTGCCAGTCTTAACCCCCCCCCAGCCCATTGCCTGTCTTAACCCCCCTCCCTCCCTCCCTCCCTCCCTCATTGCCAGTCCTAACCTCCCTCCCTCCCTCGCCCATTGCCAGTCTCAACCCCCCTCCCTCCCTAGCCCTTTGCCAGTCCTACCGGCCCCCCCCCCCTCGGCTGATGGCAATTTAAAAACCAAATAACGCTTGCCACTGCCACGGTGGCGGCATGGAGTGTCCCGCGGGGCTCCCTCTGCCCGGCGGGACTCTCCCGGCGCGGCTCAGCCCCTCTCTGCCGGCTTGCAGATACGCGAAGGGAGAGAGAGTCACCCTCGCGTCTCTGTTAAGCCCGCAGGTGCTGATGGGAAATCTTCCATCTGCCCCTGCGGGCTTAACAGATGCAAGGGAGACTCTCTCCCTTCGCATATCTGCAAGCCGGCAGAGAGGGGCTGAGCCGCGCCGGGAGAGTCCCGCCGGGCAGAGGGAGCCCCGTGGGACACACCATACCGCCACCGCGGCAGCAGCGGCCACTTTTATTTTATTTCTACCAATTACGAAAAGGAAGAATGTTCTTTGCGCGGGGCCCCCCGAAACGCTGGGCCCTGTGCAAAACACATTCCTGCTCAATGGACGGGCCGGCCCTGGGTGCACCCTCTGTGTTTCCCCCCTAACCCCACCGGTACATACACACCTCAGCCGCCCTTCCCTTGCCACCACAGACCACCAATATGGGACACAGCTGGATAGGATACACAGGCCATCCACTTGCCCCCGCCATATGTCCCATTGTCACTCTGTGCTGTCTGCCCCGCACCTACCAACACACATGCTGTTGCACGTCAGTCAGGCACGCCACTCCCCACCCCTCTTGGTGGGCCACCCACACAGCAACGTAGCTGTGACATGTCTGTGGGGGGTGCCCACGCCACATACCTTACCTGTTCGACGTCCACCCTTGGCCCCAGTAGTGCCCATTGCCACACCCATCACTCGCACACCACTGTCATCAGGCAATGAGGGACATCTGACCAACAGGTACATATGTTTCAACCAACATTTATAACTCTTTTTTAAAACATATTTACATTATTTACAGTTACACAGACACGTGACATCCGGCTGACATGGCCCATGCTGTCAGTTGATGCGAAGCCCATTTCTGGTGGACAGAAGTTTCTACGAGTTCAGTTTGTGTTTTGGAACGCTTGATACAGGGGGCTTTTCCCCCGAAACGTGCACGTCGCGTTTACTCATGAGATAAGTACTGCTTTTACCATTTAAGGTGCACTGTTTCATTGAATTTGATATAAATTGACCTATGTGGTTGAATAAAAGGGAGATGTATCACATTAGGAGTTGGGTTTAAGTGCCTTCTCTATGTGATTTATGTCCGACAAAAAATACAATTAATACATTTTGGGGATCTTCAACGGTATCTTCGGTGGTGACATTTTGATTACCGTTTTTTTGGGGGTAATTTTGGATTTAGTCAGTTGATGGCCGGCATGGCCAAACACGCATGCCACTGCAAATTGCAGTGTCCGCTCCCATCCCTGTGGCCAATGTGGTGGACATTCAATGGCACGGTGCGTCACAGGGTGGGTGTGCCATGTGTCCCCACACATTACACACCCTGGGGACCCCTGTTGGATGGTGGCTGACCGTCTGCGGAACGGCCAGGGCGGTCATCCCGCTCCCGCAGACGGTCAGCCACCATGGACAGGGTTGCCAGCACCTGGCCCTGGATTAGGGCGAACTGCCTCTGGGCTTGTGCCTGGGCACGCACAGCTGCAGCCAGGCGCAGGCCACACATGCAGCCGCACAGACACACATCTCCCCGTGTCTGTGTGGCTGCATGGACAGCAGACCTGCCTGCGGCCATGTGTGGCAGGCACACGTCCAGAGGGCCTGCCGCGCCCTGATCATGGGGCAGGTGGCTGGTGCCCCCAGTGCCCTGTGGCGGAGCGTGCCATTGGGGAACTGCCCTCGCCCCACCCCCTCCGCTGGACATCCCCGCCCGCCCCCCCGCCTCCAACACCCTCCCCACCACCCCCGCCCCCTCCCCCCCTGCCACCCCCTCCCGCTCCCTGCCACCCCCCGCCCCCCATGCCTCTGCCCCTCCACTCACATCCCCCCCCGACTCATGCTGCTCCCCAGGCTCCACACCATCCGTCCCCATTTCCCTAGCATCCCCCACATTCCCTCCCATCTGGCCCCCATCATCACCCCCGCCACCCCCACATCATGGCGTGGGGATGCGCGCTCATTCCCATCCTCGGCTCCCCGCTCTGGTCCGCCATCCTCATCCTCGTGCTGCTCCTGGTCTCCCTCCCGGGCCGCAACGTCTGGGGGCTCCTCCGGCCCCTCGTCCACGTTGGCTGCATGTGCATCAGCTGTGGGAGAGATAACACATGTCATCCCCTGGGGAAACATCCTCTTCCCCTGTCACTGTGGACCTGTGGTTCCACCACTCATTCCCCTACATGTCCATGTCGCGGTACTCACCATTCTGCTGTGCCATCCTCTCGCGCTGCACCCTGGCAATGAAGCGGGGGTACCGGGCCCTCAGCTCGCGAGCCTTCTTTCGAAGGTCCTCCACCTGTAGGGGTGACAACGAACATTGCCCTTAGCTACCGTGGGGACACGTGGTGGGTCCCTGCCTCTGCATCTACCACTCTCATTGCATACAACAAGCGCCTGCCCCTATTGGGTGGGCGCTCATGCCCCCTTGCGTTAATGTGTGACAGCCCCATGTGTGGGCCACACACACATCACCCTGGTCGGTGCACCATGTGCACTGTATGTGCGGCCCACGTACATAACACATCACAGCTGTGTGTGCCACCTACACACATCTGCATGTGCCAATCAGCCACATTTTGGGTGGGAGGTTGTCACCTACAGTCCTCACTAGGATGCCCTTAGGCTGTGGTTTTTCCTTTGTGATCCCATACAGGGCCTGTTTCCCAGGGAACAGGGTCGGTGCTGGGGACCCCTTTAGGGGCCTACATCTGCTTGGAGCTGGGGTTTGTGTTTTGTGCTCACAGAAGGCACCAGCAGACAGTGGGCAGGGTGGAGGGGAGTTGCCCTCATGTGGGGCCTATATCTGCTTGGAGCTGGGGTTTGTATTGTTTAATCACACAGTGCACCAGCAGACAGTGGGCAGGGTGGGGGAGAGATGCCCTCATTTGGGGCTTGCAGCATCAGAGGATGCATTTTGCAAATGTGTTGGTTAAAGGAGACATGGTGCAGACCCCCTTCCTTTCCTGTTGGCCTGAGAGGTGGGACTGGGGTGTCTTGTGGATGGGGGACATCCCTGGCCTGCAAAGGCACCCTATACCATACCTCTGTGATCTGTGGTGCTGCTCTGCCATGGTTGCAGCTACCCCCTTGGGGCAGGGGTGCCTTTTTCAGGGGTGTGTGGCAGACTTTGCTAGCCGCAGGATGTGTCAGCACCTGCTATTCCCTGTCAGTGCATTGTGTATTTGTGCTGACGTTACTGGGTGTGTTTTGTTTTGTCTCATCATTTGGGGGACTTGTCCCCATGCACGTACCTCACGTGGGTAGTCTGAGCTCCTGTTGAACCTATGGGCCAGGCGCTCCCAGGCCCTCCTGACCCTTGCCAGGTTCTGCCTCCTGGATGAGCCAGGGAAGAGCCTCTGCTGGCGGAGGCAGAACAGCTCTGTCAGCAGGTATATGTCACGCTGGCTGAAGGGAGGCTTCCTCGACATAGATGCCATTTCTTCCAAATGCCTTTGCTGCTCAGCCACGTGCGTTGCTCGGTGCGTAGCCACGTGCGTTGCTGGGGGCGTGGCCACGTGCGTTGCTGTGGGCGTACGTGCGTGCGTTGCTGCGGACGTACATCGTAGGAAGATGTACAGAGACAGAGCACTAACACAGAGCTATAGCACAATGGTTAGTGTACTGACCACTGTTACAGGCAGCATGGGTTCGAGTCCCCAGTGTGCTGTGAGAGGGCATGTTTTCCTTTATGTCGAGTACTCCATAGAGACCCTCACAGTGTGTGTAACAATGTACGTTGGGGTGTGCGTAGCGTCACGCGTAGCGTCGCGCGTAGCGTCACGCGTACTATCGTGCGTGGGTATGTGTGTTTTTACCTGTGTGGGTATCATATATGACAGACTCGGTAGGGTGTCCTGCACCTATGCACAATGCTAACAGATGTACGTGGGATGGCCTATGGGTTATCAAAGCCTGTGAGCAGGTGCTGGATTCCCCAGGGTTGGGTTGCGCCAGTCACACCCATGATGCACTGCACATGCAAATCAGCTGTCCACAGATAAACACAAGATGGGGAATGCACACCCACAGCACCTCGGCCTGGTAGGGGGGAGGAAGCGACCATGTGCACCCCCACAGCACCTCGGCCTGTAAGGGGGTACTGACCGTGTGTTGTACCGGCACAGGGTGGCCACACACCGTCACAGCGTGCGGGTACTGTGCTCACCCTGAGGGTGCAGTGAGGCGCCAAGCACCAGGTCCACAGCAACGTCCATGGCTGAAAGAGGCCATGGTGCAGGTCCACAGCAGTGTTATAGTGTGAGACAGGTAGTTTCTGCAGTAACACCTTGGACATCTCTGTCTGTATCAGTCAGGTGTAGCCCCCATGGACCCCCCAGGAGGGCCCATGCACCACCACTCCCTCCCCCAGGGCGGCAAACAGGGTCTCCTATCAAAAGATACAACATTTACCTCCCTGCAAGGTGGACATAGAGGGGAACATCAACCCCAGTCCTGCTGAGGGACACACACCCCACAGAGCAGTCAATGCAGCTCTGTACACATCCAGAACACAATAGCAGACAGACATTAGGCTTAGATATGGCATGCTGCACCCCACCACTATCTGATATTCCCCTGGTGCAAGCCATCAGCCACTGCACCCTGCAAGCCACTCCATCACAACACATACCAGCTGCAAATAGTCTGCTAGTGCCCAGTGGAGATGCATGCACCCAGAACTGGGATGTCAGCATACACAGTCAAATCAGTGACAGGGCCCCATAAGGCAACCCATATATATCACATGAGAGAAATACTAGATAGCACTATGGGGGTGCCTAGCCATGCTGTGGTCACTGCACAGTCAGGGTGAGAGTGATCTCTCAGCAGCACATACTGAGGTCACCCTGTCTGTGTAGGTGGTGGCCGGCCACTACAATGTGCCTGTCATTGCCCTATGCCCTGTGCAGATGCGCCCTGGCCAGGCCACCCTGTCCGGCCTCTACCCATGGTACCTTGCTCCTCATTATGCACATTGGCAGCCCAATACTGGCAACATTGCTGGCAGTGTGGCCTGTGGAAGGTGTTTGCAGCCACCACACACTGGATAGACAGACAACCACCCCCACACCGATGTCACCATTGTGCTACTATAGAGGTGGTCAGCAGCCATATACACCACACCAGTCCTGGGCATGGTACAGGCATGGATATGGTACACAAGACTGTTGGGGGGTCACTCCCCAGGGTGGTGAACACTGTCAGAGACCAGACCTGCAGCACACACCGCAGACATCAGAATGATTGTTATGGTGGAGCTCAATGAGCAAAATGTGCTTAACAGAGGAATTGATATCTGCCAGTTCTCATAGCAAACGTTTGATAGCTGTGTACCATATACCCAGGTGTAGGGTGGCATTGCTAAGGTATGCAACTGCTAGTATTGGGAGATACAGGCAGGACCCAATTTCTTGCCTCTCCAGGTGGCATTGGCCAATGGGGCCTGTGGGTGGGTGTGTGGCCCTGTTGGCTGCTGCTTTACGGCAGAGTTCCCCAACTCCAGTCCTGGTGTTCCAAACACTGTTCGGGTTTTCATGCTGTCCCTCATAAATATGCATGAGCTACATCTGCATAACATGGGGGTGGTGCATAGCTATGCAGCACAGGCATCTTTATTGGAGGCAGCATGAAACCGGAATGTTGTGGGGCCCTCCAGGACTACATTTGCGAAACTCTGCTTTACGGTAATGTGCCTGTTTCTGGTGTGGTAAAATATAGGCCATGCGTATGTTCTCTGCAATAAAGGTGTGTCTTTACTATCAATGTTTCGTAGTGGGTAAAGCTATGGGGTCTGGGTTGCCAAGAGTCCCAGCTGGGATTTGAACCTGTGACCCTCTGGTCTTACAGGCACTGGCTGTGTCTGTTGCACCACACTGTAGCCACAGAGACAGTGCAGTCCCTGGAGTTAGTTAAACCGGCCTGACGAGTCAGAAACCCTGCTCTGCAACAGGTTTATTGTGACCTCATTTACCTTGTATGCAGACAACGGTGCACATAAACCTCAGAGAATACCTCACAAAAGGGGCACACACCCATAACCAAGCTGGGCAACAATGATATCATTGGGAAACATTACACAACACTCCCAGGACAATCCATTACAATGCAATGATATTTAAAAGGGTCTGTGAAGCGTAGACCCTTCCACACATCATTTCATTTTTATTTGGTGCTTTCCAGGCAGTGTTGTTCCTTGTTGCCCATTGCTATCACTGTTGCCCAGCTGTATTATGCTTTTTAAAATGTTTCCTGTGGTCATTTTTAACGTTTTATGTGTTATTTTGTTCAGTGCACATGTATCACACTGCTCACGTTTTGTGGGTTTCCCCGGTTTTTCTATACATTGTTGACGTAAATGGTTTCTCTTCCCTTTAAATGCCTTTAACGGCAGGTTTTCATTCGCGTTGGAATTGAGCTCAGAAATTCAGCGCGTTAGTGTGAGGGGAGCCTCTCCCCGCCCACTCTCCGCTCATTGACCCCTTCTCTCCGCCCACTCTCCACCTTCTGAGCTGTTTTAACGCGCCGCGGGGCTTTACGATCGTTAAGCGCGGTTACCGCGCGTAGTACGACGTTAACGGTCGTTGGCGCGTGTTTACGCGCGTTACACTGCACTTACGGTCATTAACGTCATACTACGCGCGTTATTCACGTTTAGTAAACATACCCCATAGAGTCAAAAAATGTTTTTACCCATTACTGTTAGGTTTTATAGGATTTTTTTCCAAAAATTATACTTTACTGTAGAATGAGGAGAGAGAAAGAATTCACACACAGTCATCTACATTGTCGGCAAAAACTAACATAATAGCTCAGCACAAGTAGCAAGAGTGCAACTAATGCCACCTCAGTGGGTGGCTTTAGTTGTACCAGCAGCTGTTTTACCACACTGAAATGTGATAACTGCAGAAGGATGTAACTACCTCCCTGCAGTTAGCCTATAGTCCTGCATAATCAAACTCTGGAATTAGTTACCATAGGATGCTTTAAAAGCTGTTAGTGTAGCTGGGTTTAAAAAAGGTTTGGACAAGTTCCAGGAGGAAAAGATCCATAAAATATTATTATTAAAGAGGACCTGGGAAATCCACTGCTTGCCCTAGGACAAACATTGTGGAACCTGTGTGCCGTTTTGGAAACCTGTCAGGTACTTGTGACCTGGATTGGCCACTGTTGGAAGCAAGATACTGGGCTTAATGGACCTTAGCCTGACCCAGTATGGCATTTAAGTTCATATATTACCAGTACAGAGCCTAGGAAACATGCTGCTAAATATGCCAAATAAGAGGAGCTCAACAGCACCCATGCAGCATCTCCCACTTCCACAAAAACAAGAGCCACTTGGCACCTCTACAAAGCATTTTCCATCTTCTAAAAAACAAAGACAGGCTCAGTGGCCCCTACACAATACTTCCTATGCTCTGAAAAACAAGAGGGACTTTGTGACCCAACACAACACCTCCCACTCCAACATAAACACCAAGGGGTATGTTTACTAAACTCCAGTAATGTTACCCATGTTAAATTCCCCAGTAATGTTATGGATGCCCATATAAAGGAGTGGGAGGTGCATTGGTAAAGCTAGCCGTGTCAGGTAATGCATGTTACAAGGCACTTAATGCACGGTACAGTGCACCATGGACCCACCGTGCATGAACACCACAGCTGACAGGAAGCAGCAGCGCATCCGAAGGGGTTGCAATCTAAAGTGCACTGACAGTAGAAGACATGCTGAGGGATGTGCAGACATGGTGCCACATGAGAAACGGAGCCGTAGGTGTAAAGCCATAGACCACAGGCAGCTGATATCTCAGTCTGTAATGGGGACGTGAGCCACAGTTAACACATGCACACACACCATGAAATGGTGTGCAGTAAACACAGCATGCAGAGGAGTAAACAACAGTAACAGAAATCAGCATCAGGGGTCGGTCTGAAGGGCCAGCTGTGTGGATGGTGTGAGTATAAGGGCAAAATGGGCAGGGAATCCAAAAAGGAGTAAGAGGGAATTGAACTGGTACACTGAAGAGCCTAAACACAGCTCACTGACACCAATTCCAAAACACTGAGCCACCTGCCTACCCAGACAGCCTAAAGAAAGGGAGCATATGTAACAGCTAGCATGTGACAGATAGACTGCATGGAGGGGACACCGCAGTGTACAATGAAGAGAAGGAAGGGTGTGTGGAGAAGGGACGAAGCAGGAGCCATTTTATGGTATGGAGAACAGAACAGACAAAAAGAAAGGAAAAGGAACCTGTGGGACACAAACCCACCACCTATGTTGTCTCCACGCATGTCTGCAACCACTATACCAAACAACCACAACAAGCACAATGAAAATATGTTCCACCAAGTGGCCATCGTGTCTGCTAGATTTTCATGCAGTAGTGCATCCTACGCGTTCTGCATCCTACACACATTGTGTCGTATGCGCGTTGCAGAGACCACGAGTAGCAGGCCGTCTGACACACAGCACACACAATAATGCACGTGACATTATGGGAGGAGTAGCCTAGTGGTTGGGGCAAGGTACTTCAGGCCGGAAGGTCGGGGATTCAAATCCCACTAGAGGACAGCAACCTTGGGCCGGAAGGACTGGGGTTTCTAGTCCCACAGATGCTCCTTGTGGTCTTGGGCAAGCCACTTAACCCTCCATTGCCCATGTTCCCTGTAAATATTAGTGTATGTGTCTCATATCCCCGCGTGTTAAATGTATCCCCCAATTGTGTTGTGACCACTTTGATTGAAGGATAAGGCGGTATACAAAACTGTCTAAATAAATAAATAAAAATAAATTACAGAGATTTCTATGTGCCTTATGAGATATGTGGTCAGATTATGGGGTATAACAATGCAGGTCCCAAACAGATGTCACACACGTAAGATGCAACACGTGTACATCACAATACTGCACACTACGGGTCCATTGCCCTTCCCCTGTGCTTCCACCCATTCTAGGACTACAGCTGCACCCCAGCCCCCAACCAGCAGCAGGCACAGTCAGACTGTACCTACTGCACCAAGCCAGGTGTCTCAGCCATGCATGAGCTAACCACAGACACTCCACTAGCCAGTCTATCCTGAATGTTCAAGTAGAACTATGCACACCGAGATCTGGGTTATATAGCACAGCCACCCAGAATTTGCCCCCAGAACAGGGGGCACACATGTATCACCTGAGACAGATACTATGTAGTACTATGTGGGAACATAGCCGTGCCATGGTCACTGTTTGGTCAGTGTGAGAGTGACCTAACAGCAAGATGTGCTGTGGCCACCTTGCCCATGCAGGTGGTGGTTGAGCACTACAATGCCCCAGCCATTGCCCTACACCCTCTGCAGATGCATCATGCCCAGTCCACTCTGCCTGGGCCATACACACAATACCGTGCTCTCATTATGCACATTTGCAGGCTAATGCTGGTAATAGTGGGACAATATGGGCCCAGTGAGGTGTAGGCATCCATGAAACAATGGATAGACATACACACACATGCACACACACCTATTGCAAAGATAGGGATGGTTGGCAACCCTGCCCGCCACACTGGTCTTGATCACAGTGCCGACATTGCCAGACTGTGCAGGAGGTAGTAGTAGTGCTCTGGTGATGACTGTGGCTCCGTGCAGGGGCCAACAGCCTGACTCTGCATGGAGCTTTGGATAGTGGAGCCTGTGTGAGTGGGTGTTTGCACCCCTTTTGGCTGCTGCTGTGGGGATTGCACATGTTGATTTTGTTTCTGCATTGTAGGGTAAAATGCAAGGACATACTCTGCAGGATCCACAGCTGGGACCTGAACCTGTGACCCTCTGCTTGGGGACACACTGGCTGTGTATACTGCACCACACTGTTGCCACAGAAGCACAGTAGTCCCTGGGGCACAGTAGTCCCTTTACTTCTCCTCAGCCAGACCTTTTCTGTTGAACTGCACACCATGTACTGGTACAGAGCATGGCCTGGGTGCACTGCAGGCAGGTGCCACTGCCTCCTCCAGCACCAACATATGCCCCCCTGCCATGCTGCCTGGCCATATGCTGTCGGTGCTGGTAGTGCGCAGTCCCAGGCCATCCACTGTGCAGGTAGGCGGTCACCTAGGGAGCGGGGTCTGGGGTGGGGAGGCATACATGGACATCCCCCCCATCACCGCCTCCCAATATTATGTCTCTTCAAAATGGGGGCGGGATGGCTGGGGGGTTGTCAGTTCCTTGACCTAGCAACTATTGGCTAGAATGGACCAGGTAGATGTAGGTGGATTGTGTTTGGAAATCCCAACATAACTCCTGAAACTGCGCAATAGACCAGCATGGTGTTAATGTAAATACATATTCCATAAAAACTAAGGAAATGCAAGATGCTCGCACACCAAGGAATTAAAAGAAAAAGTGAGAACCACAGCACAGTTTATAAGACTAAATTATAACTCATTTTATCCTATTATAAGCTGCGTTATGGTTCTCACTTTTTCTTTTTGAATATACAGGGTGGCCCAAAAAAAGTAAGAACATCTCGCAAATTAAAAGCTTAAATAGTTTACTTATTTACTTTTTTTAGCTATATAACGTCTTTATTTCGATAATTTCCAGTCACCATCTTTGTTTTTTTAAGTTGTCAATCATTTACATCTGTCTTTTTGAATTTTTAAATAACTTATATGCTACGAGATGTTCTCACTTTTTTTGGGCCACCCTGTATATTCTGTATTTGTTACCTGTACACATTGCAGTATATTTTGTTCGATGTACACCGCGCTGATTTTAATAGCGCGGTATATAAGAGATGTTAAATAAATAAATAAATAAACCTCTTCCTTAACAATGGGAGCAGAGCAGAAGTAGGACATTCACCCACAGAACTCAATATATTTTAAATAAATCTGATTCTGGTCATCTCACTAACAAACATTCTCCAGTACCAGGAATATTGGGAACTAATATAAAACCCTACAAAAGTCACCTAAGATCTACAAGGCCAAATCTACCATACCATTACCAGCATAAATTCCCAAAACTCATGCAAGGGGCTTACCCAGAAATATAAACAGCACTATAAATACTGCAGCAGGCCCTAAAACATCCATACACCTGTTTGAAAAGCTGACAAGTTAAATTACTAGTAGATATTTATGTACAAACGCCATGTTAACAGAACATCTGGCCTCAGTCACACACTCAGAACACAGACCCTCATCAAGTACAGAATAAGTGACTACAACCTAAAGTAAAAATAAAAATATGTAGACAAAACTTAAACTGAAATCCCAAGAAGCCAGACTCTGCATGCAGTGCAACATCAGATAGAGATGCAGTTCCCCATGCTTTGTAAAATATAAAGATAACGCAAAGTCCAATCACTAAAATGAAATAACATTATTTTTTCTACCTTTCTTGTCTGACCATTTTATTCTCTGATCATGCTGGTCCCGATCTGAGGTGTCTGCTTTCCTATCTTCTCTTAGCTCTCTTTCTATGCTCTATAGTCCATTTGCCATTTCTTATCTCTTCTTTTGTTTTCTTTACTTCCTTCCATCAGCCTATTTCCAGTACCAGTAACCCTTACCAGTATCATCCCCCTTTCCAGTCCTCCCCTCCCAGTACCTTACAATGTCAACCCCCTTGCATTCCCATGACTCCCACTGGTGTCCATTCCCTTTCAGCCCCCATCCTTCTCCACTGCGCAGCCTCTTTTAATCCAAATACCTTCACAGGTATCAGCTCACTTCCACTCCCAGTGCCATCTCCTCCCCATCAGCTCCCTTCCAGTCACTCTACCTTCTGTCCATCCCCCTTCTAGTGCTATCCCCATGTGTCCTAAACCCTCGATCAACCCATTACCAGTCCTAGCCTCCCCTAATCAGCTCATTACCAGTCCTAGCCCCCCCGATCTGCCCATTTCCAGTGCTAGTCCCCCCTCAGCCTATTTCCAATGCTAGCTCCCCTAATCAGCCCATTTCCAGTCCTAGACTCCCCTAATCAGCCCATTACCAATCCTAGTCCCCCATCTGCCCATTTTCAGTGCTAGTCCCTCTCAGCCCATTAAAAGTGCTAACCTCCCCTAATCAGCCCTTTACCAGTCCTAGCCCCCCATCATCCCATTACCAGTCCTAGTCTCCACTACTCAGCCCATTAACAGTCCTAGCCCCCCCCCCCCACACAATCAACCCATTTCCAATGCTGGCCTCCCCTCCCCATCAGCCCATTACCAACCCTAACCCACACTGAAATCATCCTATTCCCCCCCCCCCCCCCCCACACACACACACACACTGAAATCAGCCCATTTTCCCCCCAGGAGGCCCTGCACTTGCCTGACTGACCCGAAGCCCGGCACCCTGGTCCTTCTTTCCCATGGCTCTGTGAAAGTTGAGCTCAGCAGCGCTTTAACAGTGCTCAACTTTAACTGAGTGTCAGGAGCATTTTTAATATTGCACACTCAGAGCGCAAGACAGGAAATGTCCTTGTTTACCCTCAGCACACTACTGGGATGCCATACTTTGGGCTGGTCAGGAAAAGTGTGGAGCCTCCCAGAACAGCAGTGGGGGTTGAATCTGCTGCTGCCGAGAAACAGCGGTAGCAGCTTGTCTATCTTTTTTTTCTTTTAACTTTAAAGCAAGAGTTAGATGGCTGTTTTTGGAGCATTTTTTGCCCCCCGAAAAGTTTGCCACCTGAAGTGACCGCCTCATTATAGAGCCGCCCCTGCCAGCATACCAGTGTGTATGACAGTTCTGTGGCTTTAGAAGTACATTGGTGGGATGGGCAGCGTGATCTCAGATGTGGTTTGGCCATGGGAGAAGAGATGTACACTACCGATCGATGGCAGTAATGCATTACTGATGCATTACTGAGTGTCCAGTGCAGTCCATACAGCATGTGTACTGCTGGAGGCAGTCCCTAGGTGTGGTTTCTGATTGCCTCAGTATATGGCAGCTAGGTTGTGTCCTGTACCAGGCTGTACCCATTTCATGCAGGGATCTGATGTCAGTTTAGCTCCAGACAGTGCAACAACATGAGGTGCTTTGCTGTAGCCTAATGGTCACAGCAAAACATTAGTAAGGCAAAGGACCTGGGTTCAAATTCCAGTTGTACTGTGTGTGATTTTGGGAATCCTACATGAAGATACTGACCAGAATACCTTGGAGGTGTTATCGATTATACGACTGCCACCATCCTGATCTTTGCTTTGGGTCTGCAAACATGCATATGCATGTGAGGTCCAACATATATGGCATTGTGGTTGTACGAATACTCATAAATATGTTATATGTCATGGAATTTGCCCACTTATTTCCCATCTCAAGGCCTGTTACTAGAAGTCAAACAGTGACTCCATGACTTGCCTGCATGATGAGTTATGGAACAGTCACATGAGTAAAATGTGAACTTAAAGTATACACTGTGGTCTTCCAACTATGAAGTGATTCTAGGAATGGGCTAGAGACACACAACTGAACATGTTACGGGTTTTCACTCATTTAGGTCACCCATGCACTGTAATGGCACTTTATGGTGGCTGTCCTCTCCCTATGGCTGCTCACGTCTCACTTGTAAAATATGAATGCCACCAGCATGCTATGGCTAGCTATGGTTTTGTATATTGAGATGTTGCAGCACAAGTACAGCGGAGGGCAATCAACCACGGCCAACAAAAATTGGTTGATAAAAATGACTTTATTGGAGACCCAACTTCAAAACTTTGTGCAACGCTATCTTGCTCCTGACAGCTTGTGAAGGCACAATGTCATTTTTCAATGCAGCGTTTTTTCTGTTTTCAATTCAATCCTGCTTTATTTTGTATATACTTTTTCCTTCCTTTTTAATTAGTATCCCTTCATGTACAGTCATGCCAGTGTTTTTTTTTATTATTTAACAATGTGGCTCCGCAAGTGGGAAATGATCTGTTTTTCTTTTATGTTTGCTCTTATGTTTTTTGAAAAGCCCTCCCACCCTTGATAGCCTTTGTAGGCACAGTGCCGTTTTTTATGCAGCAATCATTTTTGGTATTGATCTGGTTTAGTTTCATTTTGTTCCTTTTTTGTTTGCATTTATGTTCTTGTGCAATGCTTTCTTGCTTTTGACAGCCCGTGCAGGCATATTGCCAGTTTTTAATGCAGTGTTCTCTTCTGTTTTTATTTAATTTTGCTTCACTTTGTACACACTTTTGAACTACTATCCCTTCGTGTATAGTCGCGCTGCAAGTGGGAAATGATTTGTTTTCCTTTTATATCTGCCCCATGTGTTTTTTATTGCAAGGCCCTCTGTCCTTGATAGTTTTTGCAGGCACAGCGTTGCTTTCTATACAGTGATCAGTTTTGGTATCGATCCGGTTTAGTTTCATTTTGTATACATGACTTTCCTTCCTTCAGCAATCAAGCCTTCTTGTGGTGCTTTTCATTTTTAACAGTGTTTTTCACGAGTGGGCGGAGTTTCTCTCCCTCTCTCTTTAAGTAGGTCACTTATGCTGCTGCGCGGCGTTTTCCCGCCTCTGACAGTTCCTGCAGGTATAGTGCTCTTCTCAGTGTAGTTTATAATTTAGGCTTTACATGTTTTTCATTTGTATGCATTATGTTTTCCAATTTGTTTTTATTTTCCTGTTCCTTTGAGGTCCTTTTTGTTCGTGATTTTTTACATAACTTTTGTTTTTATTCGTGTGATGAGCTACTTTGTTTTTATTCAATCGGTGTCATTGCTCCTCTCTTTCCTGTTTACACGGTGCTTTCACGGCTCGGGTATTTTTTGTTTCATTATCTGTTCATTTTCTAGCAATTCAGATGTGGGATATTATACAGCTTGCTAGCCCACTCTCCATATACACTCACAACATACAGCTGTCCATATTTGTTTACCATTATGTATTAAGTATATATCTGCATATACATTTGGCAGCCGTTGTTATGGCTGTTCCAGTGAGGTGTTCAGTTGTCATGTTTTGGAGATGTTTGGTTTCTTTTGTAACTTATATGCTCATTAATTAGTAACCTCTTAGATATTTACGGTAATGTATCTGCTTGTTGAGTTACTTTTAGCTTTCTATTACCGTGGTAGCAAGTTTTCTGCATAATAGTTTTTCTGTATAATGTTTTACATCACATTGCATACAGTTTTTATGTATATCCTTATGTGTATGTCACTATATTTTGTTTTTTGTTTTTTTCTACACACATAGATATAGTCTAATCACTTTTGGTTATGTTTTTAACTACACATTTTCAAATGTGGTATTGTTATTAATCTTTCCCACATTCCCCTTTGCCAATTGTTTCCTCTTGTTTTAGTCATATGTATACGTTTTATGTTATACTCATTGTACATTTCAGAGTTTTCAGAGTTTTCACCTTTTATGTATACATCTTTACTATGTTCCAGATTGGGAAGAGTGGTCGCTCCACCCCGTAGATGTGTTTTATACACTTTCTATGCGGTTATTTGGTAATGCTTTTAATTATTTATTTATAAACTTATTTATGTGTATATATATTTTTTAGTTATGTATTTTCAATTATGTAATACTATGTATTTACCTGTCTGTTTTTAGATCCCTGATGAAGGCCTTTGGCCGAAACTTTTTAAGTTGGGTCTCCAATAAAGTCGTTTTTATCAACCAATTTTTGTTGGCCGTGGTTGATTGCCCTCCGCTGTACTTGTGCTGCTGTTCTTTTGCGGAAGGCCCTCTTCTTTTGTTTATTGAGATGTCGCAACATGTTACATCAGCACCATCAAGACTCGTATGACACAGATCCAGCAGTTTGATAGATATATACCCCAGCTTTAATCCTCAGTCATCCTCACAATGACCACATAGACATATATATATATATATATATATATATATATATATATATATATATATATATGGAGTAATGCACCCACACTCCCATGTGGCAGATGTGTGGCTCCTCACCTGACAGAAAGGTGAATGTCTCATCACTAGCCAATGACAGAACAATGAAATGCCCAGGTGGGTTAGTTTATCCCACATTCCAATCTCAACATAAAGGGTCAAGACTCCTCATCGCGTTTTGCCTATCTTGAGCCATCAACTACTCAGAGGAGCAGCTCCCTGTTAGAGCATGCTAATAATGTGTGCTACTGCAGCATGCATCAACAAGACGTGTTAATGGGGCAACGCCTAAAGACCACCTATAAGGCCGTTCATTGGATGACAATAGTCACGTATCTGATGTGTGCTGTCTTCTCCCCATCCCCAGCTCTCAGCATCTATATATCTGCAGCATTGCTGTTACTCTCCCTTTGCTACACCATGGCTCACCAGATTGTCAAGTCAATTCTGAGTGTCATCCTCCTTGCTCAGAAAAATGCTGTACCAAGGGCAGCAGGACAGGCCCGGCCCCCTGGACCTGCACTGCTGCAGTCTGCTAATGTGCAGGTGCAGCAGCCTCAAGATGAACATGCCCAGTATCATTGGAGAAAGGAGGAGGCCCCAGAAGACTACATATTTTCAGGCTCAGAGCCACCCTCCTGGGTCTTGCTGAGGACAAGGTCACTTCCCTCTACAGGTTGAACTCAGGAGCAATAAGAGAGCTCTATGAGGATCTAAAACCTGACCTCAAGCCTCTGAATGCCCAGTCACATGCCAAGGTTGGTCAAGCTACTGAGTGTTCTATATTTTTTTGCCTTCAGCTGCTTCCAAACATCTGTGGCTGCAGTGGGAGGAATGGGGCGCACCATCTTTTCAGAATGCTTCTATCAGGTATTGCAAGCCATGGTCAGCCGGGTAAGGAATTACATTATAGTTCCCAATTCCAGGCAACAATAGGCGACCTCAACCAGCAATTTGATGGAATAGCAGGGATACCATATGTGATGGGAGCGATTGATTGCACACATGTGGCACTTGTCCCACCGAGAGATGGGAAAGCAGTGTACCGTAACCCCAAGCACTTCCATTCCCTGAATGTGCAGGTGGTGTGTGATGCCAATATGTGCATACTGAATGTGGTTCCCAGGTTTTCAGGGTCCATCCATTACTTCCATGTTCTCCAGTACTCTAGTACTCCAGTACTCTAGTACTCCAGTACTCCAGTTTAAAAATGGCCAATATGAAGACAAGACATTCAACAAATGCGACATATCTTAGGAAGTGGTGAACTCCATGAGGCTACATCACTATCATGATGTGGAATAGCAGGTAAGGTGTATAATACCCTGTGATAAACTGTTCATCAGTAACTACTTTGATAGCAAACACTGCTGTGTATATGTATGCCTACCCAGTTTCTAAGCAGTACATTTTATGAGGTGTCCAAGTGGCAAAATATAGCCATAGTGTAATATATCTTGGTATGGGTCCACACAGACTGTGATGTTGGAAGATAGCCATAGATATGTGATTGGCCAGAGACAGCAGATGGAGATGTTCAGAATCTTTATGGAAAAATGTCAAAATCTCATTGACACAGATATGCATCCCTCTGATGGAATATCACATTTCTCTACAGAACAGGTGTCTTGAGTGTGTTAAATCTCACAAACATGGAGTGTTTATGAAACCTTACCTGTCACATAGGCATCAGGATAGGTCACTGTAGAAGGCATGTACACAAGACAGAATATAGCTGTCCATAATATGTGTTCAACACACACTATGCAGACTGGCCAAAAAGCATAAGGCCATATTAAAGTGGCATACCTGTCTAATGGCCATTGCTACTGTTTAGCACAAAAGCTCAGATGGTGTATTCAACTGGAATGCAGACAAGTAACTCTGTGTATAGTAGATGCCAAGCATTGTCTGCCATTGCAAACCAATGTAATGGTTGTTAGGGTTTCTCTCAGATGTTTAAGAATCACAAGGGCAAGTACTTTGATTATGGAATGCCATACTTAACTTATGACCATATGTGCTGTGTTCTGTAGGACCAGATACACTGTTAAGTGCTGACAGGGACGATGTATCCAGCAGAGTAAGAGGAGACAATGTAGCATGAAGAGCTCACATGTGCCATTTGGACTGCTTCTCCACATATGAGGGGATGCTGATATGCCTTTTGCTGACCCAATTCCACCAAACTCTGTAATGTAACAGAACTCTATCATGTTGCGTGTCAGTGTGTTCAATGTGACCATTCCAAAGTTAATGATTAAAACTCATATACTCTGTTGGGTCCGTAGGTGTGAAGCCAGACAGTCACAGAACAACAAAGACATCTTGACAAAAGAGTGATGAGCAGTGATGAAATATCTGAACTTTCAAGGGAACTTGGAAAAAACAATTGATGATGATGTGGATGTCACAGTAGGTGATAAGTTTCCCTCCCTCTCTACAGTCAATAACTGTGTTGTCAAGCTGAGGACAGGACATTATAGCTATGAACATGAATAACATCATGGGAGGTCAAGTAAGGTGGCAATCACAGAACGCGTGGATGTTGATCATCACATGGTTCTAGAGAGTCTCTAAATATCATCCAACAACATAGCAGAGACACTGAAGAGATTACCAGAATGTGTGGCCTATATCATCCATGACTTAATAGATATGATGAAGCTCTCAGCTAGATGGGTTCCCAAATGCCTCAATGCTGGCCTGAAGTATGAATGATTGCCTTCTTCACATGCCATCTTAGACAGATGCCATTTGAATGCATTGGGATACCTTGGCTAGATTGCTACTAGTGATGCAGGTTGGATCCATATGTATCATCCAGACAACAAATAACAATGCAAAGAGTGTAGATGCAGTGGTTGTGGCATTGACTTTTAATTGACTATCAATCAGATCCCTTAGAGGTTGGTGTAACAGACCATATGTCAGGCCACATGACCCATGCAGGAGAGTTCATATTAGACACAATGAGAGGCTTTGTGCATGTCCACATAAACATTGTGTGGGTGCCTCATGACACACTCTTGGAGGTGCATGTGTAGTCACTAACGGAAATGCCCCAAGGGTATGTCCAGCAAGGTCACAAGATGATCACTGATTGCATGACCACCATTAGAAACATAGAAACATGATGGCAGAAAAAGACTACATGGCCTATCTAGTCTGCCCTTCTACATCAACCACTACAACAGTCCCCTTTTTTCCTTTAGAGATCCTCTGTGTTTGTCCCATGCTTTTTTGAATTCAGATACTGTCCTCATCTCTACCACCTCCACTGGGAGGCTATTCCACGCATCTACCACTCTTCCCATAAAGAAATAGTTCTGCATATTATGCCTTTCACCCTCATCCTATGTCCCTTTGTAGCAGAGCTTGCTTTCAATCAAAATAAGCTCTCCTTCTCCTGTGCATTTATGGAGCAATGTGCATTAGAGCATGTGTGGATCCTAAGGCTGGATGGTGTGTCTCAGCAGGCATGACCTGATGTTTGTGAAGTCTCTGTGACCCACATACTGTAAATAATGTGAACTGGAGTTCCTGTATACATGGCTGGATAGCAGGGAATGGGAGCTGCACATCTTGTATGTGCACACAGGTCCTGAATAGACTATCAACAACTGTAAGTGTGGGCATAAGGGTGACGACAGCTATCTAAAAAATATGGTATGTGTGTCCTTCAGTGAAAGGGCTAGAGGGGACCTGAATGGTATCTGAAACTATGCCTCCAGATGGCGGTGAATACAAAAACATATGTTGTCCATATTTACTCAATGGGAGACTAGCAGTGGTAGGATCTTAGCAAAGATGGAAATGGCAGAATGGGGAGAACATCGCTTGTTAGAGATATGTCACCATGGCACACATCGGTAGCTCACACCAAAAGTACACATGCACCCACATACCACTATGTCACCAGGATACACAAGCAGTGTTTTGTAGCACACAGGTCAATTAGTTCATGTACCACAATACCACTGTTGCAGCTATCACGCTAAGAAGTGTTCTCCCATGTTGAACTAACAAAAACATATGAGATCCAGCAAAGGCAATTGAATAAGGGAACTGTTCTGTGTGTGGGATGGCTAAACTATGATAAAAGGGGGAATGATATGTAGATCCTGACATGATGTCACCAAGGGCACAGCTGGTTTACCCATATCACGAGTGCAGACATAGGGTGCAGAGTATGTGGAGGACCTGGGTATAGGACACAGTCTCCACAACAAAAGTCTATGGAATGAGACATGCATACATGTAGCAAGATGACCATATCTATAACATAGTGAAAGGAATATACAAATTGCTCTTCGGACAGTGACCTACTTGCAAAGCATGCTTCTGCTCCTCTGAACAAGTCTATCATCATTTGGGAGGACGTCCTCGTCCCCTCCTTGGCGCTCTGCCTGCAACTCCTGCAGTGTCAGTACAGCTTGTCCTTGGTGTTGGTGGTTGTTGGATTTGTTGCAGCAGCTGTCCAATTGTTGCATTGAATCAGTCAATGGCACCTGTCATGGAGGTGGACATCTCCTCAAATGCAGCTCTGACTGAGTGCCCACATCAGATATGCAACCTTGCATATCCACCAGATCTTGATGGATAACTGGGGAGATGTCAGAAGAAACACAATTGTTGCATAAGCAGACATCATGTTGGGGGAGATGGTGGTAGTGAGATTTCTGAGACATATCAACACATGGTTTGTGCACATGGCGACTCATCCTCTAGGAAACAACTCCCAGTAGATGTGCCCATGTGGAGACATGGCATGGCATCTGTCCCATTGTATGATCTGTGCAGCATTGTACAGGTGGAGTTCACTTCCTACTGAATGCCCACAGATGCACCATACATGGGGTCAGATGTGATCCAAGTCACTCTTTCCTGATGGTCAATGTGCCTATATGTGCTGCAAATCATGATTGAATGAGCCCCCCCCCCCCCAGATCACTAGCACAGAAGGCTCACATTGTATATGTTGTATTGTACCAGGCAGTGTTTTGGAGGAGACATGTCAGCATCATGTCCACATTCAATCCCTGATCTTGCTTGGATTGATATGAAATGATAGGTGTGTTGATATGAGGGAAGTAGCAATGCACCCCTGTATTGCCAGACCCCTGTGCAGACCTACAAAATAGTTATGAGTACATCCTTCAGCAAACTCCATGGGATATGTGGTGGGTCATTCCAAAGGTCACACAATATACATCATGATACACAGCATTTGGCATGACAGGTGTGATTCACACATTAGCAACTGGCTACTGGACAGTAAGGCCCATATATGACCTTCATCTGTTGACACTGGTCGAATGGACAGTTGTCAAGCACCATTTGTAGAGACATCACTTTCCAAACAAAGGATTCTGACACTTCATACAGACACCTCACATTGGTGTTTGGGCAGCTGAAGGTTCTGACCCTGCTGATGCAGCCATTGAGCATATATGTTTGGACAATCTATTTTAGAAAAATGTCATTGCTGAAACCAAAATGTTTGATTTTGTTTTACACACATCATCTTGTGATGAGGTCACAATATTCCAATTAATGTCAGATGAAGGCCGACACACCAATCTGCAATTAAACAAGCAAGGTCTATGGTTGTGTCCACAAGGATGGTGATTGTTGACAGAAATAGGCTATATCTAAGAGATCAGGCTCCTATCTCTCAGTTGACCAGGCCCATAGTTTATTGTTCATGTATTGGGCATCAATCATTTACCACGGTTCCATCACTGATCAGGCCCAGGCAGTGGTCAACTATCATGGACTTCACAATATGTTGATATCAGATACCCACATATTGGGTGGGACCATCCTCAGACACACACTGTATATGTCAATCTGCACAGAGGATGTTGTACATATCATGACATGTGGTGTCCCACAGATCTGCTACTACTACTATTACTGCTATTCATTTGTATAGTGCTACAAGGTGTATGCAGTGCTGAATAGACACATGTAAAAAACAGTCCATTCTCATTAGAGCTTACAGTCTAGTCAGACAGACATACAACACAGCAGCTAGGAACAGGGACATATCAAGGGGAATAGTATGGAAACACGTAGGAGTTTAAGCAGATCAGGATCCAAATGCTGCCTTGCAGAGGTGAGTTTTCAGCCTGGATTTGAAGAGGGCCAGAGATGAAACCACACAGATTCAGGTAGTTTGTTCCAGGAATAAGGAGCAGCAAGGCGGAAGGATCGAAGTCTAGAGTTGGCAGTAGAACCAAAAGGCACAGATAGAAGGGATCTCTCAGAAGAGGGGAGATCCTGAAGAAGGTTGTAGGCAGAGATAAGAGAGGAAAGCAGAGGCATGAGTGCATTTATAGATCAGTGCGAGAAATTTTAACTGGATGCAGAAAAGGATAGGGAACCATTGAAGAGACTTGAGAAGAGGGGTTATATGAGCATATCGAAGCTCGCTGAGGATTTGCCACACAGCTGGGTTTTGAACAGACCAAAGGGGAGAGAGATGATTCAGAGGGAGATCAGTAAGGAGGAGGTTGCAATAGTCAAGATGGGAGGTGACTAAAGAGTGGATAACTGTCCTACTAGGTGTGTGTAGAAAGGGAGGAGTGAATATTGCCACTGGTATAGAGAAAGAAGAGACAGGTTTTAGCTATCTGATGGATGTGTGCAGAGAAAGAG
The DNA here is from genome assembly GCA_033557465.1 of Ichthyophis bannanicus. NCBI lineage: Eukaryota > Metazoa > Chordata > Amphibia > Gymnophiona > Ichthyophiidae > Ichthyophis > Ichthyophis bannanicus. The sequence continues at coordinate 448,272,366 of CM066035.1, read as the reverse complement.
AGAGTAGAGTCATAGATTACCACAAGGTTGCAAGCTGAGGAAACAGGGAGGAGTGTAGTGTTACCCACAGAAATTGAGAAGGGAGGAAGGGGGGAGGTGATTGTAGGAGGAAAGATATAGAGCTCAGTTTTGACTATGTTCAATTTCAAAATGCGGTGAAACATCCAGACAGCAATGTCAGATAGGCAAGCAGAGATCTGGGCCTGGATTGCCAGAGAAATTTCAGGTGTAGAAAGGTAGATCTGAGAGTCATCAGCCTAAAGTTGGCACTGGAAACTATGGGAGGAGATGAGTGCACCAAGACAATGGGCATAGAGGAAGAAAAGGAGTCAGCCCAAGACAGACCCCTGGGGTACACCAACTGCGAGAGGGATAGCAGAAGAGGAAGACCTACGAACACAAATGCTGAAAGTGGGATGGGAGAGATGAGAAGGGAACCAGGATAGTACAGAGCCCTTGAAAACAAGCAGGAACAAGGTATTGAGGAGAAGATTGTGATCAACAGTGTCAAAGGCAGCAGAGAGGTCATGCAGGATGAGGATTGAGTAAAGGCCCTTGGATTTAGTCAGGAACAGATCACTGTGGACTTTGGCAAGAGCTGTTTCAGTAGAATGTAAGGGACAAAAGCCATATTGCAGTGGATCCTGAAGGGTTTGAGAGGAGAGAAAGTTGAGGCAATAGCAGTGAACCACATGTTCAAGTAGTTTTGAAATGAAGGGGAGGAGGGAGATGAGTCGATAATCAGAAGGACAAGTAGGGTCAAGTGAGGGTTTCTTGAGGAGAGTTGTGACCACAGAATGTTTGAAGGCTGCAGGAACAGTTGCAAGGGAGAGTGAAAGGTTGAGAATATGAGCAATGAAAGGGATGACAATGGAAGAGATGGAGCTTTGGAGACAGGTGGGAATAGGATAAGAGGAGCAGGTAGTGAGTTTGGAGGAGGAAAGAAGATGTGTGATTTCTTCCCCCAAGTTCTCTGAAAAGGAAGAAAGGATGGCAGAGGTTGAGGGGGCAAGATGGAAGTGAAGAGGGTGTGGCGTATACCTAGTGTGGAATTGGAATGTAATTTTGTGGACTTTGTCATGGAAACAGTCGACTAGAGTTTGGGCAGAGAGAGAAGGAAGGGTCAGAAGCGGAGGCACCTTGAGGAGAGAGTTGAGAGTTGTAATGAGACAGTGAAGGTCAGAGGCAAGAGAATTAGTCAGGTGGACATAAAAGTCCTGTTCGGCAAGTGTCATGGCTGACTGGACAGAGGCAAGCATGATTTTGTAGTGTAGAAAGTCTGCAAGAGTGTGGGATGTGAGCCAAGTGTGCTCAGCAGTGCGGGCACAGGAACATAGATAGCAGGTAATTGAAGACGGCCAGGGCTGGGGTAAAGTATGTCTCACAGGATGTGGCATGGGCAGAGCAAGAGCATCCAGAGCAGATGAGAGTGCAGTATTATAGGAAACTACTGCTTCATCAACAGACTCAGATGAGATAGTGGAGGAGAGAAGTGAAGTGACAGTAGTGGAGAGAATCAATGGGTCGATAGCATGATGGTTTCTAAAGAAGTTGGAGGATTCTGGCTGAGGTTGAGACAGGGGGTCATGAAGAGTGAAGTTCAACAGGTGATGGTCAGATGAGAGAAGAGCTGAGGTACAGAGGTTTGAGAGTAAGCAATTAGAGAAGAGGACAAGGTCAAGGCAGTGACTGTGTTGGTGAGTGCAGGCAGTACAGCAAAGCTGGGGGTTAAATGGGGAGGTGAGTGAAAGGGTCTTAGAAGCATAGGGGTCAGAGGGGTTAACAACATAAATGTTAAAAACCCTGAGAATAAAGAAGGGGGAAGATGAATCCAGAAAGAAGGAAAGCCATGAGTCAAAGTCCCCTCTCCCCTCCCCCTTTTCCTGCTTCTCTCCCACTCCCTCCTCCTTTCCCTTCCTCCCTCTCCCCCTCCCCTCCTGTTCCTCCCCTTCTCCCCCGTCCCCACCTGCTCCCCTCTTCTTTCCCTTCCTTTTTTGCCCTTTCGCTTCATTATTAATACACAAGAAAATGTGTGCGTTTTTGTTTTTTCACCATGATTTGTTTTTAGCTTTATAGTTTTCTTATCTTCATTTTTCCCACCAATGTGTTTTAGTTATTTTTTAACTTACAGGTTTTTTTAATACATCAACCATCCCCGGGTCTTGGTTTTCTTTTTCATTTCTGTCATTTTTTAATCAGTTTTTGATGTCAGTAGAACATACCTTTATAGTCTGTTTCATATAAAGAAATATCATTTTTTTTCCTTTGGTTGTTTCAGTATTTTGTTTTTATTATGTTTTCACTCCAGATGCTGTGTCGTCTTGAACACAACGTTTTGAGACGTTAACTACGCGACGATCTTTTGTTATTTAACAAACCAGGTTATCGGAATTGCTTAATAAATGCACCATCATAGTTTGTTTCCCAATTATTATATTATTAGGTTTCTCCAGGACAGACAGCCACAAGCCAATGGAAGCCATGGCTCTATCCCCTTGGTAACCCCATATCTGTTTTTTTGCTATTAATTATATTTCCAATATTACAATTGTAATATTACTGTTATCTTGTTTTTTTTTTCCTTTCAAGTTTTATCTAGTCTCATTTCATTTGATTGTCAGAGTATTGGCTGACTTTTATTTTTACATGTACCATGGGTATTGTAGCTAGCACTAGGTTTTTTTTCTTAGCACATCCAGTTTTTAGAACATTTCCAATGCATTTTTGTCATTTGAGGTTTAGTTTATCAGGTTTAACTGTTTCATTTTTTATTCATTCAATTCATCCATTCATCCAATCATTCATTTTATTCATTTTTTAATTTCTGAGGCTATTTTTTGGTGACCCGGCACACATGGGGGTACGTTTACTAAAAAGCGTTATCGACTTCCAGTTGTGTTTTGTTCACTTTGCCTCCTTTTGTGTACATGATTGATTCTGAGACACTTAAGCTTTAACAGTGGTAATTCTGCGATTGCCAACTACCCAGCAATCAGGCTGATTTACAGGTTTGCGCTATAGTGCCCTGAACGCCATCTGCTATTTATTTTTTCTATTTGAAGTCCCCCTTTTTATTTTTGTTCTACCTTTATGAGGTAAAGTGCCTCCCTGTTATAATCGCAATCATTTAGTAGAGTAGTAAAGCTCTGATTCCCGTTAATAAAGCCTGGAATATGGTCATGACAACAAGCACTAACGTGTAGTTTTATTTTATAAATCAGATCGGAGTTTGCCATTCAATGTGGAAATGGATTTTTCCAGATACATGTCCCATTTAGTATTTAATTTGTGCTCCTTTGAAAGATGTGATTCCCTGAACTTTGACCTTGCTTATTTTGGCATGTACTCTTTAAAAGATTAGCAGACACCGCTCTGCTTTTTCTGCCAGATTGGCGTCTGTAGACAAGGGTCATACATTTGAAACATAAGGCAAGTACTTTTTACTTATTTTTTTCTTATGGCTTATTGCAAAGGTTTGGGGGGTTTTCTGGGTCCTTCAAGGCATCTTAAATCTGAGTCCTAGCCTTTCTTTTTACCTTTGAAGCATACTGCAAGGCAAGAACTTTTTTCCTATGACTCATTAAAAAGGTGTTTTTTTAGGTCCTTCATGGCACTTTAAATCTGAGTCTAAGGGGTATGTTTACTAAACTGTCTTAATGTTACCAGCGTTAGTTGCAGTCTTACTGTGACGAATGCCATATAAGGTAGTGGGCGTTCCAGTCTTAAGGTAGCTTTTCAGGTTATTGCATGATAATGTCTGTTATCGCACGATAGAGGGAGCCGTGGCACGTTAACACGCGTTAGCCTTAATTAGGCGCGCTGACCTGTAATCAGAGCAACAGAGGTGTAGCACACTGGTTAATACATTGACTGCTGGTACAGTGGTCATGAGTTCAATCCCTCAGTGGGCTCAGTTAAAAGGCTGTCTGAGGCAATCCCTTTTACTGCTTGTAACAGTCAGACACATCCCAACAATCTGCACTGCCAGCCAAACAATCCTCACCCCAGTGCCGCAACCTAATGCACCTTTTAGGGTGCACCATAAGGCACATCATAAAGCACCATGTCATCCAAGGCAGGTCATAATATGGTCCAGAGGGTGGCAGGAAAGATTGGCACCCTCCAAGGCAGCATATAAGGTGCCCCATAAGCTGGCCAAATCTAAGGTGCCACGAAAGATGCCCCAGGATGCTAAGGTGATACAGGAGATGGTGCCCAGGGGCACAAAGATGCCCCAAGGTAACAAGCATGAAATGTATGTCTCAAACACAGATGTAACCATAACACTGCACAGAGCACCAAGGAAAGGCAATGAATGAGAGATAGAAGAAAGTAGATGACGGAGCTCATGGACCAGCCAAATCTGTGTGCAGCCCATGTGGCAGCAGGTAAAGTGGACAAACATATCGGGGGCAGCTGTACCAATGTACAGGGTGATGGTAATGTACAGTGCAACAATGACAGTGTGTGGCAGAGGGTGGGGATACATGTTCATCAGAGGAGGTAGAGGTGTCAGGATAAGTGCAATGACAGGAGGACAGAGGAGAGCAGTGCCATGCAGAGCAGACACAGGAGAGGCAAGCATGAAGAGCCGCAATGCAGAAAAGTGTGCCAGTGCAGGGCATGGGGTAGCAGCCTGCACAGTAGGGCAGGATGCCCAGAGCTTGCAGACACAGATAGACTGACAGAAGGATGTTTGGCAACAGTGATGAGTGTATAATGTGCCAGCAGCACAGATTGTCACAGATAGGACTGTAAGAGGAATGCAAATTACATGTGGACGAGAGGCATAACATAATTAGAACAGAGAGGAAGCAAACCCATGACCAGTAGCACAAACAGCAATGCACAAACCAGTAGGCTACAACACCAACATGGGTGTCACAGCAAAGGCTGCATACAAGAATACTGGAGGGCACCACACCAAAACACAGCTGGCTGCCAGGATAGGGCAACCCCAACAGTCATGAAGATGCAATGCACATGCAGAACTGGTGTTTATAGCTCATATCATAGTCAGTAATTGGGACGACGACCACATATAAACACATGCACATGCACACAATGAAATGTTATGCAGTGGACATAGCATGAAAAAGAGCAAAGAAGCTAAACCCAATGGGCGGCAGGGGATGCTCTGTGGAGCAAGGCAAAATGGGGAACAGAACGGAAAACGAGCATGTGAGACATGAACCTACAGACAGACATGGACCACATCAGATAAACAACAGCAATGCCAATCCCCCCAGCCAACATGGACAGTACAAAGAAAAAGCCATATGTAACAGCTAATATGCAACGGATAGGCTGCATCGAGGGCATACTGTGGTATAAGGTGAAGAGATGGAAGGGTGCAGCTCCTGGTCAAGTTAGCACCAAAAAAGGGCAAAGAGAAGGAACACGTGGAACTTGAACATGCAACCTATGATGAACCAACACATGTCTGCAACCACTACCCCAAACAACCACAGCAAGCACATCCCAAATATGTCCCCTAAAAGTGAATGTCAGTATGGAAACACGTAGCACCCTGTGATGTGTCAGACGGCTGCCACATAGCCAGCTGCCACCGTACAAGTATGTGAGCACAGGTGGGCCATGTACATTACCAGAACATAATGGAAGACATGTGTCAGCGTGGTCAAGCAGCAGCAGAGAGAAATGTGGGTCAAACACATAATTTTATTGTGGTCACCAGTAGACATAACATATAAACCGTCTGTCATCATATCAAGGTGGTTGGGTTACAGTGAACAAACTGAAAACACATTGAGCATGCAAGCTACCCACATATCACCCCAAAGTCACTGGCAGCAGAGATAATGTGCCGTAGCTGCATGGTGTTCACTATGCAGTATCCCCCACCCCCCACTTGTTGCTGCATGTCCCAGATGTCCTAGTCGCATGCAGACACTAGGCAGTGCATGATGAGGGATCAACACACATCAGTCAGTAATTGTCCCCAAAAACATATCCATCTGCTAATACAGGTGGCAAAAGCCTGAAAAAGCATAAGTAGCAACATGTAAGCCAGTGTACAGGGTGTCTGCAGCAAATGTCTGCTTGGGATCCTCACAGGCAGGCAAAGTCCACAACACTTCTCAATAAAGACAGAAGATGTCATCAACATGTGTCGAATAACCATGTCCCCATGTCCAGCTGCTGTTGCCGCATGTCCACATTATGGTGATATCTGGGATACATAAATGCTGTTGTGCAGTGGTCTGTCAATACACATGAGATAGGTCAACCCACAACACATGCACACACTGTGCACAAGGTTAACACCAGTAAGGTAGAGATAGCACACTCACCACCGCTCCACAGGTGTGCAGACCCCGCCCACCACATGATAATGCAAACTGCATGCACACTGTATCATAGCAGAGACACCCACAAACACACACACACACAGTATGTTAAGGTGAACATGGCACCAGTAACATACGGCCTGTATGTGCACAATTGGTGAATAGTGGAGATAAAGGCCCGGCAAATGCTATGATACACTGCTGTTGACCGATGCTACAATGTCAAAGAAGGATGTAAGTGTGGCCCACCACCATAACACCTGGGACCTGTAGACACACGCAGCCCTGTTGGATGTGCCCCAGAGACAGTGCCGGAGAAGACAAACTGTGCCCGAACACATGTGGATATGTGTGGCCAACATCAACATATGGGGTACGGGGGAGCACGATGAATAGGACACCCACAACATATGTGCAGTAGACAGATAACCTGTGACATGTGTTGCTCCTGACTGTCCACACACACAAATCACCTGTATGTCCACCTACCCCAGTGTCCTGCACGTTGAATGAGGTGCACACAGCTGCCACTGCACTACAGCAACAGGAACATCACCAAGCATGTCCTGTGGATTGAGAAACACAAGGGAAACATACATATGTCATGTTGGAGCTGTGCAACAAACACACCCGCTTCACGTCCTCATATCTCATAACCCCCTAGATCCATCACAGACTGGCATTTTGTCATGACACTGTACCTAACTGTCCCCACACAAACACGCCACTGACATGTTCCTGGCCAGGTCCAAGGGCCTGTAGCCTGTCCGTCCCCTTTGGGACCTGTCTGCTGCCCCCAAGACCGTTGACCACAACCGTCACCATGCTAGCCTGTACGTGCTTGGCCCAAATGTCTCAGTACAAGCCTGCCTCCCCCATATGTCTCCCATAGCACCTTCAGTGTGTGTTCCTGTGGGTCCACCTCCCCTGCTAACCTGCTCCCAGGTGCTGTATGGAAGGGATATATGCAGGGGCTGCTACATCCTCCGGCCCCATACCCAGTTCCCTGGTGCAGCAGGCACATCCCCTGGCTATCACCAGCAGCTGTACGCTGACTTGTCCCAAAGATATCTCACCACGCATGAACTATGTTGGACAAACCACACCCCAACCTCAGCTTGCTCCCTGACATTGGTGGCTGCAGGTACCCCCGCTGCATGAATTGAGCATGGCCAAGACCAGACATCTGGGCATCACCCTTAAACCCTCTCCAACCTTTACAGTGTCTGTGTATAGGCTGGATACACCTTCTGTCTATGTGTTTGTCAAGGTAGCAGGTCTCTATGACCCCTCGATCCCCTTCCCCACACATACCCATAATGTAGCTAAGGCCTGCGGTGTCCCCCTAGGTAACATCAGCAAGATTCCTGCTGTCACCCCAGAACACACAAATAAAGCGCAAATGCCCCCCTCCATCACCTGCCATCCTTGTTACTCTAACCCACACCTTGCTGGTCTGCCACAAAATCATCTCTGTCCGCCGCAATGTATTCAAAACTGTGCTGCATGGCTAATCTACTGACAGCCTCAGTATGACAATAACACCCAACCTGTCACGACACCTCACAGGCCCCAGGCGAGGTCAAGACGCACCTGCTGATCTATACATGCAGTTACACTGTGGTTGCCCTGTATCTTGACTCGCATAAACCAAGTACTACAAATACTACTACTACTGAGCATGTAAACAGTGATAACACCTGTATGCATCGCCTTACCGAAACATGTAACATACAGTCCATGCTCATCAGACCATACAATCCAAGCAATCCCCTCATATCCCCAAAATGTCATCTCCACACATCAAGCCAACTGGTCCTATCTATGGGCCGCTCCCCCACTGTTAATGCGGGACCACACACCTGTCACCTTGCAGCACCCAATGCCTGGAACTAACTACCTATGGCTGCAGGGCAGCCACCCTCACCAACCATTTCATAATCCTGTGTGACAGCCCACCTAAGCCTAATAATCCTGACCACATTAATGACCTTCACCCGCTGTTGTCCCCTGCCCACACCTTCTGTGTTAGTGGTTGGACTACATTGTAAGCTTGGATGGTCAGGCATTGTGTCAGCAATGTCAGTGCAGTGCTGCATATGACTGGTAGTGTGATACCAATGCTCAGTAGGAGTAGGAGTACAGATATCTATACAAATGTTTCATTCAGAAGCATCCAGTACTCACATGAAAATAGCTCCTCAATCAGCTGGCACCTGAGTGCTGCGCCCTCACGTGTGTCACCACGGGCATGTACAGGAGGGTATGTTGGATTGTCTTCCAAATCCTCATTAATTTTGACATCAATATCGTGCCTGAGAGCAATGTTGTGCAGAATGCAACAGGCAATAATGATCTCTGCCACTGTCACGGGTTGGTATTGTAAGGCCCCGCCGGTCCTATCCAGACACCTAAAGCGACTTTTCAAAATGCCAAAGGTGCACTCGATGATGGAGCGACTGGTGGCATGGGCCTCATTGTACCTCATCTCTGCACGTGTCCATAGTAAATGCACAGGGGTTAGCAACCAGGACCGACACCCATATCCTGCGTCACCTGCAGAAAGAAATGTTGAACGTTAAAACAGTAGCTGATGTCCACACACATGAACACATGAATGTACGTGCAGATCCACAGCACCTACAGGTCAGACAGAGACATAGGGGAACACATGATGGGACACAACACCTATGCGCCAGTGTCTGGAGGTGTGAGATACAGAGCATGGGGGAGGTAGAAGGAGTGCAAACAACATTAACCTGAACCATAGCAGACACATGGGCAGACACCAAAGTCTGAAAGGTAGTAGCGCCAGGCTGAACACATCAGAGACACACATGCAATGCACCCTGGACAAGGGCAAAGATGCACACATGTGCAAGCATGTGACGGTCATGCTATTCCCCACACACAGATGTTGTGACAGGAACAGTTACCCCACCGTGGCAGGGAGGATGGCATAGACAACACCACACTGTTAATACACAGGAAGCATACATGTGTGTTGTACCGTGCCAACCTAAACACACAATGCAAATGGCGTGAAACATCAAATATCAGTGAGCCGCCAACACACAGCACTACAGCACCAAAGACCTGGCATATTCCCCCCCCCCTGCCCCCTGGCAGCTCCCCCCCACAAACAGATGACACACACACACAACTCGAGACACACGTCAAAGACAGACATGTGTGCAGATGGATAGCAGGGATATACGATGTGCATGTCAGAGATGACCCAGCAGTATACAGTCCTCAAATTGACCGGCCTCAAATTGTCTGTACAGTGCTGAGTGACGCAGGATATAGGAGTCATGGGTGGACCCTGCAAACCATGGGACCACATTCAGAATACGCATAACTGCATCACATACAACCTGAACATTCAGGGAGTGGTAGTGTTTGCGGTTGCATAACACTGCCTCCCTGTCTCTGGGCGGGACCAGGGCAACATGTGTGCAATCAATAGATCCCATCACATGTGATAACCCGGCAAATGCCTCAAAGACCTGGTTCAGGGTCCCCCACTGTTGCCTAGTGTTGGGAAATGCAATGTAATTCCCAACCCTGCTGATCATGGCACGCAGTATTTGGTGGAGACAGCGTGAGAAGGTGGGGCGGCTCATGCCACCCATTGCGGCCACAGATGACTGGAAACAGCCAGAGGCAAAGAAATGTAGGGCACCAAGGAACTTTACCAAACCCGGTATGGCATGTGAACGACCAGTCAGGGGCTCGAGGTCAGGTCCTAGATCCTCATAGAGCTCCCTAATAGCCCCTGTGCTCAGGCAGTAGAGGGAGATGACCTGGTCCTCATGCATAACCTGGAGCTGGGCCCTGGGCCTGTAGAGGCAAGTCTGGCGAGCCTGCAACTCGGCACGCCTCCTGCACCATGCCAGCACAGGCCCTGCCTGGCCTGCCCCCACAGCTGCAGGTCGGTGTTGGAGCGGGCCTGCACCCCCGCCCTGTGCCCCAGCCCCATGGACACCATCTCCCTCATCAGGCAACCTCAAGCCCTGCACATCCCCCAGTGTGCAGGAAGCAATCACAAAGGCCACCATAGTGGACACTATTAACCCAACCCCCCCGCACCCCCCCACCTCACGCTAACCCTGCCATTCACCTCCCCACCACACACAAACCCAGCCACACACCATACCCACCACCCATCAACCTTACCACCCACCACCCACCATCTGTGTCACCTACCTCCCCCAACACACACCAACCCAGCCACACACCTCCCCTAGCACTCACCAACCCAGCCACACTACACGCCTAACCTGCCTCTGACCCTCCGTTTGCTACACCACCAAAAACGCACGCTGTCAAACTCGCTCGCCTGCACTAACCCCTCAGTGTGTACCAGGTGTGCGCGTTAATTTATGGACCTTTGGACGTCTGCGCATATGTGCGTGCATTGCTCATGCGCCCACAGTCGATGCACAGGGTGCATATGCAGAACCATGCGCTGCATATGTGCCAGACATGTACGTATCTGTGCATGTGCAGCATCTGTCGCCTATGGGACGGACGCGGAACCAACCACTGCACATGAGCATGTAGACTACGTATTTGCATTGTGGAGGTGTACGCATATGAGGCGTCAGCTCACACCATGCCATTCGTTACGGCTTGCGCATATCCTGGTGCCACACATGCACAGATATATATACATCTTGCGCATGTGTGGCGCACGGTTCTGCTAACCCTTAGCGCCTGTGGGATGGCCAAAGAACCGTGTGTCGCACATGCACAGATACGTACATGTCTGGCACATGTGCAGCACATGGTTCCGCATACACACCCTGCACATCAACTGTGCGCATGCGCAACACATGCCCACACGCACAGACGTCCAAAGGTCCATAAATTAACACACACACCTGGTACACACTGAGGGGTAAGGGCAGGCAAGTGAGTTTGACGATGTGCGTTTTTGGTGTTGAAGCGAAAGGAGGGTCAGAGGCAGGTTAGGCGTGGGGAGTGGCAGGGTTGGTTACCAGTGGGGGAGGTAGGTGGCTGGGTTGGTGAGTAGTGGGGGTGACAGGAGGCAGAGCTGGTGAATGGCTAAGGTGGTGAGGGCTGGTGAAGGTGACGGGGGAGGGGGCAAGGGCCACATGAGGTAAGACAGGTCTGGGATGCAGAGAGAGGACAGGGAGAGCAGGGACATGCTGCAGCTGGACATGATAGGTGGGGTATCCGGGGAAATGGCAGGGCCGCAGTCCCCAGAGACAGGAGGGTTGGTTCATCCTGGGTGTGAGATCGCCGGCCCATCAGGTATGTCTGACCCCACCCAGGAGAAGCCTGAAGGGCATACCACAGGCAAGCATAGGCGGACGCCTGTGCCAGATGGAGAGAGGAAGAGGGAGATATGATTTAGCCAGCAGGAAAACCACAACCTGCTGGCAAGTGTCTTTGAATACTATGAGGAGCTGTATGGGACAAGAGCTCATGCACAACTGTTAGTGTAAGGAACCAGGTGTGGGTGGAGGTGCAGGGGGCCATGGCACAGGCTGGGGGGCCACCAAGGGACCTTGACAGCCTCCACAAGAGGTTCAATGATATCAGGAGGGGGGTCCATGCACACATGACTGCAGAATGCTGATGTGCTAGCGGCACTGGCGGGGGCGGCCCATTATCCCAAGCCTCACGCCCCTGGAGCAGCATCTAGCTGAGCACCTAGGTCCCAGCTATATCCATGGCCTCTCACCGGCGCTGGACATGGCTGACCCACAAGCAGGTATGTCCGAGACATGCAGCACAGATACAGCTATCTACCACACACACGCTGGGCATACCACGGGGGGTAGCATTGCCCATGTCTTGGGAGCAGGTGTGTCCAAACTAGGAAAACATATACCTGAGCTCACACTCCCCGTTAGTGTTTGCATGTGGAAACTATAGGGGATAGAATCAAACCTCTTACCCAAAACCTTCCACATATCTGTCTGACAATATGAGCTCCCTCCTTATACCCATTCATGCCTTGGGCAGATGTAGGTGTGGATATAGGTCAGGATGTCCTTGACATATCTGAGATGTGGTGAGGACATCCAAAGTCTGGGAGTACCCCACACATGTGCACTCCACGCTCCCAGTCAGACTTGGATGTCTGCACCCCAGATTTGGGTTATTAAATGGGGCAATTCCATCAAATGGGTTAGTTCTGTGCATACAATGTGTGGTGGAGGAGGAACAGGGGGTGAAGAGGGAGCAGGCAGAGGGGTTTCTGTCCCTAGGACTGACCTAATAAGAGAGACAGAGGAAAGCAAGGTGTACATAAACAAATATGTGTCTACGCTACAATGTGCTCTACGTCTGTGTCTGTGACACCTCATATCTACTGTGTACCATGTCGTCCCCCCCCCCCCGGTAACATCCAGGCCATCAAGGTGGCTGAGGAGGACAGTGGTGGTGAGCCTGAGCCAGCGGAGGTCAATGAGCCACCACATGCAGAGTTTGCCATCAGCGACGCCCCGGACACCCCATGGGCCGAGGTGCTGTCTGAGGAGGTGGCAACCCAGGAGGATGAAGGGTCACCCCAGCATAGCGGGTAAACAGGCACCACAGTGGCTGGGGAGGGGCCCATAGATGTGGGGGTGAGCCCCACATTGCCACCACCAGGGCCATCCACTGCAACAACGGGTGCAGTGCCTGTCATCCTCTGGGAGCTGCGGGCACATATGGTGTCAGCATGCAGGGATGCTGCAGGTAGGCAACTGGCAGGATGGTTGCATGTGCTGGTGTGGCACACCAACCTCCAGACAGCAGTGGGGCCACACACATGCATGATGACAGTGGCCCTCCACACATACATATTTCCCCCTGGCCATGTCTGGGGTGGTTGGTGTGGCTCAGTGGGGAAGGGGCAGGTCATTCACATTGGAGTCTGGGCAACATATGTTTCACAGGTCACCTTAATCCCCTCCCGCAGGCACTCGCAAGGCGCTGATTGGTATACGGGCGGAGATGTGTGGCCAGCAGCAGCTCCACCGTGTCCAATGCCAGGCAGTAAGGGCCCTCACGTGGGAGGTGTGTGGGCTCCACAGGGACGTCAGGAAGCACAGCCTGGAGATACGGCAGCTATGAGGGACTGCTGTGGATATCGCAGCTGGCATAGGCCGGGTGGCGGATGCCCTCGAGGCCATGGCAGGACTTATCTTGCGGCCTACAGCAGCACCAGAGGTGGTGGCAGCAGCAGCAGCTGCGGCAGCAAGTGGTGTGGGGGGTCATGGGAGGGGGCGTGGGCAGGCCGTAGGTGTTTGACTGTAAGTTGGACTGACCACCACATTGAATGACACATTACCTTTGTTCACCGATGTGCACGTATCCTTCTTTGGTGTTGGGGGTTCCCTGAGTATGCAGTCCCAATTGGGGCACCATGGTCACATGTGCCCTACCATGTTACAGGCTGGTGGGGTGTGTGCCCCAGAGGCAGTTATGACAGAGTGGTCCACACATGCCCTATGTTCCATGCACCATGCCATGTGTTAACGACCATACATATGCTGGGGGTACACCCCCTTCCCCTGCCACCTGCTGTATATGTCTGCTTGTTCAGCCCACATTGTGGGGTATATCCCCCCTTTGTCCCCACATATCATCCACATCAGGAAATCTACATGGATGACCCGTCTGTCAGACACACACCAGGGTCACTGTGGCATACTAAACACACATGATGGCCAGGCAGACATGACATACAGATATACCTATCTGCCATCAGTTGTTTACCCCCCTCTAGCACCTGTAGTACGCCGCTGCTCCTTCACCCCACCAAACCCCATCTTAGTGAGTCTCACCGACTAACGCACTGACTGACACATGGATCCCCGCATGCATCACATCCGCACCTCCTCACCGTCCTATCATGTGCTGCATCCCTGCTACAGACTGACTATCTGTGCCAACGTGCATGTGTCCATGTCTGTTGAACGGTGCAGCACATGGTTACATCACGATGTCAGCAGGGGATACATCCGTCAGTGCACATGGCGCTCCACACAGCCTGTTGTGGGGAAGGGGCAATGTATGTTGCACAAATACATACTGGGACATGCACACAGGTGTCACACTCACCACTACAGCATGTATGTACAAAGGACACATGACCATTGCATAATTTGGCTGCCTACACAGTGTTTTAATAAATGTTTGTGTTAGTAGGTGCCATACAAATGTTATAATGTTAAACACAACAACAGCCTCCTACAGGCGGGTCAACTTTAAAAACGGGTTCACATTTGGCGTTAGCACAGCATGGACATCCATCTAACACATTAGTGGGGATACATCTTGCTATTAGGGTTGCCACTGGGAGATGGCCACAGCTGTATATGTGGGTCACATACCCGGGGGCCTGCCGTGGGGGTATGGGCTGGGGATGTGCCGTGAACATGCCATGGTAATGCTGGTGGTGCATCACCTCAGCCATACCCTGCACAGCAGCTGTCAGCTGCCTGATGGTATGGCCATGGTTGCTCAGGGTCCCCATAATGGTGCCCATCACCACACACAGGAGACCCACACATTTGCCACCACATCCATACCATGTGGTTGTGGTCTGGGTGGTGGCATCTGCATGGGCCCTGTGCGTGGCAATGTGTGGGGGTCCCACACCTGGCCTAACACCATGGCCATGCACATGGGGCAGGTGGCAGAGGCCCCCAGTGCCCTGTGGTGGTGTGTGGCCACCCTCAGGCAAAGGCTCCCCAACCCCACCCACCATGGCCCACCCGCCCTCCCCACCCTGGCTGGACCCCTCAATCTCCCCGCCACCCTCCCTCTCACCCTCCTTGCCCTCCCACTCTACCTCCACAGCACACTCCGCCATCCCCTCCACCCACCCCTCCCCACCCTCCATGTATTCGTCCCCCACATCCATGGCATCCTCCACCACTGCTGGTATGTCCTCCACCTCTGTCCCTCCAGTGGTCGCAGGGGGGCTGCCACCAGGTAGTGTGGGGGCAGTGGTGTTCTCCCCAGCATCTGCAGCATCTGTGGAGAAGACAGGAATGAACAGGGTGTCATGCGTTTGTTACGGCACAGACACATTGTATGTGGCATCACAGGCTACTGTGTCACTGAGACATGGTGTGGCACAATGCATAGGCTGGGACACTCACCGTCACCCCCGGCTATTACCTCCCGCTACATGTGGTGGAGGTACCCCGGGCAGTTTAGCCACATCTCTCTGCCCTTCTTCCATAGGTCCTCTACCTGGGGGCATAAGCAATGTTTGCAAACATTAGGGCCCTGTATCCCTGCGCATGGCAAACCACATGGCACACATATCTGTGTGCAATGGGGGCCGCTCCTGCTATAGGCAGCGGGTCCCATACTAGCTGTGGGCAGCATCACCTGCATTTGTGGGTGTGAGGCTGGGCATTTGTGTTGTGACACCTACGTGCCCTGTGGGCCGCCTCACAGCCACCCATGACATGAGAGCAATATGGCAATTGGGGCGTTCCAATTGTGGTCTATAGGGGTGTGATTCTATACCCTCAGTGCAGTCCAGCACACACCTCGGTGTTGGGCAGGCAATCCCACATCAACAGGACCCATCACCATGTCGCCTGGATGCTGATTCAGTCTCTGTGGTGCGTGCTCGGACACCTGATGGTGTGGGGGAGCTGGTTACCTGCAACAACATCAGCTACCATTACACCGGGATTCTTGGTAGACCACTGGAATCTCATGTGCTGCCTCCTGGGGATGTGGCGGAACCGTGAACCTGCAACAACATCAACCACCATAACACCAGGCTGTAGAATAGACATGTGCAGTCTACTCTGCTGCCTCCTGGGGTTAGGGCAGAGCTGAGAAACTGCAACAAGAACAACCACCATAGCACGAGGATGTAGAATAGACCTGTGTTGGCTGGTCTGGGGCCTCCTGGGGTTAGGGCAGAGCTGGGAAACCGCAACAAGAACAACCACCATAACACCAGGATGTAGGATAGACCTGTGTCGGCTGGTCTGGGGCCTCCTGGGGTTAGGGCAGAGCTGGGAAACTGCAACAAGAAAAGCCACCATAACACCAGCTGCAGAATAGACATGTGTAGTCTGCTCTGCTGCCTCCTGGGGTTAGGGCAGAGCTGAGAAACTGCAACAAGAACAACCACCATAACACCAGGATGTAGAATAGACCTGTGAGGTCTGCTCTGTGGCTTCCTGGGGTTAGGGCAGAGCTGGGAAACTGCAACAAGAACAACAACCATAACACCAGGATGTAGAATAGACCTGTGTTGTCTGGTCTGGGGCCTCCTGGGGTTAGGGCAGAGCTGGGAAACTGCAACAAGAACAACCACCATAACACCAGGATGTAGAATAGACCTGTGAGGTCTGCTCTGTGGCCTCCTGGGGTTAGGGCAGAGCTGAGAAACTGCAACAATAACAACCACCATAACAGCAGGATGTAGAATAGACCTGTGAGGTCTGCTTTGTGGCCTCATGGGGTTAGGGCAGAGCTGTGAAACTGCAACTAGAGCACTCACCCTGACACCAGGATGTTTGATACGCCCCTGTGTGCAGGTCTGTGAGCGTTCTGGGCCAAGGGTGCTATTCCACACATCAGCAGCACCAACTAACACACCACCAGGATGACTGCTGGACCTCTGTCATCAGATCTGATGCCTCCTGGAGATGGGGCAGGGCTGTGGTACTCTGACTGTAGCAACTACCAGTGCATCATGATGACTACTTGACCTCTGTGATCAGGTCAGATGTCTCCTGGGGATTGGCCAGAGATGGTAATGTGTCATAGCATCAGCCACCATGGCACAGGGATGCCTAATATAGCCCTGTCATGGGGGCTGCAAATCCTGGGGGTTGGACAGAGGTGTGCACTGCAACAGGAGCAGCTTACATCACAACGCGCTAACCTCTGCACCTCTGCTTTCATATCTATGGCTCCTGGGGATTGGCATACGTGCACATAGCAACATTCATGGATAACTTGAACACAGGTTTGCCCACATACATGTGTCTCGCACATGTGGTGCATATCTTATGTGTTTTGACTGCTGGATATTGTGTTGCACACCTTCCCTTTAGTGACCTGTCCCCATACACTTACCTTACGTGGGTAGTCTGCTACACGGTTAAAGCGCCTTGTGATGTGCACCCATGCCCTCCTGACGTGTTCCAAATTCTGGCATTTTGAGGCACCTGGGAAGAGCCGCGGCTGCCTGGTGCATATAAGGGATGACAGCTGTCGTAGGTCGGAGCAGCTAAAGGTTGGCTTGCAGGATCACAATGCCATTTTGGGGGATGCCCATGTGTTAATGACGCACGCCGTGCATGCGCTGTATCATGCACATGCCGTGCGGTGCCCTACTATGCCGCACACACGACGTGCGCGTGTCACGGATGCTACATGGAAAACTATCTCTGGGGCCGCATGACTACACGTCAAATACTGTGATTGGCGGCTATGTTGGCTGCCTTTAGTTTACAACATCACATTACTTACACCGGTTGGCCTGGACTGCATCTGCTGCGCCTCAGCTTTGGGAGCCTTATGATGTGCTTTCGGTGACGCAATGCCATGCCATGCTTCTCTTTAGAGGCACGGAACAAAGGTTATATTGTATTAGGCTCGTGTCACTGTTTGTGGAGATGTGTCTGACTGTTACTAACACTCATCTTGCTGTTGTTACAGTGGGTATTCGAACACATAAGCAGTGATTCTGAGGGCATCATATTAACCAGTATGCTATGCCTTTTCTCATAGCACAGGCTGACTACACAGCAACTGCAGGTCAACCCAGTAACTGTCAGCTATGCTTACAGGGATCGGGTAGACCCACAGCTAAGGCACTTTACAGGGTACCTTAGGTTTTCCAGCTGAGGTGATGGTTCATTTTTGGTGGACACACTGATATATGCTATGGGGTATGTGTACACCATCCTAATGTTGCCAGCAAAACCCCCAGTGATAACGTGAGCAATGCCATATAGGGAGGTGTGCATGCCGGCGTCCACGTAGCATGCACTGTGTATCACCCAATAGGAGGCGCATTGGCTGTTTACGCGCGGTAACCTTAACTTCGTGGGAGTGCTAGGAGAAGGTGTATAGAGCTGTAGCTTACTGGCTAATACAATGACCAACAAGCCAGAGGTCATGAATTTGATCCCTCAGGGGTCTCATCTGATATGGCTGTCTGGGGCAATCTCTTTTGCTGCATGTAACAGTCTGCACATCTCTACAATCTGTGCTGCCAGCAGAAACACCCCCCCCCCCTCATTGCCATAACCTACTGCGCCCTATAGGGCAGGTGGGTGTCTGGACCCACATGTGGATTGGGGGCAGTACTTACAGAACCGCCCTCTCGGGGCCAGGGTGGGGGGACAGGACCTGCCACCAACAGCCCCACACACTACATCTTTGCAACGGCGGCAGTGGAGGAACACGATGAAGGGATGTGGGAACAGCTACCCCAGTCCTATAGGGGAGAGGGTGCCTCAAAAGCACTGGATGCAGACCTGCTTGTATCACACAGGGCACTGGCAGACAGGCAGTAGGCCTGTATGCGCTCATATGCCCCCACCACCATCTGACATTGACCAGCCGTGGGTACTGGCAGTCTTCACCCTGCAAGGTTCTCCAGCCATACATACACTAACTGCAGAGAGTCTGCTAGCTAGTACATAGTGCATGGTCCTGGGGGAACTGTGTGCACCAAAAAATGGGATGTGAGCACACACACCAAGAAAGTATGGCAGTGATTGGGCCCCAGAACAGGGAACCCATAGATATCACCTGAAAAAAAAAGCTGCATAGCACTATGGGGTAACCTAGCCATGCTATGGTCACTGTTCAGTCAGGGTGAGAGTGACCTCACAACATGACATGCTGTGGCCACCCTGTCTGTGCAGGTGGTGGTCGGGCACTACAATGTCACAGCCATTGCCCTATGTCCTGTGCAGATGCATCCTGCTCAGTCCGCCCTGTCCGGGTCATACCCATAGTACCTTGCTCCTCATTATGCACATTGGCAGGCTAACACTGGAAACAGTGCAAGCATTGTGGGCTCAGCAAGGTGTAGGCCAGAGCTACTCAAATCCGGTTCTGGTGGTCCGCAACCCTGTGGGTTTTTGGGATATCCCTAATGAATATGCATGAGATATATATGCATTAGAGATAGCCTGCCAACCTGACTGGTTTGTGGCCCTCCATGGCTGGATTTGGAGACTCCTGCCTTATACCTCTGTCATTTAAGATTGTGAGTGGGCAAGGTACAGATGTCCTAGACATCAAAAGGGTAGATAAATGTGTCACCTTCCTCCTCGATTCTCACCACCACCAAAAAGTTGTCTAATAGACAATATTTTGGTAGTGGTAAGCGAGTAGGAATGTAACAAATTCTATCTAACCTTTTTGATGTCTTGGACATCTGCACCTTGCCCACTCACAATCTTAAATGACAGAGGTGTAAGGCAAGGGTCTCCAAATCCTGCCCTGGAGGGTGGGTGGATGATTGTTTAGGGTTTTGAAGGTCAGGACTAAGATCTTGTAGTGAAGTCTGGCCTGAATGGGTAGCCAGTGGAGATTCTTCAAGATTGGTGTGATGTGATCCATTCTTGATGCCCCGACTAAAACTCTTTCGGCTGTGTTCATTGCAAGTTGGAGAGGGTGTAGCATTGCCTGTGGAAGCCCATATAGTATAACATTTGCATAATCAAAATGCGGGAGTATCAGAGCTTGGTAGATTGTTTGGAAGTTGCTGGGGTCTAGTAGTGCTCGTAGATGCCGAAGTGTCCTTATTTTGTGGTATATTGTTTTACTGTGTGTTTTATGTGTGTTTTCATGTCCAGCCTTTGGTCCAGTGTGATACCAAGGTATCGAATTGTGGGTTTGGTTATCAGCTCCGCATTCTTGGGAGGATGGGGGGGGTGAATTCTTGGTTCCTCGTGATGAAGAGGACATCTGTCTTCTTGTGGTTGATACAAAGGTTTTGCGTGTGGAGCCAGTCCGCGACTGTATCGAAACATCTTGTTAGCGGAGAGAAATCTGGTTGGTCGGTTGCAAATGGCATGAATAGAAGGATATCGTCTGCGTATGCTAGGCAGTGGACATTGAGTGAGCGGATCAGAGCACAGATGGGCTGCATTGAAATATTAAACATTAATGCCGATAGAGATGATCCCTGGGGCATACCTTGGTTTTGTAGGAAAGGTTCTGAGGTTGAGGTACTGGTCCTCACGTGTTGCCATCTGTTGGACAGGTAGGATTTGCACCAATTTAGGGCAGTGCCTTGTATTCCTTTTTCCTTAAGATGTTCTATGAGTATCTCATGGCTCACAGAGTCAAAGATGCAGCGATATCCATGAAAATGAGTGCAAAGCCCTGTCGAATATTATCAATTCCCAAGATTAATGTGTTGAAGAGGGTGGCGAGGAGGGTTTCAACACTGTGTGCTGCCCTGAATCCATTTTGGGAAGGGTCCAGTGGAGCTTCAGTAGCAATGTGGTGTTGAATTTGGTGTTGTACTACCTTTTCAATTATTTTGGCAAGCAGTGGAATGCTTGATATCGGTCTGTATGATTCAACTTTGGATGGGTCCATCTTGTTGCTTTTCAATAGCGGTCTGATGGATGTGTTTTTTTTATTTTTGTGGAAAGGATCCCGTTGAGAGTGATTGATTTAGAATTTTGCCCATGAACTGGCTTAGTTCACAACGCATTTCTCTTATCCAGGATGCTGGACAGGGGTCATTGGGTGTCGTAGTGGTGTTGATGGAGGCAATGGTATCTTCTATCTCTTTGTCTGATATGGTGTTGAATTTGGACAGTGTAGATGGTGGTGGTTGCTTGTGCTGAGGGGTGTGACTTATGTGGTTTGTGCTCTTGTCAGTCAGGATCATCTTTGATTGTAGGTAGTCAGAGTATGCCTGCGGATGTGGCATGTATGGCTGGTCTGCTGTTGGTTCTTTTGCTAACGTCTTTACAATGTTGAATAGGTTACCGCACTGTGGGTCTTTTTGCTGGCAGTACTAATTTAAATTAAAAAAGGAAATGCCTCAGACAGCACTGATTTAAATTAAAGGGTAATGCCTCATTACATGACACCACTGTGGAATTGAACCCATGACCTCTGCCTCCACAGTCATTGCAGTAATCAGTGGGCTACATCTTTATTCATTCTAACATTGTGCTTGCATGAACTTAGGGTTAACGCGCGTTAGCGCGCCACCGCGTATGCCCAGCGTGTGCTCTGTACATGCCGTGAGTGGCATCGCGCATGTGCAGTGTGCGTGTGCATGCCCCAGCAACCCAGTCACTTCCGTGAATATGGAGAGGCGCTTACGTCTGCCAGCCTTCACCAAACCTGATCTGCACAAAGCAGACCAAGTTATTTCCTGGATCATCCAAAAGGCAAGACCTCCACCACATCAGGAGGGCATGGTGCCACATCACTAGGTGCTTTTTGTCGGATTGCTGACCACCCATGTGAGGTAAGTGCAGGCAGTGCTGAAAGTAGGTGTGGATGCTTCTGGGTGCAAGTATGCCTTATCCCCATGAGGCAATGATCTGCTCACAGAGGTCAGGCTTAAATCCTGCAGGTATGGCAGTTGCTGCTGTTCATGTGTTTATATCCACCCTACCCCCAGGAGGCCTTGATCTGATTACAGAGATCAGTTATACATCCTGTTGGTATGGTACATGCTGCTGTTCATGTGCTTATATCCACTCTACCCCAGGAGGCCTTGATCTGATTACAGAGGTCAGGCTTAAATCCTAAAGGTATGGAAGTTGCTGCTGTTCATGTGTTTATATCCACCCTACCCCTAGGAGGCCTTGACCTGATTACAGAGGTCAGGCTTAAATCCTGAAGGTATGGAAGTTGCTGCTGTTCATGTGTTTATATCCACCCTACCCCCAGGAGGCCTTGATCTGATTATAGAGGTCAGTTATACATCCTGTTGGTATGGTAGTTGCTGCTGTTTCTGTGTTCCAATCCACCCTACCTCCAGGAGGCCTTGATCTGATTACAGAGGTCAGTTATACATCCTGTTGGTACGGTACTTGCTGCTGTTCCTGTGTTTACATCCACCCTACCCCCAGGAGTCCAATACCTGACTATAGAGGTCAGTTATACATCCTGTTGGTATGGTAGGTGCTACAGTTCATGTGTTTACATCCATCCTACCCTCAGTACAGCCAGACTTGATTGCTCTGGTCTGTTTGACACCCTGGTGTCAGGGTACTTGCATCTGTTGTTGTTGCATTGCTGACCCCAAACACCAGGAGACCCACACCTGATCACAGAGGTCTGTTAAAGCTGCTGGTGTCAGTGTACCTGCAGCTGTTGGGGTGTCACTGCTCTGCCCAACCCCCAGGAGGGCCTAGACCAGATGACATAGGTCTATAGCTCAGCTAGGTGTCTCTGTGCATGCTCCGGCTGCATTCGGTCACACCTTCCATATTCACAGGAGACCTAAGTCCTGACCACAGAGGTAGAGTTGTAGGTCTGATGTCATGGTAGTGGCCCCTGCTGATGTGCCTGGCCCGCCCAAACACCATGGGAGGTCAGAACACATCGCACATGTTCCTTAGAGAGCTCATGGTGCCACAGTGGGTGTGTCGGCTGATAGGTGTGGGTGAGCCAAATACACAGGTGTCTGCTGCAGCATACAGGGAGTTTGGAAATCCCACTTTTGGAGACCAACGTGACCACAACACACATTTCATGGTGCACCCATGTCATGCAAGGAAGGTGTGGGAACAGGGTAAGGGGGCCGGGGGGTAGCACACAGTACACATAGCTGGCACCCCACACATGGGCAGACCCACAGTCACACATGCATGTGGCGCTGCCAACAGGTCGTAGAGGACCCACTGGCCAGAGAAGCAGCAACACTCAGCTGCCTGCAGTGAAGTGTGATATGCGATGGCCACCCACCAGAGATATCCCCCTCTGATGTTCCCACCCATTGCATTCTCCCCCAGGTGAAGGATCTTCGGAAGAAGGGAAGGGAGTTGCGGCTGCACTGCCTGGATGTCCTGGAATGCCTACAAAGTAAGGCACAACAGGAACATGATGGTGAGTGTTGCGGCCACTGCAGGGATGCACAGCATGTCACAGTGGGCCAACAGCCTGTGGTAGCCACAGAATGTTTATGTGGTATGGAAATAGCATGATGGTGTCCTAATGACTGTCTTCCCCAACAGAGGCCATTGCTGCTGGGGAACGAGCATCCACATCCGGGACACACACAACAGGGCCTGCAGCTCCAGCCCAGCCAATGGTGGAGGAGGAGGAGGAGGGGCAGAGCCAGAGGATGACTCTGCGGAAATGGAGTGGGCGGAGGGTGGTGTGGGGCGGGAGGGACAGGAAGGTGAGGGTTGCTCCGGTGCAGTGGTGGGTGGGTGGGAGGATGATGTGCAGGAGGAGGTGGAGGAGGATGAGAGTGTGGAGGGGGGAGGGGGAGGTTGGGGGGGAGGTGTCAGGGGGGTGGAGGGGGGAGAGGGTGGCCCTGTGGGTGCGGTGACACCACCACGTGCCACAGGCAGGGACCACGCACATGCCACCACACAGACTCCGGGCACCTGGGGCGGATGTGGTGGCAGGGGTGTCCGGGACCTCTCTGTGGCAGTGCTTGGTGTGCTGCAACAGAACCGCACCATACGGTGGCTTGCAGGTGCTATTCAGTGGCTGACTGCCGAGATGCACATGCAGCATGCAGCTGGTATGGGGTGTACATCTCGGCAGCCATCCCCTGATGGGTGGCCCCGGAGTGTCTGAGGGGCAGAGTGGCGGCCACACACGACAGCCTTGGTGGGTCTTCTATATTAGAAACAATCATTCATCTCTGTGCACTTCAGTTCCACTTACACCTCTCAGCTGGCTGCATCAGTGCTCAGCCAACCACCCCTCATCCACTGCCACTTATTACATTGCAATGGGAGCTTTTCTGATGACACTCCAGAACATTGACGTTGTGTAACCATTTTATTTTCAGAGTTACACATTCAATGGGCTAATTTGCATGACAGAGGAATGGTCTGGGACATTACCAGCAAGGTGGCAGTGCAGCTTGGGACAAATGAGGTGTGTAGAGCTGGAACTGGATTACTTAAAATAGTCCTCTGTGCCCCTATGGATCATCTCCACAGCAAACATAGCAGGAATGTGAGAAAAGAGGATGCTTGGAAGATGCATGCAGACTGTAAGGTGTGGACTCCTGGCAGGATGTTAGGGAAGGATGGGGGGATGAATGGAGGGGTGGTGGAAAGAGACTGAGGGGCACATGTTACAAAAGTTGAGGTGGCATAGCTGCAGGCAGAAGGGATATCACTGCAGAGAGGGGAAGCAGTCGCAGAGTGACAGCAAGGTGAGGATGTCAGTGAGGCAGCTCAGGAGTAGCAATGTGGGATATGTGGCTATATCTGTGCAAGGCTCAGAGAGGGTGCTGTGTCCTGTTCCCATCAGGAAAACCTCATATATATCAGGAGAAGTAGAATTGCTTGCCTTATCCACCTGTCTTGGTAATTGAGAAAATAGCATAGCAGCCCATATAGAGGTGATATGACACCCAGACCTTCACAGGGTGAGGTGTGCATGATTCAACCCTTTAAGCCACAGTGTTGTTCTGGGGATGAGAGACTACAACCTATCCTACATCTCTCATGCACAGCCTGACTATGGTGACAAGACTGTACAAATGATACCCCACACTTCAATGACGTGATGTCCCCAAATTCCCCAAACAGTACAGTATAGAGCAGTGGTTGTGAAACCCAGGCCTGGAATGCGGTAATGCAGCCTGGTTTTCTGGATGCCCCTCATGAATATCTATGTGATATATTTGCAGAGCATGGGAGATAATAGATTAATATATATCTCATGAATATTCACTATGGACACATGATTATGATTATAGTTTTTTTCTATTTCATTTAAGACACAGATGAATCTATTGATAATCTATTTCATTATGGTCTTTTGACATCGGGTTTCATTCATTTATAATCATATTTAGTTTTATCTTCCCCTTTTTTTTAATTACACTTTTTTAAATTACTCTTATTTATTTATTTGGATAATTTCAGGTGTTTGTTTACAAAAGCACATATATGAGTCATTTTGTTTTGCAAAGGGTTATACTCCTAACTGATTCACTCCTGCTCTCTCCCTCCCCCTCCTCAGTTTTAGTTGTGTTTTATGTGTTAAAGATGATTTTTAATGTACAGTTATGCAATGATTCATTTATGATTAATTATTTATTTATTCATGATTAGTATGGTATACATTTTTATGTTTACATGCACTTTGTTTTTATAATGTTGTTGCAATGTTTTTATTATATGTGTTTCCTTTATATATGATTTCCACATATAGATATATGATTTTGCTATTCATGTTTTATTAGAGTATTAGTATTTTGATTAGGGCAGTTCCCCCCCCCCCCCCCTTTTTTTTTTTTTTGGCTGTTCCTGGTGATTTTAGAGAGGTTTTTACTTCTCATTTTTTATTTTTTTTATTTACTTCAATTTGTGATTTTAGTTTATACGTTTTACTTAGGATATTAATATTGGGTTTTTTGGTATTTTAATATTTATGTATTTATTTGTAGTTGAGCCAAACACCCCTGAGGAAGTTCACACGAAACACGGCCAGTGTCGGGTATTGGCAACACTCACCCCCTTAGAACAATAAAGGCTGCTTTTGCCCTTTCTGCCACGTCTCTAGACTGGTTTTTGTGTCGGTTGCATCCGTGGCAGTTTGCTGTTTTCTTGGTGAACCTATTCACTATGGACATCCTGAAAGCCTGACTGGATTGTTGCATGCCAGGACTGGAGTTGGTAACCCCTGGTGTAGACAGTACTAGGAATGAGGGCATAACAGCTCATAACCATAACACCTGTCCCCCACTGCACCTGTGCACAGATATGTTTTCATGCTGGCTATTTTCAAGGCTACATGTTAACACATGGATTCAATAGCTTCACACTGTGTACACCTCAGAACCATAGGGATGAATAAGAGGCATGGCTCATGCAGGGACATCGTTGTCTGGGAGGGCAATGACAGGGGTGTATAAGGAGTATATTTTGGGTGTTAGAATAGCTACAGCAGTTTGGATAGGAACCACGGTTCAAAATGAACATGCAGTGAGATATGGGAGGGAGGTGGGGGAGGAGAAATTAGCAGATCTACATTTGGAACCATGAGGCCATATGTTTCTGTGGGGTGTAAATCAGGGTGACAGGCTAAGGGACAGCAGATTTGGCATCCAGCTGGGGACACATTTCATAGATGGACAGTAGGTAGCAGTTACAGGGTTGCACTTTTAGCTATATCCATGTCTGAGATGGATAGCCTGCCATGGCCTTATGTTCAGCTCTTGATGGTGCAGTATGGGATGTGCAGCCCTGATTCAAGTTGGGAAAGTCATGGGCAGCACATTGCATAGCACACAGCTAAGACATGTGTTTTTCAGTAGTGGAATCAATGAGGACATAAGAACATAAGATATGTCATACTGGGTAAGACCAAGGTCCATCAAGCACAGTATCCTATTTCCAACAGTGGCCAATCTAGGTCATAAGTACCTAGCAGTTTCCCCAAAAGACACAGATTCCACAATGCTTGTATCGGGTCAAGCAGTGATATCCTGGGTCCATTTTAATAATGGTTTATGGCCTTTTCTCCAGGAACTTGTCCAAACCATTTTTAAACCCAGCTGCACTAACAGCTTTTACTACATCTTCTGGTAACAAATTCCAGATAACAAGCAACAGTGCTTTTTCCTATATTGCTCCTGTTCAATGGAATAATCTCCCAGTGCATTTAAGGGAGATCAAGGACCTCCAAACATTCTGAAAGGAACTAAAAACATACTTGTTCGTTCAGCATTTTTATAATCTTGAACACTCCTCCGATCAAGCCCCACAACCACAATCTGAACATCCTACCTTGTATCACACCTTACACTCCCAGTCTTAACTTCACTTTCTGCATAAAGTTTCTGTTTTACCTCATACCAATGTAGATGCCTCTATATAACTTTGAGATCCAGCGTTATGTGTTATAAGTTTGTAAATAGTTACTGTGTTCTACTATGTAAATAGTTACTATGTTCTACTATGATCTACTGTTTTTTGTAAATAGTTGTAATGTTCAAGATGTTCAATGTAATGGTTCTATTAACTCTCTGTCCACCTCTTCCTCTTGTGAGGGAGGTCTGTATATCACACCAATGTAAATAGATTTCTCTTTCCCTCTTTCTAGTTTAACCCACATTGGTGTGATTACAGTATGGTTAAATAGGGGATGCTCATTTAATCTTTCAAGCATCATGAAAATAAGAGGACACTTCATAAAATTAACAACCAGCAGACTGAGAAAAAATAATAAAAAGTAGTTTTTCATGCAGTAGCTAATTATGCTCTGGAATCTTCTGCCAAAAGTCAAAACAGCTAACATAAAATGATTCAAAAGAGGTTCAAACTAGTTCCTGGAGGAAAACTCCATACATATTGAACATGTAGACGTGGCAAAGCCATTGCTCATCACTAGAAATCAGTTATGAGAACTCTATCTACTATTTGGGATCTGCTGTGTATTAGTGTCCCATACTAACCACTACTGGAAATTGGATGCTAGCTTGAAAGACCTTGCTCTGACTCAGCATGGCTTATATTAGCTTTTATGATTCCAGTTTTCCAGGCTTATGTATTGTAGCTACAACCAGACCTGTTTCCTCTATATCCACAATGGGGTGGAGGGACCTGAGTCATCTCATACACTTTCCTCTGACGAAGAATGGGAATGGACCATGCCCTCCGCTTCGCTTAGGGACAGTGAATTATTTTTTGCTGTCCTTAGTGGGGAAGAAGTGGGATGGATTGGTCTTACATGCCCCATATTCCTCCAGTGAGGGAGAGAATCACCATTTTTTTTTCTTTTCTGTGGGATATCTATTCAGTTCATGCATCCTCTATGATCCAGCAGCCTGGGAGAGAAGTATCAACTTCACCACTTGCTTTCTTCAGCTTGTTACAACAGAAGTCACTCTTATCTGGAATAGGCAAGCAGAATCAATCTGCAACATCTTTACTTTCAGTGCATTATGTGGAGTGAACTTTTGAGGGCTGACCCTAGCATTGGTGCTGGTGCCCTTCAACAATTTTTCTCCCTGATCAACTGCCCTGCTTTTTTCACTTTAGTGACAGCCCTACATACTGAGCAAGTTCAAGAAGTAACCACACAGGGAAGTGAAGAATCTTGGTTTCTAGGTTATAGGTTCTATAACATGAGGAATAGCCAATGACAAGCTAACTGTAAAGAAGTTAGTGTCAAATCAAAAGCCAGTCTGGTACAAGACTCTAGAAATTGCAAATATTTCAGTGAAATTCAATTTAGATTCTAGAAAGGACATCTTTATCATAAGTAAAACTGATAATAAGTTACAATGTAGGAAACGTCCTTTGAATTTCATTAACATGACACTGATGAGCCCCGTAAATTTGTTATCTACAAGAGAAAGTTTCATAGCACATACTCACCTCAACACCATTATGGACAACAGAAATATTAACTAGTGGTGGAGGCTTCAGCAGGCAAAACTCTACTGAGCTAACAAACTGGGGTGGCAATGGGACTGATTCACTTATTGAAAGTGTCTTTGCTGAGATGGGACTCATAATGTGGTATCCAGTTAAGAAACAGAACCATACAGTATGGAAACTCCCATTATATCCTAATACTACCACTACTAGCAAAAATCAAGGAAGAGGTGAATTGCATCAAAAGGGCTATCATTACTGAACAAATCCAATGAATGTATAAGTGAATCTGATGAAACAATAAAAATGTCAAAAGTGAGAGATCCATTTTACTTATAATAAAGGAGATAAATCCTAGCTGCCCAGAGGAGTTGTATTCTTCTTAGTTGACACAGCAGATCTAATTAGATGGGAGATCAAATTATATGGAAGAAGTGCCAAGCTTATTGTGTTCTTTATGCCATCAAGATATTTCTGTTTCCAAAGACACATTTGGCATGACTTCAGTTTCTGTTATATTCCAGGACAATCTGAACAATTTTCTTAATAGTTAGGATGGCATAGTGACGTACATGAATGACATGTTAATCAATAAACTTTAAGTGATTGCAGCATTAGGACTGCAATTTAAAAAAGTAATAATGCCAGTTTGAGCAGTCTTAGTTGGAATTCCTAGAACAACTGCATAGAATGGCAGTTACAACCCAAAGTAAAAGCATAGAGCGGGGGTATCATTCATGAATCAGCACTTATGACCCTAAATGCCTTATTGGATAGACTATATGGGTCATGTTGTTTTTATCTGCCATTATTTACTATGTAACTATATTACAGTGTTACTATGTAATTCATTAGGAAACAAGGAATGGATACCCAATCCAGAGATTGTTAGAGAAAGACATCATGCTTGGCAAGGTAGAAGGTCATTGAAAAAGAGGAAGGCCGGCAATGAGATGGATTGATACAATAACAGCAGTGCCATTCTATCAACCATGAGCCATCTGACTGAAGACCGAACAAAGTTTAGGACAACTATCCAGAGGGTCGCCATGAGTCGACGACACTTAACAACAACAACCTAATCCAAAAAGAGTGGAAGAAATTGCAAACATAGAAACTCCAAAAGAGTGCAAATATTTTCTTGAGATGGGGAACTACTATGAGCAATATTAGCCACAAGTTTCTTCAATTACTAAGCCTTTGAATATGCTCCTGAAATGTGGGAATCAATGAGTATGGGACCATTTCCAGAAAACTCTTTTGAAGCTCGGATGTAGATGACTTCTGAAACACCTCTATTGTCCTTCAACTCTTCCCTGCCAATGCACTGATGTATGCAGCTATGGCATAGGAGGAGTCCTGCTGCAAGAACAAAAACACATCGTGGACATTGTTAAAGCAGCTGGCTGTCACCGCTTTAATTCAAACCTGGTTATTCAGTGTTGGGTCATATCCGGCGATCAGCACTGAATATCCAGTTTGCCTGGATTACACTTTGGTAATCGGGTTAGTAGCAATATTCAGTCACTAGCCGAATTGCAAACCTTACTTAAGTCAGGACAGTTTTTAACCTGTTCTAACTTTTGCCATTTTAGCTAGCCGGTTAGACGCTGAATATCACTGCTGACTGGCTAGCTCATGGTGCCGCCCTGCAAAACACCCTATCACTAATTGTTTAGTGAGGGGGCGTTTAAGTGGGTTTGGAGAAGATATTCAGTGGCACTAACCACATTAGTACCACTGACTATCCCAGTGAGCTGGATTTATGCAGTCTACAGGTCTGCAAATCACAGAAATCCCTTTGAACATGCCCTCCATAATTTTCATTCCATTTCTTTCAAGATTTAACTTGTTCTTTCAAAAATGACCAGAGCTGGGTACATAAAATTACTCATAAAAACATAAAAAACAACCACCACGAACATCATGACAGCAATAACAGTACCAATAACAGTAACAGTCCTACCTGAGCTGGCCCCTCTTTTATTGCTCAGCCATCTTCAAGACAGTTCATTCTGTTCTTACACTCTTGTACATGCAGAGAAACAGAAAAATAATTCTTGGCACTAAGTATATGAGTTCATGAATGATTCTGTCAGTATCTTTCTTGCTTGGAATCATATAGACTTATGACCAACCATAAAACAATTAGTTAGATTCTTAAATAACAAAGACCTGGAATAAACACATTTATAATATCAGCTAATACTCAATCTGAATGACAAAGTTTAATCCAATGGCAGAATATATGCCTGGGAAGGATATATTAATAGCAGGTGTATTTTCCTGACACTGGAGAATTCTCTGAGCCACGATAACTGGAATTAGGAAATTTCTGTCTGCATCCAGTAATTGGAAGTCACAAACCTGTAAGGGAACTGCTAATAGCAGCTTTATGGCAGTAACACAGAGAGGTCAAGAACTTCAAGCTGTTCAAAAGTAGAGAGAAAAAGTCTAAAATTGAAATTCACTAGATTGAGCAAGGTTTCTCAACCCAGTCCTTGGGACACACCTAGCCAGTCAGGTTTTCAGAATAACCACACTGAAAATGCATGAGAAATGGACATGTACTACCTTGATTGTATGCAAATCTCCCTCATGTATATTCATTGTGGTTATCCTGAAAATCTGACTTGTTAGGTGTGCCCCGAGGACTGGGTTGAGAACCTCTGGGATAGAGCAAAGTAGTATCATTCAGCTCTGGTACTGTATCGATAGGCAATTAATTTTTTTATTTAATTTTTAATTTAACAAGGTTTTATATACCGCCTCTTCCCATGATCAGAGGTGGTTTACATCGAACAGAAGTACAACTTTTACAATAAACATTGGAACTATATACATTTAACATATAACATGGTTGAACTATATACAGAAAACTATGTACAATATCATTGTAAAGGTAGTCTTAAGTGAAATAGTATATTTCATCTGTTGGAATCACTGGTGGGCTTCTGTGTACTCATTAGGTTTCATGGGAGATTGTGGGGTTCCCTGAATGACCAAAGTGTTCTGTAAACAGGTAGGTCTTTAGGTCCCTACGGCAATGAGTTGGTAGCAAATCCTCACCTTGATACCTCAGTCAGTCAGACAGGTTTTGACATGTGGTGCTGAAAAAGAAAACTCCCTAGGATAGTTTGTTGTTTAGCACAATTTATACTCAAATTCCTCCCTAATAAGAGAGAAAGAGAACCCTATTGAATAGCTCAGACAAAAAGTATACATTGTGATGATTTATTCAATAAAATGATTAAATACAGACCCTTGTGTGATAAGGTTTGTGAACCCTACATTTAGTAACTCCTTGAGCAGCAATAACTTCAATTAAATGTTTCCTGCACATTACCTTTAAGGATTTGTTGTCCATTCTTACCGTATATACTCGAGTATAAGCCGACCCGAATATAAGCCGAGGTACCTAATTTTACCACAAAAAACTGGACAAAACTATTGACTCGAGTATAAGCCGAGGGTGGGAAATGAGGCACCTACTAGTCAATGTAAAAATAAAGATAGAGACCAATAAAATTACATGAATATTTATTTAAACAAAAAACAGTAAAATAGCTCTGTAAGTGGAAAATGGGGTCAACAAAAACAATATGGTATCAAAAATACCGTATCTTTAAAAGTACATCAACCTTAGCTTAATCAGCAACCAAGCTAACACACAAGAGCTAAAATCCTTCAAAACTGGAGTTCTCCTCCTCAGCACATTACCAGTCCTAAACCCCCCCAGCCCACAGCACATTACCAGTTCTAACCCCCCCCAGCCCACAACACATTACCAGTTCTAACCCCCCCAGCCCACTACCAGTTCTAACCCCCCCAGCCCACAGCACATTACCAGTTCTAACCCCCCCCAGCCCACAGCACATTACCAGTCCTAACCCCCCCCTCAGCCGCGGCAAAATCGCATGTCCCGCAGGGCCCCCCCTGCCCGGCAGAGCCAGCCCTCCCTCCCTCCCTCCCTCCATCCCTCCATCCCTCCATATCAGCTCCCTCCCTCCATGTCAGCCCGCCTCCCCAATCCATCCATATCAGCCCCCTCCATCCCTCCATGTCAGCCACCCTCCCACCCTCCCTCCATCCATATCAGCCCCCCTCCCTCCATCCATATCAGCCCCCCTCCCTCCATGTCAGCCCCCCTCCCTCCATCCATATCAGCCCCCCTCCCTCCATCCATATCAGCTCCCTCCCTCCCTCCATGTCAGCCCCTTCCCTCCCTCCATGTCAGCCCCTCCCTCCCTCCCTCCCTCCCTCCCTGTCAGCCCCCTCCCTCCCTCCATATCAGCCCCCTCACTCCCTCCATGTCAGCCCCCCTCCCTCCATCCATGTCAGCCCCCCTCCCTCCATCCATATCAGCTCCCTCCCTCCATGTCAGCCCCCTCTCTGTCAGCCCCCCTCCCTCCATCCATCCATATCAGCTCCCTCCCTCCATGTCAGCTCCCTCCCTTCTTCTGCAGCCGTGGCTCTCTGCCTCTTAGGGAACCGCGGCTGTGCTTTTAAAATCATCTCGGAGCCCTTCCTGTCTTGACGGGCTCCGTGCAGCATTGTCCCGCCTCCAAAACTTCCTTTAGAGGCGGGACAATGCTGCACGGAGCCCGTCAAGACAGGAAGGGCTCCGAGATGATTTTACAAGCACAGCCGCGGTTCCCTAAGATACAAAAACCTCCAACAATGTGATGACACCCCCTAGGGGTAACTATGTAACAAAAAGTCAAAACATGTAAAGCCTGAAAAAAAATTAGTTAAATAACAAATGATTTTTCTGTCGGCGTCCGCTGACCTGAGATGGGGAGAGGAAAAACCTCCCCACTCATTGTCAGCAGAGACCTTTTTGTGACTTTATTTAATACCTAAAATTACCAAAAATGCATAGAGTGAAAAACATCACTTAACTGAGCGCTGGCAGAAGGGGCAGCAAGAGATGAATCAGCGACATGCATGTTTCGAGCCCCGAAGGGACCCTGTATCAAGCTGTTCCCAAAGATACAGGGTTTCAGGGCGAGCGTATCTTTGGGAACAGCTTGATACAGGGTCCCTTCGGGGATCGAAACATGCATGTCTTCCTCGTTGTCATCCTCGGACTCATCGCACACCTCTGTTCTGGTGGCGGTGGAGGGCGGTGTTGTGGGCGGGACCTCCGTCATACGCTGCGCCGAGCTTTGGGAGTCGGTTCCGCGGAAGTTGCGCCGGCGGATCAAGCGTCGTAGATATATTGACATCTTCCGTCTGCTTGACGGCCGGAAGCGCTCCGGCGAGAGCCAAAAAAAGCGCAAGGAAGACGAGAAAGCGGGTCGGGTGCGCAAGGTCTCCCGCAACACCCTCAACTGGACCCGCGCATTTCTGCGTCTGGAGAGTGTCTGGGGGCATTACTTCCCGGACCAGTACGGGGCTTTGCTGGCCTACGCCGATAACATCCTGGCGGCGTCCCAGGCCCACGACGGGTGGGCCTGGCTGAATTACGACGAGGAGTTCCGGGACCAGATGGAGGAGAACAGTCTCTTACATTGGGGGACAAAGGACATCAACCTGTGGTTGACCCAGATGTCTGCGAGGGGTCGGGGCGGTGGAGCCAGCGCGGCGGGGAGCAAGGCGGGCACATCTCCACTGTCGTCGGGGGGACGGTCCTTTCGTGCCTCCGAAGGTGGGGGTCGCCGGGGGGGAGGTCTGCTGGCGCTTCAATAAGGCATCCTGCCCCTTCCTGGACTGCAAATTTAAGCATGCTTGCTCTTTGTGCGGGGGCGCGCATGCGGCCACGAAGTGCAGCAGAAAGGGGGTCGCGGGGTCCCCTGCGGGGGGGAAGTGAGGCAGCGGCGGTCCTGGCTCGTACCCCGGGAGCGGGTCGCGGTAATGCGCCCATGGTTGCTCGAGTACGGGCGTTCCCACTGGGGTAGGACGGCCGGGTTGATTCTCGGGGGGTTCACATGGGGCTTTCGCATTCCCGTACGAGGGACATCCACGCGGGGTGGGGCTCGCAACGCCACCTCGGCTCGGCGCCATGGGGATTTCGTACGGCTCAAAATCTCTGAGGAGTGCGCTCTTGGCCGCGTGGCGGGTCCCTTCTTGGAGCCCCCCTTTTTTCCCCGTTCACGGTCTCGCCGTTGGGTGTGGTTCCCAAGACGGAGCCGGGCAAGTTTCGGTTGATACACAACCTATCTTGCCCTCCGGGCGGGTCGGTCAACGACCGCATACCCTGCGAGCTCTGCATGGTGCATTACTCTTCTTTTGATGCCGCCGTCTCCCTGGTCTGGCAGTGCGGGCCTGGGGCCCTCCTGGCCGAGGTGGACATCGAATCGGCATTCCGCCTGTTGCCGGTTCATCCCTCGGCTTTCCCGTTGCTTGGCTTCCGCTTCGAGGCACGTTACTATTTTGATATGTGCATGCCCATGGGCTGTGCAATCTCTTGTGCGTAATTTTGAGGCCTTCAGTACCTTCTTGCACTGGGTTGTGGAGCAGCAGTCGGGAGTCTCCAGCATTGTGCACTATCTGGACGATTTTCTGTTTGTCGGGCCCGAGCGGGCCCCGACTTGTCCCACTCTGTTGAGCACCTTCCTGCGGGTGGCTGCCGCCTTCGGCGTTCTGGTAGCGGCCGATAAAACGGTTGGGCCGGTTACTTGGGGTCTGGCCGGACCGGTTGCGGGATCGGCGGGTCGTCTTCCGGTGTGATAACGCTGCGGTTGTTGAGGTCCTGAATCGTCATGCTCCTCGGTGCCCCAGGGTGGCTTCCTTGATGAGGGTGTTTGTGCGGGCCTGCTTGCGCCTGAATGTCACCGCTCGGGCTCGGCATGTGCCGGGCTCCCAGAATTCAATCGCTGACACTTTATCACGTTTTCTGCGGGCACAGTTCTGGCAGCTGGCTCCTGGGGTGGACGAGCTCCCCTCGCGGGTCCCGGCGCATCTTTGGACGATTGGGACCCCGACCTAATGGCCCTGCTGGTGGCATCGGTGGCTCGCAGTACCTGGACGTCTTATCGCCGGGGCTACTCGCAGGTGGGCGCATTTCTGAGCGTGCGGGGTTGGTCTGGGGGGCGGTGCCCGAGGGCGTGGTTGGCTGTTTTGTGCTGTGGGCGAAGAAGGAGGAATGGGCCCAGTTGGCGGTCACCGGGGCGCTTGCGGGCTTCTCCTTCTTTTCTAGTGCGGCTGGTTGGGGGAATCCGGGCGTCTCATTCTTAGTCAGGCGGTTGCTCACGGGGTGGGCCCGCGTGCAGCTGGGGCCGCGGGACTGGCAGCTCCCGGTATCTCATGAGCTCCTGTTGCAGATCTGCAAGTTTTTGCTGCGGGTGGCTGCCTCGGGCTTGAGATAGTGCTGTTTCACGCGCTGTTTACCATGGCTTTTTTCGGCGCCTTCCGTGTGTCCGAGCTGGTTCCTCGGTCGGCGAGGCGAGGGGTTTTTGTGGGGCTGGCGGTGGGGCACGTCTGTGTAGACCACGCGTGTGTCCAGATCTTCCTATCACGGTCCAAGACGGACCAGTCCGGTAAAGGGGGTTGGGTCCAGCTGCGCGCCATCCCTCCCTTGTTGTCCTGTCCTGTTTGTGCTCTGTGTACGTACGTGCGGCAGCGACCGGTGGCGTGCGGCCAGTTTTTCATTCATGCGGACGGCAAGCCGGTGACGCAGTTTCAGTTCACGGCTGTGCTACGCCTGGCCCTGCGTGCTTTGGGTCGTCCCGAGCGGAGTTACGCTTCGCACTCATTTCGGATTGGGGCAGCGACTAGCGCGGCGGCTGCGGGGCTAGACCCGCGGGTAATTCAGCACATCGGCCATTGGCGATCAGGTGCCTACGCTGGGTATGTTCGCCCGTCGGCTGCTGGCGGTGTGGAGTAGAGTGGTGCGGTGCTGCGGAGGTAGGCTGCCTACGGTTGGGGGGGGGGGCTGTGGGTACTAATCCTTTGCTTCCTATTGCAGAGTTGCTTGCTGGTGGCAGTCCGCTCTTTCTGCTTTCAGATGGTGTGGCTGCCGGCGACTGGTGGATTATCGGGCATTCATTTGTCTACTGGGTGGAGCATCGCGCGGCGGTTCGGCCGTTGGGCGCTCACCTGGGCCTTGCTGGGGCTGGAGTGCGGCTGTGCTGGATGGGCTGCCGCGGCATGCATTGGGATCAGCTTCTTGACTATGTTCGAGTGGAACTTGGACGGCGTCAGCGGCCAGTCGGGCTGCTGTTACACCTGGGTGGCAATGACATTGCCGGTTGGGCTTGCCGGCAACTCATCGGGACTGTTCAGAGCGACATTGCCCTGTTGCGAGGGGTTCTCCCCGGGGTGGCCATTATCTGGTCTGACATTATACCCCGCCCTGCTTGCTGGGCCCAGGGGCATTGGTCGAGGGGTTTGTGTAAGATCAACCGCCAGATTGGGCGCTGGGTGCAGCAGACGGGCGGGCTCCAGGTTCGGCACCCTTGGGCGGACGTTACTTGTGCCGGTTTGTACCGGCTTGATGGGGTTCACCTTGCCCCAGTGGGGCAGGACCTCCTCTTGAACGATTGACAGGAGGCGCTAGAGTCATGGTGCTGGTCGCAGCTTTCGGTGGTGGGGGCGGCGCTAGGATAGCACGCTACCTAGTGCCGATGGCGGGGTGGCGAGCTGGTGCTCATTGACCCGGCGGCTCATTTCAGCTGGAGGCCGCTTTCCATGTGAGCGGCACGGCTATTCAGGTTGGGGGAGACGGCCCGGCTGGGGTCTCTACCCGGAAATGGCAACCCCTTCAGCCGGCCTTTGCTAACATGGCGAGGCGGGCGGGAAGGGGTAACGGGGGGGGCGGGTTGGATGGTGCTCCACTTTGCTTCAAACGGCTGGTGCGGGGCATCATCTGGATGACGGGTGGGGGGGGCATTCTTCTGTTATGCTTTGGATTGCTGAGTTGGCCCATGTTGGGCCGGTGTTCTTACCGTTAATAAAAGCTGCGACCAGCATTTGCACCAACACCCGATGTCTGTGTGCTTTGTCAATGGTTGGTGGGGTGGGGGATGAGGCGGGGGTGAAAAGGGGGGGGTGGCCCATGCCGAGTAGGGCATCCGGATACCTCGGTTAGTACTGGCTTAGCCGCCGGGCCCCGGTCCCGCGGCTGCCTGATAACCGGGTTCCCGGGGCCCGGCCCCAAGGCAGGCCGCTTCTCGGGGAGAGGGGGCGGGTGCAGTTGGGCATGCACCCTGGGGCTCCCCGCGCTTCCACGGGAGCCCAGTGATTGGCCGCTTAGGCGGTCGCTGGGGGCGGGGCAACGCGAGCAAGGAGGGATCGCCGGCCGGCGATCTCCCTCTTCCTCCTTGCTCGCGGCTGGAAAAGGTTTCCCTCCCTCCCTCCCTTGTTTTCGGCCGGGGAAGGGGGAGGTAGGATTTCGTCGCAGCTGGTGGGGGGGGGGCGGGCACTAGGGTGGCGTATCGTGGGCCGTGCGAGCGGGGTGGCGAGCTGGTGCTCGTTGACCCGGCGGCTCATTTCAGCTGGAGGCCGCTTTCCATGTGAGCGGCACGGCTATTCAGGTTGGGGGAGACGGCCCGGCTGGGGTCTCTACCCGGAAATGGCAACCCCTTCAGCCGGCCTTTGCTAACATGGCGAGACGGGCGGGAAGGGGTAACGGGGGGTCTGGTTGGATGGTGCTCCACTTTGCTTCAAACGGCTGGTGGGGGGCATCATCCGGATGACGGGTGGGGGGGGGGGCATTCTTCTGTTATGCTTTGGATTGCTGAGTTTGCCCATGTTGGGCCAGTTTTCTTACCGTTAATAAAAGCTGCGACCAGCATTTGCACCAACACCCGATGTCTGTGTGCTTTGTCAATGGTTGGTGTGGTGGGGGGGGATGAGGCGGGGGTGAAAAGGTGGGGGGGGGGCCCATGCCGAGTAGGGCATCCGGATACCTCGGTTATTAACATTTAACTTTGCACATGGTTGGTTGTGTAAAACAAGGTGACGCTTAGGTGTAATGGAACAGAGTGGGTACTGCATTGGTTTGAAGTCTCATTTGATTAAATGGACTTGGAGGGATACAGTTCATTTTTGTTAGAATGAGGGTGAGTCTGAAAGGTAATCTATTACGGAGATGTTACTGTTACAATCAGCACTATGGTTTATCATCAAAATGTTATTTGAAGAGTAGAGCTTTTAGTTCCTTCCTGAAGTAGGTGATGTCATCTATGTTCCTAAGTTTTGTGGGGAGGTTGTTCCAGAGGTTGGTTGCATATAATAAGATTCGTGAGCAGGTTGACTGGTTACATTTTAGCATTTTCATAGGCACGCTTAAGGTGTTTTTAGCGCATGATCTCCTAGTTCTATTTTCCGAGACTTTTACTAATATGTTCTGTAGGAGGTCGGCAGGCATGTCATGCAGGATTTTGAAGGTGGTTATTATTATTTTGTATTTGATGTGGCAGAGGAAGGGGAGC
The DNA here is from genome assembly GCA_033557465.1 of Ichthyophis bannanicus. Lineage (NCBI taxonomy): Eukaryota > Metazoa > Chordata > Amphibia > Gymnophiona > Ichthyophiidae > Ichthyophis > Ichthyophis bannanicus. The sequence continues at coordinate 448,233,162 of CM066035.1, read as the reverse complement.
CAATGTAACCTTTTTAGGAAGGGTGTTATATGATCTGTGATGGAAGTACCTTCTAGGACCCTAAATGTAGTGTACTGGGCCATTTGTAATGCATGTAAGACATATTTGGGTATGCCATGGTAAATGATATTGTGAAGCAGGTAAATGAACGCAAATCACCTCATTATTATACAAATTGAATAAAACAATTTGGGGTGAACTTTTCAAGCTGCATTATTGCTGGAAAAATAACAAGAACATTGCACCACTAACACATGGGGCCCCTCTTACTGACACTTTAGCTCGAGCTATCTGTCTCACAGCCCATAGGAATAAAATGAGGCATGCGGCAGATAGCTTGAGCTAAATGTTCATTAAAGGAGCCCATGGTGTAAGAAAAGTCACTCATGAATCCCCTTCTCCCCATTCAAGCCCTCTATCCCTCAAGACCCCTAGGGAGCTATGGGGGGTTTCCCTGGTATCTAGCAGCTAGTGCAGGAGTGGTCCCCAGTGGGTCCTTCCCTATTAGACTCCAAGTGCAAAATAGTGCCAGTTGACCCTTAACAGTAGTTTTGCAGTACTGCCACTAGGAGGCAAGCTGCCAGATAAGGATGCACAGCACATATCTGCCAGCTTAACTACAAATCAGTAATGCTACCAATAGGGAACATCTTAGTAGTATCAGTAATATTACCAATAGGGAACAACTTATTTATTTATTTAACAGGTTATTTTATAGCACTTTATCCTTCTGTCAAAGCAGTTTACAGCATAACATGCTAAACAGTTTACATTATAACTTATTATAAGTGATTACAACAAACTGGAAGCTAAATTAACATTAGTAACTTAGTTAAATACTAAGAGAGGGATGTGTAGGTAAACATTGAGAGAGGTCACAGAGTACTGTTATTTGGTGGGTTATGGCTTGTTACTCTAGGCTATATAATAGTTCCAAAGTGTTCTGCATTCATTTTAATGTGAACCCATTATGCATAGCTCACAAGCCGTCTCTTAATTTAATCAAGGGAATATGGCATACCTGAGTGAAAAAACGCCAGCTTAGCTTTCAGTCGCGGTCTCATCCATCAACATAAGAAAGTTAGTGGTTGCAGCTTTTCATCATCGGCATCATCTTCCAAACTGCCAAACAGCTCAATTCTGCCGTTGCCATTGAATGGTCATATTGCTACATAGCGCCATGTTTCAGGCCAACAATAATCATTCGCCCTTCTTCAGGCTAGACTGAAAGCTAAGTTGGCGTTTTCTCACTCAGTTGCAAGTTCATTCTTTGCCACCACTTCCTTTGTTTATTTGAGGGATTGGCAGGTATGCCATGTTCCTTTGATTAAATTAAAAGATGGCTTGTGAGGTGTGCATAATGGGTTCACATTAAAAAGAATAAAAAGGACGCTTTGCTACAGGAGGAAGTCTTCCTCGTGGCAAATAGTCTGACATTAAAATTTAAAGATAATTATTTTGGTTTAATTTTCATATTTTATTTTTTAGGGAATTTTTGAAGGGGTTTCATTTAGAACTCATAGCAAACCCACCATATCATAACAGAACTACCAGGACTCACAAAGCATTAAACCCTAGCTATCAAAAGACAACACTGCAAATATTAAACCAATACATTTCAGAGAATACCAATACATCTCCTACTGGGGAAAGAGAACAAGTGGCACTGTCAAATAGAAATTACATAAACAGAATGCTTCAGCTCAGTTACACATGCGGAACATAGACCATCACCAAACAAAGAACAAGGGATCACAATTTAGAAATAGGAAGACAATAATTAAACTGGGAACCCCAAAAGCCAAACTTGGAATGTATAACAACACCACAGAAATAAAACTATAAATTAATTCCCTCTTGTACTAAACAAAATGCAAACGTTAAAGAAAAAAGATGTTCTTCACTTTGGCAGTTGTTAGAGATGAGCTGGGGCCTCTCCGGCTTCCTCTAAAGCTGCCCTGCCTTCCAGTATTGAATGTGAGATGTTGTTAGTGCGGGGCCCATGAAGCGTGGGACCCTGTATGAACAACATTCTCGCACAATGGATGGGCCGGCCCTGCTACCATGCTATTGCTATACTCCTGTAAGAGACTCCCTGAGTCAGTGCATCATGTTTCCTCAATGGTCTTATTCAAATTTAACTTAAGCACAAAACTCCCATACACTTTGCAGCACCACTTCACAACTTTCTTCTCCACAACAGTGTTGGTCTGTAAAAAAATATCTCTTCACTGAACTTAAAACTAGCAATTGCAGACCCATTTACTTCAAACACTTACTAAAGAATTTCTTCCTGACTTCTCTGAGATTATTTTTGACCCCTTCGAATTCAAGCCTTCTTAATGGCAATGTTCCACACTGTTGGAAATGCACATGAATTAGACCATGCCTAAAAGAGATTAAATTGACTTCTGCCCTCCCAGCCAGTTGTAGACATATTTTGAATTTTCCTTTCATGGTAAAAATAATAGAAAAAGTAGTCCTGAGCCACCTTTTACATTTTTAGAAGCAAAAAATCATCTTCATCCAAAACAAATTGACTTTAGAACTACCACAGTACAGAGACACTTTAGTAGTGATGCATAAGAACATCCTCACCTTCCTAGATGGTAAGGTTTTCATATTTTATGCAGGCAAATGTGGGACACTTATCTGAAGTGTGGTGGGGGAGGAGGAAGAGGAACCTTAGTTCTAGGATTGAGTAACAAAGCGTGGAAGCAGGAAGAGGAGTCATTACCCTGCCCCCCTCCCCCCCCATCCATTCCATGACAGCAACAACATTGTTTTCAAGCAAACAAATCAACAGAGAAGTAAAACAGTGATACAGTTTCCCCATTCTATGCAAAATATAAAGATAATAGGCCCGATACTGAGCTAGGCTAATTTTCGAAGGGCTATGCACCTCATCGGCACATAGCCCTCCTCGCCAAACTCTAACCCGGATATTCAGAAGCCACTGAAGTTAACCGGGCAGAAGCAATATCGCATGCTGCCCAGTTAGCTCCTGTGCCTTAAAGATAGGCGAGGGTTTTCCTTGCCTATCTTTTTGGTGTAGATTGCTAACTGGTCAGTATGCAATATCGCTGCTGCCTGGTTATCACTTGTTGCTGCCTCCGTTCCACCCTGGAATGTCCCCAACACGCCCCGATGCTAACCGAATAGCATCAGAGCATGTAGGGGAGTTAGAAGGAAATATTCAATGGCACTAAGTAAGTAATGTAAGTGTCATTGAATATCCCAATTTAAGTTATTTACACGGTTTACTGGGCTGTAAACTGTGTAAATGCCTTTCCAAAACTGGGCCCAATGTGTGCAAATTCTAAAACCTGGCATATTAAAAACACTAAATCGAGAATATGTTTTTTTACCCCGTCTTTCTCCATTTCTGAAATCAGAGACAGGAGACTGCCAAACAGGCGGGAGTCAGGGACACAGCTCTAAAATTGGGGACAATCCCTGGAAATCGGGGATATCTGGTAATCTTACTAGATGGAGGGAGAAAAGTCCTTCTGCTGCAACTTGGTTTGTCGGCATCATTCAGCCTAGTTGATCCCACACTTTTGCTGTCTAGGTTAAAAGAAATAGGACTGGCAGGCTCTGCCTTAGAAAGTTTCAGCTCTTGCTTCTCTGAGCGGTCCTACGGGGCAGTCATATGTAGATGATGATATTTCTCAAATATTTTCCTTAAATTATAATATGCTACAAGAATCAATTTTTTCACCCACACTCTTCAATATATATATATATAGTTTCAACTTGGGAATTCATTTGTACACTGATGATATCCAGATAGTAATTAGCCATGATTCATGGGACCAAGGTTTTCAAATAACTATTCCTGAGCAGTTAGATATAATTGATCACAAACTGGTTCTCAATGTTAATAAATCTTCCGCAATTTAGTTTACTAAGGGTGACTTTGTAATTTCTCCCCCCACCCCACCAATTACTACTTCCTTTATTCCAGTCAAGGACACTGTCATCACCTTAGGAATTATTCTGAATAAAGAACTGAATTTTAGTCCATATATATCTTCCTTAGTTAGAAAGTCTTTCTACACCTTAAGGTCAATCAAAGTATAACTGGATAGGAAATCTCTGAGAACTTTGATTCATGCCCTTGCTTTAAATAATTTAAATTAGTGCAATGCACTACTCATAGAACTTCAAGATTATTTGATTAAACATTTACAATTAATTCAGAACACCACAGTGAAGCTAATATATGATGCTTATCATAGAAACCACTCTATCCTATCATTAATAAAGGACCATTGGCTTCCGATTTCAAATCGCATAATATGCAAAACTCTGATACTAGCCTACCGATCTTATTATATTGGACTTCCACTTTATCTTTTCTCCCATCTCCTTCCAAATACTCCTCAGAGACAGTAAAGGTCTTCTCAAGCACACTTTCAAGTAGTCCTTTCTTATCGAAAATTAAGATAGGAATGGAACAGGCTTTCTACTTCTGCATATAATAACCTGGTACTCTGGAATTCACTTCCCATAGATATCCATCTAGGTATTTCTTATAAAAAATGTAAAAAATAGTTAAAACTTGGCTCTTTTATCATGCCTACCATGATTGCTGATGCTATATTTCACTCTCTCTTAACTTGTTTGCTCGGGGATTTTCTTGTGAACTTCCCTCTGCTATCGTGACCATGTTATCATTATCACACTGTGTTTATGGAGGGATATTGTTGTCCTGATGATTTCCCTTACCCTGATGTGTTGCTAGTTTAAGAAACTCTAGGCTTCTATTAATCCTTACCTAAAGCTTTCTTATTGTTTTTTAGATTAATTTTTGTACCTGTTTTATATATCTTGTCTATGGGGCTTGTTTACAAAGCCGCGGTAGCGATTCGCGATCGTTATCGGAGCCGCGGCCCCATTGATTTCAATGGGGCTGCGGCTCCGATAACGATCGTGAATCGCTACCACGGCTTTGTAAACAAGCCCCTATATGTTTAACTTATGCTCTATATTTTATACCACCATGATGCAGCTTTTCTGTTGCCCTTGGTGAAATAACAACTTGCCCATCCAAATAAATAATAAAAATAGACATGCAAATAAATAAATGTCTTTTTCTGCTGCAAAAACTGTCTTTGGACAATAAGGCCTCTTATTAAAAAAACATAAATGTATAAAATTAAAGTAAATGATCATGTTGAAACTCCGCACAGTTACTTCTCTTTAAAATATTTTTACTCCTAACCCCATGGATCCTGACAAAGTTCTCGTTCTGCTCTTTGACAGTTTAGATTTCCGGATATCCACAATTAATATACATAAGAACATTAGCATAAAATGGAGATAAGGCACTCCAATATGTCTTGCCTGTACCTTGTTGATATCTGGAAAACAAGGCTGACCCGGCGATCCCCATGGAATGGGTTGAAATACTCTGATTTACAACATTATTCCTGTAATGTAGCATATTTCCAGGTTATTGTTTCAGTCACAGAGTGCTTGTATAATCCAAAGAAATCTTTTAAATTATTAAATATTTCACTGGATTGGTGAAACACTTGTATTGAAACTTGTATTGACTAGTTTCAAAAATATAGCTCAGTGATGGTCACCTCCAGTATTCAAGCACCATCAATAGTTCTAGGTTTCAGGGTACTCACAATGCATATATGTGAGATATATGTACAGGTATGAACTCCATTTTCTCTCATAGATATCTGAAAATATCTCTCATGAATATTCATTGTGAACAGGTCGAAAACCTGACATGTTTCTGAATCTTGAAAAACAAAGTTGGACCCCTACTATAATTTGAAGTGGATAGTCTTATTACTGAGAAATGTATTTATAGCAATGTGCTAAAACACTAATTTACCTAGGGAACATTGTTAATAAATAGGCCACGCTGAGATCAATGGGACCTAGGGGCATGTTTACTAAAAACCGCTAATTAGCGCGCCGCAAAATAGCGCACTAAAAGCAGTACTTAAGGGGCATGTTTACTAAAAACCACTAATTAGCGCGCCGCAAAATAGCGCACTAAAAGCAGTACTTAAGAGCACTTAAACGCCCCGCAAACGTGCGATGAAGCCCCGCACACTTGCGCGTCACAGTAACGGGTGCCGCACAAGTACGTGCCCGCAAATGTCCGATAGAGGCGTGGAAAGGCTAACGGAGGGCGGAGGAAGGCCCCGGAGGGGCGGAGAGAAGGGGTTAATGGGCGGGGAAGGGGAGGGGAGAGGCGCCCCGCACATTATCGGGGCTGAATTTCCCCCAAAAAATAGCGCGAGTGAATCACTCGCGTTAGAATGCATTTAAAGGGAAGAGAAACCATTTACGTCAGCAATGTACAGCAAAACCGGGGAAACCTGAAAAACGTGAGCAGTGTGCTACATGTGCACAGCACAAAAGTGCAATTATAAATAGAAAATGACCACCACAAAAATATGAAAAATAGTAATTCAGTTGGGGAACAGTTATAGTGATGGGCAAAACTAGATAACACACCCAGGAAAGCTCCAAAAAAAAGAAATGATTTATGGAAAGGTGTACGGAGCGGAGACTCGTCCAAAAAACATTTCCCTTTTTCTGGAGCTGTCCTGGGAGTGTTATCTAGGGTTGCCCATTAATATCACTGTTGCCCAGCTTGGGTATATGTTTTCCCCCTTTGTTCCGTGGTCATTCCCGGGTTTTATTTGCACGTTTGTCACCACACAGGGTGAAGGAGCCCACAGTAAATATGCATACAGCAGGGTTTGTGACTCCATCCTGCCAGGTTTACTACCTCCAGGGGCTGCACTGTCTCTGTGGCCATAGTGTGGTGCAGAGGACATAGCCATGACCTCTAGGACTAGAAGGTCAGAGGTTCAAATCCCAGCTGGGGCACTTGCCAGCCCAGTCCATATATTTTACCCACCACTAAACAAAGATAGAGCAGACACCCCTGTATTGCAGGGAACATAAGCATGGGGGAAACACCCATATGTTACCCAACACCGCACACACACCACAACAATGGGCATACCTACAGCCAAGTCCCCCAAATGCAGTCCCGTACTGCCACATTGCAATCAGGTCATCTGCTTTTTCTGAGAGAAGCTCATGCCAGCATGTTGGCGCACGAGTACATGTGGTGCAGGGGGCAGTGGCAGCTAGCCACAGAGGACAGAGGCCAAGCCATGTGCAGGCTGGCACAGTCCACTGCAACACACAGGCCCTGCCGGATCCACAGGCATGGACGTTCCAGGGAATCCAGCCAATCTGTAGCTACAAGGTGGTGCAGTGCACACAGACAGTGCATACAAGAACAGAAGGTCACAGGTTCAAAGCCCAGCTGGGGCTACCGCCAATCCTTCCCACATATTTTTCCCACAGCTACACAGTGATAGTAAAGACAAACCTTTCGTGGCGAGGACATATGCAATGGTACTACGTCTATCTTTTACCCCACTGAGCACAGACACCATGTACAGGGGCAGTACCTAGAGCAGAATCTCCCAAATGCAGTCCTGGTGGGCCACACACCAGTCAGGGTCCATGCTGCCACTCATACAAATGCCTGTGCTGTATATCTATGCACCACCCCCATGGCATGTAGATGTAGCTCATGCATATTCATGAGGAACAGCAGGTAAACCCGATCAGTGTGATGCAAACCTGGACTGGAGTTGGGAATCTCTGCCGTAAAGCAGCAGCCAACAGGGGCAGACACACCCACACCCACACCCACTGGCCCCATTGGCCAATGTCTCCTGGAGAGGCAGAACATTGGACCCTGCGTGCATCTCCCAATACTAGCACCTGCATACCCTAGCAATGGAACCCTACACCTGAGGTATACGGTACACAGCTCTGAGACGCTTGCTAGGAGTACTGGCAGATAGATATCCATACGTTACGCACATACTGCTAGTTGACCCCATCCGAACAATCTGTTTGGTGTTTGCGGTGCGTGCTCCAGCCCTTGCCTCTGACGGTGTTTACCACCCTGGGGAGTGACCCCCAGCAGTACTGCGTAGCATATCCATGCCTTGCCGTGCCCAGCACCGGTTTGGTGGGCAAGGCTAATTACCTCCTCAATAGTAGCACCATGATGGCATAGGTGTGGAATTGTATGTCTGTCTATACAGTGGGTGTTGGCTGCATGCCCCTTCCACAGCCCACACTGCGAACACTGTTGCCAGTATTGGCCTGCCAATGTGCATAATGAGTAGCAAGGGACCATGGGTATATCTCAGACAGAGTGCTGACCAGGATGCAGCTGCACAGGGCATAGGGCACTGGCAGGGGCATGGTAGTGCCCAGCCACCACCTACACAGATAGGGTGACCTCTGTATGTGCTGCTGGGGGATCACTCTCACCCTGAGTGTGCAGTGACGGCAGCATGGCTAGGCACCCCCATAGTGCTATATTGTGATTCTCCCATGTGATATGTATGGGTGTCCTGTGGGGCCTCTTCATGGACTTATCTGTCTGTGTGTGCTGCCACCCCAGTTGTGGGTGCATGCATGTCCATCAGGACCAGCCAGCAGACTGTTCACAGCTGATATGTGTTGTGATGGAGTGCCTTGCAGGGTGCAGTGGCTGATGGCTTGCTGCAGGTGAATATCAGATAGTGGTGGGGTGCATCTTTGAATGTCCAGGCCTAATGTCTGTCTGATATTGTGTTATGGATGTGTGTGGAGCTGCTTGGACTGCCCTGTAGGGTGTCTGTTCCCTAGCAGGACTGGGGGTTGGTGGTCCACTCTACTGCCATTGGGGTGGGGATCTGTTGAGGGGAAGCCCTGTTTTATCCACCTGGGGGGGGTCCATGGGGTGGGGTCCCCACTAACTGAGCCAGACAGTGATCTCCAAAATGTTTATGCAGCACCTACCTATTCCACAGGTTATTGCTGCTTTGGAGCTCTGCCATGACTGGTGTTGTGGACCTGGTCCTGGGCGCAACATCTCACACTCAGGGTGAGCACAGTAACCGCACAATGTGATGGTTTTTAGCTACTCTTTGCCGTTTGTCCACCCACTCAGGACACCCTACCAGGCCGAGGTGCTGTGTGGGTGCACACGGACACTTCCCCCTACCAGGCCGGGGAGCTTTAGGGGTGCATTTCCCATCCTGTGTTCAATCGTGGACAGCTGATTTGCATGTGCAGTGCATCATGGGTACGGGTGGTTCACAACAGCAGACTGTCAGTGAGGTGACGTACAGGCTATCTGCAGCCAGCCAGGGGCTGCTTACAGCTATAGAGCTGTAACCCAATGGTTACGTCACTGCCTGTGCAGCCAGATATCATGGGTTCAAACCCACAGTGGGGTTATGTGATAGGGGTGTCCACAGATTTATTTTAATTTACTGTACATATGTTGCTGCCAGCAATACCACCCTCAGCGTACTGTACCCATAAGGTGCCTCTGAGGGTGCTTTATGGGGCGCCCTATAGGACACGTTACGGTTGCCAGCCATATAGGGTGCACTATACATTATCCTGTGTCGCAACATACATGCTGCCCTATAGGGGACATTCTAGGGTGCCTTGGCGGACGGTGCACTGTAACATGTGCCTTATGGGCCGCCTTATATTAATATGCTGTGAGAGTGCGTTTGCTAGTAGTTATCACAAACTAAAATTAAAAAGCCTCCTACAGCACTCCACAACATATAACATACTGCCTCAGCTAGCCTTTTTCACTGGGCATTGTGAGGGATCAAACCCCTGGTCCCTGCACCATTGGTCAGTGTCTTAACCATTGTGCTGTGGCTGTGTTTCTTTGCTTTGGCATCAGCGCGCCACCTTATGCCCATCAGCGTGCCACCTCCTGCTGCCCACAATTAGTGCGCCGCCTTGTGCCGCCCAAAATGAACAGTGCGCCGCCTTGTGCCACCCAAAAAGAACAGTGCGCCGCCTTGTGCCGCCCAGATAGTACAGTGCGCCGCCTTATGCCGTACAAAATGAACAGTGCGCTGCCTTATGCCGTACAAAACGAACAGTGTGCCGCCTTATGCCGTACAAAAGTACTTTGCCTCCTGAACCACTTTTACACATTTAAGGTGTTGTCTCAGCTGGCCTTTTTGTTGTGCACAATGGGGGATTGAACCTGTGGCCCCTGCACCATTGATTAGTGTGTTCACCGTTGTGCTACAGCTCTGTTCTGATATGTGCTCAGCAGCGCCCCACTTAGCCTTCCCACGCGCTAATGTGGGCCCCGCAAATTAGCGCGACGCGCACACGTACGGTCGGGTTTTTTTCTTTTTTCAGCCTGATCCGCCCACTCCTTATATGGCACAGGCACACTACCGCGGCCCCGCACGATAAGAATGTTTAGTAAACATCCCCCCTAGTTTCTAAAAGCCACACTAATGTTTTACCATGTTTTCATGTAAGCTTATGAATAAGGAATGTTACGGGAAAAAGAGCTTCCATATTCCAGCAAGACAAGCATTTAGTTTGCAGATCATCTTGCACCAAGTTACAAGTTTCTATATAAGGCATCACACTAAATATGATTGTTCCTTCTCTAGCCCTATTCAAATCCAGGCTAAAGACCCACCACTTTGAGGCTGCTTTTGGATCCTGATGCTCTTCATTCTCTTGTCCACTACTTATGTATATCTTACCATGCCCTAGTCCCCAGTTTCCCGATGTGTTTTGTCTTGATTCGATTGTAAACGCTGATGAACAGGAACTGTGTCTTACATCTATGGGGCTTGTTTACAAAGCCACGGTAGTGGTTCGCGATCGCAGCCGCGGCCCCATTGAAATCAATGGGGCCGCGGCTCCGATTACGATCGCAAACCGCTACCGCGGCTTTGTAAACAAGCCCCTATATGTACGATGCTGCATACACCTTGTAGTGCTGTACAAATGATTGGTAGTAGTAGTTCCTTAAATAAAGAAAATAGAATTTCAAGGCTAGGTGATCGTTCTATCTTTTGCCAAGAGCTTTTCTACATCCTTCATGAACAGGAACATTATTCTGAAAATACTTTCGTGCCACACTTTTTCTCCACTTAGAAAGGGATTGTGTGTAAATGTGTGATGACAGCCATATAAACTTTGCTTTGTATTTAAAAAGAAAAAAGTTAAAAAGACATACAGTATGATTTATCTAGGCAATCATGAGTAATGGATACATTCTTGTGGTCTGAGTATTTTTATTGTAGAGCACTCTCCAAACATTATTTAGTCAAAGAGGCTAGAAACACTTTGGTATTAAAAGGATTAAAGTAATTAGAGGCTATATTGCTTAATAAGTCCATAAACCTGCCTTAGGGCTAGATCAGGGATGGCAAACTCCAGTCCTGGAGTGCCACAATCCAACCTGGATTTCAGGAGGTCCCTAATAAATACGCATGAGATATATTTGCATACAACGAGAGGCAGTAGATGCAAATATATCTCATTGATATTCATAAAGGACATCCTGAAAACCAGGCTGGACTGTGGTACTCCAGGCCTGGAGTTGGCCAACCCTGCGCTAGATTTATTAAAACGCACTAGCAAGTTAATGTGCACTATCACATATTAATTCATGTTATTTACCACAGATCCCATTCGTACAATGGGACTGGCTTACCAGTAACATGCATTAATGGCATTAGCATGTGCTAATGCTGTAGTGTACTTTAGTAAATCTAGCCATTGTAGGGGCACGTTAATCACAGCATATGGGGACATCCAGCAGAGTGAAGAAATGAAAACATGTGCCTCCATTCCCTAAGTGTTTGTTGACAAATTGCAAAATAAAGGGGATATGAGTGTACGTCCTTCTCCACATCCTCCAGACATTTGCCTGAGAAGACAATCACTTAAGAACATAAGAACATGAGATATGCCATACTGGGAAAGACCAAGGTTCATCAAGCCCAGTATCCTGTTTCCAACAGTGGCCAATCGACAGTAGGTCACAAGTACCTAGCAGTTTCCCCAAAAGACACAGGTTTTGCAATGCTTGTATTAGGGCAAGAAGTGGATATCCTGGGTCTCCTTTAATAATGGCTTATAGACCATTCCTCCAGGAACTTGTCCAAACTTTTTTAAACCCGGCTACACTAACAGCCTTTACTACATCCTCCGGTAACAAATTCCAGAGTTTGATTACACATTGAGTGAAAAAATATTTTCTCTTACTATTCTTAAATAGGTTACCCTGTAGCTTCATTGCATGTACCTTAGTCTTTCTACATTTTGATGGTATAAACAATTGATCTATGTTTACCCATTCCACCCCATTCATTAATTTATAGACCTCTATCATATTTCCCCTCAGCCGTCTCTTTTCCAGGTTGAAGAGCCCTAACCTTTTTAGCCTCTCTTCATAGGGGTATCCTTCCATCTCCTTTACCATTTTGGTGGCTCGTCTCTGTACCTTTTCTAATAATGCTATATCCTTTTTAAGATACAGCGACCAGAATTGCATACAATATTCAAGGTGTGGTCACACCATGGAACGATACAGAGACATTTTAATATCCATTGTTTTATTCTCCATTCCTTTCCTTATGATACCTATCATTCTATTTACTCTCTTGGCCACCACTGTACACTGGGCAGAGGGTTTCAAATTGTATCCACGATGCACAAACATAGTCCTCAGAGCTTACAATCTAATCAAGACAGACAAGACAAAAGATAGACTAAGGATAGAATAGGGAAGGGTAAGGAGACACAAGGGAACAAGGGATCAGGATTCAAAAGCAACCTAAAAAAGGTGAGCCTTTACCATCAATTTGAAAAGCGGCGAAGAAACCTGACATATTGATTCAGGAAGTTTGTTGAAGGCATAAGGAGCAGCAAGGTGCCCAGAAGAACTCTATGTCCACCCCTGCTGCAGGCTTTTTCTGCCAACAAAAACTTAGGTCATTACCAGAGCTTACACATGATACTTCATCTAAACAAATATTCAGCTCTATTCTCTAACCATATCATAGTATCATTCACTTAGCAAATAGAAAATGGAAAAGGCAAACCTCAGAAAACTCTGAAAATACCTATTCACCACAAAAGTGGACACAGGTACTTTCTTAAGTTTAACACATCAATGGTCTGCTCAAACTTTTCCTATAACAAAAAGTGGATTCAATGGCCAAACACACACCACAATATGATAACATGAGCAATCTTTTAACATTTCATCTAGCAAATATTCTATTGCACTATAATACATCCTCAATGTTATCAGTATTTAATTCTTCTCTGGCACATAATTTCCACCACTCAAAGCAAGTAGGTCAACCCTGACGCCCGCTTGGACGTCCCTCCAGCGTTTTGCATCCAGCTGCTTCAGGGGAATGGAACTACAAAATAATAGAAATCAAACACAACCTTTGCTTTAACATACTGTACATACCACAACTCCAAAACCACCATCTTTAAATGTCTGAAACCAGATTCATCTCACCCAACAGACGTTCTTAAACCTCATATCTTGCACCGCCTCACTAAAATACTTAGAACTCCTTCCATGCGTCATGTCTACTCCATTCAAAACATCACTACATTCACCGTTCAAATGCCACACAAGCGTGTATATATCCACATTGGCTCCTCCTACTTCCTTTTTCGAAACAATCAATCACCAAAGCACAACACTTCACATACAGACTCTCCAATCAATGCAGGAGTTCAACCCCTCGGGCATCACAGTCCCTAATGAAAAGATACAATGCTGCTCCCTTAGGCAAGATACTGCTCACGCGTCTTCTCCTTATACCTTGAACCTATCCGCTCAATGCAAAAGCATTGTAAATCCAGAAAGACATGCCCCTGCTGTAGGCAATGTTCAACTATAGGAGCTTCACGCCTTTTACAATGCAATCTGCTCTTGTGTTCTCCCAATCGGATCCGAAAGGGGTGGACCGTTCTCCCCACATATAATAACCTGCAATAGCAAAAAATGCCATATGCAACAAAGTCAGACTCACATGACGTGAACGATTTCAGAACATACTCTCTATTCTTACAGGAAAATCGATCCGTTTCCCAAGACACTGCACATACGGCACAGTGTCTACATTTCACTGTGCCGTATGTGCAGTGTCCACAGAAAAAGAGAAGGGCTCAACATTTCCATTAAATTAGAATTCCTTTGCCAAACACATTGAGGGCTCTTAGCCTCCAACCTCCAAACCTGGTATCGTTTGTAACACATTAGCATGTTTTTGCAAAATCTGCTGTATCTGCATACTTAGTGGAGAAAATCGAGAGATGAAATTAACATATTCATCCTCTCCATGTAATCTTACTCTAGGGGAGAGTAACCAGGCTCTGTCGTTAAATAATGCTCTCTTATAGACCCGGTCCAATACCTTAACACGATAACCTCTCGCTAAAAAATCACTTTTAAGGGATTTTGCTTGAATCTTAAAATTCTCCACAGATGAACAATTCCGTCTATACCAAATAAATTCTGAGAATGGTAACCCCTTCAACAAATTTAACGGATGAGCACTTGAAAAATGCAGGAAAGTGTTCCTATCAGTACTCTTCCTATACACCGAAGTGCCCCAACTATCACTCTGCCGATAAATCTTCACATCTGCGAACACTATTTCCTTTATATCATAAATCATCGTAAATTGTATGTGGGAGTCTAATCTATTCAATCATTCATGAAACATCATCAGGAAGTTCGCCGATCCCTCCCATAACAAAAAAATGTCGTTGATGTATCGACACCATAATTTTATCTGGGAGGCATACCATCGCTGCTTATACAAACCCATAAGTAGATTTGCTACTGATGGAGCAAACAATGCCCCCATCGCTACTCCTGCAATCTGTTGAAATATATTCCCGTCAAAACCAAAATAATTCCTACATAATGCCAGCTTTGCACATTGCATTAAAAAATCACATTGCATATCTCCAAAATCACCCCGCTGTCTTAAACCCAGCTGTATCACCTCCAACGCTACTGTCTGGGGGATGCTCGTGTACAGAGCTTTTACATCCAGAGTTACCAACAAAATTGAATCAATCTTAGCCCACCCTGATGCCTCTATCAATATTTGTAAAAAATGCACAGTGTCACATACATATGAAGGAATGTTTTTTAACAACAATCACAGAAAAGAATCGATCAGCATAGATAGCGGTTCCAGGACAGACCCCAGTGTTGACACAATGGGCCTGCCTGGTGGCCATTTTAAATCTTTATGAATTTTCAGCAAGAGATAGAATTGTGGTAAAGAAGGTGACATTACTTTCAAGAATAACGTTTATTTCTTGTTTATGCAATGTGTTTTCCGCCAAAACATATTTACGACTCTGCTGAATGATTTAGCTATACTGGTACTGCCATTGACCAGTTTCAGATAGGACTGCTGGTTGTGTGCATTATTTTCGGAACTATATGAATAAAATCTGTTGTTATTCTTTTACTGGCTGGTTCAGTACTCTTCTGCTTTGTATTGCATTCAGCAATTTCATAAAGTCATTCCTACTAGCATGTGGCCACATACATGCATAAATGACCTCTTTTAAGGTACCAACAGCGTACAATTACATGTGATGGCATTGCTTGTACATAGACAGGAACGCAGACGTGGCAGAGTGCAGGCGGAGTTTGCATGTATGCATGTAGACTATAGAATACCTTAATCTGCATGTGTCCATGTGTAAAGTAGATGTGTGTTTATTTGTACCATCTCTTGAACAGGTGTATGTGATCAGTCCTATTTTCAAGGCAATTCTCTGCCTCATATGCTAGTATTTTATAAAGGCTAGTAGGTGCCTACTTGTCTTTATAAAATAATGCTTTAGTAGGCACTTCTATAGGCACCTACTCAATGGTACCCTATTGTAAAAGTACCCCAGTGAGTGAAGCTACATTCCTATGTCCGAACTGTGTTATTTTTGCATGCTAATACAATAAAGGGTGTGCAGGCAAGCACCTCTCTTGAGCACCTCAGTTAAATACATTTCATGTCGTTTAGTAACAGTGCAGGCTAGTTAATAATAGTGCATACTATAGAGTGCATACTAAATGAAATAGCACGTTATTATGAGATGGTACACAATATACATCCCTAATGTAAAAGGTAGCCTAGGATTTTGATTTATAATAGCTAATTTGCCTTTATTATTACACATCAGTCTACCATTTAAACGTGGTTCTTTTTATCATGTTGCTATTTTGTAGACAAATAAGAAGTGTAAATTTACTAGATTGTGAAATATTTCAAAATTACAGTACACCAGCTTTTTAAATGATGCTTCTATTTTTCCAAAATCATGCACTGGCTCATAATGAAAGCATATTATCTTTCCTTTTGTCGTTGGGATAAGCACAACTGGACGCTGTTTTCTGTTCAGCAAAGAATGTCTCCTGTCTATACTGTGGGAGGTAAGGGTTTCACTTTATGACTAACTTCTACTTAAGCCGATAGAATGGCAGATCGATAGTTCCCTGCAGTTCTCTGAATGGTTCACATGCTGGTTCAGGTTATAGGAGCACTTGAAGGTTTCATGATACTACAGTACAAACAGAAGGTGTATTATTCTATCCATTGATGAAGACATTCACCAGCCAGGTTAAATATCAATAAACTGCAACTACATGCTGAAACAGGCCACCTAAAGGAGGAGAAAAGAAAAGCAGAATAGATAGAGAGGAACATAAAGTCAGCCCGGAGATAAACGGGGGCACATTTTCTTGTCACTCAAAGTAAATGCTGCCTGGAAAAGGTAATATTTCCACAATCTTCTTCTGGTATTGAAATTACACAGACAATAATGTAAGATACATTCTACACAGAAGCATGGATCTGTACTCACTATACATAGATATTATAGAAAGCTTTGTAATTATGTTTCTGCATTTGTGTAAGAGAAATCAGTAGAAGTGTTTTTCTGGGGTGGAATGAGACGTATAAGCTATATATTGAGAAGCTGCACTTATATGTATAATTTCTATGTTCAGCGAGTGCTGCCCCCTCTAGAATTTTCCAAAACAATCCCCTTTTGCTCGGTATAAATGGGACATTTTCTAAGGAGGCATGTATTTAATTTATGAAAATGGGCTCCTACTTAAGCAATAATTTATAATGAAATGTAGGTACCTACCATCTTCATAAAATGCTAGCATTTGTAGTTGAAAATGCGCATTGATTTAAGACGTAATCACTTATGCCAGGCCTACAGGTGGCCTAAATGTCTGCTCCTAGATTTGTAAAGAAAGACTGGAAATTATAGTATTTTATAATTTGCATGCATACTTGGGTGCTCCACTCACACTCCACCCAAACTACGCCCATGCACATGCCTACAGGGAAAGTTTGCTCCATCGGGCTTACATATGCAGTTATAGAATTGTGACTGGCAAAATTATGCGTGTTAGTGTCCATTAACATGCATAAATCACTTGTCTGTTGCACATATTTGAATTACTCAACTACAACTATAGATAAAGTAAAGGAACATTTCCAATATTCTATCCAGTTTTTGAAAAATCCTTTAAAAACAAAATATTTCTCCCATCTTGAATGTGCATCTGTCTCCTGATTTTTCTTTACCTTTTCAAGTTTTCACCTTGTATTACCTTTCTTTCATTTCCTTTTCTTTCCTGTCTTCTTTTTCTCTACTCTATCTTTAATTTTCCATAGAAAAAGCCAAATTCTTGGTGGTTATAATAGACATGGATTTCTAGTATCTTTATTTAAGAACATAAGATATGCCATACTGGGTCAGACCAAGATCCATCAAGCCCAGTATCCTGTTTCCAACAGTGGCCAATCTAGGTCATAAATACCTAGTAGTTTCCCCAAAAGACAGGTTCCAGAATGCTTGTATTGGGGCAAGCAGTGGATATCCTGAGTCTCCTTTCACAGGCCTGCAAAATTTTTTTTTCGAGAGCTGTTTTGGTTATTCTGCGTAATCTTTATGTTTTTTGGTGCGCTGAATCCGAAAATGACCTCCATTTTGTCATAGGACATCACGTTTCCTGACAATTTAGGTAAATATGTTAAATAAGGCAATACCTCAAAATAAATGGAAATAGACTTATAAAATTAAAGTTGTATTACAATATTTTCATGAAAATCCTTTTTTGAACTGAAATGAGCTCACCTACACACAGTAAACTCGATTATTCTTCCTTGTGAGGCTCCTCTTGGTGCATTTATGCTTGTGAGTAGCATCTGGAATGTCTCTCTGAAGCATCCAACAGTAGTCTGCCATCATTGCAATGCTCCATTTTCCCTGGTATCTCCTTTCCATCTCTTTAATGTCTTGGTGGAATCGTTCACCTTTTTCTTCACTCACAGCTCCCAAATTTTCAGGAAAGTAGTCAAGGTGGGACTGGAGGAAATGCACTTTCAAACTCATCAGGCAACCTAAAGCTTGAAATGCTTTCAGCATTCGTCCGACGATCTTTTTGTAGTGAGGATCTTTGTTATTACCTAAATATTTCTGTACGACTTCTTTAAATGCAATCCACCCTTCTTTTTGAGGATCCGTCATGGTATTGACAAACTCTTGATCAACTATAAGCCTTCTAATGTCTGGTCCGACGAACACACCTTCCTTCAATTTTGCCTCCGACAGGCCTGGAAACTTGGTGACCAAGTATTTGAAGCATTCTCCATCTCTTGGAAGTGATTTTATGAATTGCTTCATTAATCCCAATTTTATGTGGAGAGGTGGTAGAAGAACTTTATGGGAAGGTACCAAAGTTTCTCGGAGGACATTTTTTTCACCGACTGTTAGCACCCTCGGCTGCCAACTCTTCTTGGTCCAGTGATTTTGTCGGTCTCGACTGTCCCATAGACACAGAAAACAAGGATATTTGGTATATCCAGCTTGTTGCCTGAGCAGCATGCACAAGACCTTCAAGTCCCCACACACTTGCCAACCATGGTCTTCATATTTAAGTTTACGAAGAACCAATTCCAAGTTCTCATAGGTTTCCTTCAAGTGTACGGAATGACCTACAGGTATGGAAGCGTAAAAACCGTTGTGGAGTAAAACTGCTTTGAAACTTCTTTTTGAAGAATCTATAAAAAGACGCCATTGCTCTGAATCATATTGAATTTTAAATTGACCCATCAGACCTTCGACATCGATGCAATAAACCAACTTGTCTTCCTGGGCAAAGTAAGGAACAAACTCCTTTTCACGATGTCTGAACCATGAAGATGACACTCCTGGCAACAATAAATTCCTGATTTTCAGCCTTGATCCGAGTAACTCAGTAGCATCTTTGGGAAGATTCAAGTCTCTTACCAAATCATTCATCTCCTCTTGAGAAAACAATTTTGGTCTTGTATCATCTTCAAAGTCAGAACCTGATTCGTCATCTGGTTCAGGTATGACTTCACCTTCCAAGGTAGCAGGGGGCTTGGGTACTGGTATATCTGTGCCATGGGGGATGGGACAAATTGCCGAGTGAAGATTGGGGTATGAAATGGAATGCTTTCATTTGGAATTAAACCCTTTCACATCGCATGAACAAAAGTAACAGTTATACCATAGGAATCCCATAACGGAAAGATTTTTTCTTACCCTTGAACCAGTTTTGGAGGTCCTCAACACACCGTTTGCACACTTTATGAGGCGCCCAGACTTTATCTTGATCTCCAATTTTTAGTCCAAAGTATGCAAAGTATACTTTTTTCACAAAGTCTGTAATATTCTGCTGTGGCTTCAACACTGTATATTCACCACAGATGAAACAGAAACTGCCTGGCGAATTAATACACTTTTGCGAAGCCATAACATAACGGTTGAAGAATGACGAGCTAACATGAATTGCGATGAAAAAGTGTGAACAGCTTAGAACCAAGAACCTGATGATGATTTGTGCACAAGTGTGGCATGCAGGAGAGAGCAGCTCTGTGTCTATACATTTATTTATTTTTATTTTATTTATTTAGCAGTCATTTATAACCCGCATCTTCCAGAGTTCAGTTGCGGTTCACAATAAAACAATCCAACAAAGCAAAAGCTTAGTTTTACATCGAACTAGTTTTACATTGAACTTAGTTTTACATGGAACATTTTGTAACAATAAGGAATAACAGTTAACAGCATGAACTAATGCATAACAGCACAAGGCTAGCTTGTAAACTATGTACAATAACTATATACAAATACAAGTTGTGGGTACTTTAGGGTTGGATCATAGTGTTTTAGGATAATGTGTTGTCTGTTAAATTATTGTCTGTTAAATTATTAGAAAAATTATTAGAAACGTCACAGTGCTGGCCACGCCCCCCTGCACTGACCGGAGCTGCTGCTATCTGCCCTGTGTCTCCCTCCCACTGGATTCTTCAGGAAAGATTAACCCCTTCTACCATTAGAAGCACGGACTTAAAACTTGCTTAGCTTATGTATATATTGCTGACCATCAGATTTACAGTGCTATATTTGTTTTTACTTAACTCGGACAACCCCTTTAAGGTTTTTTTGGCATTTTATATCTTAAATGCACTTATGTGAATTAATTAATATTAATTTGAATTAATTAATAGTAATTTGAAAAAAATTGATACATTTGAAGACAATTTTGCATGTTGTGGCAAATCATGACATCTAGGAGTTTTTTTCAATATTTTATTTGTTTTCAGCACACCAAAATACATGGAAATTAGATGAAAATAATCAAACAGCTTTTTAGTCGCAGACCTGTGTAATGGTTTATGGACCTTTCCTCCAGGAACTTGTCCAAACTTTTTTTAAACCCGGCTACACTAACAGCTTTTACTACATCCTCCGGTAATGAATTTCAGAGTTTGATTACACGTTGAGCGAAAAAAATACTTTCTCTTACTACTCTTAAATAAGTTACTCTGTAGCTTCATTGCATGTCCCCTAATCTTTCTATATTCTGATGACATAATTGATCTATATTTACCCCTTCCACTCCATTCATTAATTTATAGACCTCTATCATATCTCCCCTCAGCCATATCTTTTCCAGGTTGAAGAGCCCTAACCTATTTAGCCTCTCTTCATAGGGGTATCCTTCCATCTCCTTTACCATTTTGGTGACTCTTCTCTGTACCCTTTCTAATAATGCTATATCCTTTTTAAGATACGGCAACAGGAATTGCACACAATATTCAAGGTGCAGTTGCACCCTGGAACGAAACAGAGGCATTATAATATCCTGTTTTATTTTCTATTCCTTTCCTTATGATACCAAGCATTCTATTTACTCTCTTGGCTGTCGCTGCACATGGGGCAGAGGGTTTTAAAATGTTATCCATGACGACGCCTAAATCTTTTTCCTGTGTGGTGGTTCCTAATGTGGAACATTGCATCGTGTAACCATTTTTATTTATTTATTTAGTAAAAGGGTATTTCTATCCCGCCTTATCCTTCAATCAAGGCGGTGTACACAGCAAGCAATCAATAGAGTGTGTTAGTGTTCTCCTGTATTCTTATAATTTACAGTGAGGGTGTATGATTGTGTGGTATGATTAAGGTGAGCTATTTACAATATGAGCTTTTTACAGTTGTATACATGTGCTTTCATATCTATACAGTGGGCTGTAGGTAAGGTATTAGCTAGGTCTGATGATTTGTCATATGCTCGGTCCGTAGTGTTCTATGAATAGCGATGTCTTTAGAAAGTCGTTTGGATCTTCTGTTGATCGTAGATCATATGGGAGTGCATTCCATATTATTGGTGCTGCCATCGATAGAGCTCTTCGTGTGGTAGATTTGCATGCTTTTGCGTAGTTTTTTGGTGTGTTCAATGTGTCTGCTGTGGTCCTTCTCCTGGGTCTTGTGCAGACATCTGGTTGTATGAGGGGTTGGAGGCTGAGAGCAGAGTTTCTGTGTTTGATCCTGAATATGTTTAGTATTGTTTTGTATTTGATATGGGAGCTGATTGGGAGCCAGTGGAGGTCTTTTAGTATGGGGGTGATGTGGTCTTGCTTTGATGATCCGGCTATTATTCGAGCCGCCGTGTTTTGAACCATCTGAAGTGGTCGGAGTGACTGTTTTGGCGTACCGTTGTAGATCGGGTTGCAGAAGTCAAGGATGGGGGTTATTAGAACTTCACATACTGTACGGAAATGATTTTGTGTGAGTAGGGGCTTGAGGCGTCTTCTCATTTTGTAGTATGTGTTATTGGTGGTTCATTTGATGTGTGATTGTAGATTTAGTTCCTTGTCGAGTGTTATTCCGAGGTATTTCACCTCGTTTTTTAGAGGTATTGTTGTGTTGTTGATGTTGATGGATGGTGGGGGGCTGAAGTTGTTGTTACGTGTGATGAGAAGTGCTTCTGTCTTGTTATAGTTTATTGTCAGGTTGTTGTCCTGGAGCCAGTTGGACATGCTGTTTAGGCAGTCTGTTATTTTGGTGTAGTTGGGGTTATCTAGGTTGACTGGGGTGTATATCATGATGTCATCTGCATAGATTGTGTAGTTTATTTTGTGTTCCTTCATGATGTTGCAGATTGGTTGGATGTATATACTGAATAGAAGTGCGGATAGGGCGGAGTCTTGTGGCACCCCTTGATTGATCTTTGCGGGTCGTGAGGTGTTGGAGCCAATCTTGACCATAGTTTGGGTTGTTCTTTCCAATGTTCATAGCTTTGCACTTGTCCACATTAAATTTCATCTGCCATTTGGATGCCTAGTCTGCCAATTTATCAAGATCCTCTTGCAATTTTTCACAATCCTCATGGGTTTTAACAACTTTAAATAGTTTTGTGTCATCTACAAATTTGATAACCTTACTCATCATTCCCATTTCCAGGTCATTTATGAATATGTTAAAAAGCAGCAGACCCAGCACAGATTCCTGGGGTACTCCACTATTCACCTTTCCCCATTGGGAAAATTGGCCATTTAGCTCTGCCCTCTGCTTTCTATCCTTTAACCAGTTCCTGATCCACAATAATACACTGCCTCCTACCCATGACTTTTTAGTTTTGCCAAAAGTCTCCATTGAGGGACCTTATCAAAGACTTTCTGAAAGTCCAGGTACACTATATCAACCAACTCACCTTTGTCTACCTGTTCATTCATACCTTCAGAAAAACCCATAACAGATTAGTAAGACAAGATTTTCCTCGTCTAAAGCCATGTTGGCTGTCTCCCATTAAGCCATGACTATCTACATGCTCAGTAATTTTGTTCTTTTTGATGGTTTATACCATTTTTCCCAATACTGATGTCAGGCTCAACGGTCTGTAGTTTCCCGGATCACCCCTGTAACCCTCTTTAATAATTGGTGTTAAATTGGCCATCCTCCTATCTTCAGGTATTACAGATGATTTTAATGATAGTTCACAGATTACTAATAGCAGATCTGCAATCTCATATTTAAGTTCTTTCAACACCCTTGGATGTATACCATCTGGTCCAGGTTATTTGCTACTCTTCAGTTTATCAAACAGTTGTAGTACATATTCCCGGTGTATAGATATTTCTTTCAATTCTTCAGCAGTATTACCTTTAAATACCACTTCATTCATGGGTAACATCCCTACATCTTTCTCAGTAAAGACAAAAGCAAAGAATTCATTCAGTCTCTCCTCTATGGCCTTGTCTCTTCTTAGTGCTTTTTTTACCCTGCTATCATCTAATGGTCCAACTGACTCTCTCACAGGTTTTTTGCTACAAATGTACTTGAAAAAGTCTTTATTACACATTTTTTTCTTGCACAGCAAGCCTCTTCTTAAATTCTCTATGCCTTGCATCTAACTTGCCAGTGCTGGTGCTGTTTCCAGTTTTCATCATTTGGCCCTTTTTTCTATTTCCAGAAAGATGTTTTTTTGCAACAACAGCCTCTTTGACCTCACCTTTAAACCATGCTGGCAGTTTTTTGGACTTCCTTCCACTTTTCTTAAAGCGTGGAAGACAGCTGGTCTGGGCTTCCGAGATAGTAATTTTAAACAACACCCATGCTTGAATGTAAATCTTTAACCTTTGCAACTGCTCCTTTTAGTTTTTTCTTAACTATTTTCCTTATTTTATCATAGCCTCCCTTTCGAAAGTTAAAAGGTAGTACTGTGGGTTTCCTTACCACCCCTCCTCCATTAATTAAATCAAATGTGATCATGCTTTGATCACTATTGCCAAGTGGCCCCAACACCCTTATATCTTGCACCAGATCTGGTGTTCCACTAAGGACTAGGTCCAAAATGGCTTCCCCTCTGGTCAGTTCATGAATCAGCTGCTCCAAGAAGCAACCATTTATTTCATGTAGAAACTTTATCTCCCTATCATGTCCTGCCGTGACACTGACCTAGTCAATACCGGGGTAATTGAAATCAACCATTATTATTACTGTGCTGTAACTTTTGTTAGCTTCCCTGATTTATTTTTTGCCTTTCATCATCCATTTGTTCATTCTGGCCAGGCGGTCAATAGTACACCCCCACTGCCATCACCTTCTCCTTTTTACATGTCTGACACTTTACACACACGAAGGTCCTGTAGACGTTTTTTTATCCATTTGGAGTTCACAAGACTATTATATGTGGGCTAACAAATAACAGAGTATGCCAGATTAACCCCTGATGAAGGCTTATCGAAACACGGTCTGTGTCGGATCTTTTTTTGCGATTTATCCTCTGTGTTATAGTACAATAAAAAGCTCTGTCTTTCCTTTTTGATCCACGTCTTGAATCATACTCAAGGGCATTTGGGCTACTTTTGTCTTTATTGGAACTTCTCTGCTGATATGCTCTAATTTTTTTGTAGTATCCTTCAAAGATACATTGTTCTGAACCATGTCTTCTTGGGTGACTGTCGGTTCTCTCCTATTATCTAGTTTATAAGTTGCTCTATCTCCTTTTTAAAGGTTAATGCCAGCAGTCTGGTTCCATCCCAGTTAAGGTGAAGCCCATCCCTTCAGAAGAGCCCCTCCTTTCCCTAGAATGTTCCCCAGTTCCTTACAAATACAAAACCCTCTTCCTTGCACCATCGTCTCATACTTGAATTCAGACTCTGGAGCTCTGCCTGCCTTTTGGGGCCTGCACTTGGAACGTTAAGCATGTCGGAGAATGCTACCTTGGAATTTCTTGATAGGCATTAGAGTTGTTTACAAAAAGTACAAACAGTTATTGGATTTTTTTCCCTGGTCCCTGAAGGACTCACAATCTAAATGTGTATCTCAGGCAACAGAGGGTTAAGTGTCTTGCCAACGAGATCCTATAAGACTAGAGCCCCCAGTCCCTCTGGCTTGACGATGCTGTCCCTGAGTGGGAATCAAACCTCCAGCCTAAGATAACTTGTCCCAACAACTAGGCCACTCCTTGTCCCAACCACTGCGACCCCTTGACATAGTAACATTATGAATATATTTTAACTGAAATTAGGAAATTCTTATTAGCATGTACTGGTTAATATGAGTTAATGCAAAGTAACATAAGTTAATGCAAATCCTGTAACATAGGCATTTGCACACCTCACCATTCATTCAAACACACGAACACCAATAAAACCCCCCTGGAGAGGTGCTTGACAAAACATTGGCCGCAGCTTTAATATAATGTTCAAATAATTGTACCTTAGCATATCCAAACCAGCAATAACAGCAATATCAAAATCCCCAATATTCGGGCTAGGCGGTGTCACCCTAGCCCAACACAATTCCCTATTGCCATACTCCCCTCCCTGCCAACCCCCCACCCACAGCCTGTGGTACCACCAGGCTGAGGCTTGTATCCACCTGTGGGAGTCTTAAAATGACTAGGACATCACATGGTGGTGACACCCATGCTGCGGAAAGAACCTATTGTTTCCCTCCCCTGTCCTCCTCCATACCCTTCCGTGAGGGGGGGGGGGTGGATGAAATTACCCACAGTGAACAGTCAGCCACCTCTAAATTCTGCCATGAGTGGAGACTGCCTCTTGCATGTCTCCCCCCCCCCCTGCCCCCCAAACTGCAGCTTGATATGCCTTACTGCACCCCTCCACAACATCCTGGATGGAACTAAGGAAAATATCCTCACCAATATCCAACAAATGAACCACATCTGGGTGAAAAAATCCTGGGCAGTCCACGGATATTAAGTTGTGAGCCAGCACTAGCTGCCACCCCCCTCAAATAAATGGACAAACTTGGAAACCTCCGCATTCACCCGTGTCTGCGGACGCTCAACTCCCTGCATTTGGATGATATCTCAACATAGTTATCTAGGAATGATCTGTGCCAAATAATTACTGCCTCAGGAAAGTAGCAATGGATTAAGAAAAAATCCAACTTGGGGGGCGGAGCTAGCCACTGAACAGAATGGACGCCTGAATTTTTGCTCCCGCTGCTGCCCAAGAATCCTGAACATATCCCGGTATTACATTGAAGTTTGTACCCCCTACCTACATCAATAACACCGCAATACAGCTGGATGGCATCCCTAAAGCCTGCCCGGCTGGAATTTCCACAGGGATCCGGCTCAGCAGCGAAACGATCCAAACCCGAAGTGGGTTCCCCGCAGAAAATGGCCGCGGGAGAGAAGGAGGGAGTGACTGCCGGTGGCCTACGTGAAGTGCTACAGGAATTGAAATGCGTTAAAGAAATGATTGCAGCCAATTCTAGTTCACTGAACATGATTCAAGAAGACTTGCTGGAGGTAAAAGAGAAACTCCTCACCATCACCACTCGACTTAATGCAGTTGAATTACAAACCCAGAAGCATGGCGTTGCATTAGAACAGCTGGGCCCTTTGGCCAAACGAGTCCGGCACATAGAAAATCTGATTGAAGATCAAAATAACCATTCCCGTAGAAATAATATCCGCCTTGTTGGAGTCCCTGAAGGCGCTGAAGGTACCGATCCGATTGGATTTCTGGAAAAAACCATACCGGAGATGCTGCAGCTTGTCTTTGCAAGGCCTTTTGAACTAGAACGGGCCCATCGAATCCCAGCGCACAAAGCTGAAAACACACGATACCCGCGCCCACTCATAATGAAGGTACTGAGATACCCACAGGTCCTACAGATCTTTCAAGCTGCACGGAAGGCCGGATCACTGCAAATCCAGGGACACAAAGTGGCACTCTATCCGGATTTGAGCAAGCAAACGGTAGATCGGAGAAAAGCGTTGCTGGCCTGCAGACCCATGCTACAAAGTGCACAGGCAAGATACGGGCTATACTACCCAGGAACCATGCGGGTCACGCTGCATAATGAAACGAGGAATTTTGTTGACGCTGAAAAGCTGAAAACTTTCCTACAAGAAAAATGCGGTATGGAAACCTGAGGTCAATATTCTGATCTCTCACGCAGTATAGAGAACTCAGCATATACTCAGGGGGTGCGGCCGTGCGTTCTCACAAATTTTAGAACGCCTTAAGCCTTGTTATACACCTCATTGATTGTATTTCTGTTGTTCTAAATAGTTTTAATTAAACAGATATTTCTGCTTGAAATGTAGGGGTGGCAACGGGAGGTCGGGGTTGGTTACTGTTTCAGTGGATTGTGTTCACCTTAGCGATACAATGTTTGCCAGTTATGCAGTTGTTTGTGTCAGTCCAGTCCAGTACAAAACCCTCCACATACATGCAAAATGCAAGTACGCGGCAGGCCTATCCATAGGATAGCTTTCACCTATAAGACAGCTTATTCCAGCGTTGATGTCTAGTGATCTTTTAATACTTTCGTTAAATGTAAAAGGTATTACTGGCCCTGTCAAGCGAAAGAAGATTTTAGCGTACTGCCAGCAAAAAAAAGCAGATATTGCCCTCTTACAAGAGACACATTTAACAGATACTGAATCGCAGAAAGTAACCTCTAAATATTTCCTGGTGGCGGCCTCGGCCTCTGCCACTCAACGCAAAGGGGGGGTAATAATATTAGTGCGCAAATTCCTGCAATCCGCCATTACCGACACACGGATTGATCCGCTAGGTCGATGGGCCAGAGTGACGCTGAAAATAAATCAACTGCTTTACACAGTCTTCAATATTTATGCGCCCAACCTTGATGACCCTAACTTTTTCAAACTGATAGCTAAAGAAGTTACAGCCGCAGCTCACACCAATATCATATTAGGGGGCGATTTCAATGTCATCTTGGATCCACTGCTAGATCGCACGCCCTATCGGGCTGTAGACAAAGTCAAATCACAGGCGATTCTTAAAGGCATCATAACAGAGCTACACTTGGTAGACCCATGGCGCCTACTTCATCCCCAAGAAAGAGACTACACATTTTATTCCATCCCACACAATACCCAAACAAGAATCGATTTCTTCCTACTGTCCACAGAGCTGATGCCCCAAGTGTCGTCCGCAGAGATATATGCTACAACGGTATCGGATCACGCCGCTGTCTCCCTAGTGTTGAACACCACCGTTACACAGCATGTTCCGCCAAGATGGACATTTGATAAATCCCTACTAGCAGATGACTCCTTTGTACAGCTACTGTCAGGGGAAATTGAGACCTACTTTAAATACAATACACCCACTGATACCTCCATCTGGAGCTGGTGGGAAGGTTTTAAAGCGACCATACGAGCTCATATTACCACCTACACCATTAGACGGCGTAAAGCCAGGAAAAAAAGAAAAAGATGAATTGGAACTCCAAATAAAAGCTGGGGAAAGGTTACTAGCCAAAAGAGCTGACTCAATGATATTGATTAGACTCCAAAAATTGCGCTACCAATATAATGCTCTCCTCAACAAAGAAGCACTGAGTAGTATCCAGCTACAACGTAGTATATACTACTATGAAAGCAACCGCTCTGGATCCCTTTTAGCTCGGCAGCTCAGACCAAAAACCAGCAAGACCGCTATAGCGGCGTTGCAGGACAATTCCGGGGGTCTTCTACTGAGATCTGACAAAATACTAGACCGCTGCAAAGAATTTTATGAGGAACTATATCGCTCAGATACCCAATGTAGTGACAGAGCCTTTGAAGATTTTGTCTCCAAGATAGTAGGACCCACATTAACCAGTCATCAAAGTCGAACGCTGGAACAAGAGATCTCAGTAACTGAAATACAAGATGCGATCAAACAGATGGCTCGTGGCAAAGCCGCCGGTCCAGATGGTATCCCACTGGAATTCTATACTAAATATTGCATCCAATTGGCTCCCATGCTACAGATCTACTACAGTGGCCTGCAAGATGAATCTCCAGAGATTGGAGCCCTGGCAGAGGCTGTGGTGGTAATTCACCCGAAACCGGGCAGGGATACACAAAAGATAGAGAATTACAGACCCATCTCTCTCCTAAACTCTGATTATAAAATCTATGCTAAAGTGCTTGCTAACCGATTAGGACGGATCTTAAAAGATCTGATACATGAGGATCAATGTGGATTTATACAAAACAGATCCACTACAGATAATGGAAGATTATTGGCACATGTACTGGCATCTGCCAAAACCAAGGCCGAGCCCCTGATAGGGCTAGCATTGGATGCCGAAAAAGCCTTCGATCGACTGGAATGGTCCTTTCTATTTCGATCCCTATGGTGGTTTGGGATAGGAGAAAAGTTCCTAAAACGCGTTGAATTGTTATATACCAAACCCACAGCTCGAATAGCGGTCAACTCACACCTCTCAGCCCCTTTTCAGTTGCAAAGAGGGACCAGACAGGGTTGCCCCCTGTCACCGATGCTTTTTAATTTAGCCCTGGAACCCTTATTAATAGCGCTCCGACAGAAGGAAAACATAAAAGGAATTGAGTTGGCTGATGGTCCCTGTAAATTGTCAGCATATGCCGATGACCTGCTCATTTTTCTACAACCATCAGACCTTCCTGAAACACTGCAGCTCATAGATGCATACTCAGCGATATCTGGATATAAAGTAAATCTGAATAAAACAACAATTATTCCTCTGAATGAACAGGTCAGCGAAGAAATGATGCGTGGATACCCCTTTCAATATGAGAAGTCATCCTTTAGATACCTGGGCGTGACCTATGGCACCACCTTGGAAGAGACTGTCGCAATCAACATTAAGATGTGTCAAGAAATTGTACATGATAACATCTGCAAGTGGACCCCCCTTCATTTGAGCTGGTGGGGCAGGCTAGAAACGATAAAAGTGATGTTGGTACCAAAACTCAGCTATATATTAAGCATGATACCCTTACGTTTCCCGTCAGCCTTCTATAAGAAAATGAATAGTCAACTGATAGCCTTTCTATGGAACAACCGAGTACCTCGAATAGCTGCCTGGAAACTGAAGTTACCTAATACACAAGGAGGTGTCCATTTCCCAGATCTCGGCTGGCTGCACACTGCCTCTCTTTTAAAGCAGGGTGCTCAATGGGTCGACTCTGACGACACGGATAAAAGGACCTAGATGGCTGAGTGTGGAGCGGGCCCTACATTCCCCCCTACCTACATGGCTACTGGTAGGCACAGTAGTAGACCAGACGGCACCACATAATACTATTATCCGAGAAACACAGCATGCCTGTCGATTATTGGCATCATGTATCGATGGAGGGGATGACTTTCGCCGCAGATATGCCCATATGGCTGAACCCGCGCCTTATCATCGGAGGGAAGCCTGTCTTATGGAAAAAATGAGTGGAACATGATCTTATCACCATTGGACAACTGATCAATGGAAGTGCATTTAAAACCTTTGACAGATTAAGGACGGAATTCCGATTGCCTAATACATGCTATTTCCAATGGTGTCAGCTCCGATACTGTATGAGCAAAGCGGGTGTGTCACCTGTCTTGATACGTACAGGATGGCCGCTGCGACAGAAACTTCAAGAATTACAAACAGATGCCAAAGCTTTTTTGAGATGTGTTGCGATTCTCCGATCCAAAAGTGACAAGACATGTTCTAAGACACAGTCGGTGTGGGCTACTGAAACCGGTCAAGATCTACCTCCGGAAAATTGGGACACTTTTTGGGGAACTCAAATGCGTGCCACGAGAGCAGCGTCTCTCACACAAGCTATGTACTTTATAGCACATCGAGCGCATATTACACCGGCTAAGAAAATGAAATGGACACTACAGGAGGGAAATCGATGTTGGTCCTGCAATATGGAAATTGGGACACTGGCACATATGTTGTTCCATTGTAAATCCCTGGAAATATATTGGAACAGAGTTTGGGAACGCATATCACAGATCCTCAACTTACAAATTCCTATCACTTATCGGATAGTGATCTATAAATCCATAGCTCTGGAACCTACTCTGATGAAATGGGATAGTAAACTGCTGGACTTAATGCTCGGGATAGCGCTTAAAATAGTTCTAATACACTGGAAGAATCTCGACAAAGCTTGTTTCGAGCATTGGTGGAGTCTCTTAATCCTACATAAGACCTACGAAGAGATTTATATAGCCAAGAACCCATGGTCTGGTAAACTCAGTAAGAAATGGTCAGCTTTACAAAATTATGTTTGATGAAAGTGATTGCTGGAGGCTGCCTTGTGGAATGGTTTCTGCTGTAACCACATTGAACGGAGAAAGGGAGGGTGGCGTGCTGGCATGGACTGATACTAGTTCTTGTTAACGTTATTGTACTGTCTTGTTCAAGTTATTATATTCTTTTGCTATTTTGATCCATAGCATCTGCTTGTATCCTGCTATATCACGATCGTTTGTATTGTTATTTTATATGTAAAAACTGAATAAAAACTACTATTAAAAAAAAAAAAAAAAAAGAAAAAATCCAACTTTATTTCTCTGATAAGTTCAACCCCCTTCACCCTACAAAGATTATTCCCACCCAAATGCACAAAGATAGAATGTGGTTGATTATATTGGTGGGCCTCCAGGAACAATGGCAGCAATTACAACCAGTGCATTCTACATAAGCCCATCCACTGCAGTAGCACACCATTTTCAGCAAGCCCCAGATGCACACACCATTTTTTTCCCACTGCCCTCTTCTGGGCCCAGAAAACAAAAGAGTATCCCATCAGCAACATGAGGAACTCTCTCTTATGGCCATATGGGGAAAAAGCTGAAAGACAAGGAAACTAATCAAGATGTTGGAAAACCCATGTTGCACACTTATCTTTTATAAATATTAGTCTGCCAACAGCCCATCCACTGAATTGCCGGTGCAGTGAGCCCTTGCACAGCAGTCAGCATGGCCCCAATGTATAACAAATGTGTGCCAAATTCCTGCAGCAGGAAACCTGCTGCATCTAAACCCCACTTCAAGATAGTGGAAAACTGTTAGTGGGTCAGCAGGTCTCTGTGCACATGGCATAACCAAAACAAACCCCCTACTGGTCAAGCAAGTAAATAAGACCAGGCACAATGGACCAGTCAGGAGACCAAGCCTGGGACTCTCTGCAACCAGACCCATGCCCCACATCCCAGCTGATCCATTTTACTCTGATGAATCAGCAACTTTACTTCCTCTTCCAAGAGCACAACATCAGCAGCCAACAACCTCCTATCACTCAAAGATGACTTGGACATGGCCACCAACTCCCCCAGCCACAGTGCTACAAAGAAATCAAATGAAAAAGCAACGCTGAATAACCTTACTTCAAACACACCCATGGAAACACTGCCAAAAGAGCCACCAGCATATCTTTCTGAATAGTTTGGCACACAGGCCAGGCCACCTCAGTCGACTGCAGTCTGGCAAAGCCTTTTACCAGCTTCTGAACCACAAAAGATGCTGTAGGGTGTGGAAAACCAAGTATCTTAGACACAAAAGCAATGCTCACCCAATGCCCCCAAGCAGGCATGTGGGGACAAGTGATGGCCCACCGCCAACTCTAGAAACTGCAAGGCGTCTGCATGTGTAAGATGTTGCACCCCCACTGGCACCAAGATCAAGAAATGCCACCACATGATTGTGTAGGCTGTCCAAGTATTCGCAGCTAAAATTGTTGTCAACAATCTTGCAAGTGATGAAGAAGGATGTCCCAACAATGCTTCAGGATCTGGGAAGGGGCAACATCCGTGGCTAGAGCCAAAGCCCAAAACCAGGCCCACTGAAAATGAGATATAGCATCAGCCACTGAGTTGTCCACACCCAGTCCATAATAGGGAGTTGTGCCGGGCTAGGGTGACACTGCCTAGCCCGAACATTGAGGAGTTTGATATTGCTGTTATTACTGGTTTGGATATGCTAATATAAAATTATTTGAATTGTCGACATTCTTTGCCACCAACAGCACATTCAGCTGCAAGCATCAAAGTAGCACCAGGCAAGGGGGAGCAAGCAGACTGACAGTTGAGCACCATGACCACTGCCATATTGTCGCAGTGCAGGCACAAGCTCCAATTGCGCAAGTTCTCACGCCACAGCAGCAGCACCACCCAAACCGAGAACAGTTCGAGAAAGGCAACGTTCCAGCACCACCCCTGGTCCCTCTACTGTATGTCATGGATCATGCCTCTGCACACCATACACTGTCAAAATATATCCCAAATCCGTTTCCCCCAGACGCATCTGTATACAACTTCAATTCATGATTGGAAACCACCAGCAAATGCCACAGACACATTCCATTGAAGTCCTGCAAAAGCTTCAGCCCCCCCAAAAAATCAAAATCAACCTTCCTTACCGACTTCGACTCCTGGATTTCTGTCTTTCTAGACCCCTCCTCGCCCACTCTTATTCTTGGCGACTTTAACATTCACGTCGACAACCCCTCCCATCTCCATGCTTTAAAGCTCCTCACCCTCACTTCCTCATTTAACCTCCAACTTTTCTCCACTGCCCCCACCCACCTGCACGGCCATTGCCTTGACCTGATACTCTACTCTAACTCTTCTCCCTTAAACTTCCACAATTCAATCCTTCCCTCATCTTACCATCACCTTTACCCTTCAATCTTCAGCTTCCTCTGTCCCAACCCCGTCCCGTCTCCTCCGACCTATTTCAAAACCTTCATAATATTGATCCCTTGACACTCTTCTCCACCATCTCTCCATCTCTTTCCTCCATCTTGTCCTCCAAATCTGTCGATGAGGCAGTAGCCTCTTATAATGTTGCACTATCCTCAGCTATTGACAATCTTGCCCCGCCTACCCCTCATCCCTTAGATGTTCTACTCCTCAGCCCTGGCTTTCATCTACAACTCACTATTTACACATCTGTACCCGCTCTGCTGAACGTGCCTGGACCAAATCCCGCTCCCCTGAAGACCTTCTACATTTTAAATTCATGCTTAATTCCTTCTAGTCAGCCATAGCACTTGCCAAACAATACTACTTCATCCATCTGACTAATTCCCTAGCCTATGATCCTCGCCGCTACTTTAATACCCTCAATTCTCTCCTCAAGGTGCCCCACCCTCATTTCTGCCCAAACCCTTGCCGATTACTTCCATGACAAAATCCAAAAGATTACCCTCCAATTCCCCACACCCTCATCTACCTCCCCCTCCCCTATTCCCATCCCCCATCCCCCATCCTGACTTCCTCTGCTACCCTCTCCTCCTTCCCTACGATTTCTGAAGAGGAAACCACACTTCTTTCCTCCTCCAAACCTACCACCTGTTCCTCTGACCCTATCCCCACCCATCTTCTACACCCCATCTCCCCTGCTGTTATTCCCTCCATCTCTCATATTCTCAACCTATCACTCTCCACTGCAACCGTCCCCATCGACTTTAAACATGCCGTTGTCACAACTCTCCTCAAGAAACCCTCACTCGATCCCACCTGTCCTTCTAATTATCGTCCCATCTCCCTCCTTCCCTTCATATCTAAACTTCTAGAATGAGCTGTCCACCGACGCTGCCTCGACTTCCTCACCTCCCAGGCCCTCCTGGACCCACTACAATCCAGCTTCCATCCCCTACACTCCACCGAAACGGCTCTTACCAAAGTCTCCAGTGACTTGTTCCTCGCTAAATCTAAGGGCCTCTACTCTCTTCTCATCCTTCTCGACCTCTCCGCTGCCTTTGACACTTTTGACCACAATCTTCTCCTCTCCACCCTCTCCTCGCTGTGTTTCAAGGGCTACATGTTATCCTGGTTCTCCTCCTACCTCTCCCATCGTTCCTTTAGTGTATGCTCTGGTGGCTCCTCCTCCTCTCCCACCCCGCTCTATGTTGGTGTACCCCAGGGATCTGTCTTGGGCCCCCTCCTTTTCTCTATCTATACCCAATCCCTTGGCACTCTCATCTCCTCCCATGGCTTTCACTACCATCTATGCTGATGACTCCAAAATCTACCTCTCTACACCTAATATCTCTCTAGCAATCCAAACCAAGATCTCTGTCTGCCTTTCTGACATCGCCATCTGGATGTCTCATTGCTGCCTGAAATTGAACATGCCAAGACTGAACTCCTCCTCTTTC
Source organism: Ichthyophis bannanicus (assembly GCA_033557465.1). Taxonomy (NCBI): domain Eukaryota; kingdom Metazoa; phylum Chordata; class Amphibia; order Gymnophiona; family Ichthyophiidae; genus Ichthyophis; species Ichthyophis bannanicus. The sequence goes on along the minus strand of CM066035.1, from coordinate 448,198,019 downwards.
CCCCTAACTCTTCTCCTCCTCTTCCCCCCTTCTCAGTTTCCGTGGATGGTTCTATGATCCTTCCTGTTCCCTCGGCCTGCAATCTGGGGGTCATTTTTGACACCTCTATCTCCTTCTCCACACATATCCAGCACATTGCTAAAACCTGCCACTTCTTTCTCTACAACATTAACAAAATCAGCCCCTTCCTGTCAGAACACAGCACCAAAACGCTTATCCACTCCTTAATCTCCTCTTGCCTCGACTACTGTAACCTGTTCCTTGCTGGTCTTCCAGTGAGCCATCTCCTCCCCCTTCAATCCATACAAAATTATGCTGCTCGACTAATCTTCTGCCAATCCCACCATGCCCACATTACTCCTCTTCTCAAAGTCGCTTCATTGGCTTCCCATCCAATCTGCATCCAATTCAAACTTCTCCTATTCACCTATAGGTGCATTCACTCTGTGGCCTCTCAATACCTCTCATCTGTTATCTCTCCCCACATCCCAGTTTGGGAACTTCGCTCTGCTAACAAATTACTTCTGTCTAGGCCTTTCACTCGTACCACTGACTCCCGACTTCGCTCCTTTCACCTTGCTGCACCCTATGCCTGGAACAGCTTACCTGTCTCTATACGTCAGGCACCCTCCCTAGCCCTCTTCAAATCCAGGTTAAAAACCCATCTCTTCACCATCACATTCAGATCCTGACTTCTATCCCTCAACTTAACCTAACCCTATCATTCTCATGACCTAACTGTAATACCCATTAAATTGATTAATGTCTATACTGTCTTGACTAGTTTGTAAGCTTGGACAAGCAGGGACTGTCTCTTGTATGTATGTCTGTACAGCGCTGCGTGCATGGCGCTATATAAGTGTTTAAGAGTAGTAGTAGTAGTAGTAGTAGTAGTAGTAGTGGTGGCTGAAATTCCTCTGGCAGGAGTTGCAACAGCAGAAATGTAAATAATGGTACAGTATATGTGGCACTGATGCCATACATAGGGAGGGGACCCAGGATCCCTACCTGTAATGTGCAAAGTCATGTGATACATGCCAACACCATGCATCCACAACATGACATGACACACTGGGGCACCATATGTATTACAATAGCAGCCAGGGCATAGACTGGAATGGTGGCATACATCAGAGAGCCCTGAACGTCTGCTGGAATATGTGCAAGAGAGAGTCCAAGGTGTGAACAACAGCAAATGGTATAAAAAAAACACATGAAGTAGCAGTAGGGGGGAGAATAGCAAGGATATGAAACCCACAGGAGGGGCTGCATGGACAAAGAGAGGCAATATAGGAGAACAAACCAGTCCAGATTGCTCAGACATGAGGGATGGTGATGGCATGAGAACGTGGAACACAGAAGCACTGTGCAAATGCCACTGTCACCACCCAGGCACATGTGTAGGCCACAAATGTATATGGGATACTGATGGCAGGTAGTGAAAAGTACCACAAATGCAGTGTATACTAGCTTCCAGGCGCACAGTTGCCAGATACCATAAGGGCTCTCCCACACAGGGTACCCTGTGCTATGGGTCCTGAGGGCAGGGCTGGCCCAACCATCAGGCAAACTAGGTGACCATCTAGGATGGCAACCTCTTGGGGGAGTGGCAAAGAGCATAGCATTCAAAGCTAAACAATAGAGTTTGACAGATGGGGAAGGTGGTGTAAAGCTGAAGGTTTGCCTAGGGCACCAACACCTAACAGCTATATAACAGCTAAATAATGAATAATGACATAACAGGAATCAAAATATTGACAGGGTATGAATGAAAACTCCAATTGAAATACATGCTGGCAGGCCGGCCCAACCACTAAGCAAACTAGGCGGTCACAACTTTAGGTGGGCAGCAAAATTAAGGCATTTGAAGCTAAATAAAAGATTTTGACAGCCAGAGAGGGTGCAAAGCTTGAGGTTCACCTAGGGTGCCAACACATTGGAACAACTCCAGGGCAGGCTCTGTATGCTGGGAGATGTAGTATGTGATGTCTTGCATTATACTTACTGGTAGCCTTGAAACAAGGACCAGAAATGCCTTATCTACAGGCAATTGAAAAGCTGACTGCAAAGTATGGTGAAGTAAAACCATCAAGAAAATGCTGGCATTACAGACTACATCAGGAATATGTAGATTGGGACTCAATTGTACTAACTGGACTGACAACTGTGTGGATATTAGCTAAGACGGTCATTTCAGAACCCAAATAGAATATTTGCAGATGTATGGGAGGCGTGTATCTCATGAAAATGTCTACAGGCATATTCCAGTACATGGCATGTGGGAACATCCATGGTGCTTGCATGGGGATCTCAGCCCACAGCCAAAAGGAGCAGAACGGGGGCATGGTTTGCCATGGAGATGTAAAACCCTCTCGCACCGAGGAAGTTTCTCCAGGGCCATGTGCCCATGAGGGAAGGGTTAGGACAGCTGTTATAGTTGGTGATTCGATCATTAGGCATGTAGATAGCTGGGTGGCTGGTGGACGTGAGGATCGCCTGGTAACATGCCAGCCTGGTGCGAAGGTAGCGGACCTCACGTGCCACCTAGATAAGGTCTTAGATAGTGCTGGGGAGGAGTCTGCTGTCTTGGTACATGTCGGTACCAATGACATAGGAAAATGTGGTAGGGAGGTTCTGGAGGCTAAATTTAGGCTTTTAGGTAGGAAGTTGAAATCCAGAACTTCCAGGGTAGCGTTCTCCAAAATGCTTCCTGTTCCACGCGCAGGACCCAAAAGGCAGGCAGAGCTCCGGAGTCTCAATGCGTGGATGAGACAATGGTGCAGAGATGAGGGTTTTGGATTTGTTAGGAACTGGGGAACATTCTGGGGAAATGAGGGGCTCTTCCGAAGGGATGGGCTTCACCTTAACCGGGATGGAACCAGGCTGCTGGCATTAACCTTTAAAAAGGAGATAGAGAAGCTTTTAAACTAGATATTAGGATAAAGCCGACAGTCGCCCAAGAGCGGATGGTTCGGAAGAATGTATCTTTGAAGGAAACTACCAAAAGCAGAGAGGTTCCGCAAAAGAGTAAAGTAGCCCAAATGCCCTCAAGTATGGAGCTGACAGAGCTTAAAGATCCCAAATTACCCATGTCTAACAATAGCCAAATTAATATGAATAAAATACATTCTCTAAAATGCTAGAAGTCTAAAAAATAAGATGGGAGAGTTAGAATATATAGCACTAAATGAAAGGTTAGATATGATTGGAATATCAGAGACATGGTGGAAGGAGGACAACCAGTGGGACACTGTGATACCTGGGTACAAAGTATATCGTAATGATAGAGCTGATCAAATTGGTGGAGGGGTTGCTCTCTATGTTAGAGAGGGCATTGAGTCAGAAAGGATTAAAGTTTTGCAGAAAACAAAATCTGCTGTAGAATCTATATGGATTGAAATTCCATGTAAAAGGGGGAAGGCGATGGCCTGGCCAGAATGACCAAATGGATGATGAAATGTTCAAAGAAATCAAGGAACCTAACAAAAGTTACAGCGCAGTAATTATAATGGGTGATTTCAACTACCCCGGTATTGACTGGGTCAGTGTCACGTCAGGACATGCTAGGGAGATAAAGTTCCTAGATGAAATAAATGACTGCTTCTTGGAGCAGCTGGTTCATGAACCGACCAGAGGGGAAGCCATATTAGACCTAGTACTTAGTGGAACACCAGATCTATTGCAAGAGATAAGGTTGTTGGGGCCACTTGGCAATAGTGATCATAGCATGATTGCCTTTGATTTAATTAGTGGAGGAGGGATAGTAAGGAAATCCACAGTACTACCTTTTAACTTTCGAAAGGGAGACTATGATAAAATGAGGAAAACAGTTAAGAAAAAACTAAAAGGAACAGTTGCAAAGGTAAAAGACGTACATCAGGCTTGGCTGTTGTTGAAAAATACTATCTTGGAAGCCCAGACCAGCTGTATTCCACGCTTTAAGAAAAGTGGAAGGAAGTCCAAAAAGCTGCCAGCATGGTTTAAAGGTGAGGTCAGAGAGGCTGTTGTTGCCAAAAAAGCATCTTTCGGGAAATGGAAAAAAAAGCCAAACGACGAAACCTGGAAACAGCACAAGCACTGGCAAGTCAAATGCAAGGCATTGATAAGGCAGGCAAAGGGAGAATTTGAGAAGAAGCTTGCTGCGGAAGCAAAAACGCGAAGTAAAGACCTTTTCAAGTACATTCGTAGCAAAAAACCTGTGAGAGAGTCAGTTGGTCCATTAGATGATAAAGGGGTTAAAGGAGCACTAAGAGGCGACAAGGCGATAGCAGAGAGACTGAATGAATTCTTTGCTTCGGTCTTTACTGAGGAAGATGTAGGGATCTTACCCATGACTGAAGTGGTATTTAAAGGTGCGGAAGAATTGAAGGAAATATCGATACATCGGGAAGATGTATTACAACTATTAGATAAACTGAAGATTAGCAAATCACCTGGGCCGGATGTTGAAAGACCTGAAATATGAGATTGCAGACCTGCTATTAGTAATCTGTGAACTATCATTAAAATCATCTCTAATACCTGAAGATTGGAGGATCGCCAATGTAACACCAATTTTTAAAAAGGGTTCCAGGGGTGATCCGGGAAACTACAGACCGGTGAGCCTGACATCAGTACCGGGAAAAATGGTAGAAACCATCATAAAAAATAAAATTACTCAGCATGTAGATAGTCATGACCTAATGGGAGACAGCCAACATGGCTTTAGCAAAGGAAGATCTTGTCTTACTAATCTGTTATGTTTTTTTGAAGGAGTGAATAATGAGGTGGACAAAGGTGAGTCGGTTGATATTGTGTATCTGGACTTTCAGAAAGCCTTTGACAAGGTCCCTCATGAGAGACTTTTGGCAAAACTAAAGAGTCATGGGATAGGAGGCAGTGTACTATTGTGGATCAGGAACTGGTTAAAAGATAGAAATCAGAGGGTAGGGCTAAATGGCCAATTTTCCCAATGGAGAAAGGTGAATAGTGGTGTACCCCAGGGATCTGTGCTGGGTCCGCTGCTTTTTGACATATTCATAAATGACCTGGAAAGTGGAATAACGAGTGAGGTTATCAAATTTGCAAATGACACAAAACTATTTAAAGTTGTTAAAACCCAAGAGGATTGTGGAAAATTGCAAGAGGATCTTGATAAATTGGAAGACTGGGCATCAAAATGGCAGATGAAATTTAATGTGGACAAGTGCAAGGTTAAGCACCTAGGGAAGAACAACCCAAACTATGGTTACACGATGCAAGGTTCCACATTAGGAACTACCACCCAGGAAAAAGATTTAGGCGTCATTGTGGATACCATGTTAAAACCTTCGGCCCAGTGTGCAGCAGCGGCCAAGAGAGCAAATAGAATGCTAGGTATGATAAGGAAAGGAATGGAAAATAAAACAAAAGATATTATAATGCCTCTATATCGTTCCATGGTGAGACCGCACCTTGAATATTGTGTGCAATTCTGGTCGCCGTATCTTAAAAAGGATATAGCGATTTTAGAAAAGGTTCAGAGAAGAGCCACCAAAATGGTAAAGGGGATGGAAGGATACTCCTATGAAGAAAGGCTAAAAAGGTTAGGGCTCTTTAACCTGGAAAAGAGACGGCTGAGGGGAGATATGATAGAAGTCTATAAATTAATGAACGGAGTGGAACGGGTAAACGTAGATCGATTGTTTACCTTATCAGAATATAGAAAGACTAGGGGACATGCAATGAAGCTACAGGGTAAACTATTTAAGACTAATAAAAGAAAATATTTTTTCACTCAACGTGTAATCAAACTCTGGAATTTGTTACCGGAGGATGTAGTAAAGGCTGTTAGTGTAGCTGGGTTTAAAAAAAGGTTTGGACAAGTTCCTGGAGGAAAGGTCCATAAACCATTATTAAGAAGGGACCCAGGATATCAATGCTTGAACCAATACAAGCATTGTGGAACCTGTGTCCCTTGGGGAAACTGCTAAGTACATATGACCTAGATTGGCCACTGTTGGAAACAGAATACTGGGCTTGATGGACCTTGGTCTGACCCAGTATGGCATATCTTATGTTCTTATTTTCTTATGTATAATGTATTCTGGAAAGCCCCCTGTACATTTTTTTACTTCTTCAGAGACGTGCCCGTTATTCCTGCAGAAAACATAAAATAAGGCCAGTACTTAGAAAATTTTTTGCTATGTTCTATAATTAAATCCTGCAAGTGGGAGTGTGTGTGTTTGTGTGTGGTTTGAGGGTTTCACAGGTGGATCTGGTGTGCTGATCTGCAATTCAGGGAGGACATGAATGCCTGGCCAGTACCTGGACCTTACGGATGACCGCAGTGTCATCAGGTGCCAGTGTGATAGGGCAGTCATACATCAGCTGTTCCAGGCACTGGGAGATAAGACTGATGTTGTGCCAACATTCCCCAGATTGTGCCATATCCGGAGGTTAGCTACTTGGTATTATGGCATAGGGATCCCCTCCCATGCCCATACAAGCCTGACGAGAGGAACATTGCCACAAAGCAGACTGTTGGAAGGCAGACAGCATTGCCCCACAGATAGCAGAGGTATACAGACTGAAATAAGCCATGACAGAGACTGCACCTTGTATGGTACAGGTGTAACCACATGTAGGGAGCTGCTGTAAGAAATCCCAGTACCCAGATATGTGGGAAACAAATGCCATAGCCAGAAGGCCATAGTCACTAAAACAGCATACTTTTGTAGCTCAGCAATATTATGCATCCTTTTGGGAATTGCAGTTAGTTAAGGGGATGGGTTTCTCCACTTCACTCTATGGCCTGTTCCTGCACCCATGCATGACTCTTGCTCTGTATACATGCATGAGCCAGGTGAACAGCATGTTAGACATGCCGTGCCAGACACGTCTATGTGCTGATTTCATAAATGTGGGTGCATCTATACCAGCGAATGCAGAATTAGGACTGAATCATGCCCATGTTTGATTTAAATGTGTCTGCCGGAGATAACCGGCTTATATGAAATCTGCCTCTAAGTATCGGCCCGATTCTGGGACACAGATTGCGTGGCATGCAGCCCTGCAAGCTATCTGGGCCTGATTCCCCCTCTGGCTCCTGATGTTCAGAATGGGGGGAGCCGGCATGTGGCAGGAGGGGGCAGGATCGGGGCAGAGTGGGAGTGGGACAGCCCGGTAGGATGTACAGGGCCAATTCAGTTCACGGCCCTGTACATCCTGCCGAGCCCATGGGGACACGTTGCTTATTACACCTCAAAGGTGGAATAAGCAATGAAAACCCGGTGATAGGGCCCATGGATCTCCCCCAGGGCCAGGGCCAGGTGTGTGTGGGGGTGTCCCTGCAGCCTGATCCAGGCCACGGCAGGCCAGCTGTGGGTTGGGCAGTGGGGAAAAGGGGAACCAGAGCAGCGGGAGTTGGAAGTGCCTGCAGGAGGGACGTCCTCAGGCCTGATTCTGGCCACCGGTCCATAATTGTGTCCAAATGGGCCCATATTGCTTGGGACCATTTGGATAGCCCGGATGTGCCCCTACTGGAATCAGGCTCTATATGTCCCCCTGAAGCAGGACTGTATTGAATGGACTTTATAGATCATTCAAAATGTAGCACTATGTTGGCTCAAAATCTTAGATTTCTCAATTTAGGAATGAGGTCATATAAATGCCTTCATTCGGTTGTTCCTCGCTACCTTTCCTCTCTTATCTCTCCCTACACTCCTCCTTAGGTGCTCTGCTCTTCTGGCAGATCCCTTCTATCTGTGCCCTTCTCCTCTACTGCCAACTCCAGACTTTGATCTTTCTACCTTGCTGCTCCTTATGCCTGGAGCAAAGTACCCGAGTCAGTACATCAGGACCCATCTTTGACCATGTTCATATCCAGGCTAAAAAGTCTCCTCTTTGAGACTGCTTTTGGATCCTGATCCCTTTAGTGTCCTCTTCACTTCTTATGTGTTTTCTTACCATTCCCCTAGATATATTCTAGTCCCCAGTTGTTTTCTGTCTTGACTGTTATGTTGTCTGTCATGATTAAAACTGTAAACTCTTAAGAGCAGGAACTTTCTCTTACATGTCTCTGTATAGCTCTGTGTCCGCCTTGTATTGCTATACAAATGATAAGTAATAATAGCAGTAGTAGGATTTTCCTTTCCTGCACAGCAGTGGTTGGTCCAAGGAGAAACAGCAAGTCCTAAAAGTGAATTCAGCATGGGACATGCAAGTCCTCGTGCTCTCACAGGCCCCATAGCGCTCCACCCTTGTATACATATGGATTGCCTTAGTAACAGGTAGCAGAGCATCACAGGGACCTGTCAGTGGTGGAGGGCTGGCATGCCCTTTGATGAATTTTGTTTTAGGAGTTGCTGCTTCTGCTCAGGACACACTGTCCTTGTAGAGGCAAAGGTGAGAGAAAATCTGGATGGAATATTAGAAGAAAGGGAGGGGAGGGCATTCCACATTTCCTGTGGATGCTCCCCCCCCCCCCCCCCCACTTAAAATCCATCTCACATCTCCTGCTGTGTTTTTTGTTGGATTTTTCTTTCAGTGTTTTGTACTGAATTACTGTGAAAAACCAGCTTAATTAACATTGTAAAGGAAAGTCATGGAATACAAAAGCTGTGAAAACACTAATGTGCATCTCAAAGTGATTTTAAGTTTCTGCATTACCTGCAAATCTAAAGAGAGGCTCTCATGGGATGGCACGATTGTTTATTTGCACGCTGGAATAATAATTGTTTTAAATATAAAGCTTAATAGAAATGTTTTAATTGTGAGAACCCCTGAAGTTGTAAGGTTTGTATAATGAAGCTATAACCAAGAAGTACAATCTATACTGAGGGTTGTGTTTGAAAGCCTAAACTGTTTCAACTGAGAAAGATTCTGAAAGCTCTGAAGAGAATCTCCAGCAGGTAAAAAAAATGGATTGAAAAAGCGACAATGTTTGTTATAAACTACTTTTAATAAGAAAAACAAGAAACAACATAAAAATAAAGGCAAAGAAGGCATAAAATAACTATGTTTATCTTTATGTTTATTATTTCTTGATATGCCACACCTTTGTAACAGCAGGGTGGTGTACAATCAAAAATAAAAAAGAAGAACAGAAAGGAACGCCGATTCAGTATAGGACAGCAATGCAAACATACCAGCAACAAAGGAGAGCGACGGGATAGAAGCACAGCTCAGAAGTTGGAGGTCAGGTCGGGGAAAGTGAGAGCCATGCAAGCATAGGGCAGGGGTCTGGTAGAGGGAGATTGAAGGCAGCGCAAAACAGGTGCGTCTTGAGTTTTAGTTTTTAAACCTGAAGTAGGAAAGTTCCAAGTCGAGGTCAGTGGGCAAGTAGTTCCAGAGGGCAGGGACAAGAAAGTAAAAAGCAGAGGAGCATGTAGATTTGAGGTGGACCAGTGAAGGGGAAGGTAGATGGAGACGATTAGCGTGTAGTGAATGTAGGACCTGGGGACAGTATGGAGACAGAGGACATCAGATAGATAGGCAGGAGTACAAGGGTCAATAACTTATACTGAGCTTGGTAGCTGAAGGAGAGCCTGTGGAGGTGAATTAGACATGGAGTGACATGATCATAGGGGTGGCATGTGTGATGAGCAGCGGAGTTCTGAATAATTTGTAAATGGTATATGAAATGTTGGGGGAGACCTAGGTAAACAATGTTATAATAATCGAGTGAAGTGGAATTTTAGAAAGGACGTCCAAGTGCAATCTGAGATGTCTAAGCCAGAATGTCTGAAAAAAAGCAGGCACGTCCAGTCACCGATACAATTTCACAAATGTTGATGCCCAATATGGACTCTGCAGGGGTGTCTACATAGACATTCCAGAAGAGCATTTCAGAATCTAGCAATGGCCTAATGGTTAGAGTAGTGGACTAGAACCAGGGAATCCAGGGTTGAAATCCCATGGCTGCTATGACTGAAATTGTGCTGAGTACTGGGGTTGATGGAATGCTGTTTTCTCCATACCTTCAGCCAAAACAAGCACTTTCCGGATGATTTTTCATGCCTGCCTTGAGCAGGTATAACCTTAGACATGACACCAGATGTTTCTAAGATCAATGGGGATGTGCAGGTTTAACGGCCCTGTCACTTCTCCACAATGCCCCCATTCAGACATGGATGTCCCCGAAGCTGGGTTCTAAATGGATGTCTCGGGGGACATCTCTGTGCTTTGGACATCTCTATGCCCATTTTCAGGCATCCAAAGCGTGAATAGGGCATCTAAAATAATCCCTTTGTTTACCAGTTCCTAACATTTTACCTACCCACTTTCTAACCCAGTTTGACTTCTTAGAAAACACTCCTATGATCTCAATGCTATAAACTTCTTATATGGAACAGTGTTAAAAACCCTTACTGCAGTCCTAAGGCCCTGGTGTACTAAAATGCAAAACCACTTTACAAAAATGCCCTTTATATTCAAAAAGGTAGAAAACAACTAAATACACTACCAAAAGCAGAGAGGTTCCAAAAAAGAGTAAAGTAGTATAAATACCCTCAAGTATGGAGCAGACAGAGCTTAAAGATCCCAAATTACCCATGCCTACCAATAGCCAGATTAATATGAATAAAGCACAGTCTCTAAAATGCTTGTATGCAAATTCTAGAAGTCTAAAAATTAAGATGGGAGATTTAGAATATATAGCACTAAATCAGAGGTTAGATACGATTGGAATCTCAGAGACATGGTGAAAGGAGGACACTGTGATACCTGTGTACAAACTATATTGTAATGATAGAGCTGATCAACTTGGTGGAGGGGGTCGCACTCTATGTTAGAGAGGGCATTGAGTCAAAAAGTATTAAAGATTTGCAGGAAACAAAATTTGCTGTAGAATCTCTATGGATTGAAATTCCATGTAAAAAGGGGAAGGCGATGGCAGTGGGGGTGTACTATCGACCACCTGGCCAGAATGAACAAATGGATGATGAAATGCTCAAAGAAATCAAGGAAGCTAACAAAAGTTACAGCACAGTAATAATAATGGGTGATTTCAATTACCCCAATATCGACTGGGTCAGTGGATATGGCAGGACATGCTAGGGAAATAAAGTTCCTAGATGAAATAAATGACTTCTTCTTGGAGCAGCTGGTTCATGAATTGACCAGAGGGGAAGCCATATTGGACCTAGTCCTTAGTGGAACACCAGATCTGGTGCAAGAGATAAGGGTGTTGGGGCTACTTGGCAATAGTGATCATAGCATGATCGTGTTTGATTTAATTAGTGGAGGAGAGATAGTAAGGAAATCCACAGTACTACCTTTTAACTTTTGAAAGGGAGACTATGATAAAATGAGGAAAATAGTTAAGAAAAAACTAAAAGGAGAAGTTGCAAAAGTTATAGACTTACATCAAGCTTGTGTGCTGTTGAAAAATACTACCTTGGAAGCCAAGACCAAGCTGTATTCCACGCTTTAAGAAAAGTGGAAGGAAGTCCAAAAAGCTGCCAGCATGGTTTAAAGGTGAGGTCAGAGAGGCTGTTATTGCCAAAAAAGCATCTTTCAGGAAATGGAAAAAAGAGCCAAACTGACGAAACCTGGAAAAAGTACAAGCACTGGCAAGTTAAATGCAAGGCATTGATAAGACCGGCAAAGGGAGTATTTGAGAAGAAGCTTGCTGCAGAAGCAAAAACGCGTAATAAAGACTTTTTCAAGTACATTCATAGCAAAAAAACCTGTGAGAGAGTCAGTTAGTCCATTAGATGATAGAGGGGTTAAAGGTGCACTAAGAGGCGACAAGGCGATAGCGGAGAGACTGAATGAATTCTTTGCTTCTGTCTTTACTGAGGAAGATGTAGGGATGTTACTCATGATTGAAGTGGCATTTAAAGGTGCGGAAGAATTGAAGGAAATATAGATACATCAGGAAGATATATTACAACTATTAGATAAACTGAAGAGTAGCAAATCCACCTGGGCCAGATGATATACATCCAAGGGTGTTGAAAGAACTGAAATACGAGATTGCAGATCTGCTATTAGTAATCTGTGAACTATCATTAAAATAATCTGTATAGAAGAAATAGATAAATAAATAAATAAATAAATAAATCTGTAATACCTGAAGATTGGAGGATTGCGAACGTAGCGCCAATTTTTAAAAAGGGTTCCAGGGGTGATCCAGGAAACTACAGACAGGTGAACCTGATGTCAGTACCGGGAAAAATGGTAGAAACCATCAAAAAGAACAAAATTGCTGAACATGTAGATAGAGAGTAATGAGTACCAAAAGAGAGCACCAGGTACCTGCACACTAGATAGAGAACTAACCAAGCAGGTACACAAGTACTGACGACAATTCTACAGGTGAAGAGTCTTTTTTATTGTGCCCCAATGCGTTTCGTCCACAAAGCCTTCCTCAGGGGGTCTTTAAAAAGAGCACACCTTGAATCTGTCACGTGGTACACTAAAAACGTTTGATGTGCACTGCACTGCTATCTTGTTCAAAGTCAGGTAAACGTAGATCTATTGTTTATGTTATCAAAATATAGAAAGACTAGGAGATATGCAATGAAGCTATGGGGTAAAATATTTAAGACTAATAAAAGAAAACATTTTCACTCAACGTGTATTCAAACTTTGGAATTTGTTACTGGAGGATGTAGTAAAGGCTGTTAGTATAGTTGGGTTTAAAAAAGGTTTGGACAAGTTCCTGGAGGAAAGGTCCATAAACCATTATTAAGAAGGGACCCAGGATATGAATGCTTGACCCAATACAAGCACTGTGGAATCTGTTTCTTTTGGGGAAACTGCTAGGTACGTATGACCTAGATTGGCCACTGTTGGAAACAGGATATTGGGCTTGATGGACCTTGGTCTGACCCATTATGGCATATCTTATGTTCTTATAAAAGCACCAACATTTTGGCACTCTTGCACTTTCTTTTGTATTAAGCACACTTTTGTAAGAGGCTTTGCAATAATGCCCTTCACAGTAGTAACCTTTCATATAAAGTGGACCTTGTATGGAAATTTATGGAAATTCTATATTAATGAACTACTGTGGTCAAGATTAATGGAAGATAGTCCATTGATATGGGCACTTGGAAAAAAAACGTTAGGTGGAAAAGATTGTGCAGGCCATATTTACTGTGAGGAATGATTTTTTTTTTTTTGCACATAGTATGACAGAACTTAAAAACGCTGCTTGTTGGGGTGTCCTAGGTCTCCACATAGGGAACCTTCAGGTCCTAATGCCCTGTATTTTCTTCCCCCTTTTCCCATCTCCTCTGCATCACCCTCTTTTTCTGAGCCCCTAGCTTTAGCATCATCCTATTTTCCTCTAGGCTTCAGAATCACCAACATCAACTCTAACCACTAGGCTACTCCTCCACTCCTATAAAGTGTTATGCTCCACTGATTTCCTAAACATAGTAGTCTATAATTGTTCTTCTTCTTTGAAGATAAATACATCCGAAAATTCTATAATAACCTCAGAATATTTAATAGTAAATTTCAAATTGTCATCAACTTCATTAAGAAAATTAAAGAATATCATCAACAGTTGAATAACACTTGACCACAGAAAAATATGTCATCCAGGAATCTACACCATATCAGTACTTTAGAAAAATGCTCTGAAGTATAGACATGTTGTTTTTCAAAATCAGTCCTCACCAATGTCGCCAAAAAAGGGGCTATAGATGAACACATGGTGATCCCATGGTATTGAATCTGAATCTGAGGGAACAATAAAAATGGATCTACCATTTTAATTTGGCTGCTCCACTTGGATTTAATCAGAAAATAAAGTGGTTAACCCTATTGCAATATGTCTGCTGCTGATCTTGGCTTAACTTGCGTTTGAACTTCAGTGTCCTTTGAAGCAGTTGAGATGGATTGTGTGAAGGGATGCTCCAGAATGTTGTAAATGATTCCCCTGAAGCAAGGCTATTTTTTTTTTTGCCTGAAACATGATCATATCGGTGTTGGAATTATAGAGCAGCTTGTGCTGCAGTTTGAGAGCAGCTACAGTAATTACTATTCTTTTTATATCTTTGAGATAAACAGTTAAACTAAATTATAAACAAATTACAAATAAGTTACGTTACAAACAAATTATATATAGGGATTATAAGTGAAAATATATAAAAATAAAAATCATATATAGCACAGGGTGAAAGGACCAGGTGATGATGCTATTGGCTATTTTGTTAAGTGTTTTTTACAATAATTTGAGCCGGTGTTCTGATGGTCTCTGAATATTAATACTGATTATGAAATTTACTTTTGGTTTTCAAAGAACGCTTGAGTGTGCAAGTGTTTACTCTTTTGAAACCTCTAGTAATTGGGTGTATGTTTGATTGAGGTTTCTGATGTGAGATCAGTGTAAGTTGGTATAATCAAATAGGGGCATATTCAAAATGTTTTACCAGGTTAGCAGATCCGCTAATAGGTTAAAATGTGCTCACCGTGATATTCACTGACACTAACTGGTTAGTACCACTGAATATCCTCATGGGCTACTAGTTAAAAGCAGGGTAATCTGTGTGCAGAGCAAGATGGTGATAACCGCTATCTGGTTAGCAGAAGTGGATGAATGGCTGTCCTAAATTTATTGCTGACTATAACTATTAATTGAATAGTAGTGATGGTAACTGGGCAGCCTAGATTTTCAACTGTGGAAAGTGGTTGTCTTCCACCACTGAATGTCTGTCTCAAAGAGGCAGCGGTGACTAGGTGCTTTATTTTGCCTAGCCACCTCTGCTGAATATACCCCCCCCCCTCCAGAACAATGTTTACAGACAAAGATGGTATCAGAAACATGAATTAAGAAAGCTTATAAATGAGCCAACTATTGTCACTGCAAATTTTTATGCTCCCTGTTCATAAGTAACAGGACAACCATCTTACCTGCATATTACCTTATTCTTTGAAGTCTTCAAGTATAGCATGAGCTATACATAGACGCTGGCATATTTTATAATTCTGTCTTGAGTTTGCCAGGCATCTGCTTATAGCATACATGAGATCCACAGACTTGCAGGATATGGTGATTAAGGGCCCGATATTCAAAAGGCATTTATATGGTTAACAGCCAGTTCATCATGTAAATGTCTGTTAACCGGATATTCGACGGCACATACACAGGTAGTGCTGTTGAATATCACCGACTAAGTCCCCTACGTGCCCCTATGCTAGCTGGCTAGCACTAGGGCATACCAGGGGCATTCTGGGGTGGAGCAGAGGCGGGGATCAGCACTAACCATGCAGCACTGATATTGGAAGCTGCATGGTTAGTGTTTGTCGCTTGTAAGATAGGCAAGGGAAACGATCGCCTATCTTATAGGCGCTGAGGTTAACCGTGCATCATCCAATATCGATGCTGTATGGTTAGCATCCATGACTTCCGGGCAGCACAGCCAGACCCGGATATTCACTTCTGTTGCCTCAAAAGTGTATATCCGGGGTTTGGGGGTCAGCGGGCAGGGCTAAGCGGCTACGACACTTCACCCTGCCCAGTTAAATATCACCTAAATCTTTTCTATGATTCCTCCACAGAATAAAATCAACATGTTGAATAAAGAACAAATAACTCCTGCAGATCAAGCTCAGTCTATTTAGTGAAAAGAGACATTTCATTTTTTCCATTTCATATATATGCAACAACCACCCCAAATTTGTCTGAGGGTTCAAAAAGGTAAATAAAGGATGCATATATGTGTGAGTAAATATCCCTTTGTCAGCTAATCTATGGGCAAAATAAAGAGCATTAATGAAGCATATATAATGGATTTGCTTCCTGTATTCCTCATATCTTTTTTCCGAAATACAGTATCTGTCAATTTTTATTTGGCAAATCTTCTTGGAATCCAAAAAGAAACAAGCCAAATTGAGCTCATTGTTAATTCTTTTAGTATCTGTTTATCCTAATTTAATTTTTATAAGCATATAAAAAGATGCAAACTTAAATAAGATGAACCTGGAATGTTGCCTTTTTACTTTGACACCATAAAGGAAAATCTTTCATCCCAGCAGGGTAGTAAAGCATGCATTTTTAATTTTTGTTACTTTCTTCTTTCTTTCCCAAAAGTAAAAATAATGTACTTACAAAGAATAAAACTGCTCTCTGCAATACCTTCACAACTTACTTGTGTTTTAGATTGTTCTGAAAGTCCTTCATTTGTATGGTGAAATCTTGGGGGATATTCTGATGCTGTAATAAACAATGCTTTCCCACTGTAAAGCTGCTAATTGCTACTAGCAGAGCAGAAGGATAGATTCAATGGCTCCCAAGCCTCCTTTACATCTTGAAAATAATGTGAAGCTGAAGACGTCTGCAATTCGAGAAAACTTTTTTCAACAGCATTTCAGGGGAGAGATAATGCTTAGCACACAGTTATTTGACCATTTCTTTGATGTATTTATCTTTTTAACTAGCAGGGAAGTGCTATGAGCCTTCGTGCAGTTTTGCACTTCAATGGCATTCATGTTTACCACCCTCCTAAAAATTGCATTGAGATCATTGCTGGTGACATGGACACTTGATACTCATCCTACTCTTGACTTGGATCTTGTGTTGCTTTACTGTGGCATATGCAGATTCTTGAGAAAGGGGAATGACCACATATGCATACTATACTCTAAACACTAATGCCTATGGATAGAAGCACCCTCTACTCCTGTTGTAGTGAAAGATGCATACAAAAACATTACTGTAGATTTGTCTTCTCTTTGGTTGCATATTGATGGCCAGAATATTAAATGGTCCTTATGCTTGACCTTGTTTGACCTTTACATTTGCAAATAATGGTGTTTACACATGTAAAAGTTTTCAATGTTCAAATACATTTTTGAAAGCTGCTATATACATATTTAGATCTGCAACAAAATAGTATGTTTTCTACTTCACCTACCTTCTTATACCCTCCTTAAAGTACTCCCCCATTTTACCAAAGTTTTTACTGGATGCAACTTGGTTTACCATGAACTTATAGTAATTGGTTGCTTCAAAGGTAGTAGCAGTCTTAAGGCTTTTCTCCTTAGTTTGTAGGTGAATCTATCATTTTATAGAAGGGACTTCATTTCTTCTTCCACCAAACGTTCAGAAAGTAACTCAAATTCCCAACTGCAGCCACTACTCACACTTATTTGCACATAATTCTGCACTGTTTAGGGTACATCTCAGAGCATATGCCCAGCTCCAACAAGGTAAGGTCATATGAATCTCATATGGCTACAGAACTTTGAACAGTTGATCTCTGCTATCTTCTTCTTAGATCACTGGTATATAAGGAGATGCCTCATCAACAACTCCCATGACATTGGGACATTCTTCCCTGGTTTTGGTACTACATTGGCCATCACCTCTTTCTCTTTGCTAGACTGTCACTTCAGAAGTAAATGGGGCATGCAGGACTTTGAGAGCCTCAGACTTTGTTGTTGCAGAGAAATCCTCAAATAGCAGTGGAGGTATTCTATGGTCACTTCTCATTCACTATTTTCTTGTACTACAACCAGTCTTCTCCCAGAACCTTTACATCAACCTTTGGCCTGGGCCCCCACACTAGTTCATGGGTAGACTCAGATCACCCTATTCACTTGAAACAGAGGATAGCAGCTGTGCTTCAGGATTGTAACTGAGGCCTCAACATGACTCATTGGCTCGTTGATTTTTTGGCACACCTACTCCAACTCATGCAGCTTGAAATGACATGTTTCACATTTCAAATGGATCATTAGGGAAGCTTGCTGCATGTGGCTCCTCAGAAATTCTCAGGCCATCTTCTCAGTCATCTATGACAATTCATATTCTCTTTACTCTGGAAAGGTAGGCTTTGCCTACATCCCCTTTTCCCATCTTTGCGTGCATAGAGTGAACAATTATTCCCACACTATGAATGTTTCTGCTGCTAGTATTCCTGATACTGCAACAGCATATTTGAGGTGTTTGCTCTCAGGCTTATCTGGAGAGAGAGGCTCAGCTGGCTTTGTTGCAATTACCTCTTCACTTCCATGCCTCCTACATTATCCCTTTAATGGAGTTTTTAACCCTGATAGCCAGCAAGAGACATCTCTGTGGACGCCGGCACGGACATCCATGTCAGGAATGACTATGTTTCTAAAATAAGGCTGAGACATAGATATTCCTGGCATTTTTTAGCATATTTTGCCCTGGATTTCCCATATTGCACTTGGACTCTAAAATATCACCTATAGTGCTTGCAGTCTGTTGAGGAAGCCATTAGGGCAACCACAACTTTCTATTGTTTGAAAAAGAAAATCATATTCTATTTTACAAAATGTCTTATCTGCATCAATAGAAGGCATGAAAGGCAGGGGACAGGACTTTGCAAAAAGTGACATGATGGAGTAATATGTTGCCTTTCATAAACCCTTCTTCACTATTGTGGATAAGTTTAGAAATCACAGAACCCAACTTGCTGGCAAGGATCTTAACATATATGTTTTAATCAACATTGAGAAGTGATATGGGCCTACAGTTTTGGACAAAGATCAGGTCTTTACCAGGCATTTCCAGTACAACTATGATTGCTTCTGCAAAACCTTTCTTCGAAGACTTAGGATTTTCTACACAATAAAAATGTTTTAGTAGCCACAATGTTAAGGATTTGCTAAAAGCTTTGTAAACCTAAATTGGAAACCCATCTAGGCCTGGAGTTTTGCTTGTCACAAGACTTGCCAGGGCTTTCTGAATGTCTCAGATAGTAAGGGGAACCCACAATGTTTGGCTTTCTATCTCATCACATCAAGGATCACTTAATGATGATAAAAAAAAACCCTGAATGGCTTGTGGAGAGCTTCATCCCTCCAAAGTATATAGTTCAGCATGGAAGGACTGGAACTGCTGCAAACTAGACTTAAGGCTTATTTTACTAAAGCCCATTAGCTGGTTAACAGGGATTTTAACATGTGGCTATAGGCAATTGGGAACACTAATGAATGTTAATTTTATTTATTTTGTTTACATTCTCTTATATACTGCACTATTCTGCATCAGTGCAGTTTACATTGAACAAACTGAAACTACATTGAACAGGGCACTATAACTTGGAGATAACTGTTTTACAGGGAACATGGGCTATGGAGGGTTAAGTGGCTTGCCCAAGACCACAAGGAGCACCTGTGGGACTAAAAACCCCAGTTCTTCTGGCCCAAGGTTGCTGTCCTCTAGTGGGATTTGAACCCCTGACCTTCCAGCTTGAAGTACCTTACCCCAACCACTAGGCCACTCCTCCACTCCACTAATGTCTGCCTTTGCATGCTAAAATGCACATTAATCAGTGATCGAGAGATCGGGACAGGAATAAGCATAGGGGTTTGTTTACAAAGCCGCGGTAGCGGTTTGCGATCGTAATCGGAGCCGCGGCCCCATTGATTTCAATGGGGCCGCGGCTGCGATCATGATCGCGAACCACTACCGCGGCTTTGTAAACAAGCCCCATAGAGAGTGCATTACCTCTAGTACCAGGGGAATTACTGCATGCTCAGTTTCAAAGCGACTCTTAACATAGGTTCACCTAACAACTCCTCTATCAAAGTCATTAAGTGACCCAGATGTAGTGGAACGCACATTAGAAAAACCTTTCGCGCATTAGCTCCTGGAGACATATTGTACATGCCCCCAACAGTTAATGCATGGCCTTTGCTATTAATTTACATGAGATTGGCATGCTAATGGCAAATCCTTAATGGGTTTTAGTAAGAAGATCACTTTTTCTGTCGTCATATTTCTATGTTTCTATAAAAAGGGGACTGTTGTAGTTGTTGATATGGAAGGACAGACTAGATAAGCCATGTGGTCTTTTTCTGTCATCATATTTCTATGTTTCTAGTTGCAATATGGAGCACCCCATCAGAACTTCAAAGAGCTGCACTTTAGTCTCAGCTCTAGAATTTTTCAAATATCATACAAGGAGTCTTCATCCCTCATTTTGCTCTGAGTTGTACCTTACAGAATCAGAAAGCAACTGTTTACTAGCACTGTGCTCAATAAATTCATCACAAATGAGTGCCTTGAAGGTTTCCCATACAGAAAATGGAGGCAGATCATAGGCATCGGAGAGAGGAAGGGGGCCAGAGGGGCTCTGACCCCATCAAAACTTTGCTGCTGTGATTGGGGCGTCCCCTACTTTGGCCCGTGGCGATCCGATCTCCCACAGGCAGAAGTAGGGGAAGGCCAGTGATCATGACCCCATCCCCCGCAGGCAGAAGAGCACAGCGATCGTGGTACAGATCCCTCCTATCTGCCCTCGGGAGGATCAGATCCCCACAGACAGACAAGAAGGGTCTTTGCTGGGATCGCAACTTCTCTTCTTTTTTGGTCCGCGGGAGATAAGATCCCCATGGGAAGCATCCCCCTGCAGGCAGCCTACTGCCTGCCTGCTGTGATCATTTCAAAGACTCTTCCTGTCGGACCACAAGGATCACGGGCAGACAGGAGGGGTCTTAGCAATGATCATGACCCCGCAGGCAACAATCTGCCCATGGGGATAGCATCCCCCATGGGCAGAAGAAAAGCCACAATCATGGCAAAGACCCTCCCTGCCTGTGAACAGAGATTGAGGTGGGGCTTGGGTCTCCCAAAGAAAAACCCTTCTGCTGCCCCTGAGGCAGATTTTCCATCCAGTTATACTGAAAATAGAGCTCATGGCTTCTTAGATTTTATTTAGGGATGCCGGATCCATGAAGATTTGGTTATTTAACCTCCATAAGGGCTCCTCATGTTCTGCATGCTCCCAAAGCAGCTTCAAAGAAACTGCTGCATGATCACAAATCATGATAAGGTGAATAGCTGCACTTATGGCTGCATCAGACAGCCTCTGGGAGACTAAGAAAAAAGTGCCAGGTGGAAATTAAACAGTGTGTTTCCACCTATTGGGGTGGAGTAGTCACCATGGATTAAAACAAATAATGCTACACTATACCTACCGAATACGTTTGTTGATCTAGGGAGACACTTTTTATATTAAGACTCCCTACTGGAATAGGGATCAAGTGCTATGTTAGAAACATAGAAACATAATAGCAGAAAAAGACCACATGGCCTATCTATTCTGCCCTTCCATGGAGTCTATTATATTTCATGTTTTGGTATAATCCAGAAAAGAGAAACCTTATCCAATAGCCTTTCTGCAATAGTACTTACAAAACTGTTAAAAAAAATGGACCAAGGAGAGATCACTGCATTGTTAATGCCCTTATTGTCAGAGTGAACTCCATTTACAATACTTTTTTTTTATTTCTACACACCCCATTTCTAACCTTTTTAATCACTTTAGGGACTGACCCAAGAGAGATCAGTTTATTTGTAAGTCAACTATGTAAAACTGTGTCAAAGGCATTGCTGAAATCTACATTTATCACATCTAGCTCTCTCCCTTGATCTAAGCTTCTTTTCACCCAGTAAAATAAATTGATCTGATTTGTCTAACAAAACCTACTTTTGGTGAAACCATGCTGCTATGATTTGTAATCCAGTGGATTCTAGAAAGCATAATTACTCACCTGTAACAGGTGATCTCCGGGAAAAGCAGGAATTATTCACATATGGGTCACGTCGGTACCAATGCAGCCCACACGTGAACGCTCCCCAGTGTCCAATAGGAAAGCTTTTGGGAGCATCCTACTGTGCCTGCATAGCTGCCTTCCCACCTTTCCAGCTGTCCCTCCTCAGTTGAGTTTGTAGCTGAGATAAAAGGAGAGAAGGAGAAGACTAGGAAAAGTACAACTCCTAGGGGAGGAGGGTGGGTTGTGAAGACTCAATTCCTGCTATTCCCAGAGATCACCTGTTACAGGTGAGTAACTACGCTATCTCCTGGAACAAACAGGAATGTAATCTTCACATATGGTACTTCCTAACATGAAGATACCAGAGAGATGATCTCAGAGCTAGCTGTGGAACACAGGGCTAAGTAGTAGCTCATGTATCCTCCAAGGATGTCTGGTATCGAAAGGGTGGCTTCATAAGCTGTCCTAAAACAACATTAAGGACCCATGCCACTGGGGGTGGCTTAATTGGAGATTTAGTTAATAGAAGCCCTCTCATGAATCGTGCTACAAGTGGTTGAGAAGAGATGGGCTGACCATCTAAGGGCATGTGAGAAGCTACTATGGCACTTAGATGGACTCTTACTGAATTGCTTTTGAGTCCAGAGGAAGAGAGGTGGAGAAGATATTCAAGCAATGCTTTCACCGGAGCTGAAAAGGGGTTAAGATCCCTTTTCGAACACCAGAGAGAGAATCTATGCCACTTGAAGGCATAGGAGCACCTTGTGGAAGGTTTCCTAGAAGCCAAAAGGATAGCTTTCACCTGTTGAGAGAGGCTAATGCCCTGGAATGCTATGCCTTCAGCAGCCATTCTGTAAGACATAGGGACTGTGGATTGGGATGCAGCAGTGTCCCGTTCTCCTGTGAGAGGAGATCTGGTGCAGACCCCAAATCTACTGGTTGAACTTGAGAGAGACGTAGAATCAGAGGATACTATGGTTGTCGTGGCCAATGCGGGGCTATAAGAATCATGTAGCCCTTGTCTCTCTGGAGTTTGAAAAGAGCTTTGGGGATGAGGAGAATGGGAGGGAAGGCGTATAGGAAGCCTTGACTCCAGTGAAGGTGAAAGGCATCTACCACTTGGTGGTTCTGAGCAGGCGTTCTGGAGCAGAAGCGGTGAAGTTTGGCATTCTGAGGACTTGCAAACAGGTCTATGTCTGGGATTCCACAGATCTGAAAAATGTGAGCAATCTTGTTTGCATGGAGAGACCACTCGTGGGGTAGTAGTACCTGACTAAGCTTGTCCGCCAAGAGATTCTGTTTGCCTGGGAGATATACCACAAGTAGGTGAATCTGATGTTGTATGGTTCCCGCCCACCCTACCCATCACCCCACCCACCCCAGGGGCTACATTGCTTATATAGTGGTCACATACGTGACATCTATCCTTCCTAACTTGGGTTAAAGCCCATATCTTCTTCATCTTTTCTTCTTCTTCTTCTTCTTCCTCTTCTGGGACTGCTTAATCAACATGTTGTTCATTCAGTGCAATAACTGCAGTACTTTCATTCCAAGACAAATCATTTGGAGCCTAAGAGCTTGTTCTCTGTGCCTCAAATCAGCTGCCATGCATGAAGAACTGACTCTACTAAGGAAAGACCTACAGACATACGTGATTCATTGTACTTACTGAATCCCAATCATTCTTCTAATGACTATTCTAACAGTCCCCCTCTCAACACTGCACACCTATTATATATTGTGATGAGGTGAGTGCAGCCCAGCTAGGGAAAACTGAAAAAAAGAAGGATTTTTTTTCATTGCGGGGGATGGGAGCACAAAATCCTAGGCTCCATACTAGAAGCACTGAAAGAAACCTAGAGGGCAGAGCTAAGGCTAAACCAATCACAGACCACAGGACAACCCTGCAGAGGAGTAGGAGGTCCAAGTGGGAGGAGCTAGGAAGGGAGTTGCCCAGCTCAACAGTTAACAGAGGAAGAACAAACAAAAGAGAGAGGCACAGTTTGAGTTTGCAGGAGGAGAAAGGAGCTGTGAGCAGAAGGTCCAGGAGGAGTGCAGGAGCAAGCACCAGTGGCAGCTGCAGTTCAAGGCTTAGCCCAGGTTCAAGTCCAATTCCCAGGAGGCACAGACAGGAGAGATCTGGGGCCAAGCTGTGGAAAACCCTTGCAGCCAAGGAGAGCAGCAAATGGAGGAACCATTACAAAGGCAGCCAAGAAAGGTACGCAGGGAATGAGCAGTGCCACCAGAATAGTTCTTGCTCTGACTCAGGGGAGACTTTCAGACACCTGAAGCCTCAGCACAGCAAGAAGTATCTCAGGAGGGAGGTTAAGCAGGAGAGACACACAGGAGACCGGCTTGGAGGAGCCAAGGCCAGGCAGTGTGAGAGACTGTTTAACATTGTGAAGACTCTGAAGGAAAAGACACCAGAGCACTTTCAAAGAGCACCTAGCTGTAGCTCAATTGAGAGCATGGAGGTAGGCCCGGAAGAAAGTGTTATTGAGTCAGAAGCCTCTGAGATGGAATGTGAGCTGTGCACTAAAATACAATAGTATTGTGAGTTAGAATACAGTGAAATACCAAAGGAAGCTGTTGCAAGTTAAAGGCAGTTTTCAAGAGTTGAAAGAGAAGAGTAACCCTGAAGACAAGAGGTTAGGAATCTCTCTTAAGAAGTAAAAACTGCAAAACTTCAGTGAAGGCCCAAACAGCTAGAACTGTTTGTATGGGTGTGGCAACAGCGGGTTGGAAGCTGTGAAGAGTTTTACAAATGCTTTTGTGTTTCGAAATGTCAAGCAATTGCAGTGAAGAATGGAAACTGCTGTGAGTTTTGTTTGGACATTTTTGATTTGGAGAAATTATCCTGTATTTCTTTTGTCTGGAAAAGGTGCTTAAAGAATTTTTATGTTCATCACTTGCCAACTTTGGAAACCGAATAAAAATTTCCTGTGCGCTTTAAATAACCACTTGGCTTTTCTTATTGACACAACTACAACCCTCGAAGGGATACAGATGGCCAGCCGTCCCTACTAGGCAACCGCCTGGTAGGGGCGCGAGCGTCACAATATATTATAATATGTTTGCAAATAATTATTGTAAATAGTTGTTTTTGGTCTCGATCTCTTATAACTTTTAAATACCATACTTTCATCTGTAAATAAGCAGTACTTTTACTCAACCATGTAAATAGTTAAAATATTGTTTCTCTGTAACATAGTTTCTATGTGCCCTTAATGTTCTATGTAATGCAATATTTCACTGTTTGTTATATTGTTTAAAAGTTCTTTGTAAACTGCCCCTGATCTCTTGAAGGGGTGGTATAGAAAAGCACACAAATAAATAAATAAAGACCTAACTGCCATGCATAGAGAAGTAACTCTACTGAGGGAGGAACTGGCTGCAATGAGGCACACCTCTTCTAGGATACAAATTGAACAAAGTCCACCACCGTTCCCACATTGAATCAAACACCCCAGGAACAAATGGATCACAGTGGGTTTTGGTAGATTGTGACCTGTAACACAGAGACATCCTATACATCAAGAGATATCCCTGCACAATGCCTTCTCTGCCTTGGCTAATGAGGATGCCCAATCCAAAAGAAACTGAAGGGCCCTTAAATGAGTCAGACAATGTCCAATCTCCTGCTAAAGCACCAAATATGAAGAAAACCTCACCAAACAGAAAACTACTACTACTTGGAGATTCCATCATCAGAGGCACCAACTTGGGAACACAGTTCAAAGGAGAGAAGATAGTCATGTGCCTACCAGGCTCTTCAGCCAGCAGGAATGCAAACCAAGTTGTTGAAATACTTAGCACAAAAAGTGAACACTCCAAACTTGATGTTATTATCCACTTGGGCAAAAATGACCTAGCTAGAAACAGTGCCTCTACAGTCCAAAAGGACTTCCAATCTCTGGGAGAGAAACTCAACCCCATTGTTAACACTGTTGCATTCTCAGAAGTTCTACCTGTTCTTGGTAAGGGGCCAAAACGGCTGCATCTCATTAACAGCTTTAATGCATGGCTCCAGACCTGGTGCAAACAAGGATTCAGATTTATTGGCGACTGGGGCAACAGATGGACCATCAACAGACTATACTGTGCTGATGGACTACATCTCTCTGTCATAAGGAAAATAATCCTAAGTGAAAAATTCAGGCAGTATGTGGATAGGCATTTAAAGTAGGAAGAGGGGGTGACGGATGTGGAAGGCCAAGATGTGCATGCCACCCCCTGCAAAAGCAGAATAACATCAGAAACAGACACACTTTTAAAACACACATCAAAAACAAGTGGGAAGAAGTGGGCAGAACAAAATCAATACAAAATACACCCAAGCCAGGTAAATGCTGGAAAGCAATGAGCACAAGTGCTCAAAGATTATTCAACAAAATTCCGGACCTGGATGCCCTAATGGTGGAAATGGATTTGGACATTGTGGCCATTACAGAAACATGGTTTAATGAATCACATGATTTGGATATAGTCATAGCTGGCTATAATCTATTCAGAAGAGACAGAGAAAATGGAAAAGGAGGAGGAGAAGCCTTGCATGTCAAAAGCAATATTAAAGCTACTGAACTGCAGGGGACATGGGGAAAAGAAGAAGTACTCTGGATTGCGTTGAAAAGAGGAGATGACACTGTCATCCATATTGCTGTAGTCTACAGAACTCCGACTCAAATTGAAGAGAGAGATAACAAATTGATTATAGATAGCAAAAAAGGGGGAAGCGATCAAATTGGGTGACTTTAATCTACCTGATGTGGATTGAATTACTCCTTCTGCACATCTGGAAAGAAGCAAAAACATTGTGGATGCTCTCCAAGGTGCATTACGTACACAAATGGTGATGGAACCAACCAGGGAAAGTTCAACGCTGGATTTAGTGCTCACCAATGGTGATAGCGTGTCAAATGTCTGCGTGAGTGCCCCTGTGAGCAACAGCGATCATCACATGGTGTGGTTTGAGATAAAAGCCATGGTACAGGCCAATCATAGCAAGCTCAAAGTCCTACACTTCAAAAACACTGACTTCAATAAAATGTCCAAGTATTTAAAGGAGGAGATGAAGGGGTGGAAGGAGATAAGGGAAGTGGAATTGCAATGGGCTAAACTAAAGGTGGCAATAAAAGGGGTAACAGATAAATATGTAAGAAAAGTAAATAAAAACAAGAGGAGAAGGAAACCTATTTGGTTTTCCAAAGAAATTGCTGCTCAAATAAAGGCAAAAAACACGGCTTTTGCAAAATTAAAAAGCTTGCAAACAGAAGAACACAGAAATGAACACAGGATCAAACTCAAAGAGTCTAAAAGAGAAATAAGGATAGCAAAATCAAAGGCAGAAGAAAAGATGGCTAAAGATGTTAAGGGTGGTGACAAGACTTTCTTCAGGTATATTCTGGAAAGGCAGAAGATCAGAGTTGGAATTGCAGGACTCAGAAGTGCTGGGAAAGGACTCGTGGAAAGTGACATTGAAAAAGCGAACTTGCTAAATAAATACTTCTGCTCTGTTTTTACTAAAGAAAATCCTGGAGATGGACCAGCTGTGACTTCCAAATATAAAAATAGGAATGAAGTAGATACCACACCATTCACAGAAGATGAGGTGTTAGAACAACTTGCTAAACTGAAAGTGGACAAAGCCATGGGACCGGATGGGATATATCCCAGGATACTGAAAGAGCTCAGAGAGGTATTTAAGCACCGTTAAAGGATGTCTTCAACAGATCCTTGGAAACAGGAGAGGTTCCTCAGGACTGAAGAATGGCTGATGTAGTACCTCTACACAAAAGTGGTGACAGGGAAGAAGTGTCAAACTACAGGCCCATGAGCCTTACCTCGGTGGCGGGAAAAGTAATGGAGGCACTCCTGAAAAAAACGAATAGTGAACTTTCTCAAAACCAACAGGTTGCAAGATCTGAGGCAACATGGTTTTACCGAAGGAAGGTCTTGCCAAACAAATCTGATTGAGTTCTTTGACTGGGTGACAAAGGAACTAGATCAGGGGCATGCAATGATGTCATCTACCTGGATTTCAGCAACGTCTTTGATACTGTTCCTCATAGGAGGCTTGTCAATAAACTCAGTAGCTTGGGGATGGGTCCCAAGATAGTAAACTGGATTAGAAATTGGTTGACTGACAGACAACAGAAGGTGATGGTACATGGAGCTCATTCGGATGAAAGGAACGTGATTAGCGGGGTGCCCCAGGGTTTGGTCCTGGGCCCAACACTGTTCAATGTATTTGTGAGTGATATTTCTGAAGGACTGAATGGAAAAGTCTGTCTTTTTGCAGATGACACAAAAATTTGCAATAGAGTGGACTTCCCCGAGGGAGTGGTTAACATGAGGAAAGATCTACAAAAGCTGGAAGAATGGTCTAATGCTTGGCAACTACGATTTAATGCAAAAACATGCAGTGTCATGCACTTGGGTAGCAGAACTCCAAGGGAAATGTACGCAATAGGTGGCGAGAGGTTGGTGTGCACGGATCAGGAGAAAGACCTTGGTGTGATTATCTCTGTAGATCTCAAGGTGGCAAAACAGTGCAACAAGGCGGTGGCAAAAGCCTGGAGGATGTTGGGATGCATACAAAGAGGGATTATCAGCAGAAAGGAAGAGGTACTTATGCCACTGTACAAGTCACTGGTGAGGCCTCATTTGGAATACTGTGTTCAGTTTTGGAGACCATATCTTGCAAAAGATGTAATAAGACTGGAAACTGTTAAGAGGTAGGCAACCAAAATGATTTAGAGCCTGCGTAAGAAGCCTTATGAGAAGAGACTAGAAGACCTAAATATGTACACTTTGGAGGAGAGGAAGGACAGGGGAGATATGATTCAGACCTTTAAATACTTAAAGAGAAATGATAAACAAACAAACCTCTTCCAAAGACGGGGAAGCTGTAAAACTAGAGGGCATAACATGAAGCTGCAAGGTGGTAAATTGAAAGGCAATGTCAGGAAATATTTTTTCACTGAAAGAGTGGTGGGTGCTTGGCATGCCCTCCCAATGGAAGTGGTGGGGGCAAACATGGTGACAGAATTCAAAACGGCATGGGACAAAAACAGTGGATCCCTTTACAGCAACAGAATAAAAACAAAATAAACAGTACCATCTAACTTCTGAACCATCTAAAGTCTCAACAAATAGGGGTTTCCTACATGGAGTGGTGAGTTCACCCCTAAACAAAGACATGGGGAGGGGTGGCCTGCACAGAGTGACAGGTGCACCTACTCTTGCCATATTGCTGGGCAGACTAGATGGACCACGCTGGTCTTTATCTGCCATCATTTACTATGTTACTATGTACTATGGCGAAGAACCACAGGTGTAGGGCTTCACTGCAAAGTGTCCAAGAGCCTGTTCCACCCTGCTTGTTCAAGTAGAACATGGCTACCTGTTTGTCCATCTGGACTAGAACTGTGCGGAAGCAAAGGTGGTCATGGAACACTTTGAGAGCATTGTGGATGGCTCTGAGTTCCAGCAGATTTATGTGGAGTTGTGACTCCTGATGAGACCAAAGACCTGAGTGGAGAGGTTGTCCATATGATTTCCCAAGCCCAATTTGGATGCATCCGTCGTCAGGGTATATTGATGTAGAGGCTTCTGAAAAGGTGATCCTATGAGAAGATGTTATGGGGATTGCCACCACTGGAGAGACAATATGAGATGTGTAGAGAGTATTATTCTGTCTCCCAAATGACCGGATTCTTGAGACCACAGGAAAGCCAGGATCCATTGAGCTGCATGCATATGTAGACGAGCGTATGGGACCACATGTACAGAAGATGACATATAGCCCAGGAGTTACAACATTTCTCAAGTAGTGAGAAAGGTTTTGAGGCATGCTTGGGATGTAAGCTGGATGAGTTGAGCACAGCAGGCTTGGGGCAGAAAAGCCCTTGACTGTTGAGTATCTAGGAGAGCTCCTATAAACTCTAGAGTATGAGAGGGAACGAGATGGGACTTTGGAAGATTTATTACAAATCACAAGTGTTGCAGCACTTGCATGGTGTGCGGGATAGAAAGATTGACCTCTAGAGATGTGCTTGCTTGAATGAGCCAGTCATCTAATTATGGGAAGACAAATATCCCTAGAGTCCTTAAAAATGTAGCTGCAACTGCCATGCACTTTGTAAAGACTCTTAGGGCAGAGGCGAGGCCAAAAGGCAGGACTCTGTACTGATAATATTTCTCCTGGAACAGGAAACGCATGAACCCTTCTGTGTTCTGTGTGGATAAGAATGTGAGCATATGCATCCTTTAGATCTAGAGAACAGAGCCAAATCCTGACTGGAGATGGGGAGAAGAGTATCTAGGGAGATCATCTTGAATTTCTCCCGGAGTAGATACTTGTTCCGTTTTCTGAGGTCCAGGATGGGCCTGTATCCCCCTACCTTCTTCGGAATGAGGAAGTAAGGGGAATAGAAGCCCAGACCTTATTGGGAGAGTAGCACTTCCTCTATTGCACCCTGTGAGAGAAGGAAGGTGACCTCCTGCAATAACAGAGTGGTGAGAGGGGGTTGAGAACTTCTCTTGGAGGAGACTGGGGGAGGGGTAGACTTTGGAAGTGAAGTTTGCACTCCTCCCTTACTATGGAGAGAGTCCAATGTTCTGATGTTACAAGATGCCACCTGTAGGCAAAGTGGCATAGTCTGCCAGGAATGTGGATGGAATCTGGAATCTCCAGAGATAGGATGGTTATGTTCTCCAGAAAGGAGTCAAAGAGCCTGAGGAGGTTGGGTCTGCTGGGTTGGCTGAAACTTGGGAGTCTGAGCCTTTCTTTGCTGTTTTGGTTGTTGCTGCCCTTTTTGGGGAGCATGGACGGGACAGTGCACCACAGGGGTGTAAGAAGGGTAGTATTTCTTTTTCTTATTGAAAAAAGGGTTTCTTCAATGTCCTTTTCTTAGCTGGGTTGACAGTAGATTTAGAGAGTCTATTAAGAGTGGTGTTCTCAGATTCCAACTGAGAAGCCTTATCCTGCCAGTCTTTGCCAAAAAGCTTTTCACCTGTGCAAGGTATATTACCCAGCTTATCTTGAACCCACTGTTCAAGATCAGAGGCTTGGAGTCAAGCAATCCTGTGTGCACCTATGCATATAGTTGAAGTTCTGCTGATGCATTCAAAACAGTCAAAAGTTGCCCTATTAACAAATTTGGAAACATTTTGGGCATGCTTCACTAGGGTGAGATAATCCGCTCTCTTGTCATCAGGGAGAAAAAGAGCCATCAACTCCAAATCCCTAGCCACCTCCCTAAGAAACATACCCCTGAAAATAGGTACTGATTCTGGCCGATAACATGGAGGCCTGAAAACATCGATGACCAAAAGCATCGAGGGTTCTCAATTCCCTGCCCGTAGGGTTTGAGGAATGCGTTTTAGCACTTTTAATTTGATGCATTGCCAATTACACCATCATGGAATGATGTGGTAATTGCGTTTTCTGGAAGCCGGGGCACTCTGGTTCCCGGTACATTGTATCGAGCCTTTGAGTATGTGGAGAGATGGTTAGGGGCGTCTCCCACATTCGAAGCATAAGGTTGTGAAGTATTCGATGAATAGGGAGAGTAGCAGCTTCCTTTGGGGCTGCAGGGTATTGAAGAATTTTGAGCTCCTCAGCCCTAGGTTCCTTCTCTGAAGTCACCGTTATGGACGGGCCCCGAGCAACATCGCGGATAAAATCTTGAAAATACATGTCCTCTGGAGGGGAGATGCGACATTGTGGGGACAGAGATGGATCCTCCAGGAGAATTATCATTTCCCGTGTACCGGCCGATTCGTCATCTGATGAATCGGAGTCAGAAGACTCGAAGTATCGACTGGCAGGGCGCTTGCGCTCTGCCCGTTCGATACCGCTCAAAGCCGGTTTTTGAAAGTTTCAGTGCTGGAACCTCAGTACCAGAGATGGACTCGAGGGCCGGCATGGGTGGTAGCATGATAAGCGGGAAAAAAAAGTTGATGCAGGCACTTCCAGTACCGTTGTCGGTACCGATGGCTGAGGAATCGATTGTAGAGGCTTTATCAGAATGGAAGCCGCTAGTAAGGTCGCTAAGCTCCGCTCAATAGTCAGGATACGTTGATCCATGGAGCTTGCTGATGTCTGGGTATCGGTACCAGAGTTGTGGGCCATGAGCCCCGAGCATGGCACCAAGAGCTCTCCGGAGGTAGAGGCCTCGGGAGCATCCTGGGACCCCACTAAGACTTTGGAGGCAAGGACCACCTGCCGGGGTTGCTTGGCCAGTGTGTCTCCCTCTGGGGCAACACCAAAGGCATCTCAATGCTTAGAAGATCTACCTTTGGAGGGCCAGCTAGTCTTTGACCTGGGTTTCGATACCTGGGAGGAAGATGAAGCTCTCGATGACATCGATGCTACCGACATTGCAGCTGTGGCAAAGAGGGTCCCAAGTTTCACAGTGTTGTTCTGCAGGCCTCTCTTTGTTATCTTCCTACAGAGAGGACATTCAGATGGTTGATGATCTGGTCCCAAATATTTTAAACACCAGTCATGGGTATCTGTGGCTGAAATTGTACTGCCACATTTGGAACACTTCTTAAAACCACTAACTGGTTTGTCCATTTTGGAAAAAAAGGCCTAAGCCTAAGATGGCATCGATGTGTTCTGAGGGAAGAGATTCTCCCCTCAGAAAAACATTGTTTTTGTTTTTGTTTTTTAAGAAAGAAAGAAAGAAAGTGAGCACTGACAGGGTTGGTACCAACGTTGATGGGAAGACAGTCGCGACCACAAATAAATAAGAAAAAAAAATCTAATTTTCTGCAGTGACAGGAATTGCTTCTTGTTGGCTCCGCAGAAGACAAAGAACTGAGGAGGGAGAGCTGGAAAGGTGGGAAGGCAGCTACACGGGTGCAGTGGAATGCTCCCAAAAGCTTTCCTATTGGACGCTGAGGAGCGTTCTTGCGTGTGCTCCGTCGGTACCGACGTCACCCATATGTGAAGACTACATTCCTGCTTGTTCCTGGAGATACTACACTATCTATTACCTTAGCAGTATTTAAATTAATTTACTCGATAAAGAGGTGATTAACTGGCCTGTATAGTTCAAAAACTCCTCCTTATGCTTACAGTAATTGATAGATAGAAGGAAAAAAGTCCAATGTATTCTATGAAAATCAGAAAAAGAGATTTAATCTAGAATGAAAAATATTAGACTTCCTAGCTTGGCTCCAAAACGTCAGTCAGTTGTAAACAAAGCATAAAGAAGAGTCAATGCTGACAGGACTTAGATATTATTCTCCCTCTATTTATTTATTTAGAGATTTTGCTATATCACTATTTGTCTAGTACAACATTGCAGTTTACAATATAAGAGGTAAATGGCCTAAATATATAACACACACACAAAAAAAGGACATTTTAGTATCCACAAGTGAGGTCCAGACTATTCCAGATATTTAACGTTCATCTTTTGATGATATTTTTTTCTCTGTCTTTCTCAGCCCTGTGTACCTGATCTGATGTTTTCCAATCCCATTCATTGACTGCAAAGTCATAGAGAAGGGTTGAGTTCTGGCCTTTATTTTCAATGGCAAGATCTTCTTTCTGCTTTATGAATCTGTCAGCTTATATCTCCCTGGGGCTTACACTGCTATTGTTTATCATTTCTACAGCACTACTATGTTTACATAATGTTGTACAGACACACATAGGAGACAGGTCTTGCTGCATCAATCAAAGGTGATTGTGAATACTTGTGAAATATGAGGGACGAGGAAAAAAAATGAAGCTGAGCCAGAATAAGAGAGGTAGAGAGAAGCATTCCATAGATTCACAGCAAATTAGACCTGATTCTGCAACTGCGGGAGCTAGATGGTCTCGCGGTTGCAGAATCTGGCACTTGAACATCCCGGCATGCCCCTTATTCTGCCATGGAAGATGTCCACACATCTGCCCAGCCAGCCCTCCCTATGCTCCTGCTGGTGTGCCAGTGCCATGGCGTCCCATCACCATGGCACTGGGAGGCCCAGCAGAGCCCTGTAAGCCTGCCGCAGAAACAAACTTCTTTTTTCCGCTACCCAACCCTTGGCAGAGTCTTCCAGGGCCAGGATTGGGTGAAGGGGATGCACCTGCCACTGGACCAAGGGTCTAGGGGGCTGCTGGGCCCGAATGCTGCCTTTGGAGGGATTTATTCCACCTCTGAGGTAGAATGAGTCCCGCGTCTATCTCTCCCCCACCGGATATACAAGGCCATGACCTAAATAGGCCCTATATGTCTGGGTGCCTTGGCCTGCCCCTGATCTGCCCACTCTCTGACTCTAGCCCTCCTGCTCCTGTTCAGTGCTCCCTGCACTAACCCTCTATACGTGCGTGGAGGGCTGTACTCTGCATAGTGTGCTGGGCAAGATCGGGGGTTGGACATCCAACCCCGCTAGTTGCGTCTCTGCATCAGGCACATAATTTTGCATAGTTGTCAATAGAGATATCATAGTTACTCATCAGGGACAGCAGGAATCAGTCCTCAGATATGGGTGACGTCGGTGCCAACAGAGCCCGTGCAGAGCATTTCCCCAGCTTTCAAAGAAAGCCTTTGGGATATGCTACCACGCATGCATGGTCCCCTTCCTGCCAAAAGGTACCATTCTTGCTCAGTCAGATGACATAGCAAAAAAAAAAAGACCTAAACAATGTAGAGAAGCAACTACAAGAGGAGGAAGGAGGATTGTGAAGACTGATTCCTGCTGTTCCTGGAGAACACCTGTTACAGATGAGTAACTACACTTTCTCCAGAAACAATCGGGAAGTCAGTCCTCACATATGGGCCTCCCTAGCTTCAGGCTGCAGAGGAGCAAACCATGACAGTACCACCGGTGACCCATTGGGTAGCCGTGAGTTGCAGATGAGTCCCCACTGAGAGACTCTGTATGACCCTAGCATCCAGCGACACTATCATTCCGATAGCCTGAACACAGAAGGGACAAAGGGCAGGAGTTGCCTACACACCAAAAATATTATGAAGTACTGCCTGCCCAAAGGCACTGTCCCTGCGGGACTTGCTCTCCAGTCAGTAAAGAGCTAGGAACATATGGATCGAAGACCATGTGGCGGCTTTGCAGATTTCCGTCACCGGCACTGAGCGGAGGTTGTCTACTGATGTAACCATATCCTGCAAGCAATGTGCAGTGATCAGGGGGCAAGGGAGAGGCCGGCTCGCTCATAGGTGAGGGCAATGCAGTCTGCCACCCAAGTGGACAGACTCTGCTTCATTACTGGGAGCCCCAGTCTGCTGGGGTCATATGATAAAAGAGCTGAGGAGCTTTGGGATGGGCCTGGGTCTTTTGTAGATAGAAGGACAGGGTCCGCTTTCAGTCTAGCATATGCAAAATGAGTTCCTCCCTGCCAGCATAGGGCTGTGGGAGAAAGATACCACCATGGGGAGGAATTTAGGGTCAGTGCAGAGCACTGCCCTGTTCTTATAGAACCTGGTATATGGTGAATCCGCTAACAAGGCCTGGAGTTCACTCACTCACTCTCTGAGCAGACATGATAGCCACCAGAAAAAACACTTTCCAGAAGAGGTATCTCAGATGGCAAGTGGCCAGGGGCTTGAATTGCAGCTTGGTGAGTTGGGAAAGCACCACATTATGGTCCTTTTCTGCCGCCGGAGGGTGGACAGGGGGCTTAGACAGCAATAGGCCCCGGAGGAACTGCGAGACCAGGGGCTGGTTTCAGAGGGATTTCCCCTTAACTGGGTAATGGTGAGTGGCTATGGCACTCAGATGTACCCTCACCAAATTTGATTTTAGGCCAGTGTGCGAGAGGTGCAGTAAATATTGTAACACTATTTGCACGTGGCAGGAAAAGGGGTTCTCCCTTCTTTCCGTGCACCAGATGGAGAATCTTCTCCATTTGAAGGCATATGTCCATCTGGTGGAGGGTTTATGGGAGGCCAGCAAGATCTTCTCGACTTCCCCTGGGAGATCGAAAGGGGCCAGCAGACTCGCTGTCAATGCTAGCGACCCCAGGTTGGGGTGCAGGAGGGAGCCTTCCTCATGGGACAGAAGGTCTGGGTCCAACCCAGCAGAACCGGGAGTGCACCGACAGGGAGGGTAATATAGGGAATGAGGGTTGCCAGGCCCATCTGGGGGCGATCAGGATCACTGATACCCATTTGCTCTGGATCTTGAAGAGGGTCTTGGCCACCAGAGGAGTCAGTGGGAAGGCGTAGAAGAGGTCTTATGAGCATGGAATTAGGAAGGCATCTGCCACTACTTTCCCCAGGTGAAGCTGGCGTGAACAGAAATGGGGCAGTTGCGTGTTTTCTCGGGAGGTGAACAGGTCCATCTCAGGCCTGCCCCAGAGGTGAAAGAGTCTTTTCACCATCCTGGTGTGCAGATGCCATTTGTGTGGGAGGAGGACTCTGCTGAGCTTGTCCGCCAGGCAATTGCCCTGGCCTGGAAGGTACACCACTCAAAGGAGCATTCTGTGGCATACTGCACATGAGAGGAGGGCCACCGCTTCCTGGTAGAGGGAGTACAAGCTCATGCCCCCTTGCTTGTTCACATAGAACATGGCAACCTGTTTGTCTGTCTGGATTAGCACAGGCCTTTTGCACAGTAGGTGGCGGAACATTCACAGGGCTAGGAAAATGACCTGGAGTTTCAGGAGGTTGATCTGTAGGAGCGACTCCTCTTGCAACCAGCTCCCCTGAGTATGGAGGTCTCCACAGAGTGCACCCCATCCCAGAAGAAAGTTGTCCATTATTAGGATCATCTGAGGCGCAGGTACCTGGAATGGCATCCACTCCACGAGGTGGTGTAGGGACTGTCACCAGCTGAAGGAGTCCATTAGTTGGCGGGTAACCTTGACCCTGTCGTGTAACCTGCCTGTGGCTTGGGTCCACTGGGAGCAGAGACACCACTGACCTGCCCGCATGTGTAATTGGATTAGGGGCATGACATGGACTATTGTGGCCATGTGGCCCAGTACCCTGAGGAGGAGGTAAATTGGTACTGACCAGCGTGTCTGCACCTCTGCCGCCCTTTCCTTTGGGATGAAGGCCTTGACCAGTAGCATGTCCAGCTGGGCACCTATGAACTCCAGATTTTGGGCTGGAGAGGTGGAATTTGGGGTAGTTGATGACGAACCCCAGGTGCTGCAAAAGGCAGATTGTTTGCTCTGTAGCTTGGCCAGCCTCAAGAGCCATTCTGCCTCTGATGAGCCAGTCATCCAGGTAAGGTAAGGTGAAAGCCGCTTGAAGGTGCATGTGGGCAGCCACAACCACCAGGCACCTTGTAAAGACCCTTGGCAAGGAGTCCAGGCTGAATGGAAGCACCCTCTACTGTTAGTGTTCTCCTCCCACCACAAACCTTAGGTACTGTCTGTGAAAGGGTGGATCAGGATGTGGGTATATGTATCCTTTAGGTCTAAGGAGCACAGCCAATCTCCCTGGCGGAGGTACGGCAGCAGGGTTCCAAGGGAGAGAATCTTGAACTTCTCCCTCACCAGAAACTCGTTCAGGTTTCACAGGTCTATGGGCCTGAGGCTTCCAATTATTTTGGGGACAAGGAAATACCTTGACTAGAAACCTTTTCCCCACACTTTTCTGGGTACAGGCTCTACCACCTTGTCCCTGAGTAACCCTGTGAGCTCCTGAAGGAGCAAGATCTGTTGAAGGAGAGGCGGCACAGGCTCCCCTGGGAGGAACCTCAAAGGGGTTTAATGGAACCTGAGGAGATAGACCTCCTTTACCACTTGTAGAACCCACTAGTCCTTGGTGACCCCAGTCCACCTGTGGGCAAAAAGCACCAGGTGGCCTCCTGTGGGCTGGGGAGGGTCTCCCGGGGGAGAGGAGGCCCTGCCTGGAGAGTCAAAAACTCCCTCCAGATTGGGCAGGAGCTGGGGTCTGAGACTTCTGAGCCTTAGGCTTCCTCGGGCCATGTCCCTGGTTCTTGGGCTGAGGGCCCTGCTGCTGTTGGACCCTGGTTGAAAGACTCCTTCTTCTTGGGGAAAGGTGGTCTTTTCTCTGACGGCTTCTTCTGGGGAAGGGTCAAGGTTTTCCTCGAGAGCCTTTACCTGGTCATTAAACTTGACCTCTATTTCGACCACCTTGTTGGCCATGGGCTTGCCAAACAAGTTCTCTCCAGTGCAGGGGACATCCAGAAATTTTTCTTGCATCCATTGCTCAAGGTCTTAGGTTTGCAGCCAGGTCTGGTGCTGAGCCCCATGCCCGCTATTACTACCCTGGCTGCAAACTCGAAGCCATCATAGGCAGCATGGGAGAGGAATTTAGAGCAGTCCTGGATCCCGGCACTCAGGGCTTGGAACCTCTGAAGAGTTTCGCCAGCGAGGCCCACAGAGAAACCTGCCAGCTCCTGGATGAGGCCCTTGAGGTACACCCCGATGTACAGGTCATAGGCCATTATCCGGCAGCCTAGCATGGATCCCTGGAAGCACTTGTGCCGGAGGATGTCAAGGGCTCTGGCCTCCCTGCCTGGTGGGACAGAAGAGTAATTTTTCTGGCTTTTGAGCTTTTCCATCGATGACTCCACAACCATGAGTTGTGCAGAAGGTGGGACTTCTGGAAGCCTGGGCCCTTCTTGATTGTGTCGAGGCATCAACTGTCCACTGGTACTGAGGCCAAAGTTTCCCAAATCTGCTGGGGCAGCCTCTCGAGGATGGGCTGCACCAACATCATTAGAGTTTCCTTTGGCGGGGACTCATATTGGAGGATCTCCAGTTTTTTGGTACACAGGTCCTCCTCTGATGCGATCGGAAGTGAGGGGGCTTGAGCCATATCCCACACAAAGTCATGGAAGGCCACATCCCCAGGCAGGGAGAAGATGGTTCCGAGGGAACGTCCCGTTATCGAGAGGTCTCAGGGGAGGCTTCAACATTGGTCTGCCAGTCAGACCCGGAGGGCATACAGGATTCCAAGACTTGGGACTCCCATGCCTTGAGGATGGCCCTGAGGAACCGGGGTCCCCCAGTGGACCTTGGGTCAGACTCTCGGAAACTTGCCGAGGAGGACTGGACACCCGAAAAATGGGACCGGGACCTCTATGGGTGCCAAGGGCTCACCCAAGGCTGGTGGCACTTGGGGTCTGGCTCAATGCCCGGGGACTCCCCTGTAGTCGGGGCCAGGTTTTGGGGCAGATGATGCAGACATACCTGACATTAATGCCTGCTGCAAGGCCAGAATGGCAGAGATATTTTGCTCCAAGGCCGCCATCCTGGTCTCAATACCAGGTGGCTCTGCAGCTTTCGGCGTGGGTATCGAGAGTCTCGGGTCTGGCGCTGGCACTCTCGTGAGTATGTCCTTGATGAAGACCACTGCCTCGGGGAGCCTCTCATGGTCACCGCCGGCTGAGGACTCCCTCTTAGAGACCTTTGGGGGGCACTGCTCAGAGTCGCCCGAGTCCCTCTGCAGGACCTTGCTGGATTTGAGGATTTTTACTTCTTCTTTACAGAGTCTGGTGTCTTTATGGAGGAGCCGCCGCCATGGGACTCTGAAGATGCCCAGGCCTCATGGGATGTGCTCGGCTTGGGGCTCAGCGTTGGGGAAACCGGTGCCGAGTCAGACCACGGAAACAGCTTTTCCTGCAACTCTGACCATTTCCTGTTGGTTCTCGGAGTCATGGCCTGGCACAGGTCGCAGGTGGCACTGTCGTGTTACAGTCCCAGGCAGTGCAACAGTCATGAGTGTCTGTAACAGACATGGTTTGACTGCAGCAGTCTCACTTTTTGAACCCACCGGGGGACATGCTGGGAGACATCCGACCAGGGTTGATGACCCCCGGGCGAAAAAGGGCACAGACACCATTCGAGGCAAGCCTCATCAAAAAAGAAGGTAGAGTTGAGTACGGTGTTGGGGACAGCACTGGCTTGAGGCGGGAAGAGGAACCAGTTTGCAAACTGGGAAAAAACAAGTTTTAAGGTTAATTTTAGAGGATTTTTCTGGGAAAACAGGACATGCATCCGTTGGGCTCTGTGGAAAAAAAGATACTGAGCAAAATAGCACCCTTGGGAGAGAAGGGGACCACGCATGCATGGTAACATATTCCAAAGGCTTTCTTTGAAAGTTGGGGAAATGCTCCATGTGGGCTCCATCAGCACCAATGTCACACATATATGTGAGGACTGACTTCCTGCTTGTTTCTGGAGAAAAAAATGATTTTCAGCAATATGGAAATATATTTTGACCTGAAAAATAAAAGTCCAGCAGAATGCTCTACAGGGGTGTTGAATTGCACAACAATCAAATCTTACGCGGACACCTGGGGGAAAAAGATTCTGTGACAAAAGTGATTCGCTTGGATGAGTTCAGAAGGCTGCTCCATGACCTTCACAGAGAGATGATGAGAAAAAATTGACTAATATCTATTTAGCATTAGCAGTGCATTGTTTTTTCATAACTCTTGACATTTAGTAAGCTGTTTACCCAAACACATTT
Organism: Ichthyophis bannanicus; assembly: GCA_033557465.1. Taxonomy (NCBI): domain Eukaryota; kingdom Metazoa; phylum Chordata; class Amphibia; order Gymnophiona; family Ichthyophiidae; genus Ichthyophis; species Ichthyophis bannanicus. Next base: position 448,158,165 of record CM066035.1, on the reverse strand, counting down.
GAAATATATTGTTTTTTAAAGTCACACACACATTTTGTCCCTTTCTCTGGTGACAAGCTAAAATTCCAATCACCTAGAGAAAAGAGATCACGAAAACAACCAACATCTCTTCATGCTGACAATGGAAGCATTTGCTTTATCTTTAACAATAACAAAAATGTTAGCAATATGGGTTCATCTAGTGCATTTTAAATAAATAATATCCCAATTTACTTCCACAATTTAGGGCTGTAGACCAGTGACAGCTATTAAACTGTTGAATTGGGGGAAGGAAAGTAATGTTTTGGAGATTTGACTGAGCAATATGCCTTCTCTTACTGACTCTTTTCCCTAAAAAGAATCCACCCTTTATGGTATCAGATGGCGTGGGCAGAAGTTAGTTGGATTTTGACAGGGAGACCTTATCTTTGCTGACAAAGAAATCCGCCTGTTGAGGAGTCACATGGATTTTTAGGGCTAGGATTTTAAGCTCTTTCTCTCTAGGTAGCCATAGCAATAGGCTGCTCCCGGACAGAGGAGCATGAAGCACTAAAGGTAACCCAGCTTACTTTAACTTATTCATTTGCTTACTATCCAGCCCTTTGATTAGGATCATCAGAGTGACTTACAATTAAAATAAATCTTTTTTTTTTTTAATTTTATATTTATTAGAATTGTATGATAAACATGCAGGTATACACTTGAATGAAACAGAAAACGTATGATACCAATTACACCATATACAATCCAATCCCCCAAAAAGAAGCTTTTCACTAGAAAACCCACAAAAGAAAACCATCATGCTCATTAGACTCCAAACAAAAAGGAAAAAAGGAGGCAGAAATAAACAAAAGGTAGTCCGAATTACAGAAACAAATCAAAGCAGGCTGAGAGTCTTATAATTCAGCCAGATGAGAGGTTGTAGCAACTATCGGGCTCTTCCCTAGCTTCCAAGAATTCCAGAAGCTTTTTTGGCTCAAAAAAAAAAGAAAATTTGTCCCTTTATAGGAAACATAACATCTAGAAGGAAACTTAAGCAAAAAAGACCCACAGATGGAAAGAACCCAGGTTTTATATCCAAGGAACTCTTTCCTCCTCGTTTTGGTAACACAAGCTAAATCTTGGAAAATGCATACAAAAGATCCCAAAAACTGCACAACAAAATTCTTGAAATAAGCCCTAAGAAGTAACAATTTACCTGATTCCAGAACAAGGCTAATGAGCAGGGTGGATCTATCAAGAAACCCAGTAAGATCCCCTATAGCAATGGTGCCATCCCCAGCTAGCAGAGTGGTAGAGTCAAGAGAGAGGTACTGAGCCTTACTCAAGGGGGAAATATGCTTCTCAGAAAGCTGTAACACTTCCCCAAAGTACTTTCACACCATCTCCAGGGGCGAATACAGAGGAGAACGGGGAAATTCAATAGTCTCAAATTAACCTTCCTAGCCTGATTCTCCAAGTACTCAGCTTTCTGGAGACCACAGTGTCTTCTTTAATCCCGGTGTCCTGCACTCCCTGAAGCTGTTTCAGTTCTTCAGACAACTGGGTTATGCTTCCTGACTGTTCCTCCTGGACTCTGGATGCCATTTGCAATTGAGAATTAAAAGTCATTGATTCTTTACTCACAGCTCCAGTCACCAATAATAGGGAGCTGTTCATAGTTGCAACAGCATTCCACAGCGTCTCCAATGTAATCTATACCAGTTTCTCTAGTCTCCCGACACCTGGAGCCACCTTTCTCCCTGCTGTTGTAGCTAGCATCTGTTCTGATGCTCCTGCCACTCCACCTCTATCTGCAGCAGCCAGGGAAGAGGAACTTAAAGCCGATGGAGTTGGTGGGCCCTCTTCACCACCTTAGACTGGCGTGCTCTCAGCCTAGTCCTGAGGAGGCACACCACCACAGGCCGAGAAAGCTTCCAGGTTGCAATGGAGGTGGGTGATCCAAGACTTTGAAGAAAGCCACACCCCTGATAAACTCAGCTTTCAGTAATCCCAAGGTCTTTGGAGATGGCCTTGTAGACCTTTGAAGTTTGATGATAATGGCTTTTCTTATGATCTCAGGCAGTTCTCTTGTCATCACAATTGTGAAAATGGAACAGAGAGTGAATGTGGCCATTTTAAACATTAGAACCATCATTCATTGGTTGATTCAAGTAATGTAAGTACTGACAATTGATCACAGGTGTGTCTAATTTTACTGCAATGAGAATGTGGTTCTTCTGTTCAAACTGATTTAAATTGTTTATAAGGGTGCCAATAATCATGTCCTAAATTCTCACAAACTCCCCAATTACCTTATCAACAGGTTTATATTTAAATATGACACTTTCATCTTACATCTTTCATCTTACTCTTAGCCAAGGTAACAGTTCCAGTCTGAAATGTTTCTTTAACAAACTGTTTATTTTTAAGTAGTCCTCCTAGAGGTGTGTTTGTTACATTTTGTTCAGTAGCATTCAATGTGATTTGATCATGGTATTTGGACTTCCATCGAGCACATGTGACCAGGAAAAATGTAGGAAGATTTGCAGAACATAATCCAAAATATATACATGTTAGACATGAATTTGAAGAAGTGTGAAATTTGTAATCCAATTTGATCTTTAAAGTATACAAACAAATTAGTGTTCAGAATGTGCTGTTCTTTTGTACTAACAAATCCTGTCCCAGTTGTTATACTAGTTCTACTATTTCCTTTATTAATTGGTCTCGGTTTATTTAATTCCTTTATGTGTCAAATATGTAGCAAACTGCCATTGTTGGGTGTGTCATGCTATGCTAGTAAGAGTTTGCTCACTATCCATTTTTATTTATTTAACAGGTCTTTATTTTGTTTTATCATTTCAGTCAACTTAAACTTGGTACATTAGGCAGGGACATTAATAACTTGGATTTCTTCTGTGGTAATGGAGGGTTAAGTGATTTGCCCAAGGCCACAAGCAGTGCTAGTGGGAATTTAACCCTACATCCATGTAACTCACTACCTTTGATGTTCACATCATGAGACAAAGCAGGGCATCCCATACATCCCCCTTCCTTCCCAGCATACTTGCTGTTCCTTATACTCACTTCAGCAGCTGAAATCCACTTCTTTGCCTCCTCAACTAACAGGCTAGGGTCACGTGGCCTCCCAAATTTCTCACAGTTCACCTACATCATCTTCTTCTTCTTTAATCCTTAGCTGGTGTTTGGGGAGCAGGTCATGCTTTCAACCCATATGCTGTTGTAGGTACTGCTGGATTCCGTGTGTTGTTCACAATATGCTTCCAACCTTGGCAATTGGTGGCGATATTTCTGATGTCATCAATGGTCAGTTGCTAGTTTATTAGGTCTTCCTTGACATGTTTGAGCCACATTTTCTTCAGTGCTGCTCATTGAGCCCTCCAGTGGACAGGCCACTCTCACCAGAGGAGTTTGTATGGCAGCTGACTGATGTTCATTTTGCAAATGTGGCCAAACCATCACATTCTGCGTTTTTGGATCTGTTCTTTGACTGAAGGTTGATGGTCACACCTTGTCTGAATTATCTCGTTTTGATGGTGATCACGAAAAGAGACACCCAAAATCTGTCTCAGGCATTGCATTTGAAAGATCTTGAGCTTGTTCATGTCAGGTTTGAGCAGAGTCCATGTTTCTGATTGGTACATCTACCGTGCCTCTTTACCTTGGCTTGCTAGCAATCTAGGTCCACCTGTGACTATAATAGCCAAATGGTTCCAATAGGCATGCAAAACCAAACTTTTCATTAGAACTGTCACATACATACTGATTTTTTTTTTTTTTGGGGGGGGGTGTTATGATTGAACACATACTGTGCGTGCAAATTTCTTTTACAATGTATACCTCTAAATTAATATGTATGCATAAGCAATTTGTGTGCATGCTTACAAATTAGGCATGCATACAAATGGCCAAATTATCCTGAAATATACACCTCTAGGAGCCATGCTCAGTTGTGGAGCCACACACCTACTACAAATTTCCCTACACACATCAGCACCTCTTCCTTGCACAAGTGCCTAAGTGCTCTGGGTCTTGCAATGGATTGAGGAGGTAGGAGTGACTGGGGTCACAGGGTATGACAGCTCCCAGGCACCAAATGTGCAGTATATGCACCATTGTCTTAGACTTATTGCATTTTAAATTTAAAAATGTTAGGCTTACTGCATCTTCCTGGAATAGGAATCTAGGCTTTATCTTCTTTATCTTTATTGTGGCTTTTGATATACTGCCCAATGCCAAGGTGTCTGAGCAGTTTACAATATAAAATGTTCACAAAGAACAAGGAACTGGAACACCATTGTAGGACAAGAAAGAGAAGAGCAGATAGAGAAAGAAATAGAATGCTAGGCTAGAAGGGGTGAGGGTGGGAAGGTAGGAAATTAGGAAAGAGAGGGAGGAAGGCCAAATGCAAAGGTGGAGAGATGAGTTTTTAACATTGCTTTAAAGAAGGGAAAGGAGAGTTTCAGGTGAAGGTCTGATGGGAGTGAGATACATAGGAGGGGGCCCAAGAAAAAGAAGGCAGAGGATCGGATGGATTCCAGATGAGCAAGTGAAGGGGAGGGAGAGAGAGGCGATTGGAATAAAGCTGATGGAGGGGGCAGGAGGAGGTATAAAGATAAATGAGGTCAGACAAGTATTGAGGGATGTGAGTGTGGACCAGAGTAAGGACCTTATATTGAATATGAAACTTAATGGGTAACCAGTTCAGGTGAATGAGTAGGGGGTAATATGATCCGAGTGAGAGGTGTGGGTGAGAATCCGGGCAGCAGTGTTTTGAAGAAGTGAGTGGTGACGGAGTTGGCAAGTAGGGAGGCCAGCCAGGCTTAAACAAATGTGACTGTTATGCTGACACCGAGTAAAAGTGGTCGGAAGGGTTTATGTAGTATGGATTAGTCATATTAAGATAACTATAGCTGTGTGAGGAAGCAGCATTGCACAGTCAGCCCTCTAAAGGTAACAAATATTAAATATGCCGTGTCCTACTTACAACAATGCCAATGGTGTATGGTATTAGCTGCACCTCACTTGCTTTAATAATGCTGAAATTCAACAATTATTGTTCTCTGTTCCCTGTACTTCTTCTCTTAGTTCCCTTAGGCTCTGCTGGAGGATGGTGGCAGTTGCTTTCTCAAGTGATACAGACATGCTATGGCCTCAAATTCCCTTACACATCTTGTTCCTGCCTGCTTGCATATTAAACCCACTGTCTAGTTTGAAGGAGGAGGTAGGGGCACTGTCTTTTATAGAGAGCGCTCCAAGTTGTCAGGATAAGAATCACTGGAAATAAATTGGTTAGTCTATAAGATATCATCATCCTCTTTGTCATTTTTGCTGCCACACACTAACACAGCTACCCTTCTTTATTTATTTCGCACTTCTGGAATTATATTGTGTTTGAGGACAAAATGAATATTCTAACACAGGTCTTGAAAAATCTTGGACATTATGTTACCAAAGTAACCAAAACTTCCACCATGGCAGCCATGACTTTTGTGGCCAGTCCCAGTTATTGTTGCTGCAGCCATCGTGGAGCAAGTGTCTGTTTATTTATTTATTGGATTTGATAGACCATCCTTTAGTCCAAAGAGCCCATCACAGTGGTTTAAATCAAAACAATAAGCGAAAACAGAGGGAAAATTTAAGAAAAATAAAAATAAGAGGCTTCTGCTATTATTGTTTCTCAAGGTAATATATGAAAAAAAGAAAAACCAGAGGGACAGGAGAAAAACTGTTTCACTGGGCTTCAGCCAGGTGTCTGTCAGACAGCAAACCAGAGGGACTAAGAATAAATTAAGTCGGAAAGCAGAAAGGCTTCTTATTTATCTAGTTTGCACAGTTTATACTGAGAATGAAGCCATAAGCAGGGTCATTTTATAAGAAGGCACCTAGTATTAGGTGACAACAACTCATGTAAATATCGGTATTTTAGTCTTTTATGTGCAGAAGTGACCAGTTATGCACAACAATGACCTCATAAAATTTATACTAAAAAGAAAATATGTATGTGATTTGCATCATGTGTACTTTGTCTGTGGGCATGCACATGGGTGGAATTTTGGCGGAGCAAGGGCAGGACTTCCCATCCATTAGGCCAGCGTTTTTCAACCACTGTGCCGCGGCACACTAGTGTGCCGTGAGATATTGTCTGGTGTGCCGTGGGAAAAATTCCAATTTCATCCATAACATGTGGCCTCGGCTCACAAATTAGGGTTGCCAACCGGCCGGTTTTCAGCTGGCCTGGCCGGTTTTTCCATGGCCAGGCCGGCTGCCGGCACAGTTGTAAAACCGGCCATTGAAAAGCCGTTTTTTTGCTCTGGCCGCAAGATCGGGAGCGGCCAGAGCAAAAAACCTGATTTTGTGCCGATGTCGGGGGGGCTAACGCGATGGCTATCCCCTATCGCTGGGCCGCCGCTGGTTCTGTTTTGTACAGAGAAGCGGCTGCACTACACTTACATTGAAAAGTAAAGAGAAACTGTGTCAGGAGCCCTCCGATCATGCAGAGCCCGAGGAAGTGATGTCATGGGGGCGGGCTCCTCACAGGCTGTCTTTCCTTTTCAAATTAACTTTAGCTGCAATAAAGTTAATTTGAAAAGGAAAGACAGCCTGTGAGGAGCTTGCCCCCATGACATCACTTCCTCGGGCTCTGCGATGACCGGAGGGCTCCTGACACAGTTTCTCTTTACTTTTCAATGTAAGTGTAGTGCAGCCGCTGCTCTGTACAAAGCAGAAGCAGCGGCTTGGGCAGAGGGGGGTGTGTGTGTGTGTGTGTGAGTGAACCAGCAAGGGGGGGGAGTGTGAGTGAACCAGCAGTGGAGGGGGGGGTGGTGTTAGTGAAACTGCAACGGGGGGGGCAATGGTGTGAGTGAACCAGCAGGGGAGGGGGGTAAGTGAGTGAGTGACCCAGCAGGAGGGGTGAGTAAGTGACAGGGGGGTGGGTGAGTGAACCAGCAGTGGAGGGGGGGGGGGTGTGAGTGAACCAGCAGGGAGGGGGTTTGGTGTGAACCAGCAGGGGAGGGGGGTTGGTGTGAGTGTTTGATTCCTATTCAAGAGAATTACTTTATATATAGTCAATATAGGCACAGAGGTAATTTTTTTTAACATTTTCTAATGGTGGTGTGCCTCGTGATTTTTTTCATGAAAAAAGTGTGCCTTTGCACAAAAAAGGTTGAAAAACACTGCATTAGGCAAATAGGGTGGCAGCCTTGGGGGATGGGGGGGGGGGGAATCAGGACATACAGAACTAAACAATAAAGTCTGACAGCCAGGAAGCGTGTAAGGCTTAAGGTTTGTCAAGGGTGTCAACACCATGAACCAACTCTGAAGCCAACCCTGAGCAAGAGCAGTGCACACGAGTATGTGCATTGTTTAGGAAAAACTATAATTTATGCATGTAATTGCAAAAAGGCAGGTGCATTTATTTGTACCAACTTTAAGGCTAATATAAGTCATCACACCTCAACTTAATGTGCCTTTTCTGCCAATTATGCTATTAAAAAAATAATAAAGTCACGTACACGTATGTTTTATAAAAAAGCCTTGAAATACATGTGTCAGAATGCAGAGTAGCAGTTAGACACAACTTTATAAAATTATTTTCAAGATGTAAAAACTCCCATACTCATCTCACTGTCTCGTGAAATAGCATTGGAGTTTAATCACTGCACAGTTCAGACTCACTAAGAACTTTGCAGTAACAGACAGGCAGGGAATAGTTGTTTTCATGATAGCTATGGCAGTCAGAGACAAGGTGAGGGGGAAAGGTATCTGCCTGGAGTCTAGATGTTCACTGGTTTAAGCTAGTTGGAGCTAACTTATTTGGGAGTATGGGGATGACTGACTTGTTATCTGGTCATGGCTCACTGGACTGGTTGTCAAAAATTGCTGAGGACTAGAGTGGGGATCTCAGATGGAGACTTCTGAGGATGGTAGTGTGGGGCTGAAAGAGAGTGAGTTTGAGGTCAAAGTAGGAGTAAGAGAGTCATGCTGCTGGGGAAGAAGTCAGGGAGGAGAGAGAGAGAGAGACTGCTGTGAATAAGGTATTGAGAGAGAGTTAAATCATTTTTTGACAACTACTTTCTGAATAATTTGAAGATGTTTAATCTTGTAAAATGGGACGCTTGCCAGCAGGGAGTTACAATAATCAATAATCAATCTTATTAATAACAAAATGCATGAAGAAGAATCTTCAGGGATCTAGTAACAATAAATGATCTCAAAAACTTATTTCTAAGAAGGGCGAGGAAAGAACCTTTTACAGTTGAGGAAATGAAAGATGAAAAGGATAATTTGTTATCAAATTTACTCCAAGAGATTTAATAGTGTCCTTACATGGTAGAGGTAGGCTATTAAGATGAACTAATGAAGGCTGTGAGGAGCTATTCGTGCCATAAGATTCAAAACTAACCTTTGATACGATATCCAATTAGATATTGTGGTTAGGTATGAGGTAAGTTGTAATTGAAAAGGTGGATCACAAGAATGATGAGTAATGATATGCTGGATATGATCAGCGTAAACATAAGAACCAGTACATTTTTCCTAGAAAACAAAGGTGCTGGTACTCATATGCAGGGCTTCTTCATTAATACTTGAAAATCATGGGTCAGTTTTAGCAGGCAATGAAAAGGGGGCCGGTACTCAGTACCACCACATACTCCCTCAAAAAAAGCTGTGATAAGAGCTAATTCCTAGACTCTGAATGATGCTAATCAGAGGAGCAATAAAAAAATTAAACAGCATGGAGGCAAGTATCAAATCCTAAGGACCTCAAAGAAAAGCGGGAAAGCAATAGAATAAGACCTTTCAATTGATACAGAAAAACTCAGCTCAGAAAGATAGAATGAGAATCGGTTTAAAGATGAGTCTCTAAGACTTATTTTCTGTAAACAGGAAAGCATGATCAAATGGTTTACAAGGTCAAATGCAACACCAGATGAATTTATACGTGCAATTATTTGCCCCAAGCTGAAATGTGATAGTGGAGAAAAGTGGAAAAACTTCTTAAGTTCTAACTGAAAGGGGATCAAATCAGAACTAGGAGATACTGGTCCAGTCTCCAGAGGGACTGGAAGAAAGCAACATTTCTTCCAGGCTTCCAGGTGTCTGAGCAATGATGATGATGAGCAATTTTAGCTATAAGGAAGCGAAGTTATAACGTGTGAAACTGTATGCTTCTTTGTTCCGTTTAGGGGACAACATCTACTTAAGATCTGAAAAAGGTTGGGTTGTTGATTTTCACTAGAGTGAAGTAGCATGTTAAAATAATTGGATTTAGCTTCATGGATTTTTTCCTTATATTCAAGCTGTGTTTTTTTACAGATCTCTAGATCTATATTTCTTCCAAGAACACTCAATGCAATGTAGATTCTTTTTCAACTGGTGCAATTTAATAGAGTACCAAGGATTATTGTATCAGTATAGGCCGGATTTTTTTTGTCTGGAGCATGCTTTTCAAGAATAGCCGGCTGCTGATTGGACCAGAGGGAACTTTGTCATGCAAAGTGGAAGAGTCCAAATTATCAGGAAGAATTTGATAGTCAAAAAGAAAAGATTCTATATGTATATCAGCAGGTTTATGAGCTACCCAAAGTCAGGTTGTTGGAAAATATGGTTGTTCAGCAACTAAGGGGCTTGTTTACAAAGCTGCGGTAGCGATTCGCGGTCGTTATCGGAGCCGCGACCCCATTGAAATCAATGGGGTCGCGGCTCCGATAACGATCGCGAACCGCTACCGCAGCTTTGTAAACAAGCCCCTAAATGTAGCTATGTAATGGCCAGTCCTCTAAAGTAGTAATGTTGAAACAGAATGCTTAATATAATGATTGTTCCTAGAGGCAACTGTATCAAGACAATGGACACGTGAATGCATGGGGAAGGTTAAGAGGAGAGTAAACCCAAGATCTTGTAAGGAGATCAAAAATTTGATTCAACTGTAGAGGAAAGACAGTTTATGTATATATTCAAATTTCCAAGTATCAGAAGAGGGCCATTATGCACAGAAACATCAAATAAAACTGAAGACAATTCATACAGAGAAGTGGCAGACACTGGGATAGGCTGATAGTCAAGTAATGAATGGGGGGGGGGTCTTAATAATGCAAACTAGTGGGGTCATTTAAAAGTCTTAATTGTGATTTGGATGTCCAAAGTTGTGCACCTGGATGTCAAAAATCATAGAGAATCTCCGTAGCCATTTTGCAAATGACGTTTAGAGATTTCTCTGGTGCAGGGATATCCAAGTAGGTAGCGGGCATGGAGGAGGCATGTCTGGGGAGGTACAATGAACCTAGATATCCCAGGCCTTTCTAAAATGAAACTGGGGAAGTCTGCAGGCACATTCAGATTTACACCTGCTCCAGACATGAACAGGCATCAGGAAAATGTTTGTTGTGGCCTTAAAGCATTCAAGGAGTAGAGAATCAAGCAACTAACTTAAGATCACAAAGGCTTACACTTGGATTTGAACCCTGAACCCCTTGTTCCTAACTCACTACTTTAACCATTATGCTACCAGACATCCTGGCTCTAAAATGTCATTCTGGGGACATCTATGTAGATGTCTCCATAGACATCCATATCTAGCACATCCACATTTCAGAAAAAATTTTGCCTGAACTTACACATGTCTGCTTTTTCTTCAGATGTTCTGGCTTTGACGTCCCAGATTGCACATGGATGTCTGGAGGGGTGGTGGCCCCCTAAATGTTGCAGACACTAATAGTGATCTCATACCCCTGTTCCCACGGTTAGTATGACTTCCTTACGTTTTGTGCCCCCACAGTAGGAATGCAAACTACACCAATACCTTTAGGATGAACAAATAATGTCACATCACCTCACAATGGTGATGTGAGAGTTCAGAGGACAGATTTGAGTAAGTTACAAAGAGTCTCCATTTTTAACCAAGATTTACAGAGATCCAAAATCTCCAATTGGTGGACAGAGAGTAGGTCAAAAAGAAGAGCATACTTAGTTCATAGTGATCTGGTGTTGAGCAATCCTACTTTTAGAAGAGAAAGAACCAATATGGGATAGGTAGCAGTGTAGGAGTGCAGGTCAGTATACCTGAGGAAACAATGATGAGAAGCCAGATGAAAGGGAGGAAGAGAAACTGAGGGGCGATGGCCATAAAACACTGGAATGGTCACCATAAATCAAACATGGCCTAACAAAAAAAAAAAAAAAATGTGAGTGGTGATGGCACCTGCCAAGGGACATGCAAGAGTGTACAAAGGAGCACCTCTTGGCATCCCAGGGTCAGTGGGCAAAGCCAGCATCAACAGTGTTAGTAAGCAGGAAAAACTACATAAAGAAAGAAAACAAAACTGCTTGGCAAAGTAGAAGGTCAACAAAAAAGAGGAAGGCCAGCAATGAGATAGATCAATACAATAACAGCAGCTATGGGTGCCACTCTGTCAACAATGAGCCACCTGACCAAAGACCGAACACAGTTTAGGACACCTATCCAGAGGGTCGCCATGAGTTGACACCGACTTGATGGCACTTAACAACAAAAGTATGACAGTACAAGCAGTAGAGAATGAAGCTGCTCACCACTCTTAGAATACTTTAAAGAGTTATTATTCCTTCCATTACCTGAAGTTGGGGGGGGGGGGGGGAGCAGAAGATACAAAATAAAATAAATCACAGTGAAAAAGCAAAACTTGGACATGTGGAGTAATGGGTTGAACTCACCCGTCATTCCGCTTTCTTCTTCTTGGGCCCTGCATTGTGGAATTCCCTCCCCCATTCCCTCCGCACTGAGCCTTCGTTCCCACACTTCAAAGCTCTTCTTAAAACCCATCTTTTCTCTCAGGCTTTTGATCTTCCGGTACCCCCCTAACGGTCTTGTTGGTTTTCTCCCTCCATATCCCATCCCCCACCCTCTGTTCCTGCCCCTTCCTCCTTAATTCATAGGTCTTGCTATTCTGTCCTTTCCTCTCTTCTATCTTTCTCTCTCATGCTTTCCTGTCACTTGAATGGCGTTCTTTTCTCTCTTTATTTTCTAGCAGCTTGTTTTATTGTACACCGCCCTGATGTCTCGGCCTGGGCGGTCTATCAAGCCTCGCAAATAAATAAATAAATAAATAAATAAATGCAGGTTTATGTCCAATTTCAGTACCAGCATCTGAACAAGGTTTTTAGTACAAATAAGGCATCTGTCCATATAAAATCTCCTCTGAAGAAGCATTTTCAGTCCTGGGCTATCTGTTGAATAATGTAATAATTTCCTGTTCTCATAATTATGTGTATAATGCAATGCAGGCTAATTTTGTTTATGGATACTTGACAATTTCCTTTTTATTCCTATTTGAATACACCCTTTTATTATGAACTAGTCACATCATATTTCACAGTACTTTACATTTTAAAGTTTTATCTTTCCTTTCTCATATCCTCCATTACTGAGCTTCAGTCTGCCTCCATTCATACCCACTGCAGGTACATTTTGTCTCCTTAAATTCATCTCTTTTATTTGCCTCCTTGAATACATTTATTTTTGCTCAGGTCAGGTGAAGGTCTGACCAGACTTAATTTTGCTCCCGTAATTCTCATTTTTTTCCATGGGAGAGCGATCTTTTAATTTTATGTTTATTTCCTGGAGAAACATAATGGTTGGACTGTTATGTTCTTGTCCCTTTTCTTCTGTCTGATTTCATGGATTTTAATAAAGGTATGAATTAGCTAAAGGTGAAAACAATCCTTTTCGGAGCCATTCTGACCACATTTAAAAAGGCAGTCCTACAATGGACAGAGCACATTGTGATACCTGTCAGTAGAGACAATCCCCTTAAAATGGGGTAATTTTATAAAGTAATTCTGGAGTGTACATGGTCATAGTCACATGTAAATGAATTCATAAGATATTGACTAGCATAAAAGTACACATGCTGACATGAATATGCCTACTGTGTCAGTAGGCATAGCTCGGGGCACAGACTAGGTGGAAGTGAATTGATCATGAAATGCATAAATCGACTTGCATACTTGTAACCTTTATGCATGTTCAGTTACACCTGCTACATAACAAGTATTTTATAAAGACAAGTAGGTGCCTACTTTGTCTTTATGAAATAGGCTTTAAATGCCGTATGTGTCTTTGTTGCCTTAACCTAGGCTTCTTGTTGTAAAACTGCAACCAAAATGCATAAGTATCTCAACATGTTAGCCACACATCTCCATTAAAAAAGCTCCCATCCATAACTCTTTCTCACAATTGATATTGCAAAGATTTATAAAGGCAAATTTTAGATAGGACATGGAGAGGAGAACTCTCATATCTAGGAAGGAATGTGGAGAATTATCATATTATTTTATATGAGGCTCTACCAAATATATAATCTCTTGTAAAATAGGTGCAGGACTGCATGTGCATGTCTCTTCCCAGTCAGAGGGAACAATGATTTTAAAAAGCTCTACATGGGGGAAAAAACATACAAATACACCCCACATATGCAAGAGAATGGCTTTTTAAAATCACTACTCCTACTGTGCAGAAACTCATTAAGCCAGTACTAACATTTCCTCCTGATCACCCCCAACTTCAGTCTCTGCTGATCCCTCCCATCCTTGAACCCTCTCCAATGACTTCTCAAACCATTTGATCACCTTCCCAATCCCCCAGCAGGCAATCTCTCCAACAAATTGGATTTCACATACCCTCCAAAGTATCCTATTTCCCCACAAGCAAACAACCCTCCTGGCATGAAGATGTCCCCAAGCAATGATCTCACCCCTTAGTTAATCCATCACCCTCACCCTGAATCCCTATCTCCAGCTTTACCTGGGTTTTCAGGTGACTAGTGGAAGCAGGAACAAGCCCCATTCATTTCTGCTCTTATGGCACCAGGTTTAAAAAGGGGTCAATAACGCCTAGCAGTAATTTAATCATACCGCCATTTTAGAACCTCATAAAACTTACAGAAATTATGGCTAAAACGAACCTGTATATATTTCTACCTGCTTGGGCTGTAAGAGGAGGTGCAACTGGGGATCACTTCTTCTCCCACTAAAAACTAGAGACTGCTAGTAAAGTGAGGGAGGGAGGGAGATCGGAAGTGGGCAGTCTCCTCTGAGGCTCAGGTTCATTGTTGCTGGGGGGATTGGGTGGGGGTCTTAATGCTGGGATGACTGCTTGTGAAGGGTAATTCAGATGTGTAGGTGGGTGGGGACTCAGATTTGTTGAGGGGACTGCCTGTTAGGGTAGGTTGGGGAGGGGATTCAATGGCTTGTGAGGTCATCGGGGAGATATTATTGAGGAGGTATTAAGGTTAGGGTGATTGGGTGAAGGGACATACCTCACCATAGACAGCTGCTGCTTCCAGCAGGCACTTATTCATGCTTCAAACAGCAGTAGATGCCAATATCTATAATTTTTCCTAGAGACATAGATTTCCCTTTAAAATGGGGAACATGTCTATATTGTAGTACAATCTACATCTATATTGTAGGCTAACAAAAGCACCCTCTCTCTGCCCTCATCACACATCCATAAATCTAAGTGGTAAGGTTACTAAGGTGGGCTAATGTTAACCTGGGTTATCTGCAACTAAGCCCCAATGAATAACATGGGACCTACCTGTAGATAGCCCAGGTTAACCATTAGTCCAGCTTAGTAAACATACCCCTAAATGTGGTAAGCATCCCCATGTTTAAAAAAGCACCTGTTCTAAAATGCCATTTACAAAGTCTATCAATCTACACATGTAAATGTTTCTATCCGCTGTGGGAATGCTTCCAAAATAAATCTTATTATCTAGTGCCTACCCTGCCCATATAACTTTTAGTACCCATAATTCATATTTAATCACCATTAATGTAGGGAAAAAAAATACCCAGGACACTAAGATGATGATTCTGAAAATATTTATATGAATAAAATATGGTTGTATGCATAAAATTGTGACTTTTGAAAGCTGTCTAACACATACTATATGTGCACATGCATATAGGAAATACACATGCAAGCGAAAGTACATATTAGAGAGGTGTTCTTTGGTTTGAACTGGAGTGCACTTAGATGCATACTTTGGATTTAGCAGTAAATGTATATAGGTTTTCATGAATATTGTACATAGAGCAGAGGCAGATTTCAACATATATGGTGCTACTGCTTATAAGGCCATCTAATACAGGCCACATAGAGGACATGAAGATACCCATCATATGCACAGAGAGACACTACCTAGCTAGATATACGTGCTACTCACCCACCCTAAGGAAGCCTCAACGGCTCATATCCATTCAACCAATTCCATCCTCAACCATCTACCAAACAACCAGCATGATAATCCCCTTAGATGTAGCCTTGTTAATGCTCGCTCAGCTAGCAATAAAATACATATCATTTCTAAACTACGTACAGAATCATGATCTTGATATCCTGTTTGTCACAGAATCCTGGCTAATGGACTCTGACACCATGCTAATTAATCAGTTAACAACTGCAAAAATGACCCTCCATAATTGTTCAAGACTAAATTGCAAAAGAGGAGGGATATTCATTCTCTCTAAAAAAGCATTTTAACCTCAAAGTCATCTCATCTCATGCCACAATCACTATAAACACACTAGTAGTAGAAAACAGACACATGACAATATGTCTGACATACAGATCGCTGAACTCTGAAAAGGATGATCTTTCATCTCTTGCTGGACACAGCCTTCTCCTACTCCAGTAAGACCAAACCTTTTATTCTACTTGGAGATTGGAACCTCAACTCTATATCCACATCATGTTCCACCTCTTTCCTAGATTCCTTGAATGTGATGGATCTCACCCAAATAATAACAGCTCCTATGCACATAGGTGGAAACAAACTAGACCTCATATTTATACCATACAGTCTACAATCCGGCACCACCACAGGCTCCCCTCACTGGATTACACCCATACCCTGGTCTAACCATTACATGGTCACTTTTGAGATACCACAACAACCTCTTAGTGAAAGTTTGCCACAGATAGCTAACACAAGAAGATTTAAGAAATTCAACTGACCTAATAATACCAATCCTTGATGAAAACTCAACCGACCTTGCATACCTCATAGAAAACTGGAACAATGCAACTTCAGGTGACATCATCGGGCTGTATGGCAGTGTGAGGACGGAGTTCCGCCACCAAAGCCTGCCACTAAGGAGCAAAAATCCCCAATGTGGAGGGCAGAAGTGGCAATTTGAAGCAGAGGTAGTAGGGAAGTTCCCGGACTGCTGGTGGGAGGTGGAGAAAGCCGTGACACCTGAGGTCTCAGCAGAGTGAGTGGGCAGATAAGCAGCCCGCTCTGGGAAGCACGTGGCGGTGCAGAGAGGAGGGCTGAGAACTGCGCGCTGATGCAATCCCGGGAAGGTGACAGATGAAGAGCAGAGACACAGGATCGCGAGGCAGCAGAGGGGATGATAAACCTGAGGGACGGCAGAGATAGCAGAGAGAGTGAAGGAAGAAGCTGATTCAGGCAAGCCATGGTGAGGGAAGAAAGCCTATAAATCATTATAGCAGGCCCCAATATAATAAAGAAGCACAAGCTAAGAACAGACTACCTCTCCTATATTGCAAAAAATATTGAGAGCAATGCAGCTGTGAAATAAGGGGATGAAATATCACCTGAAGATTCAAAAACAGAGAGGCTCAAAGGGAGGAAGAAGCTGTAGCTCCAGGGGGCCAAGCATCACAGACGTCCGTGGTACACTTCGGGGGGAGGAAGAGGGTAAGATGGAGAAGTCCAAAGGCGGACTATCAGCGAAAAAAACCTGGTGGAATTCAGATCCTCCTATGCCCTATCAAAAGGAGGAAAAGAAGGGGAGAAGGAAGGGAAAAAGGTGGTGGAGCAGGAGACTGAGTCACTGGAGGTGATGGAGGGTCCCTGGAGCCCGGGGGTAGCAAACATGGTTAAGATGTGGCTGAATGAGCTGAAAGAGGAACTTGAAGTGGAAATCAGCGGAGTCAAAACTGAATTAAAAGAGACACTGCAATCTCTGAGACAAGCTATAGTGGATCTAGGAACCAGGATCGAAGAGGCAGAAAATCAGTTGGAACAACAGGGGAAAGCAATGGAGGAGTTATAAAAAGGTTGGGAGAGGTTAAAGCAAGCCCAAAAAGAATTGAAAGAGAAGGCGTAAGATCTGGAAGATCGATCAAGGTGAAGTAATATAAGAGTGAGAGGCATTCCAGAGGACCCCCAATATAAAAACTATGAAGAGGTTATTACAGAAGTGTTTGGAGCATTGTTACAAGTGGCGGAACTGGAAAAAAGGGGGGGGGGGTGAAACTCTGCAAATTGAAAAGGCACATAGGGGGCTGGGGCCCATAAGAGACAACTGACCAAGAGACAATATGGTCTGTTTGCAATCCTTCAAAACCAAGGAAAACCTCTTGAAGGCTGCACAGAAAAAGGGACATTTTCAGTGGGAAGGTCACGTGGTGGAATTGTTTCAAGATCTGTCATTGGGCACACTCCAGCATCGGAGAGAGATGAAGGAGGTGACGGCCTACTTGAGGAGGTAGGAGGTGCATTATAAATGGCTATATCATTTTGACCTACTAATTACTGTGAATGGCAAGTCAAGAAAGGTGAAGAACAGCGAGGAGGCCTGGGGTGCGCTTAGAGATTTGGGACTGACTAATTTACCAGTGGATATCGAGAGCCAAGCAAGAACAAAGAACGCTACAACTTCTGGATCCAGGGTGGTGAGTCAGAGATGACAAAGAGCTCCCACCAATGGTCGGAGGCTAGCGAGAATAACCAAGGGCACCCAGGGAATGAAAGCGATGGTGAAGGATGTTGGCTGAGGAGGAGAACTTCGAGTAAATTAGTACAAGAAGTGTCAACAATTGAACTAGGGTGAAGGACAATGTTGAGTGATTTGTATTGGATCTTGTCTGAAGGGAGGGGAGGAGGGTGGGGCTGAAAGGGGAGGGGGAGGAAGCACTGGTTATAATAATGTTTTCCATGTAAGTTACTATTGGGCAGGGAAGGTAGGGGTAAGATAGAGGGAGGTAGGATATAAAGGGGGCGGGTAGACTGCATAGAGGAGTTGAGTGAGAAGGGGGGGAGGAGTAGGCTGAGAGGGCTATAATGGGAGAGGTTGGCCGGGATTTAAGGTGGGGTTTGGGCATGAGGGGGGAGGTGCAATAGTAGGGCAAGGGTGGGTTGAGGTACGGCAGTTAGTCACCACTTATGGCAGGCGTGTCTCCACTAAGGGGACAAGGGAGGGGGAAGGGAGACGGGGAGTGAGGAGGGAATGGAGGGAGGGTGGGAGAGTTGCAGGAAGATGAGGGGAAGGGGGAGGGGGAGAGGAAGTGGGCAAGAGAAGGTGGGAGGAACAAATTTCCAAGGTGAGTTAAAAATAGTTACTTTAAATGTAAAAGGGATTAATTCACCATTTAAAAGGCAGAAATTATATAAAGAACTGTCACACCAAAAGGCGTCGCTAGTACTAATACAGGAAACACATTTAACCCGGGCAACAGAATACCTGGTTAAACCTAAGGGATATGGGGTATGTGTCCATGCATCAAACTCAGTAGAAAAGAAGAAAGGAGGAGTAGCAATCTTAATTGACTCAAAATAAAAGATGGAATTACAAAACGTAGTTAGGGATAAAGAAGGGAGATATGTATTAATGCATTTCAAAATGGGGAATGGGTGGTATTGTATAGTGAATGTCTATGCACCTACAGGGGTGCAGGGAGAATTTTGAACAAAGCTCAATGAAGAGGTGGGAAAATTAGGAGATGGTAAACTCATATGTAGGGGTGATTTTAATTTAACTTGGAACCCCACCAGTGATGCAACGGGCACAAGAGAGGGGAAAAAAGTGGATAGGAGTAAATATCACAATTTTGTAGCACAACACTGCTTGATAGATGCAGGGAGATTTCAACACCCCCGGAAAAGACAATTTTCATACTTTTCTCACGTACATGGTTCATACTCTAGAACAGATGCCATTTGGGTAACTAAGGAGGTGGTGGGTAGGATTATGGGGGCGGAGATGGATTCAATAATGTGGTCAGACCATGCTTTAGTAGAGATAAGGATGACAATGGAGGGGGGATAGAGGTAATCAGTTTTGGAGGTTAAACGAATCTCTATTGGAAGATGAGAGGGTTAGAGAAGAAATAGAGCGGGAAACAAGGGAATATTTTAGATGGAATGATAATGGGGAGGTGGCATGGGTTGGAGTCTGGGATGGATATAAGGAAGTAGTGAGGGGTGTTTTAATTAAATGGGGGGCACGCAAAAGGATGGAAAGAGAAGGGAAAGCTAGGGAACTGAGAGAAAGGTTAATGAAACTGGAAGAATTGGATGAGCAAGATAGAAAAGGAATTTATAGAGGCCAAGTGTTGGTGGTAAGAGCTCAGGAGAATGCTATGCAGGCAGAAAATGTAAGGTATCACATGCAGTTACTGAGACAGGAATTTTTTGAGGGGGGCAATAAAGCTGGGAGATATATGGTGCAGAAATTGAAACAGCGGAAACTAACATCACAAATAGAGATTCTGGCGGGGAAGTTGGTCCACAGGGATGGGGATATACGGGAGGCTTTTAAGAAATGTTATCAATCGTTGTATGAAGCAAGAACGTCTCCAGAGCCGGAGAGGGTATAGAGTTATTTAGACTCCATAAAGCTTCCAAAATTGAAAGAAGAGGAACAAAAAGAGTTAAATAGAGCTATAACGCAAGAGGAAATAATGGCAGCAATAAAAAAGTTAAAATCAGAAAAGGCACTGGGACTAGATGGGCTTACTTAAAGGTTCTATAAAAGATTTGGAGAGATTTTACTTAGACCTTTAGTGAGATTGTTTAATTTGCCAATAGAGGGAGGGGTGCTAGCAGACACCATGGGGTGGGCAGGAATAACAGTCATACATAAAGAAGGAAAGGACTTGCAAGAGTGCTCATCGTATAGACCAGGGGTCTCAAACACGCGGCCCACGGGCCGCATGCGGCCCACGAGAGACCTTTGTGCGGCCCGCGATGCATAGGGGGAAAAAAAAAACACCCCGGCTTCTGCTGCTGCTGCCGCCACTGCCGTGGCCGGCAATAGCAGCAATATCGCAAGTCCCGCGGGCTCCGCTCCCCCCCCCTTCCTTCCTGCTTGCCTGCCAGTTCTCCGCTTCGGCTTCACCTTTCAGAGCCGCGAAGGGAGAGCTTCTCCCTCGCGACTCTGTTCAGCCCTCTGGGGCAGATGGGAAATTTCCCATCTGCCCCAGCGGGCTGAACAGAGTCACGAGGGAGAAGCTCTCCCTTCGCGGCTCTGAAAGCCAAAGCCGAAGCGGAGAACTGGCAGGCCAGCAGGCAGGAAGGAAGGAAGGGGGGGGGGAACGGAGCCCGCGGGACTTGCGATATTGCTGCTATTGCCGGCCACGGCAGCGGCGGCAGCAGCAGCAGAAGCTGGGTTTTTTTTAAAGTTTAATTTTCCCGGGGGGGGGGGGAGGGAGGGAGGGAGCAGGACTTGATGGGGGGAGCAGGACGGGGGGGGGAGCAGGACTTGATGTGGGGGGGGGGCAGGACTTGATGTGGGGGGGGAGCTGGACTTGATGTGGGGGGGGAGCAGGACTTGATGTGGGGGGGGGGAGCAGGACTTGATGTGTGGCTGGGGGGGGTAGTACTGAAAATGGGGTGATGGGGGTTAGGACTGGTAATGGACAGATGGGGGTTAGGACTGGAGGTGGTCTGATTGGGGGGCTAAGACTGAAATGGGGTTATGGGGGGGCTAAGAATGAAGATAGGGCGATGGAAGGGTTAGGCCTGGAAGTGGGCTGTTGGGGGGCTTAGGACCGATAATGGGCTAGGGGGGGGCTAGAACTGGTAATGGACTGGGGGGGGTGCTATGACTGGAAATGGGCCGAGTAGAAGGGGGAGCTTGAACTGCAAATAGCTGATGGGGACAGGGTCTTGGAATGGTAATGGGCTGAGTGGAAGGGGGCTTGGAATGGAAATGGGCTGATGGGGAGGGGGGCTTGGAAAGGAAATGGGCTGTGAGGGGAGGGAGCTAGGACTGGAAATGGGCTGATGATGCGGGGACTAGAAGGGAGCGGATGCTGGGTGGGGCAGGAGCTAGAAGGGAGTTGATGTTGGGGGACGATTAGAATGGGATGGGGCTGGGAGAGTGAAATGGAGAGGGGAAATATATTTTGTGTGGGAGGGAAGAAAAATCTACAATTGGCCGGGTATTGGGAGAGTAAGTGGGGATTGAGGATGGAGGGGTAAAATTTGAGTGGATGAAATAGGAATGAGGAAAGAGCAAAAGGAGAATGATTAGTATGTTAAAGCAGATGTAGAGAGAATGGAAAAAAACTAGGAAAGAAGAAAGGACAAATGGACAGCAGACGATGGAGAGTTAGCAGAAGACACAAAGAAACCAGAAGAAAGTGAACGGAACAATTGCAACTGAAAAAAAATGCACAAAAGGTAGAAAAATATCTCTTTATTTTGAATTTATTAACTGAAATATGTCAGCTCTTGGAAATGTGCATCTTTAACGTCTGCACTTTATTTAATACAAGAGGAAATCAATGTATAGTTTTATTTCTACAGTGTTGTACATTCTAAGTTTGGCTTTTGGGGTTCCCAGTTTAATTGTCTTCCTGTTTCTAAATTGTGATTCCTTGTTTGGTGATGGTGTATGTTCTGCATGTGTAACTGAGCTGAGGTATTCTGTTTATGTAATTCCTATTTGACATTGCCACTTGTTCTCTTTCCCGAGTAGGTCATGTATTGTTATTCTCTTAAAGTTTTTGATTTAATATTTGCAGTGTTGCCTTTTGATAGTTAGGGTATGGTGCTTTGTGAGTCCTGGTAGTGCTGTTAGGACACGGCAGGTTTGCTATGGGTTCTAAATGAGCAGTGTTTCTAGTAGTTCCTAATGTGCCTGGCGGTTGGCACTGGTTTATAGTAATGTAGAAATCTTTTAGTCTTTCTTTATCCATACACTCATTAAGAGGCATGTTTACTAAAAGTTAGTGTATGGTAACATTATGCAAATATTTATGCAAATGATGCCCTTATGCAAATGAGGCCTGCGTCTTGTGCGGCCCCCGGGTTACTCTACAAGTCCTCATTTGGCCCTCAAAGCAATTTGAGTTTGAGACCCCTGGTATAGACCAATATCATTGCTCAACTTAGACGCTAAGTTATTGGCTAAAATATTGGCTATACGACTAAATAAGGTGATCGGGAAATTGATCCATCATGACCAAGCGGGATTTATTCCAAGTAGGCAGGTAGCAGACAATATTCGGAAGATATTAAACATTATTTGGTTGATTGAACAAAGTAAGAAGGAGGCATTGCTAATAACCTTAGGTGCAGAAAATGATTTTGACCAAGTGTCCTGGTCTTTTCTATTTCAGGTAATGGAAAGAATGGGGTTGGGGGAGGAATTTATGGGCTGGGTACGAGCGTTATACCAAAACCCGAAAGCCTGTGTTTGAGTGAACAGAGCTTATTCTGCTCTTTTTGAGAAGGGAGAGGGACGAGGCAAGGGTGCCCTTTGTCACTGCTGCTATTTGCCTTATCCGTGGAATCTTTTGCGGAGAGGGTAAGACAGAGGGAGGAAGTAAAAGGCATTGTAGTAGGACAGAAAGAATGGAGAATTTCCTTGTTTGCAGACAATATAATTATGAGTGTGACTCGCCAAAGTTTTTCTATACCAATATTAATGTGGGAATTAGAAGAATATGGAAGGCTGTCAGGATTTACTATATACTGGACAAAATCTGAAATATTGATTTTGTCAGTAACAAAGGAAGCACAGGAAGTTTTAGACAAGAAATACCCATTTAGGTGGGCCAGGGATTCTATTTGGAATTTGGGAATTAGAATAAGCAATAGGTTTGAATCATTATATGATTTAAATTATCAAAAATTATTTGGGCAAGTTGAAAGCTTGATGAATAGGTTGGGGGGGGGGGGCAGGGATATTTATCTTGGTTTGGGTGTATCGAAACTATAAAGATGATGCTCTTGCCTAGATTTTTGTTCTTGTTTCAAACGTTGCTGATATCAGTACCATATAGAAAACTAAAGCATCTGAAAAAAAATATTAATAGATTTATATGGCAAAATAAGAGCCCCAGGGTTGCTATATCAACCTTACAGAGAGCTAAGGGAGGGGGGGGGGGTTAGGAGTTCTTAATTTTTGAAAATTTTATGAGGCAGCACAATTGAAAACGCTATACGAATGGCAAAGAGGAAAAGAGAAACATTGGGTCCAAATGGAAGAAGATTCAGTAAGGGGAGTAGGATTGGAAAGGATGGTTTGGAGGGGAAGTAAAGCTCTTGAAACTAAACCCATGAACCCCATTATTGCACATATTCTGATTGTTTGGAAACAAAACAGGAAATTATTAATACAAGACAAAGGATATACGCAGGGGATGACACTAGAGGCATGTTTTGAGAAGGGACAGGGGCCAGGGGTTAATACACTGAGACGATGGGCAAAGTTAGGACTCACATATATTTCCCAGATAGTGGTTAAAGAGGGGATTAGAGAGTTTGAGGGTATTAAGGATTTGTATGGGTTATCAAATAATGATTACTATAGCTATATCGAGGTGAGTCACTTTGTGCGGCAGCAGAAAGTATGGAAATATTTATGGAACAATCGGGTGTGGTTTGAGGCCCTATGCTCAGGACATTTAGGTCAAAAAGGAGCTTTGTCCAAGATGGGAGAATGACTTAGAAGTGCAATGGAATGAAGAGAAGTGGGACAAGGTAATACAGACAGTGGCACGCATATCTATAGCCACTCAAATAAAAGAAAATGCCTATAAAGTGCTATATATGTGGTATTGGACACCGATATGTAAAAAGCGGGCAGGACTGGCACAATGAGAACAGTGCTGGAGGGGATGCTCAGAAAAAGGTGATATAATGCACATGTGGTGGAAGTGTGGAAGGATTCAAACATTTTGGGCATTATATACGAAATGACAGGACATAGATTGCAAGGAAAGCCAGAGGTATGCCTCCTACATCAATTGGAGGAGGATATCTTGGAGAGGGAAAGGGGGGTACTGCATCATTGTATAGTGGCAGCAAGAAGTGAGATAGCAAAATACTGGATAGGGTCAGACAACCCAGGAAGTGAAGACTTTGTTAGAAGAGTAGCGGATATGTGTTTGATGCATAGACTAACGGGGCTGAGACAAGGGAGAGGAGAGCAGAGTGCGAAACAATCCCGTACTTTTAATGTGGCTCAGCGTTCTATCCACTGTATTATCTCCTCTTCAGTTGTTTGGTTCCGCCCTTCTCCCTCCTTCATTGCATCACTCTCCAGTATTTGCTCTGGGTCCGTGGCCAGTAGGTAGATCGTCGCATTATACTGCCTACCCTTTCTCTTACCCTCGTCTCTCCATGGCCTCTATCCCCGTTTTCTGGGGCAGAAGACCTCTGAAGCCTCCCCGCGACCATTTTCGTTGTACTTCCAACCTCTGTCTCTGCTCTCCTTCTGTCTCTACACCCACCTCACTTTCTCAATCTTGTCTCCTTCCCAGCCCTTCCCAATTTCATCTCTCGCTCGGCCTTGTTAACTGTCGGTCTTTGCGCAATAAGACCCTTCTCATTCAGGATCTCGTCCTTCAGCTTTCCCTCGACCTCACTCTTGTTACAGAAACCTGGCTCAAGGACGGCGAGGATGCTTTGCTTGCCCGCTGTCTGCCACCTGGTTTCTCGGCCATCTCCGTTCCTCGCCTCGGACGCTCAGGAGGTGGGATCGCTGCTTTAATCCATCCATCCCTTAAGTTCACACAGATATCCTCCACACTTCTACATTATCCAGAATCTCTTCTGCTTCGCCTTCATACTTCGCCTCCTATCCATGTTCTTCTTATTTATTCTCCCCCTGCTCTTCGTTCAGAGCTATGGGATGCCCTCTTGCTGACACTTACAGATGTAACCCTAGCTTTTCCTCAGATCCTCATTGCAGGAGACCTCAACCTTCATGTTGATGCCCCCTCCTCCTCTAGGGAGCACGCTTTTCTCACCTTCCTTCATGATCTTTCTCTGACACAGCATGTCACTCTTCCTACTGATCAGGCAGGTCACACGCTTGACCTACTCCTCACTCCCTCCTCTTCCACCTTTTCACTCTCAAATGTCCGCACTACATCCCTTCCCTGGTCAGATCATGCCTGCCTCTCCGCTTCATGCTTAGGTCCAGCTGATTCCTCCACCTCCTTCACCCTTTCTTCATCTCCACCAGAGCAGCTGCGCCGCATCCTCAATACCCATACACTTCAGCGATTTCCTGCAGCTACAGATCTTCTTCCTTCTGATTTTTCCTTACTATCCCCAAACTCCCAGGCGACTCTCTGGTCTTCGTCACTTTCTACTGCTCTCAACCATGTTGCCCCTCTCCGTTCTCACCCCGGCCGTCATCGTCCTTCACACCCATGGTATCACAGTGGTCTCTGGCTTCTCCGCTCCCAACTTCGTAGAGCAGAACAGTTGTGGCGCAAATCTCCCTCTTCGGCTACCCTATCCATCTTTCTTGCTCAACACTCTTTTTATCGCTCACAAGTGCACTCTGCTAAGCGTTATTACTTTTCAACTGCAATTTCTACTGCCCCAAATCAGACTAGGCATCTCTATTCTGTTCTCCGTACTCTCACCTCTATTCAGGCCCCTCCTTCTACTTCTGTAGTCTCCTCTTTTCCACCTCCTTCACAACTTGCCTCTTACTTTAGCGACAAAGTCTCCTCCTTGCGGGCTTCCTTACCTTCTTGTCCTCCCCTCATTACCCCTCTGCCCCCTGCCCCTTCCCCTCCTCCTACTTTTCGCCTCTCTCACTTTTGGGCCTCATTTGATCTGATCACTGCCCCTGAACTTCTTCATCTCTTATCCACCTCCAAGAAAACCACCTGTCCTCTCGATCCCATTCCCTCCTCCTGGTTGTTGACCCCTTCTTTAGGTTTTCTTCCCTTTATTCTTTCTATGTTTAACTCTAGTCTTTCTACTAGGATTTTCCCGTCGTCCTGGAAGCATGCTCTAATTCGCCCTATTCTTAAAAACTCTTCACTTGATCCCCTGGTCCCTGCCCACTATCATCCTGTCTCAAATCTTCCTTTCCTGTCTAAACTCTTGGAGAAATTTTGTTTTTGCTCAGCTATCCCATCACCTCGACTCTATTAATTTCCTTCACCCCCATCAGTCTGGGTTTCGTTCGGGTCACAGTGTTGAAACTATTCTCCTGGCTTTCACAAATGCCTTGCATGTAGCACATGATCGTGGTGACATCTCGGTGGCAGTTGCACTGGATCTCTCAGCTGCTTTTGACTTAGTTGATCACTCTCTCCTTCTTCACCGGTTATGGGACGCTGGTCTTTGTAGCACTGTACTTCACTGGTTCCACTCTTTTCTATCTTCCAGGTCTTGCACGGTTCTTTCACCCTCTTCTTCTTCTCCCCCTTCTGATCCCTACACTCTTCCTTGTGGGGTCCCTCAGGGTTCTGTTCTTGCCCCTCTCCTTTTTAACCTCTTCTTGACCCCCCTTGCATCCCTGATTCAGAAGTTTGGTGTATCTACTTTTCTATATGCAGACGACATTCTACTGCTCCATCACACTTCTCCTTCCTGTCCTGATCTCTCTGTTCTCGATTCTTGTCTTGCTGCTGTCGCTGACTGGCTGTCAGTCAATTGTCTCCACTTGAATCTTGCTAAAACTATTGCTATCTGGTTTTCTCACGGTGGTCCTTCCCCCACTTTGGCTCCTTCCTTTTCTGGCTCTCCTGCACCTCTGGTTTCCACCTTCCGGTACCTTGGTGTACTTTTTGACTCCGATCTGTCCTTTCATTCCCACATTTCGCACATTATCAACACATCTTTCTTCTTCCTCCGTCAGATTCGTTCTATTCGTCCTTTTCTTTGCCCTTCAGCCCTGGTCACTTTGGTTCTGTCCTTAGTCATGTCTCGGGTGGACTTTGCCAATTCCCTCTTTATCGGTCTCCCAAAATGTCAACTTACCCATCTTCGTCGGATTCAAAACACTGCTGCGCGCCTGGTCACTTGCTCTTCTCCCCGTGATCACATAACTCCTTTGCTTTTCCATCTTCACTGGTTGCCTATCCCTTTCAGGACCACTTTCAAGCTTCTGATATTGACTCATAAAGCTTTCCATACTAGCACTCCCCAATATTTAATGGACCTCCTTTTCTTTCATTCTCCCAGATACACTCCCCGCTCCTTTCATCTTAACCGTCTTACCCTTCCCTCACCCTCCCGTGCTCACTTGCAATCTACCCGCTCCTCTGCCTTCTACTTTGCCGCTCCTGCCCTCTGGAATGCCCTCCCCCCCCCCCCGCCCTCCGTCTTGATCCACAGTTCACTAGCTTCAAACAACAGTTAAAAACCCATCTGTTCTCCTTAGCGTTCAACGTTCCCTCTCCTCTTGTATGATTACCTCTCTGCCCTCTTCTTGCTCCTTCCCAGTCTACTCCCTGTCTATGTCCTGTCCTGTCTTTCTTGATTTCAGCTGTCCTGTCAATTATTGTACATTTCTTTTCTTTTTTCGTTGGCCTTGGCCTTCTTTTATTGAATTTTAATTGTACACCGCTTTGCTTCCAGTGAAAGGCGTTTTTTATCAAATAAAAATAAACATAAACAAACATAAACATAAGAGAGTTTGGAAATGGATGGAAGCATGGAAAGGTGGCAGGATGGTATGGAAAGAGCAAAAGAGCATTGGAGCAGAGCAAATATAAATTTTTAGCACAAAAGTAAGGCTAAGATGCTAAATGGTGAAAGATTGTATATATATGTAATAATTAAGAGAGAAACAATGTGTAAAAAGCATGAGTAAATGAAGGGGGAATTGTGAGGGGAGGGAGGGAGGGGAGGGGGAAAGGGGGGAAGCAGCAAAATAGCCTAAAATATATGTTGCAGTAATTAGTAGGAGATAAAACTAGTTGACTTGTAAGAGGATTGTGGAAAGTGTATAAAGTTGTGTGAAGCAGATGTTTGTATTATCTACTGAAATACTTAATAAAAAGTTAAATGAAAAAAAAAAAAACCCTGGAACAATACCATTGCACCGGTAGCCTCTGCACCCAAGAAAAAGCCCTCACCAAGTGTTAGTAAGGCACCATGGTACTCCAAGAAGATCAAAGAAACCAAGCTCAAGCTAAGGAACCTAGAGAGATGATGGAGATGCAGCAAGGACCCACACCACCAACAGGAATATATTACAAAACAGATGGAACACAATTATCTAATTCACAATCAAAAAAAGGAATTCCACACAAATGTCAGCCTTAAGTCTCTAAACTGGTCCAGAGAGCTGTTCAACATTGTAAAATCATTTACATGACCCCCACCAAGTCATGATACAGCAACAGTACAGCCAGATGAATTTGCAGCATATTTGGAGAGCAAACTGACCTCCAAGATGGATAACGCTGCATCATCAGACCCATCCTTCAAGAGCAACTCAATGAATAACAAGTGCTGGACTTCTTTTCACCCAATTTCAGAATATCTACTAGAAAACATACTGAACTGCCTAAATACCACCACCTCTCCCCTAGGCCCATGTCCCACATCCTGGATCAAGACCGTGAAACAAGATCTGTCACATTTCCTCTTCAGAATGATAAATCTATCACTTGGGCAGCGTTATATGCTCACAAGCTTAAAAACAGCCTTCATTCGACCATTGCCTAAAAACCCTATGTCTAACCACAAATCATCTTCCTCCTACCAACCAATATTAAGTATCCACTCCTGGCTAAGGTGATAGCAAAGGCAGTCCATTTCCAGCTACAGAATTTCATAGGTACATCAACCCCCTTGGACTCACAGCAATATGGTTTTAGGCTGGACCATGGAGTAAAAACCCTGCTAACCTCATTAATAAACAGGAATTGAGAACCCCAAGCAGGGTTTCATACTCATTTTTCTAGATATAGCAGCTGCCTTTGATTTACTAAACCACAAAAACTCATATCCAGATTGATAGAGTCGGGAATTAGTGACAGTCCCCTCTCTTGATTCATATCCTACATCTAGATTGTGTCTTCCAGGTCAAGGTAAAGGACAATATTTCAAAGCTACAAGGTATACCTCAGGGATCTTCCTTGTTCTCCCTGCTATTCAACCTATACATGCAGCCCATCTGCAAGCTTATTCAAGAATACATACTCAAATACTATCTCTATGCAGATGAACTGATGATCTATTCCCCTTTAACTCTAAAAGCCTGGATTAACCCACACTAAAAGATTGCCTGAAGAGAGTCATAATCTGCTTAAAAGAGCACAGCCTGATGATCAATTGCAATAAATTGGAAGTCCTCACCATCACTCTTGACACTGCATATGCTCCCCCCCCCCCAGATATATTTGAATGTGATGACATGTCTATTCCTATCAAAGGGGAACTGAAATATCTTGGAGTGATCCTAGACCAGTGACTTAAAATGCAGACACATATAAAGAAAATTGTATCAATTGCTTGCTACAAAATGAAAATCCTTCAGAACCTCCTCCCTCTACTGGACGACAACTATTTCCACGCTGTATGCCAGACCATAATCACTTCACACCTGGATTATTGAACTTTGATCCTTCAAGGACTCCCCAAGCACACTATCCATGCTCTACATCTATCCCAGAACACCACGACTTGACTAATCACGGGAGCCGCACAATAGGAACATATCATCCTATTGCTCAAAAGCTTACACTGGCTACCGATATCATCCCATATCAAATATAAGGCATTTATGATCACATTTAAAACCATAGACCTCGAAGCAGCTGGATGTCCCATCTCACTAATACAGAATGCTCCAGAATCAAGATCAAGAAGGCATTCACATCGGAACCTCCTACAATTCCCTCTCAAAGATCTAAGAGTCTACAAGTAACCTGCCATAGTGCATTCTCAATGTACGCTCCAACATTATGGAACTTGATGCCAGCTGAGCTCGGTGCAATAAAAGATACCTTAGATTTTGGAAAGAAGATGAAGACACTACTTTTCTTAGAGCATTTCGGTCCACCTACCTAGAGGACTCAGCAATACATTCTTAGAGGCTCATACACCAATGAACACAGACAAGTTACAGTTCCCCATCCTATTGCTGGACCTAATTTCATTCTCAGAGTGAACCAACTACCTTGAATTTTTAAGAGAGTGTAACACTGTATCATACTTCCAAGAACCAGTTCAATGTAACATAGTAGCTCACATTTTAACAATATATCATAGTTTGTACCATCTGTTATTGAGTTCAATGTAAAATATTAACTTCTCTGTTCCATGTTAACTTGTTCAATGTAATATAATATATATTACATTGAACAAGTTAACAGAGAAGTTCCATGTTACATAAATAAATAAATAAATCTCACCCAAAGGACCTTTTTCTTTTTGCAAATTGATATAAACTCTGCAAAAAAACTTATTCATAGACCTTATTCATATCCATGTCATTTGAAAGTTGTTTCCCACCCTCTTTGAAAGTCAGACAAAATACAGTATATCTTTAAAAAAATGGTATTTCAATTTGTTGTCTCTTCCCAAAGGAAGGCTGAAAACAAGGGTGAAGGTTTCAGGAGATTTGTATGCATTTAGAGATATTCCTTCTGACTCCAAGTTGATTCATCATGCCTCTTCTAGAGCATGTTTGTCAGAAGCCGAAAGAAAAAAAGTCGCTCATGATTTCCTAGAGACAAATCAAAAGCTGCAGGAACAAGGTTTGAAAGAAGGTAGAAATACAACTATACCTTAAAATAGGAAATATCCCTTTGTCTCCAGAGTAAGCCTCAGTTAGGGGCATGTTTGCTAACGTGCATTACTACGGTAGTGAGTGGTTAGCAAGCAGTTTCATTGCAGCACAAAAATATAGTGTTACTGCAGCGAAACCAGCAGCCGAGGTTGGCCTGGCTTTAAAAGTGGCAGTCAGCTGGAAACTTAGAGCACTGATAAGGCACCATATCAGGCTCAGTTACATAAGCTAAGTGTTTTGTTTGTATTTTGAAAGTGCCAATCAAGTTGTGAAGTTTATATTGTGAAGCTTTGATTTAAGTGATGGTGCTGTGTGTAGTTTTTCCCACTAAGCTTTGTGTACTACATGGGGAGCAATGATGACATAATATCAAAGATTGGCTCATATTAGGGGCTAGTAAGTCCATTAGTTGAGTTCTCTCAATGCTTTTGATGTGGGTGTAGGAGGATCTTATGTTTGAGGCCATTTTTTGAGGATCCATAAATATTGATTGATTAGTTTTGTGAATACCATGACAATAGGTTGGTTGTTCCTTCATTGCGAGCTGCCCACCTTTGTGAAACCCGCTGTTGTACATTTTTTGTTGTTGCTCCTCAGTTGTGGAAGCTAAAAACCTACTTTTTAAAGTTAGTTTTTATTGTGGCATGCTGAATTGCTGTTATGTGGGAGGAAGATATACGCTTACTGTGTCTTTTAACAGTGTCTTTCACTTTATTTGTTCGTGTATAATTTTGTGTACGTAAGGCTGTAACCCAACTAGGATTTTAGATAGTGTGAGCCAGAAATGTTTTTAATAAGCAAATAAATAGTGAACAGTCAAGCAGAAAACTCAGACTGTTTCTCTTAAACACTTGGTTCTTTATAGGTTGTAATACAATTTAGATAATAACAAAAAAAATGATGTGATATACAGGCTTCAAGACTCCATAGGCATCTTCTTAAGATATTCCTAAATAAGGGATAGACACCAGCTTTACTAAACCCTCCTGATAATGAAAAAGAGCCAGTAATCTGCAGCCAAACACTTCTATATCACCACATATTTTCAGGTGAAATGACAAGTGACAAGGTCACTTCTGCAGACAAATGATGAAATGGAATGCTCATAATAAATACCCTCAGAAATCTACCATCATACAATGACAAATTGCCATTATGCCCCTGGGAATTACCTATAACCCGCACATTATTATAACTCCTGAACATTATTAAAGTTCTATAGCAGACACCCAGTAAAACTGAAGAACTCAAACAATAATTCTCTGAACCTCTGCATACTTTTCATTATAAGCAAACTTCCAGCAACTTCGAATCCAGGGACACCAGAAGATCAGCCCTGGAACAGCAAGCAATGAAAAAATTGCAGTCACAGATCATACGTGCAAACATCACTCTGAAAACACCACAGATCATATTAATAAAAATACCTTTTTTTAAACCTGAAAACCTGGTAATATGAATGCACATTTTGCAAAGGATGACCACGTGCAATCTGGGACATTCAAGTCCGAATTTTTGAAACAAAAGTCAGGCATGTTCAAGTTTGGGCATGATTACAGAGGATAACCCTCTTAATCCCTCCTGTAAAGGGTTGGCTAGAAGTAGCACTTTATAAAAGCCTATGGGGGTCATTCTGGAAGCCCTATTCATGCTTTGGACATCTGGAAATGGGCACATCATTGACGCCAGAGTCATTTTAGAAGCTGCATCTGTGGGCATCCGAGTCTGAACACGGATGTGGTGGAGGCATGGATGGCACATTCCCAAGAACCTGTATGCCCTGGCCTTATTTCAGATGTCTGAGTTTAGACCTGCTCCAGGCACACACAGTGCTACTTTTAGCCGACAAACATCCCGAGGGTATACAGAAGAAATAATTCATTATCTCCAGTACTCAGCTCAGTTTCAATGATAGCAGTTAATGGGATGTGGACCCCAGCTTTTCTAGTTCTAGCCCATTATTCTAACCATTAGGGAATTCCTAGAGGTCCAGGTTCTGGGATACTATTCTGGGAATATCTATATAGACACCCCTGCAGACATCCATATTGGGCACATCTACATATGTGAAATCATGCCTGTCCCTGGACATGCCTACTTTTCTTTTAGACATTTTGGCATAGACATCCCAGATTGCATGTAGAATCCTTTCTAAAACCCCCTCCACATGCGTTAGGGAGCAGCTGCAAACCCCACCATGAACAATTTTGGTTATTATACATGTATTCCCACCTGGACCATGCCCTAACCATGCACCTGTCATGCCCCCTTGCAATTTCTATGTTTTGTGGACATCCATGTGTACATTTAGTCCTTTCTAAAATTGCCATTTATATGTGGATGCCATTTCCACAAGTAAATGATGGATTTTCCACATGGAAAATGAAAAGAAGACTTCTAAAATAACTCCTTTAACCTAATGCAAAAAAAAAAAAAAATGACCCAGAGTAGTCTTTGTAGGTAAGATGAATCACCAAAAATGTATACGATCAGACTCTCAACTGGAACATCTTATAGAATGTATACCATGTGCCTGAGTTATTTCCTTTTGAAAAGCAATAAGCAATAAAAGAGTGAAACAAACTCATTTTTTTATGCATCTAGTATTTTAGAGTTTAGACAGAAGTGAAAAATATACAAGAGTATGAAGACTTTACAAGGCACTCTATGAGCAGCATCCCAGTTTGCTTCAAATCCTTGATAACCGGAAATCTTGCATCTTCCTTCAGAATCTACAGATATCATGCTGCCATAGTAATCTTCACTTGGATCCCTATGATCATTGGGGCAGTGGCTTCAGCAGCCCTCTTTTATTCAACTGCAATCAGTTGCCTTTTTTCATCCTTTAAGAACATAAGAAAATTAGAATACTATACTGTGTCAGACCAAAGGTCTCTCAAGCTCAGTATCCCGTATCCAGCAGTGGCCAATCCAGGTCACAAGTACAAGGTATAATCCCAAAGAGTAGTCAGATTCCATTCTACTTACCTCAGGAATAAGCAGTGGTTTATCCCACATCTATCTGAATTACACTCTACTGACCTTTTTTCTAGGAACTTTTCCAAGCCTTTTTTTTTCAGTGTGGTTATGCTGACTGCTTTTACCACATTCACATGTAACCATCCCACAGCTTAACTATGCAATGGTTGAAAAAATATTTTCTCTTATTTGTTATAAATATACTATTTTATAATTTCATGGCATGCCCTCTAGCCTATAATTTTTGAAAGAGTAATCGATTTGCATTTACTTATTCAGCTCCACTCAGTATTTTATAGGAGTATGTTTACTAAAGAGTGTTAAAGGTGCACCAATTAGCAAGCATTAATGGTAGTGGTAAAGGTGTTATCGTGTGGTAAAGGCCGGGGCGGGGTGTAGACATGCCGGCAGGAAGGGTACTTGGCTCCATTTATCGGGTGCAAACAGGATACAGGGTAGTAAGGTGCCAAGTGTGCACCTTAATGCTTGAAAATGGCAGTCATCTTATGGTAGGATAAGGGATCCATTGTGAAAGTCACATTTCAGGTGATGGATGGAAGGAAGTGTAAGAGCTGATGGACATGTCATATCCATATGTATCCTACGTGTTAGACAATAAGTGGGATGATAATGTGAAAGGTATCTGTATTGTATCAGTGAGGGGTGTCTCTGTAATGTCATTGTGTAGCAGAGGATTGGGAAGAAGAGTGCCCTGGAGGAGCCAGCATCGCCACGATGTGACCATCAAAAGGATGACTGTGCAGATCAGACACAGAACAGATGTGAGTGATATATTCTAAAGATTAAAATGTTCCTGTGTGGGCCATGGTGTAGCAGCTGGTAGGAGAATACATGACTGTACATAATGGGCATATGTTTATTTATGTTTATGTTTATTTAAAAACTTTATATACCACCCATCACAGAGTGTCAGAGCTGTTTACAATAATAAAAATCATAAAATGCTGCAGAAAAAGAAAAAGAACGCCAATTTAAAAGTTTCAAAGGAGGAGAAAAGGACAGAGATCAGAAAAGAGGAAAACAGGACAGCCGAGAAAAAAAAAAAACACACACACACAAAAAAAGATTCATTATGTTGTTCTTTGAGGAAGGAGAGAAGCAGGGGGAGAGGAGGGGAGAGGGAGATTGAATGCCATACAGAAAAGGTGTGCTTTTAATTGGGTTTTGAAGGATTTGAAAGAGGGATCTAATCGGAGGGCAGGGGGGGAGCGAGTTCCAGAGGCGAGGCCCAAGAAAATAAAAAGCAGAGGATCGTGTGGATTCTAGATGGGCCTGGGACAGGGAAGGGAGGAACATACAGTTGGAGTGTATAGGGTGGAGAGAACGGTGAGGAGTGTGAAGATGTATCTGATCTGCAAGGTATAGTGGAACACCAGTGTGGATAGTTTTGTGCACAAAGATAAGAATTTTAAATTGTATGTGATATGAGACAGGAAGCCAATGGTGGTGGATGGGAAGGGGGTAACATGATCAAAGCGGGATGCATGGGAGAGGATGTGAACAGCTGTATTCTGGACGCATTGGATGCGGGAAAGTTGAGACTGAGGAAGACCAGCTAAGCAGATATTACAGTAATCTAGGCGCAACAGAACTAATGAGCAGAGTAGGGTAGCCATAGAGGAAGAAGAAAGAAAAGGACGGACAGCACGGGGTTGTTTTAATGCAGCAAAAGAACGTTGAACAACGGATGAAATATGACCTTTGAAAGTGAGGTCAGAATCAAGAGTAACACCTAAATACCTAAGGGAAGAGACTAAGGGGATAGGTGATGAAGAGAGTACCGGTACAAGAAGGGGAGGGGAGTGCCCAAAGATGAACCAGATCGCTGCAGGTTTTTTGAGGTTAAAGTGAAGGAAGTTGGAGGAAATCCAAGAGGCAACGGCGGAGAGACAATCATTCAGAGGGGTAATGTCTGGTGCAGAGGAATCGGTATGGTATAGGAGAAAGATGTCATCAGCATAATAGTGAGCGAAAACACCATATTAGTGAACTAGGAGAGTGAGGGGGCCAAAAAGATGTTAAAGAGAACAGGGGAGAGGACAGAACCTTGGGGAACCCCACACAAGAGAGGGGTGGAGGGGGAGGAAGCAGTACCAGATAACACAGAGAAAGAGCAGCAAGACTGGAAAGAATGGAACCACTGAAGAACCAGACCAGAAAGGCCGGTATCCTGAAGTCGAAATAGAAGGGTGTGATGATCAACAAGGTCAAAAGCAGCAGAAAGATCTAGTGAGACAGCAAGAGAGAGAGAACCATGGTCGTGGGCAGCATGCACTTCATATGTTGATAGATGGTCTGAAGAATGGATGGTGTTAGATGAGAGTGTGGTATGGCCTTGCTGCCCTGATGTACCTGATGTGACTACACAAATACAGTTGAAGCATGTGTGAAAAAATATTAGCTGTGCCACAGGGAAGTTCCAATACCAGCTATTTGGCTGTGGGAGCTGTCTAAGCTTTTCTTTTTTTTTTTTTTTTTAAACTTTTATTTTCATTTTGCAACAAACAAAAGAAACAACACACCAAAAGAGACAAAACAAGTATACAATAAGGAAAAGTAAACCCAGTACCCCCCACCCCGGTGCTTCTTCTCTACCCGTTTGTATCAGCATGTGAGCGCTTCCAATTAACAGTGATTATACATCAAACGATCAAAAAAGTATCCACAATACAGCATGATCATGAGACAGAGATATATACAAAGTTAGACAGTCAGATGAGAGCATTTAGCAAAATGTACATATTCATTGAGCATCTTCCATTGAGACCAATGAGAAGGAGTCTGAACGGAGGAAGCGAACAGACGAGGTATTTGTTCATATTTACTGTAGAGACAGGCATTATTCCACCATTCATTGAGGCTCAGATGGGAACTAATTTCCCAGTATTACTTAATTAGGGAAATAGCAATGCCAAGCATAAAGTTCAAAAGGAGATAAGCCATTTTTGGGAGAGAGGGGATCCCCGCAACTGGGCGAAGTCCCACTATCCTCCAAGAAAGGGACTCCGGAGAGTGCGATATAGACTAAAGACGACCCCAGACCCGACGCCAGTTATACTGTAGTGCGGGATATTCATGCATAACATGAAGTAATAAACCAATGGCCGCAGGACGTGTCCAGCAACCATTACCCTGAGTAGTGTTCCATTTGTCTAATCTGTGAGGAGTGTAAAAACACCGGTGGGCTAGAAAGAAGAGGGTCTGAGTGAGTGAGGCGGGTCAGGAACCCGTGTCCCTCTGCTCCAGATAAGGCTCCATTGCTCCGAGGTTAAAGTCACATGCAAATCTCTCTCCCATACTTTCTGCGCTATAGAGGTATCTCTAGTGATAGCATTACATAAGGTTTAGTAAAATTGGATGCTACACCCGGTGAACTACCGAGAGATCGGAAGTCTCCAATCAACCCTATGCAGAGAGTGCCAATGGCGGGAGTACTCTAGTGCTCCGAATGCAATGCTGAAGTTGCACTGACCAGAGTCGGGAGTCGAAAGGTTGCATAAGAGTATTAAAGGCACCTAAAGTGTCGAAAAGCATTGGTGGATAGTGGGAGTCTAATGGGAGAGTCATACCAGGGAGTAAGGTAAGAGGAATCGGTGAGCAAAGGCCCGCTACTATATCTAGCCACACAGGTCTGCTCGGTACTCGATCTTCCAACCAACGAGCACCTTGTTTGAGAAGAAAAGATTGAGGGAACACTTGAGTAAAATCGCCACCAAGTATTAATGGAGCATTGGCGGAGGCCGAGGCCAACTGCGCAAAACTTGCATAGTAAGCAGGGTTGTCCACATTCGGGGCATAGTGCAAATACACGTGAATTCACTATCTCCAACCTCAAGGTGTACACGGGCCCATCTACCCTCCATGTCAGCGCTAATATCAGGTACAGTAGCGTGCAAAGACTTCTTAACCAGAATGGCTATCCCGTACCATTTGGAAACGGTGGGAGAATAGGCAGCTACCATGTGAGGCCTAGCATTGAGTTTCAGTGTTTCAGCAGAGTGTAATGCGTTTCCTGAAGAAACACCAAATCAACATGCTCGTGGCTAAGATAGCTAAGGATTTTCTTTCCTTTGAGTGGACCAGTAATGCCTTTGACGATGAATAATAAGATTTTACATAAGGCCATTCAGAAAAGTTAAAATTCTGAGCATGATAGCACACATAATTTCACTGTGTCCCTCAAACTGACTGTATCTGGCTGTACACATAACATAGGAAAAATAAGCTAATATAATACAATGAAGCGCCCCACATTAACAAAGAAAACCACAGTACGGTAGAGGAGAAGCAAAACCCCAAAATTACTGGCGACCATGTGTCTGCGGGGAGAAACCCCAGAGAAGGCCGAAATTGAAAAAACATATAACCTGTAGGACTGTGCGTGCTCCGAATCCGACCGAGGCACACATCATGAAGGGATAGGAGACCAAAGACAAAAGTCATACAGAGAAAGAAAGAAAGTCCAGGCTATTTCTGTGCTGGGCTATGACCGCCGCATCGGGCCCTTCAAAATGGCGGACAGAGCCGGCAGATAAGAGTCCAAGATTTGGGATTAGCGCATCTGCTCTGCTTCTTTGGAGTCCAAAAATGTTGATAGTAGATCAGGATCCTCGAACGTCCTGGTCTGGTTGTGGAGAGTCACTCGGAGCTTCGCTGGATACAACAGGCCAAAGCGAGCCTGTAGCTGTTGAAGTCGAGGGCGAAGAGCAAGGAGTTTCTTCCGACGGTCAACGGTAGGCTTTGCCAAATCAGGAAAGAAGGAGACCTTACGACCTTCAAATTCCAAATGATGATTCGCTCGGGCAGCATGTAAAATTTGTTCCACTTGTTGATATCGTAGCAAGCTAAAGATAATAGGCCGGGGGGTCGTGCGGTTGAGCGCCATTTTTTATTTATTTATTTGAACACATTTATATACCGCTGCTTCCAGCGATCAGTAGCGGTTTGATTCTTCTTTTGGGATAAGTCGATCAGGACAGTGGGGGAGTATATACATAGAGGAATGGGAGGTCACGGCACACATGGTTACTGTTTTGGGGGTAAACTTATTTACATTTACATTTACATTTAACATTTAAATACATATTTACAGATTACAGATTGGGGAAAAATCACATTTTACATGGCTTTACATGGTTATACAAGGCGGATCTATAATGTGTATATTTATCAGTTTACTTTGTTGTTTTCTGGGTTTTGTGAGTTATGGCTGGTTGTAATAGCATTTAAATAGGTGGGTTTTTAACTCCTTCCTGAAGCTCTTCATGTCCTGAGTTAGCCGCAGGTCAACAGGGAGCTGATTCCATATAGTGGGTGCAGCGAAAGAGAAGGCTCTGCGACATGTACTTGTTTTCACAGTTCGTATTGCGTTAGGGACTTGCAGGGTGCCCAAGTTGTTAGATCTTCTATTCCTATTTGCTGGCTGAGTGTTGATAAGGGAGGATAGAAACGAGGGTGCTATGTCGTTGATCAGCTTGAACGTTGTTACTAACATCTTGTACTGTACCCTAGCAGCCACTGGAAGCCAATGAAGGTCGATCAACATTGGGGTGATGTGGTCAGTCACTCTCGTTCCCATTATTATCCTAGCTGCGACATTCTGGGCCATTTGAAGGATACTTATTGATTTTTTGGGTAGACCTTGGAGGATCGCGTTACAGTAGTCAAGGTGCGGCATTACTAGTGCTTGTGCCACTGACCTGAAATCGCAAGGTGCTATTATTTTCTTTAGAGGTTGTATCACCCTAAGTTTATAAAAAATGGCTTTGTTTGTTTTACGCAGGTGTTTCTCCATTCTTAGGTTGCAGTCTAGTGTGACACCTAGATATTTGATTTCTTCTTTTGCCTTGTATGTGTTGTTGCACAGGGTGATTGAGTCAGGTGACTTGAAGTTGGGTTTGTTGGATATGTACATTACCTCCGTTTTTTTGTGGTTTATCGTCATGTTATTTTTCCGTAGCCATAGCATCATCTCGTTCAGGCAGTTTTCTAGCTGTGCATATTTGGGGTCTGTGACGTCCAGTTGCGTGTAGAGCATAATATCATCTGCATAGATGTGGTAGTTGATGCTATGCTTTTTAAAGATGTCACAGAGGGGTCGCATGTAGATATTGAACAGCAGTGCTGATAGTGCTGATCCCTGGGGTATGCCTTGCATTTGAGTGAATGGAATAGCTTCTTCCCCATTGAATTGTACTTTAGGCTTTCTGTTAGATATATAGGATGATAACCATTTGAGGGGGGTTCCCTCAACTCCTATGGATTCTAGTTTACTAAGAAGTATCTCATGATGTACCGTGTCGAAGGCAGCAGAGATGTCAATGAAAATGAGTATGAACATTTTCTTTGTGTCTTCTAGTCCTTTAATTAGGTTGTTCATTAATGCTATTAGAAGTGTTTCTACTCCATGGTTTCTTCTGAATCCGTATTGTTGTTTGTCTAGTATATCCTGTTCGTCGAGGTGGTCTTGAAGTTGTAAGAGGACTGCCTTTTCTATGATTTTTGCCAGAAATGCTATGCTTGATATGGGGCGGTATGATGATGGGTCTTCTTTGTTGAGGGAATTATTTTTTAGGATCGGCCTTATTATAGATTGTTTTAATTTCTCCGGCATTTCTCCTTGGCTTAGTGATTGATTAACAATGTGGGCTATTTGCTGGTTTATCTCATTTTTTGCCGCTTTGATCCAAGCAGTTGGGCAGGGGTCAAGCGGTGAGGTGGTTGTGTTGATGGAGGTTAAGATGTTGATGGTTTGTTGTTTGTCGATATTGCGGAATTTGCTCCATGTAGTTTCTTTCTTCATCTTCGTTCGTTGGTGTGGGGTGTCTACGGCAAATGTGTGGGGTGGTAGTATTCAGTTTGCTTGCGTAGTAATCTGCTAGTGTTTGTGGATGTATTGAGCTATCCTGAGGTTCAGGGAGGGCAGTTTTTTTAAGTGATTTTACTAGGGCAAAAAGCTCCCGTGGTTTGTTTATTGCTTTGTTCAGTATGTTGGTATGGTATAACCTTTTTGCTTTGTTTATTTCCTCTTTGTAGCTTGCTAGGAGATTAAGGTACACTGACCTGAGTTCAGTGGTTTTGGTGTGTCTCCACTTTCTTTCATGCTTCCTGAGTTCTCTCTTCATTTTGGTTAACGTTCTGGTGTACCAAAGTTCATTTTGTTGTTTTGATACGTTCGGCGTTTGTGTCTGTTTGGGAGTTGCTATGGTCCTGATTCCGGTGTCCCATTCATTTGTTAAGTCATCGAGGTTTGTTTTGCCGAGGTCTATATGTGATTTGATGGACTCAATCAGACCTTCCATGTTTGGTTTGTTGAATCGTCGTTGATGTTGTGGTATTCCTTTTGCTTTGGTATCTTTAGAGAGGTTCAGCAAGTTTAACTGTATATTGATTTGGTGGTGGTCTGACCAGGGTAGCGGGTTGATCTCTATCTTGGGTTTCTCTTCCGTGGCCTGATCATTCTTGGGTGTAAAAACCATGTCAAGGGTATGGCCTTTATCATGGGTGGGTTCTGTGATTTGTTGCTGGTAGCCTAGTTGGGACATGGCATCCAGGAAGGTGGTTGTATTTGTGGCAGATGTTGTTGCTAAGTTTAGGTCTCCTAGTATAATTTGGTATTTTCTAGGTTGAGTTGATGAAATTATTTCCAATACTGATGCTAGTATCTCATATTGCGGTGTGGGGGGTCTGTATATCAAGCAGATGGATAAAGCGGGCAGGAACACGGTGTGCTCGATCGACTTCCAGTTCTCTGTGAAAAGTGATCTTCAGCAAGGAGGGAAGAGTTTTGAGCAAGAATTCTCTTATATCTCCTGCTTCCACCCCCTCCGGCATTCCGAGGAGCCTCACATTGTTGCGACGGGCTCGATTATTGCTATCTTCCAACTCCTTTTGAAGATTCTGTATCTGGCGCTCAGCCTGGTCCAGTTTGCCCAAGCGCACCTCGTGCGAGTCGAGGACCCCCGCCATATTGTCCTGCCGTAATGAAAGACCTTCAAGTCGGTCCTGGAGCACTCCAAAGTCTTCTCGCATGGCTCGAAGCGCTTCTCCATTGGACTGCACCAATTCCTTCACGCCGCGTATTTCTCCAAAATCTCCAGGTGCATTGCGGGGTTTTCACGAAATGGAACCATCTTCTGTGGGGAGGACACCTCTGTTTTGGAGCGTTTTCCGTGAGAAGAAGAAGGAGACCCGAAGTCCAAGCGCGCTGGTTTATGGGCCGCCATCCCCCCCGAGGTGCCCCGGTCAGCTCGGAGCGAAATAGTAAATTTATATAGGTATTAAGTCAGGATTCTGAGTAGGCCTCTCGGGAGCTTCAACGCAAAGCGTCCTACCCGCTGGACATCAGGCTCCGCCCCCCCCTGTCTAAGCTTTTCTAACCACCATGCAATCTTCCTGACATGTGTGCATATAACAACTGGACAAGTGTCTCTCATACTGGCCATATGGAGCATGTAAGAACATGTGAGATCTCTGCAGGTGGCCATCCCAGGAGTGGGACATGCCTGCATATACTGCAGACATGTGATGGAGCAAAAGATGTACAGTCACAGTTATGATGAAATAGTCCAATCATGTACAAGTCATGTGTCAGACATCTGCAGGTTGAACATGTCCAACCCAATGCAACGTGCCACAGCAGAGCCAATAAAGTCATGCTGTCGGATGTCAATGATTGAAATGTGCATCTTTGCAGAACGAATGTGCTATTGTAACAAATAAAAAAGAATAACAATGTGCGTCCTCCAGTCAATGCAGACTTCAGACTGTTTCTCGTGGTATAAGTGAAGTGAGTATCACCCAGCCATAAAGGGAACAAGTGGAAATCAAACCCCTGATCTATCACTTAGTGAGTCAGTGCTCCAACCATTAGGCTACATTTCTATACATTCGGCTATAGCACTGGTTAGAATTAAAGAGACTGAAGGATCCTGACTATAATAGCCTAAACCCAGGACATGAAACAATGTAAACCACAACCTAGAGCCTGCCTGCAGCAGCACACATGCAGTACGGACTGCACTGGACAGTCAGTACTGCATATGCATAATAGACTCACAGCTGCAGAATAAATCTCTTGTCCAAAGGCCAATCCAGATGTAAGGGCAAGATGCCTGTCCCTCCACTGTACCTCCAATGCCAAACAACAGTCCCTCACAGAGGTCCTGTGGGCTTCAGTGTGGCAATAACTCCTGAGGCGGCACAGGTGCAGGGTATGCATTCCTTTGTGACCTGCTGTATGCTGCATTATGTACATTTGTGCATATAGCTAACTCAAACCTCATTCACGACCCATGAGGTCCATGCCATGGCAGACCATCCTAACCCTTTTGGGGAGACAGCCAACATGGCTTTAGCCAGGAAAGGTCTTGTCTTACTAATCTGTTTTATTTTTTTTGAAGGTATAAACAAACAGGTAGACAAAGGTAGGTCTGTCAATGTAGTGTATCTGGATTTTCAGAAAGTCTTTGACAAGGTCCCTCATGAGAGACTCTTGGGGAAATTAAAAAGTCATGGGATAGGAGGCAGTGTAATACTATGGATCAGGAACTGCTTAAAAGATAGAAAGGAGAGGGTAGGGCTAAATGGCCAATTTTCCCAATGGAGAAAGGTGAATTATGGAGTACCCCATGGATCTTTGCTGGGTGCGCTGATTTTAACATATTCATAAATGACCTGGAAATGTGAATAGTAAGTGAGGTAGTCAAATTTGCAGATGACACAAAATTATTCAAAGTTGTTAGGATGCAAAAGGATTGTGAAAAATTGCAAGAGGACCTTAATAAATTGGAAGACCGGACGTTCAAATGGCAGATGAAATTTAATGTGGACAAGTGCAAAATTATGCACATAAGAAAGAACAACTCAAGCTTTGGCTACATGATGCGAGGTTTCACATTATGAACCACCACTCAGGAAAAAGATTTAGACGTCATTATGGATAAACATTGAAACCCTCTGCCCAGTGTGCAGTGGTGGCCAAGAAAGCAAACAGAATGCAAGAAATCATAAGGAAAGTAATGGAGAATAAAACAAAAGATATTATAATGCCTCTGTATTGTTCCATGGTGTGACTGCACCTTAAATGTTGTGTGCATTTCTGGTCACCGTATCTTATAAAGGATATAGCAGGATAAGAAAAAGTACAGAGAAGAGCCACCAAAATGGTAAAGGGGATGGAAGGATACCCCTATGAGGAGAGGCTAAAAAGGTTAGGGCTCTTCAACCTGGAAAAGAGAACACTGAGGGAAGATATGATAGAAGTCTGTAAATTAATGAATGGAATGGAACAGTTATACATAGGTCGATTGTTTATGCCATCAAAATATAGAAAGACTAGGGGACATGCAATGAAGCTACAATGTAACCCATATAAGACTAATAAGAGAAAATATTTTTTTCAATCAACATGTAATCAAACTCTGGAATTTGTTACTGGAGGATGTAGTAAAAGCTGTTAGTGTAGCTGGATATAAAAAGATTTGGACAAGTTCCTGGAGGAAGGTCCATAAACCATTATAAAGGGGACCCAGGAAATCTACTGCTTGTCCAAATACAAGCATCGTGTAACCTGTGCCTTCTAGGGAAACTGCTAGGTACTTGTGACCTAGATTGGCCACTGTTGGAAACAGGATACTGGACTTGATGGACCTTGGTCTGACCCATTATGGCATATGTTCTTATGTTCCACCATCATAGCCATGCTGCAGTATCATCTAGAAGTAAGGAGATCCTGGATTCTCTATAGGGAAAACTATTCAGGCAACTGGTAACAGAACCCACACATGAAGGAGCCATACTGGATTTGGTGCTTACCAATGGTGAAAGTGTTTCTGATGTTATAGTAGGAGATCATTTCACAATCGGTGATCACCAAATGGTATAGTTCAGTATTAGGACTAAGACTGATAAAATCCATTCAAAAGTGAGGATCTTAGACTTTAGGAAAACTGACTTTGCCAAGATGGACCAACATCTCAGGGAGTCATTACTTTGCATTGTACAGTTATGTTCCTGAGATGTTCATGACGTGCAAACATCATGAGGTCATCAACTGCTCTTTAAGTAGTGCTGCACTGCATCTTATGCCAGTAGGTTCACTCTCTTCCTGTTTTCCTGCTTCATTATTGTGCACTGAAATTAATTTGTAGTGGTCTAGGCATGCCACAGACTAGTTTTTATTGTCTAACTTGCATCCACCTATAAGTATCACCAACTTTCATTGTTATTCAGTCTCATTACA
The DNA here is from genome assembly GCA_033557465.1 of Ichthyophis bannanicus. Taxonomy (NCBI): domain Eukaryota; kingdom Metazoa; phylum Chordata; class Amphibia; order Gymnophiona; family Ichthyophiidae; genus Ichthyophis; species Ichthyophis bannanicus. The sequence continues at coordinate 448,113,206 of CM066035.1, read as the reverse complement.
GCACTGTCCGTACCCACAGCAGCTTCATAGCTGCACATTTTTAAAGGGGGCGTGGCTGTTCACAGGTATATCATGGAGACAGATAAGGTCACAGCCATACATCTTTTCAGAATACGGTGAACGCCGGGACATACAACGCCATTGTTGGGGTATACCTATCTTTGTACAACATGGAGCTGTGTGTGTGCTGCGCCTAGTATGTCTACATGGTCGTTTCTATTCACATAGGTGCATCTATCCACACATGTGCAGAATTGGGTTCTATTACTACATATTTCTATTTGGACATGCTGCTGCCCAGACATGCATGTTTTCGGAATTGGCCTCATGGTCTCTAGCCACCTGACCCACTAAGGTATATGATCTCCCAACCTGATACCAGTGGCAACAAGAAAGCTCTTTGGATTTCCTGGTGTCTAATGGGAGCAGAAACAATCCCCAGTCACCACTGAGTTAGTAGACCAAGACTTCAAAATTGCACTTCTGACCCCTAGTGGTAATATCACAGCAACAGGTAGGGGTCAGGCTGCTAAATAAGGTACTGATGCTAGGGATCATGGATGCCATTTTGAGCCCAGGGCTGGAAGAGCAGGAGGGACTGCAGAAGACTCTTTTTCCCATTAAATACCAAGTACCCCTGTAATAAGGGGTCCTTGTTGTTGGGGCAGTTGGGTGGGGAGAGGAATCAGATGCTTTGTTGAGTTGGGTGGTTGGGGTATTGGATGTCTTAGGGGTAGGGGGATTAGTTGCTTGGCATGTGTTATTGGGGAGATCAATTTCAGGGGTAATTAGGAGGGAGGGGGAAGACCACTGCCTTTACATCTGCCCCTTCAAAAAGGCACTTATTCATGCCTTGGGACAGCTATAAATGACAACCATCAGATTGTTTTATATTGGCATAGATTCCCCTTGTAAAATGAGGAATGCATATTGATATTTTAGACATGTCCAAAAACTTCCCCCTTTTACACACCTCTTGCCGAATGAAACATGATGTGCATCACCAAGTAATAAATAACCCCTTTCAAAAATAGAATTTACATATGCATGCAATTCTACACACGCAAATGCTGCTAATTTACATGTCTGGATTTTTCTAAAATAACCACTAAATCTCATAGACTGGTCAAAAGAGAAGGGTCACTATGAACCTTGCATCTTTACAGTACATGTTCCTTATTTGTGTCAGAAATCAGTTAGAAGCATTGGTAACCAACTGGTGGGACAGTGTCCATGTACTGCTTAGTTGTGAGGTCTGTTCTGAGCAAGGGCTTCCTTATATGTGTAATTGTAAAGCATTACATATTCCAAATAGCACTATAGATGTGCTAAGTAGTAGTAGTAGCAGTAGTCTGATATCAGAGACCATGGAAGAGAAATCAGGTAATAGTCTATGAATAAGAAATTAGCAGAAGCCCAGTAAACTGAAGCAGTGTAGAAATAAGATAAGATGAGCTGATACTACAGAGGAATTATCCCAGAATCTGTCATGGCAGCAAAGGTTGGTCTCTATATCCTGTGACCAATCAGGGGACAGCATTACCTTTTTAACAAATGAAAGGTGAATGTCACTGTGACTATTTTATTTTAGTTGTTTCTCAGCAGGGTTTTAGTCTTTCACTTCTAGGGACACCAACTCAAGCTCCATTGATTCTCTTCTGTTAGTGACAAGAGACTGCACACCATGCAGATGTGCTGCCTCAGGGGTTAGTGCCACACTGTGGCACAGTGGACCTCTGCATGTGACTGTGGTTTGGCGTTGGAGGTACAGCAGAGGGAAGTGCAACTTGACCTCACAGGTGGCTTGGTCTTTGGACAAGGGATGTATTCTGCAGCTGTGTGTCTGTTATGCAGCTAGTGTACTGAGTGTGCACTGCAATGCATACTGCATGTGTGCCGCTGTAGGTAGGCCCTAGGTGTGGTGCACCACTGTTTCAGACTATGCCAGCCATGGTGTTTCATGTCCTGGGTTTCGCCCATTGCAAACAGAGACCTGCAGTCTCTTTGATTCTAGGCAGTGCAACAGAGGTGAGTGTGGAGGTGTAGTCTAATGGTTAGAGCACTGTCTCAGTAACCCACAAACCAGGGTTTGACTGTCACTTGTTCTCATGGTGACAGTGGGCCACTCACTTCAATATATTGCCAGAAACTGTTGGAGGTCTGCATTGACTGGAGGACACACATTTTTTTTTTATTTGTTACAATAGCACATTGGGTCTGCAAACATGCACATTGCCATCATGCCCATCTGACATCATGACTTTAATGCCTCTGCTGTAGCCCACAGTATTGCTGTTAGAAAAGCTGACACAGCTGTCATACATAGCTAGTATTGGGGCATTCCCATGGCACAGCTACACTTTTTTCACACACAATACAACTGCATTTGTGCAGTCACATCAAGTACATTGGGGCAGAAAGGCCATAAAACACTCTCAACTACCGCCATCCATCTTTTAGCCCATCCATCAGCATATGCCCATTATATACAGTCATGTATTCTCCTGCCAGCTGCTACACCATGGCCCACACAGGAGCAGTTTAATCATTTGGATATATCACTCACACCTCTCCTGTGAATGATCTGCATGTCACCACTCCTGCTCGGTAATCCTTTTGATGCCCACATTGTGGTGATGCTGGCTCCACCAGGGGACACTTCTTCCCAATCCTATGCCACAAACTGACATTACAGCATATTACGTGGGCACCCCTCACTGATACAATACAGCTGCAACCCCATGCTCATCCTACTTATTGATTGACGTCAGCTCCTACATTTCTTTCTATCCATTACCTAAAATGTGTTTTTCACAGGGGTTCCCTTATCCTGCATTAAGGTGATTGCCATTTTTGAGCATTAAGGTTCACACTTGACACCTTAATTCCCATGACCTGTTAGCACCCAATAAATGGAGCCAAGTGCCCTTACCACCAAAAAGCCTACTGCCCGACCTGGCCTTTATAGCATGATAACACCTTACCACTGCCATTACCACTTGTTAACTGGTATGCCCTTAATGCTCTTTAGTAAACATACCCCTTAAAGAATAATTTCCCCAAAAAAGGGACCATGTGTATTTATTACTCTCTATAAATCCCGGTATAACAGAGTCATAGGAAGTAGAATTCCAGTTCTCCAAAATAACTTTTGCACCACATTTTGAAGCAACAAAGTTTCTTTATGAGAAGCTTGCATTGTCTCAAGCCATTTGTTATAACGTTAGAATTTTGTGCAAAGCTCTGAATAGTCATCCTTTAAAAAATAATGTGGGACCTTCAAGCTAAAAGTACTTTATGTTACTGAATATGTTCCGAGTTGTCATTGAAACAAACATTCAATAAATCCTTTTTAACCTGAAGTCCCTTGGATAAAAAATAAACATATTTTCTATTGACAGGAAAGCCTACCATTTAAAATATAATGTAAATATCACTTTTATAAAGGAAAAAAAGGTCAAAATGTGCTTGAAGGTATTTTTTTCAGTCTCTGTGAAAAACATATAAAAGCAAAACAAAGCAGCATAAAAAAATGACTAGGGTGGCTTCTATGTTATTTCATTTAGGTATATAGAACAAAGTTCCACCAGTAAGTTCTGGGTGATATTGCTCAATTCCCTCAGTCATTATGAGGTTAATTTACCCTAGCATTGTGGCAGTGGACAAATATGATGCTTTCTTAAATATTTATTAATATAAAAGGGAATATTTAATCACTATCAGGCTTATTCAGTCCTGGACGTATAGAGGGAATCACAATTCTGATCCTACTGGGTACCTTTAGCCCCACGGTATCAGAATCACGATCTGTCATGTACGTGCAGGCTGGAACTGCAATTCAGTCCGGCCTGCACATACATGACTTGCCCAACTAACTCAGTCAGGGCTTTTAAATGGAGCCGTGGCACCATAGCGTCCGGCAATATCCTCCGGCCCCCTGCCCTATTTGCGCCATAGCAGTACAAACAAAACGCGTCCAGGAAAGTTGTTCCTCCTCAGAGGTGGAATAACTTCCCTGCACATGTCGCCAGCCCTGGATGTATAGGGCCGACATTAGATTTGGCCCTGTATGTCCAAGACTGGAGACTGCCCAGACTCCACCTAGACTCCGTCCCCAAGAAACCCCTTCCACGCCTCAAATAAGTTTAGTTTAGTTTAATTTATTCGCATTTGCTATACTGCCCTATGTTACGTCAGGGCGGTTAACAATTATGTAAACAGTCGAAGAAAAGAGCAAGGCCAGAAAAGGGAAAACAGAACTACAATTTTTGACAGAAAAGGAGAAAATGATAAAGAATGTAGAGAGAAGACATAGCGAGATTTGGACAAAACATAAATAATCCAGGTCACGTTTGAGAAGCTGGGAGATTATAGGCTGTGCTTAAGAGATGGGTTTTCAACTGTGACTTGAAGGATGAATAGTTCGTTTTGAGGCAGAGTGAGTTGGGTAGGGAGTTCCATAGGGCTGGGCCATGAAAGAAGAAAGCAGAGTGTCGGGTAGATTGAAGGTGAGCACGTGCAGGTGAGGGGAGATGAAGGCGATTTACATGGATCGAACTGAGGGAACAAGTGGGGGTGTGGAACTGAAGGAGATTGGTGAGATACTGTGGCATGTGAGTATAGATGGCTCGGTGAACTAGAGTAAGGATTTTGAAGTGTATACGAAATTCCATGGGAAGCCAGTGCAAGTGAATCAAAAGTGGTGTGACATGGTCCCTGTAAGATGAACAAGTGATAATCTGGGATGCAGTATTCTGTAGGAGTTGTAAGCAACGTAGTTGAGTGCGGGTGATCCCTGTGAGAGCAGAGTTGCAGTAAAGATGAGAAAATATGGTAGCTGGAGTGAGAGTAGTCAGAGCAGAGGAGGAGAGAAAAGGTTGTATGGAACGTATTTGTTGCAAGAAAAAGTAGGAGGTTTTAGTAAGTTAGGAGATATGATCCTTGAAGGACAGCATTGAATCAAGCGGTGGGGAAGTTAGATGTGGCCAGAGAAGGCACGAATACATGTGTATGACCAAAATTGTCCAGGTTGAGATCTACATTGGCTTCCAGGCTCATGTAGGCTTTAATAGAGTGCTCATTTTGGCCATCCTTGTACAGGAGGGATTTGAGGGTGCTATTCTCCTTAATCCTCCATTGTTTATTTCCCTTCCCAAATTCTAATTAAATGAAGAAGGCAGTCTTTGTAGTTAATTGGCAGCATTTACACATACGAAGGCTCATTTTAGAAAGGACATCTGGCTGCAAATCAGGCCATCCATGTCAAAATATCCAATATACAGCAGGAAGGGCAGCAGAGAAGGTAGTCATGTGTAAGAGCCTTGTAAAATCAAACATTCTCCATCCTGAAAGATGCACTTGTCTACTGCATAATAATAATGGAGATGCACAGTTAAGGGCTAGCCACATGCAGGCAGTCTCCACATTTTAGAGATGTGTTGTATATGCATGCCCGCAGAATAGGGGGCATAGATGTGCATGGTGTCCTATCACAGAATGTGGCCATGGATTTCTCCCCCTTGCACGTTTCAACCTGCCATTTTGCAAACGTGGATCTGTTGTGGTATGAGTTCCTGTAGAAATGCATGCTCTGCATATTGGAGGCTATTTTTGAAGGAATGAAAAGTATCAGCAGAGTGAATGTTTCTGAAATGAGGGTCTGTACTAATCCTGTTCATGGTCTAGAGCAGGTATAGCCATGGACGTCCCCTATAGCAATATCTGACATGCAGTGCTTGTTGGAAATCATGTGTATTTTTATCAACCTGCCCCTGCCATGCCCATGACTGACTTGAATGTGATTGCACCTTCGGGCTTTATAAAATGGCTCCCAGGAAGTCATTCTGATTTGCATATCTGAATGCTGTTTTCAGATGGCCAAATCATGAATATAGCTTCTAAAATGACCCTGGCATTTACATTTGTAAGTATTGAAATACCATCTTCCCCATGTATGTGTTAGAACTTACATGTATAAGTTCTGTGTTTCCTTCATTGACTTTTCCATGTACATAACACGTGCATAACACGCGATTTTTCCATGTTTAACATGGTTCCTTTGGCTCCACATATTAGCACATGCATGTGCACTGCTGTACCTCCATGTTCATATTTTAGAAAAGGTGCAACATTTGGAGAGCCTTTTCTAAAATACCACTGGAATTGTATATGCCACAACCCCTACCTTTCATTTCTGATCTCTACATACTATCTAAAATGTTGTTTTTAGTTTAGGCCTACTGAACCATACCACTGTAACATCAGAAACACTTTCCCCATTGGTAAGCACTAAGTCCAGTATGGCCCCATCATGTGTGGACTCTGTTACTGGTTGCCTGAATGGTTCTCCCTGTAAAGAATCCAGGGTAATCTTGCTTCTAGGTGACACCACAGCATGGATGTGCCAATCCACATCAAGCATATTGAAATCACCTATCAGTAGCACTTCTCTTTTCATGACAATACTGTGTATGTCTTCTATTAAATCTTCGTCAAATTCTACTCCCTGTGATGGGGATCTGTATATAACTTCAATGCAAATGGATTTCCCTTTCCCTCTTTCTAGTTTAACCCGCAGTGCTCCTCTCTTCCTTTTAAGCCCTGCAATTCTATAGCCTTAATATTACTTTTTACATATAGTGCCACTCCACCTTCCCTTCTTCCTACCCTGTCCTTCCTGAATAAATTATAACCCAGTATAATTACATCCTAGTCATGGTTGTCTGTCAACCATGTCTCTATAACCACCACTAAATCCATGTCAGTCTCTTCCATTAATGCCTCAACATCTGAGATCTTATTTCCCATGCTATGGGCATTTATACACACCACTTTCCAGATGTTGCCCCATTACCCATTTCTACAGAGGTATTTAATGTTTCACTTGCCTGGTGGCTTTCTTCTTTTACCTGGGGTTTTCATCACTTATCCCCAATGAATCTAGTTTAAAGCCATCTTCAGTAGGCTAGCCAGTCTGCTTATAAGGTTTAAGGTTTATTTATTTGATAAAAACCGCCTTTCAAAACAATCAAGGCGGTGTACAATAATAAAATACATAAAAAGGTCATAAAAGCAAATAAATAACATGGTACGTAAAAACAATACATAAAAACTGTGGCCAAGGCCAGAAAAGGAAAGGAAAGGTACATATTTTTATAAAGGACAGAAGAGTGAAAGCAGGGGAACACAGGACAAGATACAAAAGGCAAAAAGATACAGTAGAAAAGGACTCATACAAATGGGGAGGGGACATTGAAGGCTATGGAGAATAGGTGGGTTTTGAGATTTTGTTTAAAAACAGTAAACTGTGATTCCAGACGAAGGGAAGGAGGGAGGGAGTTCCAGTGCGTGGGGCCAGCGAAGTAAAATGCAGAGAGGCGTGTGAATTGAAGGTGAGCGCGGGAAGGGGAGGGGAGAGCAAGACGATTGAGGTGAAACGAGCGGGGAGTGTACCGAGGGGAATGAAAAGATAAAAGGTCAGACAAGTAGGACGGAGTACCAGTGTGATAAACCTTGTGAAGAAGGGTCAGTAACTTAAACTGTGAACGAAAAGAAACAGGCAACCAGTGAAGATTGAAAAGCAAGGGAGTAACGTGATCTCGAAGAGCGGAGTGTGTGACAAGACGTGCAGCAGTGTTCTGTATCCGTTGAAGCCTCACCACCTGGTTCTTAGGAAGACCAAGAAACAGTGCATTGGAGAAATCCACCCGTGACATGACTAAGGATAACACCAGTGTGGATAAAGCAGAAGCAGAAAGAAAGGGACGAATTGAGCAAATTTGTCGGAGAAAGAAAAAAGACGTTTTGGTGATATGGGAAATATGAGAGCGAAAGGAAAGATCTGAGTCAAAGTGAACACCTAGATACCGAAATGTAGAGACCAACGGGACAGGGGAATTGGAAAAAGAAGGGGCCAAAGTGGGGGGGGGGGTCACCATAGGTAAACCATATAGCAAGAGTTTTAGTAAGATTAAGATGGAGACAGTTAGTGGTAAGCCAACTTGCAACAGAGGAGAGACAGGAATTCAGAGGAGTGAGGTCAGGACAGGAAGGGGAGGTGTGATGGAGTAAGAGGATATCATCTGCATAGAAGAAAGCTGAAAGACCTGATTGTTGGATAAGAAGAGCTAGCGGAGCAAGAAAGAGATTGAAGAGAAGAGGGGCAAGAACGGAACCCTGTGGAACCCCACAAAGAAGGTGCTGTGGAGCGGAGGGGGAGGATGCAGGCGAGGAAGGAAGGACTGTGCAGGAACAAGAAGAGAGAAAGGAGTGAAACCAATGATGAACAGTGCTACAAAGACCAGCTTCCCGGAGCCGGTGAAGAAGAAGAGAGTGATCCACTAGATCAAATGCCGCTGAAAGATCTAAAGCAACCGCCACCGAAATGTCACCTCGATCGTGAGCTACATGAAGTGCGTTAGTGAAAGCCAAAAGAACGGTGTCAACACTGTGCCCAGAGCGAAAACCTGATTGACGGGGATGGAGAAAATTATGAAGACACTTCTACTCTTCTTGGACAGATGAATACCATCACTGCTCTGCAGCCCTTGGAATATCATCCCATGATCCAGAAAACCAAAATGCTCTCAATGATACCATGCACACAGCCATGCATTCATCTTCAGAATGCAAGCTTCTCTGCCTTGGTGTTTACCCTCAACAGGGAGGATTGAAGAGAACAGCTCCTGCACACCTATCGAATTCACCCTCAGCCCCAGAGCCATGAAGTCATGTTTGATTGCTCAGAGGGATTCCTAGCAGTATCATTTGTGCCAACATAGATGGGCAATATTGGATAATAGTCAGTAGGCTTGATGAGTCTTGGCAAACTCTCGGTAACATCTCAGATTTTGGCACCTGGCAGACAGCACACCTCTCTGGACATCAAATCTGGTTGGCAGATGGATGTCTCTGTACTTCTAAGAAGAGAGTCACCAACCACCACTACCCTTCACTTCCCAGTGGTAATTGATTCTGCAACTTTGGGGTGCTCGAGCTGTGGTTCTTCCCTTTCCTTGGATGCTTCCACCTCCTCCACTTCCAGGGCTGCATACTGGTTTGTCAATTCAAGGGCTGGGGGAATTGGAGTGTTGATACTGCAGGCTCTGGTGACTCATGTTCAATCTTTTTCCTTTTATAGCCTCCCATATTCACCTCTGTTGGAGAGTTTAGATGTTTCAAGAAGCATCTCATAAATGCAGTTCTCACTGTCTCAAATGTTTCTCAGCCTCACTACCTCTTCCCTGAGCTCCTCCACTTCTTTCCTGAGAGTCTCAGTATGCAGGCATCCTGCACATGGAACTGGTTCTTCAACTGGCATTTGGATCTCTGTCTGGACAGAGGCAGAAGCTGAAACAGGGGCAACAGCATTAGCAATACAATTTTTCCAGCCATTGTTTAATTGGTACCTGTTGAAGTAAAACCATTGTTTGGTACCTGTTGAAGTAAAACAGAGACCTACCATAGTCCTATGCATTAAACATTAGATAGCTAAGCAGTAGATGGTAATGTGAGACACAATTTTGATGGCATATTTTGCAATGGTAATTAATAATAGCTAATTGGTGTTTGAGATAGGACAATGAGGTTGGTTTTGGGCAAAGAAGCTAGGCTGCCTTATAGTAGGAGAAACAATGTAGTTGTAATGAAACATTTGCTGTTGTAATGCACTGAATGATTGTAATCAATTACTTACGGTTGTCGTTAACTGGATGTAACTGCAGTTAAAGGCTTAAGCAAGGAAGCTTAGACAGGTCGGAGTAGAAGCCAGTGGAAATTCTGTAAGAAGTCTGGTAACATAAGGTGAGAAACCTATGAGTGAACTGTAGATAGACAGAACATGTAGGGTTTCTGATAAGTCTTTGGCTTTCCCTATTTTCCCTACATTTTAACTAAAAATAACTATATCATATTGAATGTCATTGTTTTGAATGTGATTGGCCAAAATGTCATGATTGTAACTCATATACTTTTTTTTTCTGTAGGTCTGAAGCCAGAATGTCACAAAACAATGGAGATTTCATGACAAAAGAGTGCCAAGCAGTGATGAAATATCATTTCTTAAAAGGGAACTTGGCCAAATAAATCACTGAAGTCGAAGAACATCCTGGGAAACCAAGTGAGGAGACAATTCCAGAACATGCAGATGCTGTTCATTCCATGATCTTGGAGGATCAAAGAATATTAGCTAAAAAGATAGCAGAGACACTGAAGATATCCCAAGAAAATGTGAGCTATATAATCCATGACATTTTCGACATGAGGAAGCTCTCAGCCAAATGGGTTTCCAAAGGCCTCAATGCTGACCAGAAGCATGATTGTGTGATTGTTTCACATACCACTTTGGACTGATTTCATAGAAATGCTGTGGTATTTTTGGATCATCTTGTCACTCTGGATAAAACTTCGATCCATATGTATGATCCAAAGACCAAAGAACAATCCAAAGAGTGGAGAAACAGTGGTTCCCCATGTCCTCAGAAGTTTCAGAAATCAGCAAGGAAGGTGATGGCATCTGTCTTCTGGAACAAAGATATAATTTTGCTTGTTGATTACCTGGAAAAAGGTACAACCATCACAGCAAACTACTGCTTTACACTTCTGGACAAACTGAATTGGGAATTGGTCTACAAACATTGAGGCAAGCTTTCAAAAGGCATCTTGTTTCTGCAGGACAATGCCTCTCCTCACACTGCAGCCATCATGCAGCTGAATTTGGCTGATCTATGTTTTGAAGTGTTGAAACACACGGCATACTCATTTGACCTGGCACTTTCTGACTATTACCTGTTCCATAACCTCAAAAAATACTTGAAGGCTTGATGAACCTTGGTCTGACCCAGTATGGCATGTCTTATGTTCTAAAGTTTTCAAGCACTGAAATGAGCCGCTAATGAGTGCTTTGCAGAGCAATCACCAGAGTTTTATTTGGAGGGCTTAAGTAGTTAGAGCAACAAAGTAATAAATGTGTGGAGCTCAGAGTGGAATATGTTGAGTAAATAAATATTTTCAAACCTGTAGCTTTTTTGCTTTCTTTTCAAAGCCAAAGACTTATCAACACCCCCTCATAGTAATTAAGGCTCTGTATATAGTAATGACATTTTGCTAAAACGTTTGTGTGGGTAAACTGTTGAATATAGTAGGAAAATAAAATTTGTACATACTGCTGAGGGGTATGGTGTCTATTGATGACAAGATTGAGTGGTGCTATAGTCTGATAGAAGTGGGCCAATACAAGCCTTCAGCCACAGTCCTGACATAGTCTGGCTCAAATGTAGGACCACAGATCCTGAGTCAGGGGGTCCCCTGGCCCAGTGACAATGCACATCCAGAGGCGTAGCGTGGGGGGTGCAGGGGGGGCCGGCCGCACCGGGCGCAACATGGGGGGGGGGGGCGCGCTCGCACTCGCAGCTCTCTGCAGTGCTGGCTGGTTTTCAGCCGGCCTGGCCGGTTTTTCCACGGCCAGGCCGGCTGCCGGCGCAGATGCAAAACCGGCCCTTTAAAAGCCGTTTTTTTTTATCTGGCCGCAAGATCGGGAGCGGCCAGAGCAAAAAAAACGGCTTTTCTCCGCTTCAGAGGGAGCCGGGGAAGCCCGCGCGAGGCCCCGGCTCCCTCTGAACAGCCACCAGCGTGAAGAGCCTTTACCTTCACGCTGGCGGCTGTTCCTGTGAAGCCGCGAATGCTGGGAAAGGTTAAAGGTTGCCCTTTAACCTTTCCCAGCATTCGCGGCTTCACAGGAACAGCCGCCAGCGTGAAGGAAAAGGCTCTTCACGCTGGTGGCTGTTCAGAAGGAGCCGGGGCCTCGCGCGGGCTTCCCCGGCTCCCTCTGAAGCCTCAGACAGCCGCGATGCTGGTCGGGGGGGGAGGGCAAGGACTGCATTGGCTGTGATGGGGGGGACCTGGACTGGAAAAGGGCTTAGGGGGGGGGACTTGGACTGGAAAAGGGCTAAGGGGGGGGGACTTGGACTGGAAAAGGGCTAAGGGGGGGGGGACTTGGACTGGAAAAGGGCTAAGGGGGGGACTTGGACTGGAAAAGGGCTAGGGGGGGACTTGGACTGGAAAAGGGCTAAGGGGGGGGACTTGGACTTGAAAAGGACTAAGGGGGGACTTGGACTGGAAAAGGGCTAAAGGGGGGGGACGTGGACTGTAAAAGGGCTAAGGGGGGGGACTGGGACTGGAAAAGGGCTAAGGGGGGGACTTGGACTGGAAAAGGGCTAAGGGGGGGGGACTTGGAAGGGAAAAGGGCTAATGGGGGGACGTGGACTGGAAAAGGGCTAATGGGGGGGGCGGCGACTGGAAAACCGCTAAGGGGGGGGGACTTGGACTGGAAATAGGCTGTGATGGGGGGGGGACCTGGACTGTAAAAGGATTATTGGGGGGGGACATGGACTGGAAATGGGTTGTGATGGGGGTGGAGGGGACCTGGACCAGAAAAGGGCTATGGGGGGGGGAAACTTGGACTGGAAATAAGCTGTGATGGGGGGGGGGGAACTGGACTGTAAAAGGGTTATGGGGGTGGGGGGGACATGGACTGGAAATGGGTTGTGATGGGGGTGGAGGGGACCTGGACTGGAAAAGGGCTATGGGGGGGGGGGACTTGGACTGGAAATGGGCTATGGTGGAGGAAGGGGGATCTTGGACTGGAAATAGGCTGTGATTAGGGGGGCTAGGACTGCAAATGGGCGGTGATGGTGCGGGGGGACTCGGACTGCAAATGGGCTGTGATGGTGGGGGGGGGCCTAGGACTGGAAATAGGCTGTGATGGGGGACTTGGACTGGAAATGGGCTGGGATTGGGGGGGGAGGGCTAGGACTGGAAATGGCCTGTGATGTGAGGGCTAGCACTGGAAATGGGCTGATGAAGAGCTGGAATAGGACTGGAAATGGGCTGATGTGGGGCATGGGAGAATGGGACTAGAAGGGAGTGGATGCTGGGTGGGCCTAGAACTATAAGGGAATTGATTTGGGGGGAGGACTAGAACAGATGGGGAATGAGAATGGAGAGGGGGAAAAATATTTTGTGTGGAAGAAAAGTCTATGATGGGCCGGTATTGGGAGAGTAAGAGGGGCTTGAGAATGGAAGGGTGAAATTTAAACGGATGATAAAGGAATAAGGAAAGAATTGGGGGAAAGAGCAAAAGGGAAACAATCAGTATGTTAAAGCAGAAATAGAGAGAGAATGGAAAACATCTAAAAGAGAAGAAAGGACAAATGGATAGCTCGCAGTGTTGTGGCTGATTGTATTCAAAGAATTATACCAGGAGTCAGTTTGCAGAATTCAAATCCAGTTTTAATGTGTCACACAGTCTCAGCTGGAACAAATCCAAAATCAAATGCTGAGCCTCGAGGTACGCTCGGAGCTGGCTTATATACATTTTCACATATCCATTTTCATCATTAAATCAAAGTAAATTCTCTATTGGCTACTAAAGCAGTGACCCTTCTATTGGCTACTCTTTCTCCACTTCAGCCCCCCTGTTCCCTCGTTAAGACATTCCTGCATCTGCTGAGTAAATTCTCTTATCTACAAACTTCAAAGAATACAAAGACATTCAAAAATACAGAGACCTTCAAAAACCTAGAGGGTGTTATCATAACAGTACAGGCCAGCTGGGCCTACCAAATGTGATCTTTCCTGCTCTGTGATGTGTGGGCCTTTCCTCCAGGTCCGGAGACAAGGCCCGCCATAAATGTACGCTTTAATTAGTTTATTGCAGGTACCAGGCCATTCCTGGCTCCAAGAAAGCCTGAGCAATTAAAGTTCAAGGAAGGTTTGGCACTCTTGGACAAACAGGATAGGGGAAGGGGGGAGAGAGCAGAGCTGTTCACAATTTGCTTTTAAAGCAAATCATTTCTCTCCAGCACTAGTCTCAAGTGGGGGGGGGGGGGGGGGTGATTCAATACTGTTATAGATACGTTTCTAGGCATAAGACAATACTGTTATAGATACATTTCTATGCACAAAACAATACTGTTATAGATACATTTCTATGCATGAGGCAAACCAGAGGCCTAGCTAATTTCTGGGGGCTACCACATTCCCCCATTTTGATTATTGTCACCCCTCCAGAAAGGGGTGAGATAAAAATCACACATTAAGCACTATCCTAGACTGTGGCCGCCTCTTGAGGTAAGGCCTGGTACTTCCACATAGCTAACACTCGGGCTGCAGTCTTCCGTTCAACTGTACTATCAATAATAGAGGTAAACATGCGTAGGCAAATGGGTAGAAAACACGGCAGAAGTATACATAAAGCTAACATCAGGAGAACAGCACTTACAAAGGTTTTCAAGCCCCCCACCCCCGTGAATATAGAACTAAACCAGCCATTTAGCTCCAGCCCATGCCAGGTCTGAACAGGGACATGAGCCAGCCTTCGCATACGGGCGGCTATTTCTTCAATGACATGGCCTTGATCATCAATCTGCAAACAGCAGTTAGTCAGATTGAATTTTCCACAGACACCCCCCTCAGTAGCCAAAAGGTAGTCAAGGGCCAACCGGTTTTGGTAAATAGCAGTGCGCATCTGGGTGTTTTGTTTTGCCAGGAGGGTTAATGCCTTACCAGTCTCATTAGTTATAATTTCTACAACAGCTTGCAAGCGGATAATACGATTTAACATATAAATAGGAGTGCGGTATCCCCAAGTCCCATCTTCTGCCCAAGTAGCTGGGCCATAGTATGCTATAATTCTCTCAGGGGGCCACTCCTCATTATCCCATTTCTGATCCCAATTTCCTATCTTCAGGGCAGCGCGCTCTTGGCGGCGGTTATATACCGGGAAACCTAACTGCTCTCCTTGGGGAATGGGAATTAGAAAGAAGGACGGGCGGATTGTCCCCAGGACACATGCCCCTCCCCATTTCTCAGGAAGCTGGGCATATGCCCGCTTTCCACAAATCCAGTAGAGCCCTGGGGGGGCTCTCCAGGTATTGGAGGAGGTTAGATCGGTCCATACGGCAGTGAGTGTAGTGAAATTGATAAATGGATTTGACGGTTCAGTAACATTTATACCTGACCACCAGGATGTCTTTCGGGAGGTTTCGTTATAATAACGTTGGCTAAGGCATATTAATTCCCCTACCTTAATTGGGAAACGGGGCCCAGTTCTAACTATACAGGTACGACCAATAATTGAGTTTGCCAAGACCCATTCACTGGTCGTTCTATTAAGGGCAGTCTGGTTATATGGGGTAGAGTAGTCCAGTTCCCTAGCTTCCCAGGGCCACTGGTCACCCAAGTTTGTTCCCCCACAGAAATAGCAATTGGAAATTTGGAGACTAGATGTTACCGTCTCTGCCAGTTCCACAAAAAGGTTCCGCACAGAGGTGGGCACTTCTATTTGGGTGCGGATCTCATCTTCAAAAGAATGGAAGACAAAGGCAGGCTGGGAAACATGGGATTTCATTACAAGACGGATATGTATGAGGGTACCTGGGTCTGTGCCTTCTCCATTTATCTGGAGGCCAAAGGTGTATCTGGCGGCCCAGACACTGGGGGACATAAGGGTCAGTTGGAGGGGGTTACAGGTGCCTGTCGAACAGTCTGACATGGCGGGTAACCGGGTCAGGGTGGCCTTGCGAAAATCCCGGGGGCTTCCTGTAGGTGCCTTGGGCCATGTAGCATAATATACACAGCTCCAGGTAGGGCAGAAATTGTAGTCACGGGCTCCCGGTCCGGTGCAGGATGGGGACCCCTTCACTATGGCTGGGCACATGTATTTGTCATTGTGTGTATAGGTGCGTTCCTGGCTAAGGGAACCACACTTTTCCCAGTTCCATTTATTTCTACTTATGGCTGCACACGCATCGAAAAAGAGAGAGGCCGGGCTAGTGGGGGAGGATACTTTTGTGGAATTTAAGAGGTGGCCCGCAGCTGAGTGGGAGCGAACCTCTATAACCTGATAGGTGGGACTCTGTCGTGGGTTAAAGCAAGTCTTAGTTTTTCCTATCGTACAGATACTCAATTCTGTACCATTGTATTTACATTGGCTAACAGAACCCGTGCAGCTGTAATGTGAATGGTAGAGCAGGGTTTGGGTAATTTTTACTCCTGTTCGGGTGGTAGTTATACAGGGAGTACACGGGGCTATGGAGGAAATCATTCTAAAGGGCCCCAGGAATACCGCAAGTATAATATAGACATGCATATTCATCATACTATTCTACTTCAATAAGTCTCTATATATATATACTGAAAGTCTTTTCTTTTACTCTGGCTGTTCCTCTTTCACAGCTTCCGCCATGCGTAGATCTGTCCGCTTCCACGGCGGGTGAGAAGAGTAGGGCTGTTGAGTCTACACCGCTGATTTCTGCCGCCTCAGGGTAAGCCGCAGGGGTGCATCAGGATAGCTCGTTGAGGTCCAAAGCTGAGGATCGGTTGGGGTAGCCGGCTTCAATCGACTGTGGTGGATCCAAGGTGCAAGCTCTGCAACTTTAACTGCCGTAGGGGTTGACAGTATGACGATGTAGGGCCCTCTCCAGTGTGGCTCCAACGGTTCTTTTCTCCAATCTTTTACCCACACTGAAGTCCCGGGCTTGAAGGGGTGCAGGGGCTCAGTCAGATTAATGGGCAGCCGATCTTGAATCCAAGCATGGAGACTCTGTAAGACAGAACCTAACGCCAACAATTCTTGTCTAGTAATTTCAGATCCAATCTGATTCATATCTCCCTTTATCCCTTGGACAATGGGTGGGGGCCGCCCATACAAAACCTCAAATGGGGAAATTCCTAACGCCTTAGTGGGAGCAGAGCGGATCCTGAGAAGGGCTATAGGGAGAACCTGAGGCCACTTTAGATGAGATTCCTGACAGAGTTTGGACAACTGGGACTTCAGGGTCCAGTTCATGCGCTCTACCTTGCCTGAGCTTTGGGGTCTGTAGGCTGTATGTAACTTCCACTGTATTTGTAGAGCTTTGGCTAGCTGCTGAGTTATCTGAGATACAAAGGAGGGACCATTGTCTGACCCTACAACCAGTGGTATACCGAACCTGGGAATGATTTCATGGAGTAGGGCTTTTGTGACTTCCCTAGCCTTTTCAGTTCTCGTGGGGAATGCTTCTACCCACCCAGAAAAAGTACAGACTAGAACCAGTAAGTAACGGTACCCATTTGCTCGTGGCATTTCAGTAAAATCCACCTGGACATTTCCCATGGGGGTGACTCCCAGTGATTGGACTCTCGGGGGCTGAGTGGGACCTTGCCGGGCATTATTTTTGGCGCAGGTTAAGCATCTGCTAGCCACTGATGCGGACAGGGGTCCCAGTAAAGGGATAAAGAAATAAGGTCTGAGAGCTTTTTGCATGGCAGTTTTTCCGTAATGCGTGGCTTGATGGAAGGCTTGGATGAAGGCAGGACCTAGGGATTCTGGGACAACGGTGGGACCTGGGGGCTGACCACCAGCTCCTGGTGGTAGCACTATCCACCCATCCTTGTTTAATACTCCTCCCTCCTTCTGACAGAAATAGTCTAACTCACTGGAGGTGTATCGGGGATTCCATGTACTGAGCGGTACTGGGAAGAGTGCTGCCTGGACTGGGGCTGAGGGGGCAGGGACTTGTCCAGAGATTGCTACTTCTCGGGCTGTCACATCAGCTAGCCTATTTCCCCGGGGCACCTCCCCGCTCCCCTTCTGATGGCCTCTGCAATGCATAACTGCAATCTGTTTAGGGGCCCATACTGCATCTAATAGGGCCAGAATTTCAGGACCGTATTTGATGGACTTGCCCCCTGAGGTTATTAATCCACGTTCCTTGTACAGGGCTCCATGGGCGTGCAGGGTGGTGAAGGCATACTTGGAATCTGTGTAAATGTTCAAGCGGAGCCCTGTTCCCTTTATCAGTGCCCTTGTGAGGGCTATAAGTTCAGCTTTCTGGGCTGAGGTCCCTGGGGCCAAAGCTGAAGACTCAATCACCGTGTCCAGGGTCACTACTGCATAGCCTGCACAGCGTCGTCCATCGACAATGAGACTGCTGCCATCTACGAAGAAGGTTTTGTCAGGGTCATCCAGAGGGACATCAGTCAAATCAGGACGGCTGGAGAATACTGTGTCCATAACTTCCAGGCAGTCATGATCAGGTGGTCCAGGGCCTACTGGCAAAAGTGTGGCAGGATTCAAATTTTGACTGACAGTCAGTTGTAGCCGGGGGTTTCCGCACAGCATGCTCTGGTATTTTAGCATGCGTGAACTGGTGAACCAGTAGTTTCCCTTATGTTCCATGAGGGTCAGGACTGAGTGTGGTACGGTAACTTGGAGGTTCTGGCCCAGAGTGAGCTTGTCGGCTTCGCTCACCAGGAGGGCTGTGGCTGCAATGGCTCGCAAACAGGGAGGCCACCCTGTCGCAACAGTATCCAGTTGTTTTGATAGATAAGCTACAGGTCGCTGCCAGGATCCTAGGGGCTGCGTCAGGACCCCCAGGGCATTTCCACTGGATTCATGCACATATAGGTGAAATGGCTTCTGCACGTCTGGCAACCCCAAGGCGGGTGAGGACATCAGTGCCTTCTTCAGGGATCTGAAAGCTGCGTCTTGTTCAGTTCCCCACTCCAAGGGGGCTCGCTCTGCCCCTTTTGTGGCCTGATACAGTGGTTTTGCCAGCAGCGCAAAATTAGGTATCCATATCCGACAATATCCCGCTGCTCCCAGGAAGGCCCTCACTTGCCTTCTAGTTTTTGGGGTAGGAATACGGCACACAGCCTCTTTTCTCTCTGGACCCAGCCGTCAAACTCCATTGGATAGATGGAATCCCAGATATTTGACATTGGTTTGGCACAATTGGGCCTTGGCTTTCGAGACTCTGTATCCGGCCTCTTTCAGAAGGTGCAGGAGTTCACTTGTGGCTTGTATGCATTCACTCTTTGAGGTTGTTGCTATCAGCAGATCATCCACATATTGGAGGAGGACCCTTTTTCCAGGTGTTACAGTGTAGTTTGAAAGGTCTTGACTGAGGGCGGCGCTGAAGAGAGTGGGTGAGTTCTTGAATCCCTGGGGTAATCGGGTCCAGGTGAGCTGACCCCGTCTCCCAGTAGTAGGGTCTTCCCACTCAAAGGCAAATAGAGGTTGACTGGCCGTGGCTAAGCGTACACAGAAAAAGGCATCTTTCAGATCCAGAACGGTGAAGTGAGTGGCTCCGGCAGGGATCAGTCCCAGGAGGGTGTAGGGGTTTGGCACCACTGGATGTATGGTTACAACTGCATCATTCACTCGTCTCAGATCCTGTACTGGGCGGTAATCACCTGTCCCAGGCTTTTTGATTGGGAGGAGGGGGGTGTTCCAGGGTGACTGACACTTTCTCAGGAGTCCATATTTCAACAGTTTCATCAGATGATGATGGATGCCTTCAATTGCTGGTCGCGGAAGAGGATACTGTCTTATATGCACTGGTTCTGCTCCGGGTTTGAGGGTGACAAGAACAGGGGCTACATTTTTGGCTAGGCCCGGTGGATTATCCTCCGCCCATACCTCGGGCGGGGCCAGAATTTCAGTGGAGAAACGGGGGCCTGGTATGTCAGAAGGAGTTGTGCTATAGAGTCGCCATTCTTCTTCTCGGGGGACAGCTAACACCATCAGGCCGGCTGGTTTGGAATTCAGAGTCATTTCCATCTTTCCCCCTTCAGTGAAGGATATCTGTGCCTGGAGTTTAGCTAGCATATCTCGGCCCAAGAGGGGGATCGGGCATTCAGGCATGTACAGAAACTGATGTATTATCTTTCGTCCCCCTAGTTCACAGGTGCGGTTCTGCAGGAAAGGTCTAGTGGCCCGGTTACCAGTGGCCCCGACAATAGTGATAGTTCGGGAGGACAGAGGAGCCACTGGGTTTGCCACTACTGAGTGTTCGGCCCCCGTGTCCACCATAAAGTCCATATGTTGGTCCCCAATTTTCAGACTGACCATAGGCTCCTGGGGACCCAGAGGAAACTTGGAGCCCGGTCTGGCCTAGTAGCCATCCGAATTGTAGCCTTCTTCGTTTGCCACTCCCTCAAAGGCAGCCTCCTCCAATTGAAATTGTGATCGGCGTGAGTCTCCAGACCCCTGGAAGCGCCCCCTTGTTCTCCCATTATGTCCCCCTCCCCTCTGAGGGGAGAGGTTCCGGTTCGGGCATTCATTCTTCCAATGTCCTTCTTCCTTACAGTAGGCACACTGGTTTGTGCCTAAAGGGGGCTGACTAGCTGAACGGCCCCTGCCACGTCCTCTAGTTCCTCCTCTAGGGAATCCCCCCCTTCGCTTTTCAACTAATGCGGCTGCGAGGAAGTCAGCCTTCTTCTTCATCTTACGTTCACTCTCCTTCTGTTGAGCTTGATCACGATTCACAAAAACTTTCTGTGCTACTTCCATTAACTGAGTTGCATTCATGCCCGCAAACCCCTCAAGTTTTTGCAGTTTTCGTCTGATATCTCCGAAGGACTGACTCACAAAGGCTGCGTTTACCATACGCAGATTCTCCCAGTCCTCTGGATCATATGGGGTGTATAACCTGTAAGCTTCGGCTAATCTTTCATGGAAAGCCGCTGGGCTCTCATCTGGCCGTTGGAGGACTTCTGATACTTTTCCAATATTCAAGGCTTTTTGGCCTCCTCTCTTTAGGCCCTGCATAAGAGCTTGGCGGAAGCGGTCTAGGGCCGCTGCTTCCACTGTATTGTTGGGGTCCCATCGAGGGTTCTCACTGGGAAAGGCGGCGGCCGCTACCTGTTGAGGAGTTTGCCCTGCACCTGCTACAGAGTTCTCCTCTAGCCATCGGATGGAGGCCTGCTGAATTCTATTTCGTTCTTCAGTACTAAAAAGGGTGGACAGGAGCTGGTGACAGTCCGACCAGGTAGGCTGATGGGTCCTCATAATACTGGCCATTAACTCGGTCAGTTCTTGGGGCTTCTCAGTATAGGAGGCATAGTGTGTCTTCCAATTAAACAAATCAGTAGTAGAAAAAGGCACGTACACCAGACTGGTGGGTCCCAATACGACCTGGTTCTGGGCATTAAGGATAGGTAGGCCCTGGACCTGGCGCAGTGGCATGGCGACAGTGCTCTTCTGGGATGTAGTTGAGGCTCTGAGGTCATACGGGGGTTGAAGCTGCCGGGATCCCGATGGCTGGTCCCGGGCGGTGGCAGTGAGTGACCCTGAACCAGCGATGAGCTCCCTGCTCTCGCTGGCATCCATGAACGGTAGCCCATCTGAATCATCCGAGTCTAGACTGGGGCGTCTAGCGGGAGAGGAATTCGCATCCTCCAATGGCGGAGGAGGCGGGAGGGTTAGGGGTAAGGTCTCCCTCCGGCCAGGCTCATCCTGCCGCGGTGGGGCTGAGGGGACTGACCTACAGAGGAACTGGGGTGGAGGGGACAGAATTTCTGGGGACTCCGGGGCAGAATAAATGGGTGGTTTTACTACTGCTGCTTTTTGGCACTTTCCAGTGTTCTGACAACTTGGGGTAGTTGCTAACAATATTCTACACTGTTCCTCAGAACAACGTTTTATCCAAGAGGGTTTTTTCTCACAAATACTTAACCAGGAATCTATGTAAGGGAACTGATCAGGGTGTTCCTTCCGCACAATCTGGTGAACTAAAGATACAGTGCTAACATCAAATGTACCACCAGGGGGCCAGGAGGAAACTAGCACAGGCCATTCCCTGTCACAGAGTATTTCTAATCGGGATGGAGACAGTTTTATGCCATAGTCTCCGGAGAATCCCTTTTTAAAATTCTTGATCATACATTTCAACGGAGTTAACGTGGACCCCGTCCCTCCCATAACTAACAACTAACAGGTGACGTACAGGACAACAAACAGAAAGGGTAGGTAGTATGGCTGCAGGTAAGGGGTCCGTACAGCCCTGGAGACACAGAGGAAGACAAACACCAGACGCTTCCTCTTTTTTGCGATCTGAACGCGGTCGCCCGGTCAGGAACTGCGCTACTCAGGAGTCCGCACTCACTTGGTCTGTGTTTCAAGGCCTCTCATGCACACAAGCAGACATTCAGGACAGAATAAAAAATCCCAACATTCCCAAAAAACCTGACTAACTGACTGACTAAGGGATAGGTATTTTCAGTCTCTGCTTATACCTTTTAAGTCTTCCGAGACTTACTAGGACCACCCCGAGAGTTGATCAGACTCTCAAGCGCTTATTCCAGAATCCCGACTGACTGACAGGCTGACTGAATAGAAGAAGAAAATTCTACTCACCAGATCTGGTACCAGAAACAGGTCATGGGTTGAATTCTGGACTCCCCTCAGGTTCAGAAGCGTAGTCCGGCTGGAACCAGCAGTCTGTCGAGGCGAGAAGGAATCCCTCCGATGCAAAAATGACCGGCGGCACCTGGGTGTTCCTTTGCGATCACTCAGAGCGTGGCTCCAGCCGGGCTAGACCTGGAGGCAAAAACTGTGGTATATTCACTTGAATACCATCTCCCCCATGCATCAGGCCAATGCACCAAAATGTTGTGGCTGATTGTATTCAAAGAATTATACCAGGAGTCAGTTTGCAGAATTCAAATCCAGTTTTAATGTGTCACACAGTCTCAGCTGGAACAAATCCAAAATCAAATGCTGAGCCTCGAGGTACGCTCGGAGCTGGCTTATATACATTTTCACATATCCATTTTCATCATTAAATCAAAGTAAATTCTCTATTGGCTACTAAAGCAGTGACCCTTCTATTGGCTACTCTTTCTCCACTTCAGCCCCCCTGTTCCCTCGTTAAGACATTCCTGCATCTGCTGAGTAAATTCTCTTATCTACAAACTTCAAAGAATACAAAGACATTCAAAAATACAGAGACCTTCAAAAACCTAGAGGGTGTTATCATAACAGTACAGGCCAGCTGGGCCTACCAAATGTGATCTTTCCTGCTCTGTGATGTGTGGGCCTTTCCTCCAGGTCCGGAGACAAGGCCCGCCATAAATGTACGCTTTAATTAGTTTATTGCAGGTACCAGGCCATTCCTGGCTCCAAGAAAGCCTGAGCAATTAAAGTTCAAGGAAGGTTTGGCACTCTTGGACAAACAGGATAGGGGAAGGGGGGAGAGAGCAGAGCTGTTCACAATTTGCTTTTAAAGCAAATCATTTCTCTCCAGCACTAGTCTCAAGTGGGGGGGGAGGGGGGGGTGATTCAATACTGTTATAGATACGTTTCTAGGCATAAGACAATACTGTTATAGATACATTTCTATGCACAAAACAATACTGTTATAGATACATTTCTATGCATGAGGCAAACCAGAGGCCTAGCTAATTTCTGGGGGCTACCACAGCAGAAGACACGAAGAAACCAGAAGAAAGTGACTGGAGCAATTGCAACTGAAAAATAAAACGCCCAAACAGAAGGTAGAAAAATACTTTTTATTTTGAATTTATTAACTGGAATATGTCTGGTCTGGGAAGTGTGTATTGCTAACATCTTTGCGTTTTTGTTTAGTGCAAGAGGAAATTACTTTATAGTTTTATTTCTCCAGTGTTGTACATTTCATGTTTGGATTTTGGGGTTCCCAGTTTAATTATTATCTGACCAAGGAAGTTAGCCTACACGTATCCTGGTAATTTTTGTGGGTGGGGCTGGGGGCGGGGCAGCGGTGGGACTAGGGGCGGAGAATGGGTGGAGCATGGCGAGCCACAGGTGTCGGGTTTTTCTCGGTGAAAAAGTTGGCAACCCTAATCCGATCCGAGCCGCCGGGTCGCCGCCCACTGTGGAGGGGGGGGGGGGTGCCAGGCGTGCGGTGCGGTGGGTGCGAAGAGAGAGCCTGCTGACTGCTGTGATCGGGTCCGGGTTAGGGGGCGCAAATTACTTGCCTTGCCCTGGGTGCTGACAACTCACGCTACGCCACTGTGCACATCAACCTATGAATTCACACTTTAAATCAATTTGCACATGTTAGATGGCTCTAGCAAACATTACAATTTTTTATTAAAACTAATCTGTGAAATGAACTAAGTCTTAAACTGAAAAAAAAGCCAAAACAAAACAAAACACAACTTTTTGCTTTGGGCAAATCCCTACTTTCATTGAGAACTGTGATCCCTAAAGATAGCAAAAAATAGAGAATTATAGTACAACTAAAGAAAATAATATAAAGGCAGTAGCCAGCCTAGTGGTGACATGTGCTGTGCAGTGCTATGTAGCAGGTTTTCCATTTAATCTCTGAGCTGGGCCTTCTGCACCCAAATAGACTTGAACTTTTCATACTAAGGAGGCAATGTTTTAATTCTTGGGTGGGGAAAGGGGTTATTATCAAGGCTTTTGCTGAGGGGGTATGTGGTGGTATGGATTACCTTTTTCATTGCCTGCTGAAATTGCCCGTTGGTCCTCCTGTATTAATGAGAATTCGGCATATGAGTACCAGCACCTTTTTTACTAGGAAAAATGCACTGGTTTTTATGGTTGTTGCTTAGGCGGTTATACCTTGTAGGTTCAGGACACATGATATGTGGGCTTTTAGAAAAAGCACTGGTGCATGGTTCCTGGATAAGGACCATCACTGCATTGCTCTGCAATGACCAGATCAGGTATATTTGAGGTGGGCCATATAAAACAGAGGCAAATTCCCCAAAAATGCATGAATGAAGATTCAAGGACCCAGATCAGATCCTAGCACTGAGTAATATGATTTCTCTTACAGGGTCATTCTGAACACCGTTTAGCAGGTCTGGACATCCGATCCACCCTGCCGGTGACAGAGCTCCCTGTACAAACAGGCGATTTGTACTGGGAGCTCTGCTCGTGGGAGGGATAGGGTGGGACAGAAGCGGAGCGAGGGCAGGAGGTGGGTAGAGAGTGACCCTGGATGTACAGGACCCATTCTGAGGTTGACATTGTAGGTCTGTGGTTGGTCATGGAGACAGGGGACTTAATCCACCTTGGAGGACTTATTCCCCGTGGACGTCTGGAGACTGTGGTGCTGGGCAGAGATAGAAGGTGAGGGGATGCAGGGGGATCCCCACAGCCTGACCCTGGCCATGGGAGGGGGAAAGGATAGTGTCGCTGTTGGCTGGGGATCACGGCTCCTGAATGGGACGCCATGGCACTGCTGCTCCATTCAGGAGTCTGGCTGAGTTAGCCGAGTAGGTGCTGGACGTGCCTCTGACTTTTGTTGATACTCAGTGATTTATTATCTCTGTAATTGTAAAATCATAGGGTTGTTAACTTGCTACCTCATAATTCTAATTTATTCTATATTTAATTTAGTTTTCTAAACAAAATAAAGTCTAATTTATATATCTAAAAGGCTTTTTTCTCTCTCACTCTTATGTGGTTTGTTGACAGACCCATAGAACTCAAGGCAAAAGGAAAGTAGCAATTTGCCCTAGACTATCAAGTCAGTATAATTTATATATCATATATATATATAGTCATACCCCTTGCCTAGGGCCAATGGCTGAATGGCAAAAGGGCTGCCTTATTTGTTTTCAAGCAATGTCTCAAGCCTAGTGCGCCAGCAATGGATGCTGGGACTTGTAGTTTAATTACTCTCCAACAAAGTATTGTGACCACTCGGGGTTCAAAGCAAACAAATAAATTTTATTCAGGGTTTTCCCCCTCGCATAGAATTCTTAACGCAAGACATGGCATGGATTATTTCTCCAAAATAATAGGATAACAGGAACAACTGAAAGTTGAGAATCAAATGACAGTAGTACTGTTTAATTCACAGCTCTGCTCAGGCTTCTCTGCAATACCAGCTTTCCACAGCCAAGGCTGAAGAACTGATCAGACCAACTTAAAAGTTTCAACAAAATGTCTTTCTTTCTCAGGTTTAGAAACAGCTATGCACTTCTCTCATGCAGAGGTAACTCAGCGTAAGTCCAAGCTGTTTGCTTCACATAAAGAGCAATCCATTTCACATACGTCACTATCAACAGGTGCTTCATCAACATCTATTATCATATCTTCACAAGCTCCATTAGCATTCTCTTCTAAGGAACTTTTATAATCGGGTTTAAACTGAAGCTTATTTAGAATCTCTTGCAGTTGTCCTATAAACTGTTCTCTCTGGTTTTCACGTACACTGCTTATGGAAGGAGTTTGATTCTCTTGTAAGAATTTGAACACAGCATCTGAAGCTGTCTCAGGGCACTTACTTGGAATACTTTTACTCCTGGCTGGAGTTGGTTTTACTGCGTTACTGTCCTGACTTTGCTCAGCGCTGAACCTTAGCTTCTTAACAATATCCTCAGCACAGCTCTTGTTAGGGACTGAAGCACAAGTACCTTTCCAACGTGCAATGCTTTCTCTACAGTCAGAGCTCTTTCCCCGGTAAAGGTAAGCCTTTCTACCTTCTCTCTGGGTTACTTTGGCAGAAGCTTCAGGTTTGCTTTCAGTGCTCCTTGTGAAAAAGAATCAGCAGCCTCTCCAGAATCCTCCTTTGATTCTCTTTCTCCTGGCTTCCTCTCTTCTGGCTTCCTTTCTCCTGGCTTCTCTCTTCTGGCTTCCTTTCTCCTGGCTTCTCTCCCTTACCAAACTCTGAGGCAGCCTTAAAACGGCTTTTCTCACCAGCCACTCCCTCCTTGATGCACATGTGAAGTTCGTTAGTGCTCAAACTAGCTCTTACGTCACTGCTGGGGCAGGGTTTAGCTCTAGTTAGTACATGCTCTGAAAGCTTGTGGTTTCCATGGGAACCCTGTTTGCCTTTACTTTTAAAGGTGTATCCCTCATTTCCTTCCCATTCCATTCAGTCCACACAACTCTCCTTATCACAATATATATATATTTGCTTTAGATAATCCTCACAGCATCACCCTGGATTCCTCATTGTCCTTTCAGGAGCACCTCTCTTCAGTCATCCACTGTTCTTTTTTCTCTCTGTGCAAATCCATGCTTTCTACTCTTTCCTGCTTTCCTCTTCCCTGATAACTCTTCTTCTTTCTCTTGTCACCTCATGTCTTGATTAATATTATGTAGCATTGACTGGCCTACCCCAGTATCAACTTTACCACCTCCAGTTTCTGCAGAACATTGCCGCTCACATGATCACTCACACCTCACGCACAGACCACGTTACACCTTTGCTCATACAATAACACTGCCTTCCTATTAAGTTTCGAATCCAGTACAAGATACTCATTCTGCTCCATAAGGTCCTCCACACCGGCACTCTCCAGTATTTCTCAGACCTTCTTCACCTCCACTTCCCCAATTGTGTCCTCCACTCAATCCACGCTAATCACCTGTTCCTTCCCCCCACTTCATAGGCCCACCTAAAATCCATCCGTAACTCTGCTTTCTTTTTCGTCATTCCTGCCCTCTGGAATGTCCGTCTCTCCAACCTCCATCTTGAGCTAGTTTTTCCTAAATTTAAATCCAAACCAAAGACTCATTTTTCCAGCTCGTTTTTGACCTTTCCTCACCCACTGCATAGCCCCTTCGCCTCCCATCCTGCCTCCATGTTCTCCTGTCTCTTCCTTACTGTTTGTCTGAACTACCCTGTCCAATCAAAATTTGGCATCCCTTTCCTTCTTTTGATCTTCGCAGCTAATTTTGTTTACTGCAAACCACTCTGGTAGCTGTGTAAAGGTGTAGTATATTAAATGCACAAATAAAGATGATAAGGCAGCAGAGAACATCTGAAGCAAAAAGCACAAGTTCTTGCCATTATATAGAAGTGGAGGGGGGGCAGATGCAGGGGGCTGTTCTGGGGCTTGGGGGGCTTAGGATGGGGGTCGATGCTGGGCAGGAAGAAAGGGCAGACCTTGGAAAATTGTTTTTTGGCATAAAATGTAATCCACCTAAAAAGCTACTAAATTTTTTTTGTACCATGAATACACTGATGCAAAATGCAATGTGCGCCTTCGAGTCAATGCTGACTCCTGGTGATCCAGAAGCTCCTAGGTTTTCTTGGCAGTGTGACCAGAAGTAGATTACTAGGCCTTTCTTCTGAGGCAATGGAGGGTTAAGTGACTTGCCCAAGGCCACAAGGAGTGCTAGTGGGAATTGAACTCTGGTTGCTTGATTACCACTAGGCTACTCCTCCACTCCAATATACTGATAAACCACTATTTTTTTGACTCTAGGAAAGTTCCTAATTGGCTCTAAAATAAACCCCAAAATTTCTAAATGCTAACCCTTAGAAACAGAAGCCTTACTTATTAAATCAGAGGGAAAAATATAAGAGATTAATTTATCCGGAAAGGTTTCTTTTTGAAAATTGTCCCTTTTGAGGAAAAATGTGTACATAATTTTATCTGCAGACAACAGAGTCATTCTAAGTCATAACACCTGAGGCCAGGATATCTGTAAATTCCTGCTCCATCAAGTGCTAAGAAGTTTGCATAGGAATTTTTACCATATTGGCTGCTTTTAACCCGGTACCTTTGGCCCATGCTAATGGCTATCACCCATTAAAACACATGCTAACTGCTTAAAGTACTTTAGTAGAGGGGCCTTGTAATGTCCTTACCAGTTGGGTCTTGAAATATGTTTTTCAGTTCAATTCAATTTATTAGCATTTGAAAAAAAAAAGACATTTCATACTATAATACAGTGTTAAGTCCACATTGCTGAAAGATCTAAGGAACAAAAAGAAATAAAAAAAAAAAACACGTTGAGGTGCCATAAAATAGAGGCTTCCAACCTTGAATCCAAAGCCATCAGTGTGGTCTGAACAAGAGCAGTCAATGTCCGGGATTGCAAAATCTCTCACCACCGAAGCGATGCCTTTGAACTCAATCTAGTTTCAGATTCAATTTATGCAACAGTAGCCAACAATTAGGAGTTACTACTACTACTATTCATGATTTGTGTAGCACTACAAGGCATACATAGTGCTGTACAGAGACATGTAAGAGACAGTTACTGCTCGTAAAAGCTTAGACACTTAGGGCCCAATTTTCTTCTGGCGGACTATGCACTGCTACAGCGCATAGTCCTGCCCATTCACCCTTAACCCCCGATATTCAATACCGTAGCAATGGCATTGAATATCCAGGCTGTGCGCCAAGGAGTCAACGCTGCAGAGCCTAATTGTGTAGCAGTGATATTGGATCGCTACATGGTTGGTGGTCCGTGGCTAGCACTAGGCGAGCCAAAAGCTGGTCTAGTTTTAGCTGTGGACCACTAACTATGTATCAGTCCACTATCGCTGCTACATGGTTAGTGGCAGTCACCGCCTCCTCTCTGCCCCAGAACACCCCAACATGCCCCAATGCTAACCGGATAGCATTGGGGCACACAGGGGACATAGTCAATGATATTCAATGGCACTCACTATGTAGGTGCCATCACATATCCCCATTTAAGGCATTTACATGGTTTACTTGGCTGTAAACCATGTAAATGCCTTTCGAATATCGGGCCCTTAGAAGCTATTTTAGATCGCTCCTATTTGTCCGTTTTTACTCACCGAAAACAACAGTTGATCCTGTCATAGGACCCTGTAAGCAACTGAGCTACACATGGCAGGCTGAAAACATACTGTAACAACTGGCTTTATATGTATTTATTGATACATTGTTACATACCAGTCATGGTTGTCCATGAACCATGTCTCTGTTACTGCTACTAAATCCAAGTCAGCCTCTCCCATTAAAGCCAAAAACATCTGTGATCTTATTTGCCATGCTATGGAAATTTATACACACTGCCTTCCATATGTTGCCCCTTTTACCCAATTCCATAAGGGTATATAATTTTTCACTGACCTGGGGGCTTTTACTTACCTGGGGGCTTTTTTCACACATCCCCATTGAATCTGGTTTAAAGCCCTCTTCAGTAGGCTAGCCAGTCTGCTACTGAAGGCACGTCGACCCTTTTTGGATAGATGGATAGAGGACTGCACACTCAAAAAGTTTAGAAATGAAGGGAAGACGGGAGATGGGTCAATAATTAGAAGGACAACTAGGGTTTCTTAAGGAGAGGTGTGACCACAGAATGCTTGAAGGATGAAGCGATTGTGACAGTGGAAAGCGAGAGGTTGAGAATATGTGAGTGGAAGGGATGACAGAGGAGGAAATGGAATTAAGGAGGCAAGTGGGGATAGGATCAGAAGAGCAAGTAGTAAGTTTAGAGGAGGAAAACAGATGAGAGGTTTCCTCATTAGAGATCTTAGGGAAGGAAGAAAGAAAGGGTAACAGAGATTGAGGCAAAATGTTGGTATTGAGGTGGGGGAAGAGGGGATGAAGCTGATTTAGTCAGGAATTAGAGAGTGATCTTGTGGATTTTGTCATGGAAATAGCTAAGGTTTGGGCAGAAAGAGAAGGAGGGGTCAGAGGGGGAGGTGCCTTGAAAAGTGACGGCAAGGGTCAGTGGCAAGAGATTTAGTCAGATGGGCATAGCAGTTTTGTTTGGCGAGAGCTAAGGCTGATTGGAAGGAGGTAAGCATGAATTTGAAGTGAAGAAAGTCAGAGAGGGAGTGGGATTTAAGCAAAATGTACTCAGCTGAGTGGCCACAGGAGGCTAGATAGTTGGTAGTTGAAGATAACCAGGGCTGAGGTGTTGTGTGTCTTACAAGACGTAGGATAAGAGGAGCAAGAGTATCTAGAGCAGAAGAGAGGGCAGCATTATAGAAAACTATGATAAGATAATAGAGGGTTGATAGCATGAAGATTCAAAAAAAAGATGGGAGAAGACTGGATGAGGTTGAGGTGGGTAGTGATGAAGGGTGAAGGTTAGGAGGTGATGATCAGATAGGGGAAGAACTATTGTCTGGAAACTGGAGGGTAGGCATGTAGAAAAGAAAACCAGGACAAGGCAGTGACCATGCTGATGAGTGGGAGCAGAAGAACAAAGTTGGAGGTTAAACGAGGAGGTAAGAGAGGAGAGTTTAGAAGCATAGGAGGTCATTGTGAATGAATATATGATTATATACATCTTTAAATTATTTTGATTGGTCTTTTATTTCAAATAGTTTATAAAAATAACCCAAAGTATATACATGTGTTTATATATAGAGTACTTCGTATCTGCCAACCTATGAACATGTTTGTTTCTGCAAATCATTAGCACATTGGAGAGTGATTGCTAGAAGTATTACACATAGACACATTTTGCTGAGTGTGTGTGTGTGAGTGCAGCTGAGTACCAGGGTCGTCCATGTGTATGAATGAGGGAGTGGTCTTTAGGATGGGCTAGAGATGGAGTTGATGCCATGGTACCCATAAGTGAGGACAAACAGGCAAAAAGACAGGCAGACCTTCCCTAACAGATGCTATTGCTCTAGCAGACCATGTCTAAAAAAGGTCCCTATGCAGTAATTAGTGCTCATGCATAACACTACTGACCCATAACAATTCCGAAGATACACTGTACATAGAATCATGTGCATTCTAAATGAACTATGGAAATCATTGTTTCAATTTCACTGAAGCTCCTTCTGGCCTTGGGCAAGCAACTAAACCTTCCATTTCTTTGGGTAGAAACTTAGATTGTGAGTCCTTTAGGGATGGGGAAAATACCTCGTATTCTACCTGAATGTAACTTGCCTTGGGCTACAATTGGAAAGCCATAAGCTAAACAAAACAAAACAAAACATTAAAACACATTTATGGGTAATAAAAATAAGTTACAGCATGTCATACTTAGGAGCCCTTTTACTAAATTGCACAAAGCAGTTAATGCCCATATTTGCAAGTGGTATGCTCAGGCTCACAATATTTGGTACTGCTGAGACATGACAGTAATTGTGTGCTGATTTATGTACTACCAGTTTCACATCAAGGTGGTGAATGGGTGGATTGGGGCAGAGATTGGGCTTGGAGATCACATTGCAGTTAGCAAGGTTGGAACAAATCATGCATTGTTAGTGCTGCAATTAATTTAGGTGCAACTAATACCACCTCAATAGATGCTTTAGCTGCTGGGAATATGCTAACCACACCCCTGACAGTTACTGTGCAGGCTTTGCACTTAACACGTTAGTTTTAGCACTAAATCCATGTTAAGTGCAAGAATCTGAAGCACTTTAGTAAAAGGACCTGTTATATTCATATACTATCAAATGGGTCATTCCTTCATTCTTTAATTTTATTGTTTAAACCTTTATGAGGTAATTTCATAAAGTCATTTCTGCACTTATGTGGGCACATATGCATGCAAATGGTATTTTAAAACATTCTGACCATTATATCTATTCTGATAATTATATTCATATAGCTGACAATTATAGGTGGGGGCATTTACTCTAGCTACTGGGCTGGTGGAAATGTTTGTTCTTGCAATGAAGGCACATGATCTGTCATGTAAAATAGCATTTTTTCTTGTCATAAAGACAAGTAGACACCCACCTGTCTTAATAAAATTTTCCTTCATATAGGCATCTGAAAAGAATTGCTTAAATTAGGTGTCTTTTTATAAAATTACTCTCCAAAAGTGTTCAGTTTTAAGTAACGAACTCAAATGACTCTCAAAGCCAAGTAACTGTTTTTAATCCTGGATTTCTTTCTAATTTTATGCATTTTAATGGATTTTATTGTCTAGCCCATAAGTCCAAGGCAATATAGAACACCATCCAAGACACAACAGAAAATATTAACACAAAACATATAATAATCATAAATAAGAAAATAATAATAATAAAATAACATTGTTTTCAAAACTACAATTAAATAAAAAATGAAAGATTACTATTGATCTAGACCCGGGAATAATTTGAGGCTGCAGTTAGAGACCAGAATTACTTTTTTTTTTTACAAAATATAGAGGCATAGAATAAAATTAAGAAGCTTAACCTGAGAGACCAATAACAATATAATAAAATGCAGAAAGTAAAAATGTAATGTTAATGTTGCCCAGGAGGAAAACTTCATTACAATCTACTAAGATTGGAAAATTCTTCCTTCTAGGACTGTTATCAGTCCGGCTTGAGAAAAGAATGCAATCTGATAAGTACAATGCCTCCAACCCTAGTGGCCTGGAGCCTTACTAAAAAAAAGTGCATGACTGATGGTGTCAAAGGCAGCTGTAAAATCCAATAAGATCACCGAGGACTGCTTCCTTGATTCAGCATCCCTTCTCCTACTCTCTAAAAGAGATATTCCTTTGTTTTTCAGATGAATGGTAAAACATAAGATGTTTACATACCTATCAAGCCAGTCCTCAGGACACACCCAGCCAGTCTGGTTTTCAGTATATACGTGCATGTTTATATTTATTAATCAGATGAATCACCTTTCATATAAATGGCAAGTTGATTTACAATCTTAATAAAGGGTAGAACAAAAATATATATATAAACAGAAGGAAAATATACTGGGGTAAACGAATACAGATTAAAAATCTAGCATATCTATCTAAAACATAGATCTAAGACACATAATGAAAACAAAGAGAACTCATATCAGTACAGCTGCTTACATGCCTATAAAGCAAATTACTACAGTTAATCAGGGAAAGCTCACACAAATAAAAAGGTTTTCAGCAATTGTTTAAATGTTTGATGATTACTTTCCATTCTGATATCAGGAGGAAGGCTATTCCTCCAAAAAGAACCGAGGTGAAAAAAAAAATAAAAAGATCTACAAGTATTGCCCATAAAGATGGAAAACACAATAGTGAAAGTTGAGATGATCGAATTGGACGAGACAATGTGTAGACTCAAAAAAAGAAGCTCAATATTGCTGTTACCAGGATTTGCATGACAGAGAGGTGCATGCCCTGCCCTTGTTGCAGGCAAATTCATAACATGCATATTTATTGTAGATATCCTGTCTGGAGGGCTGAACTGAGAACCCCTGCTTTAAACCAAACCAAAGGCCATGGGTCCCAAATAGCCCAGTTATTTGCAGTAATATTATAGTCTAGAGATCCATCTGAAAACACAGCACCTCATTTTACTTGGCCATTATGAGATGTACTGTGGATCAAGGGCATGACCTTTACGGGTGGAGGCACTACTGGAGCCATGGGAACTGCACAGACACACCCCATAGAGGAGCCATTGGACCAGGCTTTGGTCTCTAATCAAAGATATACCCCATGCTGTCCCAATGAGTTCCTTTAGGACATAGTGCTCCTTTTGCTGCCCAGGGGTTAACTATTCACTGGCCTTTGCCTTTACTGCACTGGTTTCAGCTGTAAGCTTCTAGCCTTTATTCCAATAAGATCATAGGTTTGGTCCCCTATGAGCCTCTCACTGGCCCCCAAAATAGTGTTAAAGCTCTTACTTTGGATGATTCCATTATTTTAATGTTTGCCTTTTCTGTTATCTCCTATATGATGGGTAATCACTCTTTTTCTTTTGAAATGAAGTATAATTAATATTCACTAAATAGGTGTAGCTAACTGCATCATATTATCTGCAATGCAGCTAATGTATGGTAAAGAAATTGTCTCTGCATGAATTGCATAAGAAGATGCTGGGTAACCCTCCCAACACAGAGATTTTGCACTTACTGCATGGTAATTCTCTCTATAACTGCAGAGCAGCTCCTTACAGCACTCTAGTAAATGGGCTTCAATGTGTGCTAGAATGAAGCCAAATTCAACAAAATGAAAATGTACAGCCAAAATTTTCTGAGATATTTCAGTGTCAATCAGAACAAGAAATGATTACATAAAGTACAAGGTTCTGATTCATAAATCAAATCTCCAGTGACTTGTCCCTTCTGTTTTCTCTGGATTGCAGACAAAAGAACTGTCAAATATTAAAAATTCACAAGCAATATTTGAAATGAATTAGTTGTGAATGATCATCACTATATGGAGAGTATTTAAGTATTTAGCCTGCTGTCCTTCTGTATCAGACTTTTGCAACTTAAGAAGCCTTGGGGCCAATATTCAAAGCAAGTTATATGTTCATGGGCAGCTGGTGAATGTATAATTTGCTCATCCATGGAATAATATGCATAGTATTGGGCAGAAACTCTAATTGAAATCCCTGTCTTCTAACAAAAATTGTAGGCATCAGCATTTATACCTACCCTGGGGCACTTACAAGTCCCTGCTCGCAGGAGAAGCTATAAATGTTGAGGTCTAGGCCCCCTGATTGCCCTCCTACATCTGTATGGTCTCCCCAACAACCCTCTTTATAGGATTTGTAGAACAGTAAAAACAACCTTCCACTCCCCGGCATGACCCCCTCAGCAATGAAAAAGCCTTTGAGGTCCCCCATACCCTCATCCCTTCATCAGGCATAAACAGGATCCCTGGTGCCTAGTAGGAATGATGCTGATTTCATTTTGGCTTCTATTGTGACTGAATCCAAAATGGCACTGATGAACCGCTAGCTATATTCTCATGGTAGTGTGAGTCAGACTACCAGATTATCACTGGAGGTCATCAGTGTCATTTGGGATCCAGCCACAGTAAAAGCAGGAACAAGTGGGCATTGCTCCTACAGCCTGTAGACAACAGGGACTCTTGGTAAGCCTGGGGAGGGGATTGGAGAGTTGAAGCCCTGCTGGTGGCAGCATCAGAAGGTGTCATTGTTAAGGGGGGATTCACTTGAGAAGGTGAAAGATTCCTTCTGTTGTGCTATGGATCATATCAATCAGGGTGTCAGGAGGTGGGATTGTGGTCTGGGGTGGTGGAGGAGGTAGATCCACATCAGGGGGTGATTGGAAAGATGGTATCCATGGTGCTGAAATGAATACCAACATAAAATGAAGCAACAATTAAGGCACATAGAAACATGATGACAGAAAAAGACCACATGGCCTATCTAGTCTGCTCTTCCATATCACCCACTACAAAAGAACTCTTTTTTCCTTTAGAGATCCCCTGTGTTTGTCCCATGCTTTTTTGAATTCAGATACTGTCCTCATCTCTACCACCTCCACTGGAAGATTATTGCATGCATCTACCACTCTTCCTGTAAAGAAATATTTCCGCATATCACTCCTTTCACCCTCATCCTATATCCCCTCATAGCAGAGTTTGCTTTCATAGAAACACAGAAACAATAAATGAGTTTCATTATTACTAATTATTTAGCAGTGCTTATATACTGCCTTTCACTGGGTCAAAGCGGTGTACATTCAGGTACAGTATATATTTCCCTTCATATACTACATGTGAAGGATATTTTACCATTTCTATTCCACATCTGCAGCTTCTTAAAATCGCTACTCTCACCAGATGTGGAGAGCCATACCCAGGCAGTCCTGCACCTAATTTAAAAGACACACTATATTTGGCAGAGCTTCTTGTAATACTGTATACTATGGGAGTTCTCCATGTCCTCACCTGGATACGTGAATTCTCCTCTTCACATCCTACCTAAATGTGCCTTCATATGTATAAAAGTGCTGAGCATACATGTTAATTTAAAAGTAAGCTCTAATATTTACATTAAAATGATCCCCACCACTACTGAAATTTGGGACCTTCAATTTTATTTTCTTTATGCTAACTGCAGCTACCTGTAATGAAACATAACCAAAAGAGAAACAGAGAAAATGACAGCAGATAAAAAACATATGCCCCATCTATCTGCCCATCCGCAAGAACTAGTAAACTCAACAATCTTTTCCTTTTCCTCAGAGATCCTCTATACCTATTCTAAGCTTACTTGAATTCAGAATCAATCTCATCCACACTACCTCCACTTGGAGACAGTTCTATACATCCACCACCCTATCCATCAAGAAATATTTCCTTAGATTACTCCTGTCTATCCCTGTTCACCTTCATCCTATGACCTATCATTCCAGAACTTCCTTTCAATTGCATTTATACTATGTGCATTTACACCATGTTGATATTTACACATCTCTATCATATACCCCCTCTCCTGCCATTTTTCCAAAGTATACATACTGAGGTCTTTAAGTTTATATCCATATAATTTATGACCATTTTATAGCCACCCTCCAGACTGAATCCATCCTGTTAATATTCTTTTGAAGGTGCTATCTCTATAACTTTGTATACTATTTCAAATGAGATCTCACTAGAGACCTATACAAAGGCACTATCACCTCCTTTTTCCTGCTGGCCCTTCTTACCTCTATGCAACCAAGCATCCTTCTGGTTTTTGTCACCTTTTTTACCTGTTTGGCAGCTTTAAGATCATTTGATACAATCATTCCCAGGTCCCCCTGATCTTTCATCCATTAAAGTATTTCACCCTCTATATTGTACTGCTCTCTTGGGCTTTTGCAGCTCAAATGCATGGCCTTGCATTTTTTAGCATTAAATCTTAGCTGTTAAATTCTCAACCTTCTTCAAGCTTCACTAGATCCCTCCTCATGTTATCAACACCTTCCAGAGTGTCTATCCTGATTTTTCTATCATTCACAAAGAAGCAAACTTTTCCCAACAGACCGCCTGCAATATTTCTTACAAAAATGTTAAAAATAACAGAACCAAGGACAGATCCTTGCAGCACACTAATGGTAATGCCTCTATCTTCAGACTGAACTCCATTTACTACAATCCTCTATTGCTTCCCACACAAACAGTTTCATCTCAAGGACACTCAGTTCATATATAAGTCACCAGTGAGATTTAATGGCAAATCTCTTGCTAAAACATAAGTAGTTCTCTCCCCCAGTCAAAGAAATCAGATTTGTCTGATAAAATCAATCTCTAGTAATGCCATGCTGCCTCTAATCCTGTAATCCCCTGTTCCAGAAAACATTCTATCCTCTACGTTAGTAGCATTTTCATTAATTTACTCACCAAAGCATTTAGACTAACCAGTCTATAGTTCCCAACTTCTTCCTTACTTCCGTTATTTTGGACAGAAACCATATTCACCCACCTCCACAATTCTGGAATCACACCGGGATCTAAAGAAGTATTGAAAAGGTCAGATGGCAGAGCAGCCAGTATTTGCCTAAGATCCTTCAGTACCCTTTGATTTTATTTATTTATTTATTTATTTGCAGTCTCTTTTATACCGCGCTATTCGACATCAGTGCGGTTTACAATGAACATAAGAGTTGCACATCTCAATTTCGTGATTTGTGCTTACAGTGAAACAGGTATAATAACTTGGGTATACATTAAACAGGAAAATTAAACTTGGGTATGCATTAAGCAGGTATAACAGGTAAAATAGGGTATAAATAACCAGTCCCTTAACAAGGAGACACGATGAATAAATACAGTCTACTTTATGCAACAATATAATGAGTTATGCGGCACTGCATAAGTTTCTCATGGTGGTTGGAGGGGAAGGTGTGATTGCGAGTGATCAGTCTGGGAATGTGACGTGCATGAGTTTGAGGTGCTGCATTGAGATGTGAGAGTGGGTGAGTGTGGGGAGAAGACTGCATCATCGTAGTGATGAAGAAAGAGGTGCCATTTCAGTGCCTTCCTAAATTGGGAGAGTTCACTGATGGTTCTGATAGTTGCTGGTAGTGCGTTCCAGCAGGATGGAGCAAAGAAGGGGAAGGCTCTGGATCTAGTGAATTGAGAACACTTCGTGCTTGCCTTAGGTAATAATGAATGATAATAATGATGAATCCTATATGGCTCTATTGCATTGTCTACTTCTAATTTAACTAAATTCTCACTAACATAGGGCCTGATTCTGGGATGCAGGTTGCGGGGCTGCACGTGCTGGTGGGATGTGCAGCCCTGCAAGCCATTCAGGCCCGATCCCCACCCCCCTGACTCTCCCCATATGTCCTGAGCATCAGGATAAGGAGAGCTGGCAGGGGGCAGGAGGGGACAGGATTGGGGCAAAGCAGGGGTGGGCCAGCCCAGCAGGATGCACAGGGTTGATTCAGGTCATGGTCCTGAATGTCCTGCCAGGCCCAAGGGGACACGCTGCTTATTCCACCTCAAAGGTGGAATAAGCAGCAAAATCCCAGCAATTGGGCCTGGAGATACCCCTCCCCCCCATGGCTGGGGTCCCCACCACCTGATCCAGGCCAGGGCAGGCCAGCCTTGGGTTGGGCAGTGGGGTAAAGGGGGACTGAGGACATGGGACTTGTGGGCGCCTGCGGGAAGGATGTCCCGCAGGTGGCAACAGCACGCTAGGCTGTCCTCGGGCACGATTCTGGTTACTGTGGGAACGTTTTGTTCCCACAGTCCAGAGTCAAGTCCTAATGGGCCCATCTTGCTTGAGGCCATCTGGACGGCCCAGATGTGCCCCTATATGAATTAGACTCATAGTTTTCTGAGGTCTACCTGCAATGACTCCTTGAGGTATTCTTGAAGTATCTTGACATAGTTTTCCTGAAGTCTAGACCTCTCTCTTTTCAACAAACCATTTCCACCTGTGTCCTAACACTAAAGCACAGCATCTGGTGGCAGATGATCACACACCACAATACCAAAACCACTCTCCTTATTTACAAGCAACAAGTCCAGTATCACTCCCTCCCAGGTGGGTTCCATTACGAGTTGCTGAAAGAGAATCTTCCTACTTGTAGATGAAACTGCTGCTGACAAACAGAAATCTCCTATTAATAGCAATTCCCCTTTCATAGCAATACTGTACATCTCTATTTCTGCCCACGAGGGAGGACTGTGCATCACATCAATGTAAACAGATTCGCCATGACATCTTTCCAGACTAACCCACAGTGCCACCTACTTTGTAAAGCCACAGAACTGCAGGGCTTAATATTTTATTTGTTTTTCCAATCCATGCTATACTACTTTCCAAAAAATATCAAAGCAGTTTACACTAAGGGCCCGATATTGAGATGGGCACATCTTCGAAGGGCTATGCAGCAATGTCGGCACATAATCTACCCCGTCACCCTCTAAACTGGATATTCAATGCTGCAGCAACAGCCACACACTCCAGATGCCACTGAAGCTAACCGGGCAGCAGCGATTTTGCATGCTGCCTGATTAGCTCCTGCGCCTTAAAGATAGGCGAGGGTATTTCCTTGCCTATCTTTAAGGCACAGATCGCCAACCGGGCAGCATGCAATATCGCTGCTGCCTGCTTAGCGCTTGTCGCCGCTTCTGCTCTGCCCTGGAATGCCCCTGGGACGCCCTAATGCTAACCGAATAGCATTGAGGGGCATTGAGGAGTAAGTGCCATTGAATATCCCCAGTTAAGGCATTTACATGGTTTATGGGGCTGTAAACCATGCAAATGCCTTTCATATATCGGGCCCTAAAACAATACGTTTAATAATAAGAAAAAACATGACATAAAAGGGAAGCAAGTTTCTGGAAGTACAACATATCTGTTTAAAGATTACCATCGGAGACAATGAATGATTAGTGAGAGAGGATAAGAGATGATCTAGAGAGGTAGCACAGGGTTAGGGTGATGAGATCAGAGGTAAAGTAGGAGAGGTAAAGTTAATGAGGGCTTTGGTCAAAAAGGTGGGGTTTGAGGCTTATTTTGAATATTTTAAATTTGATTCTATACAGAGATAAGCTGGGAGAGAATTTCCTAAGAGGGTCAAGGAAGTAGAAGGCTGAATTTCATGTGGAAGCAAGACACCCTCAGCTTGCTTGAGGGAGATATGGAGAATTTTCATGCTGATAACAATTTCGAAGAGTGGAGAAAGGAACAAGAAGGCCCAAAAGGTAAAAGTCCTGTGCAAAAACCTTCATGTGCTATGAGAAGGATTTTGAACTTAATTCAGTAGATGAGGAGGAGCCAATTATGGAGAATGTAGAGGAAGGAGGCAGTCAGGGGCATCAGGACACCTTTTAGGCTAGAGGGGCCAAACAAATGAATCTCCCACCATGCTCCCAAGCTTTCTAGCTGATGATATTATGCCAAAATATTGGTGGGGCCATGGCCCCTGTGGCTCACCCCATTCCTCTGCCTATGGATATGGTCATATTTTTGAGAAGCAATCTGAAGACATTTTAGGAGACTTATAGCCCAGGGTACAAATTTCAGAAGCCTAGCTTAGATAGAATAAGAGCATGTGCTGCTGTCATGAGGATATCTTCATTAAGGTGAAACTTTATGGAACAAAGCTGATGGAGAAAGAAGAAGCAGCATTTAACTATTGAGGAGACTTGACAATCAAAAAAGGTTAAAGAGACAGCCTAGAACTTTGAGGGAGTCAGTCTTAAGTTGAGGTGCCACAGATGGGTGAAAGCCTCAGCTAGTCATCCATATTGCATGAGCTGATGGGAGGTTATCCAAAATGAAAATAACACAGATACAATTGCTGAGAGGGAAGAGATCAGAGGAGAAAGACTCGTTGGAAATATGAAATGAATTTTATCAGCATAGTAAATGCTGTTGATCCTTTAAGTCTGAATTAGGGTAGCTCAAAGAGGGAGAAAGAGATTTGTACCCTGGGACACCCCACAATGAAGAAGGTAAGTTGGGGATATTAAGGAGTGAAAAACTGAGAAGCATATGTCTACTAAAAAAGGATGAAAAACTTTTTATATGTAGTGCTACTCCTCCTCCCTTTCTTTCTACCCTGTCTTTCCTGAATGGCATATAACTTGATATACCTATATCCTAGTTATTGTTTTCTCTGTCAACCAAAGGGAGAAGGAACCCTCCAAAAACAAATTCAAGGGGAGAAAACAAGAATGGAGGTAGACAATAGCCACAAATGTCTAAGCAATTCAATTTATTTCAAGAACCCAAGTAATTTAGTGGTGGATAAAGGTTGGCAGTGGAGTGGGAGCTGGTAAAAGAACCCCTTTAAGACATCTAGTTAGGGAAGAGTAAATGGACAAATTGGTGCAGTTCCCTTTAAGAGCCAGGGGCAGGGCTGGCTCTGCTCAGCTGGCTGTAAAAGAAGGGCCAGGGAACAAAGCACCTAAGTGAGGAGGCAGAGTTTCCCTGGCACCAGATAAAGTTTGCTTAGAAGCTCAGAGGAAGGGAGAAAGGTGTGTCCACTAACCAGGGCTTGGAGCTGACAGACCAGCCAGGAAGCAGCTGAGAGGGAATGGAATGGTTGCTGACGTCCCCTCCAGTAGAAGAGGAGGACATTGTCATGGACATAGAATAGCAGGAGTCTGACCACTTCAGGTACATTGTGAAAAACTGAAATGTATATCAGCCATTCAGGCCAATGCAGAAAGCTAGTGCAGGCTTTATGAGCCCCTCACGCCACATTTAAGAAAAATTTGTGATCCTTTAAATGCAGAAAACAGTCATAAATACTGATGGAAAAACTAGCGCCCAACTAACGCCATGCGTATTTAAATCTATTTACATGAATTTTAAATTGTTAAGATGTATTTTAATCAACTGGTCTGGTATGCAAATCATGGCTACACCCATGCAGAGACAGGTGTAGAGGATCTGATGCGTACGTAAAGGGCGGTATATCAAATGCCTAAACCATAAACCATAAACCATTTCACAACCAGCCATAGCACCAAAGTTTTTACTGAAGGGTCTGAGTAGATGTTAACTTCTAATGCTTGCCCCTGACAGTATTTTGATGGTAAGTATAAGATGATCAGGCATCGGGAAAAGCCTCCAATGCAATCAAAATACTGTTGGGAGACGGTGCCCTGACAGAAGCAAGTATCTGGTTGTCTAGCAGCCCTTGCATCCCCACCCCACAACCCAAAGTAAAATAAAATAAAAGCCAAATCCTGGTGGTCTAGTGGACCCTTGAACCCCAACTCAAAATAAAATTACAATGACCTGGTGGTTTAGTGGCCACAAAATCCAAACCCCCACCCCTGTACCTTAAAATAGGCAGGAGCGCTGCCTATGCTCTCCTGCTCTGGTCCGCCATCTTGTAAAATGGTGTGTCTGGCCCCACGTGTTCATGCTGGGATGCACCAGGCAGGTTAAACTGCCATATAAGGCATAGCCAACCTTATATGGCAGTCTGACCTCACCCGGCGCATCCCAAGATGCACCACGTGGGGACAGGCATGCCATTCCCCTAAGTAAATGAAAAACAGAACAATGTATATAGTTTAATTATGTTCAACTGTACATAGTTTACTAATTGTTAATTGTTAACTGTATTTACCTAGCTACAAATTGTTATATGTAAAAACAGACCACACTGTTTATTGTTGTTATATGGAAACCGCACCTGA
The DNA here is from genome assembly GCA_033557465.1 of Ichthyophis bannanicus. Classification (NCBI taxonomy): domain Eukaryota; kingdom Metazoa; phylum Chordata; class Amphibia; order Gymnophiona; family Ichthyophiidae; genus Ichthyophis; species Ichthyophis bannanicus. The sequence goes on along the minus strand of CM066035.1, from coordinate 448,070,395 downwards.
TCAATGGAAGGAGCGGTATATAAATAATCTGTTAATTAAATTAATTTAATTAAATTAAATTAATTAAATTAAATTAAATTAATTGTTGCCCTTGTTTGCCATGTCTCTGTGGTTACACCAATATCCAAGTCAGACTTTTCCATTACAGTTTCAAAATATGGAACTTTATTTTGCATTCTATGAGCATTAGTATACGCAGCTCTTCAGATAATGTCCCTTTCATCTTTTCTATACTATTGTTTACTCTTTTATTTACCTGAGGACTATGTAAATAAACTTTTACCAAAACAATCTGGTGAATCAGTCTTCAAGCATTTTTGTTTCTGTAGCAGCAAATCCATTAAGATCACAACAAATAAGATTATACTGACCAGGATCAAGAAGAAATATAAGTTGCAGACTATGCCCAAACTAATGATTTAATGCAATACTAAAACTTGTTTTGAGCTACCTCTATCTCTAAAGAGTTTAAACAGTGATCACATAACATCTAGTTTCCTCTCAAAAACAATTATGTGGCACACAAAGGCTTCCCACTGCATTTATAATTGATGACAGAACTGGGAAAAAAGAAAATATGGAATGCATAATGCCCCATTAACTCAGATTTGCTGTTGCATAAGTTTCTAAGGAACACACTAACAAAACATTATGGGTAGAATTTCATATGGGAGTTTCTTCAATTCAATATTTATGGAAAATGTGTTAATGAATTGGATTCAATGAGAACTAACAGAAGACAAATTATATGCTCATTGAATACAAAAACTTTTTTTATAATGCAGAAATAAATGAAAATATACAGGAAAAAAAAGTATGTGATTCTCTTATCCTTGAGTGCTGCAGTGTTAAAAACCATGGAGCTTTTCTGTGTTCTGATGTTTTGCATTGTACTATAAAATATTCTAATTGAAGATTTCTAATGAAAGATCTGAAAGGAAACCTGTTTACTAAAGTGCGCTAAGCAGTTAGCTCATGGGTTGATGTGTGGTGTTGGCATGCAAAATTGTTACAACCCAAGTAGGAGAGTTAGCCATTGTTAATTCACAAGGCGGCTGCTACTGCTGGGAAGAAATCTGCACTTGTGAGTACCTACTGTACCTCCTGAGACATTCTGTCTTGAAGGACTACCAAAGAGGATGGAAGGATACTACTATGAGGAAAGACTTAAAAGGTTAGGGCTCTTCAACTTGGAAAAGAGACGGCTGAGGGGTGATATGATGGGGGTCTATAATTTCATGAATGGAATGGAACAGGTAAATGTAGATCAGTTGTGTATGCCATCAAAAAGTAGAAAGACTAGAGGATATGCAATGAAGCTACAATGAAACTTATTTAAGATTTATAAGAGAAAATATTTTTTTACTCAACACGTAGTCAAATTCTGGATGTAGTAAAGGCTGTTCGTGTAGCTGGGTTTAAGAAAGGTTTCAACAAGTTAAAGGACCCAGGAAATCTACTGCTTACACAGGACAAGCATTTTGGAAACTGTGTACCTTTTTGGGAACCTGCTAGGATTGGCCACTGGATTGGCCACTGTTGGAAACAGGATACTGAGCTTGATGGACCTTGGTCTGACCCAGTATGGCATTTCTTATGTTCTTATGTAAGAGGGCTGGTACTGCTAGGAAGAAATCTGTATGTTTAAGTACTTACAGTACCTCCTGAGACATTTTCTGAATCTTGGGGAAAATTGAATTCTTTGGAGTAAAACTGATAAAATCTGTGTACTTTAAAATTCAGTGTTTTATTAAGTCACTAAGGGCATAATACTTCAGGACAACTTTTAATTAAATTAAAGCAACTTAGAGCTTAGTAGAAAAAGCTAACTTTCACTTGAATTAAAGCCAGTTAGGGTATATCTTAACAGAGAGAGTAGAATAGGGTAAACATTCCTTGAGTACATAGAGAGAAATTGTTTTCTAGAGACCTTTTACAAAGAGGCCTTTTAGTTAGGAAGCAAGAGAATTGTGAAATTGTTTTGAATAGTGTTAAAGCCAAGTGACAGATCAAAGAGGCAAAATTCAAAGGCTCCCTCTATCAACCCAAAGATAGTGTGAATTACCCAGGCAATTAAGAGATTGCCTTAGAAGCACAGATATAAATAGGTCAACCTTCCCATATACCCCAGCTTCCACTCATCCCAGGCATAATCTTTGATTTATAGCCTCCTAAATTAATTAAGGGGAAGGGGTGAGCTTACTCACTTTCAGGTTTAACTGATAATCTTCATCAGCAGGTTATTAGGCCTTAGAAGTAGATTAATTAAGTCCTTGTAGCTCACCTTGAGGGAAACACTAAAAGTCCTTTATACTTATTAGATACTGTATAATTGTATTGGTTCAAGTATCCCTATTCCCAGAGCAACTTTACATAACTTAAGAACTTTCAAAAGCTAAAAAAAATCTTTTTAAAAATCTAAGATACAGACAACAGTCCAATAGCAAGATGGGGGCTATCCAGTCTTTTGCACTGAGTGTTACATGTATAATTTTCTCCCAGTTGGTTAGAGGTCTTATGTGTGCATTAAGTGCAAAGAGCTCGCTCACAGGGAATGAGTCTGCTCTCTGGAGGATAGAGTAACATTTGCAGAAACTGAGGCAAACAGAGAGTCATACAGACAAGACCTATAGGGATGTAGTACAGAAGTCCCACCTCCAGTCTGGCAGCCTCTCTGCTGCCACGGAGGAGAGAGGTCACACGTGGCAGAAAGTGATCCTGTAGCTAGGACCTGTCCTCGAGATGACATAATACCCTCTTGCACTGAGGATGTGTCTCCAGGGCCGTGTATCTATGAGGGAAAGGTTAGGATGGCAGTTATAGTTGGTGATTCACTCATTAAGCATGCAGATAGCTGGGTGACTGGTGGATGTGAGAATCACCTGGTAACATGCCTGAATGGTGTGAAGGTAGAGGACCTCACGCGCAATCTAGTAAAGAATTTAGATAGTGCTGGGGAGGAGCCTGCTGTTTTGGTACATATTGGAAACAATGACATAAGAAAATGTGGGAGGGGCATTCTGGAAGCCAAATTCAGGCTTTTAGGTAGAAAGTTGAAATCCAGAACTTCCAGGGCAGCATTTTTTGAAGTGCTTCCCATTCCATACACAGTAACCAAGAGGCAGACAGAGCTCCAGAGTCTCAATGCATGGATAAGACAATGGTACAAGGAAGAGAGTTTTGAATTTGTTAGGAAGTGAGCAATACACTTGGGAAAGGGAGGTATTTCTGAAGGGATGGGCTCTACCTTAACCAGGATGGAACCAGGATGCTGGCATTAACTTTTAAAAAGGAGACAGAGGTGCTTTTAAGCTTGATAATGGGGGAAAGCCGACAGTCACCCAAAAGCGCATGGTTCGGAATAATGTATCCTTGAAGGATACTAGCAAAATAGGGAAGTCAGGGCATCCTGATAGAGAGGTTCTAAAAAAAGATAAAAATAATTCAGATGCCTTTGTAGAAATCAGAGTTGAAAGATTCCAAGTTAACCCTGCCATCAAATAGCCAGACTGTTACTATTAGCAAAAAAACAAACTTTGAAAAACCTGTATGCAAATTCTAGAAGTCTAAAAAATAAGATGGGAGAGTTAGAATATATAGCAATGAATGAAAGGTTAGATATAATTGGCATTTCAGAGGACCAGTGCAAGGAGGATAACTAATGAGACACTGTGAAACAAGGCTACAAACCTTATCACAAAGATAGGGTAGATTTCGTTGGTGGAGGAATGGCTCAATGTGTTAAAGAAGGCATTAAGTCAAACAGGATAAACGTTTTGCAGGAAACAAAATACACTGTAGAATCTCCATGTAAAAAGGGGAAGGGAAATGACAATGGGGGTGTATTGCTGTCTGCCTGGACAGAATGAATAGATAGACAATGAAATGCTAATAGAAATTAGGGAAACCTGCAAAGTTTACAACACAGTAATAAGGGGAGATTTCAATTATCCCAGTATTGACTGGGTCAATGTCACATCAGGACATGCTAGGGAGATAAAGTAAATGACTGCTTCATGGATTTTCTTAGCAAGGTATGACCAGAAGTAGATTGCCAGGCCTTTTCTTCCAAGGTAATAGAGGGTGAAGTAACTTGCTCAAGGTCACAAGGAGTACCAGTGGGAATCAAACCAGATCCCCTGGGTGCTAGGCTGTTGTTCTAACCACTAAGCTATTCTTCCACTCTTAGTCTAAAAGTGGAGTTGTAGCTGGTTGTTTACACCATCAAAAAGTAGAAAGACTAGGAGATATGCAATGAAGCTGCAATGTAACATATTTAAGACTAATAAGAGCAAATATTTTTTCACACAACACGCAATCAAACTGGAATTCGTTATTGGAGGATGTAGTGAAGGCTGTTAGAGTAGCTGGTTTTAAAAAAGGTTTGGACAAGTTCCTGGAGGAAAGATCCATAAAACATTTTTAAAGAGGACTCAGGAAATCTATGCCCCGGGACAAGCATTGTGGAACCTGTCTGCCTTTTTGGGAACCTACCGGGAAACATGTTTGGAAACAGGATATTGGGCTTGATGGACCTTGGTCAGACCCAGTATGGCATATCTTATGTTCTTATGACTTTCTTCCATTTAGTGATCCTTCCTTTGTGAAGTTATTGGGGGGTCTGGGGATCAAATGGGATACTTAAGTTCATTGATTTAATTGAACATGGCTCGTGCATGAGCTTGGCCCAATTAAACGATAAAGGGGGTGCGTGAGTGCCCTTCTATCAGTACTTCCAGTTGCGCCATTTTCTCATGAGTGTGGGACAATGGGCCCAGCTTGTTAAGCAGTTTCACACATTTAGAACAAATTCTGTTTGATAAGGTTACACAATGGAAAGGTCTACTTTTGTGTATCCATTAGAGCCTTAATAGACCTATACTGCCCAATCCCAGATCGACATGAAGCTGCCTGGCACCGGTTGCTAAACCGAATGTTTACACCAGACAAATGGCATATCATTCACTGGAGGGGTTATAGGTGTTTGTGTGGAACATGAGTTGGCAGCAGACTCAATACTAGTTAATTATGCACGTACACCTACCCCCAGTTAAACTATTCTATCTTGGCTTATAGATGGGGGATGGCTGCTGGAGGGGATGTGGGTAGAGAGGCACTTTTTTCCATCTCTGGTGGGAATGCCCCTGGATCAACACCTTTCGGCAAACAGTGGTTTCATCAATTAATGAGGTTACAGGGGGCAGTTGCTGGCTTCACCTACCATTTGCTTGCTGGGTTTTTTTGGACATGACACCAGGGTGATGGCAGTCTCAAGATGGTTGGTGGAGCTGCTCCTTTTAGGGGTGCACATGGTAAAAGTGAATCGCTGGAAGGATTTTGCAGGACCAACACTTGGGGACTGGGAGTACAGAATAGCTGAGCTAAGGAATATGGATCATTTGGCTGCTGTAGTTAAAGGACAAATGGATGCCTATGAGGCCCTGTAGAGCCCGTATTATAGGTGGCTCTCTGAGGGACATAGATCTATTTAAGGGAGAAAATGGCCATCTGGATCTGAGTACTCCAAGCTCAGGTGCACTGCCGCCCCTGGCCATCCCTGCTTTCTTCTTCTGTTTGACCTCTGTAATTGTGTGGGATAGTGCTACCCCAGGTGGGGGTTTAACATTTGTTGGAGAAGTTGCGATTTACCCTACCCTAAAGTTCTGTAAGTCTTTAGAGATGGACCATATATACATATCGTCAAACTGGGTACCCTCCTATTATGTCACACACTGTTGCATTCTGAACTGCCTTGCTCTCTTTTGATCAACAGTATACTGCATATAAAGGGGGGAAAAGGGGGTGAGGGACAATTAATTTTATTTTTTTTTAGATCTGAAGGTGATTTTGGAGATTACGGGAGGTAGAAGGAGAGCAGTCAGAGACCTAATAGTATAACCTGTAAAAATCTGTATTTTATACTGTACTGATATCAATGTGTGAATGTTCTGTAATCCTTGGAATTTATAAATAAAGAAGATTTAGGAAAAAAAGAGTCTTGGACAAGTTCCTAGATTAGGAGTCCATAAACCACTATTAAAGAGGACCAGGGAAATCCACTACTTACCCATTGCACAAGCAACATGAAATCTGGGATACCTTTTGGGAACCTGTTAGGTACTTTTGACCTAGATTGGCCACAATTGGAAACAGGATATGGGGCTTGATGAAACCTTGGTCTGACCCAGTATGGCATATCTTATGTTCTTATGCTATCTGCATGCTATATTATGGAGCAAGAATTGGGCTGGTTTTGGACAGAAAATGGGCATAGACTGCACATATACAGTACTTAGTGCATGGTAGTTTACCACATGCTAATTCTAATAGCTGCTGATTACTACCCTTTGTTATTAAACATACAGAGTGGTTTACACAATTCAAAGTCAGGAAAAAGGAAAGGAACTCCAGTACTTAAAGAAAAGTAACATACAGGGTGGCTACATAAAACAACATTTATATGAAGACAAGAGTGTCTGTAATTACAGAAGCCATAACAGTCCATGAATATATTTTAAGCAGCACAGTTGTCCCAAATGCCTGTTCAAATAGATGTGATGTTAGAAGAGTTTATTTATTTATTTAGTGGGACTTATATACCGCTTTTCTCTGGGTCAAAGCGGTATACATTTAACAAGAACAATAACAGTGAATTACATTCAACCAGTGTTAACTTATCTACAAGAAACAAGTAGAACTTGTATTTTAAACATATTTTACATATTTACAGGTTCATAGTGGATGATTACATTATAGTATTAGCATATTAACCTTGATTACATATTTATATGTTAGTGGTTTCTGTATTGGGGGGAGGATATGCAGAGAGTCATAGTGTTCCATAAAGAGGTAGGTTTTCAGTTGTTTTCAGAAAGTGAGGAGGTCGGTTGTGGATCTGAAGGGGTTGGGAGGGTGTTCCACAGGACAAAATGCAGAGTTCAAAGGAGTGTGTGCAGGCTTGGTTGTTGTATTTTGATCTAGTGTGTGAGATAATTAGCGTGTTGTTTATGGATTGTCTAGTTGTTCTGTTAGATGTGAACTCATGGAGGAGTGTGCAAAGGTAGGATTTTTCCTGATGATGGAAGGTTTTGTGCATGAGGAGTAGGGTCTTGTACTTGATGCAGCTCTCTAGAAGGAGCCAGTGGAGTTGTTTTAGAATAGGGTGATGTGGTCATATTTGCTGCCATTTTGTATAATTTGTGCTGATACATGGAGGGCTGTGCGGAGCAGTAGGAGCAAGGTAGGCCCTGGTAGATTTCAGTTGCAGTAATCAAGATGTGGGAGGATCATGGCTTGCAGAAATGCACGGAAGTCCTATTGATCTAAGAGGGGGAGCAGACGCTGGAGGGTTTTTGCTTTGTAGTAGATGGTCTTGGTATTATTGTCTATTTGTGTCTTGAGAGAGAGAGAGAACTGTCTAGCATTTTATTTGGTGTTGCACTTTTATTTGGGTGTTATTCGGGATAAGATGGGTTGACGGTATGAAGGTGTCATCTTTTGTTATGAACAGTGCTTCCATTTTCTTGTAATTGATGGTGAGGTTGTTGTCACTGAGCCATTTGGAGACGTCTTCAAAACATTTTAGGAGTCGTGGGTTTGAGGGATGTTCGATGGAGAATGGTCCGTAAAGCATGATATCACCTGTGCAGATGTGGAAATTGATGTTTTGGGCCCTTATGATGGAGCAGAGCGGCTGCAGGTATATGTTGAAAAATAGGATGGATAGGGTAGATCCTTGGGGGACTCCCTGGATTTGGCAGTAGGGAGCCATTTTATTTGCTGGTGTCTGTTTGTTAGGTATGATTTAAACCATCGTAATACTGTGTCATGGATTCCAGTTGTTTCAAGACAACATGGAGAAGGATGTTGTGGGAGACTGTGTCAAGTGCAGCAGTGATGTCCAGGAAAATGCGGATGTATCTGTTTTGTTTGTTCTGGATCCCCTTTATACAAATGTTTGTGAGAGAGACCATAAGGGTTTCTATGTCATGTAGGGGGTCGGAAACCATGTTGTTGGGGATCTAGGATGGAGTGGCTGCTGATATGATTCTGCATTGCTGTTGGATGGCTTTTTCTATGATCTTTGCTGTGAATGGGCGGCTGGCAATGGGGCGGTAGGAGGCAGGGTCTAGTGGACTGAGGTCTGGCTTCTTAAGAGTGGGGCACATGGAGGACATTTTGAGACAGTCAGGCATCAGTCACAATTGTAGAGAGGATTGTGTGAGGTTGGTAAGTATTCGGCTAAGCTCTTGTTTGGTTGCTTTGCCCCGCCGACTGGGCATGGGTCAAGTGTAGAGGTGGTCATGTTAAGGGAAGTAATGATGGATTCAATTTGCTCTTTGCCAATTGTGTCAAACGTAGACCATGTGGGGGAAGTGGGGGTTGCTGGTGTTTGGGGGTGGGTGGGAGTGTGGGCTTGGGATGGAGTTGTTTATATTGGTTAGCCAGTTGTTGGTGGCTGATGGTGATGTCTTGGTCGGGGGTGGTGGGGGGGTTTGTAAGCCTTTTTATTAGGTCAAAGAGTTCATGGGGGCAGTTGAGGACTCTGTTGAGTAGTTTGTTGTGGTAGTTACATTTCGCTTTGTCCATTTCAGTTTGGTAGTTTTGGAGTGCTTCCATGTATAGTGTGCGATGTGAGTTGTGAGTGGATTTTTGCCATCTTCTCTCAAACCTTTGTAGGTGGATTTTGATGTTTATGTAGGGTAGGGGTGTGACAGAGGGTCTTGGGGACTTTGTTGGGTGCTTTTCTTGGGTTTGTTGCTGATGTTGCAGCTTTGCTGAAGATGTTGTACCAGTTGGATGCTAGATCGTAGGGGTCTGGTGATGTAGTTTGGAGTTGTGGTATAATATCCTTGATGAAGTTGTCCTTGTAGGGTTTGAAGCACCTCTTTGTTTGGTTGTGGTTGGTGTTGGCTGTGGGCTGGCTAGGTAGTGAGAATGTGATGAGGTGGTGGTCAGACCTGTAGCATCTGCAGTGTAGGGATGTTGCCTGCTCGAGTTCCTTGGGGTTGAGGAAGATAAGTTCCAGAGTATTTCCTTTGTCTGTGTGGGGGTGTATGGATGATCTGTTGCATTTCCATAGATTCTATGGCCTCGAAGAATGCAGTGGCAAGCTTGGGTTGAGCTGAGGGGAGGTTGAAGTTGCCTAGCATCATGGTTTCATTTGATGAGCTGGAGGTATCCAGTTCTCCTTTTAGAATGTTGGAGAGATCTGATGTTGTTGTGGCGGGGGGGTCTATAGTTTTACTGTAACATAGTCAAATATTGTTCTTGTTATATTCTAATTACATTAATCAATATTGTTCTTTTCAACTCATGTTATAATGTAATATTGTTCAAATTGTTCATAAAGTTCTGTTTAACTGTATAACTTTGGTTGTAATGTAAACCGCTGCTGATCCTTGGAAACAGCGGTATATAAAAACTGTTCAAATAAATAAATAAATAAATAAATAAATAGATGAGGCAGATTGTGAGTTGTTTGTTCATGATGATGAGGGTGTCACTCTATTCAGTGGTTTCAGTGCTGTTGTACCTAATATGGAGGTGCAAATTTCCCAGTATCAGTACCCCACACCTCTGCTGTTGGATTGTGAGCAGTGGAAAAGGTTGTTACCATGGGGAAGGAATTTATTCATGAAGACGGAGTCTGATTCTGTGAGCCATGATTTGGTTATGCAGATACATCTAGCCGGAGGTTGAGAGGAGGTCTCTGGTGATGTGGATTTTGTTTTGTATTGATCTGGTGTTTATAAGGGCACATCTGAGTAAGGGGATGGTGGGTGGAGGATTTGGGGGATTGTCATGTGTGTGGAAGTGGTTGCTATAGTGATGAGACATCAGGAGTCTTGCCTGGTGTTGTCTGTGGTTGTGGAATAGGGTTTTTGCTGTGTGTATGGGGTGATGAATATGTGTGGGGGAGGGGATTGGGTAGATGGGGTATACTGAGATCAGCAAGGTTATTGTGGGTAGTATGTACAAGGAAACTTGGAATGGAGGCATGGTTCTCAGTAGGCCATGCAGGGCGAGCTTGCACTGCCTTGTAGGGTGAAAGGAAGGTTTTTTTTTACCAATGCAGTCTTTCAGGTGCTGTGGTCTCTGGGATATTGTCTGCATCCATGTGGATCTTTTGAGGTCCTTTTTTAGGTCCCCTGCCAAAGGGCCCTCTGGTGAAGCCCTCAGGTGCGGGCCCGCCAGGCACGGGTATGCCTGAGCATGCTGTATTTTAAACTATCTGGCGTATTCTTGGTCTCTGCGATGGGGAGTGGGAGGAGCTTACCTTCCCGCTCCCTCCTGCCAATGTTGATTGGGACTACTTGTTGCAGTGGCAGGCATGCTGTATTTTAAATTATCTGGTATGGTCCCCATTGGCCTCTGCAGTGGACTCCTTAGACTCTAAGGAGGTCATTCCAGAACACAAATAAAGTTTTTACATGCGGCGGGGATGTTCATCTGCTGAAAATGTCCCAGACCTTATTCTGAAACGCTGCTGACATGCACGTCCACGGCGCTAGCATGGGGATCTCAGAACATGGGTGTGAGGAGGTGGAATGGGAGCATGGTCAGCCACAGAGATGTATAAAGTGTATTCAGTGAACCATATATGTTTTAAGTGTTTCCCACAGATGTCCACATTATTCTTGTGGAAACATAGAATAAGGGCAGGACTTAGAAAGTATTCTGCTCTGCTCTTCAATGCATCCCATATTGAGATGCATTGAGATGTGACAATTATGTTCCGAACTGTTGGGTCTGCAGTCTGGAAGAACAAAAGATGCAGTTGTAAAGAACAGAAAGCAGAGGTAAGGGAAGGTTGTAACGTATGAAACACTGATGAAAACCCCTACAAACATATTAAGAAGAGAAATTGTGTTTATGTTGGCTATGCTGACAATTGCTGTTTGTGCTAAAGGAGCAAAGTATGGGTTGCTTAACATTTTCTATGTTCTGTAAACTGGAACAGGTGATGTAGGGATAGTGTGTGAATGAGTATGGCAAAGATTCTGATTTGGGTGAAAAACACAGATCAGATTTGTAGTCCTGGGATGCCATGCTATTATGTTATACTAGCTGTTGTTTATAGGTGCAGGGAATCTTTTTGGCAGCTGTATTTATTTATTTATTTGTGTGCTTTTTTTATACTGCCCCTTCCAGAGATCAGGAGCAGTTTACAGAGAACATGTCAAAAATTAACATTAACATTACATGGAACATTAACAGTGTAAAATTCATTACATAGGAAACTAAAAATATAATTGTAAACGTATTAACTATTTACATTGGTTGAGAGAGATTAATCATAATGATGTATGTAATTCAATGACAGCCATAGAGATTATCTGCATTAATTGTTTACAATTTATTGAGAGAGATTAATCATACTGAGGTATGCAATTCAACAGTAAAGAGATTATTTACAACAGTTATACTAGGATTGACTAACATTCAGTATGAGTGACAAATGAGAAAGTATGTTTTGGGTTAGGTTGGGTATGTTTGTGATATTAGAGTTGCATAATCTTGTGCTTTTTGTTCGAGTGTAGGTTGTAAATCAAGAAAGTGTTGGGTGAACAAGTGTGTTTTCAGGGTAATTTGTTCCATTGACTGGGGGAGTAGAAAGAAAAGGCAGTATTAGTTGTTATCTGTTTAAGCTTTTTCATAGAATCTGGAATTAGCAATGTATTAAGGTTTGCTCTTCTTCTTAGTCTAGTTTCTGAGGGGGACTTAATTAATGTTGATAGATGTGAAGGAGCTATATCATTGATGAGCTTAAAAATGGTGACTAGTGTTTTGTATTGAATCCTGCTATGGATAGGTAGCCAGTGGAGGGCGTATAAAATTGGAGAGATGTGGTCAGATAATTTGGCTTTAAAAATAATCTGGGCAGTAACATTCTGGGCCCTTTGAAGGATGAGTAGATTCTTCTTGGATGTACCCTGTAGTAAGACATTACAAAAATCTAAGTGTGGCATTATCAAGGCCTGGACAACTGATCTAAAATCACTAATGTCGATAAGTGGTCTGAGATGTTGGATAGTTCTGAGTTTAAAGAATATAGTTTTGCCAGTCTGTTTTATGTGCTGTGTCATGCTTAGGGTTTTGTCCAAAGTAACTCCTAGGTATTTTACTTCGGATTTGACTGGGAGAGTAATGTCTAATAGATTGATAACAGATGGGGGGGGGGGGTAAAATTAGAGTTTCTGGATACAAAAAGTGCTTCAGTCTTTTTGAAATTTATATCCATATGAAATGAGCGCAGCCATTGTGCAGCTTCAGTGATACAAATTGCGATTGCATCGTAATTAGGGTTAGCTATGTAACAGGGTGCAAACAGCATGATATCATCTGCATAGATGAAGTATTTTAGATTGTGGCGTTTGAAGATTGAGCAGATGCGTTGGAGATAAATGTTAAAAAGTAATGCCGAAAGAGATGATCCTTGTGGGATACCTCGCTCTTGTGGGAATGGTAGAGAAGGGGAATGATCAATTTGGACATATTGGAAACGGTTAGAGATGTAGGATTTAAACCAGCCAAGTGTTTTATCTTTTAAACCTAATTGCGATAGCCTGGCTAAGAGGATGTTGTGATTTACACTGTCAAAAGCTGATGAAATGTCAAGGAAAATTAGCAAGAAAGTCTGCTTGGAATCATCCATGCCCTGGATTAGTGAGTCAAATAAGGATACAAGTAACGTTTCCACCCCATGATAAGGGCGGAAACCGTACTGATGTTCATCTAAAGCAGGGGTGGGGAACCCTGGTCCTGGAGAGCCGCAGACCAGTCAGGTTTTCGGGATATCCCTAATGAATATGCATGAGATAAATATGCATTAGAGATATCCTGCCAACCTGACTGGTTTGTGGCCCTCCAGGGCTGGATTTGGAGACCCCTGCCTTACACCTCTGTCATTTAAGATTGTGAGTGGGCAAGGTGCAGATGTCCAAGACATCAAAAAGGTTAGATAGAATGTGTCACATTCCTCCTCACTTCTCACCACCATCAAAATATTGTCTATTAGACAACTTTTTGGTGGTGGTGAGAATCGAGGAGGAATGTGACACATTCTATATACCCTTTCGATGTCTAGGACATCTGCACCTTGCCCACTCACACTCTTAAATGACAGAGGTGTAAGGCAGGGGTCTCCAAATCCAGCCCTGGAGGGCCACAAACCAGTCAGGTTGGCAGGATATCTCTAATGCATATATATCTCATACATATTCATTAGGGATATTCAGAAAACCTGACTGGTCTGCGGCTCTCCAGGACCAGGGTTCCCCACCCCTGATCTAAAGGAAAGTTAGTGTCAATATGGTCTTGCAACTGTATTTGAATTACATTCTCAATGATTTTATCTAGGAAAGATATACTGGCTATGGGACGGTAGGAAGAGGGGTCGTTGATGTTAAGGGATTTATTTTTTAGAAGCGGGCGAATTGCTGTGTATTTAAGGTCATCTGGCATGAAGCCTTGTAGTAGAGATTGGTTTACTATTTTAAGAATGTATGAAGCAAGTTCAGACTTTGCTGCCTTAATCCAATGTACTGGGCAAGAATCAAGTAGTGAGGTGGTAGTATTGAGATTTGATATTATCTCTAGAAGTTGCTTGCTTGAGATTAGATGGAAAGGGCTCCATTCAGTGATATTTGCTGTGGTAGATATCATGATAGAACCTGGACGAATATCGTGTTTAAGCTTGCTAGCAAAATGGTTTGCTAGGAGTTGGGGGTCTATTAGTGTTTTGTTCATGGTGGGATCTGGAACTTTGGATAGTGATTTAATAATCTGGAAAAGCTCTCTTGGCCGGTTGATAACTTTTGATAAAGTTCTAGTGTGATATAGCCTTTTAGCGGTATTTATAGCTTCCTTATATGCTTTGAGGTTTGTGAAGTATTGTGCTCTGAGTTCAGGTATTTTTGATTTGCGCCATTTAGCTTCCAATTTCCTGAGATCTTTCTTTAGTGTAGCAAGTTCTGAAGTGAACCATTTCTCTGATAAGTTTTTTCTTAGTCTTTTATTTGATGGCAAAGATTTAGCTTCTGCCCCTATAACAGAGTTCCAAGTTGATACTAGATCATTGAGATTGTTTGAGTCATTGTCTAGTTTTGTAAGGAGTATTTTATAAAGTTTTCCTTGTTAAACTGGTGGAATGTTCTATGGGTTTGTTATTGGTATGTTATTTGTTCTATGAGTTTGTTATTGGTATGTGCTGAAATGGCGTGTTGGAAAGGGAGAGAGAAATGTATCAAGAAATGATTGGACCATGGAACCTGAGTCATAGTAGGTGGAATAAATTGTGGTGATTGTGTATAGTGTGAAGGGAGGGTAATTATTTGTCTAAAACCCATTTCATCCATTGCTTCAAGGGAGGATTGTTCCTGAATGTTTGATAGGGAAGCAAGGTTAAGATCTCCTAAGATAACATAAGGTTTCCTCAAGGAAGAGTTACATGCAACCTCGAGGATAGTGTCTAAGGTCTGCATATCATTTGCTGGTGGTCTGTATATAAGGCATATAGCCATGGTGTGACTTTCTATTTTGAGGATATCTATTCCATCATGCTTATCAAATAACATGGATGAGAGATTGAGGTTAGCTTTAGCTATTATAAGTACACCTCCACCTCTTTTTCTGTCCCTATTACAGCTGAGAATAGTATAGTCATGCATTCTTAGTTGATTAAGAAGAACTGCATCAGATTCGTTTAGCCAGGTTTCCGTTATGCAAAGGAGATGAGGTTCTTCATCAAGAATGAGGTCAATTAGAATTGGGATTTTATTTCTAATTGACCTGGCATTGATGAGTATGCATTTTAGTTGTGTTGACTGGGTAGTGCTTTGTTTGAGGTAGTCAATTGGAGTTGGATTCAAATGGATCAACCTTCGAATATGAGTGCGCTGGTGAGTGTGTGGATTCCTTATTGATGGATGTCTGAAATCATATTTTTGGGTATCATGCCTGGGCTTGTAAGGGATGATGTGAATGTGTGTCAATGTAGGATTAATTATAGCTGGGGTTAGGGAGAGAATGGGGGGGGGGGTGTTGATAAATAAGAATACTAGTGTGTTGATAAATAAGAATACTAGTGTACACATTAGAATGTTTAGAGTGATTGTTAACAATCTTCTAAGTTCCATTGTTAGTAGGAGAGGTTTTAAGGCTATTGAATTAAGGAGATTCAATGTAACAAATAGTATAGTAACAAATAGTAAAAATTCAATGTAACAAGTAGTGTATATATTCAATGTATCAAGTAGAATAAGTATAGTATGGTATATACCAATAACAATTAGTGTAGTATACTATGATATTAAAATATTATAAGACAAAGTAAGCAGAAGTGTTGATCACAACTCAATAAATGAAATGAGTTATCAGCAGGCAATGAAATAACAATTATTCCAACTAAATTCAATAAGTAATAGTTAGAGAGCAAAAGGCTGACTCACTATTGAAGTCCACGAAAGTTAGCAAAGTTGGTGATCCTACACATATCAGCAGTTACTGAGGTGTTGCGAGTGGGGTGGGTCCAAGGCTGCTACTTCAGCTGGCGAGATATTGGGAAGACTTAGAAGGACCTGGTATCAGTGCCCCGTCTAAGGGCCACGCCAAAGGGCCCTCTTGCGCGGCCCTCAGGCGCGGGCCCGCAAGGCGCGGGCGCGCCCGGGTAGCGCTGCTTTAAATTTGCCGTATGTTTATTGTGACATGACTGATGTTGTGCCAACATCCCCTAGATTGTGCCATGAGGCTTACATCCTTCCCCAGTTCAGGATCTATGCAAGCTGTGAGACTGGTGATATATCTGGAGGCTTGTGACCTGGATGTTATCCCCCCTCCCATGCCCACAAAGGCCTAACCAGGGGAGCAGTGCCACAAATCAGATTGTGGGAAGGCAGACAGGGTTGCCCCACAGATAGCGTATGTATACAGACTGACATACGCCATGATGGGACAGGCGTTGCTGCTGTGAGGAATGCCAGTACCCAGATATGTGGGAATCAGATGCCATAACCAGAAGGCCATACTACTACTATTACTACTATAACTACTGATCATTTGTATAGTGCTACAAGGCATACACAGAGCTGTACAGACACATATAAAAGAAGGTCCCTGCTCAGCAGAGCTTACAATCTAGTCAAGACAGACAACTCAGCAGCGGTGGACAGGATACATTTAGGAGGAATGGTAAGGAGACACAAGGGAGATTAGGCAGATCAGATCCAAAAGCGGCAATGAAGAGGTGAGTGTTCAGCCTGGATTTGAGAAGTTCCAGGAAAGAAGCCTCATGTACAGACTCAGGTAGTTTGTTCCAGGCATAGGGAGCAGCAAGGTGAAAGGAGCAAAGTCTGGAGTTGGCAGTACAAGAGAAGGGCACAAATAGAAGTGATCTGCTAGAAGAGTGGAGTTCCCAAGGAAGGGTGTAGGGAGAGATAAGAGAGGAACGATAGTGCAGACCAGCAGAATGAATGCACTTATAGGCCAGAGGCATGAAAAGGGCATACATTTTTTGCTCAGCAATATTATGCATCATTTGGGGAACTCCAGTATTAGTTTTGGGTTTTGTGCACTTGGTATGGGTCCATCCTTAACTGTTTAAAGCGTGTTTATATTTATATTCTCTTATACCATATTAGGGTGCACTGGGATTACCTAGCACTTTTCAGGGCCTGTAGAGAACTGGTATGTGGTCTACGTTGCTGTAGAAGTCATTTGTCATTGGTATTTATGTCTAGTTTGCATCAGCAGACTACAGTCAGGGTGAAGAGTAGCTTAGGAGATGCATATTTTACTGAGGAGGCATGGCGTCCATGAGTAAATCGCGGAGATGGGCAGGATCTGAAACGTGCAACTTTTCAGAATACAGTTGGCGTGGGGAAATCCAAAATGTTTACCCATGTCTCATAATATTGATGGAGAATGTGTTTCTCCATTATATTGCATGGCCTATTGTGGGTCTCGCACCAGTTACGGGCACAGGCTGGCTGAATAGCGTTTTGCCCATTCTGCACTGAAAACATCAATCTTCACGATTCTGGACCCCTGGGCACTTCTAAACCTGCAGATGTGAATTATGTTCAAATGTGGCCCATTTTCAATTTAGATGTGGCCATGAGCCAGACGTGTATTTTATGGAATTAGGCCACACATGGATAGTCAGTGGAAGAGTAGCCTAGTGGCTAGAGTTCCAGCCTAGTACCCAAGAGATCAAGATTCAATTCCCACTGACATCTCGGGCAAGTCACTTTATCCTCCATTACCTTGAAAGAAAAGGCCCAGCAATCTACTTCCAGTTATGCCCTGTCAAGAAAATGCAATGAATCAACATTGACTTGATGGCATTTAAAAAAAAAAAGGTAATAGTCAAAGAAAAACTATATCATAAGGATGAAGCACCAAAAAAGAAGGCAGAGTTCCTTATTGATTCAAATTTTGCTCTGGAAGGAGTTGGTTATTGTGGATACACTTAGTGCTGCCTTGAAAAAAAAAAGGGATCCCCCGCTAAGCATTCCAAACCCACTCCCAAACCCTGATCAGCATCTTCCAAAGCACAGGCAGCAGTAAATGCATGGGCAGTAGCACAAAAGGACTTACTGCTCCATCTACTGATGCATTTACGGTATGATAAATCTCTTCTCTGTGTAGTAATTGGCCATGCCCCAACAGTTACTGCATCGACTGTGCACTTATCTCACTTTCATTTTTGCTTCTCACGGTAACTGCAAACATTTACTGCGCTTTAACAAGCTAACCCCAAAAATAGAACATAAAATTACATATAAAAATAATAGCATTAGGCCTAATTCAGGGAGCACTAAAGATCAAAGTATGGAATGAAAAAAAGATTTGACTTCTTGTGCTAGGCAACGTCAACCATTCAATCCTCTCGGTGGTGGTGTGTGTGTGTGGAGGGGGGGAGGGGTTGGAGGTAATTTTATAATAGTTAACTTTGTAAAAAATCCAGAAGTCACTTATTTTAAGCATCACTTGTCTGCGCTCTTCTCTTCCATTGTCCAGACCCATAGGCACATAAATATATACCTGCTCCAAAGAAAGTATAAACTTGTGCATTGAGACTTTTGATCCACCCAAAACAAACCCTCATGAATGTCTACATACAGATGATAGGCTCACACTTTCTGTGCATACACATATGGATATGCAGTCATGCAAGTTAGGAACACTTTTTTCTGTATATAAACTGGCTTTATATGCAGAAAAAAGCTTTATAAAATTGTCTCTTATAGAAGTAAGCTTTTTAACAGTGCCTTACAATATTCTGAAAGTGTGAAATGTGTTCATGTGGAAATGGGTAATTAGCATTGTCATCCTTGTAGATGTTCTCTATAGTATAAGAAGTAGGAAAAACGGGAAGAGACGTGACTTCAGAAATTCTTTCTAAAGCTGATTTGTAGAAGGGTGTATGTGGTTATGAATGGCTGTGATAGGATGACAGTAAGGAAGATGCCCAGCACTTCTGCAGGACCAGGCAAGTATTGTTTTGGTCCAGAGGCATCCCATATACAGTATATGTTCTATTTGTGTTTCATATATTTTAATTTATTTTATTTTTAATTTTAATAAGGCTTTCATTAAATGAGTGAGGAAATGCAACTGACAATTGGCAAATAACAGAAAATAACACTATAACAGTTGAAACAATCAATTCATACTGAGATAACACCAACAAGAAGAATAAATCAAAGAAAAAGGATACCAATACTGTCTGCATGAAATATTCAGACTTCACCAAGATATCCAAAGATTGCTGCATCAAACATTCTCTGGGGCATTCCAGCCATCCCAGACCCAAAATAGTCATTTCACCTTACCCTGTAGCATACTGGGCCATAAATCAGGTTAATATGCAGCCAACAGAGTCCTCTATTGATAGATTTCCATCACTTCTTCACGTCTAAATATTTTTATGTGCTCCATACAGTAATGCGTACCCTCAAGGTGACTAT
The DNA here is from genome assembly GCA_033557465.1 of Ichthyophis bannanicus. Classification (NCBI taxonomy): domain Eukaryota; kingdom Metazoa; phylum Chordata; class Amphibia; order Gymnophiona; family Ichthyophiidae; genus Ichthyophis; species Ichthyophis bannanicus. Next base: position 448,051,424 of record CM066035.1, on the reverse strand, counting down.
CTTTTTATGTTTAAGAATTTTTACCTAAAATGTAAACAGGATGTGATCCATGTTCGTTGGATAACAGTTTTCTGTCACTAAAGTTAAGAAAGTGGGAACTAATGGTCTGCCCCCCCCCCCCCCCCGGATTGCTGTGTTTACTGATCTATGGTCTGCTAAAAAAGCTTATTAAATAGGGTGGAGACATCTTCTTGACTATCAGCCTCGGGCACTCCCAGCCCTCTGATACTGTTTCTCCTCTTTCAATTTTACAGATTTTCAGTTGCCTCCTTATCTCATTTTTTGATCTTTCATACATAAATAGACGGTGGGGTTGATCTGTTTATCTCACTCTGTGTTACTCTGTCGCATAAGGCTTTCACTTTATCAGTGATATCTTGAAACACATAAGCCCAGAGAAACTAGATTTGCTATATTAGGTCTGCTGGGATATTGTTAGATACATCTTCTTCATTTGCCCAGTTTTTGCTTAAGGAAGAAGCATTCCCCTTATCCTCCATAGGTTTAGGGGGTTCTACTAAATTTTGGAGAGCTGCAAGTAGGAATGCTCTGACTCTGTCGCATAACATGCAATGGGTCAAAAGACCTCTGCTCAGAGAAGTGAAATGGCCAATTCAAAGGAGGCTTAGCTCAAAAACTAAATTAAAACCTAAATAACCTTAAGACCACATACTGGTGAGGTTATTTTCCTGGTCTTGTTCTTATAATGAAGGATAAATGATCAAACTTACTTTCTTCCACAGAAAGAAATGAAAATCCAGCTGCAAAAGATGGTCAAGATTAGCTTGGAAGGTGGTGAGCTGGGGGTTGGGGGTGGTCCTTGAGTTATGCGTGTATCTTTAAAACTCAGGAGTCTAGCTTTAGATGCACAGTCCCAGTGCAGCTGAGCACAAATCAAAAGGTTGTGATTGACTCTGCCCTTCTGACCCATCACTACAACCAGGGTTCATGATTTGGAACTGGCAGAGAAACAGGTCAATCAGAATTTGATATGGGTTAAAGGGCAGGCTTGCTTGGATCTATGGGGCTGGAGGCTTCAGTCACCATGTCTCTGTGCTCTTAGTTGCTTTTTGACCCACCTCTCTCTGTGATCCTAGTCAGGTGGCTCCAAGGAGGTGGGAAAATAAAAACAGTAACCATTGTCTAAATTTCAGTGCATTGTGTACATAGTCAGTGCCTAGGACTATGTCTCAACATTTATATTTCAAAAAGGGAACCTTTGGATGGCTGGAGCAGCAGTTACCATTGGAAAAGGACAGCAGGGGTGTGGAGCTCCAAAATATGTCTTCTGCCATGTTGAGCAGCCCACTAGTGCCAGCATGTGCATATTTTATAAAGTAAGCATATACACCATATTGCAACCCTTAGGGGGTTATATTCCAGAAGCCAAATAGACTGTTTGCATGTTCATGGGAGAAGTCTATGTAGCAAAAACATCTACGAATGTATTCTGATGCACAGCACCCGTGGACGTTTATCTTGCTTGCATGGGGATGTCCACAGCTTTTGCCACAGACGTGGCTGTTATTCCTGTCAGATACGTGGAACAAGGCGAAGACTTTGCCAATTTTCTGCTGTCTTCTAGGATTTGTCCCTACAGATGAGAATGTGTGTGTGCACAGTAAGGTTGGAGGGTTGCATGGGAGGAGCTGGTGTTGGGATCCGCAAAGCTAGGAGGAAATGAATGCCTGGTTTGCAACTGCCATGTACATATAATGAATATTGGACCAAAGAAAACTAGTTCAATTTAAAGCAAAAAAAATTTTTTTAGAAAAAGCAGTGATTCAAATTTAACTTGACCTTGACCTTGACCATGACATCATCAACCCACTAAGTTGTAGGATTGCTGCGGCCTGTGGCCTTTCAGGTTCTGTGACTATGGCATTGGTTACTTAGTGGCTTAAAAGCTAAGGGCTCTTTTTTATAAAATTACATGTGATAAGCCATATTGATATTTTGTTTCCCTTTAATTGTTTTGTGTATGGGAAGCTTTCTATGCCCAGCCTTTAGCATCACACATGATCAATGATGAAGTAATGGGAATGACGGGTGGATATATAGATCGCCAGTAAGACCGCCCTTTGAGCTCGGTGATGTCAAAGCCAAGGTCAAGGTCAGGTTAAGTTTGAAACGCTGATTTTTCTAAATATTTTCATATTTTTTTCTTTAAATTAAACTTTAATTTTCTTTGGTCCAACTTCATTATATATGCTGTCAGATTTTGGTCCTGTTCTATGAGTGTAGTGATATTTTTGCAATGGCCATGCTGTATGAGGCAGATGCAGAAAGGAGGAGGGCAACAATGAGGTGACCCTATCAGAGGGTACCAAGGCAGTACATGGCTCTTACTGATGAGCTCAGTGTCACCAGATCCCGCTTTGATAGGGCAGCCATACATCAGCTGTACCAGGAGCTGGAAACTCCACTTCAGTGCAATAACACACAGGGAACGGGCCCTGCTTGTGCATCTAAAGGTAACAACAGTGCTTGCCTTCTTAGCAACAGGTGTCTTTCAATCTGTGCTGGCAGCCACCGCAGGGCTGACCCAAGTGAAACATCCAGTTTCTTAGTGCTGTCCTTATGCATGCCTCAGATTATATTGCATTCCCTCACACAGTGCAGCAGCGGCAACAGACAATGCTTCAATTTCATGACATGGCTGGGATCCTTTTTTTGACGGGGTTGATTGACTGATTATACGCATGTGGCCCTGAGGCCCCCTCAATAGAGCGGGGGCCACATTCCGCAACCAAAAAGCATTCCACTCTCTCAATACGCAAGCAGTGTGCAATGCACTGGGAGAAATTACTGATGTTTCAAGATTCCACAGATTGTACCATGACGTATATATCCTTTCCAAGTCAAAGATCTATGCAAGTGTTGAGAGTGGTGAAATTTCCGGCAGCTGGCTACTAGGTAAGCTGACACAGAGATCCCCCATATAAGCTAAGGCAGAGAGCAGACACTGTAGCCACATGTAGGGAGCTGCTGTGAGAAATGTCAGTACCCAGTTCCTAGTCAACTGCCTCCACTTGCTCTTCAGGTCCTCAGTGTATCTGTTCTTGTGATATATGAAATTAACCTTGTGGCAGATGGCAAGCTTTTTATAGGCACCCACTCATGTGCCCTCATTACCAGGATCTCCTGTAATACGAGGTTTAGTTTACCCTCAGTGAAATTACACTTTTTTGTGGGAACCTTTAGAGCCATTTCCCAGTGAGAAAAGAGGTTTAGGAGATGCATGTTCGAACCAGAGAAGCGTGGCCATCAGAGATGTCCACGTGTATATTGCGGAGACGTGCCCAATCAGAGACATGTAAGTTTTCAGAATACGTCTATGTCACCACTTGTCTGTGCCCAGTATATTGGATGGGACATGCCGAAAATGTCCCCACGCCAATCACAGAAATACGTGTATGTCTATGCCCACAGATGCAGAATATGATTGGAATCATGCCCCTGTCCAATTTACACATACCCATGGGATATATGCAACCTATGTGGAATCTGTCTCCATGTCTACCAAATTATGTCCCCAAGAATGCCCACATATATCACATTATTGGGCAACGCGATGGATGGTAGCATGGATGGAAATCTCCGAGGAATCCTTTTCAATCCCCATTTCCACTCAAACCTTTTTTCATATATTCCAGCAAACATATGTTCCTTGATTGTAGTACTATTGCCACTACATTTATAATTTCGGGTGCCATCTCTGCTCCTTCTTTAATCCAGCCCCTTATTCATATAAAGTGGATCATTTTAGGAGCAGATTTTATAAGGCTCTGTGGAAAGATCAGCACCTCTTACACATGCAAGTCTGTACTTCCAAAACGTGCATGCATGCATGCATCGGCATTTCTGCTCGCGCTTCAGCTGGTTGTGATTCTATAGGTACATATGGAAATGGCCAGTGTGCCCTATCTTGCATGTGGGTGGAACATGAGTGGAGCATAGGCATGGCATCAAAGGACACATGGACTTTATAGAATACTAAGATGTATGCGTGTCTATGTGCTACTGAGCTACACCTGCCCTAAAGCAGATGTAACTAGCACCTAGAATATACAGTAGCACATTGGTATGTCGCTATTTTATAAAGCGAGGTGCAGGCATGGTTCACTTTATAAAATAGGGTGGATACATGCACGCAGGGACACACACTGCTTGTGCAAGGGAATAAAAAATGTACCACCTTTTTGGCTTAAATGGTTCCATTTTATCCAGAATTTTTAAAAATGTATGTATAGGAGAATTATTCATTAACCATCCATGGTGAAGGCCTAGTTCAGCATGAATATTGGGCTCCATTATTCTTCATTCTTCATTGTATGCTGATGACCAATTAAGTTCATCCTCTTTCTTAAAAAATAGTTCTGAATTGTTTGATGTTCTCTGAAAAAATATTAAAGAATGGGAAGAAATAAACATGGAATATAGGTGATGCGACAAAGATAGGATAGTGTTAGGTCCACCGATAAAGGGGAATGTTTCCTTTGATCTAGTTGCTGGAACTCTGATGACATGCCTTGGTTTTTAAGATAACTGGATAGAAGGGTTTTCAGATACGGAAACAGAAAGATTGTCAGCTACACCTCTAGTATGATTTCTATAGTATTGAAGTACCACCATAATTAACAGATGTAAGCCCTTCAAAGACACTCTAAATATTATCATGTGGAAGTAATAGCTCAAAAACGTATCACCATTCTTCATTGATTCTCAAGTCCTCCAATCAACCTAAGAAATTATATGCTACAGTATCGTTGCTCAATTGTCTTCTACTAATTCTCACATTTTAATCCTACTGTGGAATGGGTCAAATGTCTTGGCACCTCATTTCTTTAATAAGATCCCTGATTTTAGTGCATTGTTCCTGACTATTGTTGCACACCAAATTACTATGACATGTCCATTTCCCACCTTTCTTCCCTGTCATTCAAGAAGTTATTTCTATAAAATTGTCCAAAATTATCTCTTCATCCGAGAAAACAACCTACATCCTTGATCCTGCACCCTCACCTTGAATTGAAGAAATTATCCTTCCAATTGCTCTTTCTAGCATTAGTTCTAGTTTTTCAGCAAGGTCAGTCTCACTCCCCTGAAAACAGGCAACTGTTCATCCAATTATGAAGAACAAACCTACAGACCAGGTAGAGCTTTCAAATTACTGGTCAGTATCAAATTTACTTTATCTCTCTAAAATAATAGAAAAGCTGGTTATCCAGCAATTATTGGATCATGTTGAACATACAAATTCCCTTCACCCAAGACGGTCTGGCTTCCTCCCAGGCTACAGCACAGAAACTGCCCTTACATTGTTTCTAAATGAGATGCTTTCTTCTTTAGATAGCAGAAAAATTACATTAGCAATTTCATTGGATCCCCCATCTGCCTTTGACCTGGTAGACCATTCTAACGTACTTTATTGTTTGTCTAATAATGGTATTAATGGTCAAATTGTTAACTGGTTCTCTTTATTTCTTGCTGATCAGTCATGCCAGGTCTGTATTGGACCTACTGTACTACTTATGTTTATGTTTATTAGCTTGATATACCGCCATTCAAATAATAACACAGCGGTTTACAGAAATAAAATATAAAAGGAAGGCCAATCGGCCGGAAAAGGAAAGAAAATTACAATAAATGACAGGAAAGCACTCAAGACATTTAAATACACGTGACCAAGAGGAAAAGGAGTGAGAGAGAAGTGGAAAAAGGTAGTTTCACACAAAAGGGGAAGGGAGGTCAAAAGTGGAGGAGAAGATGAGAGTTTTCAGGTTTCTCTTGAAGGTGGGATATTGCTGTTCGAGTCTGAGGGAGGTGGGTAGGGAATTCAAAAGTGCAGGACCGATAAAGAAGAAAGCGGAAGAGCGGGTGGATTGTAGATGAGCATGGGATGGGGAGGGGAGGTGGAGGTGGTTGATGTGCAGTGACCGAAGTGAGCGACTGGGAATATGAGATTGAAAGACTAAGGTCTGCCAGGTACTGAGGTGTGTGATTGTGCATAACTTGATGGACCAATGTGAGAATCTTATAGCAAATACGAAATTCAATGGGAAGCCAGTAGAAGTGTAGAAAAAGAGGGTTGACGTGATCCCGATGTGAGGAATGAAGGATAAGGCATGCAGCTGTGTTTTGGATGTGTTGCAGGTGATATAGTTGTGAATGTGGAAGACCACCCAGAACAGAATTGCAGAAGTCGACACGTGACATAACCAGAGAAAGGAGAAGAGTAGTGAGAGCCTGCAGAGTGAGAAAAGGGCGGATGGCGCGGATCTGGAGGATCTCAGCCTCTTTACTGTGGTATGATACAGGGCTCAGTTTTGTCCCCTTTATGCTTTAAAGTTTACCTCAGTATGCTTGCAACATTATTACAAAATCATAATATCAATGCATATTATTATGCCAATGATATTTTACTAGTGTGCCATGTAAATCTGCTTACAATTGATTTATCCATTATCAATCAAACTTCAAACACTGTTTCCACATGGCTCTGGTCTAACCATCTCAAATTAAGTTCTAATAAACATTTACCATCTTGTTAACAGATAGCAGTTCTTTCCTCCTCCCTCCCTCCCCCCCCCCCCCCATCTTTAGCACCTTATATTGAAGACTCCTTATATCAAACCACCCATCTGGGCAGCAGCAGAATGGGATAGTGTTGATGGTGGAGGATCACATTTCTGTGACAATGGCAACAACACCAAACTTAAACTGCGTGGAAGAAAGGCCTGACAATCTACTTCTGTATCTTTCCATGAAAACCCAATGGATAGTTACAACAAAACAAATTGCACTGTAGTGCTGGAAGATGAGACCCCCAGGTCGGAAGGCACTCAACTAGCTACTGGGTAAGAGCTGAAGACTTTTCAAAATAAAGCCAGCATTTATGATGTGGTTGGATCAAAGCCCTTGGGACGTCTGACTGCTGATGTAGCTGCGCATGAAATGAGAGTCAGGAGCTGTAAAGATGTCTTACACATCGGAACATGGAAAATACGAAGCATGAACCAAGGGAAGTTGGAGGTGGTCAAGAATGAAATGGAATGTGTACAACTTGATCTGTTGGGTGTCAGCGAACTGAAATGGACTGGCATCGGGCACTTTGCATCAGATGATCACATGCTCTACTATGCTGGAAATGAAAGACAAAGAAGAAATGGTGTTGCATTTATTTATTTATTTTTATTTATTTACATTTCTTACATACCGTGCTATTTGGTATCAGTGCGGTTTACAAATAACAAAGATTTTGCATCAGAACAGAGGATCTTTTGCTTACATTGAAACAGGGATTGCAACTTGGGACTGAAACAAGGGTAACTATATACAAATCAATAATGGTGGTTGTAAAACTATTTACAGTTTATGATGCACATTGGAATCGCAATGCAAGAGGCTTATAATCTATACTTGCTATGAGTATGTCTGAGGGCAGGTCTGTTATGTGTGTCGTTAGGAGTTAAGTTGTTGGAATGTCAGAGGCTGAGTGGGTGAGGTGAGGTGCTGGGAGTGATTGTGTTAAGTTAGGGTGGATGAAGTGAAAGCAGAATAAGTGGTGTTTGAGGACTGTAATGAAATACAATGCAGTCAGCGAACGCTTAATCTCTATTCGTCTACGAGGAATGCCTATCAACACAACTATAATTCAAGTATATGCCCCAAACAGCTGCAGAAGAGAATGAAATTGAAGAGTTCTATGAACAAGTACAAGCTGAAATTGACAGAACATGCAAACAGGATATCCTGATAGTCATGGGTGACTGGAACGCAAAAGTTGGCAACAAAGAAGAAGGCAAAGTAGTTGGAAAATATGGGCTTGGCAACAGAAATGAAGCTGGAGAAAGACTGATAGAATTCTGCAAGACCAACGATCTATTCATCTCAAACACCTTTTTCCATCAACACAAGCGGCGACTGTACACATGGACTTCACCCAATGGATTGTATAAAAATAAAATTGACTACATCTGTGGAAGTCAACGATGGAAAAGTTCTATAACATCAACAAAGACAAAACCTGGAGCTGACTGTGGTACAGATCATCAACTACTAGTATGCAAACTCAAGCTAAATTTGAAAAAGAGCAAACCACTCATGGATGCAGCAAACTATGACCTTGAGAATATACCACTGGAATTTAAAGACTGCCTGCAAAATTGATTTGCTGCTTTAGATACAAATGACAGAGCTCCAGAAGAGTTATGGAATGAAATCAAGAAGGTTATGTTGGAAGAAAGCGAGAAGTCTCTACAAAAGGTGAAAAAGAAAAAACAGCCAAAATGGATGACGGAAGAAACTCTGAAAATTGCCCAGAAATGCAGAGAAGCTAAAGCCAGAGGAGAAAGAAAGACAATCACAGAACTCAACAGAGATTTCCAACGTGCAGCAAGACAGGACAAGGAAAAGTACTACAATGACGCATGCAAGGAAATAGAAGCAAAAACTATTAGTGGAAGAACAAGATCGGCTTTCCTAAAGCTACAAGAGTTAAAGAAAAAATTCCAGCCTCGAATTGGAATGTTACAAGATGCTCAAGATTCTATGTTGAATGATGCTGAGAAGTTCAAGAAAAGATGGAAGGAATATACAGAGTTTTTATATGATAAAGATCAAGTGGACCAACAGCCATTTCAACCTGTACCTTATGATCGGGAACCATTGGTGATGAAAGAAGAAGTTGAAGCAGCATTGAAAGCCTTATCAAAGAACAAAGCACCAGGCATTGATAGCATTCCCATAGAAGTATTACAGCAATCTGATGCAGCTGTTACCATACTTACAAGGCTCTGCCAAGAAATATGGAAGACAACATCATGGCCAACTGACTGGAAAAGATCTGTGTTTATACCAATACTAAAGAAAGGTGATCCAACAGGCTGTGGAAATTATCGCACAATCACTCTGATCCCACATGCCAGCAAGATTCTACTAAAGATTATTCAAAAGAGACTACAACCATACCTGGAACAAGAACTACCTGAAGTGCAAGCAGGGTTCAGGAAAGGGCGAGGAATGAGAGACATCATTGCGGATATGAGATGGATCCTTGAAAAGACTAAAGAATACCAAAAGGATATCTATTTGTGCTTTATCGACTATAGCAAAGCTTTTGACTGTGTAAACCATGAGAAACTCTGGGCCACATTAAGAAGCATGGGTATACCAGAACACCTGATCATACTCTTGTACAATCTGTACATTGATCAAGAAGCAGCAGTTCAAATGGAACAAGGAGAAACAGAATGGTTTAATAAGCAAAGGTGTAAGACAAGGCTGCATACTTTCCCCCTACCTGTTTAATTTATATGCAGAACAAATCATCAGAGAAGCAGGATTGTATGAAGACAACAGAGGTGTGAAGATTGGGGGAAGACTCATCAACAACCTTCACTATGCTGATGATACCACATTACTGGCTGAAAGTGAAGATGATCTGAAACATTTGTTTCTCACAATCAAAGAACATAGTCTCAAAATGGGCCTGCACCTTAATGTAAAGAAGACAAAGATCTTGACAACTGGCATAATCAACAGGTTCATCGTTGAAGGAAAAGAAATTGAAATTGTGAACAACTCTAACCTACTTGGATCAACCATCAATAAAGAAGCAACAAGCAGTCAAGAAATCAGATGACGCATTGCTCTTGGCAGAATGGCTTTGAAAGACCTAGATAAGATTCTCAAGAGCAGAGATGTCTCTCTCCATACAAAGATTCGACTTGTTCAAGCCATGGTATTTTCAATAACATCATATGGATGTGAAAGCTGGACAGTGAAAAAGATAGACACAAAGAAAATGGATGCCTTTGAATTATGGTGCTGGCAGAGTTGAACCACCAAAATGGAAGGATACCCCTATGAGGAGAGGCTAAAAGGTTTAGAGTTCTTCAACCTGGAAAAGAGACGGCTGAGGGGAGTTATGATAGAGGTCTATAAATTTATGAATGGAGTGGAATGTAGATCAATTGTTTATGCCTTAAAAATGTAATGCAATGAAGGTACAGTGTAACCTATTGAAGACTAATTAGGAAAAGGATGAAGTTGATGAGTCCTATGAACAAGTACAAGCTGAATTTGACAGAACATGCAAACAGGATATCCTGCTAGTCATGCATGACTGTAATGCAAAAGTTGGCAATAAAGAATAAGGCAAAGTGGTTGGAAAATATAGACTTGACAACAGAAATGAAGCTGGAAAAAGACTGATAGAATTCTGCAAGACCAATGATCTATTCATCTCAAACACCTTTTTCCAGCAACACAAACAGCAACTGTACACATAGGGGCTTGTTTACAAAGCCGCGGTAGCGGTTCGCGGCCGTTATCGGAGCCGCGGCCCCATTAAAATCAATGGGGTCGTGGCTCCGATAACGATCGCGAACCGCTACCGCAGCTTTGTAAACAAGCCCCATAGACTTCACCCAATGGATTGTAAAAAATTCTAATTGACTACAGTACATCTGTGGAAGTCAGTGATAGAAAAGTTTGATAACATCAACAAAGACAAAACCAGGAGCTGACTGTTGTACAGATCACCAACTACTAATATGCAAACTCAAGCTAAAGTTGAGAAAGAGCAAGCTACTCATGAATGTAGCAAAATATGAATTTCAGAATATACCACTGTCATTTAAAGACTGCCTGCAAAATTGATTTGCTGTTTTAGATACAAATGACAGAGCTCCAGAAGAGTTATGGGATGACATCAAGAAGGTTGTGTTGGAAGAAAATAAAATGTCTCTACAAAAGGTAAAGATGCAAAAATGGCCAAAATGGATGACTAAAAAAACTCAGAAAAATACCCAGAAATGCAGAGAAGCTAAAGCCAGAGGAGAAAGAGAGAATTCAATAGAGATTTCCAACATGCAGCAAGACAAGATAAAGAGAAGTACTACAATAATGCATGCAAGGAAATAGAATCAGAAACTATTAGAGGAAGAAGAAGATTGGCTTTTCTAAAGCTACGAGACCTTCAATTTAGGTGCAAATGCTGGTTTACTATGGCGGGGATGGGGATATAAAGAAATTAAGTACATGAGATATTTGTTAAAGGTTATGCTGTATATAGTAATATGGGAATCTTATGTTATATGAAGTTGTTTGTGGGAGGTAACACGCTAAAAATATGATGGCGAATAAACAGGAAATTTAAAAAAAATGCAAATGGGATTCCTCACACCCTACTGGCATGAAGAATAGGACTGCAGCCTGGTTGTCTCAAAACAGAGAAGAGGTGGGTGAGAAGGAACAGCATGAATAAATGAGGCAGAACATGGAAAGAAGAGGTGGTGGTAGAGGAGGAAAGCTTAATGGACAGGGTGGGACTAGAGAGGAGAGAAGGAAAAGAAGAGGAACATTTGGGAAGGGGTGGGGTTAGAAGAGAAACTGTGAATTAAGGGAGAGTGCAGGTGAGGGAGTGAAAGACAGAGAAAGGAGAGTGCAAAGTTGGTTGGGAAGGGAGAAGTGGGGAAGGGGAAAGTACACTGCAGGGTGAAGAGAAGGAGGAAGACTACAGGATGGAGGGTATTTAAGGGTAAGGATGGGAAACTCCCATCTCACTTATACTGACCCCTTACAGTACACCATCCATCAAACACAGACACGCACACACACCCTTCTGACTGCCTATGACACATACTGTGGTAAGGAAGCTCATTTTGAGTTAGGAGAAAGGGAAAAAACCCCAAAGAATTCACCCTAATAAAAGGACCTATTTTACAAGGTCAGAGAAATAAAACCACAACCACACCTAGAAACCAGAAAATCCCCAGCTGGAACAGGTTTCAGCGTTCCCCTAGTGGAGTAAGGGAGAGTGAATACAGACCCAAGGTAAAAGACCCTTACGTCAGTGAGCTCCCTGATTACTCAGGTGCCAGAGGGCAAACTGATCTCCATCACCTGGGAAGAGAAGAGGTGGGGCTGGAACCCTGGAGATTTAAGGCTAGGTTAGATTATACAGCAGTTAGCAAGGAGAGCAAGGAGAGCTGGAGCAGCAACGGGAACAGGAACAGCAGGAGAGGAGAGTGCTGGAAAGAGCCAGAGAGAGGTACAGAGCATGAGAGAGGAGAAGCTGCTATAAGCCAAGACACAGGTAGGAGTCTTAGAAGCCTGTCCCATACTGAGCAGTGCAGAGTTGCTGGAGACACTCTCAGCTCTAATAAGAGGCTGTCAGCTAAGCCCAGTGAGCTAGAAGGACAGATAGAACCAATGCAACTAGGAGAGCCTGATGCAGCTTTGAATGAGGAAGATATATTCATGGATTGCTCTTTGTGCCAAGCCTTAGCTACAGAGGGTTGAAGGAAAGCCAACCTTGAAAAGCAAGGAAGTTGTTTTGAGAATTTCCTGTGTTAAAGAGGGGAAACTTATGCTGAGAAGTGAGAACAAGCTGAAGCTGTATAATTGTGCTTGTTAAACACCTGCTATCTTGTGCAGTGAGACAGCAAGAAGCCAAGCTAACGGTGAGAGGGAAAAAGCTTTTGTTTTGCTTTTGAATATTCCTAAGAAAACCTGAGTAGAGCTTTGTTTGCTTATTGGAAGTTTGTTCCTGTTGGAAGTTTTGCTTTGCTTATAAAGAGGAAATGTTTGGAACTGAAAAGAAAGAGAACTGCCATGAAGAAAGCTGTTTGTGTTTATGCTTTAACCAGCAAGGCTAGAGAAAGCTGGAAGCCTTGCTGTTAAAGGGCTTTTGCTTTTGAGCCGAAGAATATTGTAAGCTGACACTTTGTTTTGACTTTTGCTTATGTCCTGTTGTGTTTTTGAAAGAAACCTGGAGAAATAATCCTGAAAGAGGTATTTATGAACCTTGCATTTGAGTTTAATAAATTTCTGTCATTGCCTTACCAAAAGAGCCAAACTACAAGGTTTTTTTTCTACTTGAAGCCATATGTGTAGCAGTTAAACTACATTTCCCAAGAAGCATTGCAGGGGAACCAGTCAGAGAAGGCTGAAAAGGGAAAGTTTCCATTATAACCACGACCCTCCATGCTGAATGCAAGGAGCAAGGGCGTGACAATACACACACATCAAATGACCTTTTGATGATATCCAGCGGTAACACACACACATGCACCAACCACCACACTCCACAACACACAGACACATGCACCCTCTGATTCCTGCCATGACTCATATACATACACCACCCAGCAACCCCATGACACATATGCATACCCTGTGACAGATCTGATGACATATACACATGCACCACCCAGAAATCCCCATGACACAAACACATGCACCACCTATCAAACCCTATGACACATAGATGCACAACGTCCCCCTCCCAATTTATGCACCACGCAACACCCCCATTACACACACACACACACACACACAGAACCCCACCTCACACACACACACACACACACACACACACACACACATATGCAGCACCAGCATGAATAGGGCCTGGCTGCCTCAAAGCAAGAAAGGGGCAGATGAGGGGGCAGAGTATCAATAGAAAGGGTGGAGCATAGTACTACTACTACTACTGAACATTTGTATAGCACTACATGACATATGCAGTGCTGCAAAGGCACATGTAAAAGATGGTCTCTGCTCATTAGAGCTTACAATCTAGTCAAAACAGACAATACAGTAGCTGTAGACATGAGATATATCTAGGGGGAAAGGTAAGGAAACACAAAGGAGATCAGGTAAGTCAAGGTCCAAAAGTGGCAGCGAAGAGGTGAGTTTTCAGCCTGGATTTGAAAAGAGTCAGAGAAGGTGCCTGACGTATAGACCCAGGTATTTTTTTTCCAGGCATAAAGAGAAGCAAGGTGAAAGGAGTAAAGTCTGGAGTTAGCAATAGAGGAGAAGAGCACAGATAGGAGTGATTTGCCAGAAGAGCAGAGTTCCAGAGAAGGGGTGTAAGAAGAGATAAGAAAGGAAAGGTAGTGAGGAGCTGCAGAATGAATGCACTTATAGGTCAGCAGGAAAAGTCTGAACTGGATTTAGAAATGGATAGAGAACCAATGAAGTGACTTGAGAAGAGGGGTAATATGAGCATGACAAGGCTGGCAGAAGATTAGCCAAGCAGCAGAGTGTTGAACAGATTGAAGGGGAGAGAGATGATTCAGAGGGAGACCTGCAAGGAGTAGGCTACAATAGTCTAGACGGGAGTTGACTAAGGAATGGATACGTGTCTTAGTAGTGTGTTCAGAAAGGAAGGAACATTTTTTTTTATGTTATAAAGAAAGAAAAAGCAGGTTTTAGCTATCAGTTGGATGTGTATGGAGAAGGAGAGAGAAGAGTTAAAGAGTACTCCAAGGTTGCAAGCTGAGGAGACAGGGAGGAGTAGAAAGTTATCCACAGACCATTGAGAAAGGAGGAAGGGTTTAGGGGGAAAAATATGAAGCTCAGTTTTGGCCATGTTCATTTTCAAGACATCCAAGCAGCAATATCAGAAAAGCAGGCAGATATCCTGGCTTAGATTGCTGGAGTGATCTCAGGTGTAGAGAGGTAGATCTGGGAATCGTCAGCATAAAGATGATACTGAAAGCCCTAGAAAGAGATGGGTGCACCAGGGGACTAGGTATAGGGATAGGGAAGGAGTGACTCAAGACAGATACTTAGGGTACACCAACTGAGAGTGGGCTAGCAGTAGTGGAGGATCCACCAGAATAAACACTGAAAGAGTGATGGGAAAGATAAGAAGAGAACCAGGATAGCATAGAGCCCATAAAACCAAGTGAAGACAAGAGAAGGGTTGTGTTCAACAGTGTCAAAAGCAGCAGAAAGGTCAAGAAGGATGAAGTTTGAGTAAAGGCCATTGGATTTATTCAGGAACAGTTTGCTGGAGACTTTGGCAAGAGACGTTTCAGTAGAATGTAAAGGACAAAAGCCAGATTGTAAAGGAGGGCTTGAGAGGAGAGAAAGTCTAGTAGTTTAGAAATGAAGGAGAGGAAGTAGATAGGTTGATAGAAGGACAGGGAGGGTTTAGTGAGGGTTTCTTGAGGAGAGGTGTGACCACAGCATGCTTGAGGACTGCAGGGACAGTTGCAGTGGAGAGCAATAGGCTGAGGATATGAGAAATGAAAGGGACAATGGTGGAGGAAATGGAGCTTAGGAGATTGGTGGGAATAGGATTAGAGGAGCAGGTAGTGAGTTTGGAGGAGGAAAGAAGGTGTGTAGTTTCCTCCTCAGAGATCATAGAAAGGAAAGAGAGGGTAGCAGTGGTAGGAGGGGGAGTTGGGAGTGAAGAGGGGGAGGAGGGGATGTAGCTGACATTGTGGGGAATTGGAGTATGATCTTGTAGATTTTGTCATGGAAATATTCAGCCAGGGTTTGGGCAGAAAGGGGAGGAAGGATCATAGGCAACGGCACCTTGAGGGAGAGTTGAGAGTTGTAAAGAAACGGCAAGGGTCAGAGGCAAGAGAGCTAGACAAATGGACATAATAGTCTTGTTTTATGAGAGCTATGACTGACTTGAGAGACAAGAATGAATTTGAAGTGTAGAAAGTCTGCAAGGGTGTGGAACTTGAGCCAAACACGCTCAGCTGAACAAGCACAGGAATGTAGATAGCAGGTAGTAGAAGACAGTCAGGGCTGAGGTATAATATGCCTCACAGGATGTGGCATGGACATAGCAAAGTTACCCATAACAGAGGAGAGTGCAGCATTATAGGAAGCTACTGCCTCATCAACAGACTCAGATGGCATAGTGAAGGAAGGAGGTGATGAGACAGTGGAGGAGAGAGCTAAAGAATCAATAGCATTAAGATTTCTAAAAAAGTTGGAGGAGACAGGGCAATGTTGAGGTGGTGGGTGATGAAGAATGAAGCTTAGCAGGTGATGGTCCAATAAGAGAAGAACTGAGGTATAGAGGTTTGAGAGTAAGCAATTAGAGAAGAATACAAGGTTTAAGCAGTGGCCATTCTGGTGAGCGGGAGCAGTAGAGCAAAGATGGAGGTCGAATGAGAAGGTAAGGGAAAGGAGCTTTAAAGCTTAAGGGTCAGAGGGGTTATCAACATGAATGCTAAATTCCCAAAGAATAAGGGAGGGGGAAGATGAATACAGAAAGAAGGAAAGCCACGAGTCAAAGTCGGTGACAAAGGTGGAGGTGGACTTGTCAGGAAGTCGATAAATAACAGCCAACTAGAGATGTAGTGGAGTAAAAAGGCAAATGGAGTGGAGTTCAAAGAAGGGAAAGGAGTGAGACTGAGGCATGTGGGAGAATTGATAGCCGCCATGACAGAGAGCAGCGACTCATACCGAGTCTTCTGGGAGGAGCCGAGTCTCAGTTAGAGCAAGAAGATGGAGAGCATTAGAGATAAAGAGATCATAAGTAAAGGCAAGTTTTTTGGAGATGAAGCGTGCATTCTACAAGGCATATGAGAAAGGAAGAGAGGAAGGGGAAAGGCGAGGGATATGAATAAGATTTGAGCTGTTGCATGAAGATCTGTTCTGGGAGTGTGACAAAAGTCTGGGGGGGCAGAGTTGGGGTTGATATCTCTGGAACAGAGGAGGAGTAGAGGAGTGAAGGTAGAGAGGAGACAGCCCAGCGGTAACGAGGGTGAGGTTGATTTAGAGAGAGATGAGATGGCTGAATGAGAGGGAAATAGTGGTGAAGCTCAAGAGCTGATGATAGGGTGGAGGACAAGATGGTGGGGGAAGTTAGGATAGTAAAGGGAAGAGAAGGGGGGGCCTTGAAGGTGTTGGTAGAAGGGGAGACAATTAGGGAGTATGAGGACTAGGAAGAAAAAGTGATGAGGAGCCATAAAAGAGAGGGATGAAGAGAAGAACAGAAGTCAGAAGAAACAAAGATAAGTGGAAGAGAGATCACAGGGGATTAGGTGAACCTGTGAATAGTTGTGGTAATGAGCACAGGATGGCTGTAAGAGACAGTATACCACAGGCTGGGAGGGAGGGAGGGAGGGAGGGATAAAAACTATGAGGATATGCAGAGGCAGGTACAAATTGAGAAAACTGAACAAACGTACAGATAAATAAATAGCACACTAACAATGATAAGATATATCAGTAGACACACAGGCCTCACAGGCTGGCAGGTAAATGTCCCCAATCTGGCAGTAAAGCAGATAAACAGGTTCTCGGTGCTAAGGCAAAGAGAAATCAGGACACATGGGAAACAAAACAGGAAGAAAGGGTTAAGCAAAGCCTCAGGAGGGGGAGGGGTTAGTCACTCAGGGTGGTGTTAGAGGAGGAAAGCGTAAGGGAATGGATGGGACTAAAGGAGGGAAGGAAAGGAGTGATGAAACATTTGGGGAAAGGTAGGGTTAAAAGAGAAACTGAATTCCTCATGTACAACAGCACATCATACATGCACACATGCACGTGTGCATGTCCGACATCCCTATGACACACAGATTTAGAATACTTTATTAGCATGCCATTTTACAATGGTTGTCAAAGTAATACATTTAAAAGTTAAGTTAAAAACATACAAACAAGTGTACCACCTGTCACTCCTTATTTCACACACAAGCACCATAACACCTCCATACACGCTCATACTCGTGCATGCACCCCAATAATCCCCATAACACACACATGCGTTACACAACACCTCATAATACACACACATGTATACATTCATACCACCTGTCATCCTCGGGCATGCACACATACATACACATCTCACCAATACACATGTACACATACACAGTCCTGGTTAAAAATGATAGGAAATAACTTGCAAAAAGCCATTGTGTGGCAGGTGCAGGCCTGTGACCCACAGTGTCCGAACATAAGCAGGCCAGCATGGCTAGCTTGACCTGTAAATGAGGCCTGTGGAGAGGCATATAGGATTGCACATCCCCCAATATGCTGCTATTGTAAGATAGAACTCAGTAGAAATATTGAATTAGCTTAGGTAAGCAGAACTGCAGTATTGAAAGATGGAAAAATACAGAAAAGACATGTTTAAAAGTTACTGATAAGAAAAAGTACATCTGCAAAGAAATAATTGGGAGTGCTGACAGATGAGTTGCAGAGCCCAGCTCCTCTGCACGTACAAATTGGTTCTATAACCTTGAGAGTGTGAAAGTAACAAGTTGATGAACTGACCATTGTAATTGGGACTAGAAGGGGGGTATGCAGGTGTCATGCCCACTGGAGGGACATAACTGGATAAACTTATCAGTACCGGGACCAATAGAAGAGGTACGGGAGGTACGGGAGGTTACCGGGACCAATGAAATGTTTTTCTATACCTAGAATGGAACAGAAGTCTATAAAAGTTGTTGTAATGCTTGAAAACTTTGCTCAGCCATTTTGAAATTGATTGGTTCGAGACTTGTGCACAAATAAATGATTTGGACCTTCTGAACAGACTCCTGGTATTATTGGTTTGTCTGCGCTTTGCTGCTACATATTCCTTGGTGCGTTGGCCGGGAAGTTGTGGAATCAAAGTGTATATAGGGCAATATACCACGACTTTCCGCCTCTATAGGCTTGGTCCTGCCGGGATCGCGCCCTTCCGACGAGGGCTGCTCCCTGGCGCCACCGGTCCCTTGTATCGGAGGGAGCTGGTCGGACCTCGGCGGGTGACGAGCCCGGCTGGAGTCAACGCCTCGAACCCGAGTGAGGGGAGTCCGAGGTCCAACTCATGCGCCTGCTTGGGAAGTTTGAGGACCGGATCCGGTGAGTATAGTTTTGATTTTGGGTCTAGACAGAAATAGAAAGCGCAGTACTGCCATTGGAACTTGGAACTTTGGAATTTGTAATCTCGAGATATTGGGAATTGGTAAGAGAGCATGATCACCTCTCAAGGAAGGGCCGAGTAACCCCGCATGGGAATTCGCCGGGTGAAACCCCCATCCTTTTTGTAATTGGGAAATTGGAAAAGACTAGTCAGAATAGATAGAAACGAATGCATTCTGGGATACGTTGCTAGCATGATTGTGTGAACGAAGTGTGAATGAGAGGTCTGGCAGCACGGACCAAGTGAAGGCGGACCCCTGAGTAGCGCATTTCCTGACCGGGCGACCGCGTTCAGGTCGCGAAAAGGGGGAAGCGATTGTCGTCTTGTCTTGTTATTTGTACTCCTTATACGTTTCCAGGGCCGTGAGGACCCCTTACCCACGGTCCGCCCTCCTTTTCCCTTCTGTCTGTTGTTGCGCGCACACATCGAAATGGGAGGGGCGGGGTCTACTAGAAACACTCCATTAGAATGTATGATCGCACATTTTAAAGAGGGATATTCAGGAGATTATGGTATTAAAATGACAGCATCCCGTTTGCAGATTTTGTGTACTAGGGAGTGGCCCGATCTAGACCCCATCTGGCCCCGAGAGGGAACGTTCAAAGTAGAGATTATTCAGTCAATACACCGTAGAGTGCGGATAGCGCACCCCGACCAGTACCCCTATATAGATTCCTGGTTAAGTATTTGTGAAGATCCGCCCCCCTGGGCGCAGCGCTGTTATGAGGAACAGTGCAGAATAATGTTAGCTAAAGCAGATTCTAGACAGAAAACGGAACAGCCTAGAATGAAAGAGCAGGATAAGAAAGCCAGAAAGAAGCCCATCCTGGCAGATCCTGATTCCCCAGAAATAATTCTCAGGCAGCCCCGAACCCCAGGTCCAGTAAGAGTAGCCCGGCGTCCTGCCCCAGAACCCCAGAGACGGCCAGAGCCGAGGAGGGACCCAACCCCTGATCCCCCTCCTGGAGAAGAGAAAGAGGAAGAATTAGCGGGAAAAGAAGAGGAGGACCTAAAAAGCGAGTCAGAAGTGGAGACAGAAGAAGGAGAAAGAGAGAATCCCCCAGATGAGGAGGAAAGTGTACAAATAATTGAGAAAGCTAGCATTAGCACTAGCACGCCAGTGAGAGAGAAACCCAAAGCAAAACCTGTTGAGAAAAAGAAAGTGACTCCTGCAAAGGCAACAACGATAACCCTTAGATCCCAAAAGACACCCATGGCAGCCAAACTGTTTCCCTTACGGCAAGTCCCGGGAGTGCCCGTAAAGAATGATAATGATGAAGTGGTAGCGGGACCCCTAACTTATGTGTATATCCCTTTCTCTACAACTGATTTATTAAATTGGAGGTCGCATTACGCCTCCTATACTAGTAAGCCCCAGGAGCTGACAGAATTAGTAACTAGTATTATGGAAACTCACCAACCCACTTGGCCAGATTGCCGTCAGCTCCTGACCACCCTATTCACGACAGAAGAGCGAGCAAGAATTAGAAAAGCAGCTATTGAATGGATGGCAGAGAACCCTGTAGCTCCGGCACAGGGGCAGAATATAATAGACCGTCGAGAAGCAGCTCAGAGAGAATTCCCGAATGAAGACCCCCAATGGGATCCAAATACAGATGAAGGATCCACAGCCCTAGCCCGTTTTCGCCAAGGCTTTTTACAAGGCCTGAAAAGGGGGGGCCAGAAAGCTATGAACCTTTCCAAAGTTGCAGGAGTTATCCAAGGGATAGATGAGAGCCCAGCAGATTTTTATGAGAGATTAACTGAAGCTTACAGAATGTATACTCCCTATGATCCCGAGGCACCAGGAAGTTTATGTATGGTGAATTCTGCTTTTGTAAACCAGTCTCAACCAGACATTAGACGCAAATTACAGAAGTTAGAAGGGTTTGCGGGCATGAATGCAACACAGTTATTGGAAGTCGCTCATAAAGTGTATGTGAATCGTGATACTGAAAGACAGAGAGAATGTGATAGAAAGATGAAGAAGAAAGCTGATTTTTTGGCTGCGGCCATAGTGGAACAGAAAAGGGGAGGTGTCCCTAGTCGATGGAGCAGAGGAAGAGGGCGGGGTCAAGGCGGAGGCCGGACCCAGAGACTAGGCGTGAACCAATGCGCCTATTGCAGAGAGGAAGGACATTGGAGAGATACGTGCCCGCAACTCGAAGACGCCCAGCATGATGACGACAGCAGCCATCAGTGGCGAGAAGAAAGACGAAGCTATCCCCGAAGCCGAGGAGGAGCCAATCGAGAACAATTCCAGCGAGAAAGAGGAGGAGGAGCCATTCAAGCATTGGCCACACCAGCCCATGATGAGAATGACGTGGATTAGGACAGACCGGGCTCCAAGTTTGCTTTAGGTCTCCAGGAGCCTATGGTCGGAATACAAATAGGAGACCAAATTATGGACTTTATGGTTGATACTGGAGCACAACATTCAGTAATAGACAAAAAGATAGCCCCATTCACTACAAAAGCAGTCACCATTATAGGAGCAACTGGTGCCAAAGCCACAAAGTCTTTTCTTCAAAACCGAATATGTAGTCTGGGAGGACAGCAAGTAACTCATCAATTCCTTTACATGCCCGAATGTCCAGTGCCACTACTGGGACGAGATATGTTAGCCAAGCTTCAAGCACAAATATCTTTCTCTGAGCAAGGAGAAATGCAAATGACAGTAAATCCCCAAACCAAACCAGCAGGAGTGATGCTGCTGACAGTTCCTCGGGAAGAAGAATGGAGATATTACATTGATGATTCTGTCCAAGATACCTATTTTGAACAAACTTTGAAAAGTATTGATGCACCACCTGGAGTATGGGCAGAAGGCAGCCCCCCAGGCCTAGCCAAACATATAGCTCCAGTGATTGTAACCCTCAAGCCTAGTGCTACACCAGTGCACGTCAAACAGTACCCTCTCCCAAGAGCCGCAATTGAAGGCATTCATCGCCACCTACAAAGATTGCTTGAGTATGGCCTACTAAAAGTATGTCAATCCCCATGGAATACTCCACTTTTGCCAGTAAAGAAACCTGGGACAGACGATTATCGCCCAGTGCAAGATTTGAGAAGAGTAAATGATGCAGCTGAGACCATACATCCAGTCGTACCCAATCCTTACACCCTCCTAGGACTGATACCTGCTGAAGCTACCCATTTCACTGTACTGGATTTAAAAGATGCATTCTTTTGCATAAGATTAGCCCCTGTAAGCCAAATATTGTTTGCATTCGAATGGCAGGACCCCATCTCTGGAAGAGGGGGCCAACTTACCTGGACAAGATTACCCCAAGGATTCAAGAATTCGCCTACCATTTTTAGTGCCGCACTGAATCAAGACCTTTCAAGCTATCCAGTAGCCCCGGGGAAGAGAGTGCTTCTCCAATACGTGGATGATCTGTTGATAGCTGCCGTATCAGAAAGTGAATGTATACTAGCCACCAAAGATCTCTTGCAGTTACTAGAGGAAGCTGGATACAAAGTTTCCAGAGCCAAAGCACAGCTATGCCAAAAAGAAGTGAAATACTTGGGTTTTCGTATCACCCAAGGAAGCAGAAGATTAGGCAGAGAAAGAAAAGAAGCAGTATGTAGAATTCCAACTCCAACAACCAGAAAGCAAGTCAGAGCCTTTCTGGGAGCGGCAGGATATTGCCGAATTTGGATACCCAACTTTGCCCAAATTGCCAAACCATTGTATGAAGTCACAAAAGGAGAAGAAAAGTCGCCACTGGAGTGGGGACTTGAGCAGGATACAGCCTTCCAAAAGTTAAAAGAAGAATTGATGTCATCACCAGCACTTGGACTACCAGATGTCCACAAACCTTTCCACTTGTTTGTACATGAAGCACAGGGAAATGCCTTAGGCATGTTGACTCAGAAATTGGGAAATTGGGAACAACCTGTAGCCTACCTATCGAAACAATTGGACCCTGTGGCCAAAGGATGGCCACCTTGCTTGAGAGCAGTTGCAGCTACAGCGCTACTAGTGAGTGAAGCAGACAAACTCACACTAGGACAGAATATACGAGTCACTGTGCCACATGCAGTCCTTGCCCTTATGGAACAGAAAGCAAATTATTGGCTCACCAATTCCCGAATGTTGAAGTACCAGAGCATGTTATGTGAAAACCCACAGATACAACTTGAAGTGAGCCATGCCCTGAATCCAGCCACCTTGATACCCATCAGTGAAGAACTCCCAGAACATGACTGTATCGAAGTCATGGAGACTGTGTTCTCCAGCCGACCCGACTTGACAGATGTGCCCATAGACAATCCTGACCAAACCTATTATGTTGATGGGAGCAGTCTCATCCTTGATGGACGACGCTGTGCCGGATATGCAGTCGTCACTCAACATGAAGTAGTTGAATCATCAGCCCTAGCCTCAGGCACATCAGCCCAGAAAGCCGAATTGATAGCACTTACCAGAGCATTGTTGTTAGGAGAAAAACTTATACTGAATGTATATACAGATTCCAAATATGCCTTCACTACCCTGCATGCCCATGGAGCTCTCTATAAAGAAAGAGGACTCATCACATCCGGAGGAAAATCAGTCAAATATGGTCCCGAAATATTGATGTTACTTGATGCAGTATGGGCCCCAACACGTGTAGCTGTCATGCATTGCAGAGGACATCAAGCAGGAAAAGGAGAAGTTGCCCGAGGAAATAGATTTGCAGATGCCTCAGCACGACAAGCAGCTATGACAGGACAAATTGCCCCACAAGCTATGCCAATGCAAGCAGCATTGTTTCCAGTACCTTTGAATCTATGGACCCCACGATATACCACCAAAGAATTGGATTACTATTGTGACAGAGAAAATGGAGTACTGAAAGATGGATGGATTGAGCTGCCACCAGAAGAGGGCAGTCAACCTCCAGGACGAATAGTAATTCCTGAACTGTTAGGACCAGCCTTTGTTAAAGCTTTCCACGAAGCTACCCACTATGGAAAAAGTGCCATGGAAAAAGCACTCAGACCACATTTCTACATCCCTCTGATGACAACCATATCAGCCTCAGTAGCACGACAATGTCAAACTTGTGCCAAGAATAATGCCAAGCAGGGCTTATTACAGCACCCCGAGTTCAGTCAAGAGGTGTGACCCCCATGCACAACCTCCAAGTTGATTTCACCGAAATGCCAAAAGCCAATGGGTACCATTACCTATTAGTATTAGTTTGTACTTTCTCTGGGTGGGTAGAAGCATTCCCAACCAGAACTGAGAAAGCCCGAGAAGTTACCAAAGTCTTAATGAGAGAGATTGTCCCTAGATTCGGAATTCCAGCAGTAATAGGGTCAGACAATGGACCCTCATTTGTCTCCCAAGTTACTCAGCAGTTAGCAAAAGCTTTGCAGATACAATGGAAACTCCACACTGCATACAGACCCCAGAGTTCAGGGAAAGTTGAGCGAATGAATCGTACCTTGAAAGCCCAAATGTCCAAGCTTTGTCAGGAGACACAATTGAAGTGGCCCCAAGTGCTCCCCATAGCTTTATTCAGAATACGCTCAGCTCCTGTAAAGTCAACAGGATTTTCCCCTTTTGAAGTTTTGTATGGTAAACCCCCACCAATAGTGCAGGGAATCAAAGGAAGTCTAGCCCAAATTGGTTCAGAAATAACCAGACAAGAACTTCTAGCTCTTAGTTTTGTTCTGCAGACTCTCCATACGTGGATCCAAGACCAGTTGCCTATCAACTTGACGGAACCCTTGCATCCCTACCAGCCTAGTACTTCGGTGTGGATCAAAGATTGGAAGAAGACACCGTTGGAACCCCATTGGAAGGGACCGTACACCGTCATCCTGTCTACCCCAACTGCAGTAAAGGTAGCCGAGATTGACGCCTGGATCCACCACAGCAGAGTCAAGCCCGCCGCCGATCCTGAACCAGAGCAGTGGACAGCAGAACAGCACCCTGATGTACCCTTGCGAGTTACTTTGAGACGGCAACCAGCAGCTTAGACACTTCATCACAAGTGCTTTGCAGCAGCCAAGTCTTTCGAAGAGGATTGCTGTTTTCCATGCAGCAACAGCTTTGTTTCAACGAACCCAATTTGTGTGCGATTTGACACACTACTTTGAGACTACATTGACTAAGCCAGACTTCACAAGCCAACTGAAATTGCTAATAAGTTGGTTAATGTGTACTGGACAACCTGAGGATCTTCAATCAACACTCAGCACCCGTTAAATTGCTTCATTAGCAGACGGGACGAAGAATAAAAGACCGTCGTGATCAAGATCAGCAAGCTGAGGATTCAGAAGAACTCCAATCAACATCGACATGCATCTTTACTTTTGCTTTGCTTTGGTTGCCTTTTTTGGAGGTTTTGAACAGACTCATGCTTTACCTCCATGCACTGCCTGCATTACTTCTACTAGAATTGGACTGAAAGTAACTCAGACTTTGCTTTACCATTCCTACTATACCTGCAAGGGAACAGTAACTCGGTGTATTTATAACACCACTGAACTAAATGTTTGCACTCATGGAAAAATTAAAACATGCTATAATCCGCATCAGAATCCATCCTATTACACGATGGAAATAAGATGGAAGGATGCAGATGGACCTATATTAGCTGCAACGCCACCACTTAAGGACATTACTAAACCTGCTGTTTTGAATTTTGATGCATGCAATGCTATTAATAGAGATAGTTATTCCACCTGTGGTACATGGGAGAAAGCGTATCGAAATGACCATAAGTATATGTGTCCAGAAGGTGCCACGGGATGGAGAAAGTGTACAGGTAAAAAGGAACCAGGCTATAGTACTGCCCCAGCAGCAGACTACTATTGCCCGTATTGGGGATGTGTTTTTTATGCTACCTGGAACACTGGTATAACTGATGAGAAAATAGATAAACGAATGGCGACTTTAACCAAGCCAACCACAAATGATAAATGTCAGAAAGATGCTTGCAACCCCTTACACTTACGTATACACAATCCCCATGCATGGAAACAAGGATATAAGTTTGGTTTACGTATTGCTGGAGGAGCAATAGATCCAGGGACCATTGTGTATATCAGATTGAATACCCAAGCCCACAAGTCATCTAAATATCATATTCATAATACTTTTTATGAAGCCATGCATGTAAATAAGTTTGAGATCCCTCACCCCTCACAGAATTTATTTCTAGAATTAGCCGGAGCAGTAGTATCTAGTCTTAAGATCACAGATTGTTATTTCTGTGGCGGAACCCAAATGGGAGATCAGTGGCCATGGGAAGCCCAAGAATTGAATTATTCCATGATTTACAATCAGACTGAATTACACAAGACTACCAGTGAATGGGTGTTAGCGCACTCAATCGTTGGACGTCTTTGCTATGCCAGAACTGGACCCCAGTTCACCCAAAAGGTAGGACAGCTGGTCTGTCTTAGCCAGAAGTACTACAATGCCACGACCAAGAAGATAGCATGGTGGTCAGGAATTGGACATCCTGAACCTCCTAACCCATTAGCCAGATTTCCTGAACTTGCAGGTCTATGGACTAACCTTGCTAAAGTCCAAGCCTGGCAGGCCCCACCTGGCCTATATTGGATCTGTGGAAACCGAGCATATGCACAACTCCCACCACACTGGGGAGGAGCATGTGTCTTAGGAACCATCAGACCTTCTTTCTTTCTTTTAAACACTGAACATGGAGAACAATTAGGATACCCAGTATACACTACCCATCGACACAAAAGAACACTAAGACAGAAGAGAGAGGCCTTACAGATAGGCAAGTGGGAGAAATGGCAAGGTGATGATTGGCCACCAGAAAGAATCATTGAATATTATGGACCCGCCACTTGGAATGATGATGGTATGTATGGTTATCGTACCCCAATTTATATGATTAATCGTATTATTCGCTTACAAGCAGTAGTTGAAATAATAACTAACGAAACTAGTCATGCTCTTACGCTTTTAGCTAGACAAAGTACACAGATGCGCACTGCGATATATCAGAACCGCTTAGCACTTGATTATTTGTTAGCAGCTGAAGGAGGAGTATGTGGTAAACTGAACTTAACCAATTGCTGTTTGAAAATAGATGATAAAGGTCAAGTAGTTGAAGAAATTGCTAAAGATATGCAAAGACATGCTTATGTGCCAGTACAGACGTGGCACTCATTGAAATTTCCTAATTGGTTTGCTAACCTCTTTTCATGGGTGGGAGGATTTAAGACTTTCATCGTATTGGTACTAATCCTTGTTGCTGTTATCTTCTTATTACCATGTTTAATCCCATGTTGTATGCGTTCCATTCATAACACTATTGATAGTACAGTAGAGCGGAAGACCGCAACAAAAATCATGGCTTTATATACAGCCAGTCCTGGTAGAAATCCTTTAGCCAGGATGTGATTCTTCAGAAAGTGATTTAATTCTCACACCTTATTAAGTAATAGGGTGAGATTAATCAAAGGGGGGAATGTGGCAGGTGCAGGCCTGTGACCCACAGTGTCCGAACATAAGCAGGCCAGCATGGCTAGCTTGACCTGTAAATGAGGCCTGTGGAGAGGCATATAGGATTGCACATCCCCCAATATGCTGCTATTGTAAGATAGAACTCAGTAGAAATATTGAATTAGCTTAGGTAAGCAGAACTGCAGTATTGAAAGATGGAAAAATACAGAAAAGACATGTTTAAAAGTTACTGATAAGAAAAAGTACATCTGCAAAGAAATAATTGGGAGTGCTGACAGATGAGTTGCAGAGCCCAGCTCCTCTGCACGTACAAATTGGTTCTATAACCTTGAGAGTGTGAAAGTAACAAGTTGATGAACTGACCATTGTAATTGGGACTAGAAGGGGGGTATGCAGGTGTCATGCCCACTGGAGGGACATAACTGGATAAACTTATCAGTACCGGGACCAATAGAAGAGGTACGGGAGGTACGGGAGGTTACCGGGACCAATGAAATGTTTTTCTATACCTAGAATGGAACAGAAGTCTATAAAAGTTGTTGTAATGCTTGAAAACTTTGCTCAGCCATTTTGAAATTGATTGGTTCGAGACTTGTGCACAAATAAATGATTTGGACCTTCTGAACAGACTCCTGGTATTATTGGTTTGTCTGCGCTTTGCTGCTACAATTGGACATATAGAATCAATGCCTATCCATACTAATGAATTCTCAATAATACCTAACAAATCCAACAGTTCATTACTAGCCACTTTAATTGCCTCTGCCAGGGGACTTCCCTAGATCTTGTCTTCTGCACAATATCCTCCGGCTTTTTTGTTTTTCCTGCTACTGCAAGGAAGCCATCCGATCTTTGACCAACCTCTATGATGGTTGTCTTTTCTCATTCACAGGACCCCCCCCCCCCCCAACTCCTTTATTTTCCAACTAATAGGTCATCTCATAGAATGTTTTTATTTGAATTTGGACTTGTACTACTTTTTTTTAGCAAAATATTATTTTTATTGTCAGCCTGTCCACTATAGATCAGTAAATGTCTCCTATGCAAAACCTTTTCATTCTCTCCATAAGTTTTTCCTCCACTTCTGTTCCAGTTCCTTTCTCACCTTTTTCAACTCTTAACAATTACAACATATTAAATAGTGTGCCTTTACCTACCATGCACCTCCTCTCACTCAGGAGCCAATGTCACTTATCACTTACTCATTCTCTTCCAACAGTCCCTCTGGCAAACAACACACAGGTAAGAAAAAACAATATTTCTATCACCACTTATTAACAGTCCCTGTACTGTCTTAACAATAGGGAAATGATTTATAGACCTCGTGCTCTCCATTCAGTAACTCTACCTACCCTTATATAAACCTCAGTTTTAAACTGGAACAAAGTCTCTTTACCCTCTTTATATCTCTTTGCTTGGCAAAGAGAGGGAAAAAAACCTTAAATTTCAAGATCAGATAATTCTTTTACTAAC
The DNA here is from genome assembly GCA_033557465.1 of Ichthyophis bannanicus. Lineage (NCBI taxonomy): Eukaryota > Metazoa > Chordata > Amphibia > Gymnophiona > Ichthyophiidae > Ichthyophis > Ichthyophis bannanicus. The sequence goes on along the minus strand of CM066035.1, from coordinate 448,022,835 downwards.
ACACATACCATTTTATCTTCCAACTGTCACACCTCCTTGTCTGTCAAACCCAGAAATCAAACCATGCCACTCACTTGTACTCAAAATTAGGAAAACAACTCAAAACCTCTTACTCACACTTAGATACCATCCATATATACACATGCTATCATAAAATCACCAAAACTTTAAAAATAAAATATACTTTCAGGGCCCTGACACCAAGCACAGCAGCACACACTCACTCACTCTCTCTCCAACATTCAACCACCAACTGACTCTCACATACCAAGGAACAAACATTCTAAAATTTCCCTAGAAAGCACCCTTACCCCTGCTGATGTCAGCAAATAGTTCCACCTACCTAAAAATGAAAGTTTTAATTTCCCAGATTCCCCAAAGTTTTCTTCATGACTAAGTTGTATAAATCATTCAATGATTTTTCAGGCTGTCTTTTTAAGTTTACTCAGTAGAAGGATTTTTCTTCAAACTGTGCCATATCTCAGTCTCTTCTCAGTTGTGCCACATTGCAACAGTGTTTCCATTCAGATCACTCCCCCTCCCTCAACATCCAAGTACTTCACCACTTTTAAACTTACAATTTTAACCTTAAAGACAGCTTTTTAAAGAAGTTTTGTATTCATAATACACATATTCATAACATCAGCAAAACCTTTAGAGCACTTTCAAAATGGCTAAGAATTGTGACTTTCACCAGTGTTAAAATGTCAAAAAACAGGAGAGGAAATACAGTCAAACCTCGGTTTTCATGATTAATCCGTTCGAAAAAGTCTGACTAAAACCGAAACGTATGAAAACTGAAGCAATATTACCATATAGAAATAATGTAAATCCAATTAATCCGTTCCAGACACCCAAAAATATTAACAAAAAATACATTTTATAGAGAATAACTATATTTTTACATACAGAAAACAATGAGAAATAAATATAAATGACTAATGAAATGGATAAATGAACATTTAACATCACTGAAAGCAAGCTAAGTACAGTATTGTACAGTACAGTGTGTTAGCATCTGGCCTTAGCCACCCCTGACAAGCTGCTGTGCCCAGCTCTCTTCGGAATCACATTGGATTCAGCCCATTAAAATACCTTTACATTATCTGCTCAATGCTTTAGAATGGCAGAAAATCTTAATGATATAGCTTCAGACGTACCCTGCAAGAGAAAGAACTGCCTCCCACATTCATGCAACATCTCCTGCTTACGTTGACAGCTTTTCTTCCCTGCTACCTCCGAGCCTGAGGGGGTGCTCCAGAGAACGGGCAGGCAGTGGACGAGATCAGGGCCTTCCTCTCCGCGCAATCCTTGCCTCTCTAACTCTGACCAGGCTCGAGGATGTGTTTCATTTACGTGCTCAGCTGGCTTTTGCTTCTCATCACGCTGGCGATCGGTGAGTCCGGGGGGCAGTGCTGCCGGGACCGGGCGGGCGTTCTGCAAGTGTATACAGACCGGTGTGCAGCGCGAGGGTGTATGTATTTACAGTACTGTACTTTATGAAAACCGAGGCGATGTACGAGAACCGGGACAAAATCTCAGTCAAAAAAGATGTTGAAAACTGAAGCGATGTATGAGAACCGGGACAAAATCTCAGTCAAAAAAGACGTTGAAAACCGAAGCATATGAAAACCGGGGCAAATGAAAACCGAGGTTTGACTGTAATGTCAGCTTGCTGGATGGTCACTGCAAACCCATTATAAAAAGCAAATAAATACCTCCAAAGCCGTGTAATCCGGGTCCAAAGGGTACCTATGAGCGGAGATAAGATCGAAGATATTACAGTGATGGCTATACTGAGAAAGACTGTGACATCCATAACTTTGCCTACCAGTCTTGCCATGCTGAGTAGAAAGAAGGAGGGAAGATGGCACCCCATAAAGGAAACTGCGTGTCTTTGGAGGCAAACTCAAGTGTTGACATGAGGGTTGGAGAAATGGCAGCAGAAATCACTAGATCAGAGCTGCAGAGCTGGTTCCTTGACCTGAAATGGGAACTGCGGGAGGTTTGTGGCAAGATCGGTGGCCTCATTAAGAACTTTGGGCTGAGATCACGGAGTTAGGCCTGCGTGTAGAAGATGAGTAACGCATGGTTGGGGTGCAGGAGGAAATGGATTGCCTGAGGCAGATGGTCCAGAAGCTAGCGCACAACAAAGAGGACATGAGCCTCAAGATTGAGGACATGGAGATTCATATGGGGTGTTCTAATCTCCATATGCGCACGTTACCACAGCAGCCAGAGTTCGCTGATGCTCACCATGTGGCCCAGGAAGTTTGCAGAGTGATCTTGCAGCACGAGAATGAAAGCAGTGAAGTTGGGGAAATAAAGATTGAGTGAGCCAATCGGACTTTGGGACCAGGCAGTGCACAAAAACCATGCAACATTATAATCTGTTTACATGAGTATACGGTAAGGGAAAAGGTGCTTCAAAAGATGCGGGACATTTGCAAGCTTGCATAGCAATCATGTACATAAGGATACGCGCCTTGGGATTAGCATACAGTGTCTGGATCAGGCAAATTTGTTTTACTTCCAAAGCCAAACCACCTTAACACATTAGTTAGAAAACACCATTCCACCCGGTCACATGCTTTTTCAGCATCGACCGAGAGCCCTACTACTGCCTTGTTCAACTGGTCCGCCTTCCCAAAAAGATTTAACAGCAATCTAGTGTTGTCTGTGGTGGAACACCCCGCTATAAAGCCATATTGATCTGGATGTATTACAGAAGGATTTACGTTTGCTATTCTACTCGCCAGAATAGACAAAAACAACTTATAATCAGCATTCAAAAGGGATATAGGGTGGCAGTTTTCCACTTTTTGCGGGTCCCTCCCAGCTTTCTCCAATACCACTACTGTTGCTTCACTAAACTTCCCCGTTGCTGGTCCCTGGTCTGAGAGTAATTGAAAATAGTTCAAAATGAAAGGAGCCAAATACTCCACAAACCTCTGATAAAATTCTACAGGGATCGCATCTGGCCCAGTTGCTTTCCCCCAGCTCATACACATAAGAGTCTCTTTCAACTCTTTTATGGAGAAGGGCCTCTCAAGTTCATCTTTCTGATGAAGGGATAGCATTGGATGCTGTACTTGTCCTAACAGTCTCTGAAATGCCAAGGGGTTATCATCTACTTCTGAAGAATACAAGCCCTCGTAAAATTTCCTAAAAGTTTCCACTATCTGGGAATCCTTCAGGATTAATTCCCCACCATCATCCCTTATAGTTCAATTTTATTTTGGGGGGGGCGAGGTTTGAGGGTGCGTGCTAATAAATTCCCCGCTTTATTACTCCCCTGTAGTACTTTCCTTGTTGAGCACCCAATAGGCGCACAGCCTGGGTACTTATGATACTGTTATATTGGTATCTCAATCTTTGCAAACGGATAAGGATACAGGGATCCGTCCTAGATCTCAAAATCCTTTCTCCTGCCTGTATTTGTGATTCCAGCTCTTCTAACCTACCTTTCCGTAGGCAATCTAACTTTATTTTAAAGCTTATACATTCAGCCCAAATACAGGCCTTGAATGCCTCCCACTATGCCCAACCCGGAGTGTCTTCTGGAAGATTTTGATCAAAATAATTTTTGACCACCAACCTAATAGCTGCACAGAATTCTGAGTCAGCCAGTAAATCTCTCGGGAAGAACCATGCTGACCCTGAGTGAGCCTTTTCATTATCTCCCAGGGATAGGGATATAGCCGCCTGGTCAGAGATATGAGTGCCACAGATTCCAGTTTGCAAAGTAAAGGGGATTAGCGATTTAGAGATTAGAAAATAAACTATGCAAGAGTGCAAATTATGGGGTAATGAATAAAACGTAAATTGTCTCCTCTTTGGGTGATGTAATCTCCATATATCAGATAACCCGTTTAATTGGATGATAGAAAGAAGGGTGGTACCTGCCTTTGATTGTTTTTGGGACCTATAGGGCTGACGATCTATTAAAGGATCTAATGTTAAATTAAAATCCCCTCCCAGAATCATATCATACGAGGCCCACTCATGGACCTCCTCTGCTAAGCCCTGAAAGAACTGTATATCATCCATATTTGGTCCATAGATGTTTATAACCGCGATCTTACAATTCCCTATCTGTAACAGGGCTTTAGACCATCTTCCCTCAGTGTCTGCTTTGGTTTGCAAGATTGTAGGAGCAAGTACCTTTTTTATTAGGATAGCCACTCCATTTTTATTTTTCAGCGCAGGGAAATGCCCAACCAAGAGATATTTCCCAAGGCCAAGTTTCCTCGACTCAACCGTAGGCAAATGGGTTTCTTGAAGAAGAACTACATCTGCTCTTTCATTATTACAATAAACCAGTATTTTTTCCACTTAATTGAGTTAATTATACCTTTGACATTCAGAGACAAGAATTTAAGAGGCATCATGTAACAGTCTTATTACAACACAGGAGAACTGAGATAAACATTCAGAACAGTCTACTACAAAATCCCAACACAACCATATCATGGGAGTCCCCGGGAGAGGCGCGCTTCCTTTCAACCTCACCATTTACAGGTGAACAAGCACAGAGCAAAAGAATCTTCCCCAATCCCACCTCATGCCAAAATCTTAGACCCTTTTCAGAAGCATTTCCCAATTATTCCCAATCACTCACTTTCCTCCCTCTTGCAACCACTGACCCACAACAAAATGGCGTTATGTCAGCAAAACGTTAAACAAAATTATGAACCCATACCTTCCCTCTCCCCGTGACCCCACACAGCATTATGTCTCAATAAACATCTCCATCCAATTAGCCCTTCATTAACAATCAAAACCTTTAGAACTGTAACTTAGTAAGCTGCCCTGTGGCAAGTTCTTATCATAATAGAAGAGAGGTCTGCCAGCCCCTAATCAATCCTGGAGACCCTTTTCATGGTTTCTTCATTACTAGTGTTATGGCTAATGTGTCTCACTGCATCACTGCAGATTCCTTTTCTTCGAAAACCACCTGGAGGGCTACAGGATCATCAAAATTTCTCATTTAGTTGTGCAATGTTATCCTCATCACCACCGGGAAAAACAACCCGTATCTTGCCTGAAGTCGCTGCAGTTTGGGCCAGAAGGCTAACAGCTTTTTGTGTCTCTCAACTGTTATTTTGTTGAAGTCCAGATAAAATGCGATCTTATGCTCTTCAAACTTTACCGGTGATCTAGCTTTGGCTGCGGCCATGATCTGTACAACCTGAGGGTATCGCAAGACACACAGAATCATCGGTCGAGGATATCTTGCATGGGGGCCGGATTGTGCGGGCACTCGATGAGCTCTTTCAATTTCAAATTTTTGGGCAAATTTAATTTGCTGGATTTTAGGCAAAGTTTTTTCCAGAAAGCCCAGAGGATCCGTGCCTTCCGCCACCTCTGGGAGACCAATGATTCTTATATTGTTTCTTCGGGAGCGGTTATTTAGCTCCTCCAGACTCCATTCTAAAACTGCGATCTTTTTGCTGTTGCTTTTGGCCAGATGTAAACATTCCTCTTGATCCACCATTTTGATCTCAACGTCTTCAACTTTCTCTTTAAGTGACGATAACTGCTCCTTCAGTTCTTTCAGTTCCAGAATATCTGCCTGGACCCTATTTAAAGTTTTGCCATTTGTAGCCACCATTTCTCTGACTGTGCAAATTTCCGCCAGTACCTCCTGTAGGCCTTCCATGTTATCCCTCGCGTTTATTATTTTCTGTGAGGAGGGGGGGTCCAACTTCGGCCTCTTTAATCCCATATTTGCCGTTGCACCATACTCTAGTCTTGTCGGTTTGCTCGCCACCATCTCAGCAAGCTCTCCTGCTTCTACTGCGGGGGGCGGGGGGGGGGAGGAAGTGTGCTGATTCCTCCTGAAAGGCAGGATTAGGCAGAGGGCAAAGAATTAGGCTGCTATCTTGCCCCGATGCAGGCTCCGCCCCTGCGTAAAGCAATCTTAATTTGAATGGGGCTATGAGGCAAGTGGCTTCTTTCTTGGAAATTAAGGGTGCAAATCAAACAACAAATCTTAAGGATTCAGAATCAACAGCATGTGCTTCACTTTGATGAAGAGCAAATGAGGATGATTTTTCATGCCTATTACGAGAAACTATATGCCAATGAAATTAAGGCCTACCCGCAGAAATGTTCACTTTGTTCACTCGCGTATGAAGAAAAAGAGCTCTTGGGCATTGAGACTACAGGGGAAGAAATTAGGAGGGCAATAGTGAGCATGAAACTAGGGAAGGCACTAGGACTAGATGGCTATACAGCTTGATTCTATCAGAAGTTCCAAGGAAACTTAATGTAGCCCCCATTTGGAGGAGGAAGTGGTACTGTCAGACTCCTACAGTAATATAGATGTAGTATGGCTGTAGTCAAACTGGCCAAGTGGGTACCTTGGAATCTGTCTTTCTCTCTCAGGTGAGGGCTTACAGAAAATACTAACCACATCCCAACTTCTTCCACAATAGAGTGGAAAGAAGTATAGGAGGAAATTTAAAATCTAATTAGGAATAGGATCCAAAGCCAATGTGATGTTACAGAGCTGATGTTATAGTAAGGCAATGGAATCTCACCAAAGAATTAAACAGATCAACAGTATTCCAGTATTTAGAATTTTCTGGTAAATTTATTTAAAAGCCTAAAATAAATTATTAAATATCTTCTTTAAAATTGAGTACTCATGAATTGTAAACTCTAGTTAAAATTCCAGAATAAATAATATCCTTTTGCCATAGCACAAGTGTCAATAAAATGGACCATCCAAAGATATTCTTTTTCTCACAGCAAAAACCTTCCCAACTCAGGTATTTCAGTTACATTAATTACCAATTTCTGTCCAAATTTTAAAATTTCCCAGTTTTCTAAAATATTATTTTCTTTTATTCTAGGTGTATTTAAACTTGTTATTCAGGAAAGTTAAATACATCTTTAAATTTGCTTTTAAACTCTCTCCCTGAATATCTAAGTACAATTCTTGCCAAGGAATTATGCTTGGACAGACCCTGATTGCAATTATATTCCTCTTTTTTGACTGTCTGGCCATCATATACAGTATGCTACTGTGTCATTCCACCAATCTCTCTCCCCCCACTCCCTCCTTTTTTTTTTTTTGAATACTTTATTTATATAGAAACCATCAAATACATAACTTTCAATACAAACAAATATGGTACACAACGCGCCTCAGCAGAGTGGGATCTTATCTCCGCCGAAGCACAAACCCCAACAGTTACGTATTCCAAACAGCACACAAGACACCTCTGATTTTCATTTATTTTTGGTAAAAACTAAATCTAAGATGCCCCCCCATAACTTTCCCCACTACCCCCCCACCCCCCACCCCAGGTCGCCGCACCCCTACCACACCCAGTTCAATAACCGATATTCACAATTTCAGCCCGGCAGCGGGAGCTTAAACTCTGAATGTAGGGTTCCCATATTAACATAAAAGTGGACCACTGCTTTACGGAGCCCCGGGCCCTCCAACGCTCCACAAGCATCAGCTGATGGAAACCATTGCGCCACTCCAAGAATGTGGGTGGGAGTTGATCTCTCCATCTGTGAAGAATCGGACCTTTCCCCACCAGACAGGCTTTACGCACCAATAACCGCTCCCATCTCCCCACAGGTAGGGTTGGATGTAATTGGTCTAAAATGACTAAAACGCTAGTCCACGGAAATCGTTGCTGCAACAACCCCATGAGATATCTACGGATACGGGACCAGTAGGGTTGGATGCGCCTGCACTGCCAGCACATGTGGGTTAGGGTGGCCAAAGGTAGCGAACATCGCGGACAAGACCCGTCCTGGGTGATATGAGTTCTCAACGCTCGCCGGGGTGAAAAGTGCACTCGTGTCAGGGCTTTGTATTGGACCTCCCTCCACCGCGCTCCCCCCACTAAGGTTGGTATCCGCCCCACCGCCGCACAAATAGTGTCAGGTTGCACCACCCTCCCCAGCTCCTCTGCCCAGGCCGTTTCCACCCTCCCATAATCTGGTCGTATCCCAAAACCCTCCAGCCGGGACTTAAGTCCCGTTATCGCCGGTGGTGCATCGCCCCCAAGGTCAAAGAATTCGAGAAGCTGCGCCGATCTGTCTCCACCCAGTTCCTCCTTGGGCAGTTTTGCCACGTAGTGAGAGAGCTGGAGGTGCGCAAAATATTGAGTAGGGGGCAGATGAAACTCCCCCCGAATTTCAGCAAACGACTTACATTTACCAGTAAGGTCCACTACATGCCCTATGTACCGTAGTCCCTGACGGTGCCATAGCTGAAACGCCTTGGAATCGGAACCCGGGGTGAAGTGCACGTTTCCCCGAATAGGCAGCCAGCTGGACACCTGCCAATTCCGTCGCCAGAAGCTATTCAGTTGACGCCAGGTACGGCGCAGCGCGTTGAACATAACATTTCGCGTAAAACGCGGTGGCAGGTGCGCTCCATCCGCATGTAGGACCCGCAACAACGTGAGGGGGGCCACAAAGGCCTCCTCGAGGTCTCGTGGCGTATAGACATTAGTGTCGCCCAGGTAGTCCCCAATATGACGGGCCTGACACGCCAAAGCATAAAGCCTTATGTCCGGGAGTCCCAAGCCTCCCCTGCTCCATCTGCCAATCATACGGGACATCGGAATCCGCGCTCTAGCCCCCTTCCACAGAAAACGTTGTATCTCCTTCTCTAATCTAAGCAGGTCCCGCCGCAATAGCCACACCGGCAGGGTCTGTAGCCAATACAGTATACGGGGCAACACTACCATTTTGAATGCGGCAATTCTCCCCATCAGCGATAACGGAAGCGGATTCCACGCCCTCAACTGGCTCCTGACTCCCGATAAAATTCTCTCAAAGTTAATATGGTAGAGGTCCTGTGGTACCCCGGTCAGAAGGACACCCAAATATTTAAACGTCTGCCCCGCCCATTTCAGGGGGAACCCCCCCCCCCCCAGTGTCCCCGCAGCTGCCCTGAAACATCTAAGGCCTCCGATTTCTCTTCGTTGATCCGGAGCCCCGCGAAACTGCCAAATAGTCTAAATTCCAGTAACAGTCTAGGCAATGATTCCCGTGGGGCCAGCAGGTGTACCAGCATGTCGTCGGCAAAGGCCGACACCTTAAACCTTTGATTGCCGATCCCAATTCCATGAATTTGCGGATCAAGTTCTATATGCTGTATTAGAGGATCGAGAGACAAAACAAATAAGAGAGGGGATAGGGGGCAGCCCTGCCGGGTACCTCGATATAGGGGAAAGGGCGCCGATAAGACCCCGTTGCAAAGCACTCGAGCCGTCGGTGCATCGTATAGGCTCTTAACCATATCACAGAAGGCTTGCCCCAGGCCGTATAGCGGTAACAGGTGCTGCAAATACGTCCAGTTAACCCTATCAAACGCTTTTTCAGCATCGAAACTTACTAAAAGGGACTGGAGCCGATGGCCGCGCACCCATTCCAACGATGTTAAGATTTTGCGAATATTGCGGACCGCGTACCGCCCCCGCACAAACCCCACCTGTGAATCATGAACGATGTCCCCTAGGAATCCCGCCAATCTTTCCGCCAAGATCTTGGCCATCACCTTCATATCAAAATTTAACAGGGAGATCGGCCTATAGGAGGCCGCCTGCAGCGGATCTTTGCCCGGTTTGGGGATTAATGTAATATACGCCTGATTCTCTCCCCATCGTCTACCCATGCCATCTAATCTATGCCGGTAAGTATCCACTAACAGAGGGCTAACCCAGTTCGACAGTAGTTTATAGAATTCAGCCCCATAGCCGTCGGGTCCCGGAGCTTTATAGCAAGTGGCTTTCGTAATCACAAGTTGCACCTCTTCCTGGGTTATCGGACGCCCCAACAGGGCCCGCTGTTCGCTTGTCGCCTTAGGGAGCTGTAGCCCCTGGAGGTAGGTTCCCATTACATCGGGGTCACTTTCCTCCGCTGAGTATAGCTTTTGAAAGAAACCCTTGAAGATCTCACTTATCACGTCCCGCTTTTGGTGTAGTTTCCCCCGTTCATCCCTAAGTGCCGCTACCCCCCGCCCTCCTCTCTGACCTTTCAAACAGCGACTTAATAATTTCCCCGGCTTATCGCCAAAACACTGTAAGCGATATTTATAATATATTAACGATTTCTTGGCTCTCTGATGAAGTAATTCATTTAAAGCTACCTGTAATTCCCATAAGCGTTTGCGATTGGCCAAGGTAGGGGCACGGCCACTAAGTACCCGCGCTTGTGATACCTGCTGCTCCAACCGAATAATTTGTTCTGCCATCAATCTCCGCTTCCGAGCCGTATATCCATTGATATCCCCCCGCAACACCACTTTGGCAGTTTCCCAAACCAGTTCCGGGTCGTCCTTGTGAGCTTGGTGGTTCAATTCAAAATCTTGCCAGCGCTGACCCAAAAACTGTCGGAATTGGTTATCATGATAGAGCTCAGTGGGGAACCTCCATATGCGAGATGTTCGGGTCCCGCTCCCCCAATGCAACTCAAACCACACCATAGCGTGGTCGGAGATCTCCAAGGGTCCTATCTGCGCCTCCACCACTTGGGCAAATATGATAGTGGAGAGCAAAAGGTAATCCAATCTCGCACTAGTCCCATGCGCCCGCGAAACATGGGTAAACTCTTTCTCCGAGGGATGCAACAATCTCCAAGGATCTACCAAATTTAAACGGGACCGAAAGCGTTGCAACAGTTGAGAGCCAAGCACCCTATCTCTCGTTACTTTAGCAGCCGAGGTATCTAAGCTCACGTCGAGAACACCATTGAAGTCCCCCCCCACCAGCAGAGGCACATCCGGCAGTTGTTCAATTTTGGCGGCAATACGGTGAAGAAAGTCTCGATCTAATGTATTGGGGCCATATACATTTCCCAGTATAATGTCCCGGTCTTCCAATAACCCATATAATAGCAAATATTTCCCATTAGGATCGGCCCACTGCCGTTGCAACGTAAAGCGCACCCGTTTATGAATAAGTATGACCACTCCTCCTTTCTTACCCAGTGCAGGCGCACCCCATGTCTGTCCCACCCATTCCCGACACAATTTAGCATGCTCTTCGGCCGTCTGGTGGGTCTCTTGTAATAGCGCAATGTCGCACCGCTGCCGAGCCAGGGCCTTGAGCACTTTATATCGCTTAATCGGGTTACCCAGTCCACAAACATTCCAGGTTATTACTTTCAGAGGGTTCCGGTCCCTAGATGTCCCCGCTGCCAGCCCATCGTGCTTAAGGAAACCCCCCCAGCCTGGGGTCTCCCCGAATGTCCCCGAATAGGAACCATGTGGTTTCTTTGCATCAATAATAGAGTGCGACGACCTTTCCCCCATACTCCCCACTCAAACCCCCTAATTTGAACACCTATACACTTTCCCCCAACCGCCCCCCCCATTTATAAACTTACCCCCACCAACCCACCCAAACCCACCCCAACCCCCTATTCACTACCTCCTAGCTACGGGGCTATCTACTCCTAAGTCCTCCTAGGTAGCCCTCCCGAGACCCCTCTGAGCACGTCCCTTCGTCCCCCCCAGACCCCAAAAAAAAAACCCCTACCTACCGCCAACCACCCCACCCAGAAGCCCCCGTACGCAGAGGTACGTACCCCCATTCTACCATCCCTAGGCATCCCCCCCCTACCCTCCAGACCACTGTGTAAGGAGAGCCACCCCCAGGTCTGGCCTGTAGGCGGGCCTCCCCGCAGAAGGGAAAAAGACATTAGAGCCCCCCCCTCTGCAAGGAACACCTCCCGTCTACCACATGTATCCCCCAGCCAAGACAAGCTGCTTGGTAGGAGTTCCACCGTCCCCCCAGCACACTGGTAGTGCAGAAGGAAAAAACATATCTCCAACGCGACCTGGCATATTGCTGCCTATAAATGGATAAATAGCTGGCACGGAGAAATCCTAGGGGGAATAACAGCAAAAACTGTGCACATAGCACCGTATTGAAAGTAACAAATCCCGCTAGGTACAGTGAGAAATATTATTTGAGACCCCCAGGCTAAAATCTTAGGGGAGAGCGAAGGGAGTGATTAGGTAAACACAGTGAGTAGGAACCAAAATGGCCAATGAGAAAAAAAAAAAACAGCATAGCCCTGAGTGTGTGCCTGCTTGTTATAGACAACCATCAGGGTAAAATAAAAAGTGCAGGTGCCCCCTGAGACTGAAAGACCAATGATTGCAGCAAATTATATCAATCAGGCAAGTGTTACACCCGGGAAATCGCTGCAGAAGAGTAAGTGGGTTGGAGTATGGAGGGGATGGGCGTGGCTATAGGCAGAAGCCTTGTATACACAAGGAGGTTAATTAAAAAGAAGTATAAGGCAGGCTTTAGCATGGAGCGGGGGAGCCGGTGGCCGATTAATCCAACCCTAGGGGCAACATAAAAGGGACATCGTGATCAAGAATTTTAGTCAGATCATACGGAGAAGATACTCTGCCCCCATACTCTTCTGTGCGGCTTAGCCAACTGCCGTCATTGAACAGTACAAACGTTTCAGGAATAAACAGTTATCAATAAAAACTCTTAGTTATGAGAAAATCAGTTCAAGTGAACTAGCTGAAATGCTTCCTTGGCCCCTGCGGGGAGTCTCCTCCTTCCCCCACCATCTCGGGGAGCCTTCATATGTGGAAAACGGTGGATGAGTTCCGGTGGGGTAGAGCATCGATCGGAGAAGCCGCTATGGCAACCCCTACCACAAAGGGCAGACCAGGCCCCTCCCGCCCAGATCGAAGTGCCCCTAAATCAGTAGGAGCTCCGTGCACCGAGACAGTACAGTAAAGGGCAGAAGGAACATGGCATCTGGTAAGAAGAAAGAGTACATGAAAATTCCAAGGGAAGGCTTATACGCCCTTGTCGGTAGTATCCTGCCTCGCTAGGCTTTGCAGATGAAAAGTTAAAAGGAGGAGCTCGGCTCTTTCTCGGGCCTCTCCACACCTTCAAAGATAGCTGGCATATCTCGGGGAGACCCTCCTCTTCCGGGGCAGCAACTTGTTCACCTAAACGCGGAGTCAAGCCGATCCGCCCCCCCCGAACTTGCAGCCGATTGCAATGCCGGGGCCACCAATCAGAAATAGTGGCCATAGAGACCTCTCCGGATACTAGTGCGCCCTTAAAGACAGAGCACGTGGAGACCCAGAGAAAGGGATTTGAATGGCTGGGAACTTTGTTGCCGTACGAAACAATTTGTAACTGTTAATGTATCCATAGGACACTGAGTCATTGAACAGTTGCAGAACTCTCCGTAGCTGGGGCTACATTGTATTTCCCCTTCCTTGCTCTCCAAAAAAAGGTTCAGAAAATTATGTTGTCAAAGTAGAGCAAATCATGTGGAGGGAGTCCCTGACACTGCGGTTTTTTGAAGATAGAGCCGGTTCACATACTCCTCAGCTGCCGAGGCGGAGTCAAAGGTGCGAGGAGCCCCCTCACCAAGTACATGTAATTTAGCGGGATATTGCACCGAAAACCGAATCCCTGCATCAATCAGCTTTCCACAGAGGGGGGCATATTCCTTTCTTTTCCGGCTCAATGCCACGGAGTAATCTTGGGCTACACGAATCTTATTGTTATTAAAGATCACCTCCCCCTTCTGCCGAGCTGTTTTGAGGATCAGTTCTTTCTGCTGAAAGTGGAGGAATTTTGCTAAAACAATTCGAGGGCGGGGGTCGCGAGGCTGCCGTGGGCCGACTCGATGTACCCTTTCAATAATTAGTTTACCTCCTAGTGCACCCTCTTCCACCATCTGCAGGATCAGGGCCTCTAAATATCCACGCAAGTCTTTATCAAGAGTGGCTTCAGGGATCCCCAGGAAGCGCAGGTTATTTCGTCTAGACCTGTTCTCCAGGTCATCGAGTTTGGCTTCATGCTGAGAAAGTTGGGATCGCAAACCCGCCACCTCCGCTGTCAGGGTTTCCACCTTTTCCTCAGCCAGCCCCACACGATCTTCGGCCTCCTGCTGCCGCTTACTCAGCGCGTCAAAGGCAGATTTCAGCCCATCCATTTTCTCATGGAGGGCTTCAAATTGAGGCAACAGGGCTGATTTTACGGCCGCTGACATCTCATCAATAGAGGCAGGGGATTTCGGCGATTGCGGTGATACTGGCATCTGGGCGGGCTCCGCCATCTTAGCTGTGCCGGCCCCTCGCCCCCGATCCCCCCGCATCGATTTTACCGTGGTCGCCATGCAGCAGAGCAGCTTGATCAGCACCCAATGGATCTGTCGGCACTCCGATGCAACGGGTGATTTTTTCAGCGGGTGAGGGCAGTAATAAACGGCTCAAATGCACCGGTAGAGTCTGAGGGTCCCGGGACTAGCTCAGGATGCAACCTCTACGGTGTGCGCATCACGTGGTCTCCCCCCACTCCCTCCTTTTACCCGTGGTGCTGGTTTTGTTTCAGTCATGATAGCTGCTAGTTTAAGTGCATAAAAGGTTAATCTGCTAGAATATTGAAAACAAGAAAGAAAGTTTTTGTTTGTAAGTCTACATGGAAGACGTGACTGTGAACTGTCTCTTTAAGGAAGCACAGAGTCCTAGCCATCTTTTTGGCTGTGCTTAATCTGTTTCCTTTTTTATGTCTGCAGGAACATTTTGGCAGCAGGAAGCTTTCCTTACAGCAAAATGGTTCCTTAGGGAGAGCTGGAACTAACATTACAACTATGTTTCACTTTGTAGCATCCATAGGCTTCTGAGTTAACACAGCAGCATGAAGTTTCCTATGGGAACATGTTCAATGGGGCACTGGTACAATAGCTTATGCCTCAAGGAGTAATATTATCAGCAAAGAGAAAGCACAAAGCATTTTTATGAGCAGATCAGTGTGAGAGGGCTTCAGAGTAATACTAAGGAGATCTGTGTATAGGAGACAGAGAAAACAAGTGAGTGTGTGAGAGGCATATATGAAGATACATTTTAGATAGATCGACATTCTCAGTTTCCCTGTATTTTGCAAAAGGCTCTTCAGAACATGGTCCTTGTTTGGCAGTTTGACTGTGGAACTGCTGCTAGGGCATCGGGTGCTTTTTGAATCAGAGCAATAACGGGGCAGGAACATCCAAGGATCACTCATTCCTCCCTACTAGCTAGCAGGGAAATCCTTGTATCAGGATTGAGGGGATATTGGGTATGCTGGGGATAAGGGTGACAATTTTGTCCCAGAGAGATTGAAGAGCTCAATTATAAGTCTGTGTGCCAGGAGGCTCAGGGTGGGTGGTGATTTTGTTTTGTATCTGCCCCCTTTGAAGGTAATTTTATAAAGTCATACCAAGCTAATGCACATGGGGGGAGGGAGGAAAGCAAACAAGGACAGAGGGAAAGGAAAGAGGGAAGTCTTCCAATTGTTCCAATGTCTGCCTTGCAAATCAAAGGCTGCAGATTCAAGACCTACGCATGCAAACAATGACTAAGAGTAATAAGTGTATTTTCTGGCTGTCATGCTTTCTGTGCAGTAATTGCTGGATATACAAATGCAGGTGTCTCTAATCGAGTGGCCATAACCTATTCCATTGCCCAACCCCTCTTGCATTTTTACAACTTTGAATAATTTTGTGTCATCTGCAAATTTGATTATCTCACTCATTGTTCGCATTTCTAGGTCATTTACGAATATGTTAAAAAAGCAGCAGACCCAGCTTTTGGTCATTTTGCACAAAACAATAATCAATTCAATTTTTGCTGTATTAAAATGACATACTCTGACCTCATATGTCTTCACATATTTGACCCAACTGCCACTCTCCCTACTGTTGCACTTCCTCCCTGCCAGCCAGGGTACCTGGAGGGTAGATGTGTGCCGCAGGGTGTTGGAAACTGGTAGTGAAGGCACACATCTCCCCTCTGAGGTCATTAAGGTGCATGATAATAAGATCCAGTGGTCTTTCAAGTTCAGCAAAGCCCTTCTGCACTATCTGTTCAATGGTGTCTAGGCACAGAAAGGACTTTGTTGTCTGCAATGGGCCATGGGACCTCATGGACATATACCTCCGCAGGCTGAGTACTAGGAAGTATTGGCTGAACGTCCATTTGCAGTTCAAAATCTGTATCCAGTACCCAAAGCACCCCTCCCTCCTTCTTTCCACAACCTCTTCTTCCTCCGTCCTTCCCCTTTCCTCACCTTCCCTCCTCCCCCTCCTATTCTCCCACCTCCCCTGCCAGATTCCCATTTTTATCCCTATCTATCCTCCTTACATAAGATATGCCATACTGGGTCAGACCAAGGTCCATCAAACCCAGTATACTGTTTCCAACAGTGGTCAATCTAGGTCACAAGTATCTTGCGGATTCCCCAGAAAAAAACAGGTTTCACAATGCTTGTACTGGGACAAGCAGTGGATTTCTCGGTTTCCGTTTGGTTTATGGACATTTCCTCCAGGAACTTGTCAAAACCTTATTTAAACCCAGCTACACTAACAACTTTTACTACTTCCTAAGGTAACAAATTCCAGAGTTTGATTACGCGTTGAGTGAAAAAAATATTTTCTCTTATTAGTCTTATACGGGTTACACTGCAGCTTCATTGCCTGTCCCATAGTCTTTCTACATTATGATGGTGTAAACCAGGGATGGGCAAGTCCGGTTCTGGAGGGACACAGACCAGTCAGGTTTTCATGATGCCCCTAATGAATATTCATGTGATCTAATTGCATCCACTTCCTTCCATTGTATGTAAATAGGTCCATGAATATTCATTAGGGAAATCATGAAAACCTGACTGGTCTGCGGCCCTCCAGGACCGGAATTGCCCACCCCTGGCGTAAACAATTGATCTACGTTTACCTCTTCCACTCCACTAATTTATAGATCTCTATCATATCTCCCCTCGGCCGTCTCTTTTTCAGGTTGAAGAGCCCTAACCTTTTTAGCCTGTCTTCATAGGGGTATCCTTCCATCCCCTTTAACATTTTGGTGGATCTTCTCTGTATCTTTTCTAATTCCACTATATCCTTTTTAAGATATAGTGACCAGAACTGCACACAATATTCAAGGTGCGCTCACACTATGAAACAATAGGCATTATAATATCCTTTATTTAATTCTCCATTCCTTTCCTTATGATACCTAGCATTCTATTTTCTTTCTAGGCTGCCACTGCACACTGGGCAATGTGTTATCCACAATGACGCATAAATCTTTTTCCTGGGTGGTGGTTCCTAATGTGGAACCTTGAATTAAGTAACCATAGTTTGGGTTTTTATTTCCTAGGTGCATAACTTTGCACTTGTCCACATTAAATTTCATCTGCCATTTGAACGTCCAGTCTTCCAAATTATTAAGATCCTCTTGCAATTTTTCACAATCCTCTTGGATTTTAACAACTTTGAATAATTTTGTGTCATCTGTAAATTTGATTACCTCACTCGTTATTCCCATTTCTAGGTCATTCCTAACAGGGGCTCTACAGGTCAAACAATGGTAAGGATTTGAGGGTTTATTTTTATTAAATTGCTAGCTCTCTGACTGGGAGCTCTTAAAAGGGTTTTTGTATATTTTCAAAACAAAGTTACTTTATTTTTGGTGCTTTAGTAGAAATTTCCTTGAGCAGAGTAGGTTGTTGAACTCTAGTAACCTTCTCAGCTTTGGGAACTGCTGACACCTAATCAGACGTTAGCGGGCCTGATAACCTGAGAGCAGCTGATGCCTGCATAAAAGGCTCCAGAGCCCTGCCCTGTTGAGGCATTCCTAACAGGGGCTCTACAGGTCAAACAACTGTAAGGATTTGAGGGTTTATTTTTATTAAATTGCTAACTCTCTGACTGGGAGCTCTTAAAGGAGGTTTTGTAGATTTTTAAAGCAAAGATACTTTCTTTTGGTGCTTTAGTAGAAATTTCCTTCAGCAGAGTAGGTTGTTAAACTCTAATAACCTTCTCAGCATTTGGGAACTGCTGACACCTAATCAGGTGTTAGTTCCCTCCCTACCCACCCGGACTCCCACCCGCCCCTAGTGAGCAGTCTTGCTTTATAGGGCACCTCTCCATTTAACAAAGCACAGAGACTTGGAGCAGCACATTTTGAATATAATTAAAGAGATTTAACTGCTTTTTCTCTGAAAGGACAACTGGGAAACTGGCTAGTACTTGGTAGATTTCTCTTTTTTGCTTTAACAGATACCTAAGCTCCACGAACAGTACAATGGCTGGGAAAAAATGTATCGCTAAAGCTGTTGCCCCTGTTACAGCTTCTTCCTCTGTCCAGACAGAGGTCCTAATGCCAGTTGAAGGACCGGTTCCATGTGCAGGGTGCCTGCATGCTGAAGCTCTGAGGAAACAAGTGGAGGAACTCATAGAGGAGGTGGTGAGGCTGAGGAGCATTCAAGATAGTTAGAAGTACATTGATGAGATGCTTCTTGCAGCAACCAAGCTCTCCAGCAGAGGAGAAGATGGGTTCCAACAGAATGTCGATGATTGGACACAAGTCACCAGGGCCTGCAAAATCACCAATCCAACTTCTCCAGCCCTTGAATTGAAGAACCATTATGCAGCCCTGGAAGTGGATGAGGTGAAAGCATCCCTGGAAAGGGAAGAACCAGAGCTCAAGCAGCCCAAAGTTGCAGAATCAGTGACCACAAGGAAGCAAAGGGTAGTGCTGGTTCTAGACTCTCTTCTGAGGGGTACTGAGGTGTCCATCTGCCAACCAGACTTGATGTCCAGAAAGGTATGCTGTCTGCCTGGTGCCAAAATCCAAGATGTTACAGAGAGTTTGCCGAGACTCATCAAGCCCACTGACCATTACCCAATGTTACTAATCCATGTTGGAACAAATGATACTGCCAGGTATCCCTCGGAACGTATCAAAAGTGATTTCACGGCTCTGGGACAGAGGGTGAAGCAGTTAGGTGCACAGGTGGTGTTCTCTTCAATCCTCCTTGTTGAGAGTAAAGGCCAAGGCAGAGAGGCTCGCATCCTGGAGTTGAATGCATGGATGCGTGGATGGTGTCATCGAGAGTGTTTTGGTTTCCTAGACCATGGGATGCTGTTCCAAGGGTTGCACAGCAGAGATGGCATCCAACTTTCCAGGAAAGGTCTACATGTCTTCAGTAGTATACTGGCTAATCTACTGAAGAAGGCTTTAAACTAGATTAGTTGGGGATGGGTGAAGAAAGCCGCAAAGTAGGTGAAAGCCCCAAGGTAGGTGATACATTAAATACCTTTATGAAAATGGGTAACAGGGGTAGCATTTGGAAAGCAGTGTGTATAAATGCCCATAGCATGGGAAATAAGATCCCTGATGTTGAAGCTTTGGTGGGAGTGGATGACTTGAATTTAGTGACAGTTACAGAAACATGGTTCACAGAAAACCATGATTGGGATGTAACTATACCTGGCTATACTTTATTCAGAAAGGACAGGGAAGGAAAAAGGGGAGGAGGAGTGGCACTATATGTAAAAACTACTATTAAAGCTTTGGAATTATAGAGCTAATAAGGGAGAGAGGCGGCATTGTGGGTTAAACTAGAAAGAGGGAAAGAGAAATCTATTTGCATTGCTGTGATATACAGACCTCCCTCACAAGAGGAAGAGGTGGACAGAGAGTTAATTGAAGACATACGCAGCATTGCTAGGAAAGGGGAAGTGCTACTGATAGGAGATTTCAATATGCCAGATGTTGATTGGCACATTCCTGCTGCAGTATCATCTAGAAGTAAGGAGATCCTGTATTCTCTACAGGGAGAACTATTCAGGCAATTGGTTACGGACCCCACACGTGAAGGGACCAAACTGGACTTGGTGCTTACCAATGGTGAAAGTGTTTCTGATGTTGTAGTTGGAGATCATTTTGCATCCAGTGATCACCAGATGGTATGGTTCAGTATTAGGACTAGGTGAGGATCTTAGGCTTTAGGAAGACTAACTTTGCCAAGATGGGCCAATACCTCAGGGAGTCATTAGTGGGATGGGAACAGCTGGGGCAAAACTGAAAGAGGATATTTTAAGGGCAACCAACCTTTTTGCTAAAATGGTAAATAAATGTAAAAGGAAAAGGAGACCACTATGGCTTTTGAAAGATGTAGCTGAAAAAGTGAAGAAAAAGAGGGAGGCCTTCATGAAATAGAAGAGATCATAGAGAGAGGAAGACAGGCATCTATATTTGGAAAAACTTAGAGAAGCTAGCAAAGTTGTCAAGAAGGCAAAGATTCAAAAGGAGGAGGAAATAGCCAATGCAATAAAATGGGGGGATAAGACATTTTTCAGATATGTTAATGAGAAGAGGAAGGGCAAAAGTGGTATTGTCAGACTCAAGGGTGCAGGGGAGAAATACGTAGAAGCTGAAAAGGATAAAGCAGAATTGCTTAACAAATATTGTAGTGAGGAATGCTCTCAAGAAGAGATGGAAATAGGGGAAAATCCTGTTGGAGTAAATAACACTGCACTGACACACTTCAAGTCAGAGATGAAAAAAACACAGCTCTCTGCTGAGCTCAGGCCACACCTCAGCTCAGAGGAGGAGACAGGCGTGTTCACTGATTGGTCACGCCCAGGGAAAGGTCAGGGAGTGCAGGGAAGTGAACCCTTTTTAAATCCTCAAGCAATGCAGAGAGGGAGGAGAGAGACGGGAGAGACGAGAGAGACGAGAGAGATGGGAAGCAGTTCAGGAAGGAGTTCAGGAAGAACTGCCAGAAGGATAAGCAAGCTAGAACCTTGGACCAGAGCAGAACCTGGGAGCAGTGAACATTGGAGCAAGGAACCACCTGGGAAGAAACGTTACTGCAAGGTAGAGCCTGGGAACAAGAAAGCTAGCAGAGCAAATATGTGGAGTAACAGTAGTTGGACCTACAGCAGTCAAGGCTATAACGGCAGAAGAGAAAGCCAAGGGGAAAGCTATCAGCCTAACAATTACCAGAAGGGCAGTGGAAATAGCAATAAGAAAGCTGAGTTCCAGAGCCTGGGAGATAGCAGGAGAAAAGGTACCAGCACTTATCTAACAGTCCCTGTCAAAGGTAAAGCTGATGTTTCTTATTTCAACTCCTTGCTTGAGAAGCCTTTTACTTATGCTAACATCCAAAAGACAAACTGAGCACAGTCAGCTAATAGCAAGTGGGGGAAGGGACTTACCCTTGCTGAGGACTTACTCCTCTGATAAAAGCAGGACAGCTGAACCCCTTGGGGTGGGAGCCATAAGCAAGCTTTTATCAGAAAAGGAGGATGGTTATCCTAATGAAAATGTGCACAGACAAGCTGCATTGCTTTTAAGCCAACTTCAGGAGTTTCTGGAAAGAAAGTCAGGGAAAGATAATAAACCTGACAAAGATACCACTAACTCTAGCTCCGAAGAAAGCATGCAGGTGGATGTTTGTTTGCCTACAATAGAATATGATCCTTCTGCCATGGACTGTTCAACATGTCTAATAGAAGACAGCAGGGTTAAAGAGAATTGAAAACTGTATGAAGGAATACAGAGTAAGTTTGCCATACATGCTGCCACATAGGGAAAACGTTACAAGTTGTTTAACAAGCTTAATCACCTGTTGAAAATAAGAAGCCGTGCTGTAAAGAAAAGCAGCTGTTTCAGTTTATGTGTTTTTCCTTGAGTGACCACATGAGGCAGTGCTTAGTGGAAAGTCAGAGGAACTGTGAAACAGCCAAATAGTGCTGAGTTAATTTCTGTTGCATTTCCTGTTTTTCTGTTTCAACCTTTATGTTGGAGTTGCATTCTTTTTGTGTTTGTTGTACTGAACTTTGATGCGCTGGAGAAAAATCCCCACAAATAAATATTCTTACAGCCTTTAGTACTCGAGTCATAAATACAGCTCAGTCCTTAAGGGAGACAAGCAAACTATAGGTCCCAGAATGCCTGGTGACAACTGACACAGCTTTATTCCAAAAAGGACATTTCAAAGGCCACTCCTGCCTGTAAGCCCTTGGGCCCAGGTAGGAGCGTTGCAATATTTCTGTTCTGTGTTCACAGATGAAGAACCAAGAGCAGGACCTCCGAAAACACCCACAAACAGGAACAGAAGTGAGGAACATCTTGAACAATTTTTCAGAAGACTGTGTTCTGAGAAACTAGCTCAACTTAAAGTAGACAAAGCTATGGGACCGAATGGGATACACCCTAGAATACTAAGGGAACTTGGGGACGTTCTAGCAGCTCCACTGACTGACCTTTTCAATGCCTTGTTGGAGTCGGGAGTGGTGTCAAAGGACTGGAGAGATGCTCATGTGGTGCCTTTACACAAAAGCAGAAGTAAGGATGTGGTTGAGAACTACAGGTCAGTTAGTTTAACTTCGGTGTTGAGTAAATTATTGGAAAAGCTGCTGAAAGAGAAAATAGTGAGGTTTCTGGATTCCAGCGGATTACAGGATTCGAGGCAGCATGGATTCACCAGTGGCAGGTCTTGTCAGAAAAATCTGATTGATTTCTTTGACTGGGTGACCAGGGAGGTGGACCGAGGGAGAGTCCTAGATGTAGTGTATTTAGATTTCAGTAAAGCCTTTGACACTATTCCTCACAGACGACTTATAAACAAACTGAGCACCCTAGGGATGGACCCTAAAGTTACTGCTTGGGTTAGAAATTGGTTGGGTGGGAGGCGACAAAGAGTACAGGTAAATAGAGCTCACTCTGAGGAGAAGGATGTTAACAGTGGTGTGCCCCAGGGATCTGTCCTTGGTCCGATTCTTTTTAACATCTTTGTTAGTGATATAGGGGAAGAGCTGTCAAATAAGGTTTGCCTCTTTGCGGATGATACCAAAATCTGCAATAGAGTAGACACCCAGGAAGGTGTAGATAACATTAGGAGGGATCTAGCTAAGCTTGAAGCATGATCTAGAATTTGGCAGCTGGGATTTAATGTTGAAAAATGTGAGGTCATGCATTTCGGCTGTAGCAATCCAAGGGAACAATATAGTATAAGGGTGAAGTACTTTTGTCCACTAAAGAAGAGCGGGAGCTAGGATTGGTTGTGCTTGAAGATCTTAAAGTAGCTAAACAGGTAGAAAAGGCAAAAGCTAGAAGGATGCTTGGGTGCACATGGAGAGGAATGGCTAGCAGAAAAAAGGAGGTGATAATGCCTCTGTATAAGTCTTTGATGCGATCTCATTTGGAGTATAGTGTGCAATTCTGGAAACCGCACCTTCAAAAGGATGTGAACAGGATGGAGTTGGTGCAGAGGGTGGCTACTAAAATGATTAGTGGTCTTCATTATAAAGCGTATGAGGACAGACTTGAGGATCTTAGTATGCACACCTTAGAGGAAAGGCGGGATAGAGGTGATATAATTGAGATGTTTAAATACCTCCATGGCATAAATGTTTAGGGAGAGAGCCTCTTTTAATTGAAAGCAAGTTCTGCTACGAGGGGACATGGGATGAGGGTGAAGGGAGATATATTCAGGATTGATATGCGTAAATATTTCTTTACGGAAAGAGTAGTGGATCCGTGGAATAGTCTCCCAGTGGAGGTGGTAGAGATGAGGACAGTAACTGAATTCAAAAAAAGCATGGGACAAACACAGCGGATCTCTAAAGGTAAAAAGGGGACGGTTGTAGTTGTTGATATAGAAGGACAGACTAGATAGGCCCTGTGGTATTTTTCTGTCATCATATTTCTATGTTTCTATGTTAAAAAGCAGCAGACACAGCACAGATCCTTAGGGTACTCCTCCATTCATCTTTCTCTGCTGTGAAAATGTATCATTTAGCTCTACCCTCTGCTTTCTATCTTTTAACCACAATAGTACACGGCCTCCTATCCCATGACTTTTTAATTTCACCAAGAGTCTCTCATGAGGGACTTTGTCAAAGGCTTTCTGAAAATCAAGATATACTACATTGACCGACTCACCTTTGTCTATCTGTTTATTTACATCTTCAAAAAGATATAATAGATTAGTAAGACAAGACCTTCCCTGGCTAAAGCCATGTTGGCTGTCTCCCATTATACCATAATTATCTACATGTTCAGAAATGTTGTTCTTAATAATGGTTTCTACCATTTTTCCCAATATTGACGTCAGGCTCACTGGTCTGTAGTTTCCCGGATCACCCCTGGAATCCTTTTTAAACATTGGTGTTACATTGGCCATCCTCCAATCTTGAGGTATTACTGATGATTTTAATGATAGTTGACAGATTAGAAATAGTAGGTCTGCAATCTCATATTTCAGTTCTTTCAACACCCTTGGATGTATAACATCTGGTCCAGTTGATTTGCTACTTTCAGTTTATCAAATATATTACATCTTACAGGTTTATTGATATTTCTTTTGATTCTTCTGCTGCATCAGCTTTAAATACCATTTCAGTCATGGATAGCCCGAAGTTGCTCATCAATGTTGGCACAAATGACACTGCCAGGTATACCTCTGAGCATATCAAAAGTGACTTCATGGCTCTGGGACAGAGGGTAAATCAGATAAGGGCACAGGTGGTGTTCTCTTCAATCCACCCCATTTAGGGTAAAAGCTAAAACAAAGAAGCTTGCATTCTGGAGATAAATACATGGCTGCATGGATGGTGTCATCAAGAGCATTTTGGTTTCCTGGACTATGGGATGCCGAGGGTTGCATAGCAGAGATGGGGTCCATCTGTCCAGGAAGGGTCGACATGTCATCAGTAGCAGACTGATTATCCTACTGAAGAGGGCTTTAAACTAGAATCTTTGGGAATAGGTGAAGAAAGCCCCCAGGTAAGTGAAACATTATCTTTATTGAAACATGTAAAAGGGACAACATATGGAAAGCGGTATGTATAAATGCCCATAGCAGGGGAAATAAGTTCCCGGATGCTAAGGCTTTAATGGGAGATGCTGACTTGGATTTAGTGCAGTAACAGAGACATGGTTCATGGACAACCATGACTGGGATGTAACTATACCAGGCTATACTTTATTCAGAAAGGACAGGGTAGGAAGAAGAGAGGAGGAGTGGCACGCTATGTAAAAAATAATATTAAAGCTATGGAAATACAGGGCTTAAAAGGGAGAGAGGAGACACCGTGGGTTAAACTAGAAAGAGGGAAAGAGAAATCTATTTTTATAGGCATGATATACAGACCTCCCTTACAGGGAGATGAGGTGGATGGAAAGTTAATTGAAGACATATTCAGCATTCCCAGGAAAGAGGAAATGCTACTGACAGGGGATTTCAGTATGCCAGATTTTGATTGGCACATCCTTGCTGCAGTATCGTCTACTAGTAAGGAGATCCTGGATTCTCTACAGGGAGAAATATAGGACCCACACGTGAAGTGGCCATACTGGACTTGGTGCTTACCAATGGTGAAAGTGTTTCTGATGTTATAATGGGAGATTATTTCACATCCAGTGATCACTAGATGGTGTGTTTCAGCATCGGGCTGTTAAAATCCATTCAAAAGTGAGGTTCTTAGATTTTAGGTAAACTAACTTTGCCTAGATGGGCCAGTAGCTCAGGAAAGCGTTAATAGGAAAGGAACAGCTGCGGGATGTAGAAAAACAGTGGGCAAAAATGAAAGGGGATATTTTTAGGACAACCAACCTTTTTGTTAAAATGGTAAATAAAGGTAAAAGGAAAAGGAGACCATTATGATTTTGAAAGAAGTAGCTGAAAAGTTGAAGGAAAAGAGGGAGGTCTACATGAAATACAAGATATCACAGGGAGAGAAAGACAGGCATCTATATTTGGAAAAACCTGGAGAAGCTAGCAAAGTAGTTAGGAAAGCAAAGATTCAAAAAGAGGAGGAAATAGCCAATGCAATAAAATGTGTGTGTGGGGGGGGGGGGGGGGGATAAGACATTTTTCAGATATGTTAGTGAAGTAGTAGGGCAAAAGTGGCATTGTCCGACTCAAGGGTGAAGGGGAGGAATATGTAGAAGCTGATAAAGATAAAGCGGAATTGCTTAACAAATATTTCTATTCTGTGTTCATGGATGAAGGGTCAGGAGCAGAACTTCAGAAAACACCCACAAACAGGAACAGAAGTGAGGGGCATCTTGAACAATTTTCAGAAGACTGTGTTTGTGAGGACTGTGTTTGTGAGGTGCACGGTACTCTAGCCATGGCTGTCTTCCACTACCTGCTATCTGTGTTCTTATGCCCATTCAGCTGAGTCTACTTAGCTCAAATCCCACATGCTTTCAGACTTTCTACACTTCAAATTCATAGCCATTACTCTAGCTAAACTAAAAGTAGACAAAGCGATGGGACCAGATGTGTTATACCTGAGAACACTGAGGGAACTTGGCAACATTCTAGCAGCTCCACTGACTGACCTATTCAAAGCCTCGTTGGAGTCGTGAGTGGTGGCAGAGAACTGGAAAGAGGCACAAGTGGTCCCTTTACACAAAAGCACAACTAAGTATGTGGTTGAAAACTACAGACTGGTTAGTTTAACCTTAGTGGTGAGTAAATTATTGGAAGTGCTGCTGAAAGAGAAAATAGTGAGGTTTCTGGAGTCTAACGGATTACTGGATCTGAGGCAGCATGGATTCACCCAGAGGCAGGTCTTGTCAGACAAATCTGATTGATTTCTTTGGCTGGATGATCAGGGAGTTGGACCAAGAGAGCCATTGATGTGGCATATTTAGATTTCAGTAACATTTTTGACACTGTTCCGCATAGGCAATTAATAAACAAAATGAGCACCCTAAGATGGACCCTAAAGTTACTGCTTGGGTTAGAAATTGGTTGAGTGGGAGGCAATAAAGGGTACAGGTAAATTGAATTTACCAGTGGTGTGCCCCAGGGATCTGTCCTTGGTCCGATTCTTTTTAGCATCTTTGTTAGTGATATTGCGGAAGGGCTGTCGGATAAGGATTGCCTCTTTGCGCATGATACCAAAATCTGTGATAGAGTAGACACCCAGGAAGGTGTAGATAACATGAGGAGGGATCAAGCTAAGTTTGAAGAATGGTCTAGAATTTGGCAGCTGAGATTTAGTATTAAAAAATGCAAGGTCATGTATTTGGGCTGCAACAACCCAAGGAAGTGATATAGTATAGGAGGTGAAGTACTTCTGTCCACCAAAGAAGAGCAGGACCTAAGTGTGATTGTGTCTGATGATCTCAAAGTAGCTAAGCAGGTAGAAAAGGCAATGGTGAAAGCTAAAAGGATGCTTACGTGCCTAGGGAGAGGAATGGCCAGCAGAAGAAAGGAGGCGACAGTGTCTCTGTATAAGTCTTTGATACAAACTCATTTGGAGTATTATGTGTAATTCTAGAGACCGCATCTTTAAAAGGATATAAACAGGTTGGAGTCAGTACAGAGGGTGGCTACTAAAATGGTTAGTGGTCTTCTTCATTATAAAGCATATGAGGACAGACTTAAAGATCTTAATATGTATACTTTTTTTTTAATTTATTATTTTATTTTCACTCAAATACATGATCAAAGTAAAAGAGAGGTCAATCAAAACAATTAATACACATGGCAAAAGCCATCCATAATAAAAAAAAGAAGAAATATACATGATATAGTCCACATCAAGAGAGAGCGATTGGAACTAAGAAAAAGCATTGAGTACTAAATAAACAGAAACCTGAGACCATAAAGGTCCACAACTATAGAAGGTGACTAACTTCTAACAGAGCCGTCTCCTACCGAGCCCTGCCTGTCATGCAAAAACTTTTCCAGATGTGAAACATCAGTAAAAATATAGGAAACCCCATCAAAACCGACAGCACATTTACATGGGAATCTAAAAAAAAACGCAACACCCAGAGCCAACACTCGGGGTATTAAAGCAAGAAATTGCCTCCTACGCAACTAACACGTGTCACATCTGGGAACATCAAAACAACCTGTCCACAAAATTTAACTGCCTTAGCTTTAAAATAAGCTTTAAGAATACGCTGCTTAATTAAGACAGACGAAAAGGAAGCTAACAGTGTGGACCTTAAAGTAATAGTGTCAGAGGAATCCTCAATAAAAGCAGTGAGATTAGCAATAGTAGGGATTATCTCATCCAGTTCACCATCGGCAGGGTTCTCCCTTTTAGAAGTTGAGGGGACATAATAAATTTGAGAAAATCCTATAGAATCAGATATAGCCAACACCTCCTTAAGATATTTTCCCAGCAAAATACTGGCAGAAAGCAAAGGAGATTGAGGGAAATTCAAAAATCGTAAGTTACAGCGACGCATTGAGTTCTCCAAGGCTTCCACTTTAGCATGTAAAGTTAAAGAATCTTTAATAGCAGAAACATTAACTGATTGTAAGACGGGAACCTGGGACTCCAATTTAGAAACGGCAGTATCCAATAAAACAACCTTATTATCGAATTGCTGCAGCACAACTGCAGTTTCCTGGGTAAAGGTAGATAGAGAATTTAATTTAGAGGACATTTTTAAATCAATAACTTTAATGGCCTTCAATATATACTTTAGGGTCACATCTGCCTCAGGGGAAAGATCCGGTGCCTCCGAAGGGGCACTCAAATCTATTCCAGAACTGGATTAGGTATAACAGACCTCACCTCACTAAAACCTTCAAAAGGAGCCTTAGACACTAAAGAAAGAGCAGAGCTAGGACAGGGAGGGGGAGATCTCACAGCGGGGCTCAAAGAAACCCCGTCGGGAGAAGACTGTGCCAAAGGCAGGGGAACAACATGCTTGTCTAAGGGGCCGGCCGGCTTGATAACCCCGGTACCAGCTTCCTGAGATTTGACAACTGCCTTAGCCTTCCGTTTCCCCATTATGTAAGGTCATAAAATTAGAAGCAATAAATCACAATACACAGCAAGAAAGAGGAAAACCGCCTTCCAAACTTATACCATACAGACAAACTGGAACAGCAAGGTATTGTCCATGCATGCAGTCTCTGCCACCTGAAGGAGCCGATATCGTATAGGCGTCGCAGTGGCGTCGAAGGGGCGTCTAAGGGGCAGAAACTGCCCTTTTAGACACGCCCCTTCAGTAAACGCCCCGCGGTCGCGCTCCGCAGTCGCGGAAGAACCAAAAGGAAATTTAAACAAGGAAGGACCCACCAAGAGCAAGGTGTCCCGGGCGTGCCTGACCGATATTCTCAGGGGTTTTTAGCGTCGGCTTCACAGAAGCAGTCTCGGCTCACTCTGAGCACGATTGCACAGCTCAGCACACCTCCACATTCCTACCAAACGCTCTCAAATGAAGGGTCACAGACACAGATCTTTAAACTCCAGCAAGGTCCCACCAAGAGCAAGGTGTCCCGGGCGTGCCTGCCCGATATTCTCAGGGGTTTTCAGCGTCGGCTTCACAGGAGCAGTCTCGGCTCACTCTGAGCACGATTGCACAGCTCAACACACCTCCACACTCCTACCAAAAGCTCTCCCTTAATATGTATACTTTAGAGGAAAGGCGGGATACAGGTGATATGACTGAGATGTTTAAATACCTCCGTGGCATAAATGCAGAGGAGGAGAGTCTCTTTCAATTGAAGGCAAGCTCTGCTATGAGGGGACATAGGATGAGGGCGAAATGGGATAGACTCAAGAGTAACTAAAAGAATGATACACCCTGTCTTCCTTTGTTTCTTTGAATACATTCACTCCATACCTCCACACTCTGGACCGCAAACCAACCACACCCACATACAGCAATCGCACAAACACACTTCCTTTAACTGAGCCAGCTACGGACTGATTTATTCTATCAATTCAATTGAAGGCAAACTCTGCTATGAGGGGACATGGGATGAGGGTGAAAGGAGATAGATTCAGGAGTGATATGCGGAAATATTTCTTTATGGAATGAGTGGTAGATCCGTGGAATAGTCTCCCAGTGGAGGTGGTAGAGATGAGGACAGTATATGAATTCAAAGAAGCATGGGACAAACACAGAGGATTTCTAAAGGAAAAAATGGGAATGTTGTAGTGGTTGATATAGAGGGACAGACTAGATAGGCCATGTGGTATTTTTCTGTCATCATGTTTCTCTGTTTCTTAATCCAGGAATTAGGCCCATTAAGGGTCAGTCTCAATTTATTTAGCACAGAACTCAGCAGAATGTTTAAGCTCTATTTTCTGCTTCAGTTGCACACAAATAGTTCAGTCACAGCTTATGTTTGAATTTCCCCTACTTTTCTTTTAATAGGTGAAAGGTGAAGGTTACATTTTCGGTCCTAAGACCAGGCCCTGCAGAAGGTATGAAGGATAGCAAACTTGTCAGGCCTAATATTCAAAAAAAGCTGACCTCTTAAGTGTGTCCCTTATTTTCAGTCTAACATAGCAGCCTGTTTCTGCTGAAAATTCACATAAATTTAGGAGCTTATAAGTTATGATCTTAAATAGTGGGGCTGCCATTCATTTGTGAACTTAATTTAGATGCCTATTCCTGAAAATCGGTGATAAGAGCCTAACTTTTTTCCACCCTGAGCCCACCTCTGTTGCCATCCATTTTTTAGGCTCCTAAATTTAGGAGTTTAAAGACACATTTTACAAAGAATGTCCAAGAGCAATCTGGGATATCAAAGGCAGAACATCTAAGAAAAATAGCAGGCACGTGCAAGTTCAAGCACAATTTCAGAAAAGTGGATGTGCTCAATGTGGTTATCTATTGATATGTCTACATAGACATCCCCAGAATACCATTTCAAAACAGGGATATCTAATAGCATGATGATTAAAGTAGTGGGTTAGGAGCAGGGCTACCAGGGTTCAAATCGCAGTTTGGGCCTTTTTGATCTTAGGCTAGACACTTAATTCTCCAACTTTCCTAACCAGGGCTTTCCTAACCAGGGCTCCACAGATCAACAAACAGGGAACTTTCCTTGAGCACAGTAGGTTGCTGAACTCCAGTAACCTCTTCAGGTTTAGAAACTGCTAACACCTAATCAGGAGTTAGTGGGCCTGTTTCCTGAGTGCAGTTGAAAGCTGCATAAAAGGCTCCAGTGCCCTGCCCTGTTGAGGCTTTCCTAATCAGGGCTCCACAGATCAACAAACAGTAAGGATTTGAGGGTTTGTTTGTTTGTTTGTTTTACTATATTACATTGCTAGCTCTCTGACTGGGAACTCTTAAAAGGGTGTTTTGTATATTTTTTAAAGTAAGGTTACTTTCTTTTATTATATTACATTGCTAGCTCTCTGACTGGGAGCTCTTAAAAGGGTTTTTTGTATATTTTTTAAAGCAAGGTTACTTTAATTTGGTGCTTTAGGGGAACATTCCTTGAACACAGGAGGTTGCTGAACTACAGTAACCTCCTCAGGTTTAGAAACTGCTAACACCTAATCAGGAGTTAGTGGGCCTGTTTCCTGAGTGCAGTTGAAGCCTGCATAAAAGGCTCCAGTGCCCTGCCCTGTTGAGGCTTTCCTAACCAGGGCTCCACAGATCAACAAACAGTAAGGATTTGAGGGTTTGTTTGTTTTATTATATTACATTGCTAGCTCTCTGACTGGGAGCTCTTAAAAGGGTGTTTTGTATATTTTTTAAAAGCAAGGTTACTTTCTTTTGGTGCTTTAGGGGAACTTTCCTTTAGCACAGTAGGTTGCTGAAGTCCAGTAACCTCCTCAGGTTTAGAAACTGCTAACACCTAATCAGGAGTTAGTGGGCCTGTTTCCTGAGTGCAGTTGAAACCTGCATAAAAGGCTCCAGTGCCCTGCCCTGTTGAGGCTTTCCTAACCAGGGCTCCACAGATCAACAAACAGTAATGATTTGAGGGTTTGTTTGTTTGTTTTATTATATTACATTGCTAGCTCTCTGACTGGGAGCTCTTAAAAGGGTGTTTTGTATATTTTTTAAAGTAAGGTTACTTTCTTTTATTATATTACTTTGCTAGCTCTCTGACTGGGAGCTCTTAAAAGGTTTTTTTGTATATTTTTTAAAGCAAGGTTACTTTCTTTTGGTTCTTTAGGGGAACTTTCCTTGAGCACAGTAGGTTGCTGAACTCCAGTAACCTCCTCAGGTTTAGAAACTGCTAACACCTAATCAGGAGTTAGTGGGCCTGTTTCCTGAGTGCAGTTGAAGCTTGCATAAAAGGCTCCAGTGCCCTGACCTGTTGAGGCTTTCCTAACCAGGGCTCCACAAATCAACAAACAGTAAGGATTTGAGGGTTTGTTTGTTTGTTTTATTATATTACATTGCTAGCTCTCTGACTGGAAGTTCTTAAAAGTGTTTTTTGTAAATTTTTTAAAGCAAGGTTACTTTCTTTTGGTGCTTTAGGGGAACTTTCCTTGAGCATAGTAGGTTGCTGAACTCCAGTAACCTCCTCAGGTTTAGAAACTGCTAACACCTATTCAGAAAGGACAGGGTAGGAAGAAGTGGAGGAGGAGTGGCACTTTATGTAAAAAATACTATTAAAGCTTTGGAATTACAGAGCTTAAAAGGGAGAGAGGAGGCATTGTGGGTTAAACTAGAAAGAGGGAAAGAGAAATCTATTTGCATTGGGGTGATATACAGACCTCCCTCACAAGAGGAAGAGGTGGACAGAGAGTTAATTGAAGACATACGCAGCATTGCTAGGAAAGGGGAAGTGCTACTGATAGGAGATTTCAATATGTCAGATGTTGATTGTCACATTCCTGCTGCAGTATCATCTAGAAGTAAGGAGATCCTGGATTCTCTACAGGGAGAACTATTCAGGCAATTGGTAACAGACCCCAAACTTGAAGGGGCCATACTGGACTTGGTGCTTACCAATGGTGAAAGTGTTTCTGATGTTGTAGTGGGAGATCATTTTGCATCCAGTGATCACAAGATGGTGTGGTTCAGTATTAGGACTAGGGCTGTCAGAATCCATTCCAAGGTGAGGATCTTAGACTTTAGGAAGACTAACTTTGCGAAGATGGCCCAATACCTCAGGGCGTCGTTAGTGGGATGGGAACAGCGTGGGAATGTAGAAAAACAGTGGACAAAACTGAAAGGGCGTATTTTAAGGGCAACCAACCTTTTTGTTAAAATGGTAAATAAAGGCAAAAGGAAAAGGAGACCACTATGGTTTTCGAAGGAAGTAGCTGAAAAAGTGAAGAAAAAGAGGGAGGCCTTCATGAAATACAAGAGATCACAGAGAGAGGAAGACAGGCATCTGTATTTGGAAAAACTTAGAGAAACTAGCAAAGTAGTCAAGAAGGCAAAGATTCAAAAGGAGGAGGAAATAGCCAATGCAATAAAATGGGGGGATAAGACATTTTTCAGATATATTAGTGAGAAGAGGAAGGGCAAAAGTGGTATTGTCAGACTCAAGGGTGCAGGGGGGAAATATGTAGAAGCTGATAAGGATAAAGCGGAATTGCTTAACAAATATTTTTGTTCTGTGTTCACAGATGAAGAACCAGGAGCAGGACCTCAGAAAACACCCACAAATAAGAACAGAAGCGAGGGACATCTTGAGCAATTTTCAGAAGACTGTGTTCGTGAGAAACTAGCTCAACTTAAAGTAGACAAAGCGATGGGATCGGATGGGATACACCCTAGAATACTGAGGGAACTTGGGGATGTTCTAGCCACTCCACTAACTGACCTTTTCAATGTCTCATTGGAGTCAGGAGTGGTGCCAAAGGACTGGAGAGAGGCTCATGTGGTGCCTTGTCAGATGGCTGCCTGGGTGAGAATGTTCACACTCTTGGCAAAAGCATATATCAATATGATTTGCAAGGGATTGTGGGAAATGCAGTCCATTCACACCAGACACAGCTGCTCACAATAATTAGTTGTGCTTGAGTGTAAAGCCAATAAGATCTTTATTTATGGGGTTATTTCTCCCAACACAGATATGCTCGGTAGCACATAAAACAGGATACTTGCTTTCAGTGTTAAACTTAGAAAAACAAAATCAGGAAAACAACAGCTGAACTTGTCAGGCAATCAAAGCAAAAGAATAAAGACCTGGTTGGTAACAAAATGGTCTTTTCTGTAGGCTTTAGCTAATATTTTCTTAGCAGTGTATCAAACAACAAGCAAAACCCACAAAGAAGGGAAAAACTGTTCTTTTCAGATTAACTTCTTATATCTTCACACATAGACTCAGAAGTGATTTCCTCAGAGCTCACAAGCAATTAGGTAAGGCTCAATTGCTAGCAGTTACCCAGCTGAAACCCCTTAGCTGGCTTAATTTCTACTGCATGGCTCAAAATCCTGCGCAGGAGCTTTTCTGAGTAGATTAAAGAACAAGTTTGTATTTCTTTGTGATGGTCGTTGTACTTTGTAACAGTAAATTACCAAAGGAGTTTAGACAGAGAGCAATCCATATATTCACAGCCTGTATCTAAGTCTTCTCCCCCTTCCTCAACAATCATCGGTTCAATATCATGGATTGGCACAGAGGAATTTCTCAATGGAGCACTTTCAGGAGAATACTTGTTTCCCTGCTGTCTTTCAAGGTTATAGCTAGGGCATAGATCAGTGTTCATACCTGAGCTTCCATTGCTGTTAGAGTTCCTCTCTAAATAGCCTGGCCAGTATGTAGTCCACTTTTTATGTCCAGCCTTCCAATCCAGATCCCTGGACACTGGATCTCTCTTCACATACCTTCTGGCACGGTTCCTAGGGTCCCTTCTAAGTGCAGCCGTCTCCCTCACAGGTAGCGTCTGGAGATTCCTGGCCCTGCAGCACCACTCCTCTGGCTTCCCCCAGTCCAATGGTGTATGCTTGCCTTTTGAATGCCTTCCAGTATACGTACTGCTATGGACTCCTTTAGACCTCCCAAATGCTTTTCTCTTCTTTCTTCCAAAGGGTTTCTTGTCCTCTCTGTCTGTCCGCTCTGGCTTCTGCTTCTGATGATCCTCCAGATGATGAAGACGTCCAAGCTGAGGATATCCAAGCTGATTCTGAGGATAAGGATTCTGAGGATAATTCTCTGTAGAATAAACTCTACCTTTATTCTGCCTAGATGAGTGCTCCACCCTAGCACAGCGCAGGTGTGCTGAATCAGGCCCTGCCCTTTGAGATGAGTACTTAGGGATTACCTCATAGCCCTCCTGATTGAACACACGTTTCCCCACTTCAGCTCCTCTAATGGCTGTTGGAAACCTGGTGCATTCTGGGATTGGTAGTCTTTTATGGGAAAATTCTGTTTTCTTATTTCTACCAGAACTGACAGGTTGCTTGTTCAGAGTCACTTCACCTTTACTATAGTTCCTTCCTGAGCTATGATAAGCTTCCTTATCACAGCCTTTACATAAAAGCGGAAGGAAGGATGTGGTTGAAAACTACAGGCCGGTTAGTTTAACTTCGGTGGTGAGTAAATTATTGGAAACGCTGCTGAAAGAGAAAATAGTGAGGTTTTTGGAGTCCAGCGGATTACAGGATCCGAGGCAGCATGGATTCACCAGAGGCAGGTCTTGTCAGACAAATTTGATTGATTTCTTTGACTGGGTGACCAGGGATTTGGACCGAGGGAGACACTATTCCTCACAGACGACTTATAAACAAACTGAGCACCCTAGGGATAGACCCTAAAGTTACTGCTTGGGTTAGAAATTGGTTGGGTGGGAGGCGACAAAGAGTACAAGTAAATGGAGCTCACTCTGAGGAGAAGGATGTTACCAATGGTGTGCCCCAGGGATCTGTCCTTGGTCCGATTCTTTTTAACATCTTTGTTAGTGATATAGCGGAAGGGTTGTCGGGTAAGGTTTGCCTCTTTGCAGATGATACCAAAATTTGCAATAGAGTAGACACCCAGGAAGGTGTCGATAACATGAGGAGGGATCTAGCTAAGCTTGAAGAATGGTCTAGAATTTGGCAGCTGGGATTTAATGTTAAAAAATGTAAGGTCATGCATTTGGGCTGCAGAAATCCAAGGGAGCTATACAGTATAGGAGGTGAAGTACTTTTGTCCATTAAAGAAGAGCGGGACCTAGGCGTGGTTGTGTCTGATGATCTTAAAGTAGCCAAACAGGTAGAAAAGGTGACGGCAAAAGCTAGAAGGATGCTTGGGTGCATACGGAGAGGAATGGCTAGCAGAAAAAAGGAGGTGATAATGCCTCTGTATAAGTCTTTGGTGCGACCTCATTTGGAGTATGGTGTGCAATTCTGGAGACCGCACCTTCAAAAGGACATGAACAGGATGGAGTCGGTGCAGAGGGTGGCTACTAAAATGATTAATGGGCTTCATTATAAAGCATATGAGGACAGACTTAAGGATCTTAATATATACACATTAGAGGAAAGGCGGGATAGAGGTGATATGATTGAGCTGTTTGAATACCTCCGTGGCATAAATGTTCAGGCAGAGAGCCTCTTTCAATTGAAAGCAAGTTCTGCTACAAGGGGACATGGGATGAGGGTGAAGGGAGACAGATTCAGGAGTGATATGCGGAAATATTTCTTTACAGAAAGAGTAATGAATCCATGGAATAGTCTCCCAGTGGAGGTGGTAGAGATGAGGACAGTAACTGAATTCAAAAAAGCATGGGACCAACACAGAGGATCTCTAAAGGTAAAAAGTGGACTGTTGTAGTTGTTGTTATGGAAGGACAGACTAGATAGGCCATGTGGTCTTTTTCTGTTATCATGTTTCTATGTTTCTTAACTTCTCTACATCCTTTGGATGTTTTAAGACCACAACAAACACTTTCCAGATGCTTGTTCATGCCTGGAGCAGGTCTAAACATGGAGATGCCTGCAGATATCCCCAACAGTCATAGAGATGGAACTTAGGAAATGGATGGGAATAAGATCAGAGGAGCAGGTAGTGAGTTTTGAGGAGCAAAGAAGGTGTTTGGTTTCCTTCTCAGAGATCATAGAAAAGGAAGAAAGGATAGCAGAGATAGGAGGGGAAAGATGGGAGTGAAAAGGGGGAGCAGGGTAAGTAGCTGCCCTCATGAGGAATTGGAGTGTGGTCTTGTGGATTTTGTCATGGAAATAGTCAGGCAGGGTTTGGGTAGAAAGGGAAGGTGGGGTTTGAGGCAGAGCCACCTTGAGGAGAGAGTTGAGAGTAGCAAAGAGACGGTGAGGGTCAGAGGCAAGAGAGTCAAATAATACTCTTGTTTGGTGAGTGCTATGACTGACTAGAAAGAGACAAACATGAATTTGAAGTGTAGAAAGTCTGAAATCATGTGGGATTTGAGCTAAGCACACTCAGCTGAATGGGCATAGGAACACAGCAGGTAGTGGAAGACAGCCATGGCTAGAGTACCGTACACCTCACAGGACATGACATGGGCAGAGCAAGGGCATCCAGAGCAGAGGAGAGTGCAGCGTTATAGGAAGCAACTGCTTCTTCAACAGACTCAGATGACATAGTGGAGGAAAGAGGTAAAGAGACAGTGGAAGAGGGAGCCAAAGGGTCAATAGTATGAATGTTTCTAAATAGATTGGAGGAGACAGGGAGAGGTTGAGGCAGCTGGTGATAAAGAGTAAAGCTTAGCAGGTGATGGTCCAATAAGGAAGAACTGAGGTACTGAGTTTTGAGCATAAGAAATTCGAGAAGAATGCCAGGTTGAGGCAGTGGCTGTGCTGGTGAGGGTGGGCAGAAGAGCAAAGCTGGAGGATGAGTGAGAAGGTATTAGAAAGGAAGTTTAAAGCATAAAAGGCAGAGGGGTTATCAACATTTATGTTAAAATCCCCAAGAATAAGGGAGGGAGAAGATGAATCCAGAAAGAAAGAAGGTCATGAATCTAAGTTGGTGAGAAAGGTAGAGGTGGACTTTTCAGGATGTCAATAAATAACAGCTAACCAGAGAGGTAGTGGAGTAAAAAGATGGATTGAGGTCCTTTTGCAAAGGAGGGAAAGGAGTGAGACTGAGGCAGCAGGAGGGGTTGAAATTTTCAGGAAGGAGAGAGTAGAAGCCCAACACCACTACCATGGCCATTGGGACAAGGCGTGTGGGAA
Organism: Ichthyophis bannanicus; assembly: GCA_033557465.1. Lineage (NCBI taxonomy): Eukaryota > Metazoa > Chordata > Amphibia > Gymnophiona > Ichthyophiidae > Ichthyophis > Ichthyophis bannanicus. The sequence goes on along the minus strand of CM066035.1, from coordinate 447,985,223 downwards.
ACTTGATAGCCATCATGACAGAGAGCAAAGACTGAAGCTGATTCTTCTAGGAGGAGCCAGGTCTCAGTTAGAGCAAAAAGATGGAGAGCATTAGAGATAAAGGGATCACGAGTAAAGGCAAGTTCATAATATTATCATAACATAAGAACATAAGAAATGCCATACTGGGTCAGACCAAGGTTCATCAAGCCCAGTATCCTGTTTCCAAAAGTGGCCAATCCAGGTCACAAGTACCTGTTAGGTTCTCAAAAGGCACAAAGGTTCCATAATGCTCATTCTGGGGTAATCAGTGGATTTCCCAGGTCATCTTTAATAATGGTTTATAGACCTTTTCTCCAGGAACTTGTCCAAGCCTTTTTTAAACTCAGCTACACTAACAGTTTTTACTACAACCTCCAGTAACAAATTCCAGAGATTGATTACAAGTTGAGTGAAAAAAAAATTCTCTTATTGGTTTGGCAGGTGGAGGAGTAGCCTAGTGGTTAGAGCTCTGGCTTAGGAACCAAGAAACCAGGGTTCAGTTCCCACCAGCACACTTTGGGCAAGTTACTCAACTCTCCCTTGCTCAGAGAAATCCAAGTTAGCAATATCCCTGCTTGATGTACATTTACCAAGTTTAAGTTACAATGTAAACTGCCTTGATTGAAATGATGAAGTGGTATAAAAAACAAAACACTGTTAAATAGATGGGTTATGTTGTAACTCCATTGCATGCCCTCTAGTCTTTCTACTTTTTGATGGCATAAACAATCAATCTACATTAACCCGTTCCACTCCATTCATTAATTTATAGACCTCTAACATATTTCCCCTCAGCCATCTCTTTTGCAAGTTGAAGAGCCCTAATCTTTTAAGCCTTTCCTCATAGGGATATCCTTCCATCTCCTTTACCATTTTGGTGGCTCTTCTCTGTACCTTTTCTAATTCTGCTATATCCTTTTTAATTTACAGAGACCAGAATTGCACACAATATTCAAAGTGTGGTCGAACCATGGAATGAAACAAAGGAATTATAATATCCTTTGTTTTATTCTCCATTCCTTTCCTTATGATTCATAGCATTCTTTTTGCTTTCTTGGCCACAACTGCACACTGAGCAGAGGGTTTCAACATATTATCCACGATGATGCCTAAATCGTTTTCCTGGATGGTGGTTTCTAAGGTGGTACCTTGCATTGTGTAACCAAAGTTTGGGTTGTTCTTTCCTACTGTAGGTGCATAACTTTGCACTTGTTCATACTGAATTTCATCTGCCATTTAGAAGCCTAGTCCTCAAATTTATCAAGGTCCTCTTGAAATTTTTCACAATCCTCTTGGGTTTTAACGACTTAGAAAAATTTGTGTCATCTGCAAATTTGATCACCTCACTCATTATTTCCATTTCCAGGTCATTTAAGAATATGTTAAAAAGCAGCGGGCTCCACTATTTACTTTTCTCCACTGAGAAAATTGGCCATTTAGCCCTACTCTCTGTTTTCTATCTTTTAACAAGTTCATGATCCACAATACTACACTGCCTCCAATCCCATGAATTTCTAATTTCACCACGTCTCTCCTGAAGGCCTTGTCAAAGGCTTTCTGAAAATCAGAAACACTCTATCATCCAGCTTACCTTTGTCTACCTGTTTATTCACACCTTCAAAAAAATATAACAGATTAGTAAGACAAGACTTTCTTTGGCTAAATCCATGTTGGCTTTCCCTCATTAAACCATGATTAAATAGATGATCAGTAATTTTATTCTTTATAATGATTTCTACAATTTTTCCTAGTACTGACATCAGACTCACTGGTCTGAATCACCACTGGAACCCTTTTTAAATAATGCCATTCCATGGCCATTTTCCACTGTTCAGGTACTACAGATGATTTTAATGATAGTTCACAGATTACTAAATGTGGGTCTGCAATCTCATATTTCAGTTCTTTCAGCACACTGGGATGTCTGCCTTCCGGTCCAGGTGATGTGCTACTCTTCAATTTCTCAAATAGTTGTAACATATCTTCCGAGTTCTTTTATATCTCTTTCAATTCTTCCAATACATTAACTTTATATACCATTTCAGGCATGGATAAATTCCCTACATCTTCTTCAGTAAAGACTGAAGCAAGTTATTCATTCATTCTATCCACTAGGCCTTGTCCTCACTTAACACTCCTATTACCCCTCTAGCAACCAATGGTCCACCTGACTCCCTCATAGGTTTTTTGCTATGAATGTACTTGAAAACATTTATATTATGCATATTTGCTTCCATGGCTAGCTTTTTTTTTCAAATCCTTTCTTTGCCTGCCTTATCAATACCTTACATCTAACTAGCTAATGCTTAAGTTGTTTCCCTTTTTTGTCATTTGGCTCCTTTTTCTATTTCCTGAAAGATGCTTTATTTGGCAGCATCAGCCTCTCTGACCTCATCTTTAAACCATACTGGCAGTTTTTGTTGCCTTCCTTCCACCTTTCTTACAGAGTGGAATGAATCAGTTCTGGGCTTCCAAGATAGTACGTTTAAACAATGTCCATGCTTTCTGTAAATCTTTAACTTTTGCAGCTGCTCCTTTAAAACCTTTTCTTAACTATTTTCCTCATTTTAGCATAGTCTCCCTTTTGAAAGTTGAATGGTAGCACTGTGGATTTCCTTGCTATCCTTCTTTAATTTATTAAATCAAATGGGATCATGCTATGATCACTATTGCCAGCCATTAAGGACTAGGCCCAAAATAGCTTCCCCTCTTATCTGTTCATGAACCAGCTGTTCTCAGAAGCAGTCATTTATGTCATCTAGAAACCTTATCTCCCTAGTATATCCTGCTGTGCCACTGACCCAGTCAATACCTGGGTAATTGAAACCACCCATTATTACTGTATTCTAACTTTGTTAGCTTATCTGATTTCTTTCAGCATTTCATCATCCATCTATTTATTCTGGTCAGGCGGTCGGTAGTACACCCCCACTGTCATTGCCATCCCCTTTTTACATGGAATTTCTATCCATAGAGATTATACATCATATTTTTTTCCTTCAAATCTTTAATCCTATGGGACTCATATCCTCTCTAACATAGAGCGCAACCCCTCCAGCAATTTGATCTACTCTGTCATTGTGATATAGTTTGTACCCAGATATCACAGTGTCCCATTGGTTGTCCTCCTTCCACCAGGTCTCTGAGATACCAATCATATCTAACTTCTCATTTAGAGCTATACATTCTAACTCTCCTCTCTTATTTTTTAGACTCCTAGCATTTGCATGCAGGCATTTTAGAGGGGGGGGGGGGGGTTATTCATATTAATCTGGCTATCAGTTAACCGGATTAATTTGGAATCTTTCAGTTCTGTACTCAAGGGCATCTACTTTTATCTTTATTGGAACCTCTCTGTCAGGATTCCCTAACTTTCCTCTTTTGCTAGTATCCTTCAAGGATACGTTTTTCCAAACCATGCACTCTTGGGTGACTGTCGGATTTCCCCTATTATCTAGATTAAAAGCTGTTCTATCTCCTTTTAAAAGGTAAATGCCAGCAGCTTGGTTCCATCCCAGTCTAAAACTCTCTTTTTTACAGCATCATCTCATCCATGCATTGAGACTTCGGAGCTCCATCTGCCTTTTGAGTCCTGGACTTGGCATGTGAAGAATTACAGAGAATGCTACCCTGGAAGTTCTGGATTGCAACTTCCTACTTAAGAGCCTAAATTTGGCCTCTAGGACCTCCTACCACAATTTCCTATGTCATTGGTACCAACATGTATGAAGACAGCAGACTCCTCCCCAGCACTATCTAAAATTTTGTCTATGTGGAGCGTGAGGCCACTTCCTTTGCACCAGGCAGGTATATTACCAGGCTATCCTCACATCCACCAGCCACCCAGCTATCTACATGCCTAATGATTGAATCACCCATTATAACGGCCATCCTAACCCTTCCCTCATGGCCACATTGCCCTGGGGAAACCTCTTCGTAGTGAGAGGGTATTACATCTCCTGATGGACAGGTCCTAGCTACAGGATCACTTCCTGCCTCACCAAGGTAATGCTCTCCTTTCACGTGACCTCTCTCCTCCATGGTAATTGAGAGGCTGACAAACCAGAGGTGGGGCTTTAATACTACATCTCTGTAAGTCTTGTCTATGTACCTCTTTGACTTCCTTATGTCCTCCGAGTCTGCTACTCTAGCCTCCAGAGATCGCACTCGTTCCCTGAGGGTAAAGAGCTCATTGTAGCTAGTGCACATGTAAGACACCTCACCAATTGGGAGAAAATCATACATGTGACACTCAATGCAAAAGATAGTATAACCCCCATCCACTGCTGTCTGCATCTTAGTTTGAAAGCTTTGTTTAGCTATTTATGTTGTTTAAAGTTATTAGGGATACTTGTACTAATACAACTATACAAAAAATGTTTAAGGAACATTGTTCACCTCAAGGTTAATTACTTTCAGGACCTTAACACATCTGTTCATGTTGAGGATAGCAGCCGAACCTGAGAGTGAATTTGAATACCCCCCCCCCAACACACACACACACATTTTATTAGGTCTAAGAGCCTATAAAGCTAAAAATTATTCCATATATGAGATAATGTAAATGTGGCCACTATCATCTTATTGGATTAATTCAAAAGCGCATGCTATGACTAGAGTATATACTGTATGTTAATTCAACCTGCATACAAAATGGCCTTATTGAGCATGGAAAAATTTAGGGGTCCTTTTATTAAACCCTGCTAAGTTTTGTACTTTATTCATGTTTAGAGTTAAAATCCATGTGTGTTATGTGCAAGGCTTCCACCATAAATGCTGGGGACATCGCCAGAATGTTCCTGCCAGTTACTGCATGGACACTTATTCCGGAATGTAGATAACTGCAATTTGCTCTCCATGCTCAAACCCTACCCATTCCATACCCCCTTCACGCAATGGCCAATCAACGCATGTTCTAACAGCCAGTAGATGTCTTGGTCATGTATTTCCTGTCACTGTGGATCTCTAAAATGCATGTTACCCACTTAGTAGGTTATAGTATAAGGGCCCCTTAATGTATAGATTTCATAAAGTATGCATACATATACATTCACATTTTAACCTTCAGAATAATTGTTGGCTTGCTGTCTAAAATAGATTGTTGCAGTTTTAATGTTGCACACCTCTTGAATGAGAATGAAAGCTGAATCTACTCTCACTTGCTTTTGTACAACATGAATATGTTATGTTGGTGTAAGTGCTTAAGCTGTCTGATTATGTCATGTTTTCAAAGGCAAAATTATTCCTAAATGCACACTAAGTAAATTTCTGGTAAAAACAAAAATTGCCCTTGAGAGTACACTTTTAAGTATAGTCTTTTCTCTGTCATTTCCAAGTGAACTGTGTTAGAGTGAGTTTGCCAATTTGTTCCTCTGCCAATTTGTTACTCTGTTGGCATGAATTGTATAAAGCAACCAAACAAAAGAAAAAGTAAGACCATCCTTCTAGAAGGAAAACATATATGAAATAATTCCATTTAAACAATAAAGAAGGGTATGAGCTTGAAAAATCAAACCAAGTACAGTGCACCTCAAAACATCATTTTTAGGAAGATAGGACTGAAAGTGCCTGAAATGGTTTTTATATTGTGGTATTGCGTGCTATTTTGTCTGGAGAAAACTGGATTAAATAATTCTGTAGTCATAAATAAATTATAACAAATGCAAGTGTTCATTTGTTTTCTAGTAGTATACAATCACTTTATGTGCTCTTATGTTGGTGCTAGCTTTTAGCACATGTATAAAACTCAATGCAATTCACTGAGGCCCTTTTGCAATATTTCCACTATATACATGGAACACGATGCACCTATGAAAACTTTCTAAATGCAGAGAAAGATTATGCTTGGTGTGTATATTAGTGTGTGATTTACATGGCAAGGATACTGATGCCCCTCATATTGCCCCCTCCCACAAGATTCATATATTACAGTGCCAATGATAAGCTTGCAGTTGTATGCCACTTCAGAAACACTTTCTAAATGAACAATAAAATATGTCATGTACAACAAACAGTCTATCGCTACCTTTACCAAGAGCTCCATTCCCCAGATTGTCCTGGCCAAGAGTACCAAAGACTACATCATGATATCAATGGGTTACTAGCCAGAACAAGTATGTTTAGGACTTCTGTTCCCCAACCTAGAGTCCATTGAAAAATGTAGCTACTCAACCAGTCAGTAATTACACCTGGTGGGTTCCCCTATATATATCTCACAATCAGTGACAGCTGCAAAGGTACATATCAGCTCTTCACTTATTGCTGTACCCCCCCAGGAATCCCCTTTATCCATGGTGCTTCAGTTTCCTTGGAGCCAGATGTTAAAGGGCCTTATGATAAGACTCTAATCATCAGACCACCTGCCCTCTCGATCCCATACCCTTGTCCTGGATTCTTAACGCTGATCTCGAACTGGTTCCGTATATTCTCTCCATCATCAACTTAAGTCTCACTTCTGGTCATTTCCCGTCCAGCTGGAAACATGCCATTGTCCGCACTCTCTTGAAGAAACCTACCCTTGATCCTGCTTCCCCCACCAATTGGCATCCAGTTAGTAACCTTCCGTTCCTCTCCAAAATTCTTGAAAAGCTTGTCTTTGCACAACTCACAGCCCACCTAGACTCCACCTTTGCTCTCCACCCTCGTCAGTCAGGTTTCCGCCCGGGTCACAGCACAGAGACCATCCTGGTGGCTTTGCTCTCTGAACTTCACCATGCTCACGATCAAGGTAATTTTTCTCTTGTGGTATCTTTGGATCTATCCTCTGCCTTCGATATGGTCAACCACCGTACCCTTCTCACCCGCCTGTCCGACTTCGGTGTTCACGGCACTGTTCTGCACTGGTTCCGCTCCTTCCTGTCTTCTCGCACTTTCTCTGTTCACTCTGGTTCTTCCGCCTCTTCTCCATTCCCCCTGATCTGTGGTGTTCCCCAGGGGTCTATCCTCACCCCCCTGCTCTTCAACGTCTTTCTTGCCCCACTTTCCCTGTTTATACAGCAGTTTGGAATTTCCGCTTACATATATGCCGATAATATTCTCTTGGTTCATCACAACTCCTCTTCCTCTCCCGATCTCGCCCCCCTCAACCTCTGCCTGGCATCCATTGCCTCCTGGTTTGATCGTAACTTCCTTCACGCCAATCCCGCTAAATCCTCCGCAATATGGTTTTCCTTTGGTCTTCCCCTACCTACTCTGTCCCCTTCTATGGCCTCCCACCCTATCCCCCTGGCACCAACTCTTCGTTACTTGGGCGTCACCTTGGACTCTTCTCTTTCCTTTCAGCAACACATCTCCTCGGTTGTCCGCACCTCCTTTCTCTATCTTCGTCAGATAAGGGCTGTTCGCTCATTTCTCGCCCCTTCTTCTGTTGTCACTCTGGCTCTGTCATTGGTGATTGTGCACCTGGATTATTGTAATGTTATCTATGCTGGCCTCCCCTCTTCTCAGCTTCGTCGTCTCCAACTGGTTCAAAACACCGCGGCCCATCTCATCACCTCTTCTCCTGCCCATGCACACGTCACCCCCTGTCTTCTCGCCCATCACTGGCTCCCGGTGAAATTCAGATTCATATATAAGCTGCTTATTCTCACGCACAGAGCTCTTCACACTAGCACACCCCAGTACTTAGCTGATGTCATTCATCTTCAACCCTCTCCATGGCTTCTTCGTTCAGCGTACGGTAACCGTCTCTTCCTTCCTTCTCAGGCACATTTGGAACTTACCCGTCACTCCGCCTTCTTCTTTCTCAGCCCCGCTTTATGGAACTCGCTCCCCCTCCCCCTCCGCACTGAACTGTCTTATCCCTGTTTCAAAACCCTTCTCAAAACCCACCTCTTCTGCCAAGCCTTTGACCTCTCCCCCCCTGCCGGTGACGCTCTGCTCCTCAGCCGCGTCCCCCACTCCTCGTAGCACCCTTTCAAATACAGTTTTACCTGACCCGTCCCTTATGTCCTGCCCTTCTGCTGTCTCCTTTTATACCTTTTGAACTATTTGGTTCCCTACTTTCTCTTTACCTCTCTCTGTCCTATCACCATTGGCGTTCCTTTCTGACTTTAATTTTTTTTCTGTAGCCATTGTTTTTGTATTGTACACCGCCCTGATGCCCCGGCAAGGGCGGTTAATCAAATTCTACGAATAAAGATAAAGATCATCTTGGGCTGATTACTGTAAAAGGGAACTGGGCAGCTCTAAAGACTCAGCATGCACAACAAAAAAACATTTCCTTTAACCATCCAATGGATCTGAAAACTAACCCCTAGAGATCCCACATGTTCTTAAGTGAGTGCGGGAATGCCAGAAAGGGTCATGCCATCATCTAAGCTTGTCAAAACTGTTGCACCTACTCAACACCTTAGGCCAGCTCTAATCCGTATTCATCCCGCACTTATAACTCATAATCTCAACTGGAAACTGCCCAGCCATTAGCAGATTTAGACTACGAGGTGTGACATAAAAGAAACAAGACTGTCCCATAAATGTTTTATTACAAAATCTACAGAGAAATTATGCATTGTCCCCTTCAAAGTAATCCCCCCAGAGTTAATTCACTTCTGCATTCACTTATGCCACGTCCTCCTCCTTGAGATCCCTCAGCTCCCTCATCACAGTGGCCTTGATCTCTTCTACAGAGGCAATATGAGTTCCTTTGAGCACAGTCTTCAGCCTGGGGAAGAGACAGAAGTTGCACGGTGTGAGATCTGGGGAATAAGGTGGGTGTTTGAGAGCTGTTATCTGTTTTTTGGCCAAGGACTGCCTCACATGGTGTGTGTGGGCATGTTGTCATGGTGGAGCAGCCATGACTTGTCTTTCCACAGAGCCCACCTGCTGCGCCAAACCCGGTCATGGAGGTGATTGAGGACCTGCTGGAAGAAGTGCTGGTTGACTGATTGACTGTCTGACCCTCAGGCACAAACTCATGATGGACCACTCCCTTCTGGTCAAAGAATGTGATCAGCATGACCTTTATCCTTGATTTGGACATGCGCGCCTTCTTGAGTCTGCGTGACAGTTGAGTCTTCTACTGCAGGCTCTGTCTCTTGCTTTCAGGGTTGTACTGGAAGACCCAAGTCTCATCTCCTGTGATGACTCAGCCAACGAACTCTGGAACTTCTCCGATCTTCTCTAGCAAGTTTCGACAAACATTGACCCGGTGCTCCTTCTGGTCGTAAGCTAAAAGCTTGGGCATCATCTTGGCACACACCTTCTGCATTCCCAACTCCTGCACCAAGATGGTCTGCACTGACTCCCTGTTCAGGCTGAGCTCCTCAGCTATGATCCGCACCATCAATCTGCAATCACTCTGCACCAAATGGTTCACTCTGTCATTGTTCTCAGCCGCCTTTGTCGTGGAAGGCTGTCCTAACTTGGGGTCATCCTCCACCTCCTCGCGACCAGTCTTGAAGCATTTGTGCCACTCAAAGACTCAAGGCCATGACATTGCATCTTCTCCATAAGCCTTTTGGAGAAGATGGAGACACTCAGTTGGGCCCTTCTCCAACCAGAATTTTCAAGTTGATTCTTTGCTCCATATTTCTGCCTCCTCCAGTTGCATGAAAAAAGTGATGGAGCAGTGTGCTATAAAAAACCTGAAAAAGAAAAACAGAGTGAGAGAGATGAAAAATATTATAGCAGAATAGTGGCAAGATGTTGCACAACACAGTGCCATAAGTGGTTAGCCAATTGGCATTGAGTCATGGGCGTGGCTGCCACAGTCTTGTTTCTTTTTTGTCACACCTTGTATAAGAAAGGGTCCCTAAAAATCATGTAGGGGTCAGAAATGAAAGTATAGGGAAGATGTGCTTTTACTTGCCTAGGGACGATTTTTCAACTTTCCCTTTCATATAATCAGCAATAGTCTGGTGATGAGACAGCTGTAATATCTCATTTTCTCATAGATTTAGAAGGAAAAATAGAGATGCCAGTAATATATAACAATGAGGTAGTTCATTTTCCTAGCTAAGCTCTTTTCTTATCACAAAGCTAATATAATTCCTCTAACAAAACCAAAGAACAGTTGCATTATCATGTTAGGCATGCACTTTACAAAATCAAAGAAATTTTTCTCTATCTAACCTCAAATTGCCAGAAGAAAGAAAGAAAGAAAAGAAGAAGAAGCTACATCCTTCCGGATTGAAGGATAGGAAGGAAGCCAGACTGCAGTCAGAATACTAAGGAAGAGCAGTGGTTCTGTGATCAGCTGGGGATTAGTTATAATGCCCAACTCAAGCCATCTGAACTCAGTCCTTTGGCAGTCAGCAATACAAGATCCTATGAGGATCCTAAGATCCTGTGGCATATAAAGGGTGCGTATAGGGCGGAACTCTAACTCTGCTCTGCATAGCGTCTCCTGCTTCACTGAGATTAATTTCTCCTATTTTGCTAAGTTTGATTATTTGGCATGGCTAAGAGGAAGGAGCAATCATCTGTACTTTCTGTGGAGGCTCCACAGACTTTGATTCTTCCATTTCTGCTAAAGTGGAATTCTCAGGGGAGTGATGCCATAGCCCCAAGAGTGACCAGTGCTGTGTTGGTCTCCTCTCCCAGCATCGACATGGTCCCCAGTTTGGAGTTTAGTTTTAGTTTAGTTTTATTTACTTTTGTTTGCATTTGATATACCACCCTATGTTACATTAGGGCGGTTCACAATTTGTTAACAATCAGAGAGAGGCACAGGGCCAAGAAAAGGAAAAGAACTACAATCTTTTGACAGAAAAGAGGACAAATAAAGAGTATAGAGAGAAGACATAAAGAAGAAATTTAGACAAAATAGAGATAAACCAGGTCAGATTTGAGAGACTTGGGAGATTATAAGCCGTGGTGAAGAGATGTGTTTTCAGCTGTGACTTAAAAGTGAAATAATTTGTTTCAAGATGGAGTGAGGTGGGCAGGGAGTTCCACAGGGCTGGACCATGGAAGAAAAAAGCAGAGTGTCGGGTAGATTGAAGGTGTGCACATGAGGGTGAGGGGAGATGAAGGCGATTGACATGGATTGAACAGAGGAAACAAGTGGGAGTGTGAAACTGAAGGAGGTCAGTGAGGTATTGAGGTATATGAGTATAGATGGCTCGGTGAACTAGAGTGATAATTTTAAAGTGAACATGGAACTCGATAGGAAGCCAATGTAGATGAAACAAAAGTGGTGTGACATGATCCCTTTGAGAAGAATGAGTGATAATTCTGGCTGCGGTGTTCTGTATTAACTGTAAACGATGTAACTGAGTGCGGGTGATACCTGTGAGAACGGAGTTGCAGTAATCAAGATGAGACAGTACAGTAGCTAGAGTAAGGGTGGTCAGGGTGGGGGGAGAGAGAAAGGGATATATGGAATGTATTTGGCGCAAGAAGAAGTAAGAGGTTTTTGCAAATTAAGAAATATGATCTTGAAAAGAGAGATTTGAATCAAGCAGAACCCCGAGATATCGGAAAGAAGAGACCAGCGGAATTGTGGAACCATCAACGGAAGGTGCAAGTGAAGGGCAGGGGCTCCTAAAAGTGAACCAGGTACAGGAGGTTTTGGTCAGGTTGAGATGAAGGCAATTAGAAGAGAGACAATTCAATATAAGAGTGAGACAAGAATTTAGAGAAGTGAGATCAGGATGAAGAGGACTAGTGTGATGCAGGATGATGATGTCGTCAGCATAAAAGAAGGTGGAAAGACCGGCTTGTTGAATGCAGAGGGCAAGAGGTGCAAGAAAAAGATTCAACAAAAGAGGCGCCAGAACTGATCCCTGAGGAACACCACAGGGAAGAGAGGTGGGAGCAGAAGAGTGATGTGGACTGGAGGGTGAAATCACAGAGAAAGAACGCAAGGACAAGAGAGAATGAAACCAGCGGTAAACTGTTCCCCTAAGCCCAACATCCCAAAGACGTGAGAGGAGAAGAGAGTGATCAACTAGGTCAAAGGCAGCAGAAAGATCTAATGAAACCACCATTGAAATGTCACCTTTATCGTGTGAGCTTTCTCAAGCTACAAAACTTCTGCATCCTGCCAGTATTTCTGCTTCAGATTCGATGCAAAGCTCTCCAGTCTCACTTTCAGCTCTGACCAGATGTTCCGAGTCTGATGAGGAAATGCTGATGACTACTTTTGCTCTCGAGAATGGGGCTTTGCGGTCTTGAGTGTTGGAGCATGATAGTGCTTCTTCTTATTGGCCATAACAATAACAGCAAAATTCACGGAATGCGGAGTTTTATCAATAGAGGGTTTCCTATACCCTGCCTTCAGCCAGTGTACCAGGTTTAAATTTTCTCTGTGGACTGCGACCACAGAGAAAAAATCTTCAGTTAAACCTGTGACTCGGCCTAATGACGATGGGCTCGATATTCAATTAGACAGGCTATGCGCCACTGTGGCACATAGTGTCATGGTCCAGGGCAGAATAGACCAGAGGAAATGCAGGAAAATGCTCGGGGGAGTTTTAAAAGGCACACTGAGAAGCACATGGCTAGGGGTTGCCATGAGCAACAAAGGAAAACACAGGCTCATGCTGCAGCAAAACACCCAGAGAGAGCATTACGTAAGGGCTCATTAGTAAGGCAGAAACAGCTGCAGGAAGTTAGCCCAATGGAAGTCTCAAGCTATGACGCAGTTAAAATAGGGCCAGCTTTGAGCACAGAGGGGAGGAAGGAGAGAACCAGCAGATACACAGGAAACAGATACACGAGGAGCCCAACAGGAAGCTCAGCTAAAGGCACGAGGAAAGAAGGAAGTTACTACACCAGCCCAGAAGCAGTTGACAGAACTGTAGGATACAGAAAGACTGCAACTAGCAGAAAAGCCATTTCCAGAAACCAAGGCAGAGGAAGGGATAGAGAGAGATCCCAGGAGCCATACCGGAGTGTTTCTGAAGAAGAATCTATCTGCTCTGAAGGAGAGTTTGCCTCAGAAGAATTCTCTCAGGTCAGTGTTTTAAACCTGGGCTACAATAAGGAAAAGCCTGGCTGTGAGCTGACGAGAATTGCTTATAGCAAATCGAGGGAGAGAGAGATAGATAACAGGCTTAGCAGTCACACTTCTAAGCAAACAAACCGACGCTGGGCTGGGAAGCACCCTGGTGAATGGAATAGAGGGGCACTGGAATTTCTGTCTAGAGATCTGAGAGGGAAAGATCCTGTGAGGGCAGAAGCCAGACTCTATGATAACCAGCCTTTCCTCACTGATAGAAATGAGAGCAGCTTCAGCTATGAAGAAAGAGAGTTAAATGATTGCCAGAAAAGTTACAGCCCTGAGCAAGTTTGCACAGAAGAAAGTCCTGAAGATATGGATTATGAATGTTGTGCTGATACTGATAATTGCTCTAGAATGGACTGTACACTAGTTCTTTCAGACGCTATAACCTCTTTTTGCTGAAGTGCCGTTCCCATTGAAATCTGTGCAGGTGGCACTGATTTCAACAGCACAGTTCTTCTGAAAAGTAAGAAAACTGTTTTCCTGTTTTGTTTGTTTAAGCTGAAGAGAAGCATTTTTGTTATCCTTACTGATCCTTTTGTGTTACCAGAAAAATATGGTTTATTTCCTTTTTGTAACATTGATGCAAGAATTCTCCCAGGACGGGAAATAAAACCTCTTGAAAGCTTAGTCACTCGCGCACAACTACTTTCTTATTGACTGGCTATTGGGATACACAAACCCAGGGGACATTATAAAGTCCCTGCTTGAAATAAGAGGACCCCACTGCACATCTCCAGCCTTCCACCACAGGGGCCTGGGGAATCGGTGACAATAGCCATGCCTGCCGACCCCTAACCCCAGATATTCAATGCCAGGGTCAAATGCTGCCCTGGCATTGAATATTTGGGGTTTGCTGCACATGCCTAAAGCAGCATTAACTATCGGGGCAGCAGAGATATTGCATGCTGCCTGGTTAGCTCTTGTGCCTTAAAGATAGGCGCGGCTTTTCCTTGCTATATTTTGGCACAGGTCGCTAACCAGGCAGCATGCAATATCATTGCTGCCTGGTTATCACTTGTCGCCACCTCTGCAACTCCCTGGAATGCCCCCATAATGCACCGATGCTAAGCAATTAGCATCGAGGTGTGTAAGGGAGATAATTGCAGATATTCAGTGGCAAACTAGTAAGATTTTAAAATTATATAGTGCTTGCTTTCAGAAGTTTTCTGATCCTTCGTAGTCTCAAATGGAACTGAGGAAATCCATAACTTTAGAGGTTTCTACTCAGCAAAGCTTTTCTATGACTTCTCATGACAAGTCTGTAAGATTAATCTTGCAAGTGTTTGTGTACCTGGAGTTTGTTGTCCTCAGGAAAATTGAGTTGCCCCATAATGCTGTTATTAAATTTGAAGAAAGGATACAATATTGTGAGAGAACCATTGAAAATGTTTAAAAGAAAATTTGCTCTCTTGAATCCTCAGTTTCTTTGGTACAATATGGTACCAACTTCACTGGCTTCCGGTCACAGTACTCACTAAATACAAAAATATTATTATAATCTTCAAAATCTTAAATAACCTGTCCCCACCTGCCCTTGAACAACTAATCAGATGAACACATCAAACCACAAGAAGACGAGCTGACGACAATACCTTAGAAACACCAGCAAGTTTCAGAACATCAAAACACTCCACCAGCAATAGAGTCTTCTCCCTTTATGTTCCCCATCTATGGAATGATCTACCCAGCTTATTACATAAAATCAAAGACCTACTAGACTTCACGAAAGCCATAAAGCCTCACCTTTTCATGGAATGCCATGGACCCACTATTGAAAAAAAATAATGATAAGAATTTGCTGGAAGCAACCCAATAACCTGTCTCTCTCTTGTATCATACCACTCCTCATCAGCATCATAATATTCTCCCACGTCTCAACATACTATACTCTAAGGCAGTGGTTCTTAACCAGTCCTCCTTGAACCCCTAGGCCAGTCGGGTGTTTAGGATAGCCCTAAGGATTATGCATGAGATATATATGCATTAGAGATATCCTGCCAACCTGACTGGTTTGTGGCCCTCTAGGGCTGGATTTGGAGACCCCTGCCTTACACCTCTGTCATTTAAGATTGTAAATGGGTAAGGTGCAGATGTCCTAGACATCAAAAGGGTAGATAGAATGTGTCACATGCCTCCTCAATTCTCAGCACCACCAAAAAGTTGTCTAATAGACAATATTTTGGTGGTGGTGAGACGCAAAGAGGCATGTGACAAATTCTATCTAACCTTTTTGATGTCTTGGAGATCTGCACCTTGCCCACTCACATTCTTAAATGACAGAGATGTAAGGCAGGGGTCTCCAAATCCAGCCCTAGAGGGCAAGTTGGCAGGATATCTCTAATGCATATTCATTAGGGCTATCCTGAACACCCAACTGGCCTAGGTGTTCAAGGAGGACTTGTTAAGAACCACTGCTCTAAGGACATCTAAAACCTCACATACTGTACATCCTCCCCAGTTTATATATCCTCCCACACTCAACCCACACTACAACAATAATGCTATTTAACCAACAATTGTTAAAGGTAACAACTGAACTCATCCAAACAGCAAAAATGTAACTGCTTATAATTGATAATTTAAATGTATTTTTATACCCTATGTAACCCTCCAAGTTGTAACTCCCTGTTTTATGTAGAGCTCATTGCTATAACCATTATATGTAAACCACTTTGATAAAACAGTATATAAAACCTGTTAAATTTATTTATTTATTTATTTAACTGTGCGCAGATTGCCAAGGCTGAGTCCTTTATGACTCACCATCTGGAAAGTGTGGAAAATCTTGTATGGAGAAAGACGGTTAGACTACCTAAGTTTCTAGCCTTTAGATCTCAGGTTACTGAATTGACGATAACAATATCCGTGTAAATGTAAAGTGATATAATCAGGGGAAGGGTTATCTTTTCTCTGAACCTGAGCAACTTTCTGATTTTTTTTCTGTTTGTATTCAGCTGTTAGATCAAGACAGGGAAGAACATTAGCCGATTGTGGAAGTTTGATATGGTTTGGTCCAGATGATTTGTCGGTAGCATGTTTTGGGTATTATAAGCATCCTTTTTGTTCTTTCTGTGGGCCCAATATTCAAAAGGCATTTAGAAGTTTTACAGCCCAGTAATCCATGTAAATGCCTTAAATGAGTATATTCAATGGCACGTACACGGTTAGTACCACTGAATATCCCTTTCTAACTCCCCTACATGTCCCAATGCTATCCGGTTAGCATTGGGGCTTGTTGGGAGCATTCGGAGGCAGAGCAGAGGCAGAGACTGTCGCAAAGTTGGCAGCGATAATATTGTATGTTGCCTGGTTAATAACCTGCATCTAAAAGATAGATGAGGAAAACTCTCACCTCTCTTTAAGGTGCAGGAGCTAACTGGGCAACATGCAATATTGCTGCTGAGCGATTAGGTACTGCATCTTCCAACATGTGTGGCAATCTTTGGATATTCAATGCCGGGGACACATATGACCCCCAGCACTGAATATCTGGGGTTAAGGGTCGGCAGCCAGGGATATGCACCATAGGAGGCGCTTAGCCTGCCCAATTAGATATCAGGCCCTTTGTGTATAATTAGTTTTTGGATCCATTCTACTTTCTTTTTTGAGATTGGCTTGTGAATTGTACTATTGTGAGCGAAATGTCTTTTATTATTTTGAATTTTGAAATAAAAATAATTACTTTTAACAAATCTTAGGGCATTGGCCATAAATGTAATGGCGGAAAAACTAAGGTCAAAAGCATGTGTGGCAAAGAACTAAAGTGGAAAACAGGCAATATCTTTGTGGTCATTGTATTATCTGTTTAGACTAGGCCAGATATTCCGCAGGCTTAAGCTAAATGTGTAACTTTCCTGAATAGTGGCTGAATATTGCCACTATCTGGATAATTTTTTGGCCTACCCTTGCTCCTCCCCTAACATGCCCTACAAGAAAACATAATATCTGGCCATTTGCAGTCCAAACAACCCAATTTTCTCTGTATATTTTTTGAAAATACATGGTTAGGATAATTATGCATTTCCCAGCAAACACCTAATTGTCTTTGAATATCAGTCTGAAAGAGCATTATTCATTCATATGGAACACTCACCAATAAACTCTACCAAGTAGAGATTTTCACTTTACAGCTCAACATACAAAAAATTTCTATTCAAATTTTAGTCTCACATCAGTGAAAACACCAGTATTTCCCTCCACTGCTAGACATTGTGCATCATAACACAAAACCCTGCAAATAGAGACTCAACACCAGCATCAAGAATTCAAATTGCTCCAATCCTACATATGAAATCAGCACTGCAAATATTCTAGAACCCCAGTAACCACCGATTGGAAAGAGAACAGGTTAAGCTGCTATAGATTCCTAGAGAGAACTTATATGTTAACAGAATCCCTTATCTTGGCTGCACATGAAAACAGAGATCATCACCAGCTAAAGAATAAGAAACTACAAAATTTGAAACAAATATTTAGAGAAAAACTGAAATGGAAACCCCCCTGCAAAGACACCGAGATGTGGAAGACGGAAGAAAGAGAAACAGAAATGCATTTCCTCCTGTAATGAACTATAAGAAATTAAAATTTTCAAAGCTGATATTTTATTCTCTAAAAACTGACACTTTTTTGTACCTTTTTTGTCTGATCATCTTATTTTTCCAGTTGAGTTGGTCCCATGCTCTCTTTTTCACTTCCTCTTGTTGATTTTCTTCGAAGTCCTTTTTGAGGATCCCGTTTCCATTTTTTGTTTCATCACACTCCCTGTCTTCATCCTTCCTTTTGCTACATCTCTCTCTGACATTGATCCTTCTATTTCTCTCATTTGCCTTTTACCTAACTATAACTTCATTTCATTCCTCTTTCTCCTCCCTTCAATCTTCAGTCTCCCTTTTTTCAACATTCACCTATTTAACAGCTTTCCGTTTCCTAACCTTATTTCACTAGTCCTTCCATTCCACATTTCTCTCATTCCTTTGCCAGCATCCTATCCCATTTCAAGTTCCTCATTTCCTTCCTCTATACTTATCTTCTCTCCAGGCTCATTTATCACATTCTGCATCTCACTCCTTAGTCAAGCCCAGCTCATTCCCTAGCACTCAAACTCTCTTCACCTACAGGCCCTTTCTTATGTCTTACCCCCATCCAGGCTTCCATTTTCCCTTTCACTTCTCCCATTTCTACCCAATTTCATCTCCTTCAAGAAAGCCCTGTCTCTTCCTGTAGCTCTCATCCACTTCCAGGGCCAGCCCAAGGGTTTCTGCTGCCCTAGGCAGAAACCCCAGCCTTGCTGCTTTCCCGCTGACACTACCTTCCCAGCTGCTGCTGCCACTGCCGCTGTCACAGTTGCACCCCTCCCAGATGATGCCGATTCCGTCTCGGGAGGGGAAGGCAGGCAGTGGCCGCAGCAATATTTCCAAAAGCGGCAGCTGTTTGCTGCCACTTTTGGAAATACTGCCGCTGCCTGCCTTCCCCCTCAAACAGAATTGGCGGCAGATCGGGGATAAGTATGGCCACCCATATGTGCTGCTGGCACCACCACCTCCCACCTGTTCTGCTGCCGCTGCCCACCCATGCTGCTGGCAGTGCCAACCCAGGCCAACTGCCCTAGGTGGTTGTCTAGCTTGTTTAGTGGATGGGCCAACCCTGTCCACTCCATAGCATTCTGTCCTTTTCAACTGTCCTCCAAGTCATTCAAAACTTCACTCTTCCCCATATTTCTGCTCTTGGTCGCACGGCCCTACTCATACCACTAACCCAATCACCTTGTCCCAACTGTCCTCCTAATCTCTGGTCAATTTCTTAATCGCACTATCCCCCCTTAAACAACTTCAAATCCCTACTCTCAATCCCTGAATCTCTACTTAAACTCCCAATTCCCAGCGTATCTTAGAGTCTTTCTTCTGTTTCTTCACCCAATCTTAGAGTCTCCACCTGTCAAGATCCCTGCTTTCCCACATCCCATGTCCCTAGTCTCTGCCCTCCTGCCTTCTACACCCCTTCTCCAGCACCCACCCATTTACTTCCTTCTCCAATACTCATTAACCTTATCTTTCTTCCTTTCTACCCCAACATGTATCCCCACCCTCTAAACCTTTCCCTGGTTGACATTGTTTCTTCTCTATTCCCCACAATATCTGTCCTCCTTTTCCTTCACACTACTCCAGCCTCTCCCTCTTTTTCATACACCAACCCTAGCATTTGTCAGCATCAGCCTCTTTTCAATCCAAGAATCCCAATCCTAAAATGATCTCACTTCCAGTCCCAGATCCCCACTGAAAGTTCCCTCCCAGTCCAGCCCTATCTCTCCAGTCCCAGCCCTCCTAACCCCAATATCAGCCCAGCCCCAATAGCAGCCCATTTTCAGTCCCATACCCAACCCTTTTTTCTTTAGTGCCTTCAAGTCAGAGTTGACTCCTTGCAACCCAGATACCTCTGTGTTTTCTTGGCAATGTATCAACAGAGGTAGATTGAAAGGCCTTTTCTTCTGAGGCAATGGAGTGTAAAGTGACTTGCCCAAGGTCACAAGAAGTAATAGTGGGAATCGAACTAGGCAGTTGCTCTAACCACTAGGCTATTCCTCTACTTCCTCCACCCAATCCTAGTATCAGTCTATTTCCAGTCCCTCCAGCCCCATTATCAGCCCATTTCTAGTACCAGCCCCCTCCCCATGCCCAGTAACAACCATTCCCAGTCCCAGACCTCCTCCAGTCCTTGTATCATCCTATATCCAGTCCCATATCCCCAACCCTAATATCAGTCCATTTCCAGTCCCCTCAGATCCAATATCACTCATTTCCAATACCAGCCCCCACAGCACCAATATCAGCCCATTTCCAGTACCATCCCCATTATCAGTCTATCGTCAATAAGGGTCATTTCCCCAGTCCCAGTATCAACCATTTCTAATACCAGCACCTCACAGCCCAGGTATGAGCACATTTCCAGTATCAGTTATCCCCTAGTCCCAGTATCAGTCAATTGCAGTCTCAGCTTTGTCCCCATGCCTAGTATCACCCATTTCCAGTCCTAGATCCCTTCAGTCCTTGATTCATCCCATATCTAGTCCAATACCCCCAGATTCAATATCAGCTAACTGCCAGTATCAGTCATTACCCCAACCCCAGGATCAGCCCATTTCCAGTCCTCCCAGCCCCAATATCAGTCCATTGTCTGTCTAAACCCCTTCCCCATGTCCAGTATCAGCCTATTTCAGCCCCATAACCTCCTCAGTCCTTGTATGATCCAATTTACAGTCCCATACCCTCAGTCCCAATATCAGCCCATTTCCAGTCCCCCCAGCCCATTGCCAGACTCAGTAGTCATCCCACCAGCCCCATATCAGCCATGTTCTAGTCCCCCTCCTTCCCCAGTATCAGCCCACTGTTCCCTCTCCCAGGCCCATTATCAGCCCATTTACAGTCCTACCCCTCCCAGTATTTGCCCATTTCCAGCCCCTAAGCCCAGTTCCATCCCCCAGTCCCAGTATCAGCCCATTGCCAGATCCAGCCACACTCAGTGCCAATATTTGCCCATTTTGCAGCCCCCCAGCTCAGTTCCAGCTGATTTACAATCCCAGCCACCCATCCCCTTCTCTGCAGCAGGGAGCATTTGTTTTTGAGCCCCCAGCTGTATTAAACGATAACCTGCAATATAGCCTCCAGAGCAAAAGCAAATGCTCCCACAACTGTATTAAGCATTATTACAGCAGGGAGAAGCAAAGAAAATGCTCCTTTGGCTGTACTGAACATTAATACAGCCTGTCACGCAGCAGACCCTCTAGGAACAGAAGAAAATGTTTTAAACACAGAAAAAGTCAGGCATAAGCTGCAATATTTCGAGGAACCAGATAGAGGGAGCAAGAGGGACCTCCGAGAGACTGAGGAACCATGCCCCATAGGTCATGAGGTAATGCCAGCCAGCCTCCAATCAAGGAAGAGAGGAGTACCTCTTTTTTTTTTTTTTTTTTAATTCTTTATTTTCGTTTTATAACAACAAAGGAAAGGAAGACATACAGCTAAAAGACAAATACATAAAGTGTAATACATACATCAAAGTAAACCCCTACCGCCCACCTCCCCCCTGCTTCTTCTCTAGAAAACTAAGCATTCCCGAAGCGGGCGTGTACTTACATTATTGTATTACAACACCTAACGGTGATCTAAAACATGATGAGTGCACATTATACAGGCATGTTAGAACAATGAGCAGGTTGTACATAATCATTAAGCATCTGCCATTTAGGCAAGCAAGAGTGCGTTTGGACATGGGGAATAGCTCTCCGAGATATCTGCTCATATTTACTATATAAGCAGACGAGGTACCACCATTCATTGACAGTAAGTCGAGAGCTATCCTTCCAATTCCTCGTGATTAAGCATATGGCTATACCTAGCATGAAATCAAGGAGAAAGCGACCCTTCTTAGGAAGAGAGGGGACCTCCGCCACAGAGCGGAGTCCCACGACCTTCCAAGAAAGAGGTTCAGGAAAGTGTAAGATAGATTGTATACGACCCCAGACCCGCCCCCAATAGACCTGCAGTTGAGGACATTCAGAAATAACATGAACGAAGGATCCCACAGCAGTATGGCAAGACCAACACAGGTCCCTAGCATTTGGGTTCCATTTGGCTATCTTTCCTGGGGTATAAAAGCAGCTGTGTACAAAGAAGAAGAAAGTTTGGGTGACAGAGGCAGACCGGGAGACCCGCACTACTTTACTCCGAAAAACGCTCTATTGCACAGGGATTATAGTGGTTTGCAGTGCGCGCTCCCAGGCCTGTTGGGCTCTAAAGTGTCCTGGCAGCATGATCTGAAATATATAGGGAGTAATGCTTTGCAGTGTCCACCTGAGGAACTGACAGTTTTGAGATTAGAAAGAAGTCTATGCGAGACTGAGATTTATTAGGGGAGGAGAAGAAGGTGAAGTCAAGCTCATTGGGGCGTAGTAATCTACATCGATCAGCTAGAGCAAGATCCTTGGTCAGGGAGGCAAGCGTAGCGTGACTCTTGGGGGGACCACTCGTCCTAGGCGGCTGGTTGTCAATCAGGGGAGCAAGGACTAGATTTAAATCCCCCCCAATGATCAATGAAGTATTAGGAGCAGCTTGCACAACCTGAGCAATGGTAGCAAAAGGGCACGGTCATCAACATTAGGAGCGTAAGGGCATATACATGCAACTTCTAGGCTACCCATCTTGAGGTGAACTCCAGACCATCCACCTTCTGCATCTAAGCTAGTCGCAACAACAGTAGCAGGCAAAGACTTCCCAACCAGTATGGCAACCCCACATCTCTTAGAAACGGCTGGGGAACAAGCGGCCACTATGTAAGGTTTAATATTGAGTTTAAGAGTTTCCTTCGAATTTAAATGCGTTTCTTGGAGAAAAATCAGATCCACTGCTGCCGGACTGAGGTAGCTTAGGATTTTCTTCCGTTTTATCGGATTATTGATGCCTTTTACGTTCAATGAAAAATCTTACATGGTGCCAGCAATCGGTAGTAGACATTTTAGGTAAGGGCGCTTGATAACATAGAACATAAGCAGAATCTATACAACAATGTCATAATCACCGAGTATTCTGGCTAATACACCCAATATTGAAAAGTGTGGACCAACGTATCTTAGAGAAGAAGCAAAACCCCCAAAGAATATGGCGACCAGATGTCTGCGGGAGGAGGCCCTAGAGAGGAAATAGAAGACATGTATAAAAAGAAAAGAAACACCAGAGTCCATAATAACACTGTCTCTGACACTCATCGAGGCTACTGTGGGTAGATGGAGTCGGGTCACAGATACCATCAAGAGTAAGGCAACAGACTGCCCACGCCAGACTCTTTGCTAAGCTGCGGCAGATCCAATATGGCCGGTACAGCAGATATAAGGAGACTTGCAGGAATATTCTGGAAGTCAGCGCATCAAATCGGCTTCTTTGGAATCCAAAAACTCTGCTAGTAGATCAGGGTCCTCGAATGTTCTTGTCTGATTGTGAAGCGTGACTCGGAGCTTGGCCGGGTACATCAGGCCATAGCGTGCTTGTAGTTGTCGAAGCCTCGGCCGGAATTCCAGAAAGCGCTTTCGGCGGTCGACTGTGGGTTTAGACAAATCGGGATAGAAGGAGATCTTGTGGCTCTCAAACTCCATATGGCCCTTTGCCCGAGAGGCACTTAGAATTTGCTCCACGTGTTGATATCTCAATAGTCGAAAAATGATAGGCCGCGGGGTCTTCCTGTGGAGCGTTATGCTTGTGGGTACACGATGAGCGCGATCAATCTCCAAATCTTTAGTAAAGGTGATTTGGAGCAAGGAAGGGAGGATTTTGCATAAAAACTCTTTCATGTCTCCCGATTCCGCTCCCTCCGGTATGCCCACAAGTCGTATGTTATTGCGGCGCGCTCTATTATTGCCATCTTCCACCTCTTTCTGCAAGGCCCGCACCTGTCGTTCAACTTTGTCGAGTTTGGACAACCGGGCCGCATGGGAGTCCAATATGCTCTCCATTTTGTCCTGACGCGAAGAAAGCCCTTCTAGCTTGCTTTGCAGCACACCAAAATCGTCCCGCAGCGCTCGGAGTGCTTCACCGTTTGCCTGCACAAGGTTTTTGACCCCTCTAATCTCTACGAGGATTTCCTGCTGCATTTCGGGGCCCTCGCACAAGGCCGGACCCTTCTGCGGGGACGGAGGTTCAGTTTTGGAACGTTTGCCGTGAGAAGCCGCTGGAGACCCGAATTCCAGGCACGTTGGTTTGGTCCCCGCCATCTCACCAATGTGCCCCGGCAAGATCAGAGTAAAAGTTCCAAATAGGTGAGGTGTTAATTCAGGATTCTGAGTAGGCCTCTCGGGAGCCTCAGCGCTATGCGACCATCCCGCTGGACATCAGGCTCCGCCCCCCGGAGTACCTCTTAAAGAGAGTCTGGAAGAGGCAGGACCAGCAAAAGAGGCAGAATCGGAAGGACGGACAGATCCAGGAGAAAGGGTTCTCCTCAGAGATAAGGAGAGAGTAGAAGGTGTGCTCTTCAAGGAAGAGAGGTGCAGGAAGAAGGCCAGTTCTGGAAAAGGAAGGGCTGAAACAATAGCCCCTGGACAGGGGTTTGGCAGAAGGCAGCAGCAGCCGCTGTGGCATGAAGAGAGGAGCAACCGAAGAGAAGGAGAGACAGCTCCATCAAGACTGAGTGCTCTTCATCCAGAGAGGCGAAAGCATTGCTGTGACTGCAGTATAAAGCCTAAGGCCTATTGCTCAGGCAAGTCAGAATCCCAGCCAAGGCAGGCCTCAACCCTCACCTGGAGTAGAAAAGCCAAAGATAAAAGGTAACCCATATTTTACTCGAAGCAGGTTTCAGAGTGCTGGTATATGGGGAGGACAGGGAGCAGAGGAATACTGTCCATATAAAACTGCCTATGATACAAGGTACAAGAAACGTTTACCAAATAAGAGACTTTTTAATGAGAAAGGTTTGCATGAAGCTAATGTAAAACCCTTGCAGAAGGAGGAGTGTTCTCAGTATAGGAGAGCCCAGGACCCAGGACCGACGCCCTACGCTTAACCCTGAGCATTGGGAGGTCATACAAAAGTTATATAAGAAGCCTGGCTACCATTTGCCAGAAACTACTGACCAGGGCCAGATTTACCTATACGCCATGTACGCCATGGTGTAGGGCCCACAGCTGGCAAGGGCCCACCCGGGGCCGGCCCACACACCGCAGGGCTTCAGAGGGAGCAGGGTAAGCTCGCGCGAGGCCCTGGCTCCCTCTGTACAGCCGCCAGCGTGAAGAGCCTTTTCCTTCACGTTGGCGGCTGTATCTGTAAAGCCGCGATTGCTGGGAAAGGTTAAAGGCAATGCCCTTTAACCTTTCCCAGCATTTGCGGCTTTACAGATACAGTCGCCAGCGTGAAGGAAAAGGCTCTTCACGCTGGCGGCTGTACAGAGGGAGCCGGGGCCTCGCGCGAGCTTACCCGGCTCCCTCTGAAGCCTCTCAGACAGCCGCGGTGCTGGTCGGGGGGGCCAAGGACTGCATGGGCTGTGAGTGGGGGGGGACCTGGACCGGAAAAGGGCTGTGGGGGGGGACTTGGACTGGAAAGAAATGGGCTGTGATGGGGGGGGAACCTGAACTGTAAAAGGGCTATGGGGGGGGGGACTTGGACTGGAAATGGGTTGTGATGGGGGGGGGGGACCTGGACCGGAAAAGGGATATGGGGGGGGGGGGAGTTGAAATGGAAAAAAATGGCCTGTGATGGGGGGGGGACCTGAACTCCTGAACTGTAAAAGGGCTATGGGGGGGGACTTGGACTGGAAATGGGTTGTGATGGGGAGGGGGACCTGGACTGGAAAAGGACTATGGGGGGGGGGACTTGGACTGGAAATGGGTTGTGATGGGGGTGGGGACCTGGACCGGAAAAGGGCTATGGGGGGGGGACTTGGACTGGAAAGAAATGGGCTGTGATGGGGGGGGGTACCTGAACTGTAAAAGGGCTATGGGGGGGGACATGGACTGGAAATGGGTTGTGATGGGGAGGGGGACCTGGACCGGAAAAGGGCTATGGGGGGGACTTGGACTGGAAATGGGTTGTGATGGGGGGGGGGACCTGGACCGGAAAAGGGCTATGGGGGGGGGTAACTTGGACTGCAAATGGGCTGTGATGGTGGGGGGGGGGGACTAGGACTGCAAATGGGCTGTGATGGTGCAGGGGGACTCGGACTGCAAATGGGATGTGATGGTGGGGGCTAGGACTGGAAATAGGCTGTGATGGGGGGGGGGGCTAGGACTGGAAATGGCCTGTGATGTGAAGGTTAGCACTGGAAATGGGCTGATGAAGAGCTAGAATAGGACTGGAATGGGCTGATGTGGGGCATGGGAGAATGGGACTAGAAGGGAGTGGATGCTGGGTGGGTCTAGAACTATAAGGGAACTGATTTTGGGGGAGGACTAGAATGGATGGGGAATGAGAATGGAGAGGGGAAAATATTTTGTGTGGAAGAAAAGTCTATGATGGGCTGGGTATTGGGAGAGTAAGAGGGGCTTGAAAATGGAAGGGTGAAATTTAAATGGATGATAAAGGAATAAGGAAAGAATTGGGGGAAAGAGCAAAAGGGAAACAATCAGTATGTTAAAGCAGAAATAGAGAGAGAAAGGAAAACATTTAAAAGAGAAGAAAGGACAAATGGATAGCTAGCAGAAGACACAAAGAAACCAGAAGAAAGTGACTGGAGCAATTGCAACTGAAAAAATGCCCAAACAGAAGGTAGAAAAATACTTTTTATTTTGAATTTATTAACTGGAATATGTCTTTTTTAATGTATTTCTTGAATTCCGATGCTGATTTTGTCCATATTGCCTCTTTATGTCAGGCAATTCTATACATCTATTGCCATTTCTGTTTTGGTAAGTTGATCTCGTTTTTATTTTTTCTGGGGGCCCACAATTTTTGTTGGCGTAGGGCCTCACTCAAGGTAAATCCGGCCCTGCTACTGACTCAGTTTCAGAGTCTTCCGAAGTGGAACCGATGCAAGTGGAATTTGCTACAGAGCTTTCAGATACAGAAATGGACTGTAATTACTGCATGACAGGAAGCCTGGAGTCCTTGCCTAGCGTATAAGCTATAACTTGTGGAATAGAAAATGTTTGTTTTTGTGCATCACTCTGTGAAGATAACAGTTTTGCTTTAAACTCATGTTTACTTTTTCTTCCAACCTGAAGTAAGGACACTTGTGTTGATGTTATTGCCCAACCATTTGAACCTTTGCAAGAAGGGGAAATAAATGCCTTTGTTTTCCCTCTACTCTGACCTTTGTTTTCTTTGAGATTTGGTAACAAGAAGGCTACCAGGCTAAAGGTCCCTGGGCCCTGTGAAACACTTGCCAAACTCAACCTTATATATTTTTGTGTCCAACCTACCTTGGTCTATTACCCTGCCAAGGTGGTGCACGTGACAAGCCCTAGGAGCATTCACTTTTCCTCCCACCGCTGTGCTATATTCGAGCTGCTGCTACCATGACTTGAGTTTTGCGCAGCTGCAAGAGCAAAAGCAAATGATCCTGCAGCTTGCTGAGCATTAATACAGCCATGGGAGCAAAGGAAATGCTCCCATGACTAAATTAATAGCTGCAGCTCCAGGGGCACAGGGGAGGATGGGAGCGAGCCAGTGCATCAGGCTTCTTGCACCCCGTTTGTGGTGCGCCTTGAGCCAGTGCCTCACTGGCTTCTTATACCAGGGATAAGCAGTGTTTTTTTTTTTTTTCTTATTCTACCTTAATAAAGATTTATGGAGTTTTTCTCCAGGAACTTGTCCAAAACCTTTTAAAGCCAGTTACATTACCTTCTTTTACTACATATTGTGGCAGTGAGTTCCAGCGTTTAATTATTCATTGAGCAAAAAACTATATTTTCTCTTATTTGTTTTAAATGCAGTACTTGTAACTTCATGGCATGTCCACCATTCTATCCTTCTTGTTCATCATAAAATTCCTTAGCGAATTACAATAATACATATGCATGAAAAAAACACAATGGACATAACAATTAACTACATGTCAAAAGACAACACAAAACGGGGGGCGGAGCCCGATGTCCAGCGGGATGGTCGCATAACGCTGAGGCTCCCGAGAGGCCTACTCAGAATCCTGAATTAACACCGGACATACTTGAACTTCTGCTCTGATCTTGCCGGGGCACATCGGTGAGATGGCGGGGACCAAACCCACGCGTCTGGAATTTGGATCTCCAGCGGCTTCTCACGGCAAACGCTCCAAAACTGAACCCCCGTCCCCGCAGAAGGGGCTGGCTTTGCACGAGGGCCCCGAAATGCAGCAGGAAATCCTCGCAGAGATTAGAGGGGTTAAGGACCTCGTGCAGTCAAACGGTGAAGCGCTCCGAGCGCTGCGGGAAGATCTTGGTGTACTGCAAGGCAGACTAGAGGGGCTCTCTTCGCGTCAGGACAAAATGGAGAGCATATTAGACTCCCATGCGGCCCGGTTGTCCAAACTCGACAAAGTTGAACGTCAGGTACGGGCCTTGCAGAAAGAAGTGGAAGATGGCAATAATAGAGCGCGCCGCAACAACCTACGACTCGTGGGCATACCGGAGGGAGCGGAATCGGGAGACATGAAAGAGTTTTTATGCAAAATCCTCCCTTCCCTGCTCCAAATAACTTTTACCAAAGAATTGGAGATCGATCGCGCTCATCGTGTACCCACAAACATAACGCTCAACAGGAAGACCCCGCGGCCTATCATCTTTCGACTTTTGAGATATCAACATGTGGAGCAAATTCTCAGTGCCTCTCGGGCAAAGGGCCATATGGAGTTTGAGAGCCACAAGATCTCCTTCTACCCTGACTTGGCTAAACCCACGGTCGACCGCCGAAAGCGCTTTCTGGAATTCCGGCCGAGGCTTCAACAACTACAAGCACGTTATGGCCTGATGTATCCGGCCAAGCTCCGAGTCACGCTTCACAATCAGACAAGAACATTTGAGGACCCTGATCTACTAGCGGAGTTTTTGGATTCTAAAGAAGCCGACTTGATGCGCTGACTTCCAGAATATTCCTGCAAGTATTCTCATATCCGCTGTAGCTGCCATATTGGATTTGCCGCGGCTCAGCAAGGAGTCTGGCGAGGGCGGTCTGTTGCCTTATTTTGATGATATCTGTGACCCGACTCCATCTACCCACAGTAGCCTCGATGAGTATCAGAGACAGTGTTAATTATGGACTCTGGTGTTTCTTTTCTTTTTTTTTCATGTCTCTATCTTCCTCTCTAGGGCCTCCTCCCGCAGACATATGGTCGCCATATTCATTGGGGGTTTTGCTTCTTCTCTAAGTTACTTTGGTACATACTTTTCAATATGGGGTGTATTAGCCAGCATACTCGGTGATTATGTCATTGTTGCACAGATTCTGATTATGTTGTATGTTTTCAAGCGCCCTTACCTAAAATGTCTATTACCGATTGATGGCACCATGTAAGATTTTCTCATTGAACGTAAAAGGAATCAATAATCCGATTAAAACGGAAGAAAATCCTAAGCTATCTAAGTCATGAAGCTGCGGACCTGATTTTCCTCCAAGAAACGCATTTAAATTCGAAGGAAACTCTTAAACTCAATATTAAACCTTACATGGTGGCCGCCTATTCCCCAGCCGTTTCTAAGAAATGTGGGGTTGCCATACTGGTTAGGAAATCTCTGCATGCTACTATTATTGCGACTAGCTCAGATACAGCAGGTAGATGGTCCAGAGTTCACCTCAAGATAGGTAGCCTTGAAGTTACATGTATATGCCTTTATGCTCCTAATGTGGATGACCCTGCCTTTTTTGCTACCATTGCTCAGGTTGCGCAGGCCTCTGCTAATACTTCATTGATAATAGGGGGGGATTTCAATTTAGTTCTTGATCCCCTGATTGACAAACAGCCGCCTAGGACAAGTGGTCCCCCCAAGAGTCACACCACGCTTACCGCTTTGATCAAAGATCTTGCTTTAGTTGATCTATGGAGGTTACTACACCCCAATGAGCTTGACTTTACCTTCTTTTCTTCCCCTCACAAATCCCAGTCTCGCATAGATTTCTTTCTAATATCAAAACTGTTAGTTCCTCAGGTGGACACTGCAAAGATTCACTCCCAACATATTTCAGATCATGCTGCTATTTCTTTTCAATTACACACTACTGCACCCCAAGGGAATTCGGGGGCCTGGTTCTTTGATAGAGCCCTGTTAACTCAGCCAGAGTTCCAGTTAGAAATTCGAGCAGCCATACAGGATTACTTCCATTTTAATTTACCCCAGGATACTGCGAATTGGGCTTGGTGGGAGGGTTTCAAAGCGGCCATTCGAGCAACGATCACTAGCTATCAAATCCGCCTGCGGAAACAACGCAAACAGCAGCTACTCATACTAGACCAACAAATCAAAGCAGGCGAACGAGTTTTAACTTCACGTACTGATTCATGTGTCTTAATTCGCTTACAGCGTCTCCGTTTTCAATATAATGCAATCCTCTCAACTGCAGCTTCTAAGAGTATTGAGCTTCAACGAGGAACATACTATCGTGAAAACAACCGAGCCGGTCGACTTTTAGCTAACGCCTTGAAAGGTCAAAAAGAAGCCAAACGCGTAGCGGCCCTTCGAGCCCCACAGGGAGGGGGCATATTGACCAAAGACTCCGATATTGTAGAACTCTTTCGGGATTTCTATACCCGCCTATATCAATCTGAATGTGAGTTCTCATCAGAGACCTTCGAGCGATTGCTTTCTGGTATTCAGCGGCCGACCCTCTCTGAAGCTGATAGGGATGCGCTGGATGAACCCTTCTCTACTTCAGAGATCCAATCTGCCCTAACAAGAACAGCCTCGGGTCGAGCCGCAGGGCCTGATGGTCTCCCGACCGAATTCTACAGAACGTTCAGTGCAGATCTAGTTCCCTACTTAAAACTCTATTTTACTGCCCTTGCGGTAGATACATCCTCTTTGGGATCCTTTTCTGCAGCTAATGTGGTAGTATTTGAGAAAGAAGGCAGAGACCCGCTGCTAACCGCCAACTACCGTCCAATTTCCCTACTTAATGCCGATTATAAGATCTTCGCAACGATCTTGGCCACCCGGCTATCTGATAGGATGGCCACCCTAATCCATCCCGACCAATGCGGTTTTATACCCGGCCGATCCACCGCTGACAATGCTCGGACCTTGTGCCATGTGCTATCCAGTGCTGCCAATCTAGATCACCCATGGGTGGGTCTTTCCCTAGATGCTGAAAAAGCCTTTGATCGCCTAGAATGGCCCTTCTTATTTGCAGTTCTCCGATGGTATGGCTTTGGGGAGGGCTTCCTCCGATACCTCCAAGTTATGTATACTCAACCCATCGCCAGTATTTGTGTAAATGCCATTAAGTCTCAGCCTTTTAATCTCCAAAGAGTCACGCGTCAAGGTTGCCCCCTATCACCAATGCTCTTTGATCTAGCTCTTGAACCCCTCGCCCTCCTTATTAGACAGTCCGCACGTATTCGAGGTGTCCCCTTCAGTCACAGAGAGATTAAACTCTCTGCATATGCAGATGACCTTATGCTTTTCGTATCCCTTGATTCGGTTCCAGCTGTCTTGGATCTGATTGATGGATACTCGCAATTATCGGGCTATAAAATTAACTGGACCAAATCTGTAGCATTCCCACTGAACCGCTGGGTACATGAGGCTGACATGCAGGCCTTTCCTTTCCTTTGGCAATCCCGCATGGTGAAATATCTTGGGGTCCATTACTGTTCTCCTTTAGAAGACACTATCAGTTTTAATGCCAAAGAGGTAGTCTCCAAAGTCCGTGAGCTCACAAATCGTTGGTCTTCCTTATCCCTTACATGGTGGGGCCGCCTAGAAACTGTGAAAATGATGATAGTCCCCAAAGTGAACTACATTTTAGAAATGCTGCCATGCTTACTCCCGCTACACACTTACAAAGATATTGAGGGCCTTCTCGTCCGCTACCTCTGGCAGGGCAAACCACCAAGGATAGCTAAACAAAAACTACAGTCTGCGAAGGAACTAGGGGGTACCAGATTTCCTGATTTTCTTAGATATCATCAAGCCTTCCTACTTAAGCAAGGTGCCCGATGGCTAGATGCCTCAACAGACAGCAGACCAGTTTGGCTTGATATAGAAGAGGAGCTTAGTAGCCCAATTCCGTTGACCCATCTCCCCGGTATGTCCCGTCAAGTAGACACCCGCCATCCCCCAATGATTGTCGATACTCTTGCGGCCTTTAACACTCTCATTCTATCACTGGGCCCAAACGTATGTCCTCAGGACGGACTCCCGCTGTGGAATAATCCCAGAATTCAAGTCCTAAACAGAACGATAGCATGGAAACCCTGGTACTCTAGGGGGATCTGGACACCCCAACAGCTCTTCTCTGCAGCTCGTTGGAAAACCTTTTCTGAGTTACAAAAGGAATTTGCGTTACCAGCGAAACATTACTTTCAATTGATGCAGCTTCAACACTGCCTCAAAAGTGCTCAAATCATGCCGCCCTCTGTCCCTACTGAGGACGGGCTATTAGAACTAGTTCTCTCTATTAGTAGTACACATGGGGTAGCCTCTAACTTTTATAAAATATTATGTCAGGGTACAGATACTGCCACTTTTAGAGCCCAACAAGCCTGGGAGCGCGAACTGCAAACCACTTTAACCCCTGTGCAATGGAGCGTTTTCTGGAGCAAAGTAGTGCGGGTTTCCCGGTCTGCCTCAGTTACCCAAACTCTCTTCTTTTTTGCACATAGATGCTTTTATACTCCAGAAAAAATAGCCAAATGGAACACAACTGCTAGGGACCAGTGTTGGTCTTGCCATACTGCTGTGGGAACCCTCGCTCATGTTATCTATGAATGTCCGCAACTACAGGTTTACTGGGGGCGGGTCTGGGGTCGTATTCAATGTATCTTACATCTTCACGAGCCTCTCTCTTGGAAGATTGTGGGACTCCGCTCAGTGGCGGAGGTCCCCTCTCTTCCTAAGAAGGGTCGCTTTCTCCTTGATTTCATGCTGGGTATAGCCATATGTTTAATCACGAGGAATTGGAAGGATAGCTCTCGACTTACTGTCAATGAATGGTGGAACCTCGTCTGCTTATATAGTAAATATGAGAAGATATCTCGGAGAGCTCTTCCCCATACCCAAACTCACTCTCGCTTGTCTAAATGGCAGATGCTCAATGATTATGTACACTCTGCTCATTGTTCCGACATGTCTGTTTAATGTGCACTCATCATGTTTCAGATCACCGTTAGGTTTTGTAACACAATAATGTTAGTACACGCCCGCTTCGGGAATGATTAGTTTTCTAGAGAAGAAGCAGGGGGGAGGGGGGTGGCAGGGGTTTACTTTGGTGTATGTATCACATTCTATGTATCTGTCTTTTAGCTGTATGTCTTCCTTTCCTTTGTTGTTATAAAACGAAAATAAAGAATTAAAAAAAAAAAAGACAACACAAAACAAAAAAATAAACAAATTATATAAACAGATATGCCTTCAAAGCTTTCTGAAAAGACACAGGAGTCTGTTTACTAAGCGGCACTGGCAGTTTCCATGCAAAATCTGAGCCACAGCCCCGTTTTATTCAATGGGGCCACGCTCCAATTTTGCACAGAAGCCACTTGCGCTGCTTAGTAAACAGACCCCACAGTTGTGAAATTGACAATGATACAATAAAAGCAAACTTTACCTGACTTGGCCAGCCACTAAAAAGGGCAACACTCTCTAATAGTAGTTCTGCATACAAGAGACAGAGGGAAGAGTCAATAAATTACAATCTAGTCACATTTACCCATTTCACTCCACTCAGGATTTTGTAGACCACCCCTAAATTGTCTCTTCCCCAAGATTAAGAGCCCTAACCTCTTTAGCCTTTCCTTATAGGACAGTCATCCCAACCCCTTTATTATTTTGGTTGCCCTTCTCTATAAGTTTTCTAAAACCATTATCTTCTTTTTTGAGATGCAGGGTCCAGAATTGCACACAATACTCAAGATATGGTCACACCATGGAGCGATACAGAGGCATCATGATACCATTGTTGTATTCTCTAGTCCTTTCCTTATGGCTTCAAATAGAATGTTTATTTTCTTTGGCCACTGCCACACACTGAACAAAAAGATTTCCACAGTGACACCTTAATCCTTTTCCTGGATGGTAACTTCTAATACAGAATCTAAAATTATTGTTTGGGTTTTTCTTCTCTACATGTTTCACTTGCGATTGTCCACATTATATTTAATCTGCCATTTGGATGCTCAGTCGCACAAAGTCCTCCTGCAATTTCTCACAATCCGCATGTGATTTAACAACTTTGAATAGTTTGGTGTTATCTGAAAATTTAATCACTTTGCTTGTTGTTCCCAATTTCAGATCATTTATAAATAAATGGCAGTTCCAGAACAGATTCCTGAGTATTCCACTATTTATTGCATCCTCAAGGAGCTAGAGAAGATTGGTGAGGTAAGACATCCCCTAGATAAAGCCACATTGACTTTGCTCAATTAAACCATGTCTGTCCGTGTGTTCAGTAATTCTGCTCTTTATAATCCTTTCCACTATTTTGCTGGCATTGATAATCTCCTGGAACAAGCAGGAATGTAGTCTTCACATATGGGTATCGTCGGTACCGACGGATCCTGTGCGGGAATGCTCCCCAGCGTCCAATTAGGAAGCTTTTGGGAGTATCCCACAGCGCCTGCATGCTGCCTTCCTGCCTTTCCCAACTGCCTCTCTCCAGTTCTTCATTTTCCACGGAGTCAGCAGGTCGTGTTCCTGTCACCGCAGAAAATTATTTTCCTTCTTCTTCTTTTTTGTGGTCGCATATGCCTTCCTCAAGGTGGTTTGTCCATTACTGTGACTCCTGAGACAGATTCCAGAGCTAAGGAGTTGGAGATTTTACATGTATTGAGTCCCTCCTTGTCCTGGATTCCAGAAAACTCAGCTTCCTCACCACTCTATTGTAGTGGAGTCAGCTATGAGAAGGATCAGGAGTGCAAAGAGACATGCCTCTAATCCTCCAGGACGTGAGTGTAGAACCTTGGATGCCTTTGGACGTCGTACTTTCCAGGCTTCCATGCTTTCTGCCAGGATAAGTTCCTATATTTTATATATGGGAATGTTCCTTAAAGAAGTCACAGGTGATTTAGAGGTTTTCAGCCCTCTTCTTCCTGAGGATAGAAGGCAGGATTTTCTCACACTGGTCAAACATGCCCAGGATGTGTTTAAGTTTGTCAACCGTGCAGCTTTTGACTGTTTTGAGTGCATAAGCAGAACTTCTGCCATTGCCATAGGTGCACATAGAATTGCCTGGTTTGGAGCACGTAGAATTGCTCCGATTTGAAGCTCTGGGTGCAGGACAAACTAGGCAATATTCCTTGTACAGGTGAGAATCTATTTGGAAAGAATTGGCAAGAAAAAGCCAATGAATTAGATGCTGACAACTCCACTTTGGATAGGCTATCCAAAGCCACAGCTGATCCTGCGAGAAAGAAATCTTTCAAGAAGCCTTTCTTCTCAAAAAAGAAGAGGTTTTATCCCTCTTATTCCCAGCAGGGACGTTCTGCAGGTCAGCCTGCCCGAAAAGGCCAGCAACCACCTAAACAAAGGAAAGCAAAGACTGCTAAGCCTCAACCGTCTCAGCAGTCTCAGCCTCCACAAGGCCCTTGACTTTCTTCTAGAGAACTTAGCCTTCCTGGCCCTCAATGGACCAGAGCCTTCCACCATTCCAGGAAGGTTATGTCATTTTGCCCCCAGGTAGGAGCAGATAACAGGAGAGCATTGGACACTCTCCATTATAAAAGAGGGATACAAACTGCACTTTCTGGGCATGCCCCCTCCCACAATGGTAAGACAGTTCAATCCTCAGAACTCTCTCATCAACCTATTATATCAAGAGGTCACTATGCTTCTTGCCTAAGGGGCAATAGAAGAAGTACCCATTCATCAACAGGGTACAGGGCTTTACTCCCCCTATTTCCTTATCCCAAAGAAAACAGGGGGATACAGACCTATTTTGGACCTCAGAGAATTGAACAAATTCCTTTTCAAAGAGAAATTCAAGATGATTTCTCTAGGAGCTCTGCTGCCATACCTTCAGGATCAGGATTGGCTTTGTTCTCTAGATCTCAAGGATGCGTACACCCATGTTCTCATCCATCCAAATCACAGAAAGTTCCTTCGTTTCCTTTTTCAAGGAAGGCACTACCAATACAGGGTGCTTCCTTTTGGCCTGGCCTCAGCACCCAGAGTGTTCACGAAATGCATGGCTGTGGTAGCAGCATTTCTCTGCACTCTAGGAATATTCGTCTTCCCCTACTTAGACAACTGGCTCATTCGAGCCCCATCAGAGCCAGAGGCCAGGACTTCTCTATCTTGCACAATGTGTATCCTTCAGTATTTGGGTTTGGTCATAAACATCCAAAAATCCAGTCTAACTCCCACTCAGTCTCTAGAGTTCATAGGAGCTGTGCTGGATACCAGAAAAACAAGGGCCTATCTTCCTCAGGCCCGTTGCCTTCGCATAGTGCAGTTAGCTTCTCAAGCAGTGCTA
This sequence comes from Ichthyophis bannanicus, assembly GCA_033557465.1. NCBI lineage: Eukaryota > Metazoa > Chordata > Amphibia > Gymnophiona > Ichthyophiidae > Ichthyophis > Ichthyophis bannanicus. The sequence continues at coordinate 447,949,187 of CM066035.1, read as the reverse complement.
AAGTCTCATCTCACTGCCCGAGAAATGCTACAACTACTAGGCCACATGGCATCTACCGTGCATGTGGTTCCTTATGCTCGCCTCCATATGAGAGCAGCCCAGTGGACTTTATCCACTCAATGGACCCAGGCATCAGGGTGCCTGGCAGACAAAATAGCAAACACAGATTGCCTTATTTTGTCCCTCCAATGGTGGCAGTCCACTCAGAACCTGTTGCTGGGGGTCCCCTTTTCAACAACCATTACCCCAGGCAACTCTCACAACAGATGCTTCACCAATGGGTTGGGGAGCTCATCTGCAAGACCTCTCCACCCAAGGCACCTGGACTCCACAGGAGACTCATTTACATATCAATCTCTTAGAGCTCAGAAAAATCTTCCTTGCTCTTCGAGTGTTCCATACCCTGCTCAGCTACAAGACAGTCTTCATTCATACAGACAATCAGGTAGCCATGTTCTACATGAACAAGCAGGGGGGAACAGGCTCTGTCGCTTTTCAACGAAGCTTTGCGACTATGGGCCCTCACCAGAGAGCTTCAGATTCATCTCCTGGCAGTATATCTCCCAGGCATACAAAACTCTTGGGCAGACAGACTCAGTCGAGTTCTGCTTCCATACGAATGGTCTCTACATGCAGACCAGGTGGCCAAGATTTTTCAAATTTGGGGAACCCCAGACATAGACCTCTTTGCAAGTCCGTTGAATGCCAAACTTCCCCGGTTCTGTTCCAGAATTCCGGCTCTGGGCTCTCAGGCCAGGGATGCTTTCCTCCTTCACTGGGATCAAGACTTCCTTTATGCCTTTCCACCCATTCCCCTAATTCTCAAAACCCTATTCAAGCTTCAGAGAGACAGAGGGCGTATGATTCTCATAGCTCCACATTGACCACGGCAAGTGTGGTACACTCTGCTTCTACATCTCTCTCAAGCTCCCTCCCTGAAGTTAGGATCTGCTCCAGATCTCCTGTCTCAGGAGGACATAATGTTATGGCATCCCAATCCCCAGTCTCTGCATCTCAGAGCTTGGTTGCTGAAGGCCTAGATCTTCATGATCTTAACCTCCCTCAGCAAGTAAAGGATATCCTTTATGCTTCCAGAAAGCCTTCCACAAGACGCTCTTATGCTTTCAAGTGGAAAAGGTTTACCATATGGTGTTCGCAGAAGGGTCTTAACCCCCTTGCGATACCTCTTGAATCATTACTGGAGTATCTCCTTCATTTATCCAATGCAGGACTTAAAACTAACTCAGTAAGAGTCCATTTGAGTGCTATTGCAGCTTCTCTCAAGCCTCAAATGGACAACCTATCTCCTCCCATCCTCTTATAGCAAGATTTATGAGAGGCCTTCTTCTAACTAAGCCTCCCATTAGGCCACCACCGGTGGCATGGGACAAACGTGGTTCTTGGTCAGCTCATGAAGCCACCTTTCGAACCCTTAGCTACTACCTCATTGAAATTCCTTTCTTGGAAAGTCATCTTTCTCATTGCAATCACATCATCATGCCGCATCAGTGAGTTGCAGGCACTAGTAGCTGATCCACCTTATACAATGTTGCATCATAACAAGGTAGTCCTTAGGACTCATCCACACTTTATGCCAAAGGTAGTCTCGCCTTTTCATCTTAATCAAGCGGTCTACCTGCCTGTGTTCTTTCCAAGACCTCATGCATCAAATGCAGAAAGGAATCTTCATACTTTGGACTGTAAAAGAGCTTTAGCCTTTTACTTGCAAAGAACACAGCAACATAGAAAGTCCTCTCAACTCTTTGTTGCTTTTGATCCTTCTCATTTGGGACTTCCAGTCTCCAAAAGAACACTGTCCAACTGGATAGCACAGTGTATTTCCTTTGCATATCAGAGTAAGAACCTTCCTCTGGAGGGCCATGTCACAGCTCACAATGTGAGAGCCATGGCAGCTTCAATAGCTCATCTGCACTCTGTGTCTATCGACGACATCTGTCGAGCAGCCACTTGGGCCTCGGTTCATACCTTCACAGCCCATTACTGCTTGGACAAGGACTCCCGCCAGGATGCCTTGTTTGGTCAGGCTGTTCTCCAACACCTGTTGCATGCCTAATCAACTCCTACCCACCATACCTGGTTGGATGCCAGAGATCCATGAGGGGAAGTGGAGTCCTTCACAGGGACACACAACTTCTGGGGTCTCTCCCTGGCATCTAAAGCTAGGGAGTCCCCATATGTGAAGACTACATTCCTGCTTGTTCCTGGAGATAGCATAGTTACTCACCTGTAACAGGTGATCTCCGGGAACAGCAGGAATTTAGTCTTCACAACCCACCCACCTCCCCTAGGAGTTGTATCTCTCTATCTATCTCTTTCTCTTTCACTCTCTTTCTCTCTTTGTCTCAGCTTTAAACTCAACTGGAGAGAGGCAGTTGGGAAAGGCGGGAAGGCAGGATGCAGGTGCTGTGGGATGCTTCCAAAAGCTTCCTAATTGGACGCTGGGGAGCGTTCCCATGCAGGCTCCGTCGGTACCGATGATACCCATATGTGAAGACTAAATTCCTGCTGTTCCCGGAGATCACCTGTTACAGGTGAGTAACTATGCTTTATGCTCATTAGTTTGTAGTTTCCTAGGTCACCTCTGGGACCCTTTTTAAAAACTGGTATTACACTGGCCAGTCTCCAATCTTCTGGGACATAGATGGTTTCAATGATTAAAAATGAACAGTAGCTCTGCAGTTTCATCTTTGAGTTCTTTCATCGTAATGTGTAAGGGACATTCTGGAGTGGAGCAGGGGCAGAGGAAAGGGCTACATGGATAGCAGCGATTTTCGATGCTACCCACGTAGCCCTCTGCATCAAAGATAGGCAAGTTTTTTCCTTGCTTATCTTTTAAAGCACAGAGGCTATGCGTGTAACATTGAAAATTGCTGCTACCTGTGTATACTCTACGGCTGCAGGGGTGTCCAGGCTAACCCGGATTTTCACTTCCATCACTGCGGAAGTGAAAATCCATGTTAAGGGATTTGGCGGGCAGGCTATGCGCCGCCACCGTGCATGGCCTGCCTAACTCAAAATCTGGCCATATATATATATATATATATATACTGTATATATATATACTGTCTGTATTATAAGAACTGATCTCATACAAAATTGCCCCTGAAAGGTAATGGGAACCATAGAGCAGAGAAACATCCTAACACCTTTTAATAGGATGGTAGAAGTTTATCCTTGAATCCTTCTACAAACAGAGACACCTACAGGCTGGTACCAGGACCTCATAGATGTGGTGGTAGCTATATGAGAGACAGATGTGTCTATGTATACATTTTAAAAGTATATTATATTAGAGATACTTCCTTATAGTTTATCATAATTTGTTTACTTTTAACAAGACTACTTTCTTACAGAATACAGAAATGATAGAAGACATTTCAAAACAAAATGGTGTGGTATGAAACACCTATCGGATATCATAATAGTATCCTCAGTATGCTCAAGATAACTGGGATACATTCACTGTGGGAATTCATGTTGGATTATGATTTGCATCGTCTTATGTTGGATTTGTGATATTCCAGATAAGTGATTTTAAAGCATAAGTATATATATATATATATTTATAAAAACACAAAATATATATACAAAACATTTGTTGAAGCATTGGGAATGATGATGAAATGGAGGAATTGATGATACGAGTCTATGAAATGACAATACAGACCACACGATATTCCCTTTTGATGGTCCTTTTATTCCTTATTAATTGATATTTAAATCACTGAAGATAAATACCTATAAAACTTGAGAGTCATATAGGTTTGTTCGGTTTAGACATGTAAAACTGGGAAATGCCTTTCCATGCACCTACTTTTTATGCATGTAAAAATGCACACAATTTTATGAAAGCTATTTTCTGAGTATAAAGCTTTGCAAAAGAAAAATCCTTTATACAATTACTACCTTAATATCTGCCAGCCAGTGCAGAATTTTTTACTAGTATGTGTCAGACAATATATTGTTTGTTTGTTTTTTTATTTTAGAATTGTGTGTTATTCAACCATGTTGTGATACATCTTGGCCATTATTTGGAAAGGTGGCATATAAATAAGTAAAGTGTGTGTATTCTTCATATACAGTTGTCAACATTATTGGCACCCTTACAGTTCAACCCCGTAATGTCCAATCTCTCCTAAAAAAAAAAGTGGCCAGAGAAATGTCTTTGGACCATATATGCACACATATTTGACAAATAAAAGAATCAAATACAAAAAGATCCATCAAAAAAGGAAATAGTATAAAAACTGGGACATTGCCAGGGCATGATTATTGACATCTTATGAACAGTTCAAATCAGTTCGAACAGAAGAACTATTCTCCCATTGCAGTAAAATTTGATGCACCTGTGATCAATTATCAGTACTCACATGAATCAACTAATAATGACAGCTTTAATGCCATATTCACTCCTTGTTCCATTTTCAAAATGGTGAAGACAAGAGAGCTGCATGAGGCTGTCAGAAAAGCCATTATCACTAAACATCAAACTTCAAAGGGGTACAAGGCCATGTCCAAAGACCTTAGGATTCCTGTGTCTACAGTTGACAATGTTGTTAAGAAGTTTCAGATCAGACTTGGATATCCGCACCCCAGATGTGGGAAAGGAAATGGGGCATCCCCATCAAATGAGTTAGTTATGTGCATACAATGTGTGGTGGAGGAGGTACAGGGGGTGAAGAAGGAGTAAGCAGGAGGGTTCCTGTCCCCATGGCTTAGCAGGTAAGAGAGAGAGAGGAACGCAAGGACTACATACACAAATATGTGTCTACGTTACAATGTGCTCTATGTCTCTGTCTGTGACACCCCATATCTACTGTGTGCCTTGTTCCCCCCCCCCCCCCGGTAACATCCAGGCCATCAAGGCAGCTGAGGAGGACAGTGGTGGTGAGCCAGAGCCTGTAGAGGTTGATGTGGCACCACATGCAGAGGTTGCCATCAGCGATGCCCCAGACACCCCATGGGCCAAGGTGCTGTCTGAGGAGGTGGCCACCCAGGAGAGCGAAGGGTCACCCCATCAGAGTGGGGAGACAGGCACCAAAGTGGCTAGGGAGAGGCCCGAGGTTGCAAGGGTGAGCCCCACATTGCCACCGCTAGGGCCATCCACTGCAACAACAGACGTAGTGCCTGTCATCCTCCGGGAGCTGTGGGCATATACAGCATCCGCACACAGGGATGCTGCAGGTAGGCAACTGGCAGGATGGTTACATGTGCTGTTGTGGCACACCAACACCCAGCCACAGCGGTGAGGCCACACACACACACAATGACAATGGGCCTCCACACATACATATGCCCCCCTGGCCATGCCTGGGGTGGTTGGTGTGGCTCAGTGGGGAACAGGCAGGTCATATACATTAGGGTCTGGGCAACAGATGTCTCACAGGTCACCTTGTTCCCCTCCCACAGGCACATGCAAGGCGCTGATTGGTATGCAGATGGATATGCGTGGCCAGCAGCAGCTCCAGCATGCCCAAATCCAGGCAGTGCAGGCCCTCATGCGGGTGGTGTGTGGGCTCCGCAGGGACACCAGGGAGCACACCCAGGAGACACGGCAGCTGCGAGGGACTGCTGTGGATATCGCAGCTGGCATAGGCCAGGTGGCGGATGCCCTCAAGGCCATAGCGGGACATATCATGCAGCCTGCAGTGGAACCATAGGCGGCTGTGGCAGCAGAAGTAGCAGCAAGGGGTGTGGGGGGACATGGGAGGGGGCAGGGTGTGGGCGGTCATGCAGGCCATAGGTGTGTGAATGCAATTTGGACAATAAACCACATTAAATGACACATTACCTTTGTTCACCAATGTGCACGTGTCCTTCCTTTGTGTTGTGGGTTCTCTGAGTGGGCTGTCCCAACTGGGGTCAGCATGGTCACCTGTGCTCTACCATGTAACAGGCTGGTGGGGTGTCTGCACCAGCATCAGTCATTACAGAGCAGTGCACCATTGCCCTGTATCCCATGCACCGTGCCATGTGTTCACGACCATATATATGCCTGGTGTTACACCCTCACTCCTCCTACCACCTGTTGTACATGTCTGATTGTTCAGCCCACATTGTGGGGTATGTCCCCCCTCTGTCCCCGCATATCATCCACATCAGACTATCTACATGGGTGACCCGTCTGTCTGACACACACTAGGGACATGGTGGTATACTAAACGCACATACTTGGGCAGACACGATGTACAGATATACCTAGCTACTGTCAGCTGTTTACCCCCCTCCAGCGCTTGTAGTGCGCCGCTGCTCCTTCACCCCACCAAACCTCATCTTAGTGTGTCCCACCGACTAACGCACTGACTGACACGTGGGTCCCCACATATATCACATATACGCTGCATCATGGTTACCACACCTGCACCTCCTCACCATCCTATCATGTGCTGCACCCCTGCTACAGACTGACTATCTGTGACAACGTGCCTGTGTCCATGTCTGGTGGACGGTGCAGCGCATGTTTCCTTCATGGTGTCAGCAGGGGATACGTCCGTCAGCGCACATGGCGCTCAACACAGCCTGTTGTGGGGCAGGGACAATGTATGTATCACAAATACACACTGAGACATGCACACAGGTGGCACACTCACCACTACAGCATGTATGTACAGAGGACACATGACCATTGCAGAATTTGGCTGCCTACACAGTGTTTTAATAAGGGTATGTGTTGGTAAGTGCCATACAAACATTAACATTTGGAACACAGAAACACTCTCCCACAGGCGGATCAACTCTATAAATTGTTTCACATTGGGCGTTATGCCAGCATGGACATCTGTCTCCAATGTTGGGGGGGACAGAGTTTGCTTTTGGGGTTGCCACTGGGAGATGGCCACAGCTATAAGTGTGGGTCACACACCTGGGGGCCCGCCATGGGGGTATGGCTGGGGGTGTGCCGTGAACATGCCATGGCAATGCTGGTGGCACATCACCTCAGCCATACCCTGCACAGCAGCCGTCAGCTGCCTGATGGCATGGCCATGTTCACCCAGGGTCCACATATTGGTGCCCATCGCCACACACAGGAGACCCACACATTTGCCACCACATCAACACCATGTGGCTGTGGTCTGGGTGGTGGCATCTGCGTGGGCCCTGTGCATGGAAATGTGTGGGGGGGCCCACACCTGGCCTGACACCATGGCCATGCACATGGGGCAGGTGGCAGGGGCCCCCAGTGCCCTGTGGTGGTGTGCGACTGCCCTCAGGCACAGGATCCCCCTCGCCACCCTCCCCGTCCTGGCCGCTCCCCTCACTATCCATGCCACCCTCCTCGACCTCCCACTCCACCTTCCCAGCACCCTCCACCATCCCCTCCTCCTACCCCTCCCCACCCTCCATGTCTTCCACCCCCACATCCATGGCATCCTCCACCGCTGAAGGACTGCCCTCCGCCTTGGGACCTCCAGTGGTCACGGGGGGGTTGCCACCAGGTTGTGTGCCTGCAGAGGTCCCCTCCCCAGCATCTGCAGCCACTGTGGAGAAGGCAGAAATGAACAGGGCGTCATGCATTTATTACAGCACAGACACATTGTGTGTGGCATCACAGGCTGCCGTGCCACTGGGACATGGTGTGGCACAATGCATAGGCTGGGACACTCACCATCATCCATGACCATTGCCTCCCGCTGCATGCGGCAGAGTTACCCCGGGCAGTGTAGCCGCATCTCTCTGCCCTTCTTCCATAGGTCCTCTACCTGGAGGAATAAGCAATTTTTGCAAACATTAGTGCCCTGTATCCATTCCCATGCGAACCACATGACACACTTTTTGTGTGCAATGGTGGCTGCTCCTGCTATGGGCAGCGGGTCCCTATACCTGCTGTTGGCAGCACCACCTGCATGTGTGGGCGTGAGGCTGGGCATTTGTATTGCGACACCTACGTGCCCTGTGTACCGCCTCACAGCCACCCCATACCATGTCCCTGCCATTTCCTGGCATAACATGTGGGCAACATAGCATGTGGGGCATTGCAATTGTGGTCTACAGGGGGTGTGACTCCATATACTCAGCAATCCAGCACACACCTCAGTGTTGTGCAGGCCGTCCCACATCAACAGGACCCATCACCATGATGCATGGGCGCTGATGCAGCCTCTGTGGTGCGTGCTCAGACACCTGGGGGGTGGGGGGCTGGGTACCTGCACCAGCATCAGCTACCATTACACCAGGCTGCTTGTTGGACCACTGGAATCTGGTGTGCTGCCTCCTGGGGATGTAGTGGAACTGGGAACCTGCAACACAAACAACCACCATAACACCAGAATGTAGAATAGACCTGTGTCAGCTGGTCTGATGCCTCCTTGGGTTAGGGCAGAGCTGGGAACCTAAGAACATAAGAACATAAGATATGCCATAATGGGTCAGACCAAGGTCCATCAAGCCCAGTATTCTGTTTCCAACAGTGGCCAATCTAGGTCATATGTACCTAGCAGTTTCCCCAAGAGACACAAGTTCCACAATGCTTGTACTGGGTCAAGCATTGAAATCTTCGGTCACTTCTTGATAATGGTTTATGGACCTTTCCTCCAGGAACTTGTCCAAACCTTTTTTAAACCCAGCTACACTAACAGCTTTTACTACATCCTCCGGTAACAAATTCCAGAGTTTGATTGCACGTTGAGTGAAAAAATATTTTCTTTTATTAGTCTTAAATAGTTTACCTTGTAGCTTCATTGCATGTCCCCTAGTCTTTCTATATTCTGATAACGTAAACAATCGATCTATGTTTACCCGTTCCACTCCGTTCATTAATTTATAGACTTCTATCATATCTCCCCTCAGCCGTCTCTTTTCCAGGTTAAAGAGCCCTAACCTGTTTAGCCTTTCTTCATAGGAGTATCCTTCCATCCCCTTTACCATTTTGGTGGCTCTTCTCTGAACCTTTTCTAAAATCGCTATATCCTTTTTAAGATACGGCGACCAGAATTGCACACAATATTCAAGGTGCGGTCTCACCATGGAACGATATAGAGGCATTATAATATCTTTTGTTTATTTTCCATTCCTTTCCTTATCATACCTAGCATTCTATTTGCTCTCTTGGCCGCCGCTGCACACTGGGCCGAGGGTTTTAACATGGTATCCACAATGACGCCTAAATCTTTTTCCTGGGTGGTGGTTCCTAATGTGGAACCTTGAATCGTGTAACCATAGTTTGGGTTGTTCTTCCCTAGGTGCATAACCTTGCACTTGTCCACATTAAATTTCATCTGCCATTTTGATGCCCAGTCTTCCAATTTATCAAGATCCTCTTGCAATTTTTCACAATCCTCTTGGGTTTTAACAACTTTAAATAGTTTTGTGTCATCTGCAAATTTGATCACCTCACTCGTTATTCCACTTTCCAGGTCATTTATGAATATGTCAAAAAGCAGCGGACCCAGCACAGATCCCTGGGGTACACCACTATTCACCTTTCTCCATTGGGAAAATTAGCCATTTAGCCCTACCCTCTGCTTTCTATCTTTTAACCAGTTCCTGATCCACAATAGTACACTGCCTCCTATCCCATGACTCTTTAGTTTTGCCAAAAGTCTCTGATGAGAGACCTTGTCAAAGGCTTTCTGAAAGTCCAGATATACAATATCAACCGACTCACCTTTGTCCACCTCATTATTCACTCCTTCAAAAAAACATAACAGATTAGTAAGACAAGATCTTCCTTGTCTAAAGCCATGTTGGCTGTCTCCCATTAGGTCATGACTATCTACATGCTGAGTAATTTTATTCTTTATGATGGTTTCTACCATTTTTCCTGGTACTGACGTCAGGCTCACCGGTCTGTAGTTTCCCGGATCACCCCTGGAACCCTTTTTTAAAATTGGTGTTACATTGGCGATCTGCCAATCTTCAGGTATTAGAGATGATTTTAATGATAGTTCACAGATTACTGATAGCAGGTCTGCAATCTCATATTTCAGTTCTTTCAACACCCCTGGATGTATACCATCCGGCCCAGGTGATTTGCTACTCTTCAGTTTATCTAATAGTTGTAAGACATCTTCCCGATGTATCTATATTTCCTTCAATTCTTCCGCACCTTTAAATACCACTTCAGTCATGGGTAACATCCCTACATCTTCCTCAGTAAAGACCGAAGCAAAGAATTCATTCAGTCTCTCCGCTATCGCCTTGTCGCCTCTTAGTGCTCCTTTAACCCCTTTATCATCCAATGGACCAACTGACCTGCAACACAAACAACCACCATAACACCAGGATGTAGAATAGACCTGTGTCCAATGTTCCCTCTAATTTTCTGTAGGCTGTGTGCGCATAAAATATCAGCTGTGTGCAGCTTTTGAAGGAAGGTTAAATTTTTGTGCGCCATGTAATGACATTCGGAGTTATATACTTTAAAATTTGACTACACATCAGAATACAGTATGTACACCACACTGATTTTAATCAAATGAAATGAAAATAGACGATTACTAAATGAAGCGGGAAATTTCTAGTAATTACAATCATAACTTTTAAATTTTAAGACGTCTGTGTTGTTTTCTATCAGAATCAGAGCCGTAATTTTTGTGCGCTCTGTTGTAAAGTATGTGCGCTCGCTCGGCGAGGTGTGTGCGCGCGCACACGCGCACAGCTTAGAGGGAACAGTGCCTGTGTCAGATGGTCTGATGCCTCCTGGGGTTAGAGCAGAGCTGGGAACCTGAAACACATAAAACCACCATAACACCAGGATATAGAATAGACCTGTGTCAGCTGGTCTGTTGCCTCCTGGGGTTAGGGCAGAGCTGGGAACCTGAAACACAAACAACCACCATAACACCAGGATGTAGAATAGACTTGTGTTAGCTGGTCTGATGCCTCCTGGGGTTAGGGTAGAGCTGGGAACCTGCAACAACAGAACCCACCATAACACCAAGATGTAGAATAGACCTGTGTCAGCTGGTCTGATGCCTCCTGGGGTTAGGGCAGAGCTGGGAACCTGCAACAACAGCACCCACCATAACACCAGGATGTAGAATAAACCTGTGCCAGCTGGTCTAGTGCCTCATGGGGTTAGGGCAGAGCTGGGAACCTGAAACACAAACAACCACCATAACACCAGGATATAGAATAGACCTGTGTCAGCTGGTCTGATGCCTCCTGGGGTTAGGGCAGAGCTGGGAACCTGCAACAACAGCACCCACCGTAACACCAGGATGTAGAATAGACCTGTGTCTGCTGGTCTGATGCCTCCTGGGGTTAGGGCAGAGCTGGGAAACTGCAACAACAACAACATCCATAACACCAGGATGTTTGATACGCCCCTATGCGCAGGTCTGCGAACGTTCATGGCCAACGGTGATATTCCACACATCAGCAGCACCAACTAACACACCACCAGGATGACTGATGGACCTCTGTCATCAGATCTGATGCCTCCTGGGGATGGGACAGGCCTGTGGTACTCCGACTGCAGCAGCTACCAGCGCACCATGATGACTACTTGGCCTCTGTGATCAGGTCAGATCTCTTCTGGAGATGGGCCATAGCTGGTAATGTGTTATAGTATCAACCACCATGTCACAGGGATGCCTAATATAGCTCTGTCATGGAGGCTGCAACTCCTGGGGGTTGGGCAGAGGTGTGCACTGCAACAGGAGCAGCTTACATTACAGCGCGCTACCCTCTGCACCTCTGCTTTTATGTCTATGCCTCCTGGGGATTGGCATATGTGCACACGGCAACATACACAGATAGCTTGATCACAGGTTTGCCCACATACACGTGTCTCACACATGTGGTGCTTATCTTATGTGTTTTGATTGCTGGATATTATGTTGCACACCTTCCATTTAGTGACCTGTCCCCATACACTTGCCTCACATGGGTAGTCTGCTGCACGGTTAAAGCACCTTGTGATGCGCACCCATGCCCTCCTTACGCGTTCCAGATCCTGATGTTTTGAGGCGCCTGGGAAGAGGCGCGGCTGCCTGGTGCATATTAGGGCTGCCAGCTGTCGTAGGTCGTGGCGGCTAAAGGCTGGCTTTCCAGATCGCATTGCCATTTTGAGGGATGCCCATGTGTTGGTGACGCACACACGCATGCTGCGCATGTGCAGTATCGTGCATATGTCGTACCGCACACTACTATGCCACGCACACAACGTGCGCGTGTCACGGATGCCACATGGAAAAGTATCTCTGGGGCTGCATTACTACATGGTGGACACTGAAATTGGTGGCTTTGGTGGCTGGCTTTGGTTTACAGCATTGCATTACTTATGCTGTTTGGCCTGGGCTGCATCTGCTGCGCCTCAGCTGTGGGTGCCTTCTGCTGCGCTTTTGGAGATGCAACACAATGCCAGGCCTCTCCTTTGGGGCACGGTACAAAGGTTATAGTGTACTCAGCTTGTGTCACTGTTTGTGGGGATGTGTCTGACTGTTACTAACACTCATCTTACTATTGGTGCAGTGGGTATTTGAACCCATGAGCAGTGACTCTGAGGGCATTGTATTAACCAGTGTGCTATGCCTCTTTTCATAGCACAGGCTGACTACACAGCAACTGCAGGTCAACCCAGAAAATGTCAGCTGTGCTTACCGGGATGGGGTAGACCCACAGCTATGGCACTTTACAGGATACCTTAGGTTTCCCAGCTGCGGTGATGGTTTTGTTTTGGGGGACACACTACTATTTGCTATGGGGTATGTGTGCACCATCCTAATGTTGGCGGTGAAACCCCCAGCCATGATGTGAGCAATGCCATATAGGGAGGTCGGCATGCCAGCGTCCATGTAGCATTCACTGTGTATCACACAATAGGGGGGCGCGTTGGCTGTTTACGTGCGGTAACCTTAACTTCATGGCAGTGCTATGAGAAGGTGTATAGAGCTGGAGCCTACTGGTTAATACAATGACCAACAAGCCAGAGCTCATGGGTTCGATCTCTCGGGGGGTCTCATCTGCTATGGCTGTCTGAGGCAATCTCTTTTGCTGCGTGTGACACATCTCTACAATCTGTACTGCCAGCAGAAACACCCTCACCTCATTGCCATCACCTACTGCACCCTATAGGGCAGGGGGGTGTCTGGACCCTCAAGTGGATTAGGGGGCAGCGCCTACAGACCCACCCTCTTGGGGCTAGGGTGGGAGGACAGGATCTGCTTCCAACAGCCCCACACGCTACATCTTTGCAATGGCGGCAGTGCAGTGACATGATGAAGGGCTGTGGGACCAGCTACCCTGGTCCTGCAGGGGAGAAGGCGCTCTCCAAAGCACTGGATGCAGATCTGTTTGCATCACACAGGGCACTGGCAGACCGGCAGTGGGCCTGTATACACTCAGTTGCCCCCCACCACCATCTGACATTGACCAACGGTGGGCACTGTCAGTCTTCACCCTGCAAGATGCTCCAACTATACACACGCTAACTGCAGACAATCTGCTACCTAGTACATAGTGCATGTTCCTGGAGGAACTGTGTGCACCCAAAATGGGATGTAAGCACACACACCAAGCAGTCATGTCTGTGATTGGACCCCAGAACAGAGAAACCATAGACATACTCTATGTTACTATGGGGTAACCTAGCCATGCCATGGTCACTGCTCAGTCAGGGTGAGAGTGACCTTCCAGCATGACATGCTGTGACCACCCTGTCCTTGCAGGTGGTGGTTGGGCTCTACAATGTCCCAGCCATTGCCCTATGCCCTGTGCAGATGCATCCTGCCCAGGCCGCCCTGTCCGGGCCATACCCACGATACCTTGCTCCTCATTATGCACATTGGCAGGCTAACACTGGAAATGGTGCAAGCATTGTAGGTTCAGTAAGGTGTAAGCAGCTACAACACTCTGGGTAGACATACACACACTCCCACACCTATTTCAGCATTGTGCAAGGATAGAGGTGGTTTGCAGCCCTTGCCGCCACACCAGTCCTGGGCACAGTGCAGGCATTGCTATGGTACGCAATACTATTGGGTCACTCCCCGGGGTGGTAAACATTGTCTGGAGCATACACTGAACCACACTCCACAGATATCAGAAAAGTTGCTATGATGAATCTCTGTCAACAAATTGTGTTTAACATAGGATGTGTTATCTGACATTGATCATAGTGACCTTTTGATATATGTGGAACGGGTTCCCAAGTTTAGAGCGGCATTGCTGAGGTATGCAGTTGCTAGTATTGGGAAATGCTAGTCTGCACAGGGCCCAACGGCCTGTCTGTCCATGAGGCATTGGATAGTGGAGCCTGTGGGTGTGGGTATTTGTGCCGCTACTCTAGGGCAGAGGTTCCCAACTCTGATCCGGGTGGGGCTAACACGCTTCAGGTCTTCATGCTGTCCCTACTGAATATTCATGGATACATGTGCATACAATGGGGGTGGTGCATTTAAATACATCTCATGCATATTTATTAGGGACATCCTGACGACCTGAATGGTGTTTGGCCCTCCAGGACTGCAGATGGGACATTCTGCTCTATGGATTGCACATGTTTATGGTGTCTGTGCTCTGTAGGGTGACATATAGGCGTTTATGGCATGTTTAATTTCTCTGCAAGAAAGGTTCTGTCTTTATTACCATGGTTTACTCCTGCATAAAATATGGGGACATGGTTTTCAGGGGTCACAGCTGGGACTTGAACCTGTGACTCTCTGCCTTTGAACACACTGGCTGTGTGTACTGCACCACACTGTTGCCACAGAGGCAGAGCATTCCCTGTGGATACCATGACTATACATCAGACAGATCTTGTCTGTTGCAGTGCATGGCACACGCCTAAATGGGGCTTGGCTGTGGTCTGCACTGGGCAGCTGCCACTGCCCCCTCCACCTGCAGCACCCCTCTGTCACCATGCTGACATGCCCTTATGCCAGTGGTGCTGATGGTGTGCAGTCTCAGGCCAGCCAGTGTGCCGGTAGGCAGCTGCCTATGGTGTGGGTTCTCGGGTGGGGGTGCCTACATGGACATGCGCGCTTCCCCCCGGTACCGCCTGTCAATGTTCTGTGCCCTTGGGGTTATCTGCTGGGTAATATCCCCTGGGACACTGTGGAGAAGACACTTGTGCCCATGTTGGACCCTCTTCAGTTGCTGTCTTGCTGCTTTACAGTTTCAGCATTCCTATGTGCCACCTAGGCATCTGCCTAGTCCGCAACGTGCCCCAGTGGGACCACAGCATGTGCCGCCTGCAGCCCTCTGTATCCCATTTCCAGCATCAGTACAGTTGCCCTGTCCTACATGCCCACTCTGCTGTTGCTGCACATTTGCACGCCATAACAAACCTGCCCAATATAAACGTCAAACACCCTGATCAGCGGTATTTCAATGTGGGATAATTCACTTTGTATGGGGAGTGTGAATAGACCCTTCCAAACATGATATCTTCTTTTTTATGCTTTGTCAGTCGTGTTGCTTTATGTTTCTCATTAATATCACTATTGGCCAGCTTGGTTAATTTGATTTCAAATGTGGTTCTGGTTATTTTATCTGTTTCATTGCTTTTTTTGGCTCCTGCACATATATCACTACTATCACGTTTTTGGGTTTCCCTGCCTTTGTTGTACATTGCTGACTGAAATGGTTTCTCTCACCTGCAAATGTGCCTAACGCCAGGTTTTTACTAGTGCTAATTTTCTGAGCTTCATTTCACGGCGTTAGTGTGAAAGGAGCCACTCCACGCCCACTCTCTGCCCATTGATCCCCTTCTCTCCGCCCCTGGGGAGTCTTCCTCTGCCCTCTGGGGGGCCTTGCTCCACCCTCGGTGCACCTTACCGCCGCAGCAGACGTTCTCGCACGGTAATGCACCATTATCACGCGATAACATCACATATCACGTGATAACATCGCAGCTGCGCCATTAGCGCTGTTTAGTAAACATACCCCTAAGTTGCACAGATATCTTTTTTTGGTTGTATACCTTTGAACATACTATTAAAATATTATGATGACATACAGTTGGAATATTTCCAATTATTTCTCAAGATATTGTACACAATATACCTAAAAAGCAAGGGTGCCAATAATGTTGACCACAACTATATATACTTGAAAGTTGAGTAAAGAAAAGATGAGTGATGAAAGAACTGCAAGATTACACAAAATTAAATCTCCTTCAACCAACTGTATATACTCCAGCATGTCTCTTTCTTTTTTTGTAAAGACTATGCATGGAAAAAGTTTTTAAAATGTGTGTGCTTAGTTCAAGTGCAGGTATGTGTTTTCAGTGTTTGGCAATGTAAATATGCGTGTGATGTGAGTCTAATTAAAACAGTTTCATTGGTGTAAAATGTCTGTTCATATGTAAGAGATTTTTCCCAGTACAGTACACATCTCTATTTCAGTAGCTGTTATTTATTTGCAGTATTGTTTTGACTTAAATCTGGTAGAAGACAGACATTTCCAATTATTTTATGTTAGCTTTGCCTTAATGCAAAATAATGAACAATAATAACTTACTCACATTTGCATAACTACAAATCTATATTTTTCATCAACTGCATGTTAGAAAATAGAGGAACAATCAATTCCGTGCAAGGCAAAATGAAGGAATTATATTAAAAATGGAAGAATTATGAATATTAAAGATCTTTTGCAATAACTTAAATTTTAAAATGTGGTTGAGTGAATTTTTGTTTAGAAAAATTATGAAAGAAAATTTAGCTTTCTTTGTATAATGCTGCGCTCATGTTTTTTCTCCAAATTTTAATGTTGATGTTCTGCCTTGATTATATAATGTGAAAAGAACATTGTGGAATATTAAATATAATGCAAGCAGTAAGGCGTTGAATTCAGATGTATATGATTAGCATAAAACCCTAGATAGAGATAATTGTGAGTATAGGTGGGCCAGAAAGTTAGCAGGATCAGGTACTGAGCCAGGAGTGCTTGAAGGGGGTTATGCCTGCTGTAGCAACTTATGTTACTGGAGGAGCTGGCGGCTAAAAATACGGTGGCAAAGACCCCCACATAACTTTCCCACATCAGAACCACACAATAAATCTACCAGCACTGAAATAATGGCAAGAAAAATAACCACATCTTTATTCCAAACTTTTATCAATATTTAACAGCAGGATCAGCACAAGACACCCTCCTCCCTTTACATTTCCCAAATTGGTTTTCTTCATTTCATGTCATACCAGTTCCACTGTACAATATCCAGCACTGTCCTGTTTCCACAACCACACTGAGCCTCCTGGCTAGGCGGTGCAGATCTAGGTGCAGCAAAGTTCCAAAAAGCCCTCTGGATAAACTACCCTATATAACCCCCTACTCATAGCCTGTGGTGGCATCAAACCATTCCCCAGAGGATCTCAGCAATGTTGCATGCTAGCTTCCATTTTTTACTTCCTTCCTTATTAGCCCTGTACCATCCATCCATGGCCAGTTCTGAGATTAAAGCCAGGTACTTCTAACCCTGACCCCCCCCCCCCCAACTCCCAGCTGCAACCATAAAGTTTGCTGGTTCACCCACACCCCTCATCTCACTTCATCCCGGAAGAGAGTAGGAGGACAGGGAAAATAAATTGTTCCTCCTAAGTGCCCCCACTAGCCTGGATGCCAAAACTACTTGCCTATATCAAACACATTTAATATAAACACCAGCAATTAAATATTATTTCAAAAGTTTTTTTTATAGGCTCAATGTTAACACTGTGCTAAAAGATTACAAACCAGTTACTCATTATGGTCCAATTTAATGATTATTTTTACTAAAATTATTTACTTTAATACTTTTGTTTATATTCTCTTTTGTAATTCTTTTTTATTAGCATTTCCAAATAATACAATGAAATGATACAAGAAAATAAACTTTGAAAATTAAGCACCAATAAGAAGAAAATAAAGTTTTAGCCCACATCATGGGAAGGATATGACTAAAATAAAGAAAAACAGAAACAATGTAACATTAACTTATACAAAAGATAGTCATGGCTACATACCAAAACAAAACATCTACTGTTCTTCAGAACAGCCCAGAGAACTAAGGGGTATGTTTACTAAATAGCGGTAAGGAAGTAAGGGTGGCATTTACATGCTGTAATGGCACACTTGCCCCCTTACCACCGCAAAAATGTTGTTTCCTTGTAGTAAAGGCCTCTGTAGCATAAAGGAAACAAGAGGTAGAGCGTGTGCAGTGAGTGGGTGGAGAAGAAGTGGTAACACTGTAACGTTACCGCCCCTTGTGTAAACACACCCAAGAGTCCCTTACCGCCTGTAACCATACTGCAATGCAAAATCTGGTGGAAAGGGTGTCTGATGAGCAAAGAGAGCCTATTTAAAAGTCTTCAATGTGATGTACAGAGGAGCCTCAGACAGTGTAAGTAGTGGTAAACTAGCAGCAAGCGTATAGTGTCCTGCAATGACAGGCCAAAGTGTGAAAGGAGTTTGTGAGTGGGAGCTGTTATGCTTGTGAAGAAGTTGCTATGTTGTTGCTGTTGAGTGCTACCAAGATCCTGTATAGTGGCTAGGCAGCTGCCTATGGTAAAAAAGCCCATGCATGGTTTGATGTTGCAGTAACAGTGGCAACATACATACATGCCCCCTCTTTCAGAACCGAGGTTAATACACCCCCAATGTCACCATGGCACTGCTGTGTGGGTGTGGGTGTTGTGGTACAGTGGGTGCATCTTTCAACATCTGTAATATGTGTTCTGTTGGAATGGCAGCAGTGCAATGCATCAGCTGCCACTGTCAGTGGGATGACAAGCATGTTAGCAGCATGTAATCTGGAGCACTATCCCCACTATCTGATTTGCAAGGTTCTGGCAGCTATATCTTCAGCCCCTTGGGAAGGGGGGCAGATGTGCCATGATATGACTCACCACATGCATCATTTCAAAATTTGGCAACAGGTAGCACTGTGGTAGGTATGGGTGCATGCCTGCATGGACCAATGGATGTGGCACCCTGTGGACAACCACCAGTGCTGGTGAGTAGCATGTGGGCTGTGTGCCAAGGCTATTGGATTAGGGTGGTAGGACATGTGCATCAAGACTGGGTATGTGGCCCTGGTGCCTAAACAGTTCAATATAATGCAAATCAAGGGAAGACCATACTGTGCAAAAACATTTTAAGTATGTGGACTCTCATGCAAAATAATGTTGTCAATGCTGAGTGCACCTGGCACACCTCTGTAATTCATCATGCAGCTGAACACAACCATCATTGACACATGTGAATCAAGAATACCCATTGCACATGGGAACATATGTGAGTGTTATATGACTCATGCACATGCACAGTCACAGTGTATTATGATCTGACACACTTGGCTAGGCATATGTGTGTCACTGTGCAATGGCCTGTCACTGTGACTGGACACATTGTACCATTTGCATATGCCTGTCACATGTCCAGGAATCATATCTGGGCACAACAACACACAAACCTTTGTGCCATGGGGCATGATACCTCACAAACTCCAATGCCCAAAGATGTTCTAGAGGCTGCAGACAGCTAAGTGCATATATCAAGATCACAAGTGCCACCACGTGCAATGGTACAAGGTTCCCTTTAATCTCTCTGTTCTACAAAATGCATGTGGCAGCCCTGTGGTCCCCCATACAAGATGTCTGGGTATGCAATTGTGGGGGTCATGTGTTCAAGGACAGACTGCAGATCCTCAATGCTGGGCATATGCAGTTTTTGCCTTCCAGGCCAAGGACATGCAGGTGCCAGCATCCACATCATGTTCATCATTGTTCCATACACTCAGATATAAATCAAATGAACTGCTCAATGTCTGACTGCCTGGAAGAGCAGACCAATAACATTGTGTGCTGGTAATGACTGTAATAGGCAAGGCACGTTAAGAACGCCTGCAGACAGGGAAGGAGTGGACCCTGCAGAAATATGTCTAGAGCACAAAGAGGTATGTCACACTGACAACCTATAAATCCTGTTCACCTGAGTATGTGTGTGAGTCTGTCTAAGTGTCAGGGTGACACTGTAATGTGGCAATGTAGTGTGCATGTATCTGATCACCATGTGATATGGCTGTTTATACAATGTTGTGTGGTTAATGCCATCTGAAAATGTGCTGTAATTGTGTTAACATGGGTACACAATTACAGCACATGGGTGCCCCCCTGTGGATCTGTTTTACCTGTTACTATAGTGCCTATGAGTGAGTGTGCATCCCTGCACACATCTGCATGGCACAGTGCAAGTGAAAGACAATGCTGTTGTCCTGATCACTGTGTGTTGGGGATCTGAGTCTGGAGATATGTTGAACATAGGACACACTGCCACAACATGAACATGATTATGATCCTTACTTTAATCCTCTGAATCCCTCATACAATCCCTGTTCTGCAAACACATGTTGAATGGGCAGTGATTTACAACATTCCTGGACTGAGAGGAAACCTCAGTCCCATCCCCTTAGGTGTGTTACCTGAAGTGCTGTAGCAAGGGAGGAGGGATGGAGGCCCAGGTGTTGCTATCTGCCTTTGTTTGCTGATACAGTACACCTGCCTCCATTGATGGTATGATTTGTCTGAATAATGTGTTTGGTGAAAAATTTTGGGGATCTTTTACAAGAAAACACCTGTGACCACCTTATACACATTGCTGTGTAGTGCCCTCACATGCTATATGGTCTCCTTTCATGAGAATATTTGCATGGTATTGGATCTGTATTTGGCCATTGATGAGCGATGGACATTTGTACCTTGGAGATATGCAAGTGCCTGGTTGAGCCTTGGCCAAATGGCTAGTACACTGGCACTATAAGCAGTAAATCTGGGTTTGAATCCCACCTATGCACATCTACTATTTCATCCATTACCTTTTTCTAATTTATTTGCCCATTCATGTGTTCAAAGTACCCAACACATGTCATTGTGCATGCTGTGGGCTGTAATTCATGACAGACACACATCAATGTGCTGTACATAGTGTTGCAGTAGCAACCTCTTTTCCAAAAATAACACCTGGATTACATTTCACCAGACCAGTATGTTCATCAGGTTTGTGTTGCAGCCCCTTGGCAGGTCAGTGATATGGTGATTGGTTCTATGTAGATGATAGTTAAATGGCACCATGACATATCATCCATTTAGTTGCAACATCATGTCCTCATCAGATGCCCATGCCTGTCACCAATAGATTATGTAAGTGACATATGACCATGTGCTTAGTGCACATTTGTGTATTGTATTGCATTCATAATAGAAAACTACTCCATCATCTGTGTACCTATATGTCTGACTAATGTATGCACCATTTCTGCAACAATCCTCATATGCAACACATGCATTGTGCTACTGCATGATGACACGTGTAGCCCTGTGATGTGCACATATGTCCATATATGACATATAAATCAATAACTGTACACCCTCATCAGGTGTATTTATATTGTGGTTCATCATGTATACCGACAGGGACACCATGTTCATCAATACAACAATGTTATGTACTTGTCAGTATTAGATATCCAATTCCAAGCATATCAAATGATGTAGATGCATATAGGTGTGCCTATTTGTCTCCCTATAATACATCATGCTTCTTGAACCCTGAATGTCTGGAAAACTGTGCTGATGTGTTGTCACCAGTCTAGCTACTATATCTGTCAAATTCCTCAGGCAGCTATTGCAGATCCCCTGTGACCCAGCTACATTTGTTTTACTCACACACCCCAAGAACAGATATCCCTGCAGGAGTGAAGACGTAACCAATTCCAAGGCTATGTATCCAGTAACAACTCCAGTGTCATATGTGCATGATGTACACTCAGGGATGTTGCAGGCAGTAGGACCCCACAGGCACACACAGGATGTGCTGAAAAATGGCTGGGCATTGCACGTGTCATCTGTTGGTGATAGTTATATAATGTGTATGTGCATTTGATCCTGACCAGCTATAGTGTGTGTGATTTGCATCACAAATGCATTGTGCTACCCTGGATATGTGACATGGGAAAAGGTGGCACAACACCAACTTTTGACTGGCCTGTTTGTCCAGAATGTTCTGTCATGTACCACTGATGAACATTCTGTATGTGAGCCTCAAATCGTGAGGTTTAAGATGGCTGAGGCAAGTCCATCTGAGCAAAGGAACACTGCAGCCCCACCCACACAACATGTGTGCCTGCTGTGTTGGAAATAATGTGCATATTCAAGGCCTGTGTGGCATACTAATGATGTTGAGGACACACTGGAAAAGGGAGCCACACATTAACTGTCATCAACATTTATTTACAAAGAATTTACACAAACTACACATAATCCCCACCAAGACAATGTTCCATAATGTTACATCTCAGTGATGCTGTGGATGACCCCTTCTTGGCTGGTGGGATCCCCTTGCCCTCCCAACCCCCCCTCTTGTGGTGCCTGGGTTAGGTGATGTTGTGGTGTGTGCTCCAGCACACATAAAAATGTATTATTGAGTCTGTCTGTGGCAGCAGCCATGGCGTAAAGACCCTGTGACATTTGGTGAAACCCCTCTGTCATGGTCTGGATAACAGACTCCAGGTACTCATGGAGCTCTTCATGTACATTCTGCAGATCCTGATGCATACCTGAGGAAAAGACAGAGGTACAGTGATGGCAGGCATGGTGAGTGAAGTCAGATTATGCACATGCAAGGTATGAATGATGGATCTGTGTGGGATAGTGACTGCAGACAACAGACATGTTTCATGTGTTTCCAATGCTGGTATGGAGCAATGCAGAGTGTACCAGGACACTAGGAGAGCAGGGTGATATATACCAGGTACAGGAAGTGTGTGTGGATGAGTGGTAAAGTTGGACAGCAATTTGTGGGCCATGATAGGGGCACTGAGAAATATGGTCTGGGATACCATATGTGCGTTTACCAAGATGTCATCAATTCTCTGGCCCCAACTATCATTAAACCTTGGTTAAGTGTGTAGTATATGATATTGTGCTAGGAATGTACGTGGCACCAGATGCAGTGGTTACATCATGCAAAATGGGCATTGTGATGTGCAAGGCACAGAGATATGCACTACACATCTAGCATGTATCCCATTGTATGTGCAGACCTGTTAGCTGACACCCTCTCTGCATCTGCAGCATATTGCAACTAATATACACATGTGAGTTTTTCTATTGTGGTGACCGAGCATATATCTATATTATGTAGAAGCCCATCCATGACTGTCCATGGGTCTCTCCTGCCCTTGTTTGTGGTATCCTGGGCAGATACAGGGTGGCCATGTCTCCCTTTTCCCAACACAGTGATGCACTCCCTTTCACTATGTGAACCTGTGTGCTCTATGGGGCAGGTTTGCCCCTCCACGTCAGATTCAGAGCCTAATGTCATGGCCAGATGGAAATCATAATTCACAGCACTCATCTGAAATGGTGGCTACCTCCTCACTGAGGTGCTGCTGAACACCATGGGCACCATGAGAAGATGTGTGACCCTGGGCCCATGGGAATTTAACTGCTACCTCCCCCTCAGCCAGTGCTGGTGTTGTGTCTGAATACATGCCACCAATTGCCTCCAGCTCTGAGGTGTTATTATCCCAGCTTCCATGAGCAGATGCTTTGTCATCCATGGATGAGAAGTCATCTGTGAAGAAATACAGAGAAACATCTCTTGAGGAAGCATGTCCACTGCCCATGTGTATACATGTGTATGGTTATCAGAAATGATGCAGAGGTGTGTGCTATCTGTGTTCAAAATTAATTCATAGTGCACAGGGATTATATGTGTATGATTTGAAGCATGTATATAGTATTTTCTGTGGGACAGTGTGTAATAGGCATGGGCAGTGTGTCAGGGCATGTCATGTTGGAAAATATCTGTGTTTCAGACTCAACACATTGGTGTGTGTGGAAGGTGCTGTATGTTGATGATGGTAGGGGACACTGCATTATGGTGTGGCAACATCCTCTCAGACACACAATGTGGCAAATGACAAGGCTGTGTATTCACATTTGAGGGTTGTGAAACTGGGCTATCACTGTGTCTGTTGTGAAAGAGTGAGTTGGTGTAGCTGGATCAGGTGTGCAACATGTGTAAATAGGGGGAAGGAAGGTGTTGTAGGTCATTCCTCTGTGGTATGTGATGAGGATTATGTGGCACTGGCTGCTGTGGGTGATGGATGTTTCAGGAGGAGGGTAAGAGAGTCTAGTGAACATGATGCTGTCCCATTGGGCTATCGTCTGGCTGTGGACACACAGTAGCACACACATAGGGTGCTTGTATGAAGCACATGTGTGCTGTAGGCAACACTGTGTCTATGCCAGTATGTGTTGGAGTCTCTCTGTCACTCTCCACCTTGTGAAACTGTTGTACATGCAACTGTTTGTGTAAACTGTGATACATAGAGCTGAATGTGGTAGCAGAGACATTTGATGATTTATTTTATAAATAAACACCTTTGCAGGGCTGTAGGTAGAGGGTAAGTAAGATGGGGAGGTGATAGTATTTGAAAAGGGTCCTCTAGGTTGGTGGCTGTAGGTGGTGTGGGAACAGATGTGCTCTGCCTTGTTGGTGTCAAGTGCTGATGTAGTAGGTGATCATTCTATGTCCTGGGAGGCATCTCCACAAGGAAGTTATGTAGAGGTGTCATGAATGTCTGCAGGCCTTTGCAGTGCTTCCAGGAGGTTATGGGCCAGAGGGTATTGTTAGACAGTTGACTATGTAAGTTCATTGTTAAAGGCCAGATGTGTGTCTGTATCTAAGGTGACAGGTGTTTGATAAGTGTCTGGACTTGTAGCTGGTCAAACAGCCATTGCTCCCTGTTTATATGGGGTAGTCAGAGGAGCATTCTGGGGATTCAGCCAATGTGAGTGTGGCATGTAGCTTGGTGGATTGTTCTAGATCACTGTCTGGAGGGGGGCTTGTCAAGATGAGAGGTGTGAGTTGCAGCAGGCTGTGATACATGTAGTTACAGTACCTGGTGTTGGTAATGATTGGAGAACAGATGCCTGATGGGTGTGCATTGCATGGAGAGGCTATAGGTGTATGATCAGGTAGTACAAAGACTTTGTCATGCATGCACTTTATGATCACATAGAGATTATATTAGTGACAACTGCAAAATCAAAAGTATCACTATGTTGTGCCAAGATGTCAAGTGTGGTAGCAAAGTGGGTGTTGCTATGGCCCATCCACACTTATTGCAGATACATAGACCTGTAGTAGTAGTTTGACATATCTGCATTAGGGTGTGCTGTGTCCATCTCCTCTGACAAACCACAGATGTATACTGGTCCAAGGCACTGTGACAGTTGCTCCTCCAAGGGGCTCAAGGCTAAAGGCAGTACCTTCCCACCTCCGGTGCCTAATGTGTGCCTACATGGCTCATTTATCCGTGCACATACAGATCTTTTAATATCTGCAAATCTTTTGCATATTGCCACATTGTCCTGTGCTGGTCCACCCAAGGCTGACACAGTCTGCCTTATGTTCTCCCATGTTTCATTCCTCACACTGATTGGGGTTTTGCTGCTCTGACTGCCAAACAGTGCTTCATAGTGCTCCAGAACCTGCTGCAGGAGAATGTTGTTTTCCTCTGTGCTGAAACAGTGACCTCTCCTCCTTTGTGATTCTGGAATGCATTTCTTCTTGTGCTTATATGAGGTTATTGTCATGGCTGTGAGTGCTGTTGCTCATGGCCATGCTGTCTGGCTGTGGATGGGCCTGGCCATTCATCATCATAGCTATGAGTGACTTGTCTTGTGTCTGCTGCCTGTTGCTGTTTGTGCATACTCCTTGTTGTCCCTGCTCAGGATGTTCAACTTTGCCTGAGTTTATGTCAGTATCCATATCCCCCTTTCTCATCCTAGGATGTGGATGCAAAATCCAAACCGTCTGTGTTCCAACAGCTTCCTCTGTCGGCACTTCCAGATGTCTGGCATTCTGTGCATCATCTCAGTGTGCGCCTCTAACGTGCGGTAGAATATTTTGGTGTGCAATCATCTTACAATGCCATAATGCCCTACCATGCCGTAATGCTGTACTGTGCGGTACTAACGTGTGGTAACTCTTACGAGTGGAAACAACACATACAACATATGATATACATGGAAATGCTGCTGCAAAGCACATGGGCAGATGGCTGCATGCTCTCATAAGTCGCGCTTTTCTGAGCACGACCTTCACCTGCTGGCATGACTTAACTGTCATAAGCTGGGGAGATTTTTTCCCATATCCTCAGTGAGACATGATATGCATCACTTTCAGAGGTCGTGGGATCATCTCCACCAGCGATACCTTGCAGAAAGTGACTACTTGAGGGCAGTAAGTATCTCTGTGATTGCCACACAGCAACATGGGCTTGACAGTCACCAAATGATTGACTGACAAAACATGTAGAACCATGTACACACACAAACATGCTCACCCATACATCCAGCACTGTACCTAGTCCTGCTTGAGTGGTGCAGACATTCAGGGTGCCAAGGATGAGGAGTCGTATGTTTTCCTGATTGCACCAGAATGCCCACTCCACATCTGTGTTGCCCTGCTGCCATTGCCACATTTTCATGTAGTAGTAGTGGGCAATGGCAGCATCAGCGGGGCAGACCCATACTTGTTGGTAGGTTGTGTCCCTAATTCCCTTCTCTGATGCAGGTAGCATCAATTAAAGGAGGAACCATACCACCCATTCCAATGCAGATTCTTGCAACCAGCATTTGTATGGTTGTCCTGTCCCCCCCCCCCCCCCACCTCTGCTGCGAACAACATCAAAGAAGGAAAGATGGGACATTACCTGCCACAGATATGGGTCTGCCTTACTGCTGCTCTTGCCACTGCTGGCTCTGAGAAAAAAATATATGTGGCAGTGGTGCCAGGTCAATGGTGGGTGTGGGGGAGGTGTGACAGATGTGGAAATATCACATGGTGCAATTATGCCCTGGTAGTGCTCTTAACACACCCACTAGACATCACTTGCACCATCACCATCACCTATGCTCGGAACAAATGGAATGACACACCTGGGACGTGGCACATTGTGCTTGCATGTAGCACTGCCACATGCAAGTAGAATGGCAGCTAGGCCATAGTGGTTAGTTACACAGCCAGCAGGCATGGAGCAGGCATGGGCAATAGTGTCCCAAAAAAGGGCACATGTACCTATTGTAATGCCTGTCAGGGATTCACAATTGGCAATGGATGTCTTAATGGAAGGAAGTGTGTATCTGGGATTCTAGGTGTTAATAGTTTTTATTTATTTATTTATTTAGACAGATTTATATGCCACCTTATCCTTCAATCAAGGTGGTCACGTCACATCACAATTGGAGGGTTACATTTAACATTAGAGTACGTGTAGACATTTAGACAGTACAGTTACTTATCAACATATACACAGTACAATTGAAGGTAACATTTAACATTTAACATGAGGGTATTTAATAATGCGGTATGATAAACTTGTGTGTGTGGGGAGGATGGGTGCGTGCTTAGTTGACAGCGGAAGTAGTGTTTCAGAATAGGTTTGGGATGTTGCCTGGATGCTCATATGCTTCTATAAATAAAAATGTTTTGAGGTCTTTGCGGAAGTCTGTGAAGTCATTTAATGCCCTCAGGCTTGTCGGGAGGGAGTTCCATAGTGTGGATGCCAGTAGTGATGGTGCTCTTTTTGAAGTTGTTTGTTTGGTTTTGTGATAGCCTGCCGGTGTGCCGATCATGTTGTCATTATTGGATCTTCTTGGTCTGTTACTGATATCCCTTGTTAAAACGTTTTGAAGTACGTCTGCTGAGAGATGGTGAATGACTTTGAAGATAATCATTATTGTTTTGTATTTGGCTCTTGCCACCATTGGGAGCCAGTGCAGTTGTTGTAGGACAGGAGTGATGTGCTCAGTCCTTGGTGTGTCTGTAATGATGCGTGCTGTGGTGTTTTGTATCATCTGTAGTGGGTGGAGTGTCTGCTGAGGAAGGCCTTGATATAGTGAGTTTCCATAATCAAGTAGTGGTGTAATGAGTGCTTGGCACACTGTGCGGAAGTGGTCCTGATGGAGCATTGGTTTGATTTGTCTGATTGTTTTCAGTCGTTGATAGGCCTTGTTTGCAGTTTTGGTAATGTGGGATTTCAGGTTCAGAGCTCTTAGTGTGATGCCCAGATACTTAACTTCTTCTTTGACTACCATGTGTTTGTCTAGGATGCTGATAGTTTGTGGAGGTATGAAGGTGGGGTTCCTGGTGACGAACATTGCCTCGGTTTTATCGTAGTTGACCGTTAGGTTATTGGCTATGAGCCAGTCATTCATTTCTTCGAGGCATTTGGTTATTGTTGTGGTGTTTAGTGCTTGCCATGATGTCGTCAGCATAAATGTGATAGTGAGGTTTGTGGTGCTTGATTATGTTGCATATGGGCTATATGTAAATGTTAAAGAGCATTGATGATAGAGCTGAGCCCTGAGGTATTCCATGCGTGACGGGGAATTGTAGTGATTTCTTTTGATCGCATTTGACTTGTTGTTTTCGCCCTTCCAAGTATGATGTAAACCACTTCAGGGTGTTCTTGCATAGTCCCATATGTTGTAAGCATTGCAATAGCTTGGTATGGGACACAATGTTGAAGGCCGTCGAGATGTTCATGAACACTAGCAGGAAGCCATTTTTTTATGTTGTCCATGCCTCTTAGGAGATTGTCAAAGAGGGAGGTGAGTAGTGTTTTCACGCCGTGTTGGAGCTTAAATCCGTGCTGATGTATGTCTAGTGGGGCATTTATATCAATATGGTCCTGAAGTTGCCTTTGCACTGCTTTTTCCATGATTTTTGCAAAGAATGGCAGGCTGGAGATGGGACGGTATGGGGCTCAGATTGCTACTTTTAAGTATTGGTCGTATCATTGCATGCTTTAGGGGTTGCAGCATGTATCCTTGTTGGAGTAAATCCTTGACAATTTTTTGAATGTGATGAGAGAGTTGGCTTTTTGTGTCTTTGAGACATGTCACTGGGCATGGGTCTGATGGTGAAGTTGTGTTTAGTCCAGATATAATGTCTTCTGCTTGCTGGTTTGTTGGTATATTGAAGCTCTCCCATGTTTGATGTTGCTTTTTTATCGTGTCATCGTTTGTTTGTGGTGTAGTAGAGCATATTTGGTTGGTGTTTGTTGACTTCATGTAGTCTGCATATTTTTGTGGGTCAAGATGGTGGGTGCTTTGTTGCGTATGGTCCTTGGCGAGCTTTTGGACAATGCTAAAGAGTTCTCTTGGTCTATTAGTAGATTTCATGATTAGGTTGGTATGGGTTGCTGCTTACGCTCATTTATTAGGTTGTTATATTCCCATTGTTTGTCTCTGTATTGAGTTAGGAGGTTGTGTGATTTGTTCCATCTCCATTTTCTTTCCAGTCTTCTGAGTGCGCGTTTGCAACTCTGATTTCATATGAGTACCATGGGGCATTGGATCTCTTGCGTGTTTGTGGTTCTTTGATGACTGGGGCAGATGCTGCATTGGATATTATTGTGTTCCATTCTTCTATATTAAGGTGAAGGGTGTCATGTTCCTGTTGAAGTTGTGGAGTGATTTCATTTATGAATGAGTCTCTGTTAAATGTTTTGAACCGTCTAGTTGTTCTTTCATCTTCTTTGCGTTGGGCAGGGTTGTTCAGAGTAATGGTGAATTCAATCACATGGTGGTCTGACCAAGGGACTGGCGTGATTGTTGTTTTTGTGGTCTTGTTCTGTTCCACTAATTGCATTGGCATGAAGATCATATCCGGAGTTGTACCATGCTGGTGCATTGGGGCTTTAATTGTCTGGTAGTATTTTAATGACTCCATGGCTTTTAAGAATGTTGTGGTTTCTCTGGTGGGTCCGGATGTTAGGTTGTAGTCTCCTAGTGCAATGAGAGGTTTGTATCTTCTGTTATATGTGCATATCATTTTGATTACTGTGGATAGGTGTTCAGTTGTGGTTCCAGGTAGTCTGTATGTGAGGGAGATGCTTAGGTACTTGTTAACTATAGTGAGTGTGTTAGATTCGAGTGTGTTAGTGGTGGTGATTGTTTTGAATCTGTATTCTATTCTGGTAAGTATTAATACTCCTCCTCCTCTCTTTTGTGTTCTGATGCAGTTAAATGTCGAGTATCCTATTGGGGTTACTTGGTTTAATATGACCTGGTCTGAGTCATCTAGCCATGTCTCAGTGATGCATATTATGTCCAGCTTCTTGTCATGGATGAGGTCAAGTATTTGGTTTGTTCCTGATAGATCTGACATTTAGAAGTGCACACCTGATGTTTACTGTTATGATTGGGTTTGTGTGTTCATTATTTGTGTGGTGTGTGGGTGTATTACGTGTGGCATTGTGTGGTTTGTGGGCTGTATGTCTTGGTTGTTGGTGTTCTTTGGATGGGTGTGATGCTGGTGTGTATCTGGGTTGGGTGGTATGTAGGTTGATCAAGGGGATTTGTTCGTTGAGTCTGATGCTATGTGTGCAGGGTGCAAACATATGGAGAAGTGTGAGGTAGGCCATGAGGTAGTGGGTAGTGGAGTGCATTTTGTAATTTGTATTTTACTGACCTGGGATTAGGTTTGTGGTTTACTGACCTGGGTTCAACTTGAGTTGGGTCCTATAGGTGTATTTCTGCATTGGTAGTGATGTCTTTACTCTGTGTTGTGTTACTTGTGGTTGGTTAGCAGTCTAGCTATGAGGTGGTAGTAGAGTTAATAGAGTTAATAGGCTATGCAGCATGAGTTGTTTTACAATGCAAACAGTGGGTAGCAAGTTCTATGCAATTATTTTACAAGCAATGGACAGTTCTATGCAAACAATGGGTAGCAAGCAATGGATAAGCAGTGGATAACAGTTCTATGCAAAAAAAAAGGTAGCAGATCTATGCAACAATGGGTAGCAACAGTATGCAAACAATGGGTAGCAGTACTATGCAACAATGGATAAGCAGTGGATAACAGTTCTATTCAACAATGAGTAGCAGTTCTATTCAACAATGGTTAGCAGTTCTAAGCAACAATGGGTAGCAGTTCTATGCCCAGCAATGGGTAGCAGTACGGTGCAGGCAGTGGGTAGCAAGTTCAAGGCGGGTAATGGGAGGAGGATCAATGCCAGCAGTAGGAGGCAAGACAAAAGAGAATTGCTTGAAAGTACCGGGGTGGAGATCGTGAGTCGTTAAGTGGTTTGGTCAGGAGTCGATGTGTGGAGGAGCAATTGAGCCTGCTCGACTGCGGCAGCTACGGAGTACTGGTGCTCACACCGGAGCGCCACCGGGCCCACGTCTAAATGGCACCCTCTTCCTTAGGCTGCAGCTGGGCGGAGTGTGGAACAGCGTGCAGCCCACGCACAATGGCGCCCTCTTCCTTAGGCTGCAGCTGGGCGGAGTGTGGAGCGGCTTGCAGCCCATGCCCGGTGGTGCCCTCTTCCTTAGGCTGCAGCTGGGCAGAGTGTGGAGCGGCGTGCAGCCCACTCCCGATGGCGCCCTCTTCCTTTGGCTGCAGCTACCTTGCATCGCCTTTCTAAATGCTGTTTTCTAACTCTGCTAGAGTAACAAATATCATATACTCTGCTGTTCAGACATATCACAGTTGGAGTATGCTTTGGGTATCTGTCCCCTGTTGGTAAACAATCACAAATGGGAACCTTCTTGTCTCATGCCATGGCCCCTTGGTCCTGCACAATTTGATGGCTAGTAAAAACATACTGTGTTAATACTTCCCATACCAGTCATTACCCTAGATGCCCCCATGCAATCTCCCCACACCCATCGTCTCCCTAGTTGCCAAGCCATAACCTTCCCAGCCCCACCTCATACCCTCCCCATGATGATTTTGTTGTCTCCATGCTGGGCCTGTTAATGCCAACCAATCTCTATAGAAAAGTACAGCTAACAGGATTGCAAATATCATACATTGGACTGGTGCACCATGGATCAATGTCTAGCTAATGGCATGTACATTCTGTGGTCACCCATTCCTCAACTTATGATTCCTACCATCTCAGTTTCCCTCCATGGTGTCGCTGACAACTGGCAAATGGATGTCTGTTTGTAATGTGGGATTCTATAGTGCATGCCCCAGTTGCTGCTTCCCATTCAGTGTTATCAACATATACATGGGTCCACATAAAATGCCACCTGCACTATGAATGGCCAGTCATCAAACCCAGCAAGTTCCTTGTGCCATGTGTGATATCACCCACTGTGCCCACAATGTGTATGCCTGTTATGTCATCTGCGAATATGTGAGACACACCTGTTATTTCCATTTGAAGACCATTTCTCTGTCTGATATGTAGGTATGTCCACAACACAAAGCCCATGGCAGCAAAGGGATATACCCACCACCACCCACATACATTCACCTCCCCTTGGGGCACACCCTTGCCAATGCTGTGTGTGAATATGCCCTGTGCATTGTTTGCCCAACAGCTCATTTGGAACCATCCCACATCCCACCTATATTCCTGGAGGAGGGTCAAGCAGTGGTCTCCAATCAGAGGTCTATTGTTGACACTACCAGTGTCACATGACTGTTGCGCATGTATGTTCCCGACATTGTTCCCTGGTACAGATAGATATGCATGGTGGTTTTGCAGTGTACATGATGCACCTGTTCCTGGTATCACACCTTAGTCATTGTCTCACAGCAATCTGTCCTGTGGCCCAGGACACACATGTGCCTCAACACACACAATGTAAACATCATCAGTCACATGTGAGACATCAGCTGATTGCAGTACTGCAAACACAGATCACACAAACAGGTGTTGATGCTGATGGCGCCAATTACTTTTGTTGGTCCTGAGACAGGGCACACACACACACACAGAAAATATTTGGACACTGATCAGCAACATGTTTGTTACTAAGGGTTGCCATTATGGATACATTCATGGCATATATCATCCCCATTGATACATGTAGGCATTGAGACGTCTTTTTCATCAACAGTTGGATGACCTATTGAAAAAGGGGCAGGAGTTTGCTGGCAATGCCAAGAGTTCATCCATCAGGTGCAGGATGAGACATGCCGCTCAGAGGATGGTGAGTACATGTCTATCACATGTATGACCTGCTTTATGTGCACTGGGTGTAAGCACCACACAATGTGGTCATGTGTACATCATGAGGATAATCCACATGCATACTCTGTACAGCCTACATTACTCTCCCCTTGTTGGCTCATATTGTGTAGAGATGGACAATGCCATTTCACATACTGCTGACATTGGCCTATACTGGGTACATATGGTTATTTGTACAATGATGGAATCCATTACATCGGCCTGTGACACACATTTGCCACAGAGTTTTGCCAGAACCATTCTGTCAGCAGGTCTGTCTAATGTCTTCACAAATGCCCTTGAAATCCCTGTGTCTATACATTGTCGTGACTGTTGTCTCTCTATGGTTGTCTGCCATGCCTGTGTGTGGTTAGTCTACCACCCCATCTCCCCATCCACCCTCTGCCCTGCTGTTTGTCAGACTGTGAAATGCTGGCCTCTAAAAATGTGATGGACCTCGTGCATTGACATATGTGCCCATGGTGGCAGAGTGGCCACATGAACATTCTTCGGGTCACCCATGGACTTCTGCCATCCAGATCTGCATGTCTGTATTGCTCACATGCAAATTGGTTTTCTTGCCCTATGCTGGCAACATGGTGACATAGTAACATAGTATGTGACAATAGATAATGACTATTGGTTCATATAGTTGCCACTTCAAGGTGGCAACAGTAGGTGAACTTGCTACACTGGTCAGGTTACCCTTCCCCATGCACAGGTTTATAGGTTTATCCACCTTTCCATGCTGGTCACCCCAATGTTTGCGATACCAAAGATAGTTATACTTACCTGGATATGAACATGTTGCCATAAAGGGATCCACATACATATGTCCCTGGTGATCTGTTCCAAACAGTGTCTATGTGTTTGTGTAGTCAGTGTGTCCTACATGGCTGCTGTCAGCCTCTTACACTGCTATACACAGCCTTTCACCCTTTCATCTGTCAACAATGTGTTCCAATGACTGTGGTTTAGCCTGCCTCCTATATCACGTATTATGAGGGGGCTACTAGACAGGGCACCCTCCACCCTGTTTGTACACCTAGTAATTGTACCTCAGCCATCTGTCACTACAACATACACTACCCTTCAGCCATTGGTGGTTGCTGTTGTCAGCACACATCTCCTAAATTCATACAGTGTTGCCCTCTACTATTCAGAATTTTCCTGAAAACAATTTTTAAACTGTCTCTATCTTTATAGAATTGTAACCATCTAGATATGGCATTCAACAGTGAAAATCGGTCTCAGACTAACAGCGGCAACGCTTAGAATGTTTCTCCAAAGCAATATGCCTGTTTGCATCAATGACTGTTTACATTCACTGTTATTTTACCAATTATTCATTAAAAAGTGTGCTGTTTCTTATCATTTGATGGAATTTGAGTCTCTATATCAGTAATTTCTGAAATTCATTGCACTTGTAAATCAGTGCACTAAAATATTTGAAATTGTACTGCGCTTTGCTTATCTTAATAATGCTGGTGCTAATCCCCGACGCCACCAAATGGGTACCGCTCCTGCATTTCGTTATTCTTCTTCAGGGGGAGTATCTTGAAATTAGCACAATCTTTAAGCTTGCGGTTAAACCATACACTTTCTTTTCTTTCAGATTTTGTGAAGTGTAGTGAAAAAACGCCGCGCCTCTTTCACTACAAGTGCAATGAATTTCAGAAATTACTGAT
The DNA here is from genome assembly GCA_033557465.1 of Ichthyophis bannanicus. NCBI lineage: Eukaryota > Metazoa > Chordata > Amphibia > Gymnophiona > Ichthyophiidae > Ichthyophis > Ichthyophis bannanicus. The sequence goes on along the minus strand of CM066035.1, from coordinate 447,914,567 downwards.
ATAGAGTCTCAAATTCCATTAAATGATAAGAAACAGCACACTTTTTAATGAATAATTGGTAAAATAACAGTGAATGTAAACGGTCATTGATGCAAACAGGCATCACTGTTGAATGCCATATCTAGATGGTTACAATTCTATAAAGATAGAGACAGTTTAAAAATTGTTTTCAGGAAAATTCTGAATAGTAGAGGGCAACACTGTATGAATTTGGTAGTAACCACCCTCTGATAGTGGACCTATTAGGAGTGTTAGCACACATCTCCTACCTCTGTTCCCTGTAGATGTCCAGAGAGATGATGTCCACACCTCCTCATCCACCAACACCCACACCTGTGAACCTGTGTGCCCTTTTGGTCCCTCCACACAAAAAGTCTCTGATGTTTCCTGGTACCCTCTTCTCTCAGCTCTTGAAAATGGCATTCTGGTGTATTCCTGGGTACACACATCTCTGGACTCCTGTAGCCTCCCCCTTGTGTGACACACCTCTGTGTAGATTTGCTGATCATCTACATCTTCTATAATGTACAGTGTGTGTTCAATGCCAGCTACTGCCAGAACTCACATTCAACATTCATATGCCCACAACATCATGGGATACACAAAACAAACACAGATCTCTAACCTATGTTTCCTCACAGATATGAGATGCAGTCAATGTAATGCAATACCCTGCATGTACCATCTGTCCAACCTCCCCCCCCCCCCCACCTCCATTGTTAAACTGCCACCTAACACAAACATTCCCATCCAGGTCAAAGAAATCACAACTGACAGCTCATGACAGCATAGCCTGCAGGATGCTGCCTCACTTGCATCATTTGGTCCGGCCCCACCTTGAAGAAACATCCTTTACACACTCCTTATGGGATACAGGTTGAATGTTGGTGAGAACAAAGGCACTGTGCACCTCATATTCCTGATGCCCCTGACACCTCCTCACCCCTTGTAACCTGCTTTGTGGTGCATGTATTACCCAGTCTGTGTAATTTCTGCAGTCATTGAGCAGGAAAACTGTTTGTCTGTGTTGGCCCATACCTGCCTATGCATCACAGCATGTCACAGTGACACAACATTTATAGTACAATGTGTGGAGATAGTGATGTTGTGGCTAATGGGTAAGAGTCATCCAATGATCACTGTGCATAGCCTGATCATGGAGATTGTTAAACTGAACCTTGTCCTGTATCATGGCATCTTGCTCTGCATGTAGGAGATGCATTATTCCTGCCATTTACTAATGGGTGGTAACATCAGTCAGATCATGTATTCTGTTTACTGCCCATGTCCGGTTCACCTGTTGGTAACCATGGTAACTATGGGGTATCAGACCTATGCTACCATGTACTCTTCAGGTCAGTCACTTGCCATTTAGGTGTGTGGCTAGACACACATGGGCCATCTGTGGCACACCAAACATCTGTGTCCATGGTGGACATAGGTTCACACTGGCCACATGTGTCATACCATCACACTGTAATTTCATCTCTCAGTAGTACACACATATTAACCTTTATCACATAGGGACATGTGAGCATAAAGCACTGTATGTGTTGTACAACCATTACAGGGGGCCATGTGTGCAACACATGGTTTCATAGTGAGCCATGTATAATGTTATTGGGACCCTATTACTGCAACTGACATCTTCCCATGTGTCACTGTGTATGTGCATATGATAAGTGGCACCACGGTGGAACCAGCCATATTGTGGGGCCATACAATCCTGTCGTGTGGTGGCCATATGACTGTGTTGATTTACATATATGAAGCTGTCAGCTGTGACACAGTGTCTGTGACCTGATGTAGCCTCATGTATCTTTTGTGATCATGGACCTCTGTCTGTTTCCTTTTGACAGATGCACAGCCATCCACACCACAGGAGCAATAGCAGACTTCCCATTTGGATTCCGGGTCAGTAGATGAACCCACAGAAGGCTTGGAGGAGAGATCAGTGACTGAGGATATGGGGCCTGATACAGAGGAGGACCTGAGGGACAGCATGGAGAAGCCTTCATCATGCCTGGGGGATGAGGGTGGTCAGGTGGGGGTGGCCAGACACACCGTGGTGGAAGAGGTGTATGGTGATATGTCCACAGACATTGGCATGCTGCTGTACCATGACTCCATGGATGCTGCTTTCAGTCCAATCCACTAACCAACATCAGATGCCACCAGCAGTGGTATGGTGCTGCACCATACCACCATGGATGCTGCCTATAGCCCAATCTACCAGCAAACATTGGAAGACACCAGCAGTGGCATAGTGTTGCACCATGCCATGATGGATGCTGCCTGCAGACCCATCCACCATCTGTAGTACACATGCAATGCTGCATGCAGTCCCATGTACCTGCCTCCATCAGATGCAGGACCCCTGGCCACAGCAGATATGGGTGATGGCCTCCAGGATCTCCCAACATGGCAGGGTTTGAGGGGTGCACACATGTGCTTGTAGCCACTGGCACAGTCACAACACAGTGTGTCTTTGGGAGCCAGACCCCCTACATGTGGGAAGTCACACTAAGTGATCCCCAGAGTGTTGTGGTTGTGACACTGGCCTCCATGGTTGAGGTACACCACCACTTTTCCATGGTTGCGGGGACCCTGGATGCCAATGTGACCCTGCACAATCCTGTTGAGTACAATGGGTAGTAGTGAGCCATCATCCACACCAGGTGACACACCCACCCATGATTCTCCTTCCCCCCCGTACGATGAGTGATGGGCATACACCTGCCCTAGACTCTGCTGCAGCCAGGGGTCCATATACACACAGGGTGATATCCACAAATATCTGCATGTGCGGCAATGACCTGACAATACATACAGTGTCCTACAAATGTCATCAATCCCTTGGTGTCTGTCCTGACTTCTTTCAATACAACCTGGAACACACATGGGATCTCTTGAGTTTTCACCATGTGATCTACAGAATATGGCAATCCATGAAGGTGCCAAATACCCTTCAGTGTGACACAAGCACTAATTGTGACAAAATATGCAATATAATCAGGTGTGCACATGTGTCTTGATCCACCAAAGGCTATCATTTGACAAGTCAGCTATTGCAGCAATTACAGCTGCAGTTCACCAGGTGTATGTCTGTATCATTGTAAAACAGCTAGCCATTGGGATGTCACCAAATCCTCAAGGCAAATATGCTCCCACTCCTTGCAGTTAGATGGGTTACATTGCTGCACACCAATCTGTCCTTCATGCCTTTCACTCACCATTGTACTGTGCTTTGGGCCTGAACTATGCATTCCAGGACAGTGACATGTTCCATTTTGAAACATATCAGTGTTGTGTGTTTTGTACGTTCAGCATTAGTGTCCTGCAGTAAGTTGATTCGACCTCACAGCGCCCAATCATTGCCAAGATGAATCCGCTTTCGATCAGGCAGTGCCCTGCAGTTGGTACCATCCAGTGTTGCATTGATCCAGTGCAGATGTTCAGTCACACCTGATGGAATACCTTACTGTAACATGATGCTGCCACCACCATGTTCTACCTTTTGTTTCTGTACCTGGGGGATGGGATGTGTCTGATTTCCAGCACAAATGGCAATTCCGATAATGTCACAAAGAAACAATATGTCATCTGACCAGTAAAGCATGCGTTTGTGGAATCCGGAACATTATGTGTTGCAAAGTGCACACCTGACAATTTTTGTCCATCTGTAGGCAATCAGGATCATTCTGAGGCACGAATAGTGGGTATGGACGTCTCATTCCCCCTCCTGATCCCATCTAACTTCCACACGGATTGTACGGAAAAATTTGATGGGGCAGGGAAGGAGCGGATTGGGGGTAGCATTAGGGTGGGTGGGTGGTGGACGGTCATTGGCCCTGGATGTACGGGGACAATTCCAATGTTGGCCCCGTACATCCAGGGCCAACATTGGAAGGAGGATGTAGTAAAGGCTGTTAGTGTAGTTGGGTTTAAAAAAGGTTTGGACAAGTTCCTGGGGGAAAGATCCATAAACCATTATTAAGAAGGGACCCAGGATATCAATGCTTGACCCAGTACAAGCATTGTGGGACCTGTGTCTTTTGGGGGAACTGCTAGGTACATATGACCTAGATTGGCCACTGTTGGAAAAAGGATACTGGGCTTGATGGACCTTGGTCTGACCCAGTATGGCATATCTTATGTTCTTATGGCCCTATACATCCGGGGCTGACAACTTGAACTGGGAACTTATTCCACCTTGGAGGTACAATAAGTTCCCCTAGTTGGTGAGGGATGGCGTGCCTGGGGCACAGACACGGCAGGATGACAGATGACATTCCCCACAGCCCGACTCTGGCCTTGGGAGGTCAGGATGCAAAGAATGTACTTTTGGAGCCGGCGGCTGGGGATCGTGGCTTTGCAGTAGAGCTGTGGTGCCATGGCAACCGGATGTCATGGCGCCGTGGCTCCATTGTAAAGCCCTGACTGAGCTATCCTGGCAAGACCTGTATGTACAGGCCAACCTGAATAGGGGTCCCAGCCTGCATTTACAGGCCTGGATGCGATTCTGGTCCTGCGGGGCTGTGCGTCCGGTTCCTACCAGACATACAGAAGGCTGGATGTCCATGTCAGAACTGGGCCCAATGCCTCTCCAATGACCATAATCTCCTAAGGTCCCGCTCTGTGGAATGTGTCTTTAAGTGGTCCTTTGCACATATAGTCCCATCTATTCTGTGGATCATTGCAGCACATTCACTGTGACGTCTGTTGTTTTTCTGACATTGTGGAATGATGTCCTCCTTAGCCGGTCTGTGACTTTCTCTGTGCATGCCTCTCATCTCAGGTATATGTGTATGACATATCATTTCCATTTGGATATAATGGACAACATGGTCTCCCCAGGACTTTCCAAGATATGTATCATGTTTGTAGGATCAATGTCAGATGTATATTTCACCAACTTGTTCATTGACTGGTACAGACAGTGACATGCATGTTGCATGTGTGGGTTACTTGGTATGAGATGGTGCTAACAGCAACAGCTGCAGCAGCCTTACAGTGCATTATGTGCCACATGCATTCACTGAATTTGACCTACACATGTGACAATTATCACTCATATGATACAGGCCTACTGGGAAAGGGCACATTGGCAGCCACCACCCATAGAGGGAGTCAGATGATGGTGTTGTCGCAATTATCCTTTGTGTTCTGGTAATTGTCACCTTTCCCTCAGTAACTGCTACAGTAATATTTTCTGGGGTCCTTGGACCTACAGAATGTATGGCCAGCAAGGGGTAGGAAAGGCAGGATGTAGGCAAACGCCATGGCATATTCTGGCCCTAATACATGTCTACCTCTGAAATATTTGTTTGATGGGGCACTCAAATGCTGTTCTGTGCTGTCTGTGTAATATATATCCTGGGAAGCCCTGCTGTGTGAGATTTCATACAGCAATCATATACATAGGTGGTAGAGGTGTGGTGTGAAGGTCTGCTGACCAGCCTGGAACACAGTTGACCATGATTGCATCAGAGCATGTGCCTGTGACCAACATTGTCTGCCTAACTGCATGTACAGTACCTGAGACTGCATGGCCCATTAGTCGTCATGGACCATGACCAAATGTTTTACATACATGTATGATCTCTGCATTGCATATTTGTCTCACTGACAGACACTGTATCTATGGCTCATCTGTGGCTATGTCTGAGGTGTTTGTCGTGTGACAACAGCCAATGTTGGATCAATGAAAAGTACAGGGTTGCAATTTCCCACATTCCCCGTGACAGCACAGGTTTCCCAGCATCAGAGACATGAATGCCTTGGGATACCACATACCACTGTACCAGTATACAACCTGATACATGCGTGAGGATCTCAAGCAGGTACTTTCAGCACCTCTTGGCACCACACCTTTGGATTGAGGATAGCGTGTTTGAGTAGCATGATTCCATCACTATCTGTGTATATAGCGTTCCACTATTTACCCACATATGTCTTAGCCATGTCTCAGACACTCACCTGCATGCTGATTTTGTCACTGTCCATGACCTCCATTGTTGCAGATGTCCATTTCAGACGCAGGTACCTATTTTGAGCATTGTGTTGATGCCTGTTTGACAGGCATATTTTTGTTTCTGTCCTATAGGTGCACCACAATATCTTGATGATTGGACTCACAAATATATGAGTGTGATTGACATACTCAACCTACATGTTAATTAGGCCCATAATGCAGACAGCAAATTTTGGCCTAGGTCACATATGTAGTGGACATGCATTCACAGCGTACTGGAGTGCAGATATTCTGCGACCCTGTGTACACCGAGCCTGCTCTAACATACCATCTCCTTAGTACTCGGAGCTGGTATGGCCTGTGTTGTGGGTGAATATCATGAAATGTACAGTATTGTCTGTGTACACAGATGAACATGTTTTAGATCAAACATGCTCCATTTGGGGTGTCATGCATCATTGATGAAATCATTACTGCTCCACTTCAAGGTCAACATGTTAGGGGTCTAATAATTGTCACAATACCTGTTAGATATGATGGTGTGCCTTGCAGTATCATAAGATGGTTCACATTTGAATCCACACATATAAACAGAGGAGCCAACATATATACTCTACACAGCACATTGATGATTTGATGAATGACCACCAACATTTCTAGAATTGGGTACCCATCTGTGTTAACATATGATGATGTTTCAGGGATCATCAGTACAAATACTTTTTATGTGTTAGGGTCATGTGTCCATTGTTGTCTCACATTATGTGGAAAACTGGTCAGTTTTCAGATGTGTCCTGTGATCTGAGTTATCCGTACATGATTACATATGGTGTGGTCATGTGTCCCAGAGGGATGGGATGAGATTCCACAATACTCTCAGGTATGGTGTTTCAGATGTGTTTGGGCTGATAGAAGTGCTGGGGGTGGTGTTTTGCTGTTACCTTCTCCTTGTACAGCTATCTGGATATGTCTGTATTGACAGATTGAACCAATCAGCAAACAGAATGAGCATCGTCTAAGATGTCACCATCTTGGATTGTTGGTTTTGTCAAAGTTGCTTGGATAGCAACCTATGTGTCTTTCTGATTTTGCAGATGTGCTCTCACCTTTGATGAGTCAAGCAACATGGCATTGCACCAATTGCAAGTTTTGTGTTGTGCTTCTGGGACATCCTTCCAGTATCAGGTTGCAATAATATAGCTGATGAGTTACCATCGCTGAACACGCTGTGCATATGTGGTTGTAATCCTGCCAAGTGAGTAGGTGTGGTAGGCTATTAAGGTTGTGGTTAGCTGTGCAGGTGATCTTCATCATGTATGTTTAGATGTTAGGCCTTTGGTACAGGGTTACACCTCCATATCATATGGCCTTCATCATGCCCCCTTTCCCCCCACCGCTGATGCCCCCCCCCCCGGCCACCAACACTCTCCCCCGCACCAGATACACTGACACAGGTATTTGTAAACCAAGTAATAACCCAGAAACAACAACCTGTGAAAGCATACCCAGCCCTATCCTCAACCAACCCGGATACATGTACAACTACCTGAAATGTGTAATGTGTTTCATAAACCAAGCTGCCAACAAATAGAACACATCATGACATCCCTCAACACCACCACCTCACCATTAGATCAATGGCCCACATCCTGGATTAGATCCACATAGGGGCTACCTGGACACCTCATACCCCAGATAGTCAGAACGATCCTCAACCAAGGATATATGCCAGCTGCACTCAGACACACTATCATATGCCCAATACTGGAGGGCCCCTCACTGAACAAATCTGACCCAAATCCCTACTGCCCAATGTCCAGTCAAACTGTCATGGCGGGAATTGGGGAAACATGGTACAGAGGCAACTAAAAGACCACCTTGACCTACACACACCCCAGAACCCCTCCAGCATGGCTTCAAACCAAATTGCAATGTGGACACGCTACTAACCTCACTGCTGGATACCATTGTCAGGGCAATTGGCAACATCAGAACCAGGTTCCCTCTCACATTTGTGGACCTATCCGCTGCATTCAACACAGTGTCCCATATTATTGTATTGAAACTCCTCCAGGAAATTGGAATACAGAGTACAACAACAATATGGTTCCAGACCTATTTCAACAACAGACGGCAACAGGTAAAATGTGGCAGAGCTAAAGTCATTCCCTTCACTCTAACCCAGGATATCCTTCAAGGTTCATCTGTCTCATCCATGCTTTTTAGTCTCTATATATAACCCATCTGCCACATAGTCCAGCACCATAGTCTGCAATATAGAATATATGCTGGTAATATCATGATCAGTTGGCGCCCTATCTCTAATCTCCCTTTTCTCTCTAAGCTCTTGGAAAAACTGGTCTTCTCCCAGCTCTCCTCTCACCTCAAGGTCTCTCTCACTCTTCATCCACGTCAATCAGGTTTCCGTCCGGGTAATAGCATAGTTCTTCTCTCCCTCCTCAATGATTTGCACTCTGCTCATGATCGCGGTCTACTCTCACTTGCTGTCTCTCTGGATCTTTCGGCTGCCTTCGACCTAGTTGACCACCGCATTCTACTATCTCGCCTTCAGGATGCCGGTCTTTCCAGCTTGGTTCTTCGTTGGTTCTTCGTTGGTTTCACTCTTTTTTGTTCAGCCGCACTTTCTCAGTTCGCACTGGTTCAGGGTCATCTCCTTCTACTTTCCTCCCCTGTGGTGTTCCTCAAGGCTCTGTTCTCGCTCCTCTTCTTTTCAACGTTTTCTTAGCTCCCCTTGCCCTTCTTGTTCAGCAGCACGGTGTTTCTGCCTATTACTACGCGGATGACATTTTTCTCCTTTATCACACTGATTCTGCTGCACCCGACATCGCTGCCTTTAACACCTGTCTTTCCTCTGTAGCCTCTTGGCTCTCAACTAATTTTCTTCACATTAATCTCTCCAAAACTTCGGCTATCTGATTCACTTTTGATAATCCCCCTCCTATCCTCACTCCCTTGTTTTCTTCTTCACCCATCCCCACCCTCTCCTCCCTGCGGTACTTACGTGTGATTCTTGACTCTTCTCTTTCCTTCAAAGAACATATCTCTTCAGTTGTTCAACGTTTGTTCTTTGCCTTAAAACAACTCCGTGCCGTACGTCCTTTTCTTACCGTTTCTTCTATGACTACTCTCATCATCTCTCTTGTTATGTCCCGTCTCGATTATTGTAATGTTTGTCTTGCTGGTCTTCCTCAATCCCAAGTTTGTCGTCTTCAACGTGTTCAGAATGCTGCTGTTCGTGTCCTCTCCCATGCTTCATGGTTCGATCATGTCACTCCTCTGTTAATACATTTTCATTGGCTTCCTGTTGTCTTTCGTGTTCAGTTTAAAATCCTTATTTTTGTACACAGGGTGATCCACTCAGGCATCCCCCTGTATCTTGCCAGTCAGGTTCACCTTCATACCCCTCATCGACCTCTACGTTCTATCCATGCTAACCATATGTTTCTACCCCCCCCCCCCTCCCAAGCACACCTAGAATCCACTCGGTCTTCTGCTTTCTTCTTTCTTGGACCAAGGCTCTGGAATTCCCCTCCCCCCTCTCTACATCTAGAAACCTCCTACTCGTCCTTCAAAGCCAACCTGAAAACTCATCTTTTCTGTTCTGCATTTAATCTTTCTCTTCCTGCCCCTCCCTCCTCCCCTCCCTAGGCCTGTGACGCTATATCCCTGCCCCTGTCCTACATTCACCTTCAGTGTTGTTGCTGTGTTTCTCCCTCTTTCCTTTTGTTACCCATCTTTGTCCCCCGACTGTTTGCTGTCTCTATCCCTTTTCTTTTGATTTTATGGCGTTCCTTTTCTGGCTCTTTTTTGCAGCCCTCTCCTTTTAATCAATTTTATGTATTGTGAACCGCCCAGATGCTAACTGTATTGGGCGGTATATAAAGTTTTAATAAACATAAACATAAACATCATCACTCCAATTAACATTCTGAGGTTGGGCATCCTGCCCATAACAAGCTGTATGGGAGCAATGATCAGATGGGTGCACACTAACAACCTAGCAGTATATTTCCACAGAACAGAAATTGTCACACAAACCCTGGAGTACGGCAACATGTTTAACCAGGGTGTGCTAAAAGGCTCCATCTACCCCTTGCAATTGGCATAGAATACAGCCATTTGTATACTCACTGGTACAGACAAACACAACCACCTCACCCCCATACTCAACCAATTGCACTGGTTCCCAATATACTCACGCACCGTGTACCAAACAATCATAACAATCTTTAAGACCATACATAAATTGACTGCAACTATTCTACAGGAACCGATCAACCAAGACACCAGCACACAGCCCAGGAGAACAAGCAACTAAACTATGATCATCATACATCCAGAATGCAAGACATCCAACCAGACAACCTCTGACAGATAATTTTCACTTTTTCAGTCTCTGCCCCAGCACTTTGGAACATCCAAACTGAAGCTATCAGATCAACCATGGATATCCAGGACCTCTGCTAAACACTGGAGATCTACCTCTATTCAGAATAATTTGGACACATCACATTAACCATACATAAACCTTTGTACGTCTGCCATCCCAACACACCAAATATCTGTCTGTAGCACATTGTATATACTCCCCCCCCTCCGTACACATATAGAAATGTGAAAATAAGTTATCATTTTGTTACTTTTTAAAATGTGGCTGTTAACATCTGTTTATCTTTTTGCCCCTGCATAGATTTATCATTAAAGGTAAACCGCTGTGATTGCAGGATAGAGTGCTGTAGGAAAACTGTTAAATAGAGGGATAAATACAATAAGGTATTTGTACCTCCTGTGCAGCTGCCTTGTCATACTCCAGGATCCGTGAGACATACAGCTGCACCTGCCTGGCACTATCTACACCACATAACAGTAAACACTCAACACCTCATCCCACACATTGTCATCTTCCTCATAGTGGCCCTGTCCTAACCGGACACTACAGTGTTGCTGCCTCTCTACCACAACTGTCACTTTCTTGAGACCCCCTGTCTGTGCATCACATTTCAAACGTTCATTTAGGTTCCATATGCTCATCGGACACCTATTCAGTAGGGCCTGACATGGCTGTAAGGGTCTGAATCCAAATGGACTACAAGGGGAGATTGCACCAGAAGCGGTAAGCATCCACACAATATGATCACACCCTCTCTGCCTACGCTCTGCTTCCTCACACCCATTCTTGGCCTCCTATTCCCTTTACAATGCAGGAGCCTCTAACAAATGGTAACACATCATTTTCTATGTGTTAGGGTGATCTGTGTGCTGCTACCACCTGTTAGCATCAGACCTGCTCCTAGACTGTCATCTAATAGACATAACCCCACCTCCTGCTATTCCAAGGTACATGTTGCTGTGCTAGGCATTGTGGCTATGGTTGCTTAGCAGGTACATGTATGGTGTTGGGCCTCAGTCAGCACAACTGGAAAGGACAGGGATGTCTGTCATTGGCATATCCATTCTCAGTAGTTTGGGTTGCGCCTTGCATCAGTGTTCAGGTGCACTCTCCCCATAACATACCTGTCATATCACATCCAGTGTGGTTGTGAGTGCATGCTCCTGAAAGATAACATTTTCATCAGTCTGTTATGTCCATGGGGTCTAGTGTCCATTGGTCAGTACAATGATCCGAGGTGTTACATTACACGTCTGCTGAGGGCATTGCAGAATAGATGGTACTGAGGTGGCATCCATGATGTCATGCAGGCGCAGGGTCATTATGAGGTCATCATGAGTCGTACTGGTGAAGGCACCTTTCATATGCTGTTGTAGCCATGTGATTGTGCTGCCTGCCAAATAATGCACATGCTCAGGCTGGCTTGATCTGCACACCACATTTTGTAAGACCCACAGGATACACATGCATCATGTATCAGCAGAGACATCCCACCCCTGGTGGACTCTATGCAATGCTGCCACATACACACATGTTGTCATATCCATCTCATCTGCAGGACATGAGATTCAGGCCTAGTTTCCATTAATCTAAGCAGGCAGTGTGTTTGTGCAGTACATCATAGGTAGTCTATAGACCCCATACTAAAAGCCAATGCTCACAGTTCAATCTCCAACAAGCTATCTCTCTGGTTCACTGAGGAACTGAGCGGAGAAGTGTTGTGTTATGGTGTGGTTTGTGCCATGCTGATTGGTTCTATATACAGTGCTCTGATGCTACCGCACAATGACCACATGGCAACTCAGGTATATTGTGTTTGTTGTCAGCAGCTCCCCACCCCTCCTTCTCCCCTACAGTCTCTATTTAGGCATAGTGCAGTTACTGCTCCCATTGCCAGAGATGCTCACTTTGTCTTTGCAGCTGATGGAGTACAATTTTTGCTTGCTGAGGGAGATGGTATGTCAAGGAGAGCAGCAGTGTGCAGGGGTCCAGCCCCGCTGCAGCACAGGCCTGCAGCTGTAGAGGAAGCACAGGCCAGGTATGGGGAGCCATAGCACTGTAGGCATGGGGAGGTCTGCCTCAGACAGCCTTGCCTCTACAGGCCCAGAGCTATTCTCCAGGGCATGCGTGAGGACCAGGTAATCCCCCCCTGTATCATCTGAGCACAGGAGCTATAAGAGAGCTCTATGAGGATCTGAGATCTGACCTCGAGCCTCTGACTGCCCAGTTGGTTGGTCAAGCTTCTGAGTGCTCTACATTTTTTTGCCTCTGGTTGCTTCCAGACATCTGTGGCTGCAGTTGGAGGAATGAGCCATTCTACTTTCTTATGTTGTCTCCACCAAGTAGTGCATGCCATGATCAGCTGGGTAAGAAATTACATTGTATTTCCTGATAGTAGGCAACAATGGGGAGCCTTGAACCAGCAGTTTGAGCAAATTGCAGGGATAACACAATTGATGGGATCTATTGATTGCACACATTTTGCTCTGGTCCCTCCCAGATACAGGGAGGCAGTGTACCTCAGAGCTCCGTTCTGGCCCCTCTTCTATTCAATGTGTTTCTAGCACCTCTTTCCCTTCTCATCCAACAGTTTGGCCTATCAGCGTACTACTACACCAACAACATAGTCCTACTCCACCATACCCAACCCTCAACAGCCCGACCTTTCCATACTCAATAGTTGCCTAGAACATATTTTCACCTGGCTCACCACTAACTGCTTGCACCTCTATATATCTAAGACACTTGCGTTCTGGTTCACATTTGGTGGCCCCTGTCCATCGGTTGCCCAGGCTCTTGCTAATGTTACAATTCCCTTGGTCTTCACAATATGCTACCTCGGCATGACCCTAGACACTGCACTTTCTTTCCAGGATCATGTTTCACTCCTCTCCCATCAATCCTTTTATTACCTCCTCCAAATACGTGTCATTCGCCCCTTTCTGTCTCCTCAAGCACTGCCCACCCTTCTATCCTTGGTGATGTCCCACCTGGATTTCTGCAACTTGACCTTTGACAGCATTACCAAGACCCAACTCCATCGCCTACAATTATTACAGAATACAGCAGCTCGGATCATTTCTCATAATTCCTGCCAGGACCATATCACCCCCACCCTCATCAAACTTTACTGGCTTCCCCTCGCCTACCGTATTTAATATAAAGTTCTTACCCTAACATATCATGTTATATACTCTAATGTTCTACAATACCTGGCTGAATTACTTCACTTTCTTACCCCTTGCCATAGCCTCCGCTCAGTTCATGTCAATCGCCTGACGCTCCCATCCCCCTCCCGTGCTCACCTTCAGTCCACCCGCAACTCCACTTTCGTTTTTCTGGCCCTTCCCTCTGGAACTCTCTCCCTGCTACACTATGCTAAGAGCCATCATTTCCTAAATTCAAGACTCTTCTGAAAACTCACTTTTGACCTGCCCACCTCCATCTCCTTACTACCTATAGTTCCCGTCCTTCATAAGAGTCTCTTTTAATCCTCCTCCATCCCTCACCCCTCTCTGCTTTCTCCTCACTGTCTCTAGGACTCTGCTTTCTCTGTCCTGTCATGCAACAGAGTTCCTTTCTTTCTCTTCTGGCCTGTGGCATCTTTCCCTGTTTCCGGTGATTAAGTAAACCGCCCTGGATTAATAAAGTATATCAAGCATCTTAATAAACATAAAATAAACATACTGCAAGCGCAAGCACTACTATTCCCTGAATGTGCAGGTGGTTTGTGATGCAAATATGCATATTCTGAATGTGGTTCCTAGCTTTAGAGAGTCCACCCATGACTCTTATATCCTGCATCACTCAGCAATATTCCAACAGTTTGAGGATGGACAGTATGAGGACTGTGTTCTGCTGGGTGAGTAGTTTGTTTCTTTCTGCTATGTGCATTATGTTTATGAACTACAGGTAGCATGGCCAGTTTCACAACTTGGGCAATATCACAGACTGTTGTTGGTCTTAGGTCAGGATATCTCATATCAGGAAAATACATGGGCTAATGCATGAATATTGTTTCTATCTCTGACATGCTACAAACTTGTGTTTCTGCCCTGGCACATCAAACCACAGTCAGAGCATTAATGCTTTTCTGTAGCTGCATTCCAAATGCACATAGTACTCCCTTGTTTCAGATGTCTGTTATTTGAGTTGTGGAAATCTGCAAAGTCTGGAACCTGTCACGGCTAGCTCAGTAGATCACTGTCTCCATACTGATCTGCACATCAATTTTTATGTTATCAGGATGACTTGTATATGTACTACCTTTAGACTGTATTATTTGTGGGACCATTGTGAAACTCCTGGAATTGATCCATAATACAGTAAACCTTTTCCTGCCCTAATGTGTCCGTGAGGCCATGTGGTTTGAATCAGTATTCCAAGCCTCTGTTCCATGCAGATGCTATTTGAGCAGGATGGAGTCAGTGCAAAGGGTGGCTACTAAAATGGTTAGTGGTCTTCATTATAAAGCATATGAGGACAGACTGAAGGATCTTAATATGTACACCTTAGAGGAAAGGCGGGATAGAGGTGATATGATTGAGATGTTTAAATACCTCCGTGGCATAAATGTTCAGGGGGAGAGCCTCTTTCAATTGAAAGCAAGTTCTGCTACGAGGGAACATGGGATGAGGGTGAAGGTGGATAGATTCAGGAGTGATATGAGAAAATATTTCTTTACGGAAAGAGTGGTGGATCCATGAAAAAGTCTCCCAGTGGAGCTGGTAGAGATAAGGACAGTAACTGAATTCAAAAAAGCATGGGACAAACACAGAGGATCTCAAAAGGAAAAAAGGGGACTGTTGTAGTTGTTGATATGAAAGGACAGACTAGATAGGCCATGTGGTCTTTTTCTCTCGTCATATTTCTATGTTTCTATGAGCCTCTGCAGGTGCCTATCTAAATAATTGCATCATGAGATATTCGCCAACATGTGTTGGGCAGCAGATCTGTGGTTTACAACTCTCATATCCTGTATTTGAACATTTCCAGGTACTAGCTTTTGTGGTGTGTCCCTGTTTTCATCTCTTGACAATCTCTGCCTGTAAAGGCACTTGCAGAGCTGGGACTCTGATTAACAGGTGCTTGCTATCCTTGATGTGCTATTAACATGTGCTTGATAGCACCTGTAGCACTTTGCCCAAAGTTTCCCTGTGGTCAGTGAGGCTGCGTAGTGAGACTGGCAACAATGAAAAATAAACAGCAGATGTCATCCAAACAACAACCATTCTGGTAAGGACTGAAGAACCTGTCCATTCTTCAGCAGTGCTGTTTGCACAGGGCCTTGCGCATTGGAGGTGCCTGCACTATCAACATCGCATAAATGCAGTTTATCTCCCAGCAGTGCCAGCTTCAGAAGGAGACACAGACCTCATCTCACCTATGTACAGCTGCCAAAATGTATTGTGCTTGTTTTTATTCCCTCAGGTAGATGTGGTCAACTGTAGGCCACTGTCACGGCGGGGTTATAGGACATTTGGTGCTTCCCTGAACTCAGTGCACCTGTAGCCCACATTCAAATTCAGCTTCTGCATTCCAGAACAATGGCGTTCTTTACCTCAACAGCTGTACATAGGTGAGCTGGGTCCTTTAAAGCTAATATGATAGTCATTGGTCTCCTCAGGAACAGAGGGGGGAGGGTAAGGACTGTATATGGCTGAAGAAGGGGGGCTAGGACTGGAAATGATCAGATGGAAGGGGAATGCAGGATGGGAATAGTAGATGGTGGATGCTGGGTGGGCCTGGAACTTGAAGGGACCTGATGTTGGGGGAGGGCTAGAATGTGATGTGCAGGGGGAGATAGCATGCAGAGGAAAAACATTATTTGTTTGGGATGGGAGAGGAATCTATGATTGTGCAGGTATTGGGAGAGTAAATGGGGATTGAAGATTGAAGGGTGTAATCTGAGGGGGAAACACAGGGATTAAAGGAGGATGTGCAGGGAAGACCAAAGGGGATGGTTCAGTATATTGTAGCAGATGCAAACGGAAAATGGCAGGAAACTATAAGT
The DNA here is from genome assembly GCA_033557465.1 of Ichthyophis bannanicus. Lineage (NCBI taxonomy): Eukaryota > Metazoa > Chordata > Amphibia > Gymnophiona > Ichthyophiidae > Ichthyophis > Ichthyophis bannanicus. Next base: position 447,898,169 of record CM066035.1, on the reverse strand, counting down.
GAGAGGATAGGACAAACGGACAGCAGACTATGGTGAGCTACTGTAGCAGAGGACATGATGGAATCAGATGAAGGAGACTGGAGCAGTTCAAATGAACACTCAAAAGATAAAGCATACATGTTTTCTAAACACTGTTTAGCTCCAATATGTCAGCTTTGGAATATGTGCATCATTTACGTCTTTGCATTTTGTTTACTGCCAGAGTAAATTATATTGTTCTTATCCCTGTGTTGTTGTACATTTCAGATTTGGCTTTTGAGGTATCCAGTTTAATAGTTGTCTTCCAATTCTACATTCGGATCCCTTGTTATTTGCTTGCTGACAGACTATGTTTCACACAGCTGACATAGTCTGCTCATGTAGTTTATGTGACAGTGGCATTTGTTCTCTTTCACCAGTAGGTGATGTGTTGTTGTTTTATGAAATGTTTTAATGTAATATTTGCTGTGGTGTGTTTTGATAGGTAGGGTTTGGTTCTTTGTGAGTCCTGGTACTGCTTTATTGATATGGCACGTTTGAAATGTGTTCACAATGGGCAAGGATTTTAGTACTACCATATGAATGTGTCAGTTGCCATTGGAGTATGGCAGTTTAGGAATCTGCTAATCTCTCTTTATCCAGGCACTCTTGAGGAGACATGTCCTGTAAAAGTTGGTATATGTTACCATTATGTATTCAATTTTACACATGAAACCCTCATGCAAAAGGGGTCCTGCACTGTATCTTTGCACTACCCTTTGGTCCACCCCTGGATGAGTGAAGAAAACATTGTATCTGCCAGCAAACCATTTGGCCTGCGGTCCACTACATGTTAGCTAGTGTGCTTTGTGGTGGATTTTAGGTGGATGCAAGCAGACACATGGACATGTGAGCCACATATTGGTCTGGTAATCCTCTATTGTGTTGCCGTCATTCTGTTTCTCCTTGTTCCATTCAAACTGTTGCTTCTTGATCAATGTACAGATTGCGCAATAGTATGATCAGGTGTTCTGGTATACTCATGCTTCTTAATGTGGCCCAGAGTTTCTCATGGTTTACACAGTCAAAAGCCTTGCTATAGTCGATAAAGCACAAATAGATATCCTTTTGGTATTCTTTAGTCTTTTCAAGGATCCATCTCACATCTGCAATCATGTCTCTCGTTCCTCTCCCTTTCCTGAACCTTGCTTGTACTTCAGGTAGTTCTTGTTCCAGGTATGGGTGTAGTCTCTTTTGAATAATCTTCAGTAGAATCTTGCTGGCATGTGGGATCAGAGCGATTGTGCGATAATTTCCACAGTAAGTTGGATCACCTTTCTTTAGTATTGGTATAAACACAGATCTTTTCCAGTAAGTTGGCCATGATGTTGTCTTCCATATTTCTTGGCAGAGCCTTGTAAGTACTGTAACAGTTGCATCAGATTGCTGTAATACGTCTATGGGAATGCTATCAATGCCTGGTGCTTTGTTCTTTGATAAGGCTTTCAATGCTGCTTCAACTTCTTCTTTCATCACCAATGGTTCCCGACCATAAGGTACAGGTTGAAACGGCTGTTGGTCCACTTGATCTTTATCATATAAAAACTGTATATTCCTTCCAACTTTTCTTGATCTTCTCAGCATCATTCAACATAGAACCTTGAGCATCTTGTAACATTCCAATTCGAGGCTGGAACTTTTTCTTTAACTCTCGTAGCTTTAGGAAAGCCAATCTTGTTCTTCCTCTAATAGTTTCTGCTTCTATTTCCTTGCATGTGTCGATGACGTACTTTTCCTTGTCCTGTCTTGCTACACGTTGGAAATCTCTGTTGGGTACTGTTATTGTCTTTCTTTCTCCTCTGGCTTTAGCTTCTCTGCGCTTCTGGGCAATTTTCAGAGTTTCTTCCATCATCCATTTTGGCCGTTTTGCTTTTTCACCTTTTGTAGAGACTTCTCGCTTTCTTCGAACACAACCTTCTTGATGTCAGTCCATAACTCTTCTGGAGCTCTGTCATTTGTATCTAAAGCAGCAAATCAATTTTGCGGGCAGTCTTTAAATTCCAGTGGTATATTCTCAAGGTCATATTTTGCTGCATTCATGAGTGGTTTGCTCTTTTTCAACTTTAGCTTGAGTTTGCATACTAGTAGTTGATGATCTGTACCACAGTCAGCTCCAGGTTTCGTCTTTGTTGATGTTATAGAACTTTTCCATTGTTGACTTCCACAGATGTAGTCAATTTGATTTTTATATAATCCATTGGGTGAAGTCCATGTGTACAGTCACCGCTTGTGTTGATGAAAGAAGGTGTTTGAGATGAATAGATCGTTGGTCTTGCAGAATTCTATCAGTCTTTCTCCAGCTTCATTTCTGTTGCCAAGTCCATATTTTCCAACTACTTTGCCTTCTTCTTTGTTGCCAACTATTGCGTTCCAGTCACCCATGACTATCAGGATATCCTGTTTGCATGTTCTGTCAATTTCAGCTTGTACTTGTTCATAGAACTCTTCAATTTCATTCTCTTCTGCAGCTGGTGTTGGGGCATATACTTGAATTATATTTGTGTTGATAGGAATTCCTCATAGACGAATAGAGATTAAGCATTCGCTGACTGCATTGTATTTCATTACAGTTCTTGCAAGTTTCTTCTTTATTATAAATGCAACACCATTTCTTCTTTGTTTTTCATTTCCAGCATAGTAGACCATGTGATCATCTGATGCAAAGTGCCAGATGCCAGTCCATTTCAGTTCGCTGACACCCAACAGATCAAGCTGTACACGTTCCATTTCATTCTTGACTACCTCCAACTTCCCTTGGTTCATGCTTCGTACATTCCATGTTCCAATGGGTAAGACATCTTTACAGCTTCTGACTCTCATTTCATGCACAGCTACATCAACAGTCAGACATCCCGAGGGCTTTGATCCAACCACATCATAAATGCTGGCTTTACTCTGAAAAGTTCCCCAGTAGCTAGTTTGAGTGCCTTCCGACCTGGGGGTCTCATCTTCCAGAACTATAGCACAATTTGTTTTGTTGTAACTATTGTCATGAGGTGCAGCGGTCAGAGCCCATGGAGATAAGGGATTCTGAACAAAACTGAGCTAACTTTGACAGCTCGGAGATACACATGGCCAAAGGTTGCCATAGGAACTATACACAAGCTATTTCACGTGGTGTAGGGGAACGCCCAGACTGAAAGCTAGCTCGTGGCTCATCAGGGGATGAGGGGCAGCTGACAAGGGGCGGAGCCAACATCACAAGCTACGCAGTTAAAAATCACTCACCTGAGAGTAGTGCAGAGGCGGTTAGAGGGAGAACTGCAAAAGAGAGAACTGCTGAAGAGAGACGTGCTGGCAGGGAGAGAAGTCCCGATAGCAGGAGAACTCCAAGCAGGGAGAGAAACTTGAGAGGCAGGAGAGAAGGATCTCCATGCTGGTTAAAACCAATTGCTGACCAAAGGAGACTACCAGGGAGGTGCAGTGCTGAGAAACTTAGGAAGGGCTGTTTGGAAGAGCAGTGCACAGCTGACCAGTGCTTCCGAGAACCTTGCTACAGAGGAAGCAGAGGTAGTAGCTCTGAGGCCAGGCTAAGGCAAGACCAGTCACCCAGCACAAGGTACCAAGCAGGAGAAAACCATTATCCTGAAGATAATTTGGTGCCAAGGAGAAAGCTCAAACAGACACAGAGTGAAAAGCCTTCCCACGAGCAGAGCTGTGCTCGAGGGAGGAACGTTGAAGGGAAACTGCTGAAAGGTAACCTTATTCTTCCTAATAGGAGAAGCTTAGACTATAGCAGTCAGCCCTGTACTTACCAAGAATTATGTGCTGCCTCTGAGAGAGACTATAGTGATTACGGTATTTACCCATCCACCTCTAGGCTGGTGGGGGAAGGGAACTCCCAAAGCTATAGAGAGGAACTCAGCAGTCAGAACAGAAGTTTCACTCACCGGGAAACTTACCCAGATATAGAAGAGATGCAATGTGATCTGTGTGAGGAGTCTAATGGTGATATTTACATGGACTGTACATATACCTTATCTGATAGCATATCTTCTCTATGCTGAAGAGCTGTAGGAGCTAATTCATAAAGAAAACAGACAGGAAGAGTTTTGTGAAGGAAACTGTTTTCTTTTACCATTTTTGCTTCCATTGTGAAAGCTGAAGATAAGCATATCCTTTGTTCAAATGTTTCTTTAACTTTGATACCAGACGTATGGTTTTTGTGTTGCCTTATTTCATTGTGTGAAAATCCAACCCTGGGAAGGGAATAAATCCTGTTTAAACCTTATCACTCCGACTACAACTACTTTCTTTTTGCTAAAGTTGTGGAACTACAAATCCCAGAGGGCATTGCCAAGCCTTTCTACTATACTCCACAGCTATTAAAGAACTTACCCTGCTAATCCACCCATGCCTATGGCCTCTGGGGGGTGAGTGGGCGACACTATCAATTAGGTTTTCATGGCAAGATACAGAAGTAGATTGCCGAGCCTTTCTTCCGCGCAGTTTAAGTTTGGTGTTGTTGCCGTTGTCACAGAAATGTGATCCTCCGCCGTCAACACTATCCCATTCTGCTGCTGCCCAGATGGGTGGTTTGTCTTGGTCTGGCACCTCAGCTGAGACCTGTCCATCTTGGGAGACCCTGCCAGTAGTTAAACTACCGATAGTTTAGCTCTCAGCATCACTGATGCACACAAGCCCTCACAGCATTACAAGCTGCAAACCAAGTGAGGGGTTTGGCCATGTCCAGATGTCCAAAAGCTGTTTTGTGATAGTCTGTATTCAGACATAGAGAAATAAAACACATATCTATAAGTTACAGTCCTGACATTCTGGCCAGTCACATTCACAACAATGACATTCAACATGATATAGTTATGTTTAGTTCAAAAGTAGGGATGAGGGACAGGAACATACATATCAGCTGCCCCTTCTTTTTTTTTTTTTTTTTTAAACTTTTATTTTCATTTTGCAACAAACAAAAGAAACAACACACCAAAGGAGACAAAACAAGTATACAATAAAGAAAAGTAAACCCAATTACCCCCCACCCCCACGCTTCTTCTCTAGCTGATTATGTCAGCATGTGAGCGCTTCCAAACAACAGTGATTATACATCAAAACAATCAAAAGAGTATCTGCGATACAGAATAATCATGGGACAAAGATATATACAAATTTAGACAGTCAGATGAGAGCATTGAGCAGAATGTACATAGTCATTGAGCATCTTCCATTTAGACCGATGATGAGGAGTCTGAGTGGGAGAAGCAAACATACGAGGTATTTGTTCATATTTACTATAGAGACAGACATGATTCCACCATTCATTGGGGCTCAGCTGGGAGCTATTTTTCCAGTATTTCGTAATTAGGGAAATAGCAATGCCAAGCATAAAGTCCAAAAGGAAGTTAGCCGTTTTTGGAAGAGAGGGGATCCCCGCAGCTGAGCGAAGTCCCACTATCCTCCAAGAAAGGGGCTCTTGAAAGTGCAAAATAGACTGGATACGACCCCAGACCCGACGCCAGTAATACTGTAGTGCGGGGCATTCATACATAACATGAGGTAGTGAACCAATGGCCGCATGGCATGTCCAACAACTATTGCCCTGAGTAGTGTTCCATTTGGCTAATCTGTCAGGAGTGTAAAAACACCGGTGGGCTAGAAAGAAGAGTGTCTGAGTGAGTGAGGCGGATCGGGAGACCCGTGTCACTCTACTCCAGACAAGGCTCCATTGCTCCGGGGTCAAAGTCACATGCAATTCTCTCTCCCATGCTTTCTGCGCTATAGGGGTATCTCTAGTTATAGCATTACATAAGGTTTTGTAAAAATTGGATGCTACACCCGGTGAACTACCGATAGATCGGATAGTCTCCAACCAACCTTGTGTAGGGGAGGCCGATGGCGGGAGCACCCTAGCACTCCGAAGGCAATGCTGAAGTTGCACCAACTGAAAGTAGTGTTTCGCTGGGAGACCAAATTCAATTTGCAATTCACTAAAAGTTTTCCAGCGACCTTCATGGAACAACTGACTAGGAATCCAAATGCCCCTAGTGTACCAGGGGCTCCACGCCATCGGCTTATTTTGTATTCGAAATCGAGTATTATACCAAAGTGGGAGCTTGTCTAACGGACAGAGTCGGGAGTCTAAAGAGTGCATAAGAGTAGTAAAGGCACCTAAGGTGTCTAAAAGCATTGGTGGAAAGTGGGAGTCTGATGGGAGAGTCATACCAGGGAGAAAAGTAAGAGGAATCGGTTTGCAAAGGTCCTCTTCTATGTCTAGCCACACAGGTCTGCTCGGTACTGGATCTTCCAGCCAGCGAGCGCCTTGTTTGAGAAGAAAAGATTGATGATACTTCAGGAAATCAGGGAATCTGACACCCCCATTTTCCTTATCTGCTTGCAGCTTATGTTTCGCTATCCTAGGTGTCTTGTTTTGCCACAAGTATCTAGTCAGAAGGCCCTCTATATCTTTATATATACGTCGAGGGAAGAGACAGGGCAACATTTCTAAGATATAATTCACTTTCGGAACAATCATCATTTTTATGGTTTCTAATCGACCCCACCAGGTAAGTGTTAAAGGAGTCCAGCGGTGAGTTAGCGCCCGGACTTTAGAGATTAAGTCTTTGGCATTGAAGGAGATAGTGTCTTCCAAAGGAGAACAATAGTGAACCCCAAGGTATTTGACCATGCGAGGTTGCCATAAAAAGGGGAAGGGTTGCATATCTGCCTGATGAAGCAAAGGATTTAATGGAAAGGCTACCGACTTGGTCCAATTTATCTTATAACCGGACAGTTGTGAGTATTTACCAATTTGCTCTAGGACAGCCGGTACTGAGTCTATAGAGACAAAAAGCATAAGGTCATCAGCATACGCTGAAATTTTGATTTCCCTATGGGTGAAGGGGACTCCATGAATCTCCTCCGATTGCCGGATTAGTAAAGCCAAGGGTTCAAGTGCAAGATCGAAGAGAAGTGAAGACAGTGGGCATCCCTGGCGAGTGCCGCGTTGAAGGGGAAAAGGCTGAGACTTTAAAGCATTGGCACATATACTGGCTGTAGGCTGTGCGTACATGGTGCGAAGACAACGGAGAAAACCTTCCCCGAATCCGTACCAGCGGAGGACTGCAAACAGGAAGGGCCACTCTAAGCGATCAAAGGCCTTCTCAGCATCAAGTGAGAGGCCAACAAATGGGCGATCAAGATTAACTGCGGTAGTCAGTACATGGCATAGAGTCCGAGCATTGTCAGCAGTTGATCTACCAGGAATGAAACCGCATTGATCTGGGTGTATTAAGGTAGGCATCCTATCCGAGAGCCGGGTAGAGAGAATGGTGGCAAATATTTTATAGTCCGCGTTTAGGAGGGAAATTGGACGATAATTAGCTGTTAGTTGCGGGTCTCTCCCCTCTTTCTCAAAAACTACTACATTTGCCATTGAAAAGGACCCAGAAGGAGAACCCTCCTCGGCCAGAGCAGAAAAATAAATTTTCAAAACTGGAGCTAAGTCAGCGTGAAAAGTTTTGTAGAATTCAGCAGGGAGACCGTCTGGGCCTGCGGCTCGACCTGAGGCACATTTCTTGATAGCAGAATGAATTTCTGAGACAGTAAATGGTGTGTCCAAGGCCACTCTATCTTCGTCAGATAGGGTCGGTCTTTGTACCCCTGAAAGTAAGCGTTCAAATACATCTGGCTCAAAATCACATTCAGATTGATAAAGCCGGGTATAAAAATCACGAAAGAGTTCTAAGATTTCGGTATCTTTAGTGACCAAGCCCCCCCCCGACGGATTACGGAGGGCGGTAACACGCTTGGCTTCTTTTTGACCTTTTAGGGCATTTGCTAATAATTTGCCAGCACGATTATTTTCCCCGATAATATAGCCCTTGTTGAGATTCGATATTTTTAACAGCAGCAGTGTACAAAAGCTGATTGTATTGAAAACGCAAGCGTTGTAAACGGAGTAAAATACATGGGTCAGTACGGGACGTGAGGAGACGCTCCCCAGCTTGTATCTGCTGCTCTAGAATCAGTAAATGCTGCTTTCTTTGTTTCCCCTGCCGAATTTGATAGCTAGTAATAGTGGCGCGGATAGATGCTTTAAAACCCTCCCACCAAGCCCAGCTCGCTGTGTCATGGGGTGAGTTAAAATGAAAATAATCGTGGATAGCGGCCTTGATATCAACCTGAAAATCTTTTTGACCCAGTAGGGATCTATCAAAAAACCAAGCTCGGGGAGAATCGTCCCGCGCAGTGACACGTAATGATAAAGATATGGCAGCATGATCTGAAATATGGAGAGGATGAGTCCTAGTCGTGTCTACTTGAGAAATCAGTGCTTTGGAAATGAGAAAGAAATCTATTCTAGATTGGGAGTGATGGGGGGCAGAAAAGAAAGTGAACTCTAAGTCGGAGGGGTGAAGCAGCCTCCATATATCTACCAGCGCAAGATCTTGCATCAGAGCTGTAAGGGTAGCAAGACTCTTGGGTGGACTACTCGTTCTAGGCGGCTGTCTATCTATCAGAGGGTCTAACACTTGATTAAAATCACCACCAAGTATTAATGGAGTATTGGCAGAGGCCTGTGCCAACTGCGCAATACTTGCATAGTAAGCAGGGTTGTCCACATTCGGGGCATAAATGCAAATACATGTAAATTCACTATCTCCAACCTTAAGATGTACGCGGGCCCATCTACCCTCCTTGTCAGCGCTAGTATCAATTACAGTAGCTTGCAAAGATTTCTTAACCAAAATGGCTACCCCGCACCGTTTGGAAACGGCGGGAGAATAGGCAGCCACCATGTAAGGCTTAACATTGAGTTTCAGTGTTTCAGCAGAGTTTAAGTGCGTTTCCTGAAGAAACGCTAAATCAGCATGCTCATGGCTAAGATAGCTAAGGATTTTCTTTCTCTTGATTGGACTATTAATGCCCTTTACGTTGAGTGATAAGATTTTACATAAAGCCATTCAGACAAGTTAAAAATTCTGAGCATGATAGCGCACATAAGTTCACAATGTCCCTCATATTGACTGTATCTGTCTGTACATATGGCATAAAAGAAAATAAGCTTAGATAATACAATGAAGCGCCCCACATTAAAAAAGAAAAACCGCAGCGCGGTAGAGAAGAAGCAGAACCCCAAAAATTACTGGCGACCATGTGTCTGCGGGGAGAAGCCCCAGAGAAGGCCGAAATTGAACAAACACATAACCTGTAGGATTGTGCGTGCTCCGAATCCGACCGAGGCACACATCATGGAGGGATAGGAGACCACAAAACAAAAGTCATAGAAAGAAAGTAAGAAAGTCCAGGTAGTCTCTGTGCTGAACTATGACCGCCGCATCGGGCCCTTCAAAATGGCGGACAGAGCCGGCAAATAAAAGTCCAAGTCGTTGGATTAGCGCATCTGCTCTGCTTCTTTGGAGTCTAAAAATGTTGATAGTAGATCAGGATCTTCGAATGTCCTGGTTTGGTTGTGGAGAGTCACTCGGAGCTTCGCGGGATACAACAGGCCAAAGCGAGCCTGTAGCTGTTGAAGTCGAGGGCGGAAAGCAAGGAGTTTCTTCCGTCGGTCGACTGTAGGCTTTGCCAAATCAGGGAAGAAGGAGACTTTGTGACCTTCAAATTCCAAATGATGGTTCGCCCGGGCAGCATTTAAAATTTGTTCCACTTGTTGATATCGTAGCAAGCGAAAGATAATAGGCCGGGGGGTCGTTCGGTTGAGCGCCATGTGGGTAGGAACACGGTGTGCTCGATCGATTTCCAGTTCTTTATGAAAGGTGATCCTCAGCAAGGAGGGAAGAGTTTTGAGCAGGAATTCTCTCATATCTCCCGCTTCCACCCCCTCCGGTATTCCAATGAGCCTCACATTGTTGCGACGGGCTCGATTATTGCTATCTTCTAACTCCTTTTGAAGATTCTGTATCTGGCGCTCAGCCTTGTCCAGTGTGCCCAAGCGCACCGCGTGCGAGTCGAGGACCCCCGCCATATTGTCCTGCCGTAATGAGAGACTTTCAAGTCGGTCCCTGGAGCACTCCAAAGTCTTCTCGCATGGCTCTAAGCGCTTCTCCATTGGACTGCACCAATTCCTTCACGCCGCGTATTTCCTCTAAAATCTCCAGGTGCATTTCGGGGTTCTCCCGAAATGGAACCATCTTCTGTAGGGAGGACACCTCTGTTTTGGAGCGTTTTCCGTGAGAAGAAGAAGGAGACCCGAAGTCCAAGCGCGCTGGTTTATGGGCCGCCATCCCCCCCGAGGTACCCCGGTCAGCCCGGAGCGAAATAGTAAGTTTGTATAGGTATTATGTCAGGATTCTAAGTAGGCCTCTCGGGAGCTTCAGCGCGAAGCGTCTTACCCGCTGGACATCAGGCTCCGCCCCCATCAGCTGCCCCTTCTGCGCAGAGCCATACTGCATGGCCATCATATTCATGCACAGTGCATTGCTACAGCTCACAGTCCCCTGCACACACACACACATGAGCCCATTGTCCAAAGGACATACAAGTTGGCATTGTTACTTGCCCTTTAGGCCTTTTTTATTGTTCATCCATTGTCAATGCCTGCTCAGTGTGTGGGTGCTATTGGCACACTCTGCAATGCTTAACCATTGTTATGCAGGTGCTATTAGTGCACTCTGCCATCCAGCCGATTGGGAAGAAGATTCTCAGTATGGTAGCTGAGTGTGAGGACTTATGCTGGAAGAGATGTTGTGGATTGCACTTGATAATCCAGATCTGGAAATATAGTCTAAAGTTAATACACCTGGACATAGCATTCCTGATGCACAGACTGGTCTTGAACTCACAGAGCAGTCATGTGGGTGTATCAGTTCATGGGTGGTCACTATCAGGATGCATGAGGTCATGAGTTGGCGTATGCCTATGTCTGCATAGATCCCTGCAGGCTCTGTGGCATACTTATCTGACAAGATATGTTAGGCAGGGGTGAGAGAGGGACATTTTGTTAAGCCTGTATGTTGCACAGCATTGATATGCTGCTGGTTCCACTGACATTAATGTCTTACATATGAAATCTGTCCTGCCAGAGAAGCAGGCCATGATACATGAACATACACATTCCAGACCATAGCTGACACTGCAGAATGACCAACATACCCATTTCCTGGAGTGTGCTTGTGGACCTGTCTTGGAAAGATCTCGTATTTTGAAAACCACAATAACAAATTTAAATTCACAGGCTGCTTAGCTGGCTGCAACTGATTAATTACTCATGGAGGAGTCACCGGTTAACGCACAGATTATGGTCAGGGAGCAGAGTGGTAATTTTTCCTCTGACATGAGCCATTAGCATATTGAATAGTAGTCCTGCCTCTGTGGCATCTTTTTCGCCCCACATACACATATCCACACACTATGTGCAAGTGGTGGGCATCTTGATCCCAGAGCCAGGCCATCCAATAGGTGACCTAGCCAGGTGGCAGGTTCCACCAATCATGGATGGCATACTGTCCAATCCCGCCCTCCCTGCACGTGTGGCACAGCCGCCACTTCAGTGCAGCAGGTGGCCTTATTACAGTAGGGCACATTTAGCTAGTCACAACATGGCACTCCTGCCCTTCTGCAGCGAGGAATGTGGGCACGGGTTCTGCTGCCTTAGATCTCAGAAGGCATGGATCACCATTTGCTCCAATGTCCCTGCCGATGACATGCTTGCCATGCCACTGAAAGTGGAAACAGCAGCATTGCACCTAACATGCAGGGCCATGACGTAGATTTCTTCGGCACCAGGCCACAGCCGCTGCAGCTCTTATCCCCACTCTCACACAATGTTCATATGGCAGCATGGTGGCAGTGGCACAAATCCTTTTGGACTGTACTAGCATATATGTGTGCTGCCACTGTCACAGCAGAGTCATACCGGATATCACAGATGTACAGCATAGGCAGCTGCCTTGTCAGCCTGGTGGACCAGCCAGTCCCACTGCATCAGTCATGGGACACCTCCTTTGCCCATTTGCCAGCTACTACATATCACCCTTTATTAATAGGACGCCATGCTGTTCCTTCCAATGAAGCACTACTATCACTAATTTGAGGGCTACAGAGGGATGAGCACATTACATACATCTAAATAGGCTCTCTCCCCTCAGAAATAGTCTTTAACACGAGCTTGGAGATGGTGTTGGGGTACTGTTCAACTCACAACCTCCTCTCCTGGTTTCCTCCTTCCAGTCTGACTTTTTCGTCCTCCGGTCCGAATTTTTTTCAACTCCGGTCCGGGTTTTACTCAGTTCCGGTCCTGTTTTTTCTTTTCCAGTCCGGGTTTTCCCCAGCTTAGTACGGATGGTTTCTTTCTTTCTTGTATGTCTTAGGGCGTTATCCCGGTATCCGAACAACTACTCCATTATGTCACCAGGTGCCCCCAGTGGCTATAAGGGTATCCGGCGCATTTATTATTTTTAAGGAGCGATGTGACTTTAAGGGCCTAGTGCATTTTGGTCCTTGTAGTTCAAGCTCCTTGAGAGCACAAATGATCCAAGCCAAGAGTGTAGAGTAACAAGGCTTTATTTCCCATGTAACACAATGATTCACTAAGACAAGTAGAAAATAAAGACAGTCCTTTCTTTATCAAAAGGGGTTCCACCAATATTCAAGCAGATAACTGTTATAGGCTTCACAGTTGAATGCAAGTCCTAGCTGAGGCTTCTTTTAGTTCAAAGCAATTTAAACAATTCAGCAAACAAACGGTTATAAGGTTCACCATCTGTTGCACAGTTCTTTTTTATCTACAATTCTAGCAGGGATTCAATACCAGTTGCAGAACAGAAATTACAGTCCATGGATTCCTCCTGAGGCATGGGAATAATATTCTCACATTCAATTTCCATAGACTCTGCGTCACTGGCTTCTTCCCTTGAGTAGTAGTTTTCACTCCCTGTTGCAAACTTACAGGGTCTATCTTGCTTCCAATAAAACTTTCCTGTTAAGCTGTGAGGTATTGTCTTAAAAAGCTCTGCTTTGCTTCCCCTCCCATTATACGGAATAGCTGCTTTAACAGGGTTTCTATTATCAAGGCTTTCCTTTAGAATTAAAGATTCAGCATACCTTGGCTTCCTGGGATTGCCACACATACAGCTCTCCTTCTGACAAACTTCTCTTAGGAGATAGGCTTTTCTGTGCAGTGCTTTGCTTTCATGGCATTCAGGAAAACCTGGTAAGGATTCCCACTCTCTGTGGTTTTCTGAAAAGGTATCTTTATAATAGGCACTTCCCTTCCTTGCTCCTTGTAATCCAGATCCAACAAGGTTACTTGGGCTGGGAAAGTCACTCCTACCAGACAAACTGTTTCTTCTGGCAGCTTTTCTCTGGACTCCGTCCCTTTGTGCTCTGTCCCTCTGGACTCTATCCGTCAGAGTAAACTTCCTCTGAATTCTGTCCCTCTGTGCTGGCTCTGCGTGGAATCTCTCCTGCTCCACGTTCCTCTTGTCCTGCACGTCCTGCAGGTGCTGTAGGTTCCTTCCGTCTTCCTTCTTCTCCGTCATCCCCTTCTCCTTCTGACTTGCTGTACTCTCTTTCTCCTTATAAAGGGGGTTTTGGTTTGAATGTCCCGGGCTTGGCCTCAGGTGCAACTGATTGCCACTTATACAATTAGTGTCTGAGCACGTTGCTTCAGCCTCTGTGGGATTACTCTTGCCCCCTCTGGCTGTGTTATGATGCAACTGCACTCTCTGCACATTCTCAGCTCTATGCAAAACAGGGTTTTTTTCTACTGCTGCAGCTTCCATGGCTCCAGCCCCATGACAATATATATATATAATCCCCATTTGTTATGTGGTCTGTCTTGATTAAATTTTAAGCTCTGATGAGAAGGGGCAGTCTCTTACTTGCATATGTGTATGCCTTGTAATGCTATAGTAGCAGCAGTAGTAGTAAATTCATTCTTCTGAATGAGCTTGAGATCTGTTAGCACAATTTCCAAATCTGCAGCATATTTTTTCTAAATCCCCCTTTGAAATTTGTTGTAGTTTTACATGGGTCTGCATTTAAAAAAGGCCTTTTGCATATGTAAATAACCACAATAACAGCATTTAGGTCTATTGCCAATGCCTAAAAATATGTGTCTCCTGATAAAATGACCTCCTGTATGAATCAGGAGTTGTCCTAGTAAGAAGGTGAGGTATAAATAAATAAATGTTTGCTAATTACAAGCATAACATTGTTGCTCATTCCTAATGCAGCAGTAGCAGCATCTTCAACAGAAATTAGTTTCTTAACTGTAAATGAAACATACTCCACAGAGGGATCCTCTCTACGGGTTAATTTAATTTCATGCTTGCAAAATGGCCTTGGGGTATCCAGCAAATATACAGTAGGTCCCTTGTAGTCAATTTGTTAGTGTGGTAGAAAATCAGCAATTTAACCAAAGGATGCACTTAAAGGGGAGTTCAAGTCCTCAAATCAGCACACACCATAAAGGACGTTTTGACTATTGTGCTGGTTATATTCAACTTTTTCTTCTGTTTGCTCTTGCTTCTAACAGATAAGAAGAAGGAAAATATCAAAGTATTTTTTGTCCCTCCACTGTGAAAAAATAATTAACTACCTGAAATTTTCCATAAAGCCATCCATCTTGAAAATGTTGGCCTGCATTCTTCTAAAATAGTTTTGTCAAGAGGATCGGCACAAATCTTAATTTTTTTTCTTATTTGCAATAAACATTATTAGAATCCCCTGAAGAAGACACACACACCCCTAATCTAGCAAAAGACCATCTGCGAAGGGAAATAAACTCATCCATGTCTGTAGGAAACTACTAAATAACCCCAAATTTTGAGTACTACTTTGAGACAGTCGTGTTTTTCTTTAAATGTTTGATCATTTTTCAAAGGGCTCTAATTAGGTAACTACCAAGGTATGATTCATGATTGTTTATTTGATATACCACGTATCAATAAAATGGGGAAAATTAGGGGCAAATACAAGACCACACATCTATGGAATTATCTGGTTTGACCTAAGAGGCAGCCAAAAATAAGTGCTTACATTTTCAACCTGCATATTTTAGGCCATAAAAAAAAGAGGCATTCTTAGAGGTGTGTTTTTATTAAGAATAACCCTGCATCGGGGCGGAGCCTGATGTCCAGCGGGTAGGACGCTTTGCGTTGAAGCTCCCGAGAGGCCTACTTAGAATCCTGACTTAATACTTACACAAATTTACTATTTCGCTCCGAGCTGACCGGGGCACCTCGGGGGGAGTGGCGGCCCATAAACCAGCGCGCTTGGACTTCGGGTCTCCTTCTTCTTCTCACGGAAAACGCTCCAAAACAGAGGTGTCCTCCCCACAGAAGATGGTTCCATTTCGTGAAAACCCCGAGATGCACCTGGAGATTTTGGAAGAAATACGCGGCGTGAAGGAATTGGTGCAGTCCAATGGAGAAGCGCTTCGAGCCATGCGAGAAGACTTTGGAGTGCTCCAAGACCGAATTGAAAGTCTTTCATTGCGGCAGGACAACATGGCGGGGGTCCTCGACTCGCACGAGGTGCGCTTGGGCAAACTGGACGAGGCTGAGCGTCAGATACAGAATCTTCAAAAGGAGTTAGAAGATAGCAATAATCGAGCCCGTCGCAACAATGTGAGGCTCCTCGGAGTGCCGGAGGGGGTGGAAGCAGGAGATATAAGAGAATTCTTGCTCAAAACTCTTCCCTCCTTGCTGAAGATCACCTTTCATAAAGAACTGGAAATCGATCGTGCACACCGTGTTCCTGCTCACATGGCGCTCAACCGCACGACCCCCCGGCCTATTATCTTTAGCTTGCTACGATATCAACAAGTGGAACAAATTTTACATGCTGCCCGAGCGAATCATCATTTGGAATTTGAAGGTCGTAAGGTCTCCTTCTTTCCTGATTTGGCAAAGCCTACCGTTGACCGTCGGAAGAAACTCCTTGCTTTTCGCCCTCGACTTCAACAGCTACAGGCTCGCTTTGGCCTGTTGTATCCAGCGAAGCTCCGAGTGACTCTCCATAACCAAACCAGGACGTTCGAAGATCCTGATCTACTATCAACATTTTTAGACTCCAAAGAAGCAGAGCAGATGCGCTAATCCCAAAGTTTGGACTCTTATTTGCCGGCTCTATCCGCCATTTTGAAGGGCCCGATGCGGCGGTCATAGCCAAGCACAGAAATAGCCTGGACTTTCTTTCTTTCTCTATATGACTTTTGTTTTTTGGTCTCCTATCCCTTCATGATGTGTGCCTCGGTCGGATTCGGAGCACGCACAGTCCTACAGGTTATGTGTTTTTTCAAATTTGGCCTTCTCTGGGGTTTCTCCCCGCAGACACATGGTCGCCAGTAATTTTGGGGTTTTGCTTCTCCTCTACCGTGCTGCGGTTTTCTTTGTTAATGTGGGGCGCTTCATTGTATTATATTAGTTTATTTTTCCTATGTCATGTGTACAGCCAGATACAGTCAGTTTGAGGGACACAGTGAAATTATGTGTGCTATCATGCTCAGAATTTTTAACTTTTCTGTATGGCCTTATGTAAAATCTTCTCATTCACCGTCAAAGGCATTAATGGTCCACTCAACGGAAAGAAAATCCTTAGCTATCTTAGCCATGAGCATGTTGATTTAGTGTTTCTTCAGGGAACGCATTTAAACTCTGCTGAAACACTGAAACTCAATGCTAAGCCTCACATGGTAGCTGCCTATTCTCCCACCGTTTTCAAATGGTACGGGATAGCCACTTTGGTTAAGAAGTCTTAGCATGCTACTGTACCTGATATTAGCGCTGACAAGAAGGGTAGATGGGCCCGTGTACACCTTGAGGTTGGAGATAGTTAATTCACGTGTATTTGCATTATGCCCCGAATGTGGACAACCCTGCTTACTATGCAAGTATTGCGCAGTTGGCCTCGGCCTATGCCAATGCTCCATTAATACTTGGTGGCGATTTACTCAAGTGTTCCCTCAATCTTTTCTTTTCAAACAAGGTGCTCGTTGGTTGGAAGAGCCAGTACCGAGCAGACCTGTGTGGCTAGATACAGAAGCGGGCCTTCGCGAACCGATTCCTCTTACCTTTCTCCCTGGTATGACTCTCCCATCAGACTCCCACTATCCACCAATGCTTTTAGACACTTTAGGTGCCTTTACTACTCTTATGCAATCTTAGACTCCCGACTCTGGTCAGTGCAACTTCAGCATCGCCTTTGATTCACTAGAGTACTCCCGCCATCGGCATTCTCTATATAAGGTTGATTGGCGACTTTCCGACCTCTCGGTAATTCACCGGGTGTAGCATCCAATTTTACTAAACCTTCTGTAATGCTATACCTAGAGATACCCCTATAGCGCAGAAAGTATGGGAGAGAGAATTGCATGTGACTTTGATCTCGGAGCAATAGAGCCTTATCAGGAATAGAGGGACACGGGTTCCCGATCCGCCTCACTCATTCAGACCCTCTCCTTTCTAGCCCACCGGTGTTTTTACACTTCTCACAGATTAGACAAATGGAACACTACTCAGGGCAATGGTTGCTGGACACGTCCTGCGGCCATTGGTTCATTGCCTCATGTTATGCATGAATATCCCGCACTACAGTATTACTGGCGTCGGGTCTGGGGTCGTATTTAGTCTATCTCGCACTCTCAGGAGCCCCTTTCTTGGAGGATAGTGGGACTTCGCCCAGTTGCGGGGATCCCCTCTCTCCCAAAAATGGCTTATCTCCTTTCGAACTTTATGCTTAGCATTGCTATTTCCCTAATTAAGTATTTCCCTCATTAAGTAATACTGGAAACTTAGCTCCCATTTGAGCCCCAATGACTGGTGGAATCATGCCTGTCTTTACAGTAAATATGAACAAATACCTCGTCTGTTCGCTTTCTCTCCGTTCAGACTCCTTCTCATTGGTCTCAATGGAAGCTGCTCAATGACTATGTACATTTTGCTAAATGCTCTCATTTGACTGTCTGACTTTGTATATATCTTTGTCTCATGATCATGCTGTATTGTAGATACTCTTTTGATCGTTTGATGTATAATCACTGTTAATTGGAAGCGCTCACATGCTGATATAATCGGGTAGAGAAGAAGCATCGGGGTGGGGGGTAATGGGTTTACTTTTCCTTAGTGTATGCTTGTTTTGTCTTTTTTGGTGTGTTGTTTCTTTTGTTTGTTGCAAAATGAAAATAAAAGTTAAAAAAAAAAAAAAAGAATAACCCTGCATGCCAGTAATTCAAATGCATATACTGTACACATACCGTGATGCAATACCTAAAGGGCATTAATGAAAAAACAAAACAATTTGAAGTACAGGGAAGCTGTAGAACTGGAGGACGTGACATGAAGCTGCAAAGAAGTCAACTTAAAAGCAATGCCAGGAAATGCTTGGTCACAAAAAGGGTGGCGAACACCGGAAATGCTCTCCCGAAGGAGGTGGTGGGGACAAAAGCAGTGATGGAATTCAGAAAGCATGATACAGACACAGAGGATCCTCATAGAGCAAGAGGAGCCCTTGTACTAAGGTGCATTGTGGTTTTGCACCTAATGCAACAACAGAGCGCAAAGACCAGGCACATTAGGTGCAATGTCACCATGTTAACTACAGTAAATACACCCATGCTAATTGTGAGCCTTGCAGTAAAACAACAAGGTGTGCACCATGCCCACTTTCCACCCCTACCCCAATCACTTAGCACCCCAACAAGTTTAGCTGTACACTAACAGAAACCACGGTCTGCAGCATTCAGTTAGTGCGGAAATCTGTCCGTGCTAACTGTGCTGGCCATGCTCTGACAGTTACCGCGGGCTGTAGTGTACAGTTGGCGCTTGAAAAAACCCTTGCTAATAACATAGTACACTTCAGCAAAAGGGCCTCAAAATAAACTTAAAGAACTTGCACACTTCAAAAAATAGAGGAGGGTAACCTGCACGGAGCAGCAGATACAACCTTACTCATCATACTGAACAGAATAGATGGACCATGCTGGTCTTTATTTACCATCATTTACCATGTTACTATGTTGTCCCTGTTATTCAGCCCACATAAATAGCAGGTGTCAAGCATAGAGGCACTTTTGTGCCTATGTAAGAATGGTACTTTTCCTTTAAAAAGTCAATTTAAATAACATCAGGAAAAAAAGAGTTACTGCAATGGCAAACTACAGGAGGAAATACTAGCATGCAATGCTGGTTGATTTTTAAATGCAAAAAGAATATCACTTTTTATCTCATTGTTCACCTTCTTTATTCTTCATCCTTCACTTAATAGGTATCCTCTACATGAAAAGACAGAGAGACCAATATTCAAAAGAAATAATTTTGTTAACTTTGATTGTTAACTGTACAACCTGGGATCGCTGAATGGATAACCTTTTAGGTGTAAATCTCGATGTCCGGATAAAGTTATCCAGAAGTGGAGGAGGGCTGGGAATTGTCCTGGTGGCACACCTAAAAATGCACATTCGGGAAGACATAAATGGCGACACTAAGGAGTATGTTTACTAAACTGCGCTAATCGTGAATAACGCGTGTTATGTAACGTTAACGATCATTAGCGTGTCATAATGCACGCTATGATGCGCTAACAATCGTTAGCGCATCATAGCGCGCGTTATGACGCACTAACGATTGTAATGCCCCGCGGCGCGTTAAAACACCGCAGAAGGTGGAGAGAGGGCGGAGAGAAGGGGTAAATGGGCGGAGAGTGGGCAGGGAGAGGCTCCCTTCACACTAACGCGCTGATTTTCAGAGCTGAATTCCAACGCGAATGAAAACCTGCTGTTAAAGGCATATTAAAGGTGAGAGAAACCATTTAAATGTCAGCAATGTACAGCCCAGTCAGAGAAACAAAAAAAAGTGATAAGTGTGATACATGTGCACAGAACAAAAGGGCACAGAAACACTGAAAATGACCCCAACAAACTGGAAAAAAACAATAACCAAGCTGGCCAATAGTGGTATCAATGAGAAACATCAACCCCCCCCCCCCGAGTAAGCACCATAGAACAGATATAAATCGTGGAAGGGTCTATACTCCGTCCCCATACAAAGTGAATGGGCCCACAGTGAAATAGCGCTGCTCAGGGTTTTCTCCACAATCAGACAGGGTTCCTATGGCGTGCACATGTCCCGCAACAGCAGGGCGGGCATGTCAGAATGGCAACTGGACAGATGCCGGAGAAGGGGATACATAGGGTCGCAGGCGGCACATGCTGTGGTGGAGCTGGGCCACAGTGCCGACTAGGGTGATGCCTAGGTGGCCCATACGAATGCTGAAACAGCGGAGCAGCCAGACAGCAACTGCTGAAGGCCCATAAGAACATAAAAACATAAGATATGCCATACTGGGTCAGACCAAGGTCCATCAAGCCCAGTATTCTGTTTCCAACAGTGACCAATCTAGGTCATATGTACCTAGCAGTTTCCCCAAGAGACACAAGTTCCACAATGCTTGTACTGGGTCAAGCATTGATATCCTGGGTCCCTTCTTAATAATGGTTTATGGACCTTTCCTCCAGGAACTTGTCCAAACCTTTTTTAAACCCAGCTACACTAACAGCCTTTACTACATCCTCTGGTAACAAATTCCAGAGTTTGATTACACGTTGAGTGAAAAAATATTAACTTTTATTAGTCTTAAATAGTTTACCCTGTAGCTTCATTGCATGTCCCCTAGTCTTTCTATATTCTGATAAGGTAAACAATCTATCTACGTTTACCCGTTCCACTCCGTTCATTAATTTATAGACTTCTATCATATCTCCCCTCAGCCGTCTCTTTTCCAGGTTAAAGAGCCCTAACCTTTTTAGCCTTTCTTCATAGGAGTATGGGCACGAGTGGGTTTCCCAAAGTGTCACAGGGGATAGTACCCAACAGCTACCCCCAAGGGCACGGAACATTTGCAGGCGGAGCTGGGGGGGGAGCGTGGACATCTATGCAGGCACCCCTACCCCAGAACCCGCACCATAGGCAGCCGCCTACCTGCACACTGGATGGCCTGAGACTGCGCACCACCAGCTGCAATAGCAGTAGGGCATGTCAGCATGGTGGCTGAGGGATACTGGTGGTGGAGGGGGCAGTGGCAGCTGCCCAGAGCAGACCGTGGCCTAGCCCTGTGTAGGTGGGTGCCATGCACTGCAACAGACAGGCCCTGTCTGACCAACAGTCATGGTATCACCAGGGAATGCACCATCTCTGTGATCACATGGTGGTACAGTGCACAAAACCAGTGTATTCAGAAGGAAAAGGTCACAGGTTCCAGCTGTGGTTTCTGCCAACCCAGTCCTCATATTTTACCCACTACTATAACGTGCCAATACAGACAGAACCTTTCTTGCAGATGACGTGAACATGCCCAAAACACCTACATTTTACCCTACAGAGCACAGACACCATTAAACATGCACATTACCTAGAGCAGAGCCTCCCAAATGCAGTCCTGGAGGGCCAAACACCATTCAGGTTCCATGCTGCCTCTAATAAAGATGCCTGTGCTGCATATCTATGCAGCACCCCCATGGTATACAGATGTAGCTCATGCATATTTATGAGGGACAGCATGAAAACCCGAACAGTGTTTGGAACACCAGGACTGGAGTTGGGAACCTCTGCCGTAAAGCAGTAGCCAACAGGGGCAGACACACCCACACCCACAGCCCCCATTATCTAAAGCCTCCTGGAGAGGCAGGACTTTGGGCTCTGCGTGCATCTCCCAATACTAGCAGTTGCATACCTTAGCAATGCCACCCTAAACCTTGGAATATGGTACACAGCTATCAAAAGGTTGCTATGAGTACTGGCAGATAGCAATTCCTAGGTTAAGTACAATTTTCGGAGTGAGCTGCATCATAGCAACCTTTCTGATGTCTGTGGAGTGTGCTACAGGTCTGGTCTCTGACAGTGTTTACCAATCTGGGGAGTGACCCCCAACAGTATTGCGTACCATAGCCATGCCTGTACTGTGCCCAGGACTGGTGTGGTGGGTATGGCTGCTGAACCCCTCTATAGTAGCACAATGCTGGCATAGGTGTGGGGGTGGCTGTCTTTCTATCCAGTGTGTGGTGGCTGCCAACACCCTCCACAGTCCACACTGCTAGCACTGTTGCCAGTATTGGGCTGCCAATGTGCATAATGAGGAACAAGGTACCACGGGTATAGGCCGGACAGTGTGGCCTGGCCAGGGTGCATCTGCACAGGGCATAGGGCACTGACTGGGACATTTTAGTGCCTGGCCACCACCTACACGGACAGGGTAACCTCAGTATGTCCTGCTGAGAGATCACTCTCACCCTGACTGTGCAGTGACCACAGCATGGCTAGGTGCCCCCATAGTGCCATGTAGTATTTACTGATACTGATTTATCTGCTTGCTGTATATGCTGACATCCCAGTTCTGGATCCATGCATCTCCACTGGGAACATGCACTGTGGTCTAACTAACACACTGTTTACAGCTGGTATGTGTTGTGAAGGAGCAGCTTGCAGGGTGCAGTGGATGATGACTTGCTGCAGGAGAATATCAGATACTGGTGGGGTGCAGCTCACCATATCCAGGCCTAATGTCTGACTGCTATTGTGTTATGGATGTGTATAGAGCTGCATTGACTGCTCTGTGGGGTGTCAGCTCCTCAGCAGGACCAGGTTTGATGGACCCCTCTACTGCCACCTTTGCAGCAAGGTAGAATGTGGATCTATTGATGGGGGACTGTGGTGGCTGGTGGCCCACCTGGGGGGCTACACCTGACTGGGTCAGACAGAGATATCCAAGGTGTTTGTGCAAAAACTACCTATCTCACACATTAACACTGCTTTGGACCTCTGGCATGGCCTCTTTCAGCCATGGAAGGTGTTGTGGACCTGGTCCTGGGCACCTCATTGCACCCTCAGGGTGAGCACAGTACCCGCACAATGTGACGGTGTGTAGCTACTCTGTGCCAGTAAAACACACGGTCAGTACCCCCTACCAGGCCGAGGTGGTGTGTGGGTGCACATGGTCACTTCCCTCTACCGGGCCGAGGTGTTGTGGGGGTGCATTGCCCATCTTGTGTTAATCTGTGGACAGCTGATTTGCATGTGCAGTGCATCATGGGTATGGGTGGGCTAACCCTATCCTGGTGACCACAGCAGACTGTCTGTGTGGTGACGTGCATGCTCTCTGCAGCCAGCCAGGGACTTGCTAGCAGCTATAGAGCTGTAGCCCAATGGTTGCTTCACTGCCTCTGAAACCAGTGGTCATGGGTTCAATCCCGCAGTGGGGTTATTTGATAGAGTTGTCCAGCCCATTATTTTTTCTAATGTACATATTTTGATGCCAGCAAAAACACCCTCAGCGTACTGTACCCATAAGGTGCCTCTGAGGGTGCTTTATAGGGCGCCCTATAGGGCACCTTATGGTTCCCGTCCATATAAGGTGCACTATACAATATCCTGTGACGCAACCTATAGGGTGCCCTATAGGGGACATTTTAGGGTGCTGTGGCGGACAGTGCAATTTATAATGTGCCCTATGGAGTGCCTTATAGGGTGCCTTATACGGCACCTTCACTTACGGCACGTGAGGGCGTGTTTGCTGGCAGCAATTAATAAAATAAACATAAAGTGCTGCAGGAAAAAATATGTACATTGCAAAGCTGGTGCCACAGCCAGCCTTACATATTAGGCACCCTGGGGAGCAAACTCATGACCCCTGTATCAGCAGTCAGTGCCTTAACCATTGTGCTCCACTGCTGCTCCTCCTTGCCTGTTAGCGCACCTACTTATGCTTTTCATTCCTTAAACTGCACAGTGCTGCCATATAAACAGTACTCTGACCTTGCGGTACCTCATATGGCACCCTCTAAAGCGCCCTATAAGCAACATTCTAGGGTGCCTTGGCGGACAGTGCACTTTAAAATGTGCCTTATAGGGCGCCTTATGTTAACACGCTTTGAGAGTGCGTTTGCTAGTAGTGATAATTAAAATAAACATACCATGACTCCAAAAGCAATCTTCCCCATAATGCATAATGCCTCAGCCAGTCTTGGTGATTGGGCACTTTGGGGGATTGAACTCTTGATCCCTGCACCATTGGTCAGTGTCTTAACCATTGTGCTGTGGTTCTATTCCTGTGCTTGCACATTAGCGCACCGCCTTATGCCGCCCAATATTAAAAAGACTCCTAATTCAATAGCACGCTGCACAATATTAGACTAGCTCCTAAAGTAACGCCTCAGCCAGTCATCTACATTGAGCACTGTGGGGGATTGAACCCCTCATCTTTGCATCATTGGTCAGTGTCTTAACCATTGTGCTGTGGCTCTGTTTTTATTTTTGCCCATTAGCGTGCCACTTATGCCGCCCAGTATTGCAATGCCTCCGAAAACATTAGCACACTGCCTTATGCCCATCAGCACACCGCCTTATGCAGCCCATTATTTACATGCCTCATAAATTAATGCCTCAGCCAGCCATCTTCATTGGGCAATGTGGGGGATTGAACCCCTGATCCCTGCACCATTGGTAAGTGCCTGGACCATTGTGCTGCGACTCTGCTCTTCTGTATGTGCACATCAGCGTGCCACTTATACCTCCCGCGCAGCTATCTCATGTGCTAATGTGCAGGGCGCACATGGGCGCCGCGCAACTTAGCGCATATGTAAATTCCGGATTTTCTTTCTCAGGACGGAACGCCCACTCCTTATATGGCATCCGCACACTACCGCGGCCCGCACATTACCGGGGTTTTAGTAAACATACCCCTAATCCTCAGGCACAAATTTACATATTTTCTAATTTTCTTCATGTACTCTATGCATGGTTGCATATATTTTTAAAAATAAGCAACTCTATGCTTGCTGTTGTGGCAGATGTCGGCTCTCCTTTTCTGTGTGGATACAATGGCCTGGCTAAGTATCTCCTGATAGGCTTTTATGTACCCCTATGAGACCATTACAGGGAGTCTGCGAGATACAGAAAAGAGAGAAAAAGAGAAAGAGACAGGTAGGGTTTGACTGAGGGGGGGGAGAAAAGAAGAGACAGAAAGTAGTGAGGTCTGCCTGGAATGAGAGAGACATTGATAGTGACAGGAAGTAAAGTGAGGGAGAGGGCTAGTGGACATTTCCTTAGCACTGATTGGAGGGGGTCCAGGAGGAGTGGTGGGGATGAACTGGGATGCCCTGAACGTTTTGAAGGTTAATAAGGGGTCCACACTTGGCACGTGCAGGGCCAAAAATTCCTTCATTTTAACCAAAATAAACCAAAGGTTTTCTGCATTCATTATAATTCCACAGTTACTATGTGTGCTACCTTTTTTTTTTTTTGCACTTTATATGCCCATTAATTCATAGATATACATACACACACACAAATGAGGCCAAAATGCACATGCCTAGTCCATGCCACCCAAAATGTTGTGAATCACTGCCCTAGTGGGGTATGTATGCCTGATTGAGAACTACTTGTCTTGCAAATGTTATACTTCCAATGCAGTTTAACGAGAGATTTATTATCATTCATTTTTTAGCAAAATTTTTTAAAATTGCTTTTTATATAGATTCACCTTTAAATTGCTTACTTCACATTTACTTCTCCTATCCTCACTTACTTCTCTAGAATGATAGATGGCCAAATTATCTCCTGCTGTGCCATATGATCTATCTTTTCTGCAGAAGATTCATTGCAAACTTCTGCATGTTAGCAAAACTGTGACAAATATAATAGACCTCAGATCTATTTGAATATTCATCAGATTCACCATGGAAATTTAACAAATTTTTCACCATTGAATCTTGCATCCTCCATTTAACCTTTGCACTCTGAGACCACTCACTATTCTAAAGAAACATTGACAATGTCCTAAGTTCCTTCAAAATCCTCAGATGTATCGTGTCCAGCCCCATCAGTTTATCTACTTTTAGTTTAGCTATCTCCTCCATGAACACAATCTTTGAAAGTCGCTTAAGGTGTACATTTGTGTTTTGTTTCTGAGATCCTACTTCCAGCCCTTCATCTACTGTTATGAACATAGAAAAAAATGATTAAGAACTTATGATTTATCCTTGTCAGCTTTTAAGTATTCTTCCACTTTATTCTTGACTCTCATTATGCCACCTTTGTACTTCCTCCTGTTACTTATACATTTTAAAAGATTCTTGTCCCCACATGTTATTGTATTGACTATTCTTAATTTAATTTGTAACTTTCCTTTCTTAGCTACTTTAAGATCTTCTTTAGCTTCTCCAGATATTGTTTGTCTTCCTCTTTCTGTAATTTCTTTTAGAATATAGAAGCTAACTTCTTTTTCCATACCTTTTCTTCTACTTCTTTCAAAAACCACTGCAGTTCTCTCCCACTTTTATTTACTTTGGAATCTATTCTGTCCTGCGAATAGACCCATTGGGACGTCCATCCCCGCTATTCACCCCCCTTGCCATCCCCAAATAAGCCTCCCCATACGAACAAGGAGTTTGTATGGGGAGGCTTATACAGGGGTGGGAAGGGGTGGTACAGAGGTGGAGTTGGGCAGTGGGCAGTCCACAGTCCCTGACATACAAGGTCGATTCTGAAGTCAGCAGACTGGATGGGGGACTTATTTCACCTCAGAGACAGAATAAGTCCCCTACACGTCGAAGGACGGAAGGACCAGCCAGGATCAAAATGGTGAGGGGCTGCAGGAGATTCCCTGTAGCCTGACCCTGGCCATGGGAGGCCGGATTGGGGGTCAAGCTGTGGGGAAAAGAAAAAATAGTTCCTGGCCAGGGATTGCGGCTCCTGAATGGAGCCGTGGTGCCATGGCAACTGGATACCATGGCACCACGGCTTCATTCAGGAATCTGACTGAATTAGCTGGGCTTGGCACAGTATGTGCAGGCCAATCGGAATAGGGACTGGCTTGCATTTACTGACCCTAGATGCAATTCTGATCCCGCGGGGGCTAGACATGCCCCGCAAGATCAGAATTGGGTCTATCTCTGTGCATCCGGTTCCAACCAGATGCACAGAGGCTGGGATGCACACATTAGTCACATATTAGCCACCATCTGCAATCTCCCCAGAGAGGGGTCGAGCACCCGAGCCGCCTTCCAGCCCGGACACTCCAGCCCAATTGGGGCTGTGGGAGGAGTGCAGCAGCACTACTAATTGAAGCCGCCGCGAGGCGGGAACAGCCACCATCTGCAATCTCCCCCGAGAGGGGTCGAGCACTCGAGCCGCCTTCCAGCCCGGACACCTCAGCCCAATCGGGGCTGTGGGAGGAGTGCAGCAGCACTAATAATTGAAGCCGCCACGAGGCGGGAACAGCCACCATCTGCAATCTCCCACGAGAGGGGTCGAGCACCCAAGCCGCCTTCCAGCATGGACACTCCAGCCCAATTGGGGCTGTGGGAGGAGTGCAGCAGCACTACTAATTGAAGCCGCCACGAGGCGGGAACAGCCACCATCTGCAATCTCCCCCGAGAGGGGTCGAGTACCCGAGCCGCCTTCCAGCACGGACACTCCAGCCCAATCAGGGCTGTGGGAAGAGTGCAGCAGCATTACTAATTGAAGCCGCCGTGAGGCGGGAACAGCCACCATCTGCAATCTCCCCCGAGAGGGGTCAAGCACCCGAGCCGCCTTCCAGCCCGGACACTCCAGCCCAATCGGGGCTGTGGGAGGAGTGCAGCAGCACTACTAATTCAAGCTGCCGCGGGGCAGGAACAGCCACCATCTGCAATCTCCCCCGAGAGGGGTCGAGCACCCGAGCCGCCTACCAGCCCTGACACTCCAGCCCAATCGGGGCTGTGGGAGAAGTACAGCAGCACTACTAATTCAAGCCACCGCGAGGCAGGCCCGTGCCTGCCGGGCCCGCGCCTGAGGGCCTCGCCAGAGGGACATTGGGCGTGGCCCTTAGGCAGTGGCCCACATTGAATCTCCCAAGACACCTCCCAGAAGCCCCTGACATCCACGCTGTCCCAAAAGGATATATCTGCATTCGCACAGCCAACACCACTTCTCTGGCCAATGCACATCAATGGAACAAAGTGAGTCAACGCTACGTACCACGAATCACCCCTCCCCCCTCCGAAGATTCTCACCACTTACATAGAAACATAGAAACATGATGACAGAAAAAGACCACATGGCCTATCTAGTCTGTCCTTCCATAACAACAACTACAACAGTCCACTTTTTACCTTTAGAGATCCTCTGTGTTGGTCCCATGCTTTTTTGAATTCAGTTACTGTCCTCATCTCTACCACCTCCACTGGGAGACTATTCCATGGATCCACTACTCTTTCTGTAAAGAAATATTTCCCCATATCACTCCTGAATCTATCTCCCTTCACCCTCATCCCATGTCCCCTCGTAGCAGAACTTGCTTTCAATTGAACATTTATGCCACGGAGGTATTTAAACATCTCAATCATATCACCTCTATCCCGCCTTTCCTCTAAGGTGTACATATTAAGATCCTTAAGTGTGTCCTCATATGCTTTATAATGAAGCCCACTAATCATTTTAGTAGCCACCCTCTGCACCGACTCCATCCTGTTCACATCCTTTTGAAGGTGCGGTCTCCAGAATTGCACACCATACTCCAAATGAGGTTGCATCAAAGACTTATACAGAGGCATTATCACCTCCTTTTTTTCTGCTAGCCATTCCTCTCCGTATGCACCCAAGCATCCTTCTAGCTTTTGCCGTCGCCTTTTCTACCTGTTTAGCTACTTTAAGATCATCAGACACAACCACGCCTAGGTCCCGCTCTTCTTTAGTGGACAAAAGTACTTCACCTCCTATACTGTATTGCTCCCTTGGATTGCTGCAGCCCAAATGCATGACCTTATATTTTTTAACATTAAATCCCAGCTGCCATATTCTAGACCATTCTTCAAGCTTAGCTAGATCCCTCCTTATGTTATCTACACCTTCCTGGGTGTCTACTCTATTGCAGATTTTGGTATCATCTGCAAAGAGGCAAACCTTACCCGACAGCCCTTCCGCTATATCACTAACAAAGATGTTAAAAAGAATCGGACCAAGGACAGATTCCTGGGGCACACCACTGGTAACATCCTTCTCCTCAGAGTGAGCTCCATTTACTTGTACTCTTTGTCGCCTCCCACCCAACCAATTTCTAACCCAAACAGTAACTTTAGGGTCCATCCCTAGGGTGCTCAGTTTGTTTATAAGTCGCCTGTGAGGAACAGTGTCAAAGGCTTTACTGAAATCTAAATACACCACATCTAGAGCTCTCCCTCTGTCCAACTCCCTGGTCACCCAGTTAAAGAAATCAATCAGATTTGTCTGACAAGACCTGCCTCTGGTGAATCCATGCTGCCTCGGATCCTGTAATCCGCTGGACTCCAGAAACCTCACTATTTTCTCTTTCAGCAGTGTTTCCAATAATTTACTCACTACCGAAGTTAAACTAACCGGCCTGTAGTTTTCAACCACATCCTTACTTCCGCTTTTGTGTAAAGGCACCACATGAGCCTCTCTCCAGTCCTTTTACCATTGCTATTTAATCACTATACTGTTGCCAGTAGTATTACCATTGCTAGTCACCATTGTACTGTTGCCAGTAACTTCCCACTGCTATTTAAATCACTATACTGTTGCCAGTAGCATTACCATTGCTAGTCACCATTGTAGTGTTGCCAGTAACTTACCACTGCTATTTAAATCACTATACTGTTGCCAGTAGCATTACCATTGCTAGTCACCATTGTACTATTACCAGTAACTTTCCACTGCTATTTAAATCACTATACTGTCACCAGTAGTATTATCATTGCTAGTCACCATTGTACTGTTGCCAGTAACTTCCCACTGCTATTTAAATCACTATACTGTTGCCAGTAGTCTTATCATTGCTAGTCACCATTGTACTGTTGCCAGTAAATTACCACTGCTATTTGAATTACTAAACTGTTGTCACTATACTGTTACCCTAACATGGCCATCTCCTTATTTGCTATATTTAGCTTTTACCTCCTAGCCGATACCATTCAAAATACATCAGCTTTATCACCCAGCCATAACTATATCCCTATCCTACATAGTTTTGGAAGGAGAAACAATAGTAGTTCACACCACACACAACCACATGCACATCATATCAGGCAATCACATTTACTATATATTTACATTAATAACTCCTATAGTCCAGAGCCTAAAAACATTCTCTTACAGAGCAACCTAAAATGTGCTCTCATCAACTTATGTTCAATTCGAAAAAAATGGCCAGCCATCACAGACCTTATCACCCATCAGAACCTTTATATCCTCATGGTCACAGAAACCTGGCTATCAGACACAGATACCATCATCATAAATCAACTCATCCCCCATGGCTATGTGATGCACACTTGTCATAGAAGCAACCGGAAAGGAGGAGGAGTCCTCATCCTATCAAAAAGTAATCTCCAGCTCCAATCGCTATCCTCAATGAGTATCCTACACATGGACACATTATCTATTGCTAACAAATATATCAACATAAATCTCATTTACAGAGCCCCCTCCTCACCTCCAGAAGATCTATCCAACATTATAGACCTTGCCTGTAACCCTGGGAGCCCAAGTAAACCTAATTGGCTGATTGGAGATTTTAACCTCGCTTCATTACAACCTACCTACTCTAACGCTTTCCTCGATACTATGAAGGACCTTAGTTATACCCAGTTGGTAAACTCTCCAACACACCTCAAGGGAAACACCCTTGACCTCGTCTTTGCCCCTCAGTCAGAATCAACCAAGAATATCAACCTATCATCCACTCCGGTCCCATGATCAGACCACAATGTAATCTCCTTCCAAATCCCATATCAACATACCCAAACTCCGACCAATCAATCAAATTCAGCCTCTTCAGGATCAAAAACTCGCTTCAAATCCCTAGACAGAGATGACTTCCTCAGCACTACTCTTCCAGCACTCTGTCAACCAGCGCAGAACCTTGACAACATGATCCATAGATGGAACTCCACTCTTAGCTCTTACTCACAGCTACCTTCATCTAAAAAATCACCAGCATCCAACAAACTACCATGAAACAGAAAACCAGCCCCTTGGTTCTTTGCTGAATTACGTGCACCGCTTCAGCTTCTAAGAAGGCAAGAAAGAAAATGGCACAAATCTCGATCTACATCTGACAAATCAACTTATGAGAACACTCTAAAACAACACCGTGAAAAAATATACAAAAAAATGAGAGAGCACCACATGGATACCCTCCTTCGATCATTAAATAAACCACGTGACCTCTTTAACATTGCTAAAGCTTTAACCAAGACACCTTCCTCCAATCAAACAGTTTCTATCCAACCCCAGTCCTTCGCCGAGTACCTGCAATCTAAAATCATAAAAACAAATTTTACACAAAGCTCCACACCCTGCTTCTTCCCCCAGATAAAGCAACCATTGACAAAATTCACCTCTCTGACAGAGAAGTACATTGCTGACCTTATTGCCACCATCAACACTACTACGGCGCCATATGATCCTTGTCCTGCTCATTGGATCAGATCAATGCATGTAGAACTCAGCTCAACTCTAGCCTACATCATGGAGCTCTCCTTCACAACTGGAACATTCCCAGAAACCCTGAAACAAACTTCCATACGCCCTCTCCTGAAAAACAACAAACTTGACCCAACAAAGACAGACTCATACCGCCCGATTTCAAGTATACCCTATCTAGCCAAACTTATAGAGAAGGTGGTTCAAATACAACTACATCGATATATCAGCCCCTCTTGATCCATGTCAGCATGGATTCTGTGAGTCCCATAGTGTAGAGACCCTACTCACTATACTCATCAATACATTATCCAGAAGTATTGACAAAATAGAGAATGGGTTCGTACTCATATTTCTTGATATAGCGGCTGCATTTGATTCTGTTAACCATGTACAACTCCTCTCCCGCCTCCAAGAAAAGGGAATTCATGGCCTTGCTTGGGAATGGTGCAAATCCTATCTCATGAACCGCTGGCAACAAGTATGGATAGGTTCCTCAACATCGGAACCATTCCATCAGCAACAAGGAGTACCCCAAGGATCATCCCTTTCGGCTCTAATCTTTAACATTTATATGCAACCCATTTGTGATATCATCCATTCTTTTAACATCTCCAGTCTGATCTATGCGGATGATGTACTGATCTTCGCTCCAATTAAAATCAAGCACCCAAACCTCATTCCACTTATTGAATGCTTCAATGCAATTACTGATTGGCTCCTGTCCCAAAATCTTCGCATAAACTTTAAGAAAACTGAAGTCCTTTTCATAACCAGGAACAAAAACTTCTCTCCTCCTGCCTCATTGAAAGTTTGTGACGCCGAGCTCCCATGCACAGCCACGCAACTGGCATGACCGCCTCGGGTCCCTTTCCCCTTACCCGTGACCCCTACCCCCCACCCCTTTTTTCCTTCCTCCCCCCCTTCCTTTCCTTCCAATGATTCACTACATTACGCCGTGCAGTTTCTTTCACAAACTATTTGTTTTATTTGACAATAATGGTTATTAACAGTACAACAAACTGTTGGCCACAGCATGCACGCTCCTATCAACAAACACAATCTACAATTTTCTTTGTATCCCCTCTTTTCTTTTGCCCCTCGAGAGACACAGCCTAATAGCCTACATACTTTGTACATAGCAGGAGGGAACTCTTTGCCGTGAAAGCTTTTCTCAGTCCCTTAGTCTCTCGTATCCTTCAGTCGCAAGGCTGTTACACCTGCCGTTCGAGCAGACTTGGCAACCTTTCTTCCTTACCCCCCCGTTGCCCGCCGTCGAAGCAAGGCCGGGGGGGGGGGCTCTCTGAGCGGTGTTCTTGTCGCCATCTCTTTCTCTCTGGGGGGAGGTCCGTGTATCTCTCCAGTACCTCTCCCCCTTTACTTAAGGCCTAGGCTGTGTTCTCTCTCACTGGGTGCGTTTCTCCCGCCAACCCCGCCAACAGCGACTCCTCGCTTGTTGACGGGGCCCCACCAATCAAGGCGCCGCTGTGGCCAACACTTGCTTCCTCCATAGTCGCTCAACCGCATCTTGTATATCGCAGAGGAAAATGTCCATTCCAATGTCTGACAGGTGCACTCCATCTGCGCGATATAGTCCCGGACATCTTTCTTCGATGAGGTCGTGCGCAATGCTGCATCCCCCTATGGCCCCCATGAAGCGGGCCATCCA
Source organism: Ichthyophis bannanicus (assembly GCA_033557465.1). Taxonomy (NCBI): domain Eukaryota; kingdom Metazoa; phylum Chordata; class Amphibia; order Gymnophiona; family Ichthyophiidae; genus Ichthyophis; species Ichthyophis bannanicus. Next base: position 447,865,094 of record CM066035.1, on the reverse strand, counting down.
TCTGTTCACTTTGCGTCTGGTCCTCTCCACCGCCCTATGTGAGTTCTCGCCTCTCCACACTCGCCACGGTATGATGTGTGACCATGCTAATAGCGTCCCGGGAAAGGTGCTTGCCAGCGTTAAGAGGTCGCCCTGCATCCTCTTGGTGAGCTCGACGCTGCGTGTGGATGCCAGGTCGTTGCCCCCCAAGTGGATCACAATCATCGCTGGGTTCCCGGTGGATCGCTTCTTTAGGAGCAAGGACGGCATCAGCTGGTCCCACACCATACCCCGTCGACCCTGCCATACCACTGCAACCTCCGTGCTTGGTAGCCCTAGATTTAACCCCTGCGGTCTAGACCGCGTCCTCTTTTTTGCCCAGTGAACAAATGAATGGCCGCATATCCATGCTTCACGCGGCCCCAGGTGGTAGCACGTCCCTGCGTGGAGCACAATCAGAGAATATTATTACAGCAGCCCATATCCAACATACGTTTTTTTTTACATTCTCCTTATCCCGCCTCCCGTTCCTCGTCATTGCCCGCTGGCCTCCTGCGTTGGACGTATATACAGTTTGTATCTATCCGAACGCCATCGGCCTATCTTCATTATCTGTTCTCGGGACATCCCGATGCTGGCTGCCGTTGAAGCAGCTCCTATGAGAAAGGAGTGCGAGCCGTATAAGCTTGCATCCCGTCCTGTTCGCTCAATTACTAGCTTGAGTACTCTGATAAATTGGAAGCGCGATAAGGGGGCACCATTCGCATGTACGAACCAGTGGTTTTCTGAGTGCGCCCGTACTTGTTGGTAAGCTACCGCATTTTTTAGCGGGCATGAAGGGTCGTCGGGCATTGCCGACAGCACCACCTGCGCCCCTTTTCCCTCCACATCGGTTTTGGACCTGCGCAACTGCAGCACTATTGCCCTAGTGCGTATACACACGTCGTGTTTTTCCATACCTCCGCGGGCCAACCCTCGCTCCGATGCCGAGGATGCTACTAGCTCCCCTACCCGAAAGGCTCCGTAAAAGGCCCAGGAGTATGCGCATCGGAAGAGGCGCGCCTCGTAGTCATCGTAACAAACTTGGCTAATCGTTACCATGAGTTGTTGTAGCTCCTGGTGCGTAATCGGGCGGCGCTTGTCTATTTGCCGTGGTTGGCCTAAGGCCCAGCCTCGCATCACCTTCTTTACTATGAACTCGGCCTTGGGGCTTTTCTTTCCCATAGCCTTCGCAAAAAAGGAGACGGCCGCTAGGCGGACTTGTACTGCCGCTTTTGTGCAGCCCCTGCTTTTGCAATGTATAATCCACTTCAGAATGGTTGTTACTTTGAATCTGTCTTCCTGTCGTATGACATTCTCTCTGCAGAATGTTTGGTAGTCTTCCCATGCCGCCAGGTATCTGCGCCGGGTGTTATCTGCTAGGGCGCCTAACAGGAGCTCCCATATTTCCGTGGACCATACTCCCAGACCTGATCGGGCACTGCTGTCTTGTCCATGTCGGCCTCGGGCGCTAGCTGGTGAAAAAGGCAGATTTTAGAACGGGAAAGAGCATCGGCAATGTTATTATTCTCACCCTCGATGTGCTCCGCTCTAATGGAGATGTTATGCTCCATGCACAGCAATACAATTCGCCTCAATAGTGTCACCACCCTGGGCGTCTTAGCTCTCATCTTGTTCACCGCCCACACTACCGCTAGGTTATCGATATGGAAGATGATCACCTTATTGGCGAGCTCCGGGGCCCAGATACTGAGAGCTACCATCAGCGGGAAAAGCTCCAGGAAGGTGATATCCTTGGTGGTTCCTTCTGCATGCCACTCCCTGGGCCAGATCTCAGAGCACCATGCTCCTTTATAGTATATGCCAAAACCAATCCCCCCCATGTATCGGTGAAGAATTCGAGTGCGGCATTGTATACGGGGGGCGCTTGCCAGAAGGCAAGGCCGTTGAAGGTGTGCAGGAATTGAAGCCAGACCATTAGGTCTTCCCGTATTGCTTTGGTGACCCTGATGCGATGGTATCTTTTTGTGATACCCTTTGTTGCCCATGTCATGCGACGGCAGAACACCCTACCCATGGGTATCACCCTGCATGCAAAGCATAGCAGGCCCAGCATTGACTGAAATTGTTGAAGTGTCGCTTTTCGCCGGCTATGCATTACTCGCATGTCGGTTTTCAACTTCAGCACCTTTTCGGGAGGCAGGCGTGATCTGCGTGCCGGCACATCTAATTGTATACCCAGGAACGTGATGATCCCTGTTGGGCCCTCTGTCTTCCCCTTTGCCAGCGGGATCCCAAACGCTCGCGCCGTCTGTTCAAAGATATCCAATATCCTTTTGCAGTCTTCGCGATCCTTTCCAATGAATAGGAAATCGTCCAGGTAATGTACGACGGTATTGGGGCCTGCTAGGTCTTCTACTACCCAGTGTATGAACGAACTAAATTGTTCGAAATACGCGCATGATATTGCGCAGCCCATGGGCAAACATCTGTCATAGTAGAATTTGCCGTTAAACGTGAATCCCAGCATTGGGAACGAGTCCGGGTGCACCGGCAATAACCGGAAGGCCGACTCAATGTCCGCCTTCGCTAATTGTGCTTGTGGCCCCTTGCAGCGTATGAGGCTGATTGCCTGATCCATGGTTGCGTATCTGACCGAGCATAGTGCCGGATCGATATAATCATTGACTGACTGCCCCTCCGGGTATGATAGGTTATGGATTAACCGGAATTGGCCCGGCTCCTTTTTGGGTATGACCCCTAGTGGGGAGACTACCATGTCCTTGAGGGGGAGCGACTGGACAGGCCCCGCCACTCTCCCCATACCAAGTTCTTTGGCTATCTTGGCACGGGCGATCTCATTGTGCTTCTGTACCGATGGTGGGTTAGTCAGTAGGCTTGTTTGTGCTCTGTTTTTTTAAGATCAGGGATGGGATGCGGAAACCTCGAGCAAAGCCATCCTCTATATTGATAGCTATCTCCCTCCTGGGGTATGCTCGAAGCCAAGGCCTCATCGACTCAAGCCTGATGGGTGTGGGTGGCAGACCCCTCGTTGGAACATTGCTGTATTGCTCTGAACGGCTTGGCCTCTCATGAGACCCTGCATGTGAAGGCGGGGTGTCCGTTTCCGCATACGGTACAGGAGTGCTTGAATTTACACGGCTGCCATGTACAACTCCCTGAGTTAAACTGCCGGCATGGCCGTTTTCCCGTGAACTGATTGGCCTGCCGCCATTGCGTGTTCTGAAAGGGCTGCTGCCATTGTGTGCTCCACTGTTGCTGGTGCAGCCCCTCCAGACACAAGGGCCTTTGGGCGCCATTTCGTCAGTCCACATGTCCAGGATCCTGTGATGCCATGCCAAGGTGGGATCATCGGCCATGGCCGCTCTGAACTGCACGTCATAGTTCAGCCAAGCCCATCCCCCATATTGTTTGTGTGCCCTGGTAATCGTGTCCAGGTACCGGGTCAAGTATGGCCCTGCTTCAGGTTCTTTTTCCATCACCACGCTCATGAAGATGTGGAATGCTGCCACCCAATTATTAATAGATTTGGGAATTTTTGGTTTCCGCTCCCTCTCGCTTCTTTTGTCCCTATCTTTCCCATTGTTGGACTCCTCGTCTTGGTCCTTGAGCAGGAGGGAGAATATGTCGATATACTCCCTCCTCCAGATCCTCTTCTTGACTTTTTTGGGCACCGACACGGCCAGGGAGCTCACCCCGCAGCGTGGGTCACGGCTGGCGTCAAGCCAATCCATCTGCGTTCGTTGGGTCGCTCCCGTTGTTGCGCACATACGGTCCTCGCCCTGCTGACTATGCCCCGACCAAGCCTGCCTGAGGGACTTGGATTGTTTTTCGCTCTTCTTCCTTTTAACTTTTTTAAAAGCGTAGCGCATCACATCTGCCCATTCTATGTCCCTCTCACTGTCTGAACTGGCCCCATCCGACGATGATGTTGATAGCTCTGGCGCCCCCTTTTCACCCCCGACCTACCATGTGCTTGGTTGGGAGTGGTCGCGCTGGCACTTGTCGATGGCCCTTCATAGATCGTTGAGCCCGTTGCTCCTAGCCGTTGCTTAACTGAGTTCAGGCCGTGTTGCGTCACCTGATCCCGGACCATCTGGAGTAGGTCGTCGAGTTCCTGATGCTGCGGCAGGGCGGCGATTTCCTGTTGCTGCGGCGCCTTCTTCCTTGTACTTTGGCGAGGCCTCGCTGCTGGTGTTGCCCTCTGCGCTCCTCTCGTATTTGGACCGGGGGCTGCTCGCGTCTTTGATGCTGTTGCCTCCTTTGTTGTTGCCTAGGCGCCTCGTGGCCTGGAAGCCTTTGGTGTCTCCTTTCTCGGCATCTCTCACTAGAATAAGGTCACTATGCGAATGCATGGAAAGGCTAAATTACTAACAGCAAATAATGCTATCTATTAATCCCGTGCTCACCAGCGCTATGTCCTTATGCCCTCGCTCCTTGTCTCCATAAATACATATATTGCTATCTCAACATTCCCATATACCCATCTTCCTCTCTTCCCCACATAAACCTCTATCTTCTGCAAATTCCCCCTTGCGAGTTCTTTTTCAGCACATAATAAAGGCATCCTAACAGTCTGCATTACCCTCTATTCCCCATTAGATGGCAGCCTTACGATACCCTTCTCCCTACTCCATTGCCTTTCTGCTTACATTTCGTTTCATAGTGTTTCTTCCTTTATTTCTATTTATTCATTCATTTCTTAATTTATTTTTTTTTATATATATTTAAGCAGAACCCGTTCGGATGCCCCCCCCCTCTCTGCCTCCCCCCACCCCCTCCCCCCGCCATCATCACTCACTACACGTTCGCTCCGGGCTGCTGCCCATCTCCTAGCCTCCGTCTGTCCTTGTTCTTAATTTGTCGCTGAAAGACCACGCTGCCTGCACGTGTCTAGGAGCATTTGTGTTGGTGTGCTGGCTGACTGACTCGCTCCCTCCTTCCCCCCCCCTCCCGTCCCGCGCCGCCTTTTTTGCCTCACTCTGCTGCCCCCACAACAAGCTTGCTTGCTCCTGCTTCTCCCTCCCCCTCTGTACCTGCCTCAGTCTTCGCGGTTCCTTTCTCCGGCTCCTGATGAATGTAGGCCCTGCCGTGATCTACACGCGCTCCTGATGGATGTAGGCCGTGCCGCGATCTACACGCGCTCATCCACGTGGAGGGGGTGGATCTGCAGCCTCCGGCTCACGCCCGCTGCCCTGGAGAGAACAGCCTCCCGAGTCACCTCCGGACAGCAGGCAAGCGGGATGGGTGAGGGCCGCTTTGAGCTCGCAGCGGCCGGGCCTTGTAAAGTTGGTTGGCTTTCTCCGGGCAGGTCCGGCTTCCTCCAGGCAGGGGGGGTGAGCGGCAAAGAGGCCGCACCTGCGCCTGACGCGCTCTTTTACTGCGGCTCTTTGCCCACCCCCCCCGCCTCCGCCGTCCCCCCCGCCCCTCCCCCCGGCCCGCGGCTTGCCACCGCGTGCCTGTGCCCCGCCGCGTTGATTCGCGGACAGGTCTAGTCTGTAATACGATATCTAGGGGTTACAATAGACTAGCAGCTCAACTTCAAAGAGCATATAAAGAATACCACCAAATCCATTTACAACAAAATACGGACACTACGACATCTAAGACCTCTACTAGCCCCAGATGACTTTAGAACAATATTCCAGATGCTCATAATGCCACACTTTGATTATGCCAACATCATCCTACATGGACTCCCCAAGAGCACTCTCAATCCTCTTCAGATGGCGATGAACACAGCAGCCCGCATTCTCTGTGGCATCTCCAGAAGAGACCACATAACTCCCATACTTATGGATCTACACTGGTTACCATTGCAATGCAGAATCACCTACAAGGTGTTAATCCTATCATTTAAAGCAATAAACCTGTTATCTTCCACATCCCTCTCTTCACTCCTGACCAGTACCTCTACTAACAGGCTAAGAAGGTCAATAACTAGCAATATGCTATCTATACCACCTGAGTCCACTAAATGTACCCAAACAACTAGAGACAGAGCATTTACATTATATGCTCCTAAGTGCTGGAACAATCTCCCACCTCATATACGATCAATCGCTGACCTCTCACAATTCAGAAAAGCTCTTAAACACCACTTATTCTGCCTTTATTTTATCCACCCTAACCTAACACAATCACATCCAACACCTCATCTCACCCACACAGCATCTGACGTACCAACAACATAATCCCCAGTGATTTACAGAAGAAACTCACCATTAGGCACATTCACAATGAGCATGATTACATTACGACTCTAATACATTATAACTTAAATAATTTATAAGCACCTTTGTTTGAAATGTATATAGTTACCCTGCTACTTCCAAGTTACAATCCCTGTTACAATGTAAGCAAAAGATCTTGTTTCTAATGCGAAATGTTGTTATTATGTAAACCGCACTGATACTAAATAGCGCGGTATATAAGAATTTGTAATAAATAATAAATAAATAAATTAGAATGTGCCTCTTTGCTAACAAAAAATCCTTGTAACCCTTAAAATATCTCTTTTCAATTTTGCCCACTGCATTATTACTTCCCCCAGATGTTTCTATCCTGCCAATGATTTCTTGAAGTATTCCCTCATTACTGAAAGAAAAACAGAAGCACAGAAAAAGATAAGGAATGAAGACTATACAGATTATCTAGTCTGTCCAACCATACCTACTACTAAACTTTACAATCCCTTCCTCTCCCTTAGAGATCCTTTGTGGTTGCTCTGTGCTTTCTTGAATTCATATACAGCCCTCATCTTCATCACCTCTGCTGGGAGGCTGTTCCATGCATCCACCACCCTTTCTGTAAATATGTTTTCCTTTATATTACTCTTGAGTCTATCCTCTTTCACCTTCATCCTATGTCTTCTGTTTCCAGAGCTTCCTTTCAATAGAAAGAGTTTTCCTGAAGTCTATGTCCCTTGAGTTTGAATGAACCATCTCCACCTCTATCCTAATACAGAAATATTCCATCCAGTGATCACTAGATGCCAGATGATCACCAACTATAACATCAGAAACATTTTCTCAACTCATAAGCATAAGGGGTCCACACTAGGCATGTGCAGGGCCCCCAAAAAATCCTTCATTTTAACCAAAAACAAACCAAAGGGTTTTTGTATTCATTGTAATATAGGTTTCCTTAATAGTTGCCAGAACAGTTTTCCCTGTAGAAAATGCAAGATCTCACTGACATAAGAGGTAGGGCCTTGCAGGACTTCAAGCATGACTGTGAATGTGATCTTGCCTCTCAGTGGCCATACTTCATAGCATTTTCAGACAAGCACATGTGCCACTACCTGAATGTCCAGAGCCCTAACCATGTATCAACAGTGTCCTCCTGGTCCCATGCCTCATGTACCCTTGCTACTACTGTGTGTGCCTATTCTCACTGCCAGATTTCTGACTGTGCTTCTGGTTGTATGAGCATCTGTGGCTACACTGATCTCTTTGATTGCTCTGACTAGTATTGATCTGTCTTGGCTGCCTTCTCACCCAACTCTAACTACTTTATTTCCCTTCCTAACACTGGTTGTCTGCCAGTAGCTATGTGCCCCCTGTGAGCTGTTTCTTTGGGTGTCTCACCTTGCTAAGGCCGTGGAGATCGTCTCCCAGTCTCTTCTTGCTACAGCAGCTCATCTTCCTTCAACACAAGGTGGCACAACATTATGGTCTCAGTCTTTGAACAATTTGGCTGCCACATGCTTTTTGTGCAGGGAGCATTGCCACATACAGATGTTCTGTGCAGGAGAGTGTACATACCCACATACAGGTCCCATGTGCATGTTTTCATTTATTTATTTTATTTATTTATTTCAACGGTTTTTATACCACCTTATCAAGCAATCAAAGTGGTTTACAACTTACATGTCAACGTGACACGTGAATCTGTATTTTGCATTGTGCTTGAATGTCTCTGCAGCTGCTGCTCTCTGTGGAGACTCTACATGCACATGTCACTTCCTTGTACACTGCACACATATGCAAACTCTATGGCCTCGGATACATGCATATTCATAGATGGAGAAGTGGCAATTTCAAAAGGCCCATGCACATGCACATACCCTTTCTAAAATCAACATTGTGCTCCATATATTTTGATTTGCATGTCTGCGATGTCACTTGCTACATACGCCTGGGCAGCCTTTCTAAATTGTGCCTTTATGTGGATGAGTTCATTCCTTGCAGACACTGCCCACTCACATGGTTGTGGTTGTGGTGCTTCCTAAAGGTGTGCTCTCTCCCCCTTACCCTCAGTGCCTTTGTGTTCCAGCTGAGAGCCCTCTAGATCAGGCATCCTGTGTATAAGTGGGAGATTGTGTAGCCTACAGCAGGCCAAGATGTCACATGATGTCCTCAATGTTGAACTCCATCCTTTCATGAGATGGTATAAGCGCTCAAAATAATTGTTCTGAGCCTTTTCTTCCGTTAAAGAATCTTAAAGAATCCTTTTACAAAACGGCTTCACTCTTACCATAGGAAATCAATCATATTTCATTGTATTAAATAAAATATACAAGGGAGCACAATTTAAATTATATAGCAGGTCACGAGGTTGTATTCAACCTAAACAGCCTTTTGTGTTTCATACAAAAAGGTATAAAGGTGGTAACTTGCATTGAGTAGCTGCTACACCAGTAACTACCTTACTGGGCGGGCTAGATAGACCATTTCATACTATCTCTCATTAACTATGTTATTATATTAGAAAACAAAAAGATCTCTTATCCTTTCCTCTTCCAACCAACCATGACAGTGGGCAGGGTCAGTCCACTTTCTTAGAAGGCGTGTGATGCTGATTAAAAAGTGACATCTTTTGGTGTCAGTTTGTTTCTCTAACTGATTTTTCTGCATCACAGCAAAATTAACATGGAGAAAATTCTAACTCATTAGTGCTGCAAAGCTAACAAAAATGTGAAAAACCCAGGCGAATTTGAAGCAAGCATACCTCAGACTATGATAAATGTTTCCATGTTTTCTTTTATTTCAATTTCCAATTAGCATAAATGGGGATAATCTTAAAAAGATACCTATGTCAAAATGACAAAAAGTGCCTGTTTTATAACTATTTTAAAAAAGCCACTAAACAAATATACAACAACTCCTTCAATTCTCAAAACATTTTGGGGTAGATTCTGAACCACGTTTAGCAGGTCTGGACATCCGATCCTGGTGTCCAGACCCGCTAAATGCCTGGATCGCTATTCAGAAAACAGGGCTCCCCACACATAGCACAATGTTGTGTGGGGAGCTCTGTTTGTGTGCGGGAGGGGGTGGGCCGGAGGTGGAGCGAGGGTGGGCAGTGGGCTGCACAATGACCCTGAACATACAAGGCTGATTCCAAGGTTGGCCCTGTCCATCCGGGGTCGGCCATTTAAATGGGAAACTCATTCCACCTTGGAGGTGGAATAAGTCCCCCTGGAGGTCATGGGATGCCGGAGCCGAGGCATGTAAAACAGGTGAGGGGGTACAAAGGGTGCCCTGCAGCCTGACCCTGGCCATGGAAGGCCCGATCAGGAATGCGACTCCTGCATGCAGCCAAGGTGCCAACATGATGCCAGGCTGAGCTAGCCGGGGATGTGGCTAGATGTCCAGGTGCCTGAAATGGGCACGTCCTGGATGTCCAGCCACTAAGCTGCAATTCTGCTCCCATAGGGCCGACTAGTCCATGTGGGAGCAGAATCAGATGCATCCCCATGCCATCTGGATGTCTGGATGTCCAGACGGCCCCGGGGATGCACAGGTTTGAACTGGCCTCCACCTAAATATCAAAAAAGTAAAAAGCTTTAATTTAGAGAGATCCTCAGACTGGCCCAGTAGGAGGGTCTCTCTAAATTAAAGCTTTTTTACTTTTTTGAAATTTTGAAAGTCTTTTGTGAACTTTAGGAGTTGTTATATATTTGTGTGGAACCCAATTCCATAGCATGCACTTCCGGCTCGCGGACACGTCTAAATTGAAAATGGACCCCATTTGTACTTAATTCCGCATCTGGGGGTCTAGACATGCCCACAGGTTCGGAATCAAGGAGATAGACATGTCTGGCATGGCACGGGCAAAGCGCTATGCAGCCAGCCCTTGCATGCATCTGGCAGGCTGCCCGCTCCTGGGTGCAGGCACAGGCCATGAGATATAATGGAAAAACACGTCCCGTAATATTATGGGACACAGGCAAACGTTTTGGATGTCTCCACACCCACTGTATTCTGAAAAGCTGCATGTTCCGTATCCTGCCCATATCCGGGATATATCCATGGACATCATGCCTCCTCAGTAAAATGTGCATCTCCTAAGCTGCTCTTCACACAGACAGTAGTTTTCTTATGCAAAATAGACATAAATGCCAATGTGAAATGACTGCTGCTGCAACCTAGACAATATACCAGTCCCCCTCAGGCCCTGAAAAGTGCTAAGTAATCCCAGTGCATATGGTATAAGAGAATGTAAATATGAACATGCATATCATGACATATATTGCATTAAATGGTATTTGGCATTATAAAATAGCCCCAGAAGTCCCTGCCTTGGTCATCTCTAGAAACATACTTTAAATTGCTAAGGGTGAACCCTTTCCAAGAGCACAAATCCCAAAACTGCAGTCCCCCAAAGGATACATAATATTGTTGAGCAACAAATGTATGCCCTTTTTGTGCCCATTTCCTGTAAGTGCATTCATTCTGCTGTTCTGCACTAATGTTTCTCTCTTATCATTCCCTACACCCCTTTTTGGGAGCTCTGCTCTTCTGGCATATCACTTCTATCTGTGTCCTTCTCTTCTACTGCCAACTCCAGACTTTGCTCCTTTCACCTTGCTGCTCCCTATGCCTGGCACAAACCATCTGAGTCTGTACGTCAGGCTTCTTCTCTGGTTCTTTGCAAATCCAGGCTGAGAACTCACCTCTTCATTGCTGCTTTTGGATATGATCTTTTCTCAATCTCTGGATAACTCTCTACTCCTCCCTGTCTCCTAAGATCGCAACCTTGGTGTCATCTTTGACTCCTCTCTCTCCTTCTCCACACACATCAAACTGATAGCTAAATCCTGCCATTTCTTTCTCTACAACATCAACAAAATTTGCCCGTTCCTTTCTGAACATACTACTAAGATACTTACCCACTCCTTAGTCACCTCCCATCTAGACTATTGTAACCTGCTCCTTGCTGATCTCTCTCTGAGTCATCTCTCTCCCCTTCAATCTGTTCAACACTCTGCTATGTGGCTAATCTTTCACCAGCCTCGTCATGCTCATATTTACCCCTCTTCCCAAATCTCTTCATTGGCTTGCTATCCATTTCAACATTCAGTTCAAACTTCTCCTGCTGACCTATAAGTGCATTCACTTTGCAGCTACTCACTACCTTTCCTCTCTTATCTCTCCCTACACCCCTCCTTGGGTACTCCGCTCTTCTGGCAAATTGCTTTTATCTGTCCCTTCTCTTCTATTGCCAACTCCAGACTTTGCTTCTTTCACCTTGTTGCTCCTTATACCTGGAACAAACTACTTAAGGCTGTACATCAGGCGCCCTCTCTGACCCTTTTCAAATCCAGGCTGAAAACCTCTTCGCTGTCGCTTTCGGATCTTGACTCACCTGATGTCATTTGTGTTTCCTTACTATTTCCCCTAGATATATCCCATGTCTACTGCTACTGTGTTGTCTTTCTTGACTAGATTATACGATCTGATGAGCAGGGACTGTCTTTTAGATGTATCTGTGCTGCGCTGCATACATCTTATAGTGCTATACAAATGTTCATTAACAGTAGTAGTAATAGTATGATCCGCCTAATCTCCCTTGTGTTTTCTTACCATTCCCCCTAAATGTGTCCTGTCCATAGCTGCTGTGTTATCTGTCTTGACTAGATTGAAGCTCTGCTATGCAGGGACCATCTTTTACTTGTGTAAAATGTCCAAACCACAAAACGGTAGAAAAGTATTTGTCTACCTTTTGTGGTTTGGGCATTTTATTTTTCATTTGCAATTGCTCCAGTCACTTTCTTCTGGTTTCTTTGTGTCTTCTGCTAACTCTCCATCGTCTGCTGTTCATTTGTCCTTTCTTCTCTCTTCTAGTTGTTTTTCCATTCTCTTTCTACATCTGCTTTAACATACTGATCTTTCCCCTTTTGCTTTTTTCTCCATTTCTTTCTTTAATGCCTTGTAACACTGTACAAATGATCAATAGTAGTAGTAGTAGTAATATGGCCTTTTTGCTATGGCGTACGATTCACATATATCTGAGTAATGACATTTCTCACAGCAGCTACACGTGTCCCATTATGGCATATATGGCTCTGCACTGTCAGCGCTACTATTTAATATTTACTTAAAACACAACTGTCAAATATTTAAAAAATTCAATGTGCACTATCACCTTTACGCGGACGACATAATGATGTATGTCCCATTCACAATACCTAATATTCCTACACTACTTATTAATACCTGCCTCAATGAAATAAACAATTGGCTAAATGAAAACAACTTATTCATTAACCATGCAAAAACCGAAGCCCTAATAGTAACTAAAAACACAACATTCATTCCCCCATCACACATCACACTGCAAAATAATGATATCAATATAAAAACTGAAATACGCTACCTAGGAGTAATACTAGACAAACACCTCAGTATGGACACACATATAAGAAATATAACAAAAAAAGTTTATTTTAAACTAAAAGTCTTAAAACAACTCCGCCCCCTAATGCATCTACAGGATTTTCAACGTATAATACAAGCTATAATAACTCCCCATTTCGATTTTGCGAACTTAACCCTACTAGGCATAACAAAACAAAATCTAAAAAAACTCCAACTAGCACAAAATGCAGCAGCAAGGACTATCATGAATGCCCCTCCATTCCAACATATAACACCTATTTTAGAGAATCTACACTGGCTCCCGATTCAATGCCGGATACATTATAAAACTCTTTTAACTACTTACAAGGTCTTGAACAACACAGCACCTCTTACTCTAAACAACCTTATCAACAAAGAACCCAATCATAATCTCCAAAGGCGAGACCAACTAAACAAACTTATAACACCAAAGGAATTTATAAAGGCCAAAAAATCAACAAACAAGAAAGCATTCTCTCATGCTGCCCCTATAATTTGGAACAACACTCCATCGGAATTAAGATCCTTACCTCAAATCATGGAGTTCAGGAAAAAACTCAAAACTCACTTATTCTCAACATACTACGGATCCTTGTCGAACTCACCTATTCAACAGGAAAAAGGATAGCTTCACCAGCTGACATATCCCAGCTTTGAACTGGAATAAATGAGAAAACCCCAAACCGACGATCTCAAAAACATACATACCTGTACATAGTTAATATTTGGTTTTTTGTATATAGTTAACAAACTGTTAATTGTAAAATTGAATTTCTTTGTAGTTTCACAATGTTATCTGTAAAAGCAGCTTTGCCTGTTTACTGTTGTTCCATGTAAACCGCAACTGATCAATGGAAGGTGCGGTATATAAAAACTCGCTAATTAAATTAAATTAAAATATATCAGTCTACATATGGATTTCACACCTAAACACCACCAAAATTATTGTAACAGCATGTCCTTATAAACCTGCCTCTATGACCCTTCACCACCATCCCACCACCTCCCCTGCTTCCCAATGCACCCCTAATGATATATGTTACTTGTTAAATTAAACTTATCCTGTAAACTTTGATCCTTTATGAATCACTTGTTGTTCGGTTCTTTGTAACCCTACACCGTTGAGTTACTTGTAAACCACTATGATTCATAGATGTAGCGGTATAAAATCCTGTTAAATAAATAAATAAAATAAATCTGCTATACTGTAGGGCAACTCTGTCTGCCTTCTCACAGTCTGTTTTGTGGCACTGCTCACCTGGTTAGGTCTGTGTGGGCATGGGAGAGGAGATCCAAGTCTGGGGTAGCCCAAGAGGGGTGAGGGGCCATGTGCAGAGACTCATTGTGGGGTCTCATTTGCATAAATATTTGCATAATGTTAATATGCACTAACTTTTAGTAAACATGCCTCTTAATGAGTGTCTGGATAAAGAAAGTCTACCAGATTTCTACATTATTATACTCCAGTGCCAACCGCCAGGCACATTAGGAAGTACTATAAATCCTGCCCCTTTAGAGCCCATAGCAAATCCGCCATATCATAACAGCACTACGAGGACTCACAAAGCACCAAACACTACCTATCAAAAGGTAAAAGCAAATATTAAACCAATACATCTCAGTGAATACCAATACATCTCCTACTGGGGAAAAAGAACAAGTGGCACTGTCAAATAGAAACTACATGAACACAATACCTCAGCTCGGTTACACATGCAGAACATTGACCGTCACTAAAGAAAGAATGAGGGATCACAATTTAGAAATAGAAAGACAATAATTAAGCTGGGAACCCCAAAAGCCAAACTTGGAAAGTACAACAACACTGGAGAAATAAAACAATAAATTAATTTCCTCTTGTAGTAATTAAAACGCAAAGACGTTAGCGATGCACATTTCCCAGAGCTGACATATTCCAATTAATAAATTCAAATTTAGAAAGTATTTTTCTACCTTTTGTGGTTTGGGCATTTTATTTTTAATTTGCAATTGCTCCAGTCACTTTCTTCTGGTTTCTTTGTGTCTTCTGCTAACTCTCCATCGTCTGCTATTCATTTGTTCTTTCTTCTAGTTTTTTTTTTCCATTCTCTTTCTACATCTGCTTTAACATACTGATCTTTCCCCTTTTGCTCTTTCCTCCATTTCTTTCTTTAATCTTTTTTCATCCACTGAAATTTCACCCTTCCATCCTCAGTCCCCACTCACTCTCCCAATACCTGGCCAAACTTAAATTTTTCTTCCCTCCCACACAACAGACCTTTACCCCTCTCCATTCTCATTCCCCTAGCCCCATCCCCTTCTAGTCCCCCCCCCCCCAACATTAGCTCCCTTCTAGTTCCAGCCCCACCCAGCATCCGCTCCTTCTAGTCCCATTCTCCCATCTCCCCCATCAGCCCATTTCAAGTCCTAGCCCCTCATCAGCCCATTTCCAGTCCAATCCCCTTCCCAATCAGTCCATTTCCAGTCCTTGCCCCCCACCATCAGCCCATTTCCAGTCCAAGCCCACCTATCAGCTCATTTCCAATCCTAGCCCCCCCCCATCAGCCATTCCCAATCTTATCCTAGCCCTCATCATCCCATTTCCAGTCCAAGCTGCCCCCCCCCCAAATCAGTTCATTTCCAGTCCTAGGTCCCACATCATCCCATTTCAAGCTCCAGCCCCACCAACAGCCCATTTCCAGTCCATGCCTTCCCCGAGTCAGCCCATTTCCAGTCCAAGCCCCCTCCAATCAGTCCATTTCCAGTCCTAGGCCCCCCATCAGCCATTTCAAGTTCCAGCCCCGCCAACAGCCCATTTCCAGTCCATGCCTCCCCCAATCAGCCCATTTCCAGTCCCTCCGATAAGCCCTACGCCTATCTGATCGTCTTCAGAGGGAGCCAAGGAGGCTCAAAGCCCTGGCTCATCTCTGCCCAGCTGCTAGCATGAAGAGCAGCGTGTTCCCTCACTCTGGCAGCTGTGTTATCGTGAAGTGCACTGAGTGCTGGGAAAGATTAAAAGGCATGTTCTGTTTCCTCGCACTCACGCCCTCCATGAGAACACAGCTGCCAGAGTGACGGAAAATGCTGCTCTTCATGCTGGTAGATATGCAGCCGGGACCTTGGGAGGGCCTCCCCAACTCCCTTTAAAGTCGGCATTGTAAAGTGGATACTATGTGGGAATGAAGTTTGTGTGGGGCTCCCTGAAGAACAGGGCCCTGTGAAAACAACATTCTCGCACAATGGACAGGCTGGCCCTGATCCCAGTGACATCACACCAAGTAGCCAGCCTCCAGATATATCACTACTCTAATAGCTTTCATAGATCCTGAACTGGGTAGGGATGTAGGCCTCATGGAACAATCTAGGGAATGTTGGCACATCAGGCATGTCTCCCAGTGCCTGGTAGAGTGGATTTATGGCTGCCCTATCGCACTGTCAATATATGATCTTATTTGAGTACCATATGAAACATTTTCTAGAAGGAATCTGAATAGGTTCCCTATAGTTAAATGTTACAATATATTTGAGTGTAGCCTAATGGTTAGTGCACTGTCTTGGGAACCAACAGACTAGGGCTTGATTCCCACTAGTGTTCTTTGTGGCCTTGCGCAAGCTACTTAACCCTATATTGCCTTAGAAAAAATCAATGTCCTTGCTTAATGTACTTACCAAGTTTAAGTTACAATATAAACTGCTTTAATTGAAATGATAAAGCAGTATAAAAAAACAGTTAAATAAATAAATATCCCTGTCAATAATAAGGGACTCTCAGAATAAGAGCATTCAGGAGTAAAAACAGCACTAATACTTGCTCAATAACAACTGTCCTTCCATATCAACAACTACAACAGTCCCCTTTTTTCCTTTAGAGATCCTCTGTGTTTGTCCCATGCATTTTTGAATTCAGATCCTGTCCTCATCTCTACCACCTCCACTGGGAGACTATTCCATGGATCCACCACTCTTTCCGTAAAGAAATATTTCCGCATATCACTCCTGAATCTATCCCACTTCACCCTCATCCCATGTCCCCTCACAGCAGAACTTGCTTTCAATTGAAAGAGGCTCTCCCCCTGTACATTTATACCACAGAGGTATTTAAACATCTCAATCATATCACCTCTATCCCGCCTTTCTTCTAAGGTGTACATATTAAGATCCTTAAGTCTGTCCTCATATGCTTTATAATGAAGATCACTAACCATTTTAGTAGCATGGGGTACCAGGACTAAAAAAGATGATTTCTGTTTCTTACCCAAACAAGAATCCTTTCCCTACTCACACCTATACTATCCCTATATCAGCAGTCCCATTTTTCAGGACATGGGAATTATTAGGGTCCCCTAGATCGGCTCTTTTAGCACAAACCACACATTTCAACATTAACATAATACACACTATTGCTCTTCTTAATATTTCTGTAAGGATGTTTATTAATGTTTCTATACCTTGCAACTTTCCCTCACCTCTGCTTTCTGTTTCTTAAAACTGCATCATGTGTTTTTCCAGACTGTAGTCACACCTGTTCAAAACATAATTGTCACAACCATTCTTCAATCTGAGACGCATTGCAGAGAAGATTTTTTCTAAGTCCTTGCCTTATACCATGTTTCAATAGGAATAACGTGGACATCTGAGGGAAGCACCAAAAACGTACACAGGCCTTTCCTGAATACACTTTACGTGTCTCTGCGGCTGACTATGCCCCCATTCCACCCCTTCTGAGCACATTCTGAGAACCCCATGCTAGTGCCATATACATACAAGACTGCAGTGTTTCAGAATACTATTGGGGATGTTTTTAGCACATAAATGTCCTCACCACACATACAAACCCCTTATCCATGTTCTAGAATGACCCCCTTAGTTGATTTTGTGGTGGCAACTGCTGAAGATCATATTCATCATTGTATATTTAAAAAAGGCAACATCGATGCCTATGACCATTTATAAAATAAGTACCCATAACTATCCTCAATAGTGTGAAAATTCATATGCACCAATTTATACATGTTCTCTGTGTACTATATTGTCTCCAATATATATACTTATAAAATATATGCATGCTTTACAGCTCCACCTCTACACAACCCAAACTTTGCCAATGAGAATACCTATATTTATTTATTTATTTATTTGTTTTATATACCACTTTGTCGTAGTAATCAGAGCGGTTTATTTATTTATTTAGACAGATTTGTATACCACCTTATCCTACAATCAAAGTGGTTACATGACATCACAATTGGGGTTACATTTAACATGTGGGTGCTTCACAACATTTAACATGAGGGTATTTAACAACATTTAGACAACACAATTGGAGGGTTACATTTAGCATGAGGGTATCTTCATGAGTCTAGTTGGGCTGATTGGGTACTGAGTTAGTGGGGATAGTTGCAGTACCGCTTGGGTGGGGACTGTTGTCTATCTGCTCATAGGTTTCTGTAAAGAACAGGGTTTTAAGGTCCTTGCAGAAGTCTGTGATGTCCTCTAATGCCCTTAGGCTCATTGGGAGGGAGTTCCATAGTGTGGATGCCAGTAGTGATGGTGCTTTTAGTCTTGTGGTATCCTGCAGGTGCTTTTAGTCTTGTGGTATCCTGCAGGTGTGCCGATCATGTTGTCATTATTGTTCCTTCTTGGTTTATTAATGATATCCCTTGTTATGATTTCTTGTAGTACATCTGCTGAGAGATGGTGAATGATTTTGAAGATGATCAGTGTGGGCTTCCATTAGCCCCTCCTCACCAGCAACCTGCAGGGCTCTTGGAGTCACAGAAAACTACATTCAAAGCAATACGAAAGGAATTCAAAGACAGCAATAAAATACCATACACTTCTATATATTTTTTTTATTTATTTATTTATTTTTTATTTATTTACAGTTTCTTTTATACCGCGCTATTTGACATCAGTGCGGTTTAAAATGAACATAAAACTACACGTCACAAAGATTGATCAGTGCTTACAATGAACAGGACA
The DNA here is from genome assembly GCA_033557465.1 of Ichthyophis bannanicus. Taxonomy (NCBI): domain Eukaryota; kingdom Metazoa; phylum Chordata; class Amphibia; order Gymnophiona; family Ichthyophiidae; genus Ichthyophis; species Ichthyophis bannanicus. The sequence goes on along the minus strand of CM066035.1, from coordinate 447,846,507 downwards.
ATAAGCTGGGTATACATTAAACAGGTTTCATAAACAGAGAACATGAGAACTATGTACAAAAGTAACTATGTACAAAGCAACTAAATGCAGCTATATGTAGAGCTTAAATGAGTCTAGGTAATTTCTTGATGAGAGGAGGTGCAAGGTGAGATTACAGTTCTGCGAATTAAGACTATGGAGTGCATGGGTTTAATGTGTTGGCCTGGGGTGTAGAGGTGGGTTGGTATGAGAAGGTGTCTGAAACATCGTATATAGCTACACCAAAATATAGCTACACCAAATATAGCTACACCAAAGCTTTGCGGAGAGAAACAAATAGAACCAAAGTCTCTTTGTTTACTCTATTAGCTATGGTTCACTTTATTTATAAGGCTCTTTTGGAGGATACAGCATAATTTCACTTTATTTTCCTACGTCAGGTATAACGTATCAATCACATCATAGGTCAATTTCTAATTTTTATTTTTTATTTATACTTTTCTTTTATACCGCTTTTTCCCAAGATCAAAGGCGGTTTACAAATAACATATTGAACAGTTTACAATTAACATATTGAACATTGTTTTACATAGAACATAGTATTTTCTTTAAACTATGTACAATTAACTTTTCATGAACAATAACATGGAGCATATAATTATACATATGCTGAACTATTTACATCAGTCAAATATTTACATTAGTCAGTTATTAATCATGGTTTCGAAGGGTCAGCATAGGTCAGTATGAGGAGACATACATGTATTCCAAAAATAACTGTTTACTGCTGACTGCTTGGTATCTAATAACCCTGAGACTGCGAGGCTAAAGGACAGCCTGCCCCTTTTCTTATCTACAGGACTTGTACCGCTTCACCTACTTAGTAAGAAAATATATGAAGTTTATTTCTAAGCAAAGTTCTGAACGGAATTAACTCTTTCTCAGGTTTAGACAGTCTGATAGTGTACACCACCCTGTACAAGTTTCAGTCCCTCCTCTGATTCTGTAAAGAATCATTCCCAAAGTAAGGAAACTCAGACATTGCCATTGAAGTGGAATTAAAACTAGTTTCTGGGTCAATCTGTAACATCATTGCAGGGGTCAGTGATTCCACTGATTTCTTACAGCAAGCTGACAGTACACAGAGAATTAATGCTCCTAAAATGAGAATCCCCAAAATGCCAAGCAATGAAGCTAATAAGCCTTGCAAAGGCCTGGATAATGAATTCCAAAATGAAGAAACAGAATCAAATAGAGCTGAAAAAGAACTCACATAACTATCACTTGAAACAAAAGTACGGTTCCTAACTTTATCCAATAGGCCTTTTACTATTTTTCCATTATTATCAAGCATACTACAACAAAAACCAACTATTACTCCACACACACCATTTTCCTTTGCTAGGAGATAGTCTAAAGCCATTCGGTTCTGGGCTGCATAAGCTGACACTGTTTACAGCATCTTGCAAAACACTAATTGCCTCAGTGAGGTCTAGGGCTGTGAGTTCAACCACTGCCTGTAATCGCATAATCTGGGTACCATATTCTCTAGTGGGTGCTATAGCTCCGAGGGTTGAAAGCCACACAGTACCTGTGAATGCATCTATTTGAGATTTAGTCAAAGGCTTTGTAGTGTCTACCAGGTGTTGAGCAGCCTCTATGGCCTTATCCTGTGAAGAAACATCCCTTTTTCTTCTAACAGAATTGGTCAGGGTTGATAATAAAGTAATGTTCTGGTAAGGTACAAATCGCCACGGGGTATCTAATTGGGCTATATAACAAGTACCTGACCAACCTCTGGGAAGCTCTGTATATGCAAACGTACCACACACAAAATAATCTCCTTCTAAAGCCACTAAGCCATCTTCCCAGACTGTCAAATTCTGAGGACAAGATATATTCTGGATACAATTATTCAAAACCCACTGAGTCATGACCATTTCATTAAGCCCTCCAGACAAATTACGTTTCCAGGGATGATAATACCCTAATAAAGGGAAACTCCAGTTAGGCATGCCTAGGTCTGATCTAGAGGCATTCAAAGGGTAGCCAGAACTATTATATTGTAGTAATTCATAATCATGCACCTGGTTCCCTTGAACCGACATTAACTGTACCACTGAAATATAAGAGCTTCCTACAAGGGATTTCTTATACCAGATAGAAGAATTATGCAGCATTACTATTCTACAAACATTCCATGGAGTATCCCCTACCTTTTTTCCCTTACCCTGAGCCATAAAACATATTGGAGGATGTTGCAGAGGCATAGGACTAACTAGTCTAGGTTCTGGGCCTGTATGAGACCATTGTACAGAAGTTAGATTAAAGGCTATGTCACGAAACTCCTCAAAGGTCTTAGGCCTAACCCTAGGTAGAAATCCGTGCTGAGTAGCTGTCACAGATGGAAGACACACTGCACAATCTGATAAATTGAAATGTTTTGTCACTGAGTGTACCTGTGACTCGAAAATATTTGAATATTCATCATAACATTCCCAAGGTTCTAACTGCAGCACCTCTTTACTACTACTAATATACCCCAGCACAACTAAGATCAGATATAAAAACATTTTTAGCAAAACTTTTAAATATATATAACTATAATTGCTTCAAAATATACTAAATCAAAACTGAAATTATACCTACTCTTCTTAATATTCTCCTTTATATAATGAGGATATATACTGTAGCAATGATTAGCCTCTAAGGCTCAATAAATTTATAAAGTAGAGGTTAAGTACCTAAAGGTCATTACATATATAGCAGGAAAAATACTAATCTAAAATGATCTCATCCCTCTAAGCAATACTATAAATGCCAAACAAGAGCATTTTGTATGAATGGTCCATTCAGAATCTACTTAATACAATAATCTCTTTCTGTGATGTCACCATTCTTTTCACTGAAAGTACTTTAAAAAGTCTTTTCTGCAATATCACTGGTGTCTGAGAAGTCTGCGTTGTATCTCTTGAATCATGGATGCGGGGAATCTTCTGAATCTTGTGAGGGAGCCTTCTTACACTGCGTAAGATGTATCCAACGAGAATGTCCTTCCACTTTACAGGCTGAATATCCCACCAGAAGTACACGAAATGGACCTAGGAAATTTGGAGCCAGAAGTGTCTTTGGATGCAAATTCTTAATCAGGATCCAATCCCCTGGTTTCACGTCTGGATGGGATGATTCCGGAGGAGCATCTTGTTGAAGATTCACCTTCAATAAAGGGGAAACTGACAGGGCTGAGTGCAATCGTGCATAATAAGTCAAGATATCGCTGCGCAACAACTGGGGCTCTGGGATAACTGCCAAGGCATGTGGAGAAGTAGCTGGACGTCCAGTAACTATTTCATATGGTGTCAGACCTCCTCGAGTGCGCTGGGGGGAGTTACGCACTGCCATAAGGGCAAAAGGAAGGGCTTCTGTCCAATCTGTAGCCCAATCCTGTGTCATAGTGCGCAAGAAACCTTTGAGAGTCCTATTCATCCGCTCCACTTGGCCAGAGCTTTGCAGATGATAGGGCATGTGGAATTGTCTTTTTACACCAAACCAATTTTCAATATCCTCCCAGACACGTGCAATGAAGGCTGGACCCTGATCAGAAGAAAGAACAAAAGGTACACCCCAGACAGGAATAAACTGAGTGAGCAACAATTTTATGACAACCCCAGCTGTCATACTGGTAGTGGGATAAGCCTCCACCCAACCAGAGAAAAGACAAGTGATCACCAACAAATACCGCCTCCCTCCTCTGGCACAGGGCAAATCAGTAAAATCAAGTTGCAAAATCAGAAATGGGCCAGAGGGCTTGGGAAGGGCAGCAGCAACCTTCAGAAGGGGTCCCACCCTGCCAGCCTGTAAGCACTCCAAGCAAGCAGCATACACGGCCTGTGCCACAGAAACAAACTTTGGGTTATACCACAATACCGCAAAGGCATGAGTCATGGCTGCAGCGGATAAGTGAAGTTTATGATGTAGGAACAGAGCAAGCGGAAACAACAGAGAGTCAGGGAAAATGAGTAGGTGCTCCTTCTTCCAGTAGCCCTGAGTATCACAGGATGCACCCCATGAAGTCCATAGAGTTTTGGTTTCAAGGGAAGTGTCTTTATACTGCTGTAAAAGAGAGGACAGGGAGAACAAAGTCATGTTAGAAGGCTTTAAATACAGCAGCGTTAGTGACACTAATTCCTGTAGAGCAGCCTTCCGTGCTTCTTGGTCTGCAAAATGATTGCCCTTAGAAACAAAATCACCAGCAGAGGAATGTCCTTTACATTTCAAAATTGCAACCTGTGCTGGCAAAAGAACAGCTTGTAAAAAGCGGTGGATGTGTTCAGCATGTTTAATTGGTTTATTAGCAGAAGTTAAAAATCCTCGTTGCAACCAAATATTACCAAAATCCCATAGCACACTCATTGCATAGGAGCTATCTGAATATATATTTGCTAGAAGATATCTAGAGAGTTCAAGAGCACATGTCAATGCAAAAACCTCTGCTAACTGGGCACTAGAAAATGGCAGGGAAGCTGATTCAACCACGTCATCAATTGTGGTTACTGCATAGCCCACACAAAGCTTTCCCATTTCATCTCTGAAGGCGGAACCATCCACAAATAAGGTTACATCTGGGGCTGGCAGGGGCACAGGTGAGAGATCAGGTCTAGCATGGGAAGAAGTTAAAACACTTTGAAAACAATCATGGGACCCATCCTCCTCCACCAGATCTGCCAAAGGAACCAGGAGCGTAGATGGATTGCATATGGATGTAGTATATATTTTTAGATGGGACTGAGAAATTATCAATTCAAGAGTCAATAAACGTGTGGAAGACAAAGGTTGTGTTTTAGTTAAATGGAGCAACCTAGAAATGGAATGTGCCACATATACCTCAAGAAGGTGCTGTAACACAAAAAATCTGTAATTTCAATTGCAAATGCCACTGAAATCAAACTGCACAAGCAGGGCGGGAGTCCCAAAGTCACTGAATCAAACCACTTTGAAAAATATCCTATCGGCTTGCGACCAGTTGGAAATGCTTGCAAAAGCACACATGTAGCAGATATAGTTGAACTAGCCACATACAATTTAAATGTTAAAGAATAGTCGGGAAAACACAAACATGGAGCAGAGCTTAGTGCAATCTTTAAATTTACAAAAGCTTCCCACTGTGATAATGTAGGTACAATGAGACCCTGTGGACCCTCTTTCCCAATCAATGCATAAAGCAGAGCTGTAAGGTCTGAAAAATTAGCTATCCACTGTTTACAGAAAATCAATAATCCCAGAAATCTACGTAATAATGCCGGTGTTGCTGGGAAAGATAATAACAAAATTGGTTTCAATCTGGCAGAAGTAATTTCACAACCAGCTGGAGTTAGAACAACAACCAGAAAAGTAACACTTTGAGATACAAATTGCAATTTAGACAAATTGACTTTCAATCCTAATTTGGCAATATGAGCTAACAGAGATAATGAGTCTGCTAAACAGATCTCATAACTTGGTGAACATAAAAGCAAATCATCCACATATTGAATTAAAGAGGATTGGTCAAGCCTCACATCTAATAACGCAGTTCTTAGAACCTGCGAAAAATACGCAGGGCTGTCCGTATAGCCCTGGCATAGTCTAGTCCATGTGTACTGCTGATTGTCAAAATGAAAAGCAAATAAAAATTGATTTTCTTTGCTAATTTGCACTGAAAAATAAGCAGAACTCAAATCTACAACAGAAAACCACGTAGAATTTGGAGGTACCTGTGTCCAGATATCATGCGGATTCGGCACCAAGGGAAAGATTGGCAAAATTACCTTATTGACAGCTCGCAGATCTTGCACAAATCGATGTCTTTCCGTCCGCTTTCAGTACAGGAAGAATTGGGGTATTACACGGTGACATAGTAGGATAGATGACACCTTGCATTTGTAAATCTTCAATTACCGGTCGAATTCCATCTATAGCAGCTGCTGACAGTGGATACTGTTTGAGTCTAGGAAGTTGTACACTAGGTTTTATGGTAATCTTCACAGGAGGAATTGAGAGACATCCGATGTTTGATCCAGGGATTGCCCACAAAGTAGATGGAAGTTTTTCGAGATCAGGGTGAATAGCTGTGACATTCGTAGAAGACTGCACTTCAGAGAGAGAATACAACTGAAAATGTAACTTTCCACTCATCCAGGATAACGTTGCATGATGTAAAGCCAGAAAATCACGACCCAAGAGATTCACTGGTAATGTGTCTCCTACCAGAAAGTTAGTAGGGTATACAGTCTCTCCAATCTGCAAAGGCAAAGCTTCAAGTTTACGGTGAGGAATTATCTTACCTTCAATCCCTTCACAATGCACTGTTGGAGCATGTACTAAAAGAGTTTGATAAACAGCAGGCAGATCTTGTAGACGCAACGCAGATGTCGTGGCTTCCGAATCAATAATGAATTTCACAGTAGAGCCCACCAGTTTAGCCTCCAACTCACCCTGAGAAGTTATATTCAGATTCAATAATAGTCATGCATCCCAAGAATCACAGTCTTCTGGGTTAGAAAAACATTGATATATAAGAGTGAACTCAGCAGGTGGGGGAGGAAGGCATGTCCGATTCTGTGGACAGTCTCTCTGTAAATGGTCATACTCACCACACGTATAACAAGCTCGCATTCCTCTAGCTTGTCCACGCCCTCGTTGAGAAGCGCCTTGCTGATAATTGCCATAGTTTCCTCTGAACTTGCCTCTCCCCCACCCCCTTCCCAGGGCTGGATGCATAGAAGCAATTTGTAAATTAAGTAGTTTAGTCTTCTTTACATCTAATCTGGCTTGTTGTTCCTGCAATTCTTTGAGATATTTTAATTCACTGTACCGTGCACCCTCCAAAATTGCATCAGCTGATCTAGCAAGCCAATCTATTATTGAAGTTTCCAAAATTTCTTTTATTCTTGGAATCAAACCATTTACAAAAATACTAGTAAATCCTGAAGGTGTATCCTCTGTCTCGCCAGAATAATCTCTAAACGCTAACATACACCTCGTGTGGAAAGCTGTAACTTTCTCACTCTTTTCCTGTGTTAAAGAAGTAAGCTTTGACCAATCTCTCACAGACTTACATGCTACTTTAAGAGAGTCTAACAATTTCTCTCTACACAGAACAAAACTATCTCTTTGTGTCTGATCTTGAAAATCTGTGACAGGATCTGCTTGTGGCCATACCCAATTATCATCTCTAATTGGATGAGTTACCTTATGAAAATCAGCTGGATTGATAAAAACAGCTCTAAGCAGATTATCTAGATCTGCCCAAGTAGGATTATAACTATTAATTATCTGAGACCACAAGGACACAAATCTACCTGAATTTTCCCTGTAATCAGGAAAGGTTTTAGACAAATCAAATACTTCTTTAGGACTCCAATTTGTAGGCACAGTCATTGCACCTGTAGGTCCTGTTGGATATACACGAAAAGGATATGTAGGTACTGTATCTTCACCTTCAGACTTTGCAGTTACAGCACAGGAATCATTATGCTGACGTAAAACAGTCTGAAGAAAACTTATATCACCATATAATTGATCACATTTCTTCTTATAGGTAAAAAAATGCTTATCCACATCTTTTTCAATAGCATCAATAAGCTTACTAGAAATTCCCAATTCCTTTGTAGCAGAAATATTATTCCTTACTATTCTTTTTAAGGAATCTATCATATGTACAATACTTTCTATTTCACGGCTAAGAAGTGCATCCACTTCTCTAAGTTGAGAAATATTACATTTACTATAATCTTCAATCTTTGCATCTCCCAATATCTTCTGTTTATTTCTTATCTCTTCCCTTAATTCAGCTGCACGAGTGAGCCTCCCCCTTCCAGAAACTACATGACTCTCTGAAGAAACAGGGGGAGACGTTGGGGATGCACTTGGGACTATTCCAGCTCCAATTACCAATGCAGCCACATCTGCATCATATTCTCGAGAAAGAACGGCTGGGAATTTCCCTGCCCGTTCATTATCATTTTCCTTCTCCTGTGGTTCACTCGCTTTATCAGCATTTAACACAAACAAACCATTTTTCATATCATGTGCCATTCGTTGCCACCAATTAAACACTAGCCCGTCACGGGCATCACATAATTTATATTTAGCCTGCAAGGCACATTTCAGATAACAAAGTATATCTATAGAAAAAGTTCCCTCCAAAGGAAACTGTAAAAGCACATTATCATTAGTCACTGCATGCCAGTGTACAATATAATCAGTAGCCAGATCCCCATACTTCTCACGCATACAATAAGAAGGGCTACCTTTCTGAACAGCTAAAACCTTAGCCTTATCATGCCATTCACGCAACTGAGATAACTCACTTTTACCTGATTACCCATTGCTGTCACCATACAATACTCACAAACACCTTCCGCCCTTGCCAGGAATGGAGAAATCTACAGACCGGCACGGCACCAACTGCCCCCGAAGAGACTGGAGATGTCTCCATTCCTGGCAATTTTGATCACCTCACTCGTTATTCTCATTTCCAGGTCATTTTCGAATATGTTAAAAAGCAGTGGGCCCAGCACTAATCCCTGGGATACTCTACTATTCACCTTTCTCCATTGAGAAAATTGGCCATTTAGCCCTACTCTCTGCTTTCTATCTTTTAACCAGTTCCTGATCCACAATAGTAAACTGTCTCTTATCCCATGCCTTTTTAATTTCGCCAAGAGTCTCTCTTGAGGGAACTTGTCAAAGGCTTTCTGAAAATACAAATATGCTATATCACTCCTAATATCATGGTTCACACCTGTTTATGGGCTGCTGAAGGACAAGGGGGGTGGATATGCAAGCCTTAGGAGGATACATGATGTCATCTCTCTGGCCACGCAGGACACACGTCTGGCCCCACACATTGAGCACTGCTGTCATGGGCCAGCATATGCTTGTTGGTGGTAGTGAGTATCCCAGATGGCCAAGGATTGGAGTTGCTGCTGCAGGAGAGAGTTCCTGGGCAGACAGCATCCTTCCCAAACCACATCAGCCAGTGCAGCCCTGCCATTTGGCCACTGCCAGTTGTCACATCTGTACACCACACCAAAGGCCACTGCCACAACCTCCTGCCAAAAACAATGGCCACACACCATGCAATGGGTACGTTGGTCATATTGCTAGGACATCCATGAGATGGAATGTGTGAGTTCATGTATCATGGTCTGCCACTCTGACTGGACAGTTCCCATATGTATGACATGCATGTCAGTTGCACCAGCAGCATAGCAAGGCTGTGAAACGTATGGATCTCACAAGACGTCCCTCTCATGCAACTGCCTAACAGAGCCCATCAGATAAGTATGAAAAAGAGTCTCCCGATAGCTAAGCAGATATAGGCACACCCCAAGTCATGCCCTCATGCACCCTGACAATGACTACCTATATATCCATGGATTGATGAATACACAAGGCTGCTCTGTGGCTCCAAAGACATGGCTATTATGTGTAAGAGCAAGAAGTCACAGGTTCAATGCTAGTGTGTGGACAAGGGGTGTGTTAACTTCTTCATACCTTTCCAGAACAGAAGCATCATGTTTTCAATGCCTCGTTGGAGTTGGGAGTGGTGTCAAAGGACTGGAGAGAGGCTCATGTGGTCCCGTTACACAAAAGTGGAAGTAAGGATGTGGTTGAAAACTACAGATCAGTTAGTTTAACTTCGGTGGTGAGCAAATTATTGGAAACGCTGCTGAAAGAGAAAATAGTGAGGTTTCTGGAGTCCAGCAGATTACAGGATCCGAGGCAGCATGTATTCACCAGAGGCAGGTCTTGTCAGAAAAATTGGATTGATTTCTTTGACTGGGTGACAAGAGAGTTACACTGAGAGAGAGCCCTAGATGTGGTGTATTTAGATTTCAGTAAAGCCTTTGACTCCGTTCTTCTCAGGTGACTTATAAACAAACTGAGCACCCTAGGAATGGGCCCTAAAGTTACTGCTTGGGTTAGAAATTGATTGAGTGGGAGGCGACAAAGAGTATAGGTAAGTGGAGCTCTCTCTGAGGAGAAGGAAGTTACCAGTGGTGTGCCCCAGGGATCTGTCCTTGGTCCGATTCTTTTTAACATCTTTGTTAGTGATATAGAGGAAGGGCTGTTGGGTAAGGTTTGCCTCTTTGCAGATGAAACCAAAATTTGCAATAGAGTAGACACCCAGGAAGGTGTAGAGTAAACACCCAGGAAGGTGAGGAGGTATCTAGCTAAACTTGAAGAATAGTCTAGAATTTGGCAGCTGGGATTTAATGTTAAAAAATGCAAGATCATGCATTTCGGCTGCAGCAATCCAAGGGAGCAATAAAGTATACTGGGTGAAGTACTTTGTCCACTAAAGAAAAACAGGACCTCAGTGTGGTTGTGTCTGATGATCTTAAAGTAGTTAAACAGGTACAAAAAGGTAACAGCAAAAGCTAGAAGGATGCTTGGTGCATAGGGAGAGGAATGGCTATCAGATAAAAGGAGGTGATAGTGCCTCTGTATAAGTCTTTGGTGCAACCTCATTTGGAGTATTGTGTGCAAGTCTGGAGACCGCATCTTCAAAAGGATATAAACAGGTTGGAGTCAGTATAGAGGGTGGCTACTAAAATGGTTAGTGGTCTTCATTATAAAGCATATGATGACAGACTTAAAAATTTTAATATGTACACTTTAGAGGCAAGGCGGGATAGAAGTGATATGATTGAGATGTTTAAATACCTCCGTGGCATAAATGCACAGGGGGTGAACCTCTTTCGATTGAAAGCAAGTTCTGCTATGAGGGGACATGGGATAAGGGTGAAAGGGAATAGATTCAGGAGTGATATGTGGAAATATTTCTTTACAGAAAGAGTGGTGGATCCATGAAATAGTCTCCCAGTGGAGGTGGTAGAGATGAGGACAGTATCTGAATTCAAAAAAGCATGGGACAAACACAGAAGATCTCTAAAGGAAAAAAAGAGGACTGTTGTAGTTGTTATTATGGAGGGATAGACTAGATATACCATGTGGTCTTTTTCTGTCATCATTTTTCTATGTTTCTATGTGCAACCCCCCACAACACCTCACACTCAGCTGTCACACTGAGAAGCTGTACAATGTAAGGCTGGATGGCAGAGTACATCAACAGCACCCGGCACACTGAGCAGGTATTGATAGTACCTGTACTTTGCAGATCATGCTAATAAAACCTGCACATTGAGCAGGAATTGACAATGGTGGGGCAGTGAAGGAGGGCCTAAGGGGTACAGAGCAATGTCAACATGACCACTTTTGGACAGTGGGTTCCTGTATGTATCAGTCTCCAAAGGACCGTGAGATGTAGCAATGCAGTGCACATGCATATGATGCCCAGACGTTATGTCAGTGTATACAACATGCTGCACGTCAGCTCTTCAGCAACTCTACATACAGTGTGAGATGGCATGTACAAGATGCCATACTGTGATTGCTCTTGGGGTGTGGGGGAGGGTGTCCACTGCATATGCAGTGTGGTTGAGTACATGTGTTGCACCGACCAGTTCTGCATAGTCCATGGCAACAAACATAATATAATATAGGTGTACAGGCATGGCACTATCTACTATGTTCACTGCCACAGGCTGTGTAGGGGGACACAGTGATTGGGGATGTATCAGACATAGTTCACTGTGTCCCAACATGCACTCACTGCCTATCTGCTGCCAAATTTCAGTGCACCTTGCATTACATTAGTTTAACACAGGTTCAAAGTCAAGGGGTACACAAATGAGGGAAGAGGATTCTGGGTATTGTCAGAAACAGAACTATTTACATAGAATGTAAATGAGTCATAGGTTAGGTAAATGGCAGAGCTAACCTAGCATGTGTCTGCAACAAGCATGGCCAGGGTGAACACATTAGTTCATGCTGCGAGGCCACGCTCACTCTGACCAAGCTGTGACCATGTTCCGGCTATGTATACACATAGTGCTGTATAGTGTCAAGCTGTAGCAATATGGGTGCAGCTCCAGCACTGCACTGGTTGCCCATGCTGTTTGTACCAAGCCACAGTACACATATATACATGCCTGCTCTGTGTATATGCAGTGTGTGATGACTAGCAGACAGGGTACAGTTGGGATATGAACGGTTGCCATAGCCCTGTGGTGGCTAACACATGCAGACTGATTGTGTTTGCTATAGTAGATTGGAAGTCCCTTAAAATAAATCAAGCAGCTCTTTTTTTGGGCTGCTAGCTATGGTCATTGCAGGCACTATGCTCTTCCCCCTCATGCCTAAACAAAAGTTGCTGCTTCTGGTTTCCGTAGAAAAAGCTGTCATAAGATATTATAAGAGAGTCCCTGGCAAAAAGGAGTGGGATAGAAGGCTCAGATCACTGGACACTCAAGCATGCTTTACTTGTGCAGACAGCCAAGTGACTAGCTGTGATATAGACCTGATCCATGGTTCAGCTGTTGCAGTGCAGGTTCTGGGGACCAGGTGATGTGTGCCCCTCCTCACATTCAGGGTGACCACTGAAACCGGTCAGTATAACAGTTTGCAGCTGTTAAGTACTCAATGCACACAATGTCCCTGCGTAGTTCTTGCCTGATGTGACAGCATTCTTCTTTTGATGATCAGTTGCTGAAAGCTGTTCAGAATGTGCAATGCATCATGGGTAATAGAGGGACTAACATAAACCAGCACACAGATAAGAAATTGAAGCCATGTTGGCGACTATGAACACAGGAGCAGTGCCCAGTACAATCTTGTTGATGATAATGGGAGACATGTGCATGGCCCCCCAGGGAGGCCAGGATGGTCTGCAATAGACTGCATGTGTCAGTAATGTGTTTTGCATTCTGTGTGTTTGCAGGTGTATCTATCTTGCCATGTGCAGCAGGTCACAGCGGTCTGCACACCCTGAACATGTGCTGCCTCTGGGTTAAGTGCCAACTGTGGCACAGTGGACCCATGCTTGTGAGTGTTATTTTCTGTTGGGGATAAGTAGAGGGATGGGCATCTTGACCTCACATGTTCCTTGGTCTTTGGACAAGAGATGTATCCTGCAGCACTGTGTCTGTTGTGCAGCTACAGTACTGAATTTTCTGTGCATACCATACTGCATGTTCGCTGCTGTAGGTATGGTGTACCATGGTCTGATACTGTGCTAACCATTTGGGTTTATGTCCTGGATTTCATCTATTGCAGTGAGAGTGTGTGTGTGCGTGTGCGCGTGTGTGTGTGTTTGTGTGTGTTTTTGATTCCCATTACTGCTTCTTAGATGTCTGGTGGGAACATTTTACAGAGGTTTTTTATGTATGAAGCATGTGGCCTTGGGCAAATCACTTTACCTTCCATTACCTCAGAATAATCCAAGTTATCAATGGCCCCGTTTTACCAGGTTTAGGCTATGATGTAAACTGCTTTGACTGAAATGTTAAAGTGGTATAAAATAAACCAGTTTTATAAATACATATCTACATTATATAACACACATGAATTGACTGTTTTGTACAGCTTTGGCTCCATCACATGCAGTCACATCCTACCCCTGGGATGGCCACCTTCAGGTATCATCACACTTTCTTACTTGCTCTATTTTTATTTTTGTGCCATCAAGTCAGTGTTGACTCATAGCGACCCAGCTACCTCTGGGTTTTCTTGGCAATGTATCACTGGAAGTAGATTGCCAGCCTTTTCTCCCAAGGCAATGGAGGGTAAAGTGACTTGCCCAAGGTCACAAGGAGTGCCTGTGGGAATCAAACCCTTGATCTTCTGGGTACTAGGCAGTTGCTCTAACCACTAGACTATTCCTCCACTACTTGCTCTATATGAGTGACTTTTGTCCAGTTGTTGTATGCACAGTTGTCTGGTGAATTGAATGGTGGTTGGGCGGCTGGAGCAGATGTGAGACCCATATAGCTGGGATTGGGGCTTCCACGTGGCACAGGCATATTTTATACAATTGCATTGGTACATCAATGCTGCAAACCCATACCACACTCTCATCTACAGCCATCCTTCCTTCAGCCCATCCTTCAGATTCTGCCAGCTATAAGCAATCATGTTTTCTCCTGCCAACTGATATACCATTGGCCACACAGGAATGGCTTCCTCATTTTGATGTATCACTCACACCTTTCCTATGACTGATCTGCATGTCACCACTCCTGCTCCGTCATCCTTTTGATGTACACATTATGGCGCTTCTGGCTTTGCAGGGGGACACATATTCCCCATCCTATGCCACACACTGACATTACAGCATTTTATGTGGGTACCCTTCACTGGATCAATACAGCTGCCTCCCACATGCTCATCTCACTTACTGACTGCCATGTAGGGTGCCCAGTATTTGGTATTATCTGCAAGGATCTGTCAGGTCCATCAGCTCCTACCATCTGTCACCTTTACATTGTCTTTCATTGGGGCTCCCTTATCCAGCATTAAGGTGACAGCCATTTTTGGGCGTTAAGGTGCATGCTTGGGACTTTAACGCCTGGTGTTCTGTTTGCACACGATAGGTGGAGCAGTGTGCCCTTAACACTGGAATGACTACTACCTGCCCCAAACGTTTATCATATGCATAATCCCTAAACGCTGCCATTAACGCTCGATATCCCCTGCTCCCTTAACGTTCTTTAGGAAACATACCCCATAGACTAATATAAACCCATTCATTAATCATGCCACAATGCTTTATTTTTATTTCTGAATAATTGCACAGTCAACTATAGAAAATTCATCTTAAAGTGCCTATGTTCAAAGAAGAGATGATAAAAAATGTATAAAAGTATTTTATGGATATTAAGATAGGGTAAAATAAATTTTGAACTAGGCCAATTAAACAAATGGTAGGCATCAATGGAACTTTAGGTGCCATGAACTAGAAGATAATGTACTTTAATCATTTTCAGCACTGTTGGTTTATAAGTCTTATGTGTATTTATTATACTAAACAAGAAACTTCCAAGTGTGTAATTCATATAATACAGCTTAGGCAGAACCCCAGGAAGCAAGTTCATCAGATTTTAATGAGTTGTAAAACAGAACCCCTGCTGTAACTAATTTGTATTTAAGACTCCTTTCTCGGAAGCAATCTGTTTCTTCATTTACAATGAAATTGCTACTGAAAAATCAATGATAATAGAATGTTACAAATGTCACTATATTAAATATGTCACATGTTAAAGATCCAGAATATTTGTGAGATTGTATATTCTGAAGAGAGAATTTTGTTGTCTAAGGCATCTAGTTGTTTGAGGTAATTTTATAAAGGATTTTTCACATGTATATGCCAGTATATGCACGTAAAAGGCCTGTTAAAAACTTATCTCATACATAAAATTATATATGCTTAAATTAGGCATGCACTTGTATGTGACCTTAGCAGTGCTATTCCCAGTCCCTTTTAACACGGGATGGGTGTCCCCCTTGTGGCCGGCTCCTCCTCCATGAAGCATCGCTCCAAAGTATGGTGCCATGCAACTTCCCCGCCAGGCCCAGAGAAACTTTGACTGGGAGAGAAGGGCTGGGCTGGATTGGAGGCAGCTCGGCAAGCTACCTGTCTTTAAGGTATTTTTGCTTGCTCTGCCTCCAATGTGTTGGCCCACAGGAGATGCATCCCTGCCTGGCATGCACCAAGGTTGGGCCTCACCCACCGTGCTGCCCTTGGTACGCCACAGGACCTTAGAGTATGTGAGTTCAGGGGAAGAGTTTAGTTGGTGCATAGTGGCATCCTGCTTTTCACATATTTTATGAACTGCATGTGTACACGCTTACTTTTTATGACAGCATTTACACCTGCACCTGAGCAGGAAAAAATGTTTGTGCCTTCAATCGAGCTATTATTTTATAAAGACACATAGGTGCCTATGTATCTTTATAAAACAAGATAGAAAGAGACACCTTCATACTTTTATACTTGTTGTTAAGTTGCATCGAATCAATGTCGACTCCTGGCAACCCTCTAGATAGTTGATCAAAACTTTTAATTGCTAGTCCTTTCTTTATTGATTGTTGATCTAAGTAAGTTAAAGCTGTCAACTATTATAATTTATTCTCCATAAATGATGAACTTATTGATTTTGCCAGTTGTCAGGATCTTTGTCTTTTTAACGTTAAGGTGCAGACTCATTTTAAGACTATATTTCTTGATCTTGTTTCAAATCATCTTCACTTTCAGCCAGTAATGTGGTATCATCAGCATAGTAAAAGTTGTTGACGAGTCTTCCACCAATCTTCACACCTTGGTTGTCTTCATACAGTCATGCTTCTCTAATGATTTGCTCTGCATATAAATTAAAAAGGTTGTGATGTAGCAGGCTCTTATGAAGCAAGAAAAACTGATAGTGATCCGGTGGAGAGAGCCGGTACTGCAGGGGAATGCAGGATTTTCCCTGTTGAGAGGAAAAGAGAATGCAGAGCTAATCAGGAACCACTCCTCACTTCAAGGCAGGTGAGAAGCCAAGTCCCTGATTGGGCACGCCCAAGCAGGAGGCGGGCAGTGCAGTACTCAGCTAGCTTGTTAAAAACCCAGAAACCCAGACAAGAGAGAGGACCACCAGGAGAAGGAAGAAGGACACAAGCACTTGGACGAGGATAGGTCAGATGACCAGGAACAGGAACCGAGAGAGAGAGAACCACTAAGCAGCTGTGATCCAAGAAGGAGCAGACAGGAGCTGGGAGACTCAGGGGCAGAGAAAGATTTCTGGAAGCAGAAGAATTCTAAGGCACTGAGAGACCCAAGGCTGCAGCTCAGGAGTTTAAAGGACCCAGAAGAACCTTGGAATAGGAGGCAAAGGGATAAGGAATTACCCTGGAAGAAGCCCAAGCACAAGGTATCTGGTGGGTGTGGCACAGCTAGCAAGCTTAACAGTGGAAAGCCAGAAAGAGTGAATTTTAATTGTGAAAGACAGGATAAAGGCAGAAAGTTTGATACTAACTGGTTAAGTCAAGAAAAGCCTGACTGTTTTCCTTTTAACACTCTTGAGAGACTCTCTAAACACAGCTGGAGCGTTTTACCCTGCACTGCCATGTGGAGATAGGTGGGGGAAGGGAAATGCTTGCACGCTGAAATGTTGTCCAAGTAAAAGCACTGATAATTGCCTAGAGATAAGAAATATAAACAAGCATTTACCTGAAGGAGGATTTGCTCAGCCTAGCTCAGAAAATACACAGGCTGAATTACTTCTCAGTGAATTCAGAGAGTTCCTTAAAAGCAGAGCAGTTTCTACTCAGAACGTAGCAAAGCCATTGATCAGCTGGCAAGAAGAAATGCCTTTAATTTCTTTGCCATCTACAGAACAGGAAGTCCCGATGGATTGCTCTACTTGTATGATTCCAAAGGACATTTAAGTGTTTTGCTTGCCAGTGTTGTATGTAAGAAAATAGCAAAGTTACCTCACTGTTTTGCTGTGATAAAAGAGCTTATCTGAAGAGAATAAGTGGAAGCATATTCTGTGCCATTCAGGAGCAGTGCTGATATCAGAGTTTTCTGTTACCTTAATGAAAAGGAGATCACATGACAGGTGAATGTGATCAGTAATGGACATTCAGTCAAGCAGTGAAAAAAGCCTTGTTTAAGTTCAGTTTCTCCATCTTGTTTTGTGCCATATTATTTCATTAACGTCTGCTGCATTTGAACTGTGAAAGCGGGAAATAAACCTCATAAAAAAGAAATATTATTTGCCTTGCCTTATCACTTGAGCACCAACACAACTACAACATTAACCCTCAAGGGCATTCAAGGCCAGCCCCTCCCTTAACCCTCAAGGTCCAGGGAGTGGGTGGGTGGCAAGGTAGAGGGGAAAGTAAGCAGCCTTGTCGTAACCCTTTGCTGATTTTAAACCATTGTGTTTCTCCTAATTCCGTTCAAACTGTTGCTTCTAGATCAATGTAAAGGTTGTGCAAGAGAACTATCAGGTGTTATTTATTTATTTAAAAGGATTTATATACCGCTTTGTTCTGAAATCAAAGTGGTTTACACTTCAAACAATCAAAAATCAGTGTCAGTAGTGGTAGGCATGCTGTGTTAACACTGAGTGGAGGTGATGATTTCTTGGTGTGCTATTTACAAGATGAGCTATGTACAGGTGGTATACCCATGCTTCTTAATGTGGCCCAGAGCTTTTCATGGTTTAGACCAGGGGTCTCAAACACACGGCCCGCGAGAGAACGTTGTGCGGCCCGCGATGGCTTCTGCTGCTGCTGCCGTTGCCGCCGTGGCAACGGCAGAATCGACGGTCAATTTAAAAAAAAAAAAAAAAACTGGCTTCTGCTGCTCAAGCAGCAAAATCAGCTGTCCTGCGGCCCCTTCCTCTCTGCCCGTAGATCCCCGAGAGTGCTCCATCAGCGGGTGCTTTTCAAGCCGCGAAGAGAGTATTTCCCTCTCGCGAGGCTTGAAAAGTGACTAGGTTTAAGCCGCGCGAGAGGGAAATACTCTCTTCGCGGCTTAAAAAGCACGCCGCAGATGAAGCACACTCAGGGCTCTCCGCGCAGAGGGGAAGGGGCCGCGGGACAGCTGAGTTTCTGCTGCAGCAGCAGAAGCCAGGTTTTTTTTAAATTTACCTGGGGGGGGGGTGTATGAAGGGAAATGGGCTATTTGCAGGGGGGGGGGTATGACTGGAAATTTGTATTTGGCAGGGGGGGTAATGACTGGAAATGGGCTATTGGCAGGGGGGGGTTAGGACTGGAGATGGGCTATTGGCAGGGGGGGGGTTATGACGGGAGATGGGCTATTGGCAGTGGGTGGTTATGACTGGTGATGGGCTATTGGCAGGGGGGGGTTATGACTGGAGATGGGCTATTGGCAGGGGGTTATGACTGGAAATGGGCTATTGGCAGGGGGGGTATGACTGGTAATGGGCTATGGTGGGGGCTAGGACTGGAAATGGGCAGGTGGGGGTTAGGAAGGACTGGAGGTGGGCTGATGGGGGGAGTTAGGACTGGTAATGAGCTATGGAGGGGCTGACTGAAATGGGGTAATGGGGGTTAGGGCTGGAAGTGGGCTATTGGCAGGGGGGGGTTATGACTGGTAATGGGCTATGGGGGGGTAAGACTGAAAATGGGGTGATGTGGGGGTAAAACTGGAAGTGCGCTATGGGGAGGTTAGGACTGGTAATGGGCTATGGGGGGTCTAGGACTGGTAATGGGCTGGGGGGGGTTGCTAGGACTGGAAATGGGCTGAGTGGAAGGGGGGCTTGAACTGCAAATGGCTGATGGGGAGGGGGGCTTGGACTGGAAATGGGCTGTGTGGGGAGGGAGCGAGGAGTGGAAATGGGCTGATGGGGGGCGAGGATTGGACATGGGCTGATGGTGAGGCGAGGATAGGACGGGAAAGGGACGGAGGGGGGGACTAGAAGGGAGCGGATGCTGGGTGGGGCTGGAACTAGAAGGGAGCTGATGTTGGGGGAGGATTAGAATGGGATGGAGCTGGGAAAGTGAAATGGAGAGGGGAAAAATATTTTGTCTGGGAGAGAAGACAAATCTACAATTGGCCAGGTATTGGGAGAGTAAGTGGGGATTGAGGATGGAGGGGTAAAATTTGAGTGGATGAAATAGGAATGAGGAAAGAGAAAAAGGAGAAAGATTAGTATGTTAAAGCAGATGTAGAGAGAGAATGGAAAAAAAACTAGGAGAGAAGAAAGGGCAAATGGACAGCAGACGATGGAGAGTTAGCAGAAGACTCGGAGAAACCAGAAGAAAGTGGCTGGAACAATTGCAACTGAAAAAATGCACAAAAGGTAGAAAAATCTCTCTTTATTTTGAATTTATTAACTGGAATATGTCAGCTCTGGGAAATGTGCATCATTAATGTTTGCGCTTTGTTTAGTACAAGAGGAAATTAATTTATAGTTTTATTTCTACAGTGTTGTTGTACATTCCAAGTTTGGCTTTTGGGGTTCCCAGTTTAATTATTGTCTTCTTGTTTCTAAATCTTTTAGTCTTTCTTTATCCATACTCATTAAAGAGGCATGTTTACTAAAAGTTAGTGTATGGTAACATTATGCAAATATTTATGCAAATGAGGCCCCTTATGCAAATGCCCCACGTCTTATGCGGCCCCCGGGTTACTTTACAAGTCCTCATTTGGCCCTCAAAGCAATTTGAGTTTGAGACCCCTGGTTTAGACAGTCAAAAGCCTTGCTGTATTCAATAAAACACATATGGATATCCTTTTTGTATTCTTTTGTCTTTTCAAGGATCCATCTCACATCCGCGATAATGTTTCTCGTTCCTCACCCTTTCTTGAACCCTGCTTGCACTTCGGGCAGTTCTCGTTCCAGGTGTGGTTGTAGTCTCTGCTGAATTTTCTTGAATAGAATCTTGCTGGCATATGGGATCACAACGATAGTGCAATAATTTCCACAGTCAGTCGGGTCATCTTTCTTCAGTATTGGTATAAACACAGAGATTTTCCCGTCAGTTGGCCATGAATTTATCTTCCAAATTTCCTGACAGAGCCTTGTAAGTATGGTAACAGCTTCATTCAGTTACTGTAATACTGATGCTTTGTTCTTTGATAAGGCTTTCAATGCTGCTTCAACTTCTTCTTTCATCACCAATGGTTCTTGATCATAAGATACAGGTTGAAACGGCTGTTGGTCCACTAGATCTTTATGATATAATGACTCTATATATTATTTCCACCTTTTCTTGATCCTCAGCATCATTCAACATGGATCCTTGAGCATCTTGTAGCATTCCAATTTGAGGCTGGAATTTTTTCTTTAACTCTCGTAGCTTTAGAAAAGCCGATCTTGTTCTTCCTCTAATAACTTCCGATTCTTTTTCCTGGCATGTGCTATTGTAGTACTTCTCCTTGTCTTGTCTTGCTGCACGTTGGAAATCTCTGTTGAGTTCTGCTATTGCCTCTCTTTCTCCTCTGACTTTAACTTCTCTGCATTTCTGAACAATTTTCAGAATTTCTTTAGTCATCCATTTGGCTGTTTTTGCGTTTTCACCTTATGCCTTATACTTAGGCCTCGTGTTATAAAATTACCCTTATTATGTCTATGTAAACCAACAGCTGTGCACAAAGATCTAGTCACTTGGAACTCATGATCAAGTTATATATTTGAGTGAGTCCTCAAGTGAACAAAAGGTGTCACAACCTCTACATGGTTTGAAGTTTTATACATTTTTCAGCAAATGTCATGCAAAATTGCTATTTGTTTGCAGTTTTTTCCAAGGTCAGAATAAGAGAAGATTTAATTCAAAGTCCATGGTAAGAAGGACTCATGGACTTTGCAGAAAGATGAACTGTTTGAAAATTATCTCTATAATCCATCAGTTATTGTCAACTCATACCAATTAGGGATGTAAATAAGAAAAACAATGTTGGCTCTTTACAGATCAATTACTCTTTTCATGAATGTTAGATTCCAAATTTTTCTATGAAGTCTCACTGTACATCTGATGGAGGGCTACCCATTACTCTACTAATGTCTCCAGCATTAGATGGGTGGAATTCCATCTGATAACAATATCCTTATTAATTGGTGAAAGAATGTCCTTGCTGCTGCCTGCTTCTAATGTAGACAATGTCCACTCATCACACTCTTGTGAAAATACCCCACTATATTTCTTCATTATGGCCATGCCACCCTGAATAAGCTTGATCTCAGAAGCAGAGCAGGGATGGGTCTGGCTACTACTTGGTTGGGACACCCTTAGAATATCAAGTATTGTAGACTTATTGTGAAATATAAAGACCTGGCAAGCTATCTCCAGTCACAACTTGCCAAGAAAATGCCGGAGATGGGTTGCCAGACGTTTGCATCAACTCAAGGGCACACAAAATGCAATGTGTGCCTTTGAGTCAATGCTGATGCCAGGCAACCCAGCAGCTCCTGGGTTTTCTTGACAGTGTGACCAGAAGTAGATTTGCCATGTCTTTCTTCCAAGGAAACGGAGAGTTAAGTAATTTGCCAAACACCACAAGGAGTACAAGTGGGAATTAAACCCTGGTCATTTGTTTACCAGACCTGTGCTCTAATCACTAGGGTACTCCTCCACTCCAAGAGCACACAGCAACAATAACATTTTTCTGCATTTATCAGTCAGTAGCTTTGGGACTATTGCTAACATTACTATCCATGGCAAGGAAGTATCTTATTGCCAGGTACAGCAAGCATTCAAAGCATTGGATTCCATAAAAGCCCTCCTTCACTGAGTTAGCCATGCTCTTCCCACCACTTTCTTTCAAAATAGGCAGGAACAATGGTTGTCCCTTTCAGCCTAGCAGTCAATCCTAATTTGCTGCCCTTATTTCCTCTAAGTTGAGTTATGGGAATTATACATTACCTGGGGGTGTAACACAGACCACTTACCCTGGTTGCTGGTGTGTTCCCACTGTGCCTACAGTCTACCCCACTTCATCCAGCTGTCACCAGGGTTACATCAGATAATGCTGCCATTCATTCAAATTGTATCACACAAAGCCAAATGGTAAACCTCTAAAAGAGGTAATCACTATAAGTGATAAAAGGGACCTCGGAAATTGTGCTTCACATTCTCAAGCTGATGCAAGAACTTTCTCAGTTGTTAATCCAAAACCCATAACTTTATATATTTTTGTAACTATACTTTAATAAAAATCACTTTCTTCTGAAACTTCATATGCTATTTTAACAGTGCAATTGTTTCAATCATAGAAACATAGAAACATGATGGCAGAAAAAGACCACATGGCATCTCTAGTCTGTCCTTCCATATCAACACTACAACAGTCCCCTTTTTTCCTTTAGAGATCCTCAGTGTATGTCCAATGCTTCTTGGAATTCAGATACTGTCCTCATCTCTACCACCTCCACTGGGAGACTATTCCATGCATCTACCACTCTTTCTGTAAAGAAATATTTCCTCATATTACTCCTGAGTTTATCCCCTTTCCATCAAAAAAGGCTCTCTCCCTGTGCTTTTATGCCACGGAGGTATTTAAACATCTCTATCATAACACCTCTATCCCTCCTTTCCTCTAAAGTATACATATTAAGGTCCTTAAGTCTGTTCTCATATGCTTTATAACAAAGACCACTAACCATTTTCGTAACCACCCTCCATACCGACTCCAACCTGTTTATATCCTTTTGATGGTGCGGTCTCCAGAATTGCACACAATACTCCAAATGAGGTCACACCAAAGACTTATACAGAGATACTATCACTTCCTTTGTTCTGCTGGCCATTCCTCTCCCTATGCATCCAAGCATCCTTCTAGCTTTTGTCGTCACCTTTCTACCTGTTTAACTATTTTAAGATTATCAGACATGATCATGCCTAGGTCTAGCTCTTCTTTTGTGGACAGAAGTACTTCACCCCCTTATACTATATTGCTCCCTTGGATTGCTGCAGCCCAAATGTATGGCCTTGCATTTTTTAACATTAAATCTCAGCTGCAAAATTCTAGACCATTCTTCAAGCTTATTTAGATCCCTCCTCATGTTATCTACACCTTCCTGGGTATCTACTCTATTGCATATTTTGGTGTCATCTGCAAAGAGGCAAACCTTGCCTGACAACCTTTCAGCAATATCACTAACGTGATCATAAATGTGTTTGAACAAAAACTACTTATCTGTTGTGCACATTCAGCTCTCAGCATCTCTTGTCTTCCTCCCATCCTCTCTGTGCTCATCATCTCTTGTATTCCCTTTCCCCCCATGTTCAACATCTCTTGTCTTCCCTATATCCCTTCATGGTCAATACTTCTTGTTTTTGTCCTGCAATAACCCCCTGCTGTTTCCGAGGGACCTTTGAGGTGTCCACGTGCTTCCACCTCCTCAGACATGAAAAATATGCATCAGAAGGGGTAGGACAAAGAGGTTTAACATGCATGGATGTCTCACAGGCCCTGTATTTATTGGTTAATCACTGATTTTATTACTGCCAACACCAATGACCTCTGAGAAAGTGGTAGAGTTGTCATCTGCTGGGGGAAGCAGAGCAATTGCCACTGAGCTAGAAGTGAGGCAGAAGTGAGGTGGCTACTGCTAGAATGTTTGGGGGGCAATGTTTTCCACTCACAGAATTTGTCACTTGAGTTGCACACTACTTAATGATAGTGCAAACCCTGTTTATATCCTATACAGGTTCCCACTCACCTTTTACCTACCCATTTATATCCTCTCTTACTTCCTTTAAAGACTCACACTCCTCACCAATAGTCCCATGTCCTCCTAATCTCTGCTCAGTTTCTCAGTATCCACTATCCCCCAGGTAATTCCCTGTCCCATCTCCTTCACCCTACCCCATTCCTGAGTCTTTACACACAATACCACCCAAACCATGTTTTCCCACTTATACTCTTAATACTCAACTAGTCTTTAAATTGTCTTCTTCTGGTCTCCAGTCCAGTTTCAGATTCCCTCCTCTTCCACATCCTCATTTTACCAGTTCCCCCAAGTCTGCACTTTAGCCTTTTTCTACCCCTTCTGTAGCATCCATTGCCTTGGTCTCTTCCCCCATAGTAACTTAAACCCTTTCCCACACATCTGTTAGAATCAGGGGAGTGGCTTATTTTTATCCTATCATTTTGCCAATCCTATGCAAAATGATGACTCTGTTACCTTGACCCTAGATATTCTTCTAATTATTGTCCCGTTTCCCTTCTTCCCTTCATTTCCAAACTTCTTGAATGTGCAGTCCTCCACCATTGTCTTGAATTTCTTTTCTCTCAAGCCCTGCGTGATCTACTTCAATTGTCCCTTACATTCCACTGAAACAGCACTTGCCAAAGTCTCCAGTGAATTTGTTCCTGGCTAAATCCAAAGGCTTTTACTCAATCCACACCCTTCTTTATCTTTCTGCTGCTTTTGACACTGTTGACCACCACCTTATCCTTGACACATTGTGCTCACTTGGTTTTAGAGGCTCTGTGCTGTCCTGGTTCTCTTCTTATCTTTCCCATTGCTCTTTCAGTGTTTCTTCTGGTGGTTCCTCCTCTATTGCTATCCCATCCTCAATGTACCCCAATGATCTGTTCTGGACCTCCTCCTTTTCTTTCTTAATACCCAGTCCCGTGGTGCTCTCATCTCCTCCCATGGGTTCCAATATCATTTTTATGCTGATGATTCTCAGATCTATCTTTCTTCATTTGATATTTCTCCAAAACTCCAAGCCCACATCTCTGCCTGCCTGTCCAACATTGCAACCTGGACGTCTCACTACCATTTGAAATTAAACATAGCTAAAACAGAACTTCCTATTTTCCCCCTAAGCGTTCCTCCCTCATTCCTCCTTTCTCTATTTCCTCAGCCCATAACCTTGGTGTCATCTTTGACTCCTCCCTTTCCATTTCCTCACATATCCAATAGTTAAACCTGTCATTTCTTTCTTTATAACATTAATAAAGTGCCCTTTCCTTTCTGAACACACTACTAAAGCACTTGTCCACTCTCTAATCACTTCTTGTCTCGACTATTGTATCTTCCTTTTTGCTGGTCTTCCTCTGAGCCACCTCTTGCCCCTTTGATCTATTCAAAACTCTGCTGCCGGCCAGTCTTTCACCAGCCTTAATATACGCATATAACCTTTCTTCTCAAATCATTTCATTGGTTTCCCTTTCATTTCTGCATCCAATTCGAACTTCTCCTTATGACCTATAAATGCATTCATTCTACTGCTCCTCCCTGCCTTTCCTCTCTCCCTACACCTCTCCTTGTGAATTCCACTTTTCCTCTGGCCTACTCTTCTCTATGCTCTTTTCTTCTACTGTCCACTCTAGATTTCGGTCCTTTCACTTTGCAGCCCCTTATGCCTGGAACTAACTTTCCGAGTCTGTACACCAGGCGTCCTCTCTCCTCCTCTTCAAATCTATGCTAAACCTACCTCTTTGAGGCTGCCTTTGGATCCTGATCACTTGCTTCCTTGTGTCTCCTTACCCTTCCCTATTGCATCCTTATCTTTTCTTTGACTTGTCTGTCTTATTTAGACTGTTAAGTCTATGAGCAGGGACCATCTTTTTCAGTGTCTGTGTAGCACTGCATATGCCTTGTAGCACTATATAAATGATTAATAGTAGTAGTAACTTTGAAGTGTGCATGAAAATATGCTTCAAAGTGCAATCATTCAAAGCCACCTTCCACTGTGAGACCAGAAAAATTGTTACTCCATCCTCCTCATATTTTTGCTGTTTGAGAGATTGTACATGATGATGTACTCATTTCTGCTTCTCTACTGTCCTCTCCAATCAATTACCCTACCTTTTTTCCACTTTACCCAGCATTGATACCTCCACCCCCTTTTCACCTTCCACTGCATAGGTAATTACTTTTCTCCCCATAGTATCTGTCCAGCATCTGCCAATGTAAGCCCCCTTTTCTCACTTTCAACCTTAGCATCCACCAGCTTGGCCCCTTCTTTTACAGTAGTCCCAGGCATCTTATCCCATCCCAGCTTCATCCCCATTCTTCAAGCCTCAATACCATCCCCTTTCCATGATCCCTTTCTCTTAGCCACAGTCCTCTTCTCCCAGCCCCAGCATTACCCCCTTCTTCTAGCTCCAACATCAGATATTTCTCCCTTCCTATACCTTGTGCCACCATTTGACTTCATTTTCAGTCTAGCATCTTCGTCCCACTGCTCTGCCTTTCTTCAGCCAGCACTGACAGTGGCACCAAGGCAGCTTTGCAATGTGAGAATAGGCACTCCCTGTATCCTGGAAGATACTGAAAGTGCCTGTTACCACATTTCAAGCTGCTGTGCTACTAGCAACAGCACAAGCTAAAGAGAGGCAGAGTAGTGAGAGCAAAGGAACACTCTTCTTCTGCTATAACAAGGAGTTATTGCCACAGTCCTGGCACCTCTTTCTATGAAGGGTAGGCTAGTGAGGCAGGGCTTTTTGGTACTCACTCGTTTGCCCCTTAGGCTATCCCTGATTGAAGACAGAGAGTTGTGCAGATTATACTGGCATCCCTCCAACTTCAACTACTGCTTTGTCATATAGTTTTGCGTCCTTGAAATCCTCAGATACAATCACTTCCATGGTAATTGTCCTTCAAATTTCAGTACTTCAAGAAGGCAGTTTTATAACATGGAGCCTATATTTTTTTAATGTTTATTTTAAACCTATTTTATAAAGGTAAAAGTTGTGTTTTTCTTCCAGCTACTTTTGAGGCAGGTGCAACGATGTGTATGTGCATACACAAGTATGGACAGATACTATGAAGTGCACATATACACTAGAATTCTATTTCTGCTCCACCTAAATATTGCCCCAGGAATACTTATGCATAGATCATATAGAAGTAGGCATGTATACATCCACATAAATTTAAAATAGCCATGCATGCATCACATAAATCCATCATATAGCTCTTTCCCAAACATAAAGCATGCTTTATATGCAGAAAATGTGTTATAAATTTGCTCTCAAATGGATTTAGTGGTGGTCACTGAGATATGGTTCATGCAGAACCATGACTGAGATTTAATTATACCAGGCTATGATTTGCCAGGAGTGGCCTAGTGGTTGGGGCAAAGTACTTCAGGCTCTAAGGTTGGTGGTTCAAATCCCACTAGAGGACAGCAACCTTGGGCAGGAAGGACTGGGGTTCCTAGTCCCATAGGTGCTCCTTGTGGTCTTGGGCAAGCCACTTAACCCTCCATAGCCCATGTTCCCTGTAAAATAGTTATCTCCAAGTTATAATGCCCTGTTCAATGTAATTTCAGTTTGTTCAATGTAAACAGCACTGATGCAGTATATAAGAGAATGTAAATAAATAAAATAAAATAGTGGTTAGCGGAAAAGCCTACTACATGGGAGATGTGGGTTCAGTTCCCACTGGTGCACTTTGTTGTTTCAGAAGAAAAGGCCTGACAATTTATTTCTGGTCATTCCTTACCAAAAAAAAAAAAAGGGGGAGGGGCTGCTGGGTCCCCAGGGGTCAGCATTGACTTGAGGGTAGTTTAAAAAAAATATTTGTGCAGATGCGGCCAGGCCAGGCCACCCTATCCAGGCTATTCCCACAGTACCTTGCTCCTCATTATGCACATTGGCAGGCCAAAACTGGCAACAGTGCTAGCAGTTTGGGCTGTGGAGGGTGTTGGCAGCCACCGCACACTGGATAGACAGACACACTCCACACACCTATGCCAGCATTGTGCAACTATAGAGGTGTTTGGCAGCCCTGGCCACCACACCAGTCCTGGGCACAGTGCAGGCATGGCTATGGTACGCAATACTGTTGGGGTCACTCTGTCAGACACCAGACCTGAGGCACACTCCATAGACATCAGAAAGGTTGCTATGATGCAGCTCAATCAGCCATTTGTGCCTAACGTAGGAATTGCTATCTGCCAGTTATCATAGCAACCTTTTGATAGCTGTGTACAGTTTTCCCATGTTTAGGGTGGCATTGCTAAGATATGCAAGTGCTAGTATGGGGAGATGCACGCAGGGTCCAACATCCTGCCTCTCTAGGAGGCTTGGGATAATGGAGCCTGTGGGTGCGGGTGTGTCTGCCCCTGTTGGTCGCTGCCCTAGGGCAGAGGTTCCCAACTCCAGTCCTGGAGGGCCAAACACTGTTTGTGTTTTCATGCTGTCCCTAATGAATATGCATGAGATACATCTGCATACCATGGGGGCGGTGCATAGCAATGCAGCACAGCCACATTTATTAGAGGCAGCATGGAACCTGAATGGTGTTTGGCCCTCCAGGACTGCATTTGGGAGACTCTGCTTTAGGTAATGTGCTTGTTTATGGTGTCTGTGCTCTGTGGGGTAAAATGTAGGTGTTTTGGGCATGTCTACGTCATCTGCACTAAAGGTTCTGTCTGTATTATCACGTTTAGTAGTGGGTAAAATATGGGGGCTGGGTTGGCAGGAACCACAGCTGGGAATTGAACCTGTGACCTTCCACTCCTTAACACACTGGCTGCATGCAATGCATCACCGTGTTGCCACAGAGACAGTGTATTCCCTGGGGATAGCATGACTGTTCGTTAGACAGGGCCTGTCTGTTGCAGTGCATGGCACCCACCTACACAGGGCTAGGCCAGGGTCTGCTCTGGGCAGCTGCCACTGCCACCTCCACCACCAGTACCCCTCTGCCACCCTGCTGACATGCCCTTCTGCTGGTGGTGCTGGTGGAGCGCAGTCTCAGGCCATCTAGTGTGTGGGTAGGCGGCTGCCTATGGTGCGGGTTCTGGGGTAGGGGTGCCTGCATAGATGTCCACGCTTCCCCCAGCACCACCTGCCGATGTTCTGTGCCCTTGGGGGTACCTGCTGGGTACTATCCCCTGTGACACTGTCGGAAGCACACTCGTGCCCATGCTGGGCCCTCGTCATTTGCTGTCTGGCTGCTCTACTGTTTCAGCATTCCAATGGGCCACCTAGGCATCACCCTAGTCTGCACTGTGGCCCAGCTGCAGTACAGCATGTGCCATCTTCAGCCCTCTGTGTCCCCTTTCCCAGCATCTGTCCAGTTGCCCATTCTGACATGCCCGCCCTGCTGTTGTGGAACATGTGCATGCCATAGGAAACCTGTCCAATGGAGAGGGAAACCCTGTTCAGCGCAATTTCACTGTGGGATCATTCACCTTGTATGGGGCGGAGCGTAGACCCTTCCAAAATTCATATCTTTTTTTTGGAGCTTTCTTGGGAGTGTTTTTTGATGTTTCCCATTAATATCACTATTGCCCAGCTTGGTTATGTTTTTTTTATTTTTTGGGGGGTCATTTTCAATGTTTATTTGCCCTTTTGTTCCATGCACATGTATCACACTTAATTTTTTGTAGGTTTTCCTGGTTTTGCTGTACTTTGCTGACAGAAATGGTTTCTCTTCCCTTTAAATCAGCTCTAACGCCAGGGTTTCACTGGCGTTAGTTTTCAGCCTCAGATTTCACAGCGTTAGTGTGCGGGGAGCCTCTCCCCTCCCACTCTCCACCCATTGACCACTTCTCTCCGCTCCGGGGATCCTTCCTCCGCCCTCCGGGAGCCTTTCCCCGCCTTCAGCGCTCGTTTGCGCCGCTGCACGTGTTATCGCGTGCTAAGGTACCTGCATGCCTGCTAAAGCGCCATTATCGCGCGATAAGGTACCTTATCATGCGATAACATCACAGAGCGCATGTTAAGACAGTTTAGTAAACATGCCCCTTAGTCATGCTACAGAAGTAGATCATTTCACAGCCAGTAATCATCAAATGGTGTAGTTCAGTATTAGAACAGAGGTAGAAGTGGTTCATTCAAATGTGAGAATCCTAGGCATTAGAAAAACTAACTTTGTCAAGATGAAGGGGGGGAGGGAGGATACCTCAAGGAGTTCTTAGCTGGATAGGAATAGCTGGGAAAATAGAATAGCAGTAAAAAGGAATATTTTAAGGGCAACAGACCTTATTTTGTTAGAATATTTTAAAAATGTAAAAGGAAAAGGAAGCCTTTATAGTTCTCAAAATACGAGCTGAAACAGCAAGGACAAAGAGGATGGCCTTCATAAAATAACAGACAATATAGAAAGAGGAAGACAATGTATAATATTTGGAAAAGTTTAAGTAAGCTAGGAATATAATTAGGAAATCAAGAACGCAAATAAAAATAGCTAATGCAATAAAATAGGGTGACAACATATTTTAGATATATTAGTGATGGAAGGAAGTGTAAAAGTAGTATTGTGAGACTCAAGGGTGAAGGGGAAAAATATGTAGAAGCTGATAAGGATGAAGCAGAATTGCTTAACAAATATTTCAGTTTTGTTCATAGATGAAGGGCAGGAATGGGACCTCAGAAAATACATAACAATAGGAAAGGAAGATCTTGAATGGTTTTCAGAACACTGTGTTCATGACGAGCTACCTAAACTAAAAGAAGACAAAGTAATAGGGCTTCAGAGGATACATCCAAGAGTATTGAAAAAACTTAGGGAAGTTTTGTCAGTTCCACTGTATGACCTTTTCAATGCTTCTTTAGTCAGACGTGGTCCTAGAGGACCAGAGAAGGTTGAATGTGGTCCCACTACACAAAGTGGAAGTAGAGAAGAGGTTGGGAACTACAAGCCAGGTAACTGGACCTCTCCAATGAGCAAATTATTGGAAACACTGCTAAAATAGGGGATAGTAAGGTCTCTGGAATCCGATGGACTGTAGGATCTGAGGCAGCATGGTTTTACTAGAGGAAGGTCTTAGCAAATATGATTGATTTCTTTGACTGGGTTACCAGAGAGTTGGACCGAGGGAGAGCCTTAGATGTACTGCATTGTACTTAGATTTCAATAAAAGCCTTTGACACAGTTCTGCACAGGTGACTTATAAATAAATTGTTCATCTTAGAGATGAGCCTTAAATTGACTGTCCAGGTTAGAATCTGGTTGAGTGGGAGATGACATAAAGTGCTGGTAAGTGGCGTTCACGCTGAGGATAAAGACATTATCAGTGGTCAGCACGATACCTAGTCCTGTACGAGCAGTGCAGCTGCACAAGGTACAAAGAAATAGGGGCACTTTGGGGTTACCAGCCTCGGTTCCACCCAACAGTGCCTGTCCTGGCCTGTCGCCATTTTCATGTTTCCTTGG
This sequence comes from Ichthyophis bannanicus, assembly GCA_033557465.1. NCBI lineage: Eukaryota > Metazoa > Chordata > Amphibia > Gymnophiona > Ichthyophiidae > Ichthyophis > Ichthyophis bannanicus. Next base: position 447,815,062 of record CM066035.1, on the reverse strand, counting down.
CAGCAGCAGAGTGGACATCAAATTGAAAAAAAAGCGGGTCTTTCCGACTCTGTGCTTGCATGCAGGTCTGATCCCTCCCTGTTCTGACATATGCCACATCAGAGGAAGGAAGGACCAGACCAGTCATACAAGCATGGGATTGCAATGATCCACGTTTGAATGTCTTGTCTGGTCCTTCCCTCCTCTGACGCAAGCATGCATCAGAGCAGGGAGGGATCAGACCTGCATGCAAGCACAGAGTCAGAAAGACCTATGTTGTTGTTGGGTTTTTTTCAATTGCATGTCTGCTCTGCTGCTGCCACCACCACCATCACCTCCAAAAAAAACATGAAAAGTGGTGGTGGGGCAAGGGCAGGCTGCACGGGGAGCCAGCTGGACATGGAGGTATGAGGTAAGGCAAAATGTTGAGATGCTGGGCAGGGGCAATGGCAAACCTGCGATTGGAGGGGGGGCACCAGATGTGCAAGTCTCCAACTATTAATATTGTGTTAGGGGAACCCATGCTAATGACATTGACAGAGCACGATATGTGCCCACACACTAACTGCAATGTGCTCACCACATTTACTCTCTACCCCTACCTGCCCATTCAGCACTCTAATACACAAGTGGCAGTTAGCACACAGTAACTCAAGACCCTACATTGGGGTAGATTCTGAGCAGTGTTTAGCAGGGATGGACGTCTGGTTAGGATGTCCATCCCCACTAAATGCTTGGGTAGCGATTTTACTCACAGAGCTCCCCATATGTACAGCAGAGATATGTGCGGAGCTTAGTAGAGGAGTGGGAAGGGGCAGGCCAAGGGAGGCACGAGGGTGGATTGGGGGCATGATGCCTACCTTGGATGTACAGGGCAGATTCAGAGGTCAGCTCTGTATGTCCGGGGTCAGCCATTTAAACAAAGGGTCAGCCCTGTATATCGGGGGCTGCCAGAGCCGGGGTTCAGGGGGTGCCCTGTAGCCTGACCCTGGCCATAGAAGGCATGATCGTGGGTTGTGCTACAGGGAACTCAGTCAGCTGTTACCACCAGGAATGCAGCTCCTGCATGGAGCCGCGGTGCCATGGCAACATGATGCCATGCACTGCAGCTCCATGCAGGAGCCAGGTTGAGCTAGCCAAGGATGTGGCTGGATGTCCAGGGTGCCTGAATCAGGGCACATCTCAGATATCCAGCCACTTTGCTGCAATTATGCTCCTGTGGGGCCATCTATCTCCCGTGGGAGCAGAATCGGGTACATCCCCAGGCCATCTGGATGTCTGGACATCTGGATGGCCTGGGAATGCACAGCTCAGAATTGTCCTCATTAAGAATTACTATGCATGAAAATATGCATTAAATGCTTAGCACACTTTAGTAAAAAGGGTCCCTTAGAATCTTAAAATAATCCTTACCAGCTAAATCATGTTATAACTCTTGCCGGTATTTTCTTTGATGAAAAGGGTTTAAGTGTAAGTACTGCAGCAATTAGCACTTTGTTTGCATTCTGTTTAAGCACTTACTAGGCTGTCTAATTAGATTTAACATGTTTTTCACTTTTGCTCCTGGTGTAGCAAAATCCCAATTTTCTTATATTAGCAACATGAGGATTTTGTGATTTTTCTGCTAACCTGTGCTGCCTTACAGTAAACAAAAGAGTAATCAGTAGAAATAAAGCTACCTTTTCAGATCATACTAATATTTTAACTTCTCTAAACATTTTCAGGTCGATAAAGTAAAGTTGTATCTAAAAAGCTGAAGTCAAAATTGCTTCCTAGATTGCCCAGATAACTTGCTTGTTATTGGGGGTTTTTTTGGCTCGATTGACTTGTTCTTGTGATCATGTATTTTGAATTCCTTTCCTTTGCCTATGTAGAATTTCTGTGTAATATCTTTAATCTTTCATAATATAAGGTTTTATTATAGACACACTCCAGTTCTTTAGCAATGCATGCTAAATTAATTTGTTACAGGTATCATTATGATATCTGCAGCCCTCCTTCTTACCCCTCCCCACCTCGTTTTATTTTGGTTCATTATTATGGGCATGACTAGGCAATATGAGCTTTCAAATAAAGCATTTAGTATAACTGAGTTCATGTTTAAATTTATATTGATTTTAAGGCCATTAACAAGAACAAACCCATTAAAAATAATAGGAAAGCAAAACGATAACAATACCACTGTTTCTACCATATACACTGTTCTACAGCCAAAATGCTTGCAAAATAAATTCAATTACACTTTACTAAGTTGGTAAAGTCACTGAGAACAATAATGATGCTTAAAATAGTTTATTGGCTCAAGTTTTCAATTTACAGTACTGGGTTAGTACATATAACCTTGACTTTGTAAGTGCTAAAGATATGCGCGTTATGAGGAATCTCAATTTAAACCATAAATTACTAAAAAATGCACATCTTTGACTAGATTTGTGATAAATCTATGTTTTTTCTAAGACAGTACTTGCTTTTCAGGCAAAACAATTAATGAATAATGCAATTTGAAGGTGCTATTGTATCATACATGATATGAACTGCATCATGTTATTCCTAGAAGTCATACCTGTAGATGATATAATCCTAACTCATCTTATTTACATCACTGCAGAATAAATTGTGCACCATTTTTTTTAATGAACGTGATGTGTCAGTAATATTTTGGCTGTAGACTAGTCTTCTCAGTGTTTCATTTTTTCCATTTTGCCAAAGTGAGAGATGACTCATAATTGTTTGAACAATGCAGATTATGACTGCTATGTTTTTGGTGACATGACTTTTGCATCATAAAAATGCTTTAACAGAGGAGGTGTGATGCCAGAATGCATCCATGGGTATATTGCAGAAATGTGCATCGTTTCAGAATCCACTGAGTGCTGGCACATCCTAAATAATTGAACCATTTACTCAAGTCCCAGAATATTAGCTGGCGACGTCTTTCTACACTTCACTTTATGACCCATGCCTGTACCCGTTCACATCCCTCGTGCTGGATACATGCACGGACCGGCTGAACAGCATGCTAGATGTGTCCGCTCTTGACAAATCTGGGTGCTGATCCCATAAACATGGGCACATCTACACCTGTGGAAGAAGAATTGGATTTAAATCATGTCATGCCTGATTTAAATATTTCTGCTGGAGATAAATGGCCTATATGGAATCTGCCTCTAAGTGCCATTGAGTCAGTGTCTATTCCTGGCGACCCTCTGGATAGTTTACCTAAGCTTTGTTCATTCTTCAGCCAAACAGCTCATAAGAACATAAGCTCATTGTTCATAGAGTGGTATCCATAGCTGCTGTTATTGTACTGATCCATCTCATTGCCAGCCTTCCTCTTTTACAGTGACCTTTTACCTTCCCGAGCATTATGTCTTTCTCCAATGATCTCTTTCTCCAATGATGTGTCCAAAGTATGAAAGTCAAAGTCTTGTCATCTGAGTTTATAAGGAAAAGTTAGTTTGATCTTCTCTAGTATTGACTGGTTTGTTCTTCGGGAAGTCCATGACAAACACAGCATTTGTCTCCAGCACCATAATTCAAAGGCATTAATTCTCTTCCTATCTATCTTTTTCACTGTCCAACTTCCACATCCATATGATGTTATTGAAAATACCATGGCCTGGACAAGTCGAATCTTTGTACGGAGAGAGACATCTCTGCTTTTGAGAATCTTGTCTAGGTCCTTCATAGCTGTTCTACCAAGGGTAATATTTCATCGGATTTCTTGACTGCTTGTTTATTAATTGTTGATCCAAGTAAGTTAAAGTTATCAACTATTTGAATTTTTTCTCCATCAGTGATGTACTTATTGATTTTGCCAGTTGTCAGCATCTTTGTCTTCTTAACATTAAGGTGCTGACCCATTTTAAGACTATGTTCCTTGATCTTGAGAAGCAAATGTTTCAGATTGTCTTCACTTTCAACCAGTAATATGTTATCATCAGCATAGTAAGAGTTGTTGATGAGTCTTCCACCAATCTTCACACCTTGGTTGTTTTCATACAGTCCTGATTTTCTGGTTATTTGTTATGCATATAAATTAAAGGGGTAGGGGGAAAGTATGCAGCCTTGTTGTACACCTTTGCTGCTTTTAAACCATTCTGTTTCTCCTAGTTTCATGTGAACTGTTGTTTCTTGATCAATGTAAAGGCTGTGCAAGAAAACTATTAGGTGTTCTGGTATACCCATGCTTCTTAATGTGGCCTAGAGTTTCTCATGGTTTACATGGTCAAAAGCCTTGATGTAGTCAATAAAACACATATAGATATCCTTTTGGTATTCTTTTGTCTTTTCAAGGATCCATCTCATCTCCATGATGATGTCTCTTGTTCCTCACACTTTCCTGAACCCTACTTTCACGTCAGGCATTTCTTGTTCCAGCTATGTTTGTAGTCTCTGCTGAATGATCTTGAGTAGAATCTTGCTGGCATGTGGGATCAGAGTGATTGTGAAATAATTTCCACAGTCAGTTGGGTCACCTTTCTTCAGTATTGGTATAAACACAGATCTTTTCCAGTCAGTTGGCCATGAATTTGTTGACCACATTTCCTGATGAGAGCCTTGTAAGTATGGCAACAGCTTCATCCGATGGCCTCAATACTTCAGTGGGAATGCCATCAATGCTGTGCTTGGTTTTTTGATAAGGCTTTCAATGCTGCTTCAACTTCTTCTTTCATCACCAATGATTCTTGATCATAAGGTACAGGTTGAAATGGTTGTTGGTCCACTTGATCTTTATGGTATAATGTCTCTGTATATTTGTTCTACCTTTTCTTGTTCTTATCAGCATCATTCAACATGAATCCTTGAGCATCTTGTAGCATTCAAATTCAAAGCTGGAATTTTTTCTTTAACTCTCATAGCTTTAGAAAAGCTGATCTTGTTCTTCCTCTAATAGTTTCTGCTTCTATTTTCTTGCATGCATCATTGTAGAACTTCTTCTTGTTTTGCTGCACATTGGGAATCTCTGTTGAGTTCTACAATCGCCTCTCTTTTTCCTCTGACTTTAGCTTCTCTGCATTTCTGGATAATTTCAGAGTTTCTTCAATCATCCATTTTGGCCATTTTTGTGGGTTTTTTTAACCTTATGCGGAGACTACTTGCTTTCTTCCAACACACCCTTCTTGATGTCATCTCATAGCTCTTCTGAAACTGTCATTTGTATCTAAAGAAGCAAATCAATTTTTCAGGCAGCCTTTAAATTCCAGTGATATATTCTCAATGTCATATTTTGCTACATTCATGAGTGTCTTGTTCTTTTTCAACTTTAGCTTGAGTTTGCATACTAATAGTTGGTGATCTATACCACAGTCAGCTCCAGGTTTTGTGTTTGTTGATGTTATCAAGCTTTTCCATCGTTGTCTTCAGATGTAGTTCATTTGATTTTTGTACAGTCTATTGGGTGAAATCCATGTATACAGTCAGTGTTTGTGTTGCTGGAAGAAGGTGTTTGAGATAAATAGATCACTGGACTTGCAGAATTCTATCAGTCTTTCTCCAGCTTCATTTCTGTTGCCAAGTCCATATTTTCTATGAAAGGCTTTACTACTCATCCCTGTCAACTTTATTTGAGCAGGTTAGAGAGCACACAATATAATTTCATTAATTATGTGTTTCACAGGATAATAATATTTTAGGCATCTCCTAAGATATTGAAGGTACCTAGAATTTAGTGATATGCTTACTAAACTGCGTTAGTGTGATTCGCGTTAGGAGCCGCGGTAGAGACAGAAACCCCAAATAAGGACATGGGCGGTACATCATTACCGATAACGCGCGTTACCAGGCACCGTAAATGAACGAGTGCTACATGGCATGTTACCGCGCGTTAATCTTAAGAAGGCGCGCAGGCATACAAGCACAGCAACAGAGCTGTAGCACAATGGTTACAACACTGACTGATGGTACAGGGGCCATGGGTTCAATTCCCCAGTGAGCCTAATGTATAAGGCTGGCTGAGACATCACCCTTTAGATTTAAGTAGTGATTGTTGAGGCATTTCACTTGTATTTTAATTAGTGCTGCCAGCAAACACACCCTCACGGTGGCATAACCTAAGGTGCCGCATAAGGCACTCCATAGGGCACATTATAAAGTGTACTGTCCGCCAAGGCACCCTATAATGTCCCCTATAGGACACCTGATAAGGCTGTGAACAAAGCCCTGGCTGGCTGCAGAAGGACTACACATCACCACACAAACTGTCTGCTGTGGTTACCAGGATAGGGTTAACCCACCCGTACCCATGATGTACTGCACATGCAAATCAGCAGTCGAGAGATGGGCACAAGATTGGGTATGCACCCCCACAACACCTCGGCCTGGTAGGGGGAACAGACCATGTGTGGTACTACCACAGAGTAGCCACAGACAGTCACATTGTGCGGGTACTGTGCCCACACTGAGGTTGAGGTGGGGCACCCAGCACCAGGTCCACAGCACCTTTCATGGCTGAAATACGCCATGCTGCAGGTCCCCATCAGTGTGTGATACATAGTTCCGTTAGACACACCTAGGATACATCTGTGTCCTGCTGTATTTCTCAGTCATGTCTAGTCCTTATGGGCGATGATGCACCCAGAATAGTGCATATCCTGTGTTGGTGCCATGGTTACCTGCTGGAGGGGGAGGGGGAGGGGGAGGGGGAGGGGTGTATGGACCCATAGGCAGATTATGTACCACCACACAACCCACCCTCTGGGGATCAGGGTGGGAAACAGGATCACCCACCAATAGATCCACATTCTACTTCCCTGCAATGGTAGCAGTAGAGGAAACCATCAACCCCAGTCCTGCTGGGGAACAGACAGAGCGGTACACATCCATAACCCAATAGCCGACAGGCCTGGAAATGATCAGCTGCCCCCCACCATTATCTGACATTCTCCAGCAGCAAGCCTCCAGCCGCTGCACCCTGGAAGGTGTTCCAGCAAGACACATACTAGCTGCAGACAGTCTGCCAGCTAGTTCATAGTGCATGGTCCTGGAGGAAATGCATGTACCCAGAACGGGGATGTCAGCATACACACCAAGCAGATAAGTCAGTGATTGGTACCCAAACCCCCCCCCCCCCCATAAATATCACATGAAGGAAATGCTATATAGCACTATGGGGGAACCTAGCCATGCCATGGTCACTGTTCAGTCAGGGTGACAGTGACCTCCCAGCAAGACTTGCTATAGCCACCCTGTCCATGCAGGTGGTGTCCAGGCACTACAATGTCCGAGCCATTGCCTTATGCCGTGTGCAGATGCATCCAGGCCAGGCCACCCTATCCAGGCTATTCCCACAGTACCTTGCTCCTCATTATGCACATTGGCAGGCCAATACTGGCAACAGTGCTAGCAGTGTGGGCTGTGGAGGGTGTTGGCAGCCACCACACACTGGATAGACAGACACACACTCCCCACACCTATGCCAGCATTGTGCAACTATAGAGGTGTTGGGCAGCCCAGGCCACCACACCAGTCCTGGGCACAGTGCAGGCATGGCTATGGTATGCAATACTGTAGGAGTCACTCCCCAGGTTGGTAAATACTGTCAGACACAAGACCTGTAGCGCACTCCACAGACATCAGAAAGGTTGCTATGATGCAGCTCACTCAGAAAATTGTACTTTACTTAGGAATTGCTATCTGCCAGTAATCATAGCAAACGTTTGATAGATGTGTACCATATTCCCAGGTTTAGGGTGGCATTACTAAGGTATGCAAGTGCTAGTATTGGGAGATGCACGCAGAGCCCAAAGTCCTGCCTCTTCAGGAGGCTTTGGATAATGGGGCCTGTGGGTGCGGGTGTGTCTGCCCCTGTTGGCTGCTGCTTTATGGCAGAGGTTCCCAACTCCAGTCCTGCGGTGCCAAACACTGTTCGGGTTTTCATGCTGTCCCTCATGAATATGCATGAGATACATCTACATACCATGGGGGTGGCACATAGAAATGCAGAGACACAAGGAGGAGCAACCTCCTGCAGGGAGTCCAAACAGACACAAGGAGCAGGAGATGTCGGAAGAATAAAGGGTCTTTATTGTGCAAAGGGAACCCCAACGCGTTTCGGCAACGCCTTCCTCAGGGGGAGTAACACTAATAAATATAAATAATGTATATGCATTAATAATTAAAAACAATTAGAAAAAACAATTTAAGACACAGTTAAAAACGCTTAAAATACGAAAGCACCGGCATGACATGCAACATAAAATAGTCTAATGATGTCATATAAACAAAACACAAGGCAGGGCTGAGGGAACAGAAAGCAAACCAACCTATATAGAACAATACAAAGGAAGAAAAAGAAACTGATTGATATTGGATCATAAAAAATGGTGTGAAAGAGTGCTATGTATACACTGTAGCAGCCCATGATTGCATGTTATATAAGGGAAAGATAATAAACTTATAAAAATAACATGAAACCATAGAGCTCAAATGGTTATCTCTTGTAAAGTAGTAAAACCTGGAACAGTAGGCCAAACTAGGCCAAACACAACTACATTGTAATTATAAATAAATCAATAAATAAACAAATATAACACTACAATGGTAAAACTGAGACCAGCATGAACAAATAAATACATAATTGGATAAGAAAAGTAAAAAAATTAAAATATAAAAACACAAAGCTGCAACACAATAAATGAAAACCAATATAAAAATAATATAATAATAAAAAAATAAAAATAAAAATAAAAAATTGTAGTATACAATCAAAAACTAAAATATAAATATAATATGAGATAATGAAACTAAGACAAACATGTGTCAATAAATATGACATTGATCATAAATAGTTGAACTCATAAAAATTCAGTATAAATGTGTCAATAAATATAATAATACCAAACATACATGAATATTAAGACAAATAATAAAATCTTAAAAATAACATAGTAAAAAGGGGAGGTAAAAGAAAGAGAAAGCCTTTTTGGCACAGTCACATATTAGGAATTAACAAGCGTATACATATGAACTGCTATTGACAAGAATAATACTCTGTGTACGGATTGATGAGCCAAGCGGAACAATGGTGTACCATAACAGACCAGGTATAAAATCATCTTGATGGATGAAAAAATAAACAAATAAATAAAAAATAAAAATAGGGAGCTGAGCAGTGCAATATATATATCAACAACTAGTTACTAGTCCCAGTGTGACACAAAGGGGATGATATCTTGAGCCAAAGGAGTAAAAACGCTGTGTGAAAGAAATGCGATAGTAGGCAGAATATCAGTAGTAACATAAGTAACAAATTGCCAAGAGTAACAAGGGAAAGTGTACACTGAAGGAAATGTTAACAGTGCGGGAAAAAATGCACTCCAACCAAGAATAAATGCCAAGCAAGCAAGGCAAATGTAAAGCGCCGAGACTGCACGGCAGACTATAAAAAATGTGTTAGTGACACTGAGGCCATTTCTTTAAAATATGAACCGCAAAAAACGCTTGAACTATGTAAGCACAAATTGGGCAAATATAAATATAGACGCGGGAAGCCGTGAAAATCAAGCTCGAAGAAAATGAAGCCCCTGTCAGCGAACAGACACTTAAAGAGAAACTTACTGCCCCGGCACACAATGCATGTCAATTGAAAAGGAAGAACCGAAAAATGGAAACAAGTGAGGGGATAATGGAGATATAGCATTAGCTAGGTGAGACTGCCAACAAGTGAAATGCATAATCCTGAAAATTAGGGACAAAAACAAAGGGTAAAATGAGATTGAAACTGAAACCGGGAACTGACATCAAGCGGATACCGCATTGTAAAACCATCTGTTAATATAAGGCCACAGAGCGCGCCGAGTTCAGTGATCTTAACAATGAAACTGTCGAGATAAAATGGTGCAGGAAAGTGCAAAATAAATATCAAAGAACCCAAAAAGGTGGTAAAGCCCACTAATGTGTAAAAAAACTGTGAAAACTCACCCATACGCACGTTATCAGAGGTCACGACAGGCTAGTATAAAAACTAGTCACGTAGTTGCTAGGAAAAAATGATAATATATGATCAAACCAAAAGTTGGATTATAAACCCCCCTGAGATGCAAACCATGAGGGGAACACTCACGATCAGGATGACCATAAAATCCTCAAGGAAACCGTGTCAAACCGGACTTGTGAAGAAACTGCAACGCTGAGAGCACGTTCAAACCAGCTGAGAAAAGAACAGTCTATTCTATGCTGCTATTTAAACGCCGATTTTGGCGCCAAATTTCAAACAACGTGGTGCTTAGGGGAGGAGTCACAAATGTGCTGTACACAGCAAAAAGGAGGTTAAAAGGAACATAGGGAAAACAACATTCAGAAATGAATAGATACAATTACTTGAATGGAACACAAAAAGCTAAGTCTGTACATGAAAGAAATTATGCTACAAAGAAAAGCACCACGGAGGAAAAAGGGAATCAACCCAAGAAAACTGATAAATCTACCTCTTGGTTTAAACCATGCGGTTCCAAAGTCTTGAATTCATAAATAAAACGTTGCTCAAATCTTAATAAAGTTTTTTCTATGTCACCTCCCCTCCAGTGTGGGATAATCGTTTTGAGCACTGCAAACTTGATGTCACTGATGTTATGATTCTTGTCCAACCAATGGGAAACCAATGGTTTATCCGGGTGTTTCCTAGAAATGTTGCTACGGTGCTCAATTATGCGGGTACGGACCTGTCTCAAAGTCTTACCAATGTATAATTTCTGACATGGACATTGTATCAAATAAATCACATTAGCAGTTTTGCAATTAGAATATTGATGTAAGAAAAGCTTACGGCCGGTGTTACTATCCAAGAAAAAATCTTTAACTGTGATGGCATGAATACACACAGAGCAGTTGCCATAACTGTAATGACCCTTAATGGTGGGGGAGGGTCTACAGACAGTAAGAGCAGATGGAACAAGTGAATCAGATAAATTAGAAGTCCGCTTATAGGCAATCATCAATCTTTTAGTGGCAAAGGCCGGAATGGTGGAAAGAAGATGCCACTCTTGTTTTAAGATATTGACGATAGCTTTGGAAAAGCCCGAGAATGTTAAGGGACAAACAATTTTATCAGAATGTGTGCGTGTAGTTTTCTCAAGGAGAGAGGCGCGATCTGTGGCACATGCTCTCTGGTAAGCTTTCTTAATACAGGGTGCAGGGTACCCACGTTGTGCAAACCTATTCATCATGTCTTCGGCATGATGTTCAAAATCTTTGTTGTCGGTACATAATCTTTTGATTCTTAAGAATTGGCTGACTGGGAGGTTATTCTTGAAGGATGGATTATGACAGCTATCATATTTGAGGAATGTATTACGGTCCGTGGGTTTACGGTAAAGAGTCGTTGAAAAACCTGAATTAGACCTTTTAATCAAAATGTCTAGATAGGAAATCTCTTCACTGTTATAGTTGCCTTCAAATTGTAAGTTTGAGTCTAATGTATTAAGCCATGTATGGAAGGTCTGTAACAGCGTCTCCGTCCCATGCCATATCATTAAAACGTCATCGATGTATCGCTTCCAAAGAAGCACATTGGATTGGTACGGATGACATGTCAAGAAAGTGGTCTCAAAATTTGTAACATACAGATTTGCTACGTCAGGCGCCATGGATGACCCCATGGCCACCCCTTTAATCTGCTTATAGAAGATGCCTCTAAAGCAGAAATAATTTTCAGTCATAGCCAGTTCTGCCAACTGTGTAAGGAAAAAAGACGGAGTACGTACTGGTTTGGGTCTTCTGATTAAAGTGTTGGCTAATACCTCCAACGCAGCCTGTTGAGGAATATTAGTGTACAGTGAACGGATGTCATAGGTGACCAAGAGCACATGCTCGAAGGGGCCTCGAAATGACTGTAAAATCTGTATAATATGCGTGGAGTCTCTGACATATGAGGGTGCCTGTGTAACAAATGGTCTCAAATATACATCGAGAAGTTTTGATAGGGGTTCAAAGAGTGATCCAATCGCCGATACTATGGGTCGTCCCGGTGGATTCTGTAGGGATTTATGAATCTTGGGGAGCATATATATGGTAGGTGTAATGGGATGTAAGACTGTGAGATATGAGATCTCTTTTGCAGTGAGGTACCCTGCTTCCTTACCAATATACAGCAAAGTGTCAACTTTTTGCCGCAATCGATCAGTGGGATCATCAAAAATCTTTAAATAGTATTCCGTATCGTTTAATTGGCACAGGACCTCTGTTATATATGTGTCTTTATCTTGTATCACTATGGCCCCACCCTTATCGGCTGGTTTAATAATAATATCGTGGTTGGACTTTAAACTCTGAAGGGCTGCCTTTTGAGAACAAGTCAAATTGCAAAAAGGTTTCTTGTCGTATGTTTTGTACAGATTATCAATTTTGTTCAGGACAACAGTCTCGTATGCCGAGATCATGATATTAGGTTTGCATGATGGAATCCATGTAGAGGGTTTTTTCACAACCGATGGATCAACTGTATCATTGCTAGGTGCGTCAAAATAATGGTCTGCAATTTTTAATTTTCGAAAAAATTTGAACAGCTCAACATGAGTAGCAAACCTATCATGGGACTTGGTAGGTACAAAAGAAAGGCCCTTATTGAGAACTTACAACTCTGCCTCTGATGGTAAATATTTAGAGAGATTAATAACTGCATTTAGAGGTCCCAGTCGAGTTGTCTCTTGGCCATTAAGCCCTGACTGTGCGTTCTCATCCGTTGTGGGTATTGTCTGTTTGGTGAATACCTGGGCTTGTATGGACGACGTTGTGGCGACTTTGGGGACAGGTTTCTTTTTCCTTTTTCCCATAGTTTGTCCATTAAAAAATCCCATTTTTTAATGTAATTATTCTCTCTCGGCGGGTGTCGTTCAGTAGAGAATAGGGAAGCAGATGGGTTCACCTGTTCCCGTGAATGATGTCTCATTCTTTTAGTATGTCTTTCAATTTCAGGAGTGATGGATGGGGATCTAGATCTATTCCTTGCATTATCCCTAAAATTATTTCTATGGACTTGTTTAGGTGACTCCCTTCTTCTATAGGAAACATTTCTCTTCCTATCCCTAAGATCGGATTTATTATAGGTCCAATAGTACACCATGTTCAACCTGTAATCATCTTCATCCCGCTTTAGTTTTTTAATCTTCTTCTCTTTCACACCTTTCTTATAATCCACCGTATTCTGATCAAATTTCCTTTTCTCAATATCGAATTGTATATCTTTCTTTTTGAGATATTCTATCTTTTGTTCTATTTGAGGTTTTAAAACCTCAGCCCTGCGTTTAGACGTGTTAATTAAAAGAATCATTAGATCTAATGAACATTTGTTCAGAATCTTAATCCAGTTAGACATGAATGTCTCATCATCCTTGAACATGCCAGGTGCATTCTGAACTCGTAATCCTCTGGGTATGATCTTCTTCCTACAGTACTCAAGTAGAGAGGCTGCATGTAAATCTTCTCTGATCAAACGCTGTGTCAACCAGACACAATCTTGCCACTCATCCTCTAAATCAGGAACGCCCTCTTCTTCCGTGTAGAAAGGGTCATCTGGGAGCATAGAGCGTAATTCATCCTCTTTGAAGCTGAGGACCTCTTTCCATGGGGAAAATATGGCTCTGAAGAGACCAGAGACACAAGGAGGAGCAACCTCCTGCAGGGAGTCCAAACAGACACAAGGAGCAGGAGATGTCGGAAGAATAAAAGGTCTTTATTGTGCAAAGGGAACCCCAATGCGTTTCGGCAACGCCTTCCTCAGGGGGAGTAACACTAATAAATATAAATAATGTATATGCATTAATAATTAAAAACAATTAGAAAAAACAATTTAAGACACAGTTAAAAACGCTTAAAATACGAAAGCACCGGCATAGAAATGCAGCACAGGCATCTTTATCAGAGGCAGCATGCAACCGGAATGGTGTTTGGCCCTCCAGGACTGCATTTGCGAGACTCTGCTCTAGGTAATGTACATGTTTATGGTGTCTGTGCCCTGTAGGGTAAAATGTAGGTGTCTTGGGCATGTTTACGTCATCTGCAATAAAGGTGCTGTCTGTATTAGCACGTTGTAGTAGTGGGTAAAATATGGGGATTGGGTTGGCAGGAACCACAGCTGGGACTTGAACCTGTGACCTTCTGCTTCTGAATACACTGGTTTTGTGCACTGCACCACCTTGTTGTCACAGAGTCAGTACATTCCTTGGTGATACCATGACTGTTCGTCAGACAGGGCCCATCTGTTGCAGTACACGGCACCCACCTACACAGGGCTAGGCCACGGTCTGCTCTGGGCAGCTGCCACTGCCCCCTCCACCACCAGTATCCCTCAGCCACCATGCTGACATGCCCTTCTGCTGGTGGTGCTCGTGGTGCGCAGTCTCAGGCCATCCAGTGTGCAGGTAGGCGGCTGCCTATGGTGCGGGTTCTGGGGTAGGGGTGCCTGCATAAAAGTCCACGCTCCCCCCAGCCCCGCCTGCCAATGTTCCGTGCCCTTGGGGGTAGCTGTTGGGTACTATCCCCTGTGACACTGTGGGAAACACACTCGTGCCCATGTTGGGCCTTCAGCAGTTGCTGTCTGGCTGTTCTGCTGTTTCAGCATTCGTATGGGCCACCTAGGCATCACCCTAGTCCACACTTGGCCAAGCTCCACCACAGCATGTGCCGCTGCGGCCCTTTGTATCCCCTTTTCCGGCATCTGTCCAGTTGCCATTCCGACATGCCTGCCCTGATGTTGCGGGACATGTGCACGCCATAGGAACCCAATGGAGGGGAAAACCCGATGGAGGGGAAAACCCTGAGCAGCGCTATTTCACTGTGGGCTCATTCACCTTTTATGGGGACAGAGTATAGACCCTTCCACGATTTATATCTTTTCTATGGAGCTTACTCGGGGTGGGGGGGTTGATGTTTCTCATTAATACCACTATTGGCCAGCTTGGTTATGGTTTTTTTCAAGTTTGTTGAGGTCATTTTCAGTGTTTATATGCCCTTTTGTTCTGTGCACATGTATCACACTTATCACTTTTTTTTTGTTTCCCTGCCTGGGCTGTACATTGCTGACACTGAAATGGTTTCTCTCCCCTGTAATGTGCATTTAACAGCAGGTTTTCAATCACGTTTGGATTCAGCTCTTCAGATCAGCGCGTTAGTGTGAAGGGAGCCTCTCCCCGCCCACTCCCTGCCCACTGACCCCTTCTCTCTGCCCTCTCTCCACCTTCTGCGGTGTTTGACCGCGCCGCGGAGCTTTACGATCGTTAATGTTGGTTAACGCGCGTTATGTAATGTTAACGATCATTAGTGCATCATAACGCGTGTTATGATGCGCTAATGATCGTTAACGTTACATAACGTGCGTTATGTAACGTTACCACAGTTTAGTAAACATCCCCCTTAGTGTTTTAAAGTCAAATATTTTATTTTCAATTGACCTAAGAATTCAATTGTCAATCAATTTACTAGGCAAACATGGAATTATGGATGAAGAACCTATAAAGATCCTTGCTGCTGAATTCTGAATTATCTGTTGTTTCAGGAGGATTTACCTGGATACACTGAGTTATAGAAATGCAGCCTTTTCATGATTAATCCATGGATCAAAGTTGCCAAGACCTATTTTTCTAACACAGCATTAATGGACCCTATTACTGAAGTGTGGTAACAGTTACCATGGGTTTTAACATGGGCTAATGACCCATGGTAACTGCTACTGTGTGTAAAAGTGGCCAGCATGGTAAAAATCCCATGCAAACTGCTTTTTGAGCATGATAAAGCAAGATTAGGGCAGACAGTGGTGTGTTAGCCAGTGACAGATGGAATACAAAATGTTGCTGTACACTATCAGATTTGCCGAGAGTGTGACTGTACCTAATACCATCCCAGTTGGCATTAAGTGCAGTTGTGCAACCTGCAGTACAGTATAATGGCCTCTACCCATTAGGAAAAAGTTATGCTGCCATGGTACCCTTCCTACCCCTCATCACACACTCCCCTCCTCCTGATCTAACACCGCAGTGGCATGTAAGATACCCCAATCACAATCCTCCCCCAAGTATACATCCCCGAAACGTGGTTCCTGTTGAACATAACCCCTTCAGAATCTCTTTTTAAAGTCAAAGATCCCAAGGATGCCCAACCCCCAAACATAAACCCTCACAAAAGCCTATCCTGACCAGGCCAGTGCTAGGGTTTCTGGTGTCCCCTGCAACCTATAGATGTGTGTCCCCTTCCCTCATTATTATTAATGCTGGCTACAACCCACTCCTCTCCATACGGAGCCTACCCCCAAAAAAGCAGCACTATAAATACTTCGGTGGGCCCTGGATCACTCAAACACCTATTTGAAAAGCTGAACAATTCAAATGATTACAAAACAGACATATAAACTCCATGGTAACAGAACACCTGGCCTTCGTCACACGCTCAGAACACAGACCCTCACCAAGTGCATAAGTGACCACAATCTAAAAATAAAAATGCGTAAATAAACAATAAATTGCAACTCCAAGCAGCCAGATTCTGCATGCAACACCAGAGAAATAAAGAGATTCATTTCCCTGTACTGTATAAAATATAAAGATTGAAAATAAATGTTTCTACCTTTTTTATCTGACCATTTTATTCTCTGATCATGCTGGTCCCAATCTGAGGTTTCCGTTTTCCTCTGTCTTCTCTTAGCTCTCTTTCTATGGTCTCTAGTCCATCTGCCATTTCTTATCTCCTCGTTTGTTTTCTCCACTTTGTTCCATCTTCGATATTGATCTTTTTCCCTTCAGCTTTCTTCCACTTATTCTTCTCTCTGTCCACTCAGACTTCACTACTTTTTCTTACTATACAATCCTCAATCCACCTCTTTTTTTAAATCCATCTACCTACCACTTTTCAACCATCATCCCAGTCCTCCCATTCCCCACCTTTTTTTTCCTGGTCCATTATTCCCCATTCTCACTTACTCTTTCTCCCCCCCCCCCCCCATCCAGCATATCCCATCTCTCTTTTTCTCCTTCTCTCTGTCCTCCCTCCTGGGGAAAAAAAAATTTGTGACACCATTCCTGGCATCTTCTTTCTTTTTCCAAGTCAGCAGCAGAAGGATCTCATAGTGCCATCCCCAGCTTTATCTTTATTTCTCCGAGTCAGTATGCAGCGAATGCTTTATATACATAGTTGTCTGAACTGATGACTAGTAACTGTGTGTATTTCTGTGAGTTTAGATATGAATAGGGGTTATTGATTGGGGGGGGGGGGGTACAGGAGGTTGGGTGGTGATCATCAGGTGACCCTCCTTCTCAACTGTTCCTGCTGTATGAACTTTTTTCTTCCCTCCCACACAAAATAGCTATCCCCCTCTCCATCTTCACTCCCTAGCTTCTTTTTTTCTCCCTAGCCCCAGTCACACCCGCTTCCAGTCCTCCCCAATCATCAGCTCCCTTCTAGTTCCAGCCCCTCCCAACATCATCTCCCTTTCAGTCCCAGTCCCTCTGCCTCCCAGAATAAGCCCATTTCCAGTTCTAGCCCCCCAATATCATTCCCCCTCCAGTCCCAGTCCCTCCCAGCATAATCTCCCTTCCAGTCCCCCATCCCCCAGCTTCAGTCTATTCCAGTCCTACCCCCCTCCAGTATTAATCCCCCTCCAGTCCCAGTCCCTCCCAGTGTCATTTCCCTTCAAATCCCAGGCTCCCAGTCCTCCAGCATCATCCATTTTCCAGTATTAGCCCCCAGTATCAATCTTCCTCCATTTCCAGTCCATCCCAGCACCAGTTCCCTTCCAGTCCCTCCATACCATAGAATCATCCCATTTCCAGTACTAGTCCACCAGTATCAGCTATCCTCCAGTCCCAGCCCCTCCCAGCATTACCTCCCTTTCAATAGTAGTCTCCCCTTCCCCCAACATTAGTCCATTTCCCGTTTTAGTCCCCAGTCCTCTTACAGTGCCAGCAGCTCCCCCACATCATGAGGGGCCTCATGCGCACTTGACCAGATTCAGAGGGAGATGGTGAGGCCCGAAGTCATGTGCCCCGGCTCATCTCGGCACAGCTACGGGAGTAAACAATTACATTTTTCTTTACTCCCACACCTGTGATAAGTCAGTTACCGGTGTGCTGTCCTGGAGCTTAAACAGGGGCACTTCCTGTCTCTTGCGCAAGTCAGAAAGTGGTCCAGTTAACCTCCTCAGCAGTGCCAGCAACTGCTACATAGAACAGCCGTGGGCTTAAAGGAAAATTTCTCCTCCCATGGCTGTGCAGAGGTGAGCCGGGGCTCCAGGCTTCAGGCTTCACCTGCTCCCTCTGAAGCTACTCAGGTCCATGTGGGACCCTTGCACCCACACATACCTAGGGATAGCCATGCTTTGGGGGGGGGGACATCTAGCGATGGCACCTCAGCCAGAGGATGGTGTCCCCCTGCCATGCTTACCCCACTTATCCTGCTTACCCGGAGGATGGCGCCAGTTCTGATCCTGACCCTTCCCCTACCCAAACCCCCCTCTGGATCTTATGCAGGATATCCCTGATGTCTAGTGGTCTTTGGTGCAGAAGCAATCCCCCTCTGTTCCTGCCTTATCTGACAAAGCACCCAAAATGGTGGCAGGACCCCTAGAAGTAGTATCTTGGTAGCACTGATAAGGAATGACCCCTTGTGGTAGTACCATACGACTATCACTAGGGGTTACTGCTGCCATTTTGGATGTCTTTTATATCAAAAAATGCCTTTGCTATCTAAGGGAAAGCATGCTGAAAAGGAGGGGGGGGGAGTGTGCTCAGGGGGGTCTTGTATGCTGGTATGGGATCAGAGGTCAGCATGACACAGCTGCAGCCATTTTTTTAAAATGCTCTTTGGCCACAAGGCCTGTGTTCCCAGCTTTAGCAGATAGTGTGGGTGCTCCCCCACTACCTGTTCAGTCAGGGAATGTGGACCCACTGTGGGAAAGTGTATGCGCTGTATGGTAAATAGAGAGCAAATGAAGGCGTGCCTCCTGCATTTATCACTCAGGTTTTGGTAATTTCCTGTCTAAATAACAAGTTTGCACATGTCAACAACATTACAGGTCTAAGTAGTGATATTAGAAAAGCTACTGCCTACATGGATATGTCCTCAATATGCAAAATTTTCAAAGTGGGACCATAGTTTGGTTGGGAATGAGACATTTGCCTGTATTTCCTATTTTGAAAAGGAAATACATGTCAATTTCATAAAATCCAGATGTTGACATTTCTACCTATACTGAGGCATGCATTTGTGTTAGTTATATTTGATGTACATCCAGGATGTGGAGGAACGATGCAATTATGCAAACTCTGTGATTAAAAATCACCTCAGAAACACTAAAATTCCAATTTGGTTATTTGACTCATTAATTACTTTATTTATTTATGTGTTTTTATATATCACCCCTTCCAGAGATCAAGGGTGGTTTACAATTAACATAACAAAACTTTTACATTAAACTTGTAAAGTGAAGTGGAAAATCATATTTACATAGAACTGACTCCCCTCGGATGTCATTTTTGGAAAATAGGGCATGTAAATGGTGGCACTTATGTTTGTACGTTGCAGATTCACCATTTACACATGTAAGAACTGCTGCTTTCACATTCATTGAAAAGCCGCGATCTCTGGCCACCAGCAATAGATACAAATTCCCCACAGCCTGACCCCTGATCTGGCTTCCTAAGGTCAAGATCGGGCTGCAGGGAATGTCCTCAGCCCCCCATCCCCCATCCACACCCTGGGCTCTCCATCTCCTGCCAAAGAGCGGAACTCATTCTACCTCAGAGGTGGAATACGTTTCTCATGCAAGTTGCTGGCCTTTGACGTACAGGGCCATCATTAGAATCAGTCCTGTATGTCCGGGGCCGACAACTGCCCACTGCCCGCCCTAACACCGCCCCAAATCTGCCCCTTTCCTGCACCCATCTACCTTCCCCATACAAGATGTGGGGAAGGTAAACGGGACTGGGAAGAGGCACAAATACCGGAGATGGACATCCCTGCTATTCGTGCCTCGGAATGACCCTGATAATGTCCTCATGTCCAGCACCTCCACTGGGAGACTATTCCACACATCTACCACTCTATCCAGTATGTGGACAGGCATTTAAATTAGGGAAAGAGGCTGATGGATGGAGAAGGACAAGTTCAGTATGTCACTCCCAGAAAAAGCAAAACAATTTTGGAAACAGCTACACTTTTGAACCACACATCAATGGTAAGCGGGAAGGGGTGTATAGAACAAGATCCATGCAAAATGCAGGCAAGCCAATAAACAAATGCTGGAAAGCAATGAGCACAAATGCTCGAAGCATAGCCAACAAAGTTCCTGATCTGGAAGCCCTAGTGATGGAAATGGACTTAAACATTGTGGCCATTACAGAAACATGATTTAACAAGTCGCATGAATGGGATATAGCCCTATCTGGCTATAATCTATTTAGAAGAGATAGAGAGGGTAGATAAGGAGGAAGAGTAGCCCTATATGTCAAAAGCAATGTTAAAGCTTCTGAAATGCAGGGGGCATGGTGAAAAGAAGAAACATTATGGATTGTGTTGGAAAGAGGAGATGACACTGTCATCCATCCTGATGTGGTCTACAGGCCTCCAACTCAAACCAAAGAAATGGATAGTGAATTGATCATTGATATAGCAAAGATAGCCATCAAGGGGGAAGTGATCATATTGGGTGACTTTAATCTACCCGATGTGGATTGGAATGGTCCTTCTGCAAATCTGGAAAGAAGTAAAAAAATTGTGGATGTCTTCCAAGATGAATTACTTAAACAAATGGTGATGGAACCGACCAGGAAGAGCTCTGTGCTGTATTTAGTGTTCACCAACAGAGATAGCATGTTGAATATCCAGGTGGGTGCCCATGTGAGCAGCAGCGATCATCACACAGTGTGGTTTGAGATAAAAACCAAGGCAGAGTCCAATCACAGCAAGCTCAAAGACCTAGACTTCAAAAACATTGACTTCAGTAAAATGGCCAAGCACCTGAAGGAGGAGTTGGCAGGGTGGGAGGGAATAAGGGAAGTGGAATTGCAATGGGCTAAACTAAGGGAGGCAATAAAAGGTGCAACAGATACATACGTAAGGAAAGTAAATAAAAACAAGAGGAAAAGGAAACCTATTTGCTTCTCCAAAGAAGTGGCTGCACAAATAAAGGCAACACAGCTTTCACAAAATTCAGATGCTCACAAACAGAGGAACACAGAAAAGAATACAAGATCAAATGAAAAGAGTCAAAAAGAGAAATAAGGACAGCAAAATCAAAGGTAGATAAAAAGATGGCTAAAGATATGAAGCATGGCGACAAAACATTTTTCAGGTATATTCGGGAGAGGAGGAAAATCAGAGGTGGAATTGCAGGATTCAAAAGTGCTGTGAACAGATTCGTGGAAAGTGACATTGAAAAAGCAAAACTGCTAAACAAATACTTCTGTTTTTACTAAAGAAAATCCTGGAGAAGGACCAAATGTGATTGACAAATATACAAATGGGAATAGAGTAGATATCACACCATTCGGAAAAGATGATGTGTTAGAACAGCTTGCAAAACTGAAAGTGGACAAGGCTATGGGATCAGATGGGATATATCCCAGGATACTGAAAGAGGTGCTTGCAGGGCTATTAAAGAATATTTTTAATAGATCCTTGGAGACAGGAGAAGTTCCACAGGACTGGAGAAGTGCTGATGTGGTATTCTTCACAAAAGTGGTAGTTGGGAAGAAGTGATAAACTACAGGCCACTAAGCCTTACCTCAGTGGCATGAAAAGTAATGGAGGTGCTCCTGAAAGAGCGAATAATGGACTTCTTTGCAACCAACAGGTTGCATGATCTGAGGAAACATGTCTTTATCAAAGGACGATCTTGTCAAACAAATCAGATTTAGTTTTTTGACTGGGTGACCAGAGATCTAGATCACAAGCATGCGATGGATGTGATCTACCTAGATTTCAGCAAAATCTTTGATACTGTTCCTCATAGGAGGCTTATCAATAAACTCAACAGCTTGAAGATGGGTCCCAAGGTGGTGAACTGTATCAGAAATTGGATGACTGACAGATGACAGAAGATGATGATAAACGGAACTTACTCAGATGAAAGGATGGTGATTAGCGTTGTGCCTCAGGGTTCGGTCCTGGGACTGGTACCGTTCAATATATTTGTGAGTGATATTGCTGAAGGACTGAATGGAAACATCTGTCTTTTTGGAGTTGGCGTGAAAATTTGTAACAGAGTGGACTCCCCTCAGGAAGTGGATAACATGAGGAAAGATCTACAAAAGCTGGAAGAATGGTCTAATGCTTGGCGGTTAAGATTTAATGTGAAGAAGTTCAGTGTCATCCACTTGGGAAGCAGAAATCCAAGGAAATTGTATGCAATAGGGGGTGAGAAATTAGTGTGCACGAACCAGGAAAAGGACTTTGGAGTGATTGTTTCTGAGGATCTCAAGTTGGCAGAAGAATGTGACAAGGCGGTAGCAAAAGCCAGAAAGATGCTGGGTTGCATGCAGAGAGGTCTTACCAGCAGAAAGGAAGAGGTACTAATGCCACTGTACAGGTCACTGGTGAGGCCTCAATAGGAATACTGTGTTCAGTTTTGGAGACCATATCTCGCAAAGGATATAAAAAGGCTGGAAGCTGTTTGGAGGAAGGTGACCAAAATGATTTGGAGCCTGCATCACAAGATGTATAAGAAGAGACTTAAAGACCTAAATATGTATACTCTGGAGGACAGGAGGGACAGGGGAGATATGATTCAAATCTTTAAATACTTAAAGAGTATTAATGGACAAACAAACCTTGTCCAAAGACGAGGAAGCTGTAAAACTAGAGGGTATAACTTGAAGCTACAAGGGGGTAAAATGCCAGGAAATACTTTTTCACTGAAAGAGTAGTGGATGCTTGGAATGCCCCTCCCCCCCACACCGATTGAAGTGGTTGGGGAAAATACAGTGACAGAGTTCAAAATGGCATGGGCCAGATACTGTGGATCCCATTATAGAAACAGAATAAAATCAAACTAACCATAACTATATCTTATATCTCAGTAAATAGGGGTGATCTACATGGAGCGGTGGGTACACCCCTAAACAAAGGCATGGGGAGGGGTGACCTGCATGGAGTGGCAGGTGCACCTGCTCTTGCTGCCTTGCTGGGCAGACTAGATGGACCATACTGGTTGTTATCTGCCATCATATACTATGTTACTTTCCGTAAAGAAATATTTTCACATATTACTCCTGAGTCTATTACCTTTCACTCTCATGCTATGTCCCTTCGTAGCAGAGCTTGCTTTCAATTGAAAGAGACCAGCCTGTGTATTTATGCCATAGAACTATTTAAATGTCTCTATCATATTGCCCCTATTCTGCCTTTCCTCTGATGTATACATAGTAAGATCTTTAAGTTTGTCCTCATATGCTTGATAATGAAGACAATTAACCTTTTTAGTAGCCCCCCTCTGCACCAACTCCAACCTGCGTATGTCCTTTTGAAGATGCAGTCTCCAGAATTGCACACAATATTCCAAATGAGGTCCCACCAGAGACTTATATAAAGTCATTATCACCTCCTTTTTTCTGCCGGCCATTTCTCTCCCTATACACAAAAGAATCCTTCTGGCTTTCTACCTGTTTAGCTACTTTAAGATCATCAGACACAATTATGCCCAGATTCCATGCCTCTTTTATGGATAGAAGTACCTCATCCCTTAAACTGTTCAATTTGGATTTTTGCAGCCCAAATGCATGACCCTACATTTTTTAGCATTAAATTTCAGCTGCCATATTCTAGACCATTCTTCAAGTTTAGTTAAATCCCTCCTCATGATATGTACTCCTGCCAGGGTATATACTCTATTGCCGATGTTGGTATCATCCACAAACAAACAAGCCTTACCCAAAAGCCCTGCCACAATATCACTAACAAAGATGTTAAAAAGAATTGGACCAAGGACAGATCCCTGCAGCACATCACTGGTAATCTCCTTCTCCTCAGATTGAGCTTCATTTACCTGTACCCTTTGTTGCCTCCCATTCAACCAATTTCTAGCCAAATCAGTAACTTTAGAGTACATCCCTAGGATGCTCAGTTTGTTTATAAGTTGCCTATGCAGAAAGGTGTCAAATGCTTTACTGAAATCTAAATGCACCACATCTAGAGCTCTCCCTTGGTCCATCTCCCCGGTCAACCAGTCAAAGAAATCAATCATATTTGTCTGACAAGACCTGCCTCTAGTAAATCCATGCTACCTTGGGTCCTGCAATCCATTGGACTCCAGAAACCTCACTATTCTCTTTTTTAGTAGCCTTCCCAATAACTTACTAATCATAGAGTTTAGACTAACCAGCCTGTAGTTCTTAATTTCATCCTTATGTCTGCTTTTGTGTAAAGGGACCACCTCTAACCTTTCTCGAGTCTTCTGTCACCACTCCTGACTCTAAAGAGGCATTGAAAAGATCAGACAGTGAAGCTGCTAGAATGTCCTCAGGTTTCCTCCATATTCTTGGATGTATCGCATCTGAACCCATGGCTTTGTCTACTTTTAGTTTAGCTAGTAGCTCATGAACAGTCCTCTGAAAATCA
The DNA here is from genome assembly GCA_033557465.1 of Ichthyophis bannanicus. Taxonomy (NCBI): domain Eukaryota; kingdom Metazoa; phylum Chordata; class Amphibia; order Gymnophiona; family Ichthyophiidae; genus Ichthyophis; species Ichthyophis bannanicus. The sequence continues at coordinate 447,790,546 of CM066035.1, read as the reverse complement.
TTTGAGTTCCATGTCACTTCTGTTCCTGTTAGTGGGTGTTTTCTGAGGTCCTGCTCCTGGCCCTTCATCTGTGAACACAGAACAGAAATATCTGTTAAGCAATTCTTCTTTATCCTCATCAGCTTTTACATGTTCCTCCCCTTCACCCTTGAGTTTGACTATACCACTTTTGCCATTCCTCCTCTCATTAACATTGCTGAAAAATGTCTTATTCCCCCCATTTTATTGCATTGGCAATTCTTCTTCTTTTGTATCTTTGCTTTCCTGGCTACTTTGCTAACTTCTCTAAGTTTTTCCATATATAGATGCCTGTCTTCCTCTCTCTGTGATCTCTTGTATTTCATGAAGGCTTCCCTATTTTTCTTCACCTTTTCAGCTACTTCTTTTGAGAACCATAGCAGCTTCCTTTTCCTTTTACATTTATTTACCTTTATAACAAAAAGGTTTGTTGCCCTTAAAATATCCCCTTTCAATTTTGGCTACATCTCCCAGCTGTTCCCATCCCACTAATGACTCTGAGATATTGTCCCATCTTGGCAGAATTAGCTTTCCTAAAGTCTAAGACCCTCGCTTTTGAATGGATTTTATCATCCCTAGTTCTAATATTGAACTACACCATCTGGTGATTACTGGATGAAAGATGATGTCCCACTATAACATCAGAAACACTTTCCCCATTTTTAAGCACTAAGTCCAGTATGGCCCCATCACGTATGGATTCTGTTACCAGTTGCCTGAATAGTTTTCCCTGTAGAGAATCCAGGATCTCCTTAATTCTAGATGACACCGTAACAGGGATGTGCCAATCCAAATCCGGCATATTGAAATCAACTGTCAGTAGCACTTCTCCTTTTATGGCAATACTGTGTATGTCTTCTATTAAATCTTCATCCACTTCCATTCCATGTGAGTTGGATCTGTATATAACTCCAACGCAAATGGTTTTCCCTTTCCCTCTTTCTAGTTTAACCCACAGTGCCTCCTCTCTTCCTTTTAAGCCCTGCAATTCTATAACTTTAATATTATTTTTTAAATATAGTGCAACTTCACTTCCCCTTCTTCCTGCTCTGTCCTTCCTGAAGAAAGTATAGCCCGGTGTAATTGCATTCCAGTCATAGCTGTCTGTGAAGCATGTCTCTGTAGCCACCACTAAATCCAAGTCGGCCTCTTCCATTAAAGCCTCAACATCTGGGTTCTTATTTCCCATGTTACAGGCATTTATACACACTGCTTTCCAGATGTTGCCCCTATTACCCATTTCTACAAAGGTATTTAATGTTTCACTTACCTGGGGGCTTTCTTCATTTACATGGGGGCTCTATTCACCCCTCCCCAATGAATCTAGTTTAAAGCCGTCTTCAATAGGTTAACCAGTCTGCTGCTGAAGACACTTCAGCCCTTCTTGGACAGATGGACACCATCACTGCTCTGCAGCCCTTGGAACACCATCCCATGGTACAGGATACAAAAACACTCTTGATGACACCATCCACTCAGCTATGCATTCATCTTGAGGATGCGAGCTTCTCTGCCTTGAGCTTTTCCCTCAACAGGGAGGATTGAAGAGAATACCACCTGTGCACCTATTTGTTTCACCTTCTGTCCCAGAGCCATTAAGTCACATTTGATATACTCAGATGGATTCCTAGTAGTCAAACAAATGGAGAAGAAGGTCTTCCACAGAGGGTACAGTAGAAGGAAGCGGAAGCCAAAAAACACGGCCAAACACAGTAGGGATATCCAAAAAACTTTATTAGCAGACCCAACTTAAAGAACTCGGCTGGCTGAACATAAGTACAGTCTTCATAAGGCACGTATAGACACCCCTTTAATACAACATTGTTTGGATTTAGGACATCAGTTTGAAGATCTTCGTTGCACTGTTTTGGAGCATGTTCCTCAGCATATTAGAAGAGGAGATCGCAATAAATTATTGTTACAAAAAGAACAGCGTTGGATTTATCATTTGAATACCTTATATCCGAATGGTCTCAATGATAAGATCGAATGGATGCTATTTTTTTGAATTTTCTGATTATGGCCATGGCCCTTTGAGGCCTTGCGGGGTGAGACTATGCAGCTTTAATTTGTTCACTCTTTAGGTGTGGGATTTGAGTTTAGTGAATGAGAGTCTAGTGGTGATGTCATGGGTTTGTGGAGATGTTTGATTGGTTGTCGGTTTCCGTTAAATGGTGCGTCACACGCTGTCTTTTTTGATGGCGGGAGAGTTAACTGACTGAGAAGAGGCCGTTTTGTGCTATGTTTCATTACTGAACCCCTAAAGAAGCCGTATATCGGCGAAACGGGAGCTTCTGTAGGGTTGTGGAGCAAATCTGTTTAGTTCCTAGTGAAATTCTTTTCCCGCTGCCATATTCTTGGAGGTCTTCGTGATCCTGTTTGAAACCTTGGAACTTAGAATTGTGATGGAGCGTTGCGGTGCTGGTTGGCTGCATGAAGTGATATGAAGATAACTACATGGAACGTTTTAGTGACGATGCTGTTTGCTTTTGCTTACTTTGTATTCTTTTTTATAGGTGAGAGATTACAGCCCTGGTGGAATTCCGTATAACTCCTCGTTGTGCAATTTTTGCAGAACTGTGTAAAATTGAGACACTGTTTGTACGTGCTGTACGTTTGTGTGGTGGAGGTTTTAGAAATGAGTTTAAGGTGCTTTCCCAAGGGTAATTAGGTGGTTTTTAATGTTTGGAATATGTCATGCTGTAGGTGGTTGAATGGAGGCTTATTGACCAGTGATATTAGTGTCTGCCGCTCCCTATAGTGATTTTTCATTAACTGTGGAGTATGAGCTTTGCTGAGGTCATTTTGCCTGAGAAAATTGTATAGGTTAGTGGTGCAAGATTGTGTTAGTAAAAATTATTGGTTCAAGAGCAGATATCTTTTGATATTGTTTTGAGACCTGTAGCATAGCCCATCGTAGCAAAGGCAGGTGCTGCGGAAATGGTGCTGGGCACACCACCTCACCCTCAGGGTGAGCACAGGACCCGTCCACTGTGACGATCTTTAGCCACTCTGTGGCAGTAACACACACGGTCAGTACCCCCTACCAGGCTGAGGTGCTGTGGGGTTGCACATGGTCAGGACCCTCCAACAGGCCGAGGTGCTGGGGGGGTGCATACCGCAACATGTGACCATCTATAGACTGCTGATTTGCATGTGCAGTGCATCATGGGTGTGGCTGATCCAATCCAACCCTGGCAACTACAGCAGATGGTCTGTGTGGTGACCTGCAGTTCCTCTGTAGCCAGCCAGATATGTAGCAGGAGCTATAGAGATGTAGGCCACTGGCAACTGCACTGGCTGTGGAGCCAGAAGCCATGGCTTTGATCCCACAGTGGGATTACTTGGTAGGGCTATCTGGGCATTTTCTTTTTTAAATTTAAATTGGTGTTGCCAGCAAAAAACCCTCACAGTGCTGTATCCTTACGGTGCCTCATCAGGTGCCCTATACAGTGCCCTATGAGGCACCCTATGATGCGCCCTCTAGGGTGCCCCATAGGGGACATTCTAGGGTGCCTTGACGGACAGTGTTCTTTATAATGTGCCCTCTGGGGTGCCTTATAGGGTGCCTTATGCGGCACCTTAGGGTATGGCCCTGTGAGGGTGTGTTTGCTGGCAGCACTAATTAAAATTAAAAAACAAAATGCTTCAGACAGCACTGATTTAAAGTAAAAGGTAACGTCTCAGCCAGCTTTACTCATTAGACCCACAGGGGGATTGAACTCACAACCCCTACAGCATTAGTCAGTGTATTAACCATTGTGCTACAGCTCTAGATCCCTTACTAGACACCTTATCAAACGCCTTATGGGTGCCGTACAGGGCGCCTTGCGTGGCGCTCTACACGGTGTTTTTTAACGCTCGTTAGGCTATGGCGCCTGGTAATGCGCGTTATCTGCAACGATGTACCGCCCATGTCCTTATTTGGCCGTTTTTGCTTTTACCACGGAACCTAACGCGACTGACATTACCGCAGTTTAGTAAACATACCCCTATATGTGTCTTATATACAAATTAATACCTTAAAAAATGCAGATCATTAATAATATAAAAAAACAAACTACAGACTACTAATACAAACAGCACAAGAAAACAAATTAAAAGATCATAAAAAAAGTCATTAAAAATAATATCAAGACAATACAATAAAATACATGCAAATGCATGCAATTTTCAAATATAAATGCCAATTAGCATGCTGATAATATACAAGCATCACAGGCATTCACATAGTCATCAAATAGTGTGAGGCATTTCAATAAAAACGACGATATATCAGTGTAACTTTCTCACCATAAAAAAATAACACCTGTGAATACAGTATAGATTAATTTGCCATAAAAAATGTTCTAAACAAAATATGATTGTTAAAAGGAAAGATAATATAGTCTGTTAAATGACAAATCCCTGAAAAAATCTTTAGAAATAGAAACAGAAAATATCAAAGTAACTGTATAAAAGCAGACTACATCCTAAAGACATCATGGAGTATAATTACAAATTAGGACGTGAAGCAGTCTGTAAAAAACACATCCTTAAAAAGTCAAAGGATGTCAAATTAATTGCCTAAACCAACCAGCATCTTCATGAAATAAAAAACATTTAACAGAAAGGCAGAAGCGCTATAAGCTTAATCCCTAACGGTAAAAGAGTGAACTATTGCATTCATACAGCACGGAACAAACTATACATGATAAATGTATGTAAATAAGAACGGAGGATGTAAAAATAATTATCTCATGTCAGAAAAACTGTCTAAAAAGAATCAACAACATCATGAAATAAAGGCATCATAGAATGTAATTACAAATGAAGAAAGTGAAGCAGTCTGTAAAATGTCAGATCCTTAAGGAAAGATCTTTAAAAATTAAAAACAAAGGTGTCAGCTTAGCTGTCTAAAACGATAAGTAACATCATGAAATAAAAAAACCTTGATCAAAAAAGGAAGCAGATACGCCATCAAATTGAACCGTAGTTGTAAAAGTATAGACACAAAATAGACTGTGAGTAAGAAATCTTTATAAATAGAAACGGGGCATGTGAAGATAACAGAAAGGCCACGGGGCCACGTACCTGATGGCCGCCGTTAACTGGGGAGGTGGCGTGGTGCGTGGTCCCAGCTCTAGAGGAAGGAAGAGGGAGGTCGGCGGCTCAGATGGCGTCATTCAAACCCATTGGCTCCCGCGGGTGAGTGAGGAGCACAGGAGCCAATGGGGATTAGGCGTGAAGGCGGGAGGCAGCCCGGGGGGGGGGGGGGGAGCGAGCCGGCGGGACAGCAGTCTCCGTGAGAAGGAAGGAAGGTGGCTGGCGTTTTTGAAGGCTCCGTGGCTGGTGGTTTGAGAGGCTCCGTTGAAGTGGCGAAGGGCAGGACAGCTGGCAGAACGTTGGGGCGGCAGGCGAAGAGAAGGCTGATGGTCCGGTTCTGCAGCCCCTGCTGCACGGGGGAGGGGCAGCTTTGAGAGGACATTTTTTTGGGCCTGCGGAGTGCGCATCATCGGGGAAAAGCAGGCGAGTAAAAAAAATAAAAAAGAAGGAAGAATTTGTTTTAAAGCTTGCATTAAGGGAAGGCTTAGCAGTTGCCAGTGAATTATAGGAAGGAACTATTTTCAGTAGGATAGAGAGTTAACATGCCAGCACGCGAAGGCTGGGGGTACCATGGGGGAAGGGGGGTGGGTAGGCGGACGGATGCAGCAAAAATGGGTATGTCGGGTAGGGGAGGTTCAGTCGGGGGGTGCCAGGGCAAGGGGGGGGGACAGGGGGGAAAAAGGGGGGGCACAGGGCAGGGGATCGGGCCGATCAAGGAGGCTCGGGAGAGGGGGTGCGGAGTCTGCACGGGTGCTGTTAAGTGGCAGGGGGAGCACCCATGCTGGGTGCTGTTAAGCGGCAGGGGGAGCACTCAGGGTATATGGGGCAGGGACTCCAGTGGGGGGGGGGTTAGTAGGGGTGCTGAGGAGTTCAGGGGTGTGGTGGGGGTGTCAGGGTGTGGGGAGACTTTACGAGATGGAAGGGAGGATATGGGGCCGGCTGGGTTAGAGCCTATCCCTCAGGGGGTGGAGGGGGGAGTGGTCGGGCAGGCCAGTCAGGAGGGGCAAGGTTTAAGGGGCCAGTGGGGCTGGCCTATGATACCTGGCGGCTATTATCCAGCAGACTGGGATCATTGGCACGGAGGGGGACAAGGATCCTCCAGGGCTGAGTGGTTGGGGGCGTGGCAACCTCCCTGGGTCATGGCAGGTTCCCCATCGGTGCTCTCTGCATTATCTCCACAGATGCTGCCTGGGAAGCTGCTTACGGCGGGGCAGCGTAGAGGAGGTACAGCGCGAGGGGACAAAGTTGATGCAGACGTAGTGGGAAGAGAGCCGGCTGTGGAGGCGATGGTAGAGCAGGAGGAGGTGCTTCTGACGGATAGCGGGCTGCTGGCGCAAGATGGCTGTACACGGGTGTCAAGGCCCAGGACTGCTTCAGCTGGTAAGTTACCTGGGGGGCAAGGGGAGCCGGAGAATGAGAGGGAAGGGCAAGTTGGAGCTGGGGGTAAGGCAAAGAAGAAGAAGCAAAAACACTCCCATAGGCGATGCCGCAGGTCGGAGTCCTCTTCATCTTCGTCATATAATGTTTTGTCTTCTTCGTCCTGCTCGGAGGAAAGGGAGCGAGTAGGGGGTAGCGTGGGGGCGGGGGAGCCGTGTCAGGCAGGGTGGCCCCCTCGCTTGTATCCTTTTCTGAATTATGGGAGGGGGTGCCGCAGAAAGCTGCATCGGAAGATACGGAAGAGGCGCTATATAGACATTTTTAGGCTTTTGGAGGGTAGGAAGCGGTCGGGGGACAGTAAAAGGAAGAGCAAGAGGATGAGAAGGCAGGGAGGGTCTGGAAGGTTTTGTGCAATGTCATTAATTGCACTAGAGCCTTCTTGCGGCTAGCTAGTGTTTGGGGGCATCATTACCCAGGGCACTTTGGGATGTTGTTAGCTTATGCGGACTCTATCTTGGAAGCGGCACAGACTCATGAGGGTTACAATGAGAAGTTTCGGGATAAAATGGAGGAGAATAAGTTGTCCTGGGGAACGCAAGATATCAACTTATAGTTGACGCAGATGGCGGCTAGAGGGACGCAGGGTGGGGAGGCGGACAAAAAGGGGGTGGGGTGACTACGGCAGGTACGGGGCAGCCCTTTTATGCGGGAGGGGCTCCTGCACTGCAGAGAACAGTCGACGGGGGAGCTGGGGATGTATGTTGGCGGTTTAATAAATCATCATGCCCCTTTCCAGATTGCAAGTTCCAGCATAGCTGTTCCGTATGTGGTGGGGGGCATTCAGCAATAAAGTGTGTCAAAAAAGGGGCTCCTAGTGGCCCGTTACCTATCCCCAAGCAGTAAGGACTTAGTGGGTCTGGCTCCGACTCCGATATGGGTCGAAGCCCTTAGGCCCTGGCTTAGGCGGTACAGGAGGCGAAGGGATGGTGAGGTGCTCGAGTGGGGGTTTCAGTATGGATTTATGATACCGATGGAGGGGAAAGTTGGATTGGATGGGGTTCGGAACTCTCCATCGGTGGTGTTTAGTTCAGATTGTGAGAGACAAGCTGGCCGCGGAGCTGGAGTTGGGCAGGATAGCTGGGCCATTTGTAGAGCTGCCGTTCGTGCACTTTGTGGTTTCCCCATTGGGAATTGTCCCGAAGAAGGAGCCCAGAAAGTACTGCCTGATTCACAAATTGTCTTTCCCAGTAGGGTTGTCTGTTAACGATCACATTCCGAGGGAGTTGTGTGCGGTGCGCTATATATCCTTCGATGTGGTGGTAGATTTAGTGAGGAGATGTGGGCCTGGGAGTTTGATGGCAAAGGTGGATATCGAATCCGCGTTTTGATTGTTGCCAGTACACCCCTCCACATTTCATTTGCAGAGGTTTCGTTTTGAAGGGCATTATTATTTTGATAAATGCATGCCAATGGGTTGCTCAGTTTCCTGTTCATATTTTGAGAAGTTCAGTTCGTTCATGCATTGGGTGTTGGAGGTGACAGTGGGATGTGCGAATGTGGTCCATTATTTGGACGACTTTCTGTTTGTCAGTGAGGCGCAGTCAGTGCGGTGCCAGGAGCTACTGGACGGCTTCGTGAGATTGGCCCAGATGTGGGGTGTCCCGTTGGCTGGGGGGAAGATGGAGGGCCCGGCGACACACATCACATTTTTGGGTGTGGAATTGGATACTGTGGATATGGTGGTGCGATTGCCACTGGACAAAGTCTCACAGCTGCGGGTGCTAATGGCGAACGTGATGGGGTTTAATAAGGTAACGCTGAAGGAAATGCAGGCCTTGATAGGCTCCCTGAAATTTGCATGTCAGGTCATTCCGATGGGGCGGGTGTTCCTGCGTAGGTTCTCGGCGGCTACATCAGGTGTCCTTAAGCCGCATCACCGCATTAGGGTATCGAGGAGTATGAGGGCTGACCTGGGGGTTTGGGATGAGTTCCTGAGAGGCTTGTGATAAGGAAGCTTATCATAGCTCAGGAAGAAGCTATAGAAAACGTGAAGTGACTCTGAACAAGCAACCTGTCAGTTCTGGTAGAAATAAGAAAACAGAATTTTGCCATAAAAGACTACCAGTCCCAGAATGCACCAGGTTTCCAGCAGCCATTAGAGGAGCTGAAGTGAGGAAACGTGTGTTCAATCAGGAGGGCTATGAGGTAATCCCCAAGCACTCATCTCAAAGGGCAGGGCCTGATTCAGCACAGCTGCGCTGTGCTAGGGTGGAGCACTCATCAAAGCAGAATAAAGGTAGAGTTTATTCTACAGAGAATTATCCTCAGTTTCATCTGGGAGATCCTCAGATTCAGCTTGGAGATCCTCAGTATCTTGGACAGCTTCATCATCTGGAGGATCATCAGAAGCAGAAGCCAGAGCGGACAGATAGAGAGGGCAAGAAACCCTTTGGAAGAAAGAAGAGAAAAGCTTTTGGGAGGTCTAAAGGAGTCCAGAGCAGTACGTATACTGGGAGACGTTCAAAAGGCCAGCATACACCATTGGACTGGGGAAAACCAGAGGAATGGTGCTGCAGAGCTAGGAATCTCCAGACGGTACCTGTGAGGGAGACGGCTGCACGTGGAAGGGACCCTAAGACCCGTGCCAGAAGGTATGTGAAGAGAGATCCAGTGTCCAGGGATCTGGATTGGAAGGCTGGACATAAGAACTGGACTACATACTGGCCAGGCTATTTAGAGAGGAACTCTAACAGCAATGGAAGCTCAGGTATGAACACTGATCTATGCCCTAGCTATACCCTTGAAAGACAGCAGGGAAACAAGTATTCGCCGGAGAGTGCTCCACTGAGAAATTCCTCTGTGTCAATCCATGATATTGAACCCATGATTGTTGAAGAAGGGGTTATAGATACAGGCTGTGAATACATGGATTGCTCTCTTGTCTAAACTCCTTTGGTAATTTACTGTTACAAAGTACAACAACCATCACAAAGAAATACAAACTTGTTCTTTAAATCTACTCAGAAAAGCTCCTGAGTAGGATTTGAGCCAGGCAGTAGAAAGTAAGCCAGCTAAGGGGTTTCAGCTGGATAACTGCTAGCAATTGAGCCTTACCTAATTGCTTGTGAGCTCTGAGGAAATCACTTCTGAGTCTATGTGTGAAGATATAAGAAGTTAACCTGAAAAGAACAGTTTTTTCCCTTCTTTGTGGGTTTTGCTTGTTGTTTGATGCACTGCTAAGAAAATATTAGCTAGAGCCTACAGAGAAGACCAGTTTGTTACCAACCAGGTCTTTATTCTTTTGATTTGATTGCCTGACAAGTTCAACTGTTGTTTTCCTGATTTTGTTTTTCTAAGTTTAACACTGAAAGCAAGTATCCTGTTTTATGTGCTACCAAGCATATCTGTGTTGGGAGAAATAACCCCATAAATAAATATCTTATTGGCTTTACACTCAAGCACAACTAATTATTGTGAGCGGCTGTGTCTGGTGTGAATGGACTGCATTTCCCACAATCCCTTGCAAATCATATTGATATATGCCTTTGCCAAGACTGTGAACATTCTCACCCAGGCACCCGTCTGACAGGCTTTAATGGGATAGCGGTACTCATGGAGAAGGAGATGTCTACTTTCGATATGCAGCTATTTACCGATGCAGTGGGCGGTTTGGGCTTGGGCATATATTTTGGGGGCTCTTGATGTGCGGGGGCCTGGCCGCAAGCTTGGCAGGAGATGGGCCTAACTGATAATATAGCCTTTTTGGAGTTGTTTCCAGTATTGGTGGTTTTGGAACTGTGGCCAGACAGGCTGCGCAATCGTCGGCTACTGTGGTGGTGTGACAATGAAGCAGTGGTTAGTGTGATTAATCGTTATGCTCCGCGCTGCCTGCGGGTAGCGGCCTTGATGAGGGAGGTGGTGCTAGCCTGCTTAAGGTTGAATGTTGTAGTGAGGGCCTGTCATATACCTGGGAGTACTAATAAGATTGCTGATGCTCTTTCACGTTTCAAGTGGGAACTGTTCCAGAGATTGGCACCAGAGGCAGATGCTGCGGGTCCCGGAGCACTTATGGCAAACTGGCCTAAAGGCATGCTGAACCTATTACGGAGTTCGGTGTCATCAGCGACATGGTGGGCCTATCGGCGAGGCTGAGACAGCATGGTGGACTTCTTGGCGGCGCAGGGATGGCGGCAAGGTCCGGTGTCGGACCAGCTCATGGGCCAGTATGTCTTGTCGGCGAAGGCGGCAGGAACAGTGAGATCAACTGTGCGGTCACATTTAGCAGGGTTTGCCTTTTTCTCAAGGGTGGTGGGTTGGGAAGCATGCAGCGAGGGGTTCCTGACATGAAGGCTGCTTCTGGGTTGGGAGCGGGCTCACCCTTTGCAAGGCGACAGGCGGCTGCCTATCACGCACAAATTGCTTGGGAGGTTGTGTGCAGCATTGCCCTTGGTGGCAGCATCAGCCTACGAAGCAATGCTTTTCAAGGCAGTGTTTTGTGTGGCGTTTTTGGGGCTTTCCAGGTGGGGGAATTGGTGGCTACGTCCTGCATGGCGAAGGAGGGCGTTGCCTTACTGAGGCATCATGTAAAGGTTTCCAGGAGGGAGTTGCGAATATATTTGGCAAGGTCCAAGACGGATCAAAGGGGTAGAGGAGTGAGGGTACTCTTGGGAGCCGTTTGGGGTTCCCTGACTTATCCAGTGGCAGAGATGGAGGCCTACCTGAGGGTGAGGCCACGGGGAGACAGTCATCTCTTTGTGCATGAGGATGCGTGCTGGTTGACGTGGTTTCAGTTCGCAGCGGTTCTGCGGATGACGCTGCGCCAGTTGGGATTGGATCCTGGAAACTTTGCTAATCATTCCTTTAGAAATGGTGCAGCCACTAGTGCCACGGAGGTGGGCTTAAGGGATCAGGAGATTCAGCAGATAGGCAGATGGCGTTCAAGAGCATTCCAGGGGTATGTGCGCTTATGAGGGGAAGAGTGCGTGACGGTTACTAACTTTGTATATTTTTTTTTAGATGTGGGCCGGATTCCAAGTTGCCGCTGGATGATCGGCCATTCGTTTGTTTACTGGGTGGGTCAGCGAGCAGCTACGAGGCCAGTGGGGGCAAATATCAGATTGAACGCTGCTGAGGTGACCGTCTTATGACTGGGCGAGCGCGGTCTTCGCTGGATGCAGCTCTTGCCTTTGCTTCGGCACTACCAGCGTGAAAAGGAGGCTCCAGAGTTTCTGTTGCTGCATTTGGGAGGCAACGATCTGGGGACCTGGACCTGTAAGCAGCTGATCAGAGCAGAAAAAAGTGATTTGGCTGATGTGCTGTTGATGTTTAACAATGTCATTGTCCTCCTCACTTCTCACCACCACCAAAAAATTGTCTATTAGACAACTTTTTGGTGGTGGTGAGAATCGAGGAGGAATGTGACACATTCTATATACCCTTTCGATGTCTAGGACATCTGTACCTTGCCCACTCACGATCTTAAATGACAGAGGTGTAAGGCAGGGGTCTCCAAATCCAGCCCTGGATGGCCACAAACCAGTCAGGTTGGCAGGATATCTCTAATGCATATATATCTCATGCATGTTCATTAGGGATATCCCGAAAACCTGACTGGTCTGCGGCCCTCCAGGACCGGAGGTGCCCACCCCTGGTCTATCCAGTGTGTGGTGGCTGCTAACACCCTCCTCAGCACACACTGCTTGCACTGGTGCCAGTGTTAGCCTGCCAATATGCATAATGAGGAGCACAGTACTGTGGGTATAACCTGGACAGGGTGGTCTGGCCTGGATGCATTTGCACAGGGCATAGGGCAATGGCTGGGACATTGTAGTGCCCGGCCACCACCTGCACGGACAGGGTGGCCACAGCATGTCCTGGTGGGAGGTCATTCTCACCCTGACTGTGCAGTGACCACGGCATGGCTGGGTTCCCCCATAGTGCTATACAGTGTTTCTTTTAAGTGATATATATGGGTTCTGTTTTCTGGGGCCCAATCACTGACTTATCTGCTTGGTGGGTGTGCTCACATCCCCTCCAGGAACATGCACTATGGTCTAGCTAGCAGTTTGCATGTGTGTGGCAGGAACACCTTGCAGGGTGCAGCGGCTGGTGACTCACTGTGCTTGCTGCTGGAGAATGTCAGATGGTGGTGTGGGGCAGCTGTGCATTTCCAGGCCTACTGTCTGTATGCCATTGCCTTATTTATGGATGTGTACAGATCTGCATTGACTGCCCTGTAGGGTGTCTATTCCCCAGCAGGACTGGGGTTGATGGTCCCTTCTACTGTCACCATTGCAGGGGGATAGAATGTGGATCTGTTGGTGGGAGATCCTGTCCCCCACCCTGAGCCACAGAGGGTGGGTTGGGTGGTGGTACGTAATCTGCCTGGGGGTCCAAACACCCCCCTTCACTTAAATCATGTGACTATGGCACCCACACAGGGTATGCACTTTTCTGGGTGCATCATAGTCCACAAGGGCTAGATGTGAAATACAGATGGATACAGGCATATCCTAGGAGTTTTTGCAAGGACTACCTATCATACATTGGCACTGATGGGGACCTGCAGCATAGCCTATCTAAACAAAGCCAGGTGCTGCGAAAATGGTGCTGGGCACCCCACCTCACCCTCAGGGTGAGCACAGGACCCGCACACTGTGACGGTCTGTAGCTACTCTGTGCCACTAACACACACCGTCGGCACCCCCTACCAGGCTGAGGTGCTGTGGGGTGCATACCCCATCTTGTGATCATCTGTAGACTGCTGATTTGCATGTGCTGTGCATCCTGGGTACGGGTAGGTTGACCCTAACCTGGTAACCACAGCAGAATGTTTGTGTGGTGCCATGCAGTCCTCCTGTAGCCAGCCAGGGGTTTGTTAGCAGCTATAGTCCACTGGTTACTTCACTGCCCATGGAGCCAGAGGTCATGGGTTCAAAACCCACAGTGGGGTTCATTGATAGGGCTGTCTGAGGCATTGTCTATTTTTAATATACATTAGTGCTGCCAGCAGAAACACCCTCAGAGTACTGTCACCTTAGGGTGCCTCATAAAGCGCCTAATAAGGTGTCCTATAGGGGACATTATAGGGTGCCTTTGGCAGACAGCACACTTTATAATTTGCCCTATGGAGTGTCTTCTAGGGTGCCTTATGCAGCACCTTAGGTTATGCCACTGTGAGGGTGTGTTTGCTGGCAGCACTAATTAAAGTAAAACTAAAATTCCTCACAACCCAATACTTAAGCATAATGCCTGAGCTAGCCTTATTCATTAGGAACACTGGGGATCAAACCCATGACCCCTGTACCATCAGTCAGTGTAGTAACCATTTTGCTATAGCTCTGTTTCTGTGTTTGTATTTCTGCGCGCCTTCTTAAGATTAACACGCGGTAACGTGCCACGGCTCCCTCTATCATGTAACGCTCGTTACTTTATGGCACCTTGTAACGTGCATTATCGGTAACGATGTACTGCCCATGTCCTTATTTGGGTATTTCTGCCTCTACCGCGGAACCTAACTCGAATGGCATTACCGCAGTTTAGTAAACATACCCCTTAGAGAGACTTTCAAACTACCTTTGTTCTCTCTTTCTACTTTCTGCTACACTCTGCCATTATGCAATATTCAACCATACTGCCTGCTTGTCTCCATTTGGAAGTCAGATAGTGTGCAAGGACAAGGACTAACCTCGGGAAGGAATGAATCTCTCCCACAGACTTGAAGCTCTGTGTTATAATGCTGCTCAGCCAGGTGCCTGCAGCCTGTGTTGGACCAATGTCATCCTTTGGACTTTGTGCCATTCTGGAGATGACTTCTCAGACCCAGTCACAGTCATCCTTCTGGCAAAGCTAAGGTACTGGTCTTAATTCTCTCATAGGTGGGCCTAACCAGATAGACAGTTAATTTTCTGTACGTCTGAGTGCAGAGCGAATCAATGACTTTGATTTCTAAAACAGTGATTCATAATCTTCTTGTAATTGTAATCATAGGACTATATAACTTGCTATCTCATGTCTAATGTATTCTATATCTGCATAATTTTTCTATCAGCAATAAAGTCAAATTTATATATAAACACAGGGTTGGTTCCCATTGTCTCATGTGGTTCATTTGCCAGCAATCTCATAGAATCTTTTTAAAAGAGGGATGTAGCATTACTCCTAGAACTATCAAGTAATACATATTTATTATATATTTGCTATTGACAATAATCCCCACAGATCACTGCAGGCAAAGGGTCATAGCCATTGGGTCAACTCGTTGTGGGAGCAATGCCCCACCTTGTCCCCCCAAAACTATGCCCATGATGGGGGATTAAGGAGAATTATTCCCTTAGGGATTATTCTGAGCCATGAATAGTGGGGATGGTTGTCCCAGGGGAAGTTATATGGGCCACAGAATGGGCAGCCCGGGGGAGGAGTCTGGGCAGGCAGTGGGAAGTCACCAGCCATGGTCATACAGGGCCAATTCTAATGTTGGCCCAGTATGTCTAGGGTTGGCGGAATGTCCAGGGAAGTTATTCCACCTCCAAAGTGGAATAACTTCCCTGGACATGTTGCTTTGAATTTCCAAGGGAATGGATGGGGCAGGGGGGGCCAGGGTTTATTCCTCACAGCCTGACCGTGGCCTTAGGAGGACAGATTGGGGGTTGGGTTGCAGGAAAAAATACCCTTTTTGCTGGTGGCACGCATCAGGGCTTTGAAATGGAGCCGCAGTGCCATAGCAACATGACATCATGCTGCCGCGGCTCCATTTAAAAGCTCTGACTGAGTTAGCCGGGGGCAGTCCTGCACATGCAGGCCAGACTGAATCACAGTCCCGGCCTGCACATGCAGGACTGTTCACAATTCAGATCCCACGGGGCTAGACGTGCCCCATGGGATCAGAATCACGATCCCCTCTGTGCATCCGGTTCATACCGGACGCATAGAGGGGATCTACATGCGTGACAGAATCGGGCCCTTAATCTCTTGTTTAAAGCCCTGGCCAAAATTAGCACTTTTTAAAAATCTGTATGTACCTCTGAGCATGTGTAAAACCCAATGTGGGAATTTTTGGTCATATACATGGATTCCTTTCATGTTCAAACTATGCCTTCACCATGCCCCCTTGGAATTTCTGTGTGTTATGAATAGCAGCTTTCTAAAATCACATTTGCACATATATGCCAATATTTATATGTGGGGATGCTTCTACAATAGCCCCCTTTAGGATTGTAGTTATTCATTTATGATAATGGAATGATGCACAATTTTTGCATAATAACATGCATTGAATGCCAGAATCATGTAATATTTTATTGTAACACAAGTTAGTTTAGTACAACTTGAGATCTTTAATAATAAGATGCAAAGCATGCAAACACATGTAAATCATCTCATAATTATAGAAATCTATTAACATAGGGGTATGTTTACTAAAACCCCGGTAAAGTGCGGGCCGCGGTAGTGTGTGGGTGCCATATAAGGAGTGGGCGTTCTGTCCTGAAAAAGAAAAGCCGGAATTTACATATGCGCTAAGGTGAGCGGCGCCTATGTGCGCCCCGCACCTTAGCGCATGAGATAGCTGCGCGGGAGGCATAAGTGGTGCTCTGATGTGCAAAAAAAAAAGCAGAGCTACAGCACAGTGGTTAGGACACTGACCAATGATACAAGGATCAGAGGTTCAATCCCCCACAGTGCCCAATGAAGACAGCTGGCTGAGGCATTAATTTATGAGGTGCAGAAATACTGGGCAGCATAAGGCGCCGCACTGATGTTTATGGAGGCATTATAATACTGGGCGGTATAAGTGGCGCACTGATGTGCAGGAAGAAAAGCAGAGCCACAGCACAATGGTTAAGACACTGACCAATGATGCAAGGGTCAGGGGTTTAATCCCCCACAGTGCCCAATGGAGACAGCTGGCTGAGGCATGTAAATGATGGGCGGCATAAGGCTGCACGCTGATGTTTTAGGAGGCATTTTAATATTGGGCGGCATAAGGCGGCGCGCTGATGTGCAATCACAGGAACAGAACCACAGCACAATTGTTAAGACACTGGCCAATGGTGCAGGGATCAGGGGTTCAATCCCCCAAAGTGCCCAATGGACAAGGCTGGCTGAGGCATAACTTATTATGGGGAAGATTGCTTTAGGAGGCATTTTAGTCATATTTTAATTATCACTACTAGCAAACGCACTCTCAAAGCGTGTTAACATAAGGCACCCTATAAGGCACATTTTAAAGTGCACTGTCAGCCAAGGCACCCTAGAATGTT
The DNA here is from genome assembly GCA_033557465.1 of Ichthyophis bannanicus. NCBI lineage: Eukaryota > Metazoa > Chordata > Amphibia > Gymnophiona > Ichthyophiidae > Ichthyophis > Ichthyophis bannanicus. Next base: position 447,773,807 of record CM066035.1, on the reverse strand, counting down.
GCTTATAGGGCGCTTTAGAGGGTGCCGTATGAGGTACCGCAAGGTCAGTGTACTGTTTTTTATGGCAGCACTGTGCAGTTTAAGGAATGAAAAGCATATGTAGGTGCGCTGACAGGCAAGGAGGAGCAGCAGTGGAGCACAATGGTTAAGGCACTGACTGCTGATTCAGGGGTCATGAGTTTGCTCCCCAGTGTGCCTAATACGTAAGGCTGGCTGTGGCATCAGCTTTGAATTGTACATATTTTGTCCTGCAGCACTTTATTTTTATGTTATTAATTGCTGCCAGCAAACACGCCCTCACCTGCCGTAATTGAAGGTGCCGTATAAGGCACCCTATAAGGCACTCCAAAGGGCACATTTTAAATTGCACTGTCCGCCACAGCACCCTAAAATGTCCCCTATAGGGCACCCTATAGGTTGCATCACAGGATAATGTATAGTGCACCTTATATGGATGGGAACCATAAGGTGCTCTATAGGGCGCCCTATACAGCACCCTCAGAGGCCCTTATGGGCACAGTACGCTGAGGGTGTTTTTGCTGGCATCTAAATATGTACATTAAAAAAAGATAATGCGTTGGACAACCCTATCAAATAACCCCACTGTGGGTTTGAACCCATGACCTCTGGCTTCAGAGACCATGAAGTAACCACTGGGCTACAGCTCTATAGCTGCTAGCAAGCCCCTGGCTGGCTGCAGAGAGCATGCACGTCACCACACAGACAGTCTGCTGTGGTCACCAGGATAGGGTTAGCCCACCCATACCCATGATGCACTGCACATGCAAATCAGCTGTCCACAGATTAACACAAGATGGGCAATGCACCCCCACAGCACCTCGGCCTGGTAGAGGGAAGTGACCATGTGCACCCACACACCACCTCGGCCTGGTAGGGGGTACTGACCGTGTGTTTTACTGGCACAGAGTAGCTACACACCGTCACATTGTGCGGGTACTGTGCTCACCCTGAGGGTGCGGTGAGGCGCCCAGGACCAGGTCCACAACACCTCCCATAGCTGAAAGAGGCCATGCAGGAGGTCCAAAGCAATGTTAATGTGTGAGATAAGTAGTTTCTGCACAAACACCTTGGATATCTCTGTCTGTTTCAGTCAGGTGTAGCCCCCATGGACCCCTAGGTGAGCCATGTACCACCACCACCACCACCCCCCCTCCCCAAGGGCAGCAAACAGGGCCTCCTATCAATAGATCCACATTCTACCTCCCTGCAAAGGTAGCAGTAGAAGGGACCATCAACGCCAATCCTGCTGAGGAATAGACACCCCACAGGGCAGTCAATGCAGCTCTATACACATCCATAACACAATAGCAGACAGACATTAGGCATGGATATGGTGAGCTTCACCCCACCACTATCTGATATTCTCCTGCAGCAAGTCATCAGCCACTGCACCCTGCTCCATCAAGACACATACCAGCTGCAAACCATGTGCTAGTTAGTCCACAGTACATGTTCCCAGTGGAGATGCATGCACCCCAAACTGGGATGTCAGCATACACAGCAAGCAGATAAATCAGTAACTGGGCCCCAAAAGGAAACCCTTATCTATCACATGAGAGAAATGCTATATAGCACTATGGGGGTGCCTAGCCATGCTGTGGTCACTGCCAGTCAGGGTGAGAGTGATCTCTCAGCAGGACATACTGAGGTCACCCTGTCTGTGTAGGTGGTGGCCGGGCACTAAAATGTCCCAGTCAGTGCCCTATGCCCTGTGCAGATGCACCCTGGCCAGGCCACCCTGTCCGGCCTATACCCATGGTACCTTGCTCCTCATTATGCACATTGGCAGCCCAATACTGGCAACATTGCAGGCAGTTTGGGCTGTGGAAGGTGTTTGCAGCCACCACACACTGGATAGACAGACAGCCACCCCCACACCTATGCCAGCATTATGCTACTATAGAGGAGTTCAGCAGCCATACCCACCACACCAGTCCTGGGCACAGTACAGGCATGGATATGGTACGCAATACTGTTGGGGGTTACTCCCCAGGGCTGTAAACACTGTCAGAGACCAGACCTGCAGCACACACCGCAGACATCAGAATGATTGTTATGGTGGAGCCCAAGGAGCAAAATGTGCTTAACGTAGGAATTGATATCTGCCAGTTATCATGGGAAACATTTGATAGCTGTGTACCATATACCCAGGTGTAGGGTGGCATTGCTAAGGTATGCAACTGTTAGTATTGGGAGATACAGGCAGCGCCCAATGTCCTGCCTCTCCAGGAGGCATTGGTCAATGGGGCCTGTGGGTGTGTGTGTGGGTGTGTCTGGCCCTGTTGGCTGCTGCTTTACGGCAGAGTTTCCCAACTCCAGTCCTGGTGTTCCAAACACTGTTCGGGTTTTCATGCTGTCCCTCATAAATATGCATGAGCTGCATCTGCATACCATGGGGGTGGTGCATAGATATGCAGCACAGGCATCTTTATTAGAGGCAGCATGGGACCTGAATGGTGTGGGGCCCTCCAGGACTGCATTTGGGAGACTCTGCTCTAGGTAATGCGGCTGTTTATGGTGTCTGTGTTTGGTGTGGTAAAATATAGGCGTATTAACCATGCGTATGTTCTCAGCAATAAAGGTTTGTCCTTACTATCACGGTTTAGTTGTGGGAAAAATATGTGGACAGGATTGGCGGTAACTCCAGCTGGCCTTTGAACCTGTAATCTTTTGTTCCTGCACACACTGTCTGTGTGCACTGCACCACCTTGTTGCCACAGATATGCTGCCTTCCCTGGGGAGTCTATGACTGTACATCCAACAGAGCCTGTCTATTGCGGTGGATGGTGCCAGCCTGCACACGCCTAGGCCACTGTCTGCTTTGGCTTGCAGCCACTGCCCCCTCCACCACCTGTACCCTTCCGCCAACATGCAGACATGTCCTTATCTGGGAAAAAGCATATGACCTGATTGAGTTGTGGCACTCCAGGACTGAATTTGGGGGACTCGGCTGTAGGTAATGCCCATTGTTATGGTTTGTTTGTGGTGTACGGTAAAATATGGGTGTTTGAACCATGCTTATGTTCTCTGCAATAAAGGAGTGTCTTTACTATCACTGTTTAGTGGTGGGTAAAACTATGGAGACTGGGTTGGCAGGAACTCCAGCTGGGATTTGAACCTGTGACCCTCTGGTCTGACAGTCACTGGCTGTGTCTGTTGCACCACACTGTGGCCACAGAGACAGTGCGGTCCCTGGAGATGGGAAACCTGGCCTGATGAGTCAGAAACCCTGCTCTGCATAGGGTTGCCAACTGGCCGGTTTTCAGCCGGCCTGGCCGGTTTTTCCATGGCCAGGCCGGCTGCCGGCGCAGATGTTAATCCGGCCCTTGAAAAGCCGTTTTTTTGCTCTGGCCACAAGATCGGGAGCGGCCAGAGCAAAAGACCGGCTTTTCTTCCAACCCGCAGTTAAAATAAAAAAACACCCAGGGCCGGCCCACACACCGGAGGGCTTCAGAGGGAGCTGGGGAAGCCCGCGCGAGGCCCCGGCTCCCTCTGTACAGCCGACAGCGTGAAGATCCTTTTCCTTCACGCTGGCGGCTGTTTCTGTGAAGCCGCGATTGGTGGGAAAGGTTAAAGGCAATGCCCTTTAACCTTTCCCAGCATTCGCGGCTTCACAGAAACAGCCGCCAGCATGAAGGAAAAGGATTTTCACACTGGCGGCTGTACAGAGGGAGTCGGGGCCTCACGTAGGCTTCCCCGGCTCCCTCTGAAGCCCCTCAGACAGCTGCGGTGCTGGTCGGGGGGGGGGAGGCCAAGGACTGCATGGGCTGTGATGGGGGGTGCTAGGACTACAAATGGGCTGTAATGGGGGGGGGACCTGGACTGGAAAAGGGCTATGGGGGGGGGGGGACTTGGACTGGAAATAGGTTGTAATGGGGGGGGGACCTGGACTGGAAAAGGGCTATGGGGGGGGGACTTGGACTGGAAATGGGTTGTGATGGGGAGGGGGACCTGGAATGTGTAGGGCTGGTACCCCTGCAATTCTACATGCAAATCTCCGGCCTGCTCAGCAACTCAGGCCTGAACCAACCTGCACAGACAAGATGGATTCTTCACTTCACTTTTGCTGTGTTCAGCTACAAACGACCTCCAAGCAACTGCTGGCGCAGCGTTTCTAAGCATACATACAGAAGCTATTGTCCGTGGCTGGCCTTGGACACTTGTACATGCCCAGAAGTTACATACTGTTGCTTCTGTCTGATTTCTTACCATGGCTCCTTTGTTTGCAAGAAGCTGCTCATCATCTACCTCCTGATTCGCTGAGAACACCTCAGACTGCCTTGTGCCAACCAATCATCGGACCTATGACGGAGGATTCTTACACAGAATAATGCAATCTGCACTGAAACTTTAGTAGAGAGAGTTGGGTTTTTTTTCCCACCTGTTCATACAGACTTCTGCACCGGTTCCTCTCTGCTGTGCACTGCGTACCTGATTCCTGCGACCTGACCCTTCCGCAAGACGGCCACTAAGTGTGGGCTAGGCCGTCCTCCACAGGTCTGAGATAAGACTTTCACAGATACCTCCGATTCGGATTTACTGCGGCTCACCTGATGAGGCTAGAGCCCGCATTAGCTAGGAGCTGCCTCCTTGGACTGCATTGATCCTGAGAGGCCGACGGAACTAAGGTACTGACTTATCTCTCCTCCTCCTGATGGGCAAGGGGTTAGCAATATATTTCTTACTTTTCCTCAGTGCAGAGCGAATCAGTGACGTCTGGTTACTAATCAGTGATTTATTACGTTGTCCAAGTGTACATCTGTACTATAACAAATTTCTACCTCATGTTTCTAATTAGCTATATGTGTGTGTATATTTTTCTACCTGGTTGCCTATAATAAAGTCTAATATATATCTGCAGACCAGACTTCTTTCGTGGCTCATTGCCAGAATAACTCACCGAACTTTGGGCTGGGTAATAGTAGCTATTTCCCCTGGACAACAACAGAGTCTAACTTATTTTTGTGCTACTAATATACCCTACAACTGTAAACGGGTTATGGGGGGGGGACTTGGACTGGAAATAGGCTGTGATGGGGGGATGGACCTGGACTGTAAAAGGGCTATGGGGGGGGGGACTTGGACTGGAAATAGGCTGTGATTAGGGGGGCTAGGACTGCAAATGGGCTGTGATGGTGGGGGGGGGGCTAGGACTTCAAATGGGCTGTGATGGTGGGGGGGAACTCGGACTGCAAATGGGCTGTGATGGTGGGGGGGCCTAGGATTGGAAATAGGTTGTGATGGGGGACTTGGACTGGAAATGGGCTGTGATGGGGGGGACCTGGACTGGAAAAGGGCTATGGGGGGAGACTTGGACTGGAAATGGGTTGTGATGGGGGGGGGCTGGACCGGAAAAGGGCTAGGGGGGGGGACTTGGACTGGAAATGGGCTGTGATGGGGGGGACCCGGACTGTAAAAGGGCTATAGGGGGACCTGGACTGTAAAAGGGCTATGGGGGGGGGGGAAATGGACTGGAAATGGGTTGTGATGGGGGTGGAGGGGACCTGGACTGGAAAAAGGCTATGGGGGGGGACTTTGACTGGAAATGGACTATGGTGGAGAGAGGGGGAACTTGGACAGGAAATAGGCTGTGATTAGGGGGGCTAGGACTGCAAATGGGCTGTGATGGTGGCGGGGGGGGGTAGGAATGCAAATGGGATGTGATGGTGGGGGGGCCTAGGACTGGAAATAGGCTGTGATGGGGGACTTGGACTGGAAATGGGCTGCGATGGTGGTGGGGGGGGGGGCTAGGACTGCAAATGGGATGTGATGGTGGGGGGGCCTAGGACTGGAAATAGGCTGTGATGGGGGACTTGGACTGGAAATTGGCTGTGATTGGGGGGGGGCTAGGACTGGAAATGGCCTGTGATGTGAGGGCTAGCACTGGAAATGGGCTGATGAAGAGCTGGAATAGGACTGGAAATGGGCTGATGTGGGGCATGGGAGAATGGGACTAGAAGGGAGTGGATGTTGGGTGGGTCTATAACTATAAGGGAACTGATTTTGGGGGAGGACTAGAATGGATGGGGAATGAGAATAGAGAGGGGAAAAATATTTTGTGTGGAAGAAAAGTCTATGATGTGCCAGGTATTGGGAGAGTAAGAGGGGCTTGAGAATGGAAGGGTGAAATTGAAACGGATGATAAAGGAATAAGGAAAGAATTGGGGGAAAGAGCAAAAGGGAAACAATCAGTATGTTAAAGCAGAAATAGAGAGAGAATGGAAAACATCTAAAAGAGAAGAAAGGACAAATGGATAACTCGCAGAAGACACGAAGAAACCAGAAGAAAGTGACTGGAGCAATTGCAACTGAAAAATAAAACGCCCAAACAGAAGGTAGAAAAATACTTTTTATTTTGAATTTATTAACTGGAATATGTCTGGTCTGGGAAGTGTGTATTGCTAACATCTTTGCGTTTTTGTTTAGTGCAAGAGGAAATTACTTTATAGTTTTATTTCTTCAGTGTTGTACATTTCATGTTTGGATTTTGGGGTTCCTAGTTTAATTATTATCTGACCAAGGAAGTTAGCCTACACGTATCCTCGGTAATTTTTGTGGGTGGGGCTGGGGGCGGGGCAGGGGTGGGGCTAGGGGCGGAGAATGGGTGGAGCATGGCGAGCCACAGGTGTCGGGTTTTTCTCGGTGAAAAAGTTGGCAACCCTAGCTCTGCACAATTTTACTGTGGGCTCATTTACCTTGTACGGAGACAAAAGTGCAAATAATGCAAAGTTGGCATTATTCTTCAATGAGAGTCTCAGGACATTAACGCACAGCCCGATGCTCTTGGGTGCTATCTTAAAGGAATGAGTACATTAAAAAAAGAAGTATGGTCCAGAGGTCCTCTTCCCCCTTCCGCCAGCAAAGATTCAGACACCAAATAATGTCCCCCACACACCCACCTCCAAGATACATTTTGTGTCCCTCCAAAGGCTCTCCCACTCTCCTAGAACCACAATCATGAGCCCCCAATGCCTATCTGAACTATTCACTGGTGATCTAGGGGATCCAGGCAGAGTCAGTCCCCACTTGCCCCTGCCTGAACTGGCACTGGGTTTAAAATGGAACCCATGACCTTAGAGATAGAAACATGGTACTACCGTTAGGGGTCAGGTTGCTATCTAAGGGTCTTTCGCAGGGCTTTATACACATTCATTAATACCTTCAGTAGAGCAGATATGAATGTCCACACCTGATTTTAACAAAACCAAAGAAAGAGCACCTACTTGCAGGAAATTCCAAAGGACACACAGAGCAAGAGGTATGGTGGTCACATGTGCTTTATTTAATAAATTACCCCAACGCGTTTCGGCAACGCCTTCATCAGGGGGCTGAGAACTGCAAACAACAAACAATAAATATATAAATAAATAAATAACAACCTCATCATATGCACAACATTAAAATTATATGCAAATGAATAAAATAAACTAAAAACTGAAAGATAGATAAATATATAGTATAAAACAACATTATATATGACAATCGAACATAAGAATGTATAAAAACATTTGGTTTCTTCTTGTCTTCTGCTATCTCTCCATTGTCTGTTGTCCATTTGTCCTTTCTTCTCTCTTCTAGTTTTTTTTTCCCATTCTCTCTCTACATCTGTTTTAACTTACTGATCTTTCTTCTTTTGCTATTTCCTCCATCTTTCTTTATTCCTTTTTCAGCCACTCAAATTTTACTCCTCCATCCTCAATCACCACTTACTCTCCCAATACAGGCCAAATATAGATTTTTCTTCCCTCCCATACAAAATATTTTTTCCCTCTCCATTTCACTCTCCCAGCCCCATCCCATTCTAGTCCTCCCACAACATCAGCTCCCTTCTAGTTCCAGCCCCATCCAACATCCACTCCCTTCTGGTCCCCGCATCAGCCCATTTCCGGAGAGTCCCCGGCTCACCTCTAATAGCTGCTGAAGTGAAGTGTGTCTTTTTCTTTCACTTTAACAGCTGTACTGAAGTTTAGAATGCTGCTGCACTGAGTGCCAGGAAACAGGAAGTCCCCTTTGACCTCAGCGCGGCAGCATTCTAAACTTCAGTACAGCTGCCGAAGTGAAAGAAAAAGACACACTTCACTTTGGCAGCTGTTAGAGGTGAGCCAGAGCCTCTCCAGCTCCCTCTAAAGCTGCCCTGCCTGCCATTCAATGCCAGATGTTGTTGGCACGGAGCCCTGTGCGAACAACATTCTCACACAATGGACAGGCCAGCCCTGATAGCCAGGGGCAGAGCATGGGGTGAAGCTCAAATCTACATGCATAAATTATATCAGCCCTAGATATAAGTGGTCACATCTAGATTTGCAGCACATATCGCACCACTTAAGCCTCTATTTTGTGAAGTATGCATGTGCCTTACTTTATAAAACGGGCATTAAGTACATGCTTTGTAATGCACATTAACTCCATGGGAATTTATAAAATTACCTTCTGTAAGAACATAAGAACATAAGAAATTACATACTGCGTCAGACCAAGTTCTGTCAAGCCTAGTATCCTGTTTCCAACAGTGGCCAATCCAGGTCACAAGTACCTGGCGGATTCCCAAAAAGGCATATAAGTTTGACCATGCTCATCCCAGGATAAGCAGTGGATTTCTCAGGTTCTCTTTATTAATGGTTTATAGTCCTTTCCTTCAGGAACTTGTCCAAACCTTTTTTAAACCCAGCTACACTAATAGCTTTTACTATATCCTCCAGTAACGAATTCCAAAGTTTGATTATATGTTGAATAAAAATATTATTTTCTCTTATTAGACTTAAATGAGTTACATTATAGCTTCATTGTGTGTCCTCTAATCTTTCTACTTTTCAATGGTGTAAACAACCAATCTATGTTTACCCGTTTCACTCCAATCATTAATTTATAGACCTTTATCATATCACCCCTGAGCTGTCTCTTTTCCAAGTTGAAGAGCCCCAACCTTTTAAGCCTCTCCTTATAGTATCCTTCCATCCCCATTACCATTTTTATTGCTCTTCTCTGTACTTTTTCTAATTCTGCTATATCCTTTTTAAGATATGGTGACCAGAACTGTATAGTATATTTAAGGTGCAGTCACACCATGGAATGGTACAGAGGCATTATAATATCCTTGGTTTTACTCTCCATTCCTTTCCATATGATTCCTAGCATTCTATTTATTTCTTGCTGGACAATGGGTGGAGGGTTTCAATGTGTTATCCACCATGATGCCTAAATCTTTTTCCTGGGTGATGGTTTATATGGTGGTACTTTGCATTGTGCACCCATAGCTTGGGTTGTTCTTTCCTAGGTGCATAACTTTGCACTTGTCCACATTAAATTTCATTTGTCATTTGGACGTCCAGTCTTCCATTTTCTCAGGGTTCTCTTACAATGTTTCACTATGCTCTTGCATTTTAAGAATTTTGAATATTTTTGTGCCATCTGCAAATTTGATCATGTCAAATTTGTCCCCCAAGTCTTCTATTCTAGCCTCCAGAGATTGGACTCATTTCCTGAGGGCAAAGAGCTACTTGCACCTAGTGCGCACGTAAGATCCCTCACTAACTGGGAGAAAATCGTACCTGTGACAATCAGTGCAAAAGAGCTGGATAGCCCCCATCTCTCTACTGGGCTGTCTGCATCTTAGTTTTAAGGTTTTGTTTAGCTATTTAAGTTGTTTACTTAAAGTTGCTAGGGATACTTGTACTGATACAACTATACCATTTAAGTTTAAGGGACTTTATTTATTTTATTTATTTATTTGAAGTTGTATTTTTTTTTATACCACGCTCTTTAAAATCAGCTCGGTTTACAGTAAAACAAATTTGTACAGTTCAGGTGGTGTCTACACTGTATTTACAAAGAATGGGGATTACAACTTGGCTAGCTGGGGAAACTATGTACAGGCTACTCAGTTTACCTCTAGATTAATCAGGGCCTTAATTAATCTATACTTGGTGAAGATAACTAACTGAACCTGAAAATGAATTTGACTACCTCTCCCCCTTTAATAGGTTTAAGAGCCTATAAAGCTAAGAGCATGCCTGGGGTGTATGGGAGGGAATTAATACTTAGTAAGGGCTGGCTTGATTCACAGGTGCCAAACCTGTATGTCTAAGGTAATCTGTTAACAATGTCCTGGGTGATTCACTCAACCCTTGCTTTGACAGAAGAAGCCTTTCAAATTATCCCTTTGATCTGTCACTTGGCTTTAACACCTATTTAAAACAAATTCCCAGATCTCTTGCCTCCTAACTGGAAAGCTTCTTTGTAATAGTTTCTAGAAACATTTTATTTCTTTCAACTCAAAAAATATTTACCCTATTCTATGCTACTCTGATTTAATTTAAATTAAAAGCTCTCTGTTGAAACTAAGCCCTGACTGAGCTTTAAATTAAACTAAAAGCTCTCTGCTAAGTTTTACATTTATACTAAATGCTCAAACTAAAAGCTCTCTGTTAGGTTTTAAATTTAAACTAAAAGCTCTCTGCTGAGTTTAAACTTAAACTAAAAGCTATCTATTGATACTAGGCCCTGACTGAGTTTTAAATTTAAATTAAAAGCTCTCTGCTGAGTTTTAAATTTAAAGTAAAAGCTCTCTGCTGGGTTTTTAAATTTAAACAAAAAGTTTTCTGCTGATAGTAGGCCCTGTAGCCCCATTGTTATATTATAGAATTTGGTTAGTTTGAGTGCTTTGTATGGTATATATTTTTTTTCTGTTGTTTGGATTGAGCACGATTACAAAGTTTTGTTTTGCTTTTCTGCATATTGCTGAGTCCTAAAGTTATAAGAATGTAGTGGGGGGGAGGGGCAATATTCAAAAAGAGTTAGCCTGATAACGGGGACAGCTAACCAGCTAAACCCTGATCTGCCCAGTATAGATAGTGCTGATGAATATTCCCACAGACCGGAGAAAAGATGCCCGGTTAAATCCAGGGTGGTCTGTGGCAGAGCGTGAGTGGTCACAGCAGATATTTATTTATTTATTTATTTAACAGTTGCTTATATACCGCTACCTTCCACAGATCAGGTGCGGTTCACATTGAACAAGGAATGAACAGATTTACAAGTCTGTTTTACATGGAACATTTGTTAACTAGGTACAATTTTGCTGTTTTACATGGAACATTTGTTAACTAGGTACAATTTTTCTAAATGCATTAAACATGAATGACTAAATATGGTAAAATTTGTTAAATAACAATCGAACTATTTACATATTTTAAACTATTACATATATCTATTTACAAGATTTACAAGTAGTTATTAAATCGACTTTAATTGTAATTGTAGTTAGCTAGGAGAATTAGAGTTGGTGTACCCTAGGTCGCTATTAACCATTACCTGTTAGAGGTAAGGTATTTTCAAGTGTGCCAAAATGGGAGATGAATAGATATGTTTTTAATTTCTTGCGGAGTTCCTTTGCATCATTTAATGCCCTTATTTCTTCAGGGAGGGAGTTCCATAGGGTGGGAGCTGCATGTGAGAACGCTTTTTTATTAGTAGTTTTTTTAGCAGTTGTGAATTCTTTCGGGATCCTAATTCTATTCGTGTGGCCTCTCCGTAGCGTAGTTTGGGATGTGTCTTTAGTGATAAGTTTTGTTAAGGGGACTGGGGCCATTGTATTTAGAGCCTTAAATGTAGTGATAATCAATTTGTGATATCCAGTTAGCAGCAATATTAAGCCACTAACCAGATTGCTAAACTGCATAAAGTTAGTGCAGGTTAATGGCTACCCTAACTTTAGCCAACTTAGCTATCCAGTTAACAGCTCTCTATTGCCACTAAGCAGTTAACTTCTGTGATTCCCAGCAAAAGTGTATTTTCAGTGCTCGATGCTGGATAGATTCCGGTACTGAATATCCATTTTTAATTTCAGCAGCAGTGGCCAGACAACGCCACTGAATATGAACCCCAGGATTTTTAAGTTCCTAAATAAAGATGTATTTTCAGCTGAAATTCCTGAGTTTGGCTGAAAATAGTTCACAAATTTAGGTGTCTAACATAGAAGCATAGAATTTTTTTTAATATCAGGCCCTAAACATCCATTTAGCAACCTAAACAACCTATACAAAGTTATCTCCCTATCACAGTAAAATCAGAACTGGTTTCCTTTACAGAAGCAATTTGCAGCAGAATCATATTTTCTTGCAGAAGGCAGGTTAACCTCTTTATTTCATTTTAATATTTATAGTCATAACTACTGTATGGCCTTTTAATGAATTTTTAATTGTACAATCTGATTTTACAGATGCATTTTTTACTGATGATACATTTTAGCAATGAAGCTACAATAATAGATTCATATTTTCACTTTTTATTTTTAATGTTATAGAATAATGTTAATGGGAGGAAGAATTCACTGAACTTGAATTATTGCTAGAAAATATGTGCATCTTTACCCACAAATCTCTTCACTAAATGACACAGCTCTTTTTAACACAAGAAATTGTGAGTCAGTAATCTGAATCTTGCTCATTTGTTTCTAATCATAGATACTCATTAAAAACAGGGTCACAATAAGTCGACATCTGTGAACACAGAACAGAAATATTTGTTAAGCAATTCCGCTTTGTCCTCATCAGCATCTACTGTATATATTCCTCCTCTTCTCCTTTTCATCTCACAATGACACTTTTGCACTTCCTCCTATCATTATCATACCTAAAAAAAAAAAAATCATGTTCCCTCTTTTTACTGGGGACAATTTATTTGTTTGTTGGCCACCGGTGAAGGCGTAATTTGCTTATATGTACATTTTGTATAACTATTAAAAATGTACATATAAGCGAGTATGGGGCTACATAAATTATTAAACAACCTGATGCTATAGTATAAATGTGGATTCGGTTAGGAGGCAGCCCTAAAATTTATCCTTTTAGAAGTATAGTTGTTAAATTATAATTTATGTGTTTATATTAGGCCTGCTGAACAATAAGTCAAAACAAGTGTCATTGTAGTCACAAGCCAATATGTCCAAGAGAGCTCACTATCTGAATTGTACCTGAACATTCCCTTATTTGGCAGTCTGACCCCTAAATATACTTCAGTACCACAAGACCACCATTAGGGTATCTGTGATAACAGTTTTCAATATGTAGCTACCAGATTGTGTAGTCAGGGATGTTCAGTAGTGCTAGGGAATGGGTAGAGGTCACAGAAAGAACTCTAGCTTAACAAGGAGTTTGGATTGGTTAGGAATCCTGGATGGGCCAGATTGGGGGTCGGGCTGTGGGGAATCCACATTTGGAGTCAGCGGCTGGGGATCATGGCTTTTAAATGGAGGCACAGTGCCATGGCAAAGCCCTGACTGAGCTATCCGGGTAAGGCCTGTACATGCAGGCCAGACTGAATTGGGATCCCGGCTTGCATGTACAGGCCTGGACATGATTCTGATCCCACGGAGCTAAATGTACCTCACGGGATCAGAATCCCGGCTAACTCTGTGCATCCAGTTCTGACCGGGCGCACAGATGGCCAGGATGTCCATGTCTGAATCGGGTGCAATGGGACTTGCACATGCACTTGCAAAATAGTGACTGCCCCAAGCATACACGAAAGTGCCCAATCACATCCATAGATCCTTCAGAACAGGGACTCATGAGTGTTTCAAGCACATACTTCTCTGTACATCCTATATAGAATCAGCCTCATGTTGCTGCAGTTCAAAGAAGTCAAGTAGCAGCCTTTCCAGCATAGAGTTCAAATGGCTAAGATCGTCCCTGAAAAGCTGGAAGATATTTACTGTTTGTAGATGATCTGAAGTGCTACAGTTCTAATGAACAGCAATTATCAGAGCAACTCCATGTGATGGAAAGCTTTTCTGATGACATCAGGATGATTTTGGTCTTGACAAATATACTAAGGCAACTTTTTTAGAGGAAACTTGAACAAAATAGAAAACATCTCCCTGGCTGAGGGCTGTGACATCAAGGAACTTGAACAAGAAGCCATATATAAATATCTCAGAGTAGAGGAAGAAATGACATTCAATAAGAAATTACTGAGAAAAATGATCAGTAAAGAATACTATGGAAGATTAAAATCTTTATTGAAAAGTGCTTTAATATCATGAAATAAGATACAAGTCATCAATCAGTTGGCAATTCCTGCACTCTCATACAGCTTTGGGATTTTAGACTGACCTCTTAAAGATCTTGAAAAACTGGATGCACCATCAATAAAACTCCTCCATGCCCATGGGATAATTTACAAGAATCAGTGTAGCCAAGACTACATCCCTAGAGTGATAAAAGGGCTAGGCCTCATACAAACTGATTACAAATACAGAGCTACTATCATAGGCTTCTAGGCTTACCTAACAGCATTATCAGATCTGAATATGCAAAAAGTGATGAAATATGGTTATGGTTATATTTTATTTGATATTGTATACCACAACATTGCATAGCAGTCTATGCAGTGTACAATAATCAAAAAAGAAAATAAGTGAAAGGAACTCCAATATGTAGACAGGACAGTATAGGAGAGATAGGAATAGCCTTTTTTTTTGGAGATAGGGAAAGCAACATATATAGCCGGAAACTTGGTATTGCTGGAATATATATTACAAATCTGAGATGTGGAGCCCGATTCAGAAAGGGCCATCTTCAGGCGGTCCAGACAGCCCTCAGCAGGAGGGGCTCATTAGGGTCCAATTCTGTATCGCAGGAATTAAACATTCCCACGGCACACAGAATCTGTTCTGAGGACAGATGGCCAGGTGTTCCCCTGGTTACCGCAGTGCCAATTCTCTTCTTGCTGCCCAACTCACACTTGGACAGCCAGGGCCTGGATCGGGTGGAGGGGACCTACCTGTACCTCTAGGGGTGATATATATATATAAATAAAATAAAAATATATGGGGGGCGGAGCCTGATGTCCAGCGGGTAGGACGCTTTGCGTTGAAGCTCCCGAGAGGCCTACTTAGAATCCTGACTTAATACCTATACAAACTTACTATTTTGCTCCGAGCTGACCGGGGTACCTCGGGGGGGATGGCGGCCCATAAACCAGCGCGCTTGGACTTCGGGTCTCCTTCCTTTTCTCACGGAAAACGCTCCAAAACAGAGGTGTCCTCCCCACAGAAGATGGTCCCATTTCGTGAAAACCCCGAAATGCACCTGGAGATTTGGAGGAAATACGCGGCGTGAAGGAATTGGTGCAGTCCAATGGAGAAGCGCTTCGAGCCATGCGAGAAGACTTTGGAGTGCTCCAGGACCGACTTGAAAGTCTTTCATTACGGCAGGACAACATGGCGGGGGTCCTCGAATCGCACGAGGCGCGCTTGGGCAAACTGGATAAGGCTGAGCGCCAGATACAGAATCTTCAAAAGGAGCTAGAAGATAGTAATAATCGAGCCCGTCGCAACAATGTGAGGCTCCTCGGCATGCCGGAGGGGGTGGAAGCAGGAGATATAAGAGAATTCTTGCTCAAAACTCTTCCCTCCTTGCTGAAGATCACTTTTCACAGAGAACTGGAAATCGATCGAGCACACCGTGTTCCTGCCCACATGGCGCCCAACCGCACGACCCCCCGGCCTATTATCTTTAGCTTGCTACGCTATCAACAAGTGGAACAAATTTTACATGTTGCCCGAGCGAATCATCATTTGGAATTTGAAGGTCGTAAGGTCTCCTTCTTTCCTGATTTGGCAAAGCCTACCATTGACCGTCGGAAGAAACTCCTTGCTTTTCGCCCTCGACTTCAACAGCTACAGGCTCGCTTTGGCCTGTTGTATCCAGCGAAGCTCCGAGTGACTCTCCACAACCAAACCAGGACGTTCGAAGATCCTGATCTACTATCAACATTTTTAGACTCCAAAGAAGCAGAGCAGATGCGCTAATCCCAAATCTTGGACTCTTATCTGCCGGCTCTATCCGCCATTTTGAAGGGCCCGATGCGGCGGTCATAGCCAAGCACAGAAATAGCCTGGACTTTTTTTTCTTTCTCTATATGACTTTTGTTTTTTGGTCTCCTATCCCTTCATGATGTGTGCCTCGGTCGGATTCGGAGCACGCACAGTCCTACAGGTTATATGTTTTTTCAATTTCGGCCTTCTCTGGGGTTTCTCCCCGCAGACACATGGTCGCCAGTAATTTTGGGGTTTTGCTTCTCCTCTACCGTACTGCGGTTTTCTTTGTTAATGTGGGGCGCTTCATTGTATTATATTAGCTTATTTTTCCTATGTCATGTATACAGCCAGATACAGTCAGCTTAAGGGACATTGTGAAATTATGTGTGCTATCATGCTCAGAATTTTTAACTTTTCTGAATGGCCTTATGTAAAATCTTATCATTCACTGTCAAAGGCATTAATGGTCCACTCAAAGGAGAGAAAATCCTTAGCTATCTTAGCCATGAGCATGTTGATTTAGTGTTTCTTCAGGAAACGCATTTAAACTCTGTTGAAACACTGAAACTCAATGCTAAGCCTCATATGGTAGCTGCCTATTCTCCCACCGGTTCCAAATGATACGGGATAACCATTCTGGTTAAGAAGTCATTGCACGCTACTGTACCTGCTATCAGCGCTGACAAGGAGGGTAGATGGGCCCGTGTATACCTTGAGGTTGGAGATAGTGAATTCACGTGTATTTGTATTATGCCCCGAATGTGGACAACCCTGCTTACTATGCAAGTATTGCGCAGTTGGCCTCGGCCTCTGCCAATGCTCCATTAATACTTGGTGGCGATTTTACTCAAGTGTTCCCTCAATCTTTTCTTTTCAAACACGGTGCTCGTCGGTCGGAAGATCCAGTACCGAGTAGACCTGTGTGGCTAGATATAGAAGCGGGCCTTTGCAAACCGATTCCTCTTACCTTTCTCCCTGGTATGACTCTCCCATCAGACTCCCACTATCCACCAATGCTTTTAGACACTTTAGGTGCCTTTAATACTCTTATGCAATCTTTAGACTCCTGACTCTGGTCACCTTGCATGTGACTTTGACCTCGGAGCAATGGAGCCTTATCTGGAGTAGAGGGACACGGGTTCCCGATCCGCCTCATTCACTCAGGCCCTCTTTTTTCTAGCCCACCGGTGTTTTTTTACACTTCTCACAGATTAGACAAATGGAACACTACTCAGGGCGATGGTTGCTGGACACGTCCTGCGGCCATTGGTTCATTGCCTCATGTTATGCATGAATAACCCGCACCACAGTGTTACTGGCGTCGGGTCTGGGGTCGTATTTAGTCTATCTCGCACTCCCAGGAGCCCCTTCTTGGAGGATAGTGGAACTTCGCCTAGTTGCGGGGATCCCCTCTCTCCCAAAATGGCTTATCTCCTTTCGAACTTTATGCTTGGCATTGCTACTTCCCTACTTAAGTAATACCGGAAATTTAGCTCCCATCTGAGCCCCAATGAATGGTGGAATCATGCCTGTCTTTACAGTAACTATGAACAAATATCTCGTCTGTTCGCTTCCTCCGTTCAGACTCCTTCTCATTGGTCTCAATGGAAGATGCTCAATGACTATGTGTTTAATGCTAAATGCTCTCATCTGACTGTCTAACTTTGTATATATCTCTGTCCCATGATCATGCTGTATTATAGATACTCTTTTGATCGTTTGATGTATAATCACTGTTAATTGGAGGCGCTCACATGCTGATATAATCGGATAGAGAAGAAGCATCGGGGTGGGGGGTAATGGGTTTGCTTTTCCTTATTGTATACTTGTTTTGTCTTTTTTGGTGTGTTTCTTTTGTTTGTTGCAAAATGAAAATAAAAGTTTAAAAAAAAAAATAAAAATATATGCATGTGTTTTATTTTATATATATGCAACCATAACTTGAATATTGTGAGCAATTCTGGTCTTTTTAAGATACGGCGACCAGAATTGCTCACAATATTCAAGTTATGGTTGCATATATATAAAATAAAACACATGCATATTTTTATTTTATATATATATATATATATATATATATATATATATATATATATATATATATATATATAATATTATGCAAAATGGTAAAGGGGATGGAAGGATACTCCTATGAAGAGAGGCAAAAAGGTTAGGGCTCTTCAACCTGGAAAAGAGATGGCTGAAGGGAGATATGATAGAAGTCTATAAATTAACGAATGGAGTGGAACTGGTAAACGTAGATCAATTGTTTGACATCAGAATATAGAAAGACTAGGGGACATGCAATGAAGCTACAGGGTAACCTATTTAAGACTAATAAGAGAATATTTTTTTACTCAACATGTAATCAAATTCAAATTTGTTAATGGAGAATGTAGTAAAAGCTGATAGTGTAGCTGGATTTAAAAAAGGTTTGGACAAGTTCCTGGAAGAAAGGTCCATAGACCATTATTAAAAGGGACACAGGATATCACTGCTTGACCCAATACAAGCATTGTGGAACCAGTGTCTTTTGGAGAAACTGCTAGGTACTTATGAACTAGATTGGCTACTGTTGGAAACAGGATACTGGGCTTCATGGACCTTGGTCTGACCCAGTATGGCATATCTTATGTTCCTATGTTCTTGTCATTGTTAAATGTGCTGTACCTCCTAACCCTTTCTCACTGCAGCAAGTCTAACATTTTTTGCAAGCGATTTTGCAATTTCCACAATTTTTGAGGAAGTTGACTCCACTAGAGTTTCTTATTCAGAAAGGAGCCACAGGAAAAAGGTAAGTCTTCTTCGCCTTTGTACATTGTTAGATGGGAAAAGAATCTGCAAAGGGTACAAACTCAGGAATAATGGAAAGAGATTGGATGACATGGGTAGAATTGCAACTTGCACAACATATTAAAATGCTCTATATAAAATAGTTTTTTTTTAATATACATCTTCCAGTTTTTTTGGCCTATTTATCACAGATCAGTTGGACAAGTGATGGAAGGAATGTTGCAAAACAGGCATTGTAGGTGGGAATGTGTCAAAATTAATGGTTTTTGGGAAGAGGTATTTAATATTGTCCAGCAAGTCACTGATATCAGTTATTCCAAAAACTTCTCTTTGCTCATGTTGGGGTTCAGTAGTGCCCAAGTGAATTCTGATGAATAAGTAAGACTGGTGAATGTTTATTTTGCAGCTAGAATTGCCATTGCTGCAATACAGAGGGATCCAGAACCATTTTAGGCAGAGTGATTTCATAACCCTATCTTGGAAATGTAATTAATGATTATCCTGAAGAAATGTGAATAAAGATCACCCCCTGCTCTGCAGAACTGCAGATTTAGATGAATGTGTGCAAATTGGTTGTGAGTTTGCTGTTGGTTAAATTGAGATGAATTAGGTAGTACAGAAACTGTCATTGATATGTGTGAATAGACTACCCAATTTGTACTCTGTGTGGAAGATAATGTGTTATCTGTAATGGAAAATATTTGTAGTGCCATGTACAGATATTGTTTGATGTGTCATGGTGCAAATTGTACTGGAGGGAGAGGAATATTGTCTTTGTTTCTGTGTGGAAACTACAATTCAAGTTAAAAAAAAAAGAATAACACATTATATAGTCATATTTAAGCCTGGCTCCCTGTCCAATGGAAATTTGGGAGTGAGCTGCTAATGTGGCTGAGCTCTGCAACCCATTTGCCATGGGAGGAGGAGGAGTAGGGAGGGAGAGGTGGGCTGGTGGGGAGGGGGTGAGTGGTGAGGTATACATGTTCGCCCTTGGCCCCAATGGTGCAGGCTCACCTTTTTGGCAGGCCAGATGGTCTGTGGCAGGTAGGGTCAGCTGTGGCTGTCTGACAGACACCCACCCTCCCTTCCCCCTGCTTTTGGAGGCTTGGAGTGGGGATTCTTTTGTGGCAGTGCAGTGTGGACAGGTAGTTCTTGTTCTCTGTTAGATTAGGTTCTTTGGGTGGGAAGGGTCCTTGTCATAACTTGGGACAGTATTTGAAGGTTGGTGACTTCCCCCCAACCCTTCACTTTTTGTTATTCCCTAAAGGTGGGGAGGGAGACTGGGGAGCTCTGACTTTGGTATCCCACGCATGGGCATCACTACCATGTGTGGGTCAAGTCAAAGAAGGCTTCCAACAATCAAAGTATGCAGGAGTCTGGCGGCAATGCAGGCTGAGGGGGGGGGGGAGTGAGGAAGGTGGGGTATGGAGAGTTCATGGACGAAGGGCAGTTCAGGACTAAGGATGTCATTATCTAGTCTGATTGTTTAATGAAATGTATTCTATTGTTGTGAATAGCATTATATGTATTTGGTTGGTTGGTGGAAATAAAAGCTGTGGCCATGTTCTTGCCAACTACTGGAACCTCTGGTTTTATTTAAACCATGTTTGATAGTGTGAATAGATTGCAGTGTGGGAGCGCCTATGTTAACAATCATGCACAAATTACTAACTAGGTCTGGAAAATTAAGATTAACTAAAGGGTGTTGTTTTTTTTTAAGTGCCATCAAGTCAGTGTTGACTTCTGGTTACCCAGCAGTCCCTAGCTTTTCTTGGCAAGTTACGATTGGAAGTAGATTGCCAGGACCTTTCTTCCAAGACAGTGGAACGTAAAGTGACTTGCCCAAGGTCACAAGGAGTGCCAATGAAACTGAACGCTGATCTCCTGGGTACTAGGCTAATCCTCCACTCCATTATCTAAAGTATGCTACCAAATTATTGCATACTAATGTAGTTAATGAGCATTATTAGTAAATAGGTCTTATGGCATTAATAATACATTTTTTATATGCTTTATTCATTGGTTTAGAGTGTTGTTGGCCAAGTTGATTTTGCTCAGGTGTTGATTATAGTAACATTTTATATAGAGGGCATCCATCAGGCCTAAGAACAGACTCAAAATACAGCAGCATGCTTGATTAGTGAACTAAAACTATTTGAATTCTTTATTTTCGTTTTATAACAACAAAGGAAAAGGAAGACATACAGCTAAAAGACAGATACATAAAGTGTAATACATACACCAAAGTAAACCCCTACCACCCCCCTCCCCCCTGCTTCTTCTCTAGAAAACTAAGCATTCCCGAAGCGGGCGTGTACTTACATTATTGTGTTACAAAACCTAACGGCGATCTGAAACATGATGAGTGCACATTATACAGGCATGTTGGAGCAATGAGCAGATTGTACATAATCATTAAGCATCTGCCATTTAGACAAGCGAGAGTGAGGTTGGGCATGGGGAATAGCTCTCCGAGGTATCTGCTCATATTTACTATATAAGCAGACGAGGTTCCACCATTCATTGACAGTAAGTCGAGAGCTATCCTTCCAATTCCTCGTGATTAAGCATATGGCTATACCCAGCATGAAATTAAGGAGGAAAGCGACCCTTCTTAGGAAGAGAGGGGACCTCCGCCACAGAGCGGAGTCCCACAATCTTCCAAGAGAGAGGTTCGTGAAGGTGTAAGATAAATTGAATACAACCCCAGACCCGCCCCCAATAAACCTGTAGTTGAGGACATTCATAAATAACATGAACGAAGGTTCCCACAGCAGTATGGCAAGACCAACACTGGTCCCTAGCATTTGTGTTCCATTTGGCTATTTTTTCTGGGGTATAAAAGCATCTGTGTGCAAAAAAGAAGAGAGTTTGGGTAACAGAGGCAGACCGGGAAACCCGCACTACTTTGCTCCAGAAAACGCTCCATTGCACAGGGGTTAAAGTGGTTTGCAGTTCGCGCTCCCAGGCTTGTTGGGCTCTAAAAGTGGCCGTGTCTGTACCCTGACATAATATTTTATAAAAGATAGAGGCTACCCCATGAGTACTACTAATAGAGTGAACTATCTCTAATAGCCCGTCCTCAGTAGGGGCAGAGGGCGGCATGATTCGAGCACTTTGGAGGCAGTGTTGAAGCTGCATCAATTGAAAGTAGTGTTTCGCTGGTAGCGCAAATTCCTTTTGTAAATCAGAAAAGGTTTTCCAACGAGCTGCAGAGAAAAGCTGTTGGGGTGTCCAGATCCCCCTTGAGTACCAGGGTTTCCATGCTATCATTCTATTTAGGACTTGAATTCTGTGGTTATTCCATAGCGGGAGTCCGTCCTGAGGACATACGTTCGGGCCCAATGATAGAATGAGAGTGTTAAAGGCCGCAAGAGTATCGACAATCATTGGTGGATGGCGGGTGTCTACTGGATAGGACATACCGGGGAGATGGGTCAACGGAATTGGGCTACTAAGCTCCTCTTCTATGTCAAGCCAAACTGGTCTGCTGTCTGTTGAGGCATCTAGCCATCGGGCACCTTGCTTAAGTAGGAAGGCTTGATGATATCTAAGGAAATCAGGAAATCTGGTACCCCCTCTCTCCTTTGCAGACTGTAGTTTTTGTTTGGCTATCCGTGGTGGCTTGCCCTGCCAGAGATAACGGACGAGAAGGCCCTCAATATCTTTATAAGTATGTAGCGGGAGCAAGCATGGCAGCATTTCTAAAATGTAGTTCACTTTGGGGACTATCATCATTTTCACAGTTTCTAAGCGGCCCCACCATGTAAGAGATAAGGGAGACCAACGATTCGTGAGCTCACGGACTTTGGAGACTACCTCTTTGGCATTAAAACTGATAGTGTCTTCTAAAGGAGAACAGTAATGGACCCCAAGATACTTCACCATGCGGGATTGCCAAAGGAAGGGAAAGGCCTGCATGTCAGCCTCATGTACCCAGCGGTTCAGTGGGAATGCTACAGATTTGGTCCAGTTAATTTTATAGCCCGATAATTGTGAGTATCCGTCAATCAGATCCAAGACAGCTGGAACCGAATCGAGGGATACGAAAAGCATAAGGTCATCTGCATATGCAGAAAGTTTAATCTCCCTATGACTGAAGGGGACACCTCGAATATGTGCGGACTGTCTAATAAGGAGGGCTAGGGGTTCAAGAGCTAGATCAAAGAGCATTGGTGATAGGGGGCAACCTTGACGCGTGCCTCTTTGGAGATTAAATGGCTGAGACTTGATAGCATTTACACAAATACTGGCGACGGGTTGAGTATACATGACTTGGAGATATCGGAGGAAGCCCTCCCCAAAGCCATACCATCGGAGAACTGCAAATAAGAAGGGCCATTCTAGGCGGTCAAAGGCTTTTTCGGCATCCAGGGAAAGACCCACCCATGGATGATCTAGATTGGCAGCACTGGATAGCACATGGCACAAGGTCCGAGCGTTGTCAGCAGTTGATCTGCCGGGTATAAAACCGCATTGGTCAGGGTGAATTAGGGTGGCCATCCTGTCAGATAGCCGGGTGGCCAAGATCGTTGCGAAGATCTTATAATCGGCATTAAGTAGGGAGATTGGACGGTAGTTGGCGGTTAGTAGCGGGTCTCTGCCTTCTTTTTCAAATACTACCACATTAGCTGCAGAAAAGGATCCCAAAGAGGATGTATCTACCGCAAGGGCAGTAAAATAGAGTTTTAAATAGGGAACTAAATCTGCACTGAACGTTCTGTAGAATTCGGTCGGGAGACCATCGGGCCCTGCGGCACGGCCCGAGGCTGTTCGTTTTAGGGCAGATTGGATCTCTGAAGTAGAGAAGGGTTCATCCATCGCATCCCTATCATCTTCAGAGAGGGTCGGCCGCTGAATGCCAGAGAGCAATCGCTCGAATGTCTCTGACGAGAACTCACATTCAGATTGATATAGGCGGGTATAGAAATCCAGAAAGAGCTCTACAATGTCGGAGTCTGTGGTCACTATGCCCCCTCCCTGTGGAGCTCGAAGGGCCGCTACGCGTTTGGCTTCTTTTTGACCTTTCAAGGCGTTGGCTAAGAGTCGACCGGCTCGGTTGTTTTCACGATAATATGTCCCTCGCTGAAGCTCAATACTCTTAGAATCTTCAGTAGAGAGGATTGAATTATATTGAAAACGGAGACGCTGTAATCGAATTAATACACATGGATCAGTACGTGAAGTTAGAACTCGTTCGCCTGCTTTTATTTGTTGGTCTAGTATGAGTAGCTGCTGTTTGCGTTGTTTTCGCAGGCGGATTTGATAGCTAGTGATCGTTGCTCGAATGGCCGCTTTGAAGCCCTCCCACCAAGCCCAATTCGCAGTATCCTGGGGTAGATTAAAATGGAAGTAATCCTGTATGGCTGCTCGAATTTCTAACTGGAACTCTGGCTGAGTTAACAGGGCTCTATCAAAGAACCAGGCCCCCGAATTCCCTTGGGGTGCAGTAGTGTGTAATTGAAAGGAAATGGCAGCATGATCTGAAATATGTTGGGAGTGAATCTTTGCAGTGTCCACCTGAGGAACTAACAGTTTTGATATTAGAAAGAAGTCTATGCGAGACTGGGATTTATGAGGGGAAGAGAAGAAGGTGAAGTCAAGCTCATTGGGGTGTAGTAGCCTCCATAGATCAACTAAAGCAAGATCTTTGATCAGGGAGGTAAGCGTGGTGTGACTCTTGGGGGGACCACTTGTCCTAGGCGGCTGTTTGTCAATCAGGGGATCAAGGACTAAATTGAAATCCCCCCCAATTATCAATGAAGTATTAGCAGAGGCCTGCGCAACCTGAGCAATGGTAGCAAAAAAGGCAGGATCATCCACATTAGGAGCGTAAAGGCATATACATGTAACTTCAAGGCTACCTATCTTGAGGTGAACTCTGGACCATCTACCTTCTGTATCTGAGCTAGTCGCAATAATAGTAGCATGCAAAGATTTCCTAACCAGTATGGCGACCCCACATTTCTTAGAAACGGCTGGGGAATAGGCGGCCACCATGTAAGGTTTAATATTGAGTTTAAGAGTTTCCTTCGAATTTAAATGCGTTTCTTGGAGAAAGATCAGATCCGCAGCTTCCTGACTTAGGTAGCTTAGGATTTTCTTCCGTTTTATCGGATTATTGATTCCTTTTACGTTCAATGAGAAAATCTTACATGGTGCCATCAATCAGTAATAGACATTTTAGGTAAGGGCGCTTGAAAACATACAACATAATCAGAATCAGTGCAACAATGACATAATCACCGAGTATTCTGGCTAATACACCCCATATTGAAAAGCATGTATCATAGTATCTTAGAGAAGAAGCAAAACCCCCAAAGAATATGGTGACCATATGTCTGCGGGAGGAGGCCCTAGAGAGGAATAGAAAGACATGAAAAAAAAGAAAAGAAACACCAGAGTCCATAATTAACACTGTCTCTGATACTCATCGAGGCTACTGTGGGCAGATGGA
Organism: Ichthyophis bannanicus; assembly: GCA_033557465.1. Lineage (NCBI taxonomy): Eukaryota > Metazoa > Chordata > Amphibia > Gymnophiona > Ichthyophiidae > Ichthyophis > Ichthyophis bannanicus. The sequence continues at coordinate 447,748,716 of CM066035.1, read as the reverse complement.
GTCGGGTCCCAGATATCATCAAAAGTGAGGCAACAAACTGCCCTCGCCAGACTCTTTGCTGGGCTGCGGCAGATCCAATATGGCAGGTGCAGCGGATATGAGAATACTTGCAGGAATATTCTGGAAGTCAGCGCATCAAGTCGGCTTCTTTGGAATCCAAAAACTCCGCTAGTAGATCAGGGTCCTCAAATGTTCTTGTCTGATTGTGAAGCGTGACTCGGAGCTTGGCCGGGTACATCAGGCCATAGCGTGCTTGTAGTTGTTGAAGCCTCGGCCGGAATTCCAGAAAGCGCTTTCGGCGGTCGACCGTGGGTTTAGCCAAGTCGGGATAGAAGGAGATCTTGTGGCTCTCAAACTCCATATGGCCCTTTGCCCGAGAGGCATTTAGAATTTGCTCAACATGTTGATATCTCAAAAGTCGAAAAATGATAGGCCGCGGGGTCTTCCTGTTGAGCGTTATGCTTGTGGGTACACGATGAGCGCGATCGATCTCCAAATCTTTGGTAAAGGTGACTTGGAGCAGGGAAGGGAGGATTTTGCATAAAAACTCTTTCATGTCTCCCGATTCCGCTCCCTCCGGTATGCCCACAAGTCGTATGTTGTTGCGGCACGCTCTATTATTGCCATCTTCCACTTCTTTCTGCAAGGCCCACACCTGACGTTCAACTTTGTCGAGTTTGGACAACCGGGCCGCATGGGAGTCCAATATGCTCTCCATTTTGTCCTGACGCGAAGAAAGCCCTTCTAGCTTGCTTTGCAGCACACCAAAATCTTCCCGCAGCGCTCGGAGTGCTTCACCGTTTGACTGCACGAGGTTTTTGACCCCTCTAATCTCTGCGAGGATTTCCTGCTGCATTTCGGGGCCCTCGCGCAAGGCCAGCCCCTTCTGCGGGGACGGAGGTTCAGTTTTGGAACGTTTGCCGTGAGAAGCCGCTGGAGATCCAAATTCCAGGCGCGTGGGTTTGGTCCCCGCCATCTCACCAATGTGCCCCGGCAAGATCAGAGTAGAAGTTCCAAGTATGTACGGTGTTAATTCAGGATTCTGAGTAGGCCTCTCGGGAGCCTCAGCGTTATGCGACCATCCCGCTGGACATCAGGCTCCGCCCCCCGAACTAAAACTATTTGAACATATTACCCCAGTTATGAGGGAACTACACTGGCTCCTGGTCAAGTTTCAGGCACATTTTAAAAGCTTGTACCTAATTTTTAAAATTCTGTTGCTGTTCACTCTTTCTGATCTAGCCTCTAGGCTACAGTTCATAGGCAAGGGCATGAATTGTAATCTACTCAACAAGAAGTATTACTGATTCCTTCAATTTTATTTGGCCATAAAGCTGCTACTTAGGCAGTGTATTTTCAGTAATTGATCTAAAAATGTAGAACAAATTACCCACAAATATTAGGGTTGAAAAGAATTGTGTGATTTAGAAAAAATGTGAAGACTTATCTTTTTAAATTAGCTTTTGAATCTGAATCATTTATTATGCTTCATGTCATTGTGGTTAATATATGTTTTATATTTTATACTGTGAAGGTACCTGCTGTCCTCCACTTAGAAATTATGTGATGAATAGATTATAAATTCAATAACTTGTACTTTATCCACAACAGAATGTGTAAACTTGCAAAGAGAAGAGACAGTCATAGATTATCGGGTATCAATCCTCTGAAGTGTAGACCAGATGTCTGAAAGAGTGACCTCCTGAGATAAGGGAGTAGTCACTTCTTCAAACACAGCCAGATCCACAGGGAAGAGTATCGGAGCAGCAACATGGAGAGACGAATCCGAAGGAGTAGAGGAATGTGGAAGCTGGGGAAATGGAGGTGGCGTTCGAATCTCAGGGCTCAAGGAAGCTCCATCCAGAGATTGATTAACAGGTAACAGGGGATTAATGTGTTTGTCCATGGGGCCACTTATCTTACATCGTTGACCTTCACCGGGTGTAGCCTTGACTGCCACCTTTGCCTTTCGCTTCCCCATCGACAAACTACACTACGCTTCCGGCGCTCATAAGAACATCTCAGGAGCATCGAAGGAGCACAAAAGGAGCGTGTCTAGCCCCTTGTGACACGCCCCTTAGGACAGGACCACGCAGGCCGCGACCACACAGTCGCGTGTATCTCCCGCTGGTCTTTGTAGGGCTCGGGGGGGGGTCCTCAGCACCTAGGACGACCTTCCAATGCCTGCAGCTGGTCCAGCAGGCATCCGGCTCCCACCTGCTATGCTGCTCCGTGGCAGTAAAAAAACCCAAAACCCTCTTGAGTCAATCCCCTTTCACCCTCATCCTATGCCCCTTCTTTGCAGAGTTTACTTTCAATTGAAGGAGGATCTCACCTTGTGCATTTATGCTACAAAGGTATTTAATCATCTCTATCATATCTCCTCTATCCCACCTTTCCTCTAAAGTATACATTTTAAGATCTTTAAGTCTGTCCCCATATGGTCTATAACAAAGACCACTGACCATTTTAATAGCCACCCTCTGCACCAACTCCATCCTCTTGGACCTCCAAATGAGGTTGCACCAGATACTTATACAGAGATACTATCACCTTCTTTTTTCTGCTGGCCATTCCTCTCCCTATGCACCCAAGCATTCTTCTGGTATTTGCCCTTGCCTTTTCCACTTGTTTAGCCACTTTAAGATCATCAGAAGCAATCACGCCTAGGTCCCCCTCTTCTTTTGTGGACAGAAGTACTTTGCCCCTACACTTTACCACTCCTTGGAGTTTTGCAGCCCAAATGCATGGCCTTGCATTTGTTAGCATCAAATCTCAGCTGCCACCTTCTTGACCATTCTTCAAGGTTAGCTAGATCCCTCCTCGTGATATCTATTCCTTCCTGGGTGTCTACTCTATTGCAGATTTTGGTGGTATCCACAAAGAGACAAATCTTATCTGACAGCTCTTCTGCAATATCACTAACAAAGATGTTAAAAAGAATCAGACCAAGCGGCACACCACTTGTAATATCCTTCTTTTCAGATGGAACTCCATTTACCTGTATACTTTGTCACCTTCCACTCAACCAATTTTTAATCCAGTCAGTCACTTTAAGTCCATCCCTAGGTGCTCAATTTATTTATAAGTTTTGCCTGTGTGAAACAGTGTCAAAGACTTTACTGAAATCTAAGTAAACTACATCTAGAGCTCTACCTCGGTCCAACTCTCTGGTCACCTAGTCAAAGAAATCAATCAGAGTTGTCTGACAAGACTTACCTCTGGAAAACCCATGCTGCCTTAGGTCCTGCAATCCATTGGACTCCAGAAACCTCACTATCCTCTGTTTTTATTCACCACAGAGGTCAGACTAACTGGCCTGTAGTTCTCAACTTCATCCTTATTTCTGCTTTAGTGTAAAGGGACCACATGTGCCTTTCCCCAGTCCTCTGGGACCACTCCCAACCCTAAAAAAACATTGAAAGGGTTAGTCAGTGGAGCCACTAGAACATCCCCATAATCCCTAATATTCTTGGATGTATCCCATCAGACCCCATTGTTTTGTCTACTTTTAGTTTAGCTAGTTCCTCATGGATACAATCTTCTGAAAATCGTTCAAGAACCCCTTCACTTCTGTTCCTATTTGTGGGTATTTTCTGAGGTCCTGCTCCTGGCCCTTCATCTGTGAACACAGAAGGAACATATCTGCTTTATCCTTGTCAGCTTTTACATATTTCTCCCCTTCCCCCTTGAGTTGTACAATACTACTTCTGCACTTCCTCGTCTCGCTAACATAGCTGACAAATACCTTGTCTCCCCATTTTATTGCATTGGTTATTTCTTCTTATTTTTGTATCTTTGCTTTCCTGACTACTTTCCTGGCTTATCTAAGTTTTTCCAAATATTGATGTGTCTCTTCCTCTCTCTGTGATCTCCAATATTTTATGAAGGCCACCCTGGGTTTTTTTTTTTTCCTTTTCAGCTACTTCTTTCGAGAACCATAGTGGCCTCCTTTTCATTTTACATTTATTTACCTTTCTAACAAAAAGGTTTACTGCCCTAAAAATATCCCCTTTTAGTTTTGCCCATTGCTTTTCTACATCCTTCAACTGTTTCCATCCTGCTAACAACTCCTTAAGGTATTGTCCTATCTTGGAAAAGTTCATTTTTCTAAAGTCTAAGATCCTTGCTCTTGAATGGAATTTACCAGCCCTAGTCCTAATTCTGAACCACACCATCTGCTGAGCATGGGATGAAAAATGATTTCCCACTATAACATCAGAAACACTCTCCCAATTGGTAAGCACCAAGTCCAGTATGGCCCCTTCACATGTGGGTTCTATTACCAATTGCTGTAATAGTTCCCCCTGTAGAGAATCCGGGATCTCCACACTTTTAGATGAGACTGCAGCAGGGATGTGCCAATCAATATCTGGTATATTGAAATCACCTATCAGTAGCATGTCTCTTTCATAGCAATATTGCAAATAATTAAGTATATCTTAAGGGAACAACAAAAAGACATATAGCTCTGTAAGTTCCTAATTTCACGTGGTAATTGGTTCCACTCCAAACCTGCTTGAAATGAGAACAATTTATCAAAAGTGTGTTTATATTGAAAGTCTTTTATAGAAGGATGCAACAAAGTTAAGCTTCTACTAGCACATAATTTTCTTTTGTTTTCGGGAAACACTTGATGTTTTATCATATACTTGAAAGGTAAACCATGTAAAATTTTAAAACAAAACATAATTTAAAAGGAAGTCTCTCCTGTACTGGTAGCTAATGCAATTCTCCTACAATTAAGATCTAGACCAGGAGCTCAAATGATTTCAATAGGCAATGTGAAACTAGAGTTGCCTGTTCTGGTGCATTTTCAATTGGCTGCAATGATCTGGCATAGTCTTGTGGTTTTTCCCATGCACAGTTTCTGGCAGGAACAAATGATATCATATTTAACAAAAGCAAGTCCCTTGGTTGCACTTGAGTGTGTGGAGGCCAATTCCGAAAGCGTGCACATCCAGGCAGTCGGCTCGTCCAAATGGAAATGTGCAGGAATAGAACCCGATCCTCAACATGTGGGGATAGATGCAGCTGAGTGCACAGAATTGACATGTAGATGTGCTAGGCATGGCATGACATTGTACAAAGACGGGTATACCCTAACAATGGCTTTGTATGTCCCCATGCTCACCGTATTCTGAAAAGATGTCTGTCTGTGACCCTGACCGTCTCCTTGATATACCCATGAATGACCATGCCCCTCTTTAAAACATACACCTATGAAGCTGCTGTGGGCACGGACAGTGCTGTTATGAGGATGAATGACAATGACAGCTGGTGATACCTATAGGTGGATGCAAGTTAGACAATACAAACTAGTCTGTGGCATGCCCAGACCACTACAAAGCAATTACAGTGCTCAGTAATGTAGCAGGAAAACTAGAGAGTGAATGTACTGGCACAAGATGCAGTGCAGCACTATATACATGGCAGTAGACAACTTCCCAATGTATGTACATCATGAACATCTCAGGAATATGACTGTACAATGCTAAGTAAGGACATGATTGCAGCAGAACAGCCCCCCCCCCCAAGCAAACTACCCAAACATTCCCCCTGCACTACTAAAGGGCCATTGGAATGACAGCAGTCAGTGGTGCAAGCACCACACAGACATGGTCAGAGACACCATCGTCGCCTCCTACAGCTGTGCAAATTTGTAGAGACCAATGCTGGTGCACCTGGAAATGGCATACTGAGCTGTACATTGCTGCATGCCCTCACTCTGAGGTCCCCTGAGTAGTGACAGGGAAGTGTTTGGACAGGGAAATGATTGCAGAGCCATGCTGTTCATTCCTGCCTTTATGCACTGGCACCTGGTGATGTTGCAGAAAGCCATATGGGCCAGGTACCTGCCAGGCATAGCTGTCCCCTTCCAGATATGTGGATGAGAAATCTAGACTCCCCCATGCAGCCCTCCAAACATGCACACACACACACACTCTCACTTGCAGTCCCACAGAAACAGCCATAGCACTGAATGTCGTAACTGATGTAAAGTAAACCATAGCAAGCAGTACTTTCAACCCAGCATCATACCTGCTCACTGCATTACCATTTGGCTACTTACATACATGATAACTACAATAGTGGACCTCTAACAGATACAGAGCTGTAGTAGACCCAATCAACCCTTCCAGTGTATCAGCCTCAAGGGTCAAACCTTGTATGCACATTGAACATCATAGGGCCACATATGTAAACAACAGCAACAGAGATCTCTGCACAAGATATGTGCTATATAGCCACCAGCATACAATATCCCCAATATAGTGTTCCAATAGGATCTATATATGGCCTTATCTGCATCAGAGGACTGTACACATTGCATCAAGCAAATGGTAGGGATCCACTGTGTAGAGCGCAACGGCCCAGATGGCTGGATGCTCCACATAGCACCCATGACTGGGCTTATATTTTCACATGGAATGCTAGGACTCCATCACCAGTATCGTTTCCAGGACATGGGCATTGTTAGGGAGCTTTTTAGTTGCAGACCTGTGTAATCCATCCTTTCCTTTTACTCATTCGGCAACAACCTTCAAAGCCCAGACCCCAACTCAATGCTCACCAATGGCAGAATAATCTTGAAAGCACAATGTCAAAAGTTGAGAAGGGATAGTAATCACAAGAAGAAAATATTCCTTACTCCTTCAGGAAACTGGAGGAGTGAGCAAAATGACAAATCTCTTTGGGACATCTTCTGCAGAGCACTAGCAACTGCATACCAAAAATGTCTGTTTTTGAAAGACCTCTCCAGCTATGGGAGATGTGTCATCAGAGGAAAGAGGAGCTCTTAACTATGCTAGTCGAGAGCATCAGTGGCAAGCCTCCAGAAGGAAGAGTCTCAATAAAGCCATCAATGTAAAACTTTTCTAATTAAAAACATGTTTACTTTTCATGGAAATAGTATACTAACGAGGCTAGTCACTAAGCCCTCATAGTCAATCTCATACTGACTTTAAGGGTTCCTAGTGGTCTAGAAGTGTTGGAGCAGGAGAAGTCCCTATTCACTCCTGCCCCTGTTCAAAATGGCATCAATGATCTCAAGTGGTAATCTCAAGGCACAAGAGGTGAAGCTGTCTTAAAAAAAGATTTCACTTTCCTTATAGCTGAACCCCATTCAATTCATACCAATAAACATAAGGGGGCATTTTCAAATCCTTTGAGATGGTTTTCAGACCTTCAAACCACCTAAACGGTATTCTGAAGGATATTTCCTGGATGTCCTGGCCACGGTGGTGAGAGGCGTTCCTCCTCTATACTGGGTTGGCCATTCCGACAAAAAAAAATGTACTGAATAGTAGGTTCTCTTTCCACTGGGTTTTGGTGTTTTTGGATTTGATTAGTGCTCAGGAGGAAGGTTTTTGTGGTGGATTTTGTATTAAAGAAAATTAGGTGTCACAGATAGCTTTAACTGAAAAACCTCATAGTGCAGCACAGGCAGAGGAAAGCCCATTTTCTCTTTACGTTATATTGTTAATGCACAAAACATACTTAATGAAAAAAAGATTTAAGGCGACAAAAGGCTTCATTTCCATCCAGTATGCACCAAGACTCTCTATTGCCCACTGATCATTTGCTTCCGACAATATTGTCTTTAGAGGAAGATTCAAATATTTCTAGAGATTCAGAGGATCCTCTTGAAGGGACTTCAGGAGTAAATGAAAAAACATTTTTTGTCAGGATTAGAGGAGATAGAGAGTCTGGTAGACCAAGAAGTGTATATTGTGAGGATTTTTTTTAGAAAGGAAGAGTTGGGGATCTTATAAATCATTCTTTGGAAGCACTTCATATTCCAATTGAATCTCAAATTAAGGATCAGATAAGAACATAAGAACATAAGACATGCCATACTGGGTCAGACCGAGGTCCATCAAGCCCAGTATCCTGTTTCCAACAGTGGCCAATCTAGGTCCTACGCACCTAGCAATATCCCCAAAAGACCACAGGTTCCACAATGCTTGTACTGGGTCAAGCATTGATATCCTGGGTCCCTTTTTAATAGTGGTTTATGGACCTTTCCTCCAGGAACTTGTCCAAACCTTTTTTAAACCCAGCTATACTAACAGCCCTTACTACATCCTCCGGTAACAGATTCCAGAGTTTGATTACACGTTGAGTGAAAAAATATTTTCTCTTATTTGTCTTAAATAGTTTACCCTGTAGCTTCATTACATGTCCCCTAGTCTTTCTATATTCTGATAGCGTAAACAATTGATCCACGTTTATCCGTTCCACTCCATTCATTAATTTATAGATCTCTATCATATCTCCCCTCAGCCGTCTCTTTTCCAGGTTAAAGAGCCCTAACCTTTTTAGCCTCTCTTCATAGGAGTAGCCTTCCATCCCCTTCACCAATTTGGTGGCTCTTCTCTGTACTTTTTCTAATAACGCTATGTCCTTTTTAAGATACGGTGACCAGAATTGCACATAATATTCAAGGTGCGGTCGTACCATGGAGCGATACAGAGGCATTATAATATCCTTTGTTTTATTCTCCATCCCTTTCTTTATGATACCTAGCATTCTATTTGCTTTCTTGGCCGCCGCTGCACACTGGGCGGAGGGTTTTAACATGTTATCCACGATGACTCCTAAGTCCTTTTCCTGGGTGGTGGTTATAGGATCACATATTACAGGGAATCCGTAGTACAGAGACAGTTTTTCCTATCCATAGGGCAATTATGCAAATGATTGAGTCTAAATGGGAATTACCAGAGACTGGTCTATGCGGGAGTCATACTATGGCTCATCTCTATCCCATACCTGCGGCAGAGAAGGAACTCCTTTGTCTTCCAAAAGTAAATGCGTCTCTGCAGTTATTAAAAAGATGACTATACCTTTTGAAGGTGATGCTGCTCTAAAGGATCCACAAGATAAGAGGATTGAGACTCTATCACATCAGGTATTTGATGTGAATGCTTTAGCAATGCAGGCATTGGTATGTGGTACATATGTTGCAAGGGCACGCCTTTGCTGGGTGCAAGCCTTAATGGACTCTGTGTCACCAGATTTGGTGCAAATGTTGGAAATGGTCAGGATGGAAACAGGAGCAGCATATCTAGATGGAAAAACAGCCTCATATAGACCCATCACAAGCATCCCATTTTTTAGCAAAAATAATTTAAAAAAAAACAGTTCTGTTGCAGCTATAGGATTACATTGATTCCCACTACCCACTAGATGATCAACAATATAGATTTAGACCAAATCATGGTGCAGAATCCTTAATGGCTGCTTTTGTAAACAACATAATACTGGGTCCATTTAGAACCCATAGGCCTATGAGGCAATACAATAAATTGGTTCAGATCTTACTTTCATAATTGACAACTTCAGGTTAAAATAGGTGAAAAGATGTCAATTCCATACGTCCAACTCCAAGGTGTTCCACAAGGGTCAGCCACTCTGTGCATTCATGAAGAAATATAATATACAATACCACATCTACACTGACGATGTCATGATGTATGCACCCATCAATACATGCAAGCCCATATTCACCAGCATTGAAAGCTGCTTCTCAGATGTCTCCAACTGGTTATCCATGCATAGCGTCATGATAAATCACAACAAGACAGATGCACTTTTTATCTCTAGGAATCCTTTGACCAACACTTTTCACTCTCCACCCATGTCAGTAATATTGCTAAGAACCTGTATTACAAACTCAGGACCTTTTCTCATCTTAAATCTCTTCTGGATTATAATAATTTTCGAACTGTATTACAGGCCTTTACCCTTCCTTCTGTCAATTACTGCAGCATTGTTTTGTAAGGCCTCCCAACTTCCACAAGACCCATTACAGCTAGCTTTAAACACAGCTGTCTGTATCCTCTGTGTTTAAATCAAAAGCTGATCACATATGCAGGGCCGGCCCGTCCATTCAGCAAGAATGTTTTTTGCACAGGGCCCCGTGTTTCAGGGGGCCCCGCACAAAGAACATTCAGCTTTTTTTCAACATTGAATTTAAAAAAAAAAGCTGGCTGCTGCCGCTGCCGCCGCAGCAGCAGCAGAATGGAGTGTCCTGCGGGGCCTCCTCTGCCTGGCTGAGTCCTTCCCTTCCTCCCTCTGTGCCGGCTTTGAGATTCGCAAAGGGAGAGTGTCTCCCTCGCGTCTCTGTTAAGCCCACAGGGGCTGATGGGAAATTTCCCATCTGCCCCTGCAGGTTTAACAGAGACGCGAATCTCAAAGCCGGCACGGAGGGGCTTGCCGAGCCCCGCGGCAGCCATGCGCCTCTCCATGGTGCTGTCCTTCGTGCGCCCCGTGGGGCCGGTGGTGGTCGGCATCTCCCTGGGCTTCACTCTCAGCCTGCTGAGCATCACCTGGGTGGAAGAGCCGTGCGGGGCGTGGAGCCCGGGAGCCGAGGAGGTGTCACGGCAGCAGGGCCCCCTCAACACGCCCCGAAAACCCAACTCGGTCCCAGTGGGTTTGGCGACGGACAGCGCGCAGAGCTGGGAGCGAGGATCGTGCCATATAAAGCATCCGGCCCCCAGGCAGAGCCGCAGAAGACGGTCAGGTAGAGGTAGAGGTAGAGGGGGAGGTCCGGGCCAAAGGCTTTTAAAATATTAGCAGTGCGCGAGATGGGAAGGAAGAAGATGAATTTGAACAAGACTGGCAGGACTAGAAGGAGAAAGGCACATTCCTCAAACTCCCGATTGCTTGTCTGATCCAGTTCTGCAGTTCTGGATTTGCCCCATTGCATCTATGAAATTGTACTTGCTGCTGTTCTAGTGTCCAGTGGGGAAAGGGTAATATTGCCGGGGTTGAGGATTGCAAACCTCAGTGATGGCATTTCTACCTTCCAAACTTATTATTAATGAAACTGGGACTAGAAGCCTATAGATGCACAGTCACAAAAGCCAAAATGGATCAGCTTCTCAGAGTCAACATCAATCAGGACACAGCACTACTAGCGGTGGAGATGAGATGTGGTGACATAACTATGGCATCCATAGAGGGGCAAATTTAAAAGCTCTTTAGGTGCACAGAAATGTCTTCTTTAAATGCTATCTGGCCTACATGTGGATAAAAGTGAGTGCATGATGCCATTTCAGTCATACTTTTAACCACAATGAGCAGAGCATTCCTAGATGTAGAGCTAGCAGGGGATTTGGACACGCACATACACCTCAGTTTTCCAAAGTATGCCCATAAAGATTTGAGCATCATTTGTGTGTATTAAATAGCAGGAGTAAAGGTGCTTGCATTTTCCATGGGATAATTCTTGGAAGCTAAGGGTGTGCGTACATTCCTATAGAAAAATAATGTAACATACATACGTATTAGCTTCCGGAGCCGGCTTAACAGATGAGCCTGTGAGGCCCTGGAAAAGGGAATAACGAGTGAGGTTATCAAATTTGCAGATGACACAAAACTATTTAAAGTTGTTAAAACCCAAGAGGATTGTGGAAAATTGCAAGAGGATCTTGATAAATTGGAAGACTGGGCATCAAAATGGCAGATGAAATTTAATGTGGACAAGTGCAAGGTTATGCACCTAGGGAAGAACAACCCAAACTATGGTTACACGATGCAAGGTTCCACATTAGGAACCACCACCCAGGAAAAAGATTTAGGCGTCATTGTGGATACCATGCTAAAACCCTCGGCCCAGTGTGCAGCGGCGGCCAAGAGAGAGCAAATAGAATGCTAGGTATGATAAGGAAAGGAATGGAAAATAGAACAAAAGATATTATAATGCCTCTATCTGTTCCATGGTGAGACCACACCTTGAATATTGTGTGCAATTCTGGTCGCCGTATCTTAAAAAGGATATAGCGATTTTAGAAAAGGATCAGAGAAGAGCCACCAAAATGGTAAAGGGGATGGAAGGATACTCCTATGAAGAAAGGCTGAAAAGGTTAGGGCTCTTTAACCTGGAAAAGAGACGGCTGAGGGGAGATATGAAAGAAGTCTATAAATTAATGAACGGAGTGGAACAGGTAAACGTAGATTGATTGTTTACCTTATCAGAATATAGAAAGACTAGGGGACATGCAATGAAGCTACAGGGTAAACTATTTAAGACTAATAAAAGAAAATATTTTTTCACTCAACGTGTAATCAAACTCTGGAATTTGTTACCGGAGGATGTAGTAAAGGCTGTTAGTGTAGCTGGGTTTAAAAAGGGTTTGGACAAGTTCCTGGAAGAAAGGTCCATAAACCATTATTAAGAAGGGGACCAGGATATCCATGCTTGACCCAGTACAAGCATTGTGGAACCTGCGTCTCTTGGGGAAACTGCTAGGTACATATGACCTAGATTGGCCACTGTTGGAAACAGAATACTGGGCTTGATGGACCTTGGTCTTACCCTTTATGGCATATCTTATGTTCTTATGTAGGACTGGTAATGGGTTATGGGGGGGGGGGCTAGGACTGGAAATGGGCTGAGGGGGGGGTTAACACTGGAGGTGGGCTGATGGGGTTAGGACTGGTAATGGGCTATGGGGGGGTTAGGACTGATAATGGGCTATGGGGGGGGGCTAGGACAGGAAATGGGCTGATGGGGAGGGGTTAGGACTTGAGGTGGGCTGATGGGGTTAGGACTGGTAATGGGCTGTGGGCTGATGGGGGGGTTAGGACTGGCAATGGGCTATGGGGGGCTGACTGGAAATGGGTTGATGGGGTTAGGACTGGAAGTAGGCTGATGGGGGTTAGGACTGGTAATGGGTTATAGGGGGGGGCTTAAACTTAAAATGGGGTGATGGGGGTTAGGACGGGAAGTGGGTTGATGGGGGGCTAGGACTGGTATTGGGTTGGGGGGTTGCTAGGACTGGAAATGGGCTGATGGGGGGCTAGGACTGGAAATGGGCTGATGCAGGGACTAGAAGGGAATGGATGCTGGATGAGGCTGGAACTAGAAGGGAGCTGATGTTGGGGGAGGATTAGAATGTGATGTGGCTGGGAGAGTAAAATGGAGAGGGGAAAAATATTTTGTGTGGGAGGGATAAAAAATCTACAATTGGCCGGGTATTGGGAGAGTAAGTGGGGATTGAGGATGGAGGGGTAAAATTTGAGTTGATGAAATAGGAATGAGGAAAGAGCAAAAGGAGAAAGATTAGTATGTTAAAGCAGATGTAGAGAGAGAATGGAAAAAAACTAGAAGAGAGAAGAAAGGACAAATGGACAGCAGACGATGAAGAGTTAGCAGAAGACACGAAGAAACCAGAAGAAAGTGGCTGGAGCAATTGCAGCTGAAAAAAAAAATGCACAAAAGGTAGAAAAATATCTCTTTATTTTGAATTTATTAATTGGAATATGTCAGCTCTTGTAAATGTGCATCATTAACGTCTGCACTTTGTTTAGTACAAGAGCAAATTAATGTATAGTTTTATTTCTACAGTGTTGTACATTCCAAGTTTGGCTTTTGGGATTCCCAGTTTAATTATTGTCTTCCTGTTTCTAAATTGTGATTACTTGTTTGGTGATGGTCTGTGTTCTGCATGTGTAACTGAGCTGAGGTGTTCTGTTTATATAATTCCTATTTGACGTTGCCACTTGTTCTCTTTCCCCAGTAGGTCATGTATTGTTGTTCTCTGAAATGTATTGGTTTAATATTTGCATGTTTCCTTTTGATAAGTAGGGTATGGTGCTTTGTGAGTCCTGGTAATGCTGTCATGATATGGCGGGTTTGCTATGGGTTCTAAATGGGCAGTGTTTGTAGTAGTTCCAAATGTGTCTGGCGGTTGGCACTGGATTATAGTAATGTAGAAATCTTTTAGTCTTTCTTTATCCATACACTCATTAAGAGGCATGTTTACTAAAAGTTAGTATATGGTAACATTATGCAAATAATTATGCAAATGAGGCCCCTTATGCAAATGAGGCCCCGCACTGAGTCTCCGCACATGGCCCCGCACCCCCCTTGGGCCGCCCCTGCACATATCACCCATTCTTAAGAAACTGCATTGATTTCCAATCCAAGAAAGGGTTAAATTCAAATCTCTACTAACAATATTCAAAGTGCTTCACAACCTCTCAGCTGTTCATGCTGTGACTCTTATTCAAAAGATGCCTAACAACAGAATCAGAAGATCTAACTCTGACAACACATTATGCATACATCCACACTAAATGTCAAGACCACTATTTCAACTTCAAAGAGAGTTTTCTCCCTCTTTGCTCCCACCTAATAGAATACAATACTCACATCCTTTGAATCTCTAGAAAGCAGCTGAAGACACTCCTTTTCATCAGTTACTTTGCGGCTTATGAATCTACTCAAGCATAATATTACTAAACCTTGACTTAGAAGAACTTTTCATACTCTCATACTGTTTAATCTTTTATTCTCCTGTTTTTGATTTGTTCTCCCTTTATTCAAGTCCTTGTTCCATGTAAAGCCATGTTGGATCTTTTTTTTTTTTTCATTTTAAACTGCTTTCATTTTTAGGCTAAGCGGTATATAAGCCCAGTTAAATAAAATAAATAAACATGGACATCTCTGTCTGATCTCAAAAACATTCTGGATGTCCGGAGTCGCATCTAAGGTTATACCTGTTCCAGGCTCAAATAGCCATCTGAAAAGTGATTGTTTTGTCAGGCAAATATCTGGAGGGTGTGGAGAAGGAGTCACACTAATACCACCTTTATTTTACAATCTATCAATTAATGCCTACAGGGAAAGGGGGCTCATGTCTTCATTTTGCTATGTTATTGGACATGTGCCTAATCCTAGCTTGCATGAGCTGGACATCCTCACCCAATGCTTTCCCAAGATGAACATCTATGTGGCCACCTGCATAGATGTCCCTGTCGGGGACATCTGTGTGTTATTAAAATTGACCAGAGATGTAGATGTTCCTGGTGTTTTTCTGCACCTTCTGCTCTGGACATCCTCAATTTAACACGGACATCCTTTATGAAATTCTACTTATAACGTTTATGCACATAACCTACGGCTATAGGTTATTTGCATAAAATCATGTACTGTATATTATTACTCCAAATTTTAAAGTTTGGCTTATGAAGTTGGTGTTGGCACCAACCGCATAATTCCTTTTAATTATTGGGCCCCTATTTTTATATATGAAGCAAAAACCTGGACCAGACTTTGGGTGAGTAAGAAGAGAGAGATTGAGTTAAACAATGGTCACACAAAAAGCATTAAACAGGAGCTGGAGTAAGTCTTTCATCTTGCCCCTCAGGAGCCAGAATACAGTCTCTCACTTTACACCGTAGCACTTGGATACATCAGATGAGGAAAGTTGCTTAGGGAACTAGCTATACTAGCTATATTCATATCTGTTAGACTATTGGAATCAATTTCCACTAGAAACTGAAACCACTAAAATGTAAAAGATTACAATTAATTTGCACAATTTTTGCTTTGTCCTGTCTAATTATGAACCAAAAAGAAGATGACCCTGACTTGATTAACTTTTTCTCTCCCTTTTAAGTAAAAATTAGCTTTAATTGCTTCTTGGCAACCAAATGAAATTTAAATTAATAAGTTTCAAGTTCAACTTTGTTCCTCAGTGAAGGCACATTGTTTAGTTGAAGCTATTATTATGCCAGAACTAGCAAGGAATGATAAGGAGGAACTAATCTTAAAAGGACATTCTATGCCTAGTAGTAGAAAATATGACCTTGATTTCTAGCTAACTAAAACTCATTTGATAGAACAAAGTATTTGTAGTAGGTTTTTCTAAAAGACGTAAGGTTAAATTTTGTGAACCTCACTTTATGAAAGCATAAAAAGCCCATAAAAAGTCATCAAGTGTGAAACTACTTTTTAAACACCAAAAAACTGGATTGTGGTGTGTTTCAGGTTACTGTAAATTATATGAAAGGAATTCAGCATATAACATTTTTATGAACTGCATAATGTTGCATGAATAGGAAAACTGAATTGCTATATTTGATGTTTTTGGTATCTGAGGTAAGAGATATTATGGATTAACAACATTTGTCATTGTTAATGGCTTTTTATCCCTACTGACAAATCAGCTCCTCCTTTCTTTGCAAACAACAGAGAGCACTCTTATGGGCATGCTTACTAAAGCACAGCAGCTTGCCACTTGTTCAGCCCGAAAACCTAAGGTGGTGGGGGGGGGGGGGGGCAGGGTGCCAGACCTGTGCTAACAAATGAAGGCGTGCCCGGCATGTCCCCATCTAATTAGCAAGGGTTCCTTGCCACCCCTATGCTAAGCCTTTTGCTGTGATTACTGCAGCTACACTTAACATCACCATTGAGGTGGCAGTAATTACACCTGCACTAAGTGAAATGTTGATGGTTAGCATGTATAAAAAGGTGTCCAAACTAACTACAGGGTGCATGCTCCACCCCTGCATCCAGTCTCCACTCCAACCATTGCTAAGCAATTGACATGGGATTCTTAGTTTGGCTGCATATTTGAAACGTGGTAACGGTTACCGCAGTACACTTGTGGTAACTAAACCCCAGGCTAGCTGTAACCGTGGTTTAGTAAAGATGCCCTTTAGAATGTGAAGGTCTATAACAGTCATCAACTTAACCGTTGCAATTTCAGAGACAGAATTGAATGATCTCTCCCATTTTTATTAAAATATTATTTTTTAATTTCTCAGGCAAAATAGACTCAGTTTACCCAAAACTAGGAGAGAAAAAAATTACCAGCAGAAATATATTTCTCACCATTGCCAAATAAAAATAAAAAATAATATCCCTTATTAAAAAAAATCAGTTCAGAGGTACTGTTTATTTTTAGAAAACAGGAACAATTCTTTCACATTTACTGTGCTATGCAAGCCTTCAAGTCAATGCTGACTCCTGGTGACCCAGCAGCTCCTGGGTTTTCTTGGCAGTGTGACCCAAAGTGCTAGGCCTTTCTTCTGAAGCAATGGAGGGTTAAGTGATTTGCCCAAAGCCACAAGAAGTGCTAGTGGGAATCATAACCTGATCCCTTGGTTACCGACTCAGTATTCCTCCACCATAAATTCATGTTATTTATTGCAGGCTTGATTTCATGCAATGAGACCTATTTACTACTAATGTGTATTAACAGTATTTGCATGCATGCATTTGGTAGCATATTTTAATAAATCTAGCTCTACAGCTGTATCTGTTCATCGTTCTTTTCTTCTTGTGATACTTATGTGCTATATCCTAAAGAAGATGAGGGTTCTGTATGTCAATACTGAATGACGATTGGTACCATAATGTTTGGTCACTAAGGGATGGGTATTAAGCAAAAAGGGCAAAATGTATACATAATAACATAGTATATGATGGCAGATAAAGACCAGTATGGTCTATCTAGTCTGCCTAGTAAAGTGGCTAGAGTAGGTATACCCACCGCTCCATGCAGGCCACCCCCCTCTATGCCTTTGTTAGGGTTGTACCTGCCGCTCTGTGTAGGTCATCTCCCTATAGAAAGATACACTGTGTCTGTCCCATGTCACTTTGAAATGTGTTATTATATTTGCCCCTACCACCATCAATGGGAGGGCATTCCAAACATCCACCACCCTTTCAGTGAAAAGGTATTTCCTGACATTGCTTTTACGTTTACCTCCTTCCAGCTTCATTTTATGCCCTCTAGTTTTACAGCCACCCCTTCTTTGAAAAAGATCTGTTTGTCTGTTAATACTCTTTAAGTATTTAAACATCTGTGTCACATCTCCCCTGTCCTTACTCTCCTCTAGGGTATACATATCTTGGTCTTCAAGTCTCTTCTCATATGTCTTCTGGTGCAGGTTCCAAATCATTTGGTCACCTTCCTCTAAACTGTTTCAAGCTTTTTTATATTCTTTGTAAGATATGGTCTCCAAAACTGAACACAATACTCCAAGTGAGGCCTCACAAAGAACTTGTACAGGGGGATTAATACTTCCCCCTTTCTATTGGTTAACCCTCTCTGTATGCAACCCATCCTTCTGGCTTTGGCCACTGCCTTGTCACATATTTTTGCTACATTTACATCCTCAGAAACAATCACTCCGAGGTCCTTCTCATGATCCGTGCACACCAACCTCTCACCCCAATCACATACAATTCCCTTTGATTTCTGCATCCCAAGTGCTTGACTCTGCACTTCGTCACATTAAATTTTAACTGCCAAGCATTAGACCATTCTTCAGTTTTTGTAGATCTTTCCTCATGTTGTCCAGTCCCTTGGGGAGTCTACTCTGTTGCAAATTTTCGTGTCATCTGCAAAAAGGCAGACTTTTTTCCCTTCAATCCTTCAGCAATATCACTCACAAATATATTGAACAGTACCGGTCCCGGAACCAATCCCTGGGGCACACCATTACTCACTTTCCTTTCTTCCAAGTGAGTTCTGTTTACCACCAGCTTCTATCGTCTGTCAGCCAATCAATTTCTTATCCAGTTCACCACCTTGGGTCCCAACCCCAGGCTTAAGAACTTAAGAACATAACATATGCCATACTGGATCAGACCAAGTCCATCAAGCCCAGTATCCTGTTTCCAACAGTGGCCAATCTAGGTCTGCTCAGTTTATTGATAAGCGTCCTTATGAGGAACAGTATCAAAGTCTTTGCTAAAATCTAGGTAGAACACATCCACTGCATGTCCTTTATCTAATTCTCTGGTCAACCAAAGAACTCAATCAATTTATTTTGAATGACTGTCCTTTGGTAAAACCATGTTGTCTTAGATCATGCAACCTATTGTTTTCTAGAAAGTCCACTATTCTCTCTTTCAGGAGTGCCTCCATTACTTTTCCCACCACCGAGATAAGGCTTACTGGCCTATATTTATTTATTTATTTATTTGTGTACTTTTATATGCCACATCATTGCAAAATCAGCACGGTTTACATAGAACAGGAACAATCACATTCTTTTACATAGAACAGGCATTAAACTGGAGCAATATGTGATTAACATTGAACAGGGACGTCAACTTGGGCAGAACAGGGGGAACTAAATTTCAAGTTGGTAAGTATATCATAAGCAGTTTACATAGGGGAGGTTGAAGCTGTGGGGTTGACAGGCATTGCCTCTGTTATATCTATGGTATGTGGTCCTAGAATAGCTGGAACAAATGAGTCTTTATGGCTTTCCTAAAGGTTGATAGTCGGAGATGACTTGCATTGGGAAGGGAGGGTGTTCCACAGAGTTGGTGCATATAATCAAAAGGCTCGGTTCTTGGTGGCTTGGGTGCTCATCCTTATTGATGAAGGGGTGGTTAGCGTGTTTGCCATGCTTGTTCTCCTCATTCTATTGTTCGGGGTACATTGTATGATTACAGCAAGGGAGTCTGCAGACATGTCATGTTGAATCTTGAATATCATTAAAAGGGCTTTGTAAATCAGACAGCTTGTTTTTGGGAGCCAGTGTAACTGCATTAAGATGGGTATGACGTGTTCAAATCTGGACGCTCCTTACAGTGTTGGGACTGCTGTGTTCATGGCCAATTGGAGTGGTTGGAGTGTGTGTTCTGGCAGGCCACGGAGGATAATATTGGCATAGTTCAGTTGAGGGAAGATGAATGCCTGGAATACAGTGCGAAAGTCAGAAGGGTCCAGGAGTGGGCATAGATAATGGAGGGTCCTTATTTTATGGTAAACCCCCTTGATGATATTATCTATGTGCACTTCCATACTCAGTCATTGGTCCAAGATGACTCCCGGGTAGCACACTTCTTGTTTCATCATCAGGTCTACATATTTCACCCTCAGAGAAGTTGGTGGGGTGAATGTTTGGTCTTTGGTTATAAATAAGACTTCTGTCTTCTTGCAGTTAGTATTCACTTCTTCCTATTATCACTTTTATAAACAGATACCACATCAGTCCTTCTCCAGTCCTGTGGAACCTCTCCCATCTCCAAGGATCTATTAAAAACATCCTTTAAATATCCTGCCAGAACCTCTCTGAGCACTTTCAGTATCCTGAGACTTGTCCACTTTCAGTTTTTCAAGCTGTTCAAACACATCCTCTTCTGTGCATGGAGTAGTATCTACTCTATTCCCATTTGTATATTTGTCAATCATACGCAGTCCTTCTCCAGTATTTTCTTTAGTGGATACAGAAGTATTTGTTTAGCATTTTCACTTTTCAATGTCACTTTCCTCAAATCCGTCCTCGGCATTTTTGAATCTTGCAATTCCACCTCTGATCTTCTTCTGAATATTCCTGAAAAACGTTTTGTCTCCACACTTCACATCTTTAGCCATCATTTCTTCTGCCTTTGCTTTTGATATCCTTATTTCTCTCTTTGTCTCTTTGAGTTTTAACCTGTATTCTTTTCTGTGTTCCTCTGTTTGCAATCGTCTGAATTTTGTGAAAGCTGTATTTTTTGCCTTTATTTGTGCAGTCACTTCTTTGAAGAACCATATAGGGTTCCTTTTCCTCTTGTTCTTATTTACTTCCCTTATTTATATATCCATTGCCCCTTTTATTGCCTCTTTTAGTCTAGCCCACTGCAATTCCACTTCCCTTATCTCCTACCACCTTGCCAACTCTTCCTTCAGGCACTTTTTACTGAAGTCAGTGTTTTTGAAATCTAGGACTTTGAGTTTGCTGTGATTGGACTCTGCCTTGGCTTTTAAACACACTGTGTGATGACCATTGCTGCTCAAATGGGTACCCACCCAAACTTTCGACACACTATCTCCATTGATGAGTACTAAATCCAGCATCAAACTTTCCCTGGTCGGTTCCATCACTATTTGTTTGAGTGGTGCTTCTTGGAAGGCATCCACAATCTTTTTTACTTCTTTCCAGATTTGCAGAGGAATATTCCAGTCCACATTGGTTAAAGTCACCCAAAAGAATCACTTCTCCCTTCATGGCTACCATTGTAATATCAATGATCAAGTCTCTATCCATTTCTTCCACTTGAGATGGAAGCCTATAGACTACACCAGTATGGATGATAGTACCATCTCCTCGTTCCAACACAACCCACAGTGCTTCTTTTCCCCACATCCCCTGCATTTCAGCAGCTTTAATATTGCTTTTGATGTATAGAACTCCTCCTCCTCCTTTTCTGACTTGTCTATCTTTTCTAAATAAATTATAGACAGGAATGGCTATATCCCATTCACGTGGCTCGTTAAACCATAGAAACAGCATGAACCACATTAAGGGTAGTATTAAATAATACAGTCTGTGTTATCATAGTGCATGCTCAGTAATGCTTCTTATGCCTTCTCTCTATGTCTCCCTCTACAGATAGATAAAGATACACATGATATTTGGGTGACTAGGTGTTTATGGAGGTTTTTATGAGGTAACAGAGGTGTTTTTGTTAATGTTGTAAAGCAGATGGCAAGATCTTGACTGTGGTGATAGGTGGGCAAGGAGAAAAAAAAGTGTGGAACCTAGAATGTTTGACTTCTGATTGATGTATTTTTGGCTATCGTCATTGCTATGTTTTATTTTGTGTGCATGAAAGTTAAGGTGTCTTTATTGTTTACTGTTGTTGGTCTCGGTACTAACCATTGTCTTAGGGAGAGTCACTTCCATAGACATTTCCAAGGATTAAACAGTTTTACTTGCAAATGGCTCATAAAAATTTCTGGTCGCACCTTACCCAAGGGCTTCTGGGTCACCAGGAGTCAGCATTGATTTGGCAGTACACAGTAACCGAGGTAGAACGGACCCGGCGCCCACCCCTTCAGATCATCCACCACCCACATTTTTATCCACCCAACAAAATACACAAAGAACTTCTTCATGGGAAACCAACTGGTCGCAGCTTTATTATATTTGTAAATAATTGAACATTACAAACCAAAACAACCCCCTTAACAATCTCCCAACAGTGGAGCAATGCCTCACCAGCCATACAATTAGCAAAGTGACCTCGCATCCGCTTCGGCCGTGTCCTGCCACCGGCCACTTCCTACCGCCCTTTCCCCGACCTCGCCATGTGAATAGCAAAGGCCAGCCAGGGCTTATACGAGTCGGGGGTACCCCGCCCCCGCCCACATATGTCCTAAAGGCTCCGGACCCCGGAGACCTCCGGGATCCCGCCATCACCCCCCCCATGCTGCGACACCCCTAAATACCCCACCACTCTTCCCTTTAGACCAGGGGAGGGAGGGAGGGAGGGAAGCTGGTCTGCCGCACTCCCGCCGCAAGGAAAGGAACAGTTACCGGCAACCCCTGCACCGGCACAGGTCACATTACTGACCCTGTGCCGCCCCCCCACAATCAAGCTGCAACCAGTCAGCCCTCCACTGGACTACCCCTTCCAAGGCCTCTTGCCAGTCATTTAAAAGAAAATCGACACCCACAGGGGACAGATGTACACCATCCTGCCAGTACAACCCAGCACAAGTAACCTCAACCCAGGGATGTAAAACCTGAATCCCACCCTGCTCACATATCCAATGCCCAATTTGTCAATTTATTTTTGTAAGACCCCGCGACTAGCACCGCTGGGTCTTGCAAACAGGCCTTGGAATAATATCGGACCAAATTAAGACAACCCCCGGGAACATGCGCAGCACCATCGTCAAATCCCTCTTCACTGCTCTGATGAGCTGCTTGCATGTCCATGCTATCAGGTCATTGCCACCTAGATGTAACAGTATCAACTTCGGCCTGGGCTGTACTCGATCATGGTGCCGTAGCAAAGGCATGAGCTGTGTCCACCGCAGCCCTCGCTCGCCCAGCCATAGGATCGACACTCGAGCTGGATCAAGTCCCAGATTAGGCCCCAAAGGCCTCACAGCCGCTCGCCGACCAGCCCAGAAAACTAATTAATGCCCAACCAGCCAACAACTCTGAGCATTCCTGTCCACATCTGCAAAAGAAAATAACAGTCAATCCCCCACAGGAATGCCCACTCCATTTCATCATAAGCGAACATAACCCCGAGACCACCATCATAAGCGAACATAACGCCCGAGACCACCATCTCCCAATATTCTGTATTTCCTGCTCCGACAATCCTGTCGCAGCGGCACTGGTGGCCGCGCCTATGCGAAAGGAATGCGCAGCAAACCGATCTGAGCATTCACCCACAAACCTCAGCGCCATCCTCAACACTGCCGATACCTGAAAACGGGTCAAGACCTGCTCATTCTCATGGATGAACAATACCCCCTCCATGGCCGGGCGCACCCGTAAGTACTCACGCATTGCAGCTACCGGGCACGTGGACACACCCCCAATCCCGCTCAACTGCATCCACAAACCTTTACCTTGTGGATCCGTCTTAGACTTTTCCAATAAGACTCTTAGCTGACCCCCCTCAAGGCAAACATGCTGCCGTTGAACAACCCCGACCACCCCAGCCCTGCTCGAGTTCGGAACCAATTCCCCCATCCTAAAAGTGCCAAAGAATGCCAGGCAAAAGACGTCTGAAATAGCACAGCCTCATAAGGGGACACAGCCACTTTGGGCAAAGCCCTGCATAAATGCACCAACAACTCATGTGTTATTGGCCTACGCGCATCCGGAGGCATCGGCTCCGCCCACTCACACCCCTGCAGAAGCTTACGGGCAAGGAATCCGTCCACCGGGAAGTCCCAACCCACTGCTTTCGCGAAAAATGCAAAGCCCGCTAAGAGGCTGCGCACCGAAGCTCGAGCAAACCCCCGCCCTTTAGCCCAAACTACATACTGGCCAAGCAGCTGAGCGGCCACCGCCCCACCCCTCCATCCAGTGCTATCCAGAAAGGACACCACTTGTGCACAACCTCGCAGATACGCTATCCACGTTCCAGGAGCAATCGATCTCCGCAGCAAGTCCTTCATCACTGGTGGCCAAGACTCCATAACTTCCAAGGGACCCCACATCCTTCTGCTTCCGCTTCTGGTGCCAGTCTCCGAAATTGCTCCCACTTGAAATGGGAAAGAGCATTGGCAATCTCGTTAGTGTGTCCTGGTATATGTCTAGCCCTTATCGACACATTCAAACGTAAGAATGCTAACACCACTTCCCTCATCAGGTTCGCTAGTTGAACACAATGCGGCGTGTAATGATTCACCACACTTACCACTGCTGCATTATCACACCACCATACTACCTTTCGATTGCAAAATCTATCAGGCCACAACTCCAACACCACTAACATGGGAAACAGCTCCAAGAACGTTATGTTACTGGTGAGTCGCGACTCATGCCATGCCTGAGGCCACCGCTCTGTGCACCATGACCCTCCAAAATAAATACCCAAACCTATGCCCCCTGCTGCATCCGTATGCAATTGCAACTCCACACTAGTAACCTCTGCCTCCATCAACACCGTAGTCCCATTAAATTCCTCTAGAAAAACCTCCCATATCTTCAAATCGGCCTTGATCACCATCGAGATCCTAATATGGTGATGTGGCCGGCGAACACCAGCAGTAGCTGCCACTAATCGACGCATGAATACCCTTCCCATTGGGATCACCCTACAAACAAAATTTAACGAACCTATCAACCCTTGCATCTCCTTTAAAGTTAATTTCGATGACATCAAAACATTGGCCACCAAGACGCGCAACCGCCTAACCTTCTCCAGTGGAAAACACGCCACCATGAGCTCAGAATCCAGCTCTACCCCTAATAACGTGATCCTCGTAGTTGGGCCCTCCGACTTGCCTTCTGCCAGCGGCACACCCAATTCTTGTGACAACTCTACAAAACCCTCCAGCAACTTGTGGCATTCCTCAGAGTGCGCCGACCCCACAAACAGAAAATCATCCAGATAGTGCACAACATTCGCTCTAACGCCCACTGCAAGAAGGTACTGAATTTCTCGAAGTAGGCACAAGACACTGCATAGCCCATTGGCATGCACTTATCAAAATAAATGCCTTCTTCGAAAAGAAAACCTAATAAATAAAAGGAGTCCGGTTGCACTGGTAACAACCTAAATGCGGATTCAATATCCACCTTCGCCATTTCAGCCCGAGGACCTGCTTTCCTCACCAACTCGACCACCTTATCGAATGACGCGTATCGGACAGTACACAATTCCCGCGGGATGAGGTCATTGACCGACTCACCTAGAGGACAGGACTAGTTATGGATCAACCGGAATTTCCCAGGCTCTTTTTTAGGTATTATCCCTAATGGCGAAACCACAATCCTCGCGAATGGCGGCACCGTAAATGGGCCCACTATTCTACCTAGCTGCAATTCCCCTGCTAACTTTTCCCGCACCATCGGCGCGAGACTCTGAACTGAAGGCGAATTCCTCGTCCGCGTCCCTGCTACCTGCCCACAAACCGGAATCACAAAACCAAACTTAAAACCCGAGTACAAAACCTCCCTATCTCCTTTCCGAGGGTATTGGCCCAACCACCCCTGCAACACCTCCACCTTAATCGGCGTGGGTGCCAGGCCAAACAGAACCTCATTGCTTTGCGACAGGCACTGGGGCCAGAGAGACCCCTTTTTTAAGGCATTTTGTTGCAGGGTGGGCTCCACCACAGATGGAGCACACGTGTCTAAATTTGCAGTCTGGAAAAGGACACACAGTCTTGTTGAACCTCCAACAGACATCCCCAGCTCCACTTCCGACCGCCCGCAGCTGCACGACGCTTCCTCCACCACGAAAGGAATGACCCCCGCCGGCATTAACACTCGCTGCACCTTTTGCCCCACCCACTCCACTCCCACTCACCTTGGCCGACATCTGGGTCAACCACAAGTTAATGTCTTGCGTGCCCCAGGACACCAATCTATTCTCCTCCATCTTGTCCCTGAATTTTTCGTCATAGTTTAACCATGCCCACCCTTAATGCATCTGTGACGCTTCTAGAATTGCATCAGCATACGACAATAACATCATATTGTTCCGGATAATGCTGACCCCAAACACTCGCCAAACTCAAAAAAACTCGGGTCCAGTTCACTACATTCTGCGAAACTTTCTTGACGCGCCCCGCTTTCTTGTCCTCCTTCCGCTTCTTCCTACTTTCCCCCGAGCGCTTCCGGCCCTCTAGAAGTTGGAAAATATCAATATAACGACGCTTCTTAATTTTTTGTCGCAACCTTTTTGGAACACCCTCCCATAACTCCGAGATAGCCACCGCTGCCAGAGCCTCCCTTGCTTGCCTCGCTCCCGGCACACCTGTACCAGGCTTACCTGGATGCCTGCTCTCCTTGGACGATGACGACGAGGACGACGACTCCGAGGACGACGACGACGATGCCGATGAACTCAACCTACGACGCCTCCTACAGGAATGCCTTCATTTCTTACTCCTCTTTCCTTTCCTTTTCCTTTTCCCCTTCCCCTTAACCAACCCATCCACAGAAGCCTCCTGCAACTCACCTGCCAAGCCTGCCGCCGACACCCCCACCACAGAAGGACTCCTGTCCGCCGCTCTGAGCTCATCATGCTGTCGCAGACCATCCTCGTCTCTTGATGCGATCCCAACTGACAGCCGCCTCTGCATTACCGCATTGTCCGGCTCCGCGTGTACAGCTGTCCTATGTCCACCGGCTTCGTCATAACCACCGGCATCACGCGCAGTTGCCGGCAGATCCATCGCTGGAACCTGTGGATACATAACCAGAAAAAGAGGGGGGGGGGGAAGCAGCAGGAGGCCATACAGGTTGCCAAGCATCCAACCATTCAGCTCTGGAGGAACCTTGACCACCTCCCAGCCAATGTGCCCAGGTCAGCTGCCCACCCCACACCCCAAAGCCACAATGGCCTGTTTGCCAACCCATTCTTCTACCCTCCAAATTGTGGGAACTCACTAACCCCGCCATAGGCCCCAACCCTCCTTCTCCCCACCATCTATCATGGGCACCTGTGGACAGCGCCTGTTCAGCCCCCAGGTCCCCAACTGCCTCTCGCCCTCCCATGCCAGCCCCGTGCTCCGCTCCAATTACAGGCCCCACATCTGACTTGCCTACCGTACTGCCAGCCCTCCGCTGACCCCGCCTTCTGGACCCCCGCCCTCTGTGCCCTGAACCCCTTTTTTCCCTCACTGACGGAGGCCGCCCACGCCCACTAGGAGAACCTTCTGTTCTCAACCGACCCAAACGCGAGGTCCCCGGGTGCCCACGCCCAACATAATGGCTCTCACCATCCAAAGCAACCCCCCCAACCCCAGACAGCTCCTCCGCTGCCATGCGGCCTTGCGCAGCCCGACCCCGGCCGCCCCCTCTTTTCTTACCAGGTCCCCTTGCCCCAGCCCTCTCCCATCCATGGGCCATCTTCAAACCCCTACTCCCCTGCTTCCTGCTGAATAAACTGTAGCCCCACCACAGACCCCACACCAGGGCACAAAATAAAAAAAAAAAAAAAGGTTTTTTTTTTTTTTTTTTTTTTAATACCCAGGCTCCGGCACTGCTCACCGCTAGGCAAACCCCACTTAATTGCCTTTATATGCACCACTCACCCGACTCACCAAACCACAGTCAACACCCCGGTCAAGCCTGCCCTCACCATCTGGCACAGGCCTCAGCACGTGGCGATGCCTGCCGCACAGCTGTTGCACCCCGCACTGCCTCTGCACCTCAAAGCACCGACTGCCTCACTAAGCCGCTCCTTCCGTGCGACACCAAAATCAGCCTCAAACCTCTCGAGCCACCACAGCAGGTAAAGCTGAAGCTGGTCCGCCGCACTTCTGCCGCAAGGAAAGGAACAGTTACCGGCAACCCCTGCTCTTAAAGCCTCTGGTCCGAGGCTTCTTCTCATTGGCTCCACTCCTCACGTACCGCGGAGCCAATGAATTCAAATGACACTAATCGCGTCAACAGCACCACGTCCCCTCTGCCCGCCCCCCACCCAACTCTACTCTAGCAGGGTCCCAGCACTGGGCCGATCACCTGGTTACCATCGTCCTCCGGGACCCTGCTCGTGTCCTCTCTGTTTCTTTGGACTCTATTACTTATTTTCTTTAACATGGCCAAAAGTTTTATATGTTGATTTGCTCCCATTAGAAGCTATGCAGGGCTATGTAGCTGCGACAGTGCTCTAACATGAAGTTATTTTTGCCTAAAATAAGAAAAAAATATATCAGAGATGTCTACCTTTTATGTTTGAATAAGTTAATCTTCTGAATGTACCAGGCTCAGTTTACTCAAATCTCTTTATGGAGGGTGGGAGAGTTATTTATTAGATAGAGACATGGCAATTTTCTAAGGGAGCAACTACTTTAAGCTTGTTTTAAGATGCCTATAATAAGATAAGTTTATAAAGACAAGTAGGCACCTATTTGTCTTTCTAAAACACTAACCTAAGTGGCAGATCTTGCACCTACAGTGAGGCACAGACATTTATACCAGTTCAGGATTGGTATCAATGCTTGTAATTGTTAGGTACATGCAAAAATTATAATATCTTAAGATTTAAAAGGGTTATTTTGAAAATCTAATTCACGATTTTCATGTGTAAAATCAGATATTTACAGTATATATGGAAACAGGTCCTCCTCAAGGGCTTTGAGCACCCCCTCCCCCCCCCCCCCGGTCTGATCTTGCAGTTCAGGCTGAGCAAGCAAGGGTCAATTTTCAGTCCACTGGCTTGTTAAATGCCAGCATTGCCATTTAATCTAATCAGTATGTGCCACTATCCATGCAGGTAACAGCACTGAAAATACAGAAAATGCTGTATTATCTGTTTAGGCTAAGCCTCATATTCCACAGGCCTAAACTAAGTGTAGAACTTATCTGAATAGTTGCTGAATAGTACTGCTGTCAAAATAATTTTCTGGTCTACCCTCTTTCCTTCCCTAACATGCTCCACAAATATAAAGAAAATATCTGGCCATTTTGCAATTTATACTGCCTGACAGCTGTATATTTTTTGAAAATACACGGTGAGGATAATTATGCATTTTCCAGCGAACACATAATTGTCTTTGAATATCAGTCTGAAAGGGTATAATCATTCATATGGAAATCTCCCAACAATGGATGCAGAGCAGATGTAGGATGTTTCACTTTACAATTCAACGAACAAAACAATTCTATTCAAATTCTGGTTTCACATTAGTGACAATGCCACCAACTCCCTCCACTGCCAGACATTGTGCATCATAACACAAAACCTTGCAAAATGGAAACTCAATATCAGCACCAAGAATCAAATAACACATTTACTGCATATTAAGGCATGTCAATTTTAGGGATAAAATTTTATTTTTCCAAACTTTAACCCTGGGAGTACCAATGGGGTCAAAAGTGACCCCATTGCAAGTTTCACAACGCATATCTTGGAAACTAGTTGTTCAAGAATGCAATCTTTTTATGACTTTTCACATGTCAATATTCTCTTTATATTGCACCATGAGAGGAATAATTTTCATCCACTAGGTGACACTAGTGATGAATTGCAGCACAGAGTACCAGTGGGGTCATTTTTGACCCCAGTTGCTTACGTCCAGTTTGGATCATGATACAATTTGCAGTTTTGTGATTTTTTTGATCTAAAAAAGGTATTTATCATTAATTATGTATCATTTATTTTTTTTACTCTTATTTTATGAAAATTACACATTTTCTGTAATTGATATCATACGTTCTCTATTTATTTCCAATGAAATCTAAAGGCTTTCAGCGCGTTCATCACGATTATTATTCATGTATTTTTATGATAAAGCATTAAATTTCAAAACATTTAACCTTCATATAATAAATAATTAATTCGGAATACTATTTTGTCTGTTTAGTTTAAAATTTTCATGGTTAAAAATTAAAATTTGTCGTGGGGCCATTTATGACCCCAACGGTATTCAGTGTGTGCAAAAAATCTTGGTAATTCCAGGGTTAAAAACTACTAGTTACCAAATTATGCAGTTTTGCATGCTGAATCTAAAGCTATCTTCAGAAACTGCATAAAGTGAGTCTTCCCTACATCAAATCACAGTTGAAATATGTGGAAATTAAGTAATA
Source organism: Ichthyophis bannanicus (assembly GCA_033557465.1). Taxonomy (NCBI): domain Eukaryota; kingdom Metazoa; phylum Chordata; class Amphibia; order Gymnophiona; family Ichthyophiidae; genus Ichthyophis; species Ichthyophis bannanicus. Next base: position 447,718,962 of record CM066035.1, on the reverse strand, counting down.
TTTATTTGATTGTACAAATACCCTGAATAGCACTTGCAGTCACAAAATTGTTTTTAAAATGTCATTTATGCAGTTAATTTAAAGTTATTTAACAAAATCCAGCAAAGAACCCATATCTTGTTTGCTTCTGTTGTGGCTCCCTACTGACCATCTGACCCCTAATATAATGTTCCCTCCTCTTCTGATTATACACATGACCAGCAGCTTCAGTTGTCATTTTTACACACCTTTCTATGGACTAGGTGTGTGATGGCCAGTCTAGAACCACCATGGGCTTGCTCAGAAATGCCTTAATCTCTGCTGTTGTCATGGTACAGGAAAGAGGAGGCTCAGTGACTCCAGAGCTTCAGTCAAGTAATTGGGTGAGTGTAGTTGCCTCAATGTTGATGGATGATGTTTTCCTGGGTCTCACACTGCTGTCTCCAAGTTGAGTCTTCTCATCTCTTTCACTTCTGATCTTTAATATCTTCTCAACTGCATCTCCCCTCTCCTGTTCATCTTCACTGCACAACCATACCAAGCTGACCTTCTCACTGTAGGCATGACTATCTTCCTTACCTCTTCACACTGTTCTTTCAACAGTTGCAACTGGAAAAGGAGATGCCTGGGACCTTGTGTCCAATTGCTATTTATTTTTATATTGAACCAGTTCACCCCAACACAGAAATAAGTATGATAAATTGGTAATTGAGGCACAAAAGGCAGTGATATTCAATGCAAACACATAAAAACTATTATCAGGCACTTAAACATATTTCAGTAATTTGTGTATTGTTGTATAATTTCCTAGAAATTTCAGGTAGGTAAATAACATATTACACAAAATTTAAAGCTAGTTGTTGTTTTGCCACATTAAATTGTACCATTTTTTCACTAGTGCTTTTTAAAGTTATGACATCTCCAAAATTGGCACACCCTACTGTCTATGCAAATGTAGATGTGTTGATAGGTAGATACACACACACACATTTATATATAGCCTCATACATACATACATACAGACAGACAGACAGACACATAATTTCAGCTGAATGCTAGAATTTATGCATATCAAATTTTAGGACAGTTTCTATCTAACAAAAAATTTGCCCTCCAAAGAACAAAGGAAATTTGAGTAAATGAAGCCTGGTACATTCAAAAGAATAACTCATGCAAGGAAAAAAGGTAGACACATCTAATGAACACATCAGTTTAATAAAAGATTTGGAAATACTGATATAAAGATTCTTGGAAGCCAATTACACAGAAATTTAACATGTACCTCCAAAGTAACACATTGTAGCATTTCCTTATTGAAAATTCAGGCCTCATGAAATCACTATTAAGCTCTTATATTTGACTTATTTTTTTTTCTCTACATATAGTCTCAAATCACTTAAAAATTCTGACAAAAAATAATCCTTGCTCATAAATCTCTCATGAAGGGCATTACTGTATTTAGACTTACTTCAGTTCAATATTTTATAGGTATAGAACATTTTCATTAATTTCTAATAAGAGGAGTGAAGAAATAATGAGATTGTTTTGATTAAAATGTATTATTTCCAAATGAGGAGAAGGGAAAGAAGGGCAAATTATGGTGAATTCTATACGTCAGTTTTCCACTGTCCATCTTGACTTCATGTGGCCTGTCCCACATCTCCAGTTTTTGCATTTGTCCCCAGTAGCTGGACCAAGATGAGGTAGGTTTGACATGGACATTCACTAGGGTTGCAAGTGAGCTATATTCAAGGCTTAGAGAAATACACAGCAAAGACTTTTGCTGAAAATTCAAAATGAAAAAACAAACAAACAAACAAAAACCACCCTCAACTTGCTGGCACATAAAAATAATAAAACTAATCCAGCAACAAAGCAATATAAGGTGAAAAGAAACGGTTGCTTGATTTCTTTATTTGTGTCTCCTTTATGGCCGACATATACGTTTTTCTTAATTTGTGGGCTCCTTCTTCCCTGTGTCAATAAGATACTTTTGGCCTGATTTTCAACTAGGCAGGCTATGCGCCGCTATGGTGCATAGCCCTGTCCACTCACCCTTAATCCCAGATATTCAATGCCGTGGTGACAGCATTGAATATCCAAGTTCAGCTCACAGCAGACACAGCCGCAGAGCCTAATTGGGTAGCGGCAATATTGCATTGCTATTTGGTTAGCATCTGTGGATAAAACTAGGCCAATACAAAAGCTGGCCTTGTTTTAGCCACAGATCACTAACCAGATAGTGGTGCAATATCACCGCTACCTGGTTAACAGCAATTTCCGCCTCTGCTCCACACCAGAATGCTCCCTGCATGCTAACCAGATAGCATTGGGGTGCATAGGGAACATTAACCTGCACTAACAGTAACCATTACATAAATGCGGTTCGCAGACATTTCCAGTACAGGGATGTTCAAATAGGCACAGGGGTGTGGTGGGGGTATGTCTGAGGAGAGGCAATGGTCTTACATGTCCCTGTTTGATCCCAGAAGCCTCAGAGCCATCTGCAGGCATGTGTATGTTTATTCCTACTCAAGGTACGAATAGGTATCAGGAAAGTTTTTATTTTCACCTTAAAACAACCTGTGAGTGTAGAGAAGATGGAGAATTGAGTGTCTAGCTTTAGATTACTAAGCCCCATACTGGGATTTGAACCCTATCTACCCAGCTCTTAAGCTTGTAACTCTAACCATTATGCTATTAGACATCTAGATCTGGAAAGTTCTCCTGAGGAAGTCGGCATAGATATTTGATACACGTACATATTGGGCATGTCCACGTTTCTGGAATTGTGCCTGAATTGCACGTGCCTGCCTTTCTTTTCAGATGTTCTGGCTTTAATGTCCCAGATTGCATTTGGATGTCCCATTTGAAATGTGTCTTCACATGTTTTCATTCATAATAATTTACTCTATATTACTTTGATTTTGTGCATGGATTGTTGAGTGAGTAGCAAGCCCTGGCTGTCATGACTGCCAATAGCGTGGCTGTACTTAAGACCATCTCAAATGATGGTGTTAAGCACGGCTACACTCCCAGTAGTTCGGTAGTGCTGCTGTTGCTTCAACCCTCCACCACAAAAAGAAAACCAAGAGCAGCAAGCACTACTGACAGGTAATCCATCCCACCCTTCAAATCCCAAACAGGAACAAACTCTCAACTTGCCCACCTTCCCACTATGATTCCTCATCCCCATTGCAAGCTCCCCCATCTGATCCCCCTCCCCATTACAAGTTTCCCGCTTAGCTCCTGCCCTGTTGTGACCTGGGTGCAAAAATGACTGATATACCTTACCTTTTATTCCTTGTATTTTCCTGAGAAATCCTTACCTATAAAGGGGCTACTTGATCATACTTGTTTAGCAGTGAGCTCCTGCCCAATAAATATACATAAAATCTCACTCTGAGTAATCTTCTTCCTTTTAATGTTATTATCACATTGCGTTCGGGCTATATTTTTTTTCTGTTTACCAATGATTCATAACCCTGTCTACCAGAGGATAGGGCTAAATGGCCAATTTTCCCAATGGAGAAAGGTGAATAGTGGTGTACCCCAGGGATCTGTGCTGGGTCCGCTGCTTTTTGACACATTCATAAATGACCTGGAAAGTGGAATAATGAGTGAGGTTATCAAATTTTCAGATGACACAAAACTATTTAAAGTTGTTAAAACCCAAGAGGATTGTGGAAAATTGCAAGAGGATCTTGATAAATTGGAAGACTGAGCATCAAAATGGCAGATGAAATTTAATGTGGACAAGTGCAAGGTTATGCACCTAGGGAAGAACAACCCAAACTATGGTTACACGATGCAAGGTTCCACATTAGGAACCACCACCCAGGAAAAAGATTTAGGCGTCATTGTGGATACCATGTTAAAACACTCGGCCCAGTGTGCAGCAGCGGCCAAGAGAGCAAATAGAATGCTAGGTATGATAAGGAAAGGAATGGAAAATAAAACAAAAGATATTATAATGCCTCTATATCGTTCCATGGTGAGACCGCACCTTGAATATTGTGTGAAATTCTGGTCACTGTATCTTAAAAAGGATATAGCGATTTTAGAAAAGGTTCAGAGAAGAGCCACCAAAATGGTAAAGGGGATGGAAGGATACTCCTATGAAGAAAGGCTAGAAAGGTTAGGGCTCTTTAACCTGGAAAAGAGACGGCTGAGGGGAGATATGATAGAAGTCCATAAATTAATTAACGGAGTGGAACGGATAAACGTAGATCGATTGTTTATGTTATCAGAATATAGAAAGACTAGGGGACATGCAATGAAGCTACAGGGTAAACTATTTAAGACTAATAAAAGAAAATATTTTTTCACTCAACGTGTAATCAAACTCTGGAATTTGTTACCGGAGGATGTAGTAAAGGCTGTTAGTGTAGCTGGGTTTAAAAAGGTTTGGACAAGTTCCTGGAGGAAAGGTCCATAAACCATTATGAAGAAGGGACCCAGGATATCAATGCTTGAACCAATACAAGCATTGTGGAACCTGTGTCCCTTGGGGAAACTGCTAGGTACGTATGACCTAGATTGGCCACTGTTGGAAACAGAATACTGGGCTTGATGGACCTTGGTCTGACCCAGTATGTCATATCTTATATTTATGTTCTTATGACCTTTCAGCTCAAACCTCTTAACAAATATTAACTGTTGCATATCACGATTGCCTGCCAACTTTGACTCAATTATACAGGGCAGGTAGTGTGAGGTCAGATTTGCTATCATATCAATTGTTGCAGACCACTTTCTATTTGAGCTCTCGTTTTTCTTCCTTGCTTTGAAGACTAAGGGGCCCTTTTTTTTAAAATACGATGGGATTTTACAATTGCTTCATGTTAGGAGCAAAATATGATACATGGTAAGTTGAAAGGCTGTATGTTTTCAGGGGTGTAATCAGCATGTCTACAGTTACCAGCATAGGCATAGTTTGCCAGCTCTATTTGGGGTGATAAAGGGTAGGGAGCTCAGGTTAGTGATGGAGGTAGAACTATTTGTCTCTACCCTCAGATTGGCATCATTTAGCTTGCTCTCCCCCTTCCCCCCTCCCCCCACCGCCAAACACTCCCACACCTACATATGTAGACATAGGCTATAACACTCTCAACCTTAGCAATCCTCCCAGCTTTAACTTCCCTGATATCTTTTATAATTTCATTATTTATCTATTCATTCAGGACTGGTGGATAGTAGTACACTCACACTACCATTGCCTTCCCCATTTTACATGGAATTTCTCTCCACAGAGATTGTATCTACTAGCTCCACTGGAAGACTATTCTTTGCATTTACCACTATTTCTGTAAATAAATATTTCTGCAGATTACTTCTCAGCCAATCCACTTTCACCTTCATCCTATGCCCCCTCATTGCAGAGCAGTTTTTCAATTGAAAGAGGCTCTCCTCTTGGGCATTTATGCCATGGAAGTATTTAAATATCTGTATCATATCTCCCCTCCCCCACCTTTCTTACAAAGTATAACTATTATGATCTTTAAGTCTGTCCCCATCTGCCTTATGATGAAGACCACTGAGCATTTTGGTAGCCACCCTCTTCACCAACTCTATCCTGTTTACATCTTTTGAAGGTGTGGGCTCTAGAATTGCACACAATACTCCTGAGGTCTCAGTAAAAAAGTATACAGAGGCACTATCACCACTTCATTTCTGATTGCCATTCCTCTCCCTATGCACCCAAGCTCCCTTCTGGCTTTTGCCATCACTTTCTCTACCTGTTTATCTACCTTCAGATCATCAGAAATAATCATCCCCAGGTCCCACTCATTACAGGCCTTTACCAGTACTTCATCCCCTATACTGTACCGCTGCCTTGGATTTGTGCAGTCTAAATTTAAGTTGCGTAACACCTCCAGCTCTACTCACCTTGACACCCTCACCATATCAAGTGAACTCTGCACCATCAACCTCATATACCGGGCGCCCACTCCATCACAAGATGACCTATCAACAATAATTGAGTTAACATGTCAAACTTCCACCCCGTACTCTCCAAATTGGTTAATCGGCGACTTTAACCTCCCATCTCTTCAAAATAGCCACTCAACAACATTCCTTGAAGCCCTAGAGGATCTAGGATACATACAATGTGTCAACTCTGCCACCCACACTAAGGGGGGCAAGCTGGACCTAATATTCGCACCTCTTTCTAATGCCTCATCATCCCAAGACATCGCACTATCCGTGACACCAGTGCCGTGGTCCAACCACCATCTCCTTAGCTTCCACATACCCATAAGCACTCCCAGTGACAACCAGACAACAACAAATACAAATAATTCCAGAACTACAGCAGCCCGCTTCCGCCCACTCAACAAGAGCGAAGTCCTAGAGAACCTCCAACCTCTTATGACCAACACATCCCTCAGCCTGGATGACATCATATCAAAATGGGATGATAACCTCAGAGCTGCATCCCGTCCATCTTTCGCCAAAAAGACTACAAAACGACGAGAACATGCACCCTGGTTCTCCACGGACCTACGAACATCGCTACACCATCTACGCAAACTCGAGAGGCAATGGCGTCGAACCCACTCCTCTGAAGCACACACTGCATACAACTCATACTTGCTGACCCACCGTGAGAAGATCACACAAAAAAGGAAACTCTATCACACTGATATTTTAAAACGCTCCATCAACAAACCACATGCTTTATTCAATATAGTAAAGTCCATAACAGGAGAACCAATCTCAGTCCACCCCTCAATGCCTCAACCACAGGACTATGCAGACTATTTACAATCGAAGATGGTTAAGACCAACGCAAACATAGGCACTAATAATCCCTCCACACCATCCGAAACTTTTCAAGCAACGCCACTATGCAACTTCACCACAGTATCCACTAAAGAGGTCGCAGACATCGTTGCTTCTGTTAATCCCAGCACAGCACCTAATGACCCCTGCCCAGCCAGCTGGATCAAAGAGCTTCGTCATGACATAAGCAACATCCTGGCCAAAATTCTGAACCAGTCCTTCACCACAGGATCATTCCCGCAGAGCCTCAAAAACACCTCTATCAAACCATTACTAAAAAATAGCAAACTAGATCCAGCCAAAGTAGAATCCTTCAGACCAATATCGAGCATCCCCCAGCTTGCCAAGATCATTGAGAAAGCCGCACAACAACAAATCCAGCAACATATCGACACCGAAGCACCATTGGATCCAGCCCAACACGGATTCAGAGAAGCACACGGAGTAGACACTGTCCTCACAACCCTGTTTAATGATCTGATCACAGGAATCAACAACATACAACAAGGCTTTGTCCTTATTTTCCTGGACATATCTGCTGCCTTCGACTCAGTGAGTCATGACATACTTCTACAACGCCTGAAAGAAAAGGGGATCCAAAATACAGCTCTAAAATGGTGTGAATCCTACCTATCCAATAGATGGCAGCAAGTCAAGGCTGGCCACTCATCCTCCGAACCGTTTCTACAAACACAGGGAGTTCCCCAAGGATCGTCCTTATCTTCATTGATGTTTAACATTTATATGCAGCCGATATGCGACTTAATTCGATCCTTCAACGTAAAATGCCTTGCATACGCTGATGACATCCTCCTTTACATGCCATTCTTGATAGACCAACCAGTGCTCTCCCCAATAATTAATTGCTTCGAAGCAGTAACAGATTGGCTATTATCCCAAAATTTACGGATCAACCACAGCAAAACGGATGTCCTATTTGTCACGAGGAACCTCAAATTCACACCTCCTTCATCTCTACGAGTCAACAATGTAGAGTTGAAATCCAAATCCACAATTCGTTACCTCGGCATCACCCTGGACCAGCACCTGAACATGACAACGCATATAAAAAACATCACAAAGGCAATATACCATAAGATCAGAACTCTACGTCACCTCCGACACTTACTGGACTTCACAGACTACCGAACAACCTTTCAGGCTCTAGTCCTTCCACATGTTGATTTCGCGAATATTATCCTTCATGGCCTTCCACAGTCGACCTTAAACCCGCTCCGCTTAGCCTTGAATGCAGCCGCAAGAGTCCTCTCCGGATCATCAAGATCCGACCACATAACACCCATCATGAAGGATTTACATTGGCTACCTCTTCACGCCAGGATCCAATACAAATCACTGGTTCTTACCTTCAAAGCCCTAAATAACTACCCCCCTACGCCAATCAGCACGCTAATCCATGGCACCCTAGAAAATAGAAGCAGAAGATCTACTGCACGGAACACGTTAGCAGTCCCCAACCTAATGACTAAATGCACAAAAGCTACCTCCAACAGAGCCTTCTCCTTATTCGCCCCTTTAAACTGGAATGCACTCCCCCATGAAATCCGTGGAATAAAAAGCATCATTCTATTCAGAAAAGCTTTAAAACTCCACCTATTCACAAAATATTACTCAGAAACCTCCAGTGATAGAAGCACATCCAACAACCTGCAAACTTCCCCCATATACCTGCCGCCCCTGCACGTCATCTCCTCAGATAATGGTTAGCTTCACAAAACTAATGCAACACCCATTTACATTAAAGTATTGTACATAGTTTGTGTTAATATGTATTTAGTTCCCCTGGTTTCCTTCCCATGTTCAATTTCCTGTTCTTTGTAAACTCAATGTTGTTTGTATACATTGTAGTATGCTTGTTTGATGTACACCGCGCTGATTTTAATAGCGCGGTATAGAAGCAAATGTTAAATAAAATAAATAAATAAATAAATAAATAAATGCCCCTGTATTTTTGATCATTAAATCTCAGCTGTCAAATTTTCAACCATCCTTCAAGCTTCACTAGATCTCCATTCATGCTATCTGGCATTCCCGATGGACTCCATTGCAAGCAAGATAATACTCTGCCTGAAAGTTCTCAAAGGGGATTTGGTGTTCATTTTTAAAAGCTAATTCTTAAAGGGCTTTTGATGTTCATTTTTCAAAGCTAATGTTCTTTTTCTATACTACAAAGGGGGATTTTTTATTTATTTAAATTTTGTTTTATGGTGTTGAGAAAAGCTCTGTCAGTGAGAGTTCATTGTCTTTGTTCCAGCTACCCATTCACAGCTAACTCTTTGAAGCCGCCGACCTCATTAAGTGTTAGGAGATCCTGGATTCTCTACAGGAAGAAGTATTCAGGCAGCTGGTAACAGAACCCACACGTGATGGGGTCATACTGGACTTGATGCTTACCAATGGGGAAAGTGTTTCTGATATTACAGTGTGAGATCATCTCACATCCAGTGATCACCAGATGTATGGTTCAATATTAGGACCAGGGCTGATAAAATGAATTCAAAAGTGAGGGTCTTAGACTTTAGGAAAGCTAACTTTGCCAAGATGAGACAATACCTCAAAGAGTCATTAGTGGGAAGGGAACAGCTGGGGGATGTAGAAAAACACTGGACAAAACTGAAATGGGATATTTTAAGGGCAACAAGCCTTTTTGTTAGAAAGGTAAATAAATGTAGAAGGAAAAGAAGGACGCTATGGTTCGCAAAAGAAATAGCTGAAAAGGGGAAGAAAAAGAGGGAGGCCTTCATGAAATACAAGAGATCAAAGAGAGAGGAAGACAGCCATCTATATTTGGAAAAAAATTAGAGAAGCTAGCAAAGTAGTCAGAAAAGCAAAGATACAAAATGAAGAAGAAATAGCCAATGCAATAAAAAGTGGAGACAAGATATATTTCAGATATGTTAGATAGAGGAGGAAGGACAAAAGTGGAATTGTCATACTCAAGGATGAAGGGGAGGAATAGGTAGAAACTGATGAGGATAAAGCAGAATTGATTAACAAATAGTTCTGTTCTGTGTTCACAGATGAAGGGCCAGGAGAAGGACCTCATAAAACACCCACAAATAGGAACAGAAGTGACAGGGATCTCAAACTGTTTTCAGAACACTGTGTTTGTGAGGAACTAGCTAAATTAAAAGTAGACAAAGCAATTGGTCTGGACGGGATATATCCAAGAATACTGAGGGAACTTGGGGACATTCTAGCAGCTCCACTGTCTGACCTTTTCAATGCTTCTTTGGCAGGGCCGGATTTACCTTGAGTGAGGCCCTACGCCAACAAAAATTGTGGGCCCCCAGCAGGGGCGGCCCAAGGGGGGTGCGGACCTCATTTGCATAAGGGGCCTCATTTGCATAAATATTTGCATAATGTTACCATATACTAACTTTTAGTAAACGTGCCTCTTAATGAGTGTATGGATAAAGAAAGACTAAAAGATTTCTACATTACTATAATCCAGTGCCAACTGCCAGACACATTAGGAACTACTACAAACACTGCCCATAGTAAACCCGCCGTATCCTAACAGCACTATCAGGACTCACAAAGCATCATACTCTACCAATCAAAAGGCAACACTGCAAATATTAAACCAATACATTTCAGAGAACAACAATACATGACCTACTGGGGAAAGAGAACAAGTGGCAATGTCAAATAGGAATTATATAAACAGAACACCTCAGCTCAGTTACACATGCAGAACATAGACCATCACCAAACAAGTAATCACAATTTAGAAATAGGAAGACAATAATTAAACTGGGAATCCCAAAAGCCAAACTTGGAATGTACAACACTGTAGAAATAAAACTATACATTAATTTGCTCTTGTACTAAACAAAGCGCAGATGTTAATGATGCACATTTACCAGAGCTGACATATTCCAATTAATAAATTCAAAATAAAGAGATATTTTTCTACCTTTTGTGCATTTTTTTCAGCTGCAATTGCTCCAGCCACTTTCTTCTGGTTTCTTCGTGTCTTCTGCTAACTCTCCATCGTCTGCTGTCCATTTGTCCTTTCTTCTCTCTTCTAGATTTTTTTCCATTCTCTCTCTACATCTGCTTTAACATACTAATCTTTCTCCTTTTGCTCTTTCCTCATTCCTATTTCATCCACTCAAATTTTACCCCTCCATCCTCAATCCCCACTTACTCTCCCAATACCCGGCCAATTGTAGATTTTTTATCCCTCCCACACAAAATATTTTTCCCTTCTCCATTTTACTCTTCCAGCCCCATCCCATTCTAATCCTCCCCCAACATCAGCTCCCTTCTAGTTCCAGCCTCACCCAGCATCCATTCCCTTCTAGTCCCTTCATCAGCCCATTTCCAGTCCTAGCCATCCATCAGCCCATTTCCAGTCCTAGCAACCCCCCAACCCAATACCAGTCCTAGCCCCCCCATCACCCCACTTACAGTCCTTAACCCCCCATCACCCCATTTTCAGTCCTTAACCCCCCATCACCCCATTTTCAGTTTAAGCCCCCCCTATAACCCATTACCAGTCCTAACCCCCCATCAGCCCACTTCCAGTCCTAACCCCATCAACCCATTTCCAGTCAGCCCCCCATAGCCCATTGCCAGTCCTACCCCCCCCCATCAGCCCACAGCCCATTACCAGTCCTAACCCCATCATCCCACCTCCAGTTTTAACCCCCCAGCCCATTTCCAGTCCTAGCCCCCCATAGCCCATTACCAGAAAACCCCCATCAGCCCACAGCCCATTATCAGTCTTAACCCCCCCAAAGCCCATTACCAGTTCTAACCCCCCCCAACAGCCCATTACCAGTCCTAACCCCATCAGCCCACCTCCAGTCTTAATCCCCCAGCCCATTTCCAGTCCTAGCCCCCCCCCATAGCCCATTACCAGACAGCCCCCATCAGCCCACAGCCCATTACCAGTCTTAACCCCCCCCAAAGCCCATTGCCAGTTCTAAGCCCCCCCAACAGCCCACAGTCCATTACCATTCCTAACCCCCTCAGCCCACCTCTAGCCTTAAACCCCCCCCCCAGCCCAGCCCAGCCCAGCCCATACCAGCCCATTTCCAGCCCCAGCCCCCCCCCCCAGTCCATTTCCAGCCCCAGCCCCCCCAATAGCCCATTACCCGTCCTACCCCCCCCCATAGCCCCTTACCCGTCCTACCCCCCCTTTGACCATTACCAGTCCTTCCCCCCCCCCAGTCCATTTCCAGCCCCAGCCCCCCCAATAGCCCATTACCAGCCCTACCCCCCCCCGTCCATTTCCCGCCCCCCCCAATAGCCCATTACCAGTCCTACCCCCCCCCCATAGCCCATTACCAGTCCTACCCCCCAGCCTAAAGTAAAATGTAATTTAAAAAAAAAACCTGGTGGCTGCCGCCGCGGGGCCCCCTCTGCTGCCGCGGGGGCCCTGTCTACAAGCTGAAGCCGTCGGGTCGGGTCGGGTCGGGTCTCTCTCTCTCCCTCCCTCCCTCGCTGCAGGCTGCAGGCTGCGAGAGACGCGAAGGGAGAGCGTCTCCTCGCGTCTGTGTTAAGCCCGCAGGGGCTGATGGGATTTATCCCATCAGCCCCTGCGGGCTTAACACAGACGCGAGGAGACGCTCTATCTTCGCGTCTCTCGCAGCCTGCAGCGAGGGAGGGAGGGAGGGAGAGACCCGACCCGACCCGACCCGACCGGACCGCTTCAGCTTGTAGACGGGGCCCCCGCGGCAGCAGAGGGGGCCCCGCGGCGGCAGCCACCAGGTTTTTTTTTTTAATTGAGTTTAAAAAAAATTAACTGGTTCTTTTTTTGTGGGCCCCTGCCGGCTGTGGGCCCTACGCCATGGCGTACATGGCGTATAGGTAAATCCGGCCCTGTTCTTTGGAATTGTGAGTGGTGCCAGAGGACTGGAGAAAGGAATATGTGGTCCCTTTAAACAAAAGTGGACATAAGGATGACATTTGGAACTACAGGCCAGTTAGTCTAACCTCTGTGGTTAGTAAATTATTGGAAAGGCTACTAAAAGAGATAATAAATAGGTTTCTGGAATCCAGTGCATTGCAGGATCTAAGGCAGCATGGATTCACCAGAGGCAGGTCTTGTCAGACAAATCTGATTGATTTCTTTGACTGGGTGACCAGGGAGTTGGACCAAGGGAGAGCCTAAATGTGGTATACTTAGATTTCTGTAAAGGTGACTTATAAACAAACTGAGTACCATAGGGATTGACCCTAAAGTGACTGATTGGGTTAGAAATTAGTTTAGTGGGACGAGACAAAGAATGCAAGTAAATGGAGTTCACTCTCAGGAGAAGGAGGTTACCAGTGGTATGCTGCTGGGATCTGTCGTTGGTCCGATTCTTTTTAACAACTTTGTTAGTGATATAGCAGAAGGGCTGTTAGGTTTCCTTGTCTGCAGATGATATCAAAATCTGCAATAGAGTAGACACCCGGGAAGGAGTAGATAATATGGGGAGGGATCTAGCTAAGCTTAAAGAATGATCTAGAATTTGGCAGCTGAAATTTATTGCTAAAAAATACAGTCATGCATTTGGGCTGAAAAAATCTAAAGGAGCAGTACAGTGTAAAGATCGAAGTGCTTCCGTCCGTGAAAGAAGAGTGAGACCTGGGAGTGATTGTGTCTGATGATCTTAAAGTAGCTAAACAGGTAGAAAAGGTCACTGTGAAAGTGGGAGGGATGCTTGGGTGTATAGGGAGAGGAATGGCCAGCAGAAAAAAGGAGATGATAGTGCCTCTTTATAAGTCTTTGTTGCAACCTCATGTGGAGTATTGTGTGCAATTCTGGAGACCGCATCTTCAAAAGGATATAAGTGGGTTGGAATAGTTTCAGATGGTGGCTACTAAAATGGTTAGTGGTCTTCATTATGAAGCATATAAGGACAGACTTTATGGGCTCGATATTCAAAGGCCTTTACATGGGTACCCAGGACTGTACCTATCCCTGTGGGAGCGATGCGGCCGCACAGGCTTAAGGGACGCATTTTGGCTGTCTGCCTTGCCTGCCACCACCACTTTTTCTTCTCTCAGTGGTGGCAGGCAACGGCAGACAGCCAAAATGTGCCCCTTAAGCCTTCTTGTGGCACGCTAAGCAGGTCTGGTCCCTCCGAGAGTGACCAGATCTGCTTAGCGTGCTGGCAACTTGCACATCAGGTGCATGCCTCTTCTCTCCCACCCCCATAAAGTGACTAGAAGGAGGTGCAGGGGAGGGGGCACGCCCGATGTGCAAATTGCACAGGGCGCATTTCACAATCAGTACGACCCAGCGGGTACCTTCCTTAGTTACGCCTGTAAAGTCTTATCCGGAATTTTAGAAGAGCTACATGGGTAGTGCCCTTCGAAAATCCCAGCTAAGTCCCTAACGCACATAGATGCTATCCGCATATGATTGGGGCTTTTTAGAGAAGTTCCAGGGTGGATGCAGAGGAAGGGGCTACACGGGTAGCAGTGATTTTCGATGCTACCTGTGTAGCCCTCTGCGCCTTAAAGATAGGCAAGCTTTTTCCTCGCCTATCTATAAGACGCAAAGGCTATGCAGGTAGTATCAAAAATCGCTGCTACCCGTGTAGCCTCTGTAGCTGCCAGGCATCCAGGCTAGCCAATATTTTCATTTCCGCCCGCGCGGAAGTGAAAATCCAGGTTAAGGTCAGTGGGCAGGCTATATGTGCATAGCCTGCCTATCTCATTGTTAGGGTCCAAAGATCCTAATATATATACTTTTGAAGAAAGGCAAGATAGGGGAGATATGATAAAGACATTTAAATACCTCCATGCATAAACGCACAGGAGAGACTCTTTCAATTGAAAGCAAGTTCTGCTATGAGAGGACATAGGATGAGAGTGAAAGGAGATAGACTCAGGACAGAAAGAGTGGTAGATGCGTGGAACAGTCTCCCAGTGGAGGTGGTAGAGACAAGGACAGTATCTGAATTCAAAAAAGCATAGGACAAAGACAGAGGATATCTAAAGGAAAAAAGGGCAGTATTGTAGTCGATATGGAAAGGCAGACTAGATAGGCTATATGGTCTTTTTCTGCCGTCATGTTTTTATGTTTCTACTGTATCTATACCTTCCTAGGTGTCTACCCCATTGCAGATTTGGGTATCATCCGCAAAGAGGCAAACCTTACCTGACAGCATTTCTGAAATATCACAAATAGATATGTTAAAAAGAATCAAAGGACTGATCCCTGTGGCACACCACTGGTAAAATGCTTCTCCTCAGAATGAGCTCCATTTACATATACCTTTTGTTGCCTTCCTCTCAACCAGTTTCCAACACAGTCAGTCACTTTAGGATGCATCCGTAGAGCACTCAATTTATTTATAAATCACGTGTGCGGAACAGTGTCAAAGTCTTTACTGAAATTGAAATACACCATATCTAGTGCCTTCCCTTGATCCAACTCTCTGATCACCCAGTCAAAGAAATTAAGTAGATTTGTCTGACATGACCTGCCTCTAGTAAAACTATGCTGCTTCAGATCCTGAAATCCATTGGACTCCGGAAACCTCACTATCCTCTCTTTTAGTAGCATTTCCATTAAGTTACTCACAGCCCTTCTTATATATTATAATGATTATTACCAATAACAACTATATAATTTATGCTTGATTATGCCCTAAGCCACTTATGAGCAAGCAGTGTTTGAGATAAATTACAACTGACTTCACAAGTCTCGTACCAGTACTGTTGTAGATAATTTATGCATTCATTTAGAGATCAATTCTATCTGCATATTATCCATGTATTGTACATTAATCTGAGCATTTGCACTGGTTCATAAACTAC
The DNA here is from genome assembly GCA_033557465.1 of Ichthyophis bannanicus. Taxonomy (NCBI): domain Eukaryota; kingdom Metazoa; phylum Chordata; class Amphibia; order Gymnophiona; family Ichthyophiidae; genus Ichthyophis; species Ichthyophis bannanicus. The sequence continues at coordinate 447,703,410 of CM066035.1, read as the reverse complement.
GTACTTCTTGATTTTTCAGCACATCTCTGGGGAAAAAAACAGAAAGTACTAATAAAATCCTGCAATATAAGATGCTTCATTTTCTTTTTAAATGCCCAGAACATGATGGGAAAAGGGGAACTGAGGAGGTTTGGGTCTCTATCGTAATACAAATTTAGTCAGCCAAGGTGTTATCTTTCCCCTATCCATTGCACATATGCTTGCTTAATACCATTCAAGAATCTATGCCAATTTTACTTAACTATCAGGTGAGAATGTGTCACAACTTTTTTTTATCCATGAAATTATCAAAATCTTCTTAAAAACTGTTTTCTCAGTTACCACATAACTATTAAACAATAATATTAAATCATATGTATAATTAACATAGATCTGCAATGATTCAATGACATTGCACAGGCCTGAAAAAAGAGCTTTTTTTTTTTTTTACTGTTTCTGTGCATGTGAGATGCTAGCAGGAAAACTCTGTTAACATAACTGGAAGTAATCCAGGAAATCCCAATATATCCCTAACTAAAATGACACAATAAAGTCAAGGAACAAAGGATATTGCTTAAAAAAAATTCTAAATTGCAAAACCTATATTGAAAAAAGTGGCTTGACCTCAGCAGCAATTCAAAGCCTTTTCTCTAACACCTTCAAGATAGAGAGAAGAAATCCCTCAAACCAGCAACAAAAACAAAAATGAGCACAGAATTACATGCTTTTCCAAAAAGGGATGAGAGCTGTGAGATATAGTATCTTGAAACTCCAAACAGTGCCCCAAAATGGAAAGAACTGTGCCGCTGTTGATGACAGTTTTTCTGCTCTGAATGAGTCTTATATTGGCTGATCTCAGAAGTATTTGGATAAGAAAGTATTTTGGAATACCAGGTGCCATAGACTTAGAGTCAGATTACACAAAATTGGTGAATGGGCTGCGCACATATGTAAATTGGGCATGGGCGTGATTTGCAGAGTATTCCGGATCCGTGCATGTGAACGTACATGTGCTTCTGTAATCGCCCCAAGGACATTTCCAATGCTTCCCATCCTACATCCCAGGCATGTGGAACAGACAACATGGAGGGCCCATTTATGGGAATGTCCAGGTGCTCACCGTATTTTGAAAAATTCCACATCTCTGATCAAGCATGTCTCTTCGATATAAACATGCCGGCTCAGCTGGCCATGCCTCCTCGGTTTCAACAAACATCTTCTAAGCTTTTGTTGTCACTGGGAAATGTTTATGTTTATGTTTATTACATTTGATATACCGCTCAGGCCAAAGCATCAGAGCGGTTTACAATATTACGTAAATGATACTGAAAATATGAAAAGAACGCCATTAATAAGATAGGACATAGTAAGAGATAGTGATAGTCAAAGAAATAGAAGAGACAAGAGGAAAGGTTCATTATAACACCAGAGAGGCAGAATATCATACCACCACAGCTCAGTCCTTCCAAACAGACTTGACCATAATCGTTACTCATCACAAATTCAAGCCAGGCAGGAATACGACGCAGAAATGGCTCCTTATAAACCTCTGCTGCCTGGATATACTTGACAGAAGCAGGTGATGAGGCAGAGCTCTCACTCACAGCCTGCGATGCCGGCATCAGTCCTCCACCGTCCCGCTCGTCGTGGCACACAAACCAAATACAGCAGATAACCCGGTCCCGCACGGTCCAACACCAAAGGGCCACGCCAAAGGGCCCTCTTGCGAGGCCCTCAGGCGTGGGCCCGCAAGGCGTGGGCGTGCTGGTGGAATTGCATTTTAAAAGCCAATGGAGTGGGCAGGCTCTGTGGAGGGAGGTGGAGCTCCCGCTCTCACCTCTGATGCTGGCTGCTGCTCTCCCCTCACAGAACACGCTGGTGGAATAGCAGTTTAAAAGCCAATGGAGTGGGCAGGCTCTGTGGAGGGAGGTAGAGCTCCCGCTCTCACCTCTGATGCTGGCTGCTGCTCTCCCCTCACTTTCACTGAGAGGGAGTTAAATCTTATATTACAAGAGATCCTTGCACACCTGGACATTCTGATAGGCAATGAGGAAACACAAGTGTGTGCCTACAAAATTCTCGCCATCTGCCACAAGCTCCATGCCATATATCACAACAGAGACATTGAGGCCTTGAAGCACAAGTTGAAGCAGGTGCATGGGAAATGAGTACTGAGATGTCTCATAGCAACTCTCAAGATAAAACCAAATAGAAGCAACAAAAGTATCTATAGAATACGTAAGACAAAAAGGAACAGATACCAAGACTGGCAGGATTTTCAGGTTTGTAAAAACCCTTTTATTGTCCCCTACGTGTTTCGGCCTCTCAGCCTTCTTCAGGGGGATATAGAATGAGGGAGCAAACCTTAAGAAAACACAATCATAATTAAAACACACCATCAGAAAAAATTATATATATGATGTATTTATGTTTTCTTTATGTATTTTATCATTATTTATTATACTTTCATTTATATGTTCCAATAAGCTTTAGATAACACATGATTTATACATTTTATAGTTGTCTTCCTCATCTCACATATGTTTGGGTTCATTTTATTATATATTTTGATACACATATATATGTTTTGATTTTATTGGTAATTTTATTTGGTTACTTTGGATTTTGTTCAGTTTTGTTTCTATTCAGTGTAATAATTTGCATTGTTTTAGTTTTATAGCTGTATTTATTTTTATTATATTTTTAATTATTTATCATTTCATTTTATAATTTTTTCTGACGGTGTGTTTTAATTATGATTGTGTTTTTTTGAGGTTTGCTCCCTCATTCTATATCCCCCTGAAGAAGGCCGAGAGGCCGAAACGCGTAGGGGACAATAAAAGGGGTTTAACAAACCTGAAAATCCTGCCAGTTTTGGTATCTGTTCCTTTTTGTCTTTCATAGCAACTCTCTACATGTGGCTACATCTGCCCCATGCAATGTCCGCTCTCTGTCATGGCTTATTTTGGTCTTTACACATCTGCTATCTGTGGGGAAACCCTGTCTGCCTTCTCACAGTCTGTATCATGGTAATGCTCCCTTGGTCAGGCCTATGTGGACATGGTAGGGGGGATCTCTGTGTCAGCTTACCTAGTAGCCAACCTCCAGAGAAGTCACCACTCTCAGAGCTTGCATAGCCCCAGATCAAGTTCTCCCAGTGAATTGCACACTACTTACATGTTGAGATAGTGGAATTCTGTTTGGTTGTGGAATGTGGCCTCCCTCTGTTGAGGGGGCCTCAGGAAACAAAGCAAAGCAGGAGTGTCAAAGCACAACATGGTTCCAAGTAGCTTTATTAATACAAAAACCCCAATGTATTTTGACTTGAAGCCTTCTTCAGGGGGAAGAGCCTTTTCAGGAGACAGTTCACATCTGGAAGTGTTCCTGGAAGTCCTCGGGTGGAAAGCTGCTGGACCTGGTAAAAGCTTCTCTGGAATATTCCTCAAGGGCTTCCAAGAACACTGCCAGATGTGAAATGTCTCCTAAAAAGGCTCTTCTGCACTCAGAAACTTGGTGATGCACTTGGGCACTGCCACTTGGCTTGGTCCTGCAGTGGCTGCCAGCACAGATTGAAAGGTACCTGTTGTTAAGAAGGCAAGTGCTGTTGTCACCTTTAGATGCACAGGCAGGGCCTGTCTCCTGTGTGCTATTGCACAGAGGTGGGACTTCAGCTCCTGGCACAGCTGTCATATCAAAACAGAACCTGCTTCATCAATAAAGGCCATATACTGGCTACTCAGCCTAGGTACCTTCTGATAGGGTAGCCTTCTTGCCACCCTCCTCCTTTCTCTATCTGCCTCATGCAGCATGGGCATTGCAAACCAGGCATTAGAACATAAGTACATAAGATATGCCATACTGGGTCAGACCAAGGTCCATCAAGCCCAGTATCCTGTTTCCAACAGTGGCCAATCCAGGTCACAAGTACCTAGCAGTTTCCCCAAAAGACACAGGTTCCTCAATGCTTGTATTGGGTCAAGCAGTGATATCCCGAGTCCCTTTTAATAATGGTTTATGGACCTTTCCTCCAGGAACTTGTCCAAACCTATTTTAAACCCAGCTACACTAACAGCTTTTACTACATCCCCCGGTAAGAAATTCCAGAGCATACCGACCTATCTCCAGCATACCTTTCCTCGCAAAAATCATCGAAAAGACGGTTCAACTACAACTTCAGGATCACATCGACAAACACGAAACACTCGACGACAACCAACACGGATTTCGTCCCAACCACGGTGTCGAGACGCTACTGATCTACCTCTTCGACAGCATCCTTAGAACAATTGACAACACCAGGAACGGAATCATAATGATATTCATCGACATCTCCTCAGCCTTCGACACAGTGGACCACAACACGCTCCTGGAAAGACTACAGAACACTGGTATACACGGTATCACACTGAAATGGTTCCACTCATACCTAACAGAAAGACAGCTACAGGTCAAGGTGGGACACATCACATCCCGACCCATCAAAGTCCGTCAAGGAGTACCTCAAGGTTCTGCGCTCTCAGCACTCCTATTTAACATCTACATCCAACCAATATGCAACATCATGAAAAAGAACAACATTCAATACACAATCTATGCGGACGACATCATGATATACACCCCGATATCAATCGACAACCCGGACTTCTCTAGGATAACAGACTGCCTTACACAAATGACCAGTTGGTGTCAAAACAACAACCTCGCCATAAACTACAACAAGACTGAAGCTTTAATCATCACTCGGAACCAAAGCTTCATACACCCACCAAATATAAAGATACAAAACATTACTATACCAATAAGGTCCGAAGTGAGATACCTCGGGGTTACGCTGGACAATAAACTCAATCTCAAGACACATAAACAAAACAATACAAAAAGCCTACTACAAGATGCGAATCATCAGGAGACTGAAACCACTCCTCGCCCCAGAACACTTCCGTACCGTCTGTCAAGCACTGATAACCCCTCTACTGGACTTTTGCAATCCGATATACCTTGGACTACCGAAACAAGCTATCAAACCACTCCAACTGGCACAAAACACCGCATCACGAATCATATCCGGAACTGCAAGACAAGAACACATCACACCCACCTTAAAGGACTTACACTGGCTTCCAATCGATGCACGCATCAGATACAAAACTATCATAAACCTATTTAAGATAAAACAGCAAACATCAGCCAACAGCCTGCACGCCCTCATACAACCAGACACCAGCACACGGCCTAGAAGAAAACAAACACACAACCGAGTCAGCACCCCAAGTGAATACAAACACACACGCAAGGACACAACAGACAGAGCACTCTCCATGGCTGCTCCAACAATATGGAACAAACTACCGGACGATTTGAGAGCAACTACAGACCTCAAGGACTTCAGAAAACAGCTGAAAACCATGCTGTTCAGAGAACACTATGGCCACATCACATAAACTAAGTAACTGTATAGCAGCACACGTTACCGACTAACACTATATGTATATATAAAATGTTTTTAGCACCACTGTATATAGCCCACATTGTACATAGCTCAAACCAATCTACCTCACAACACAACACACACCCAACTAAATTTCCACCCTCACTGCATGTATAACACACTCACACTACCAGATTGTTTGCTGTGATACCACCTTGATTATCATGATAAGGCGGTTTAGAAATACTGTTAAATAAAATAAAATAAATAAATAAATAGGTTACCCTGTAGCTTCATTGCATGTCCCCTAGTCTTTTTATATTCTGATAACATAAACAATCGATCTATGTTTACCCGTTCCACTCCGTTCATTAATTTATAGACTTCTATCTTATCTCCCATTAGCTGTCTTTTTTCCAGGTTGAAGAGCCCTAACCTTTTTAGCCTCTCTTCATAAAAGTAGTCTTCCATCCCCTTTACCATTTTGGTGGCTCTTTTCTGTACCTTTTCTAATAACGCTATATCCTTTTTAAGATACGGCGACCAGAATTGCACACAATTTTCAAGGTGTGGTCACACCATGGAGCAATACAGAGGCATTATAATGTCCTTTGTTTTATTTTCCATTCCTTTCCTTATGAGACCTAGCATTCTATTGGCTCTCTTGGCCGCCGCTGCATACTGCATATTCATTTTTATAATTCTAATTCTAACATATACTTGTTTTGTTTTTGTTAAGTGGTGTCAAGTTGGTATCAACTCATGGTGACCCTCTGGATAGTTGACATAAACTGTCTTCAGTCTTCAGTTAGACGGCTCATTTTGAAAGAGTGGCACTCATAGCTGTTGTTATTGTATCAATCCATCTCATTGCTGACCTTCCTCTTTACCATTGACCTTCTACATTGCCAAGCATGGTGTCTTTCTCTAATGATCACATGATGTGCCCAAAGTATTAAAATCAAAGTCTTGTCATCTGAGCTTCTAAGGAAAGCTTAGGTTTGATCTCCTTTGGTTTGTTCTTTGGGTAGTTCATGATATACACAGTATTTGTTGCCAGCACCATAATTCAAAGGCAACAATTTTCTTCCTATCTTTTTCACATCCATATGTTGTTATTGAAAATACTATGGCTTGGACAAGTCAAATTTTTGTATGGAGAGAGACATCTCTGCTCTTCAGAATCTTGTCTAGGCCCTTCAATCCCATACAAAGTGGTTCAGTGTGGTTTGCAAAAAAAAAAGAGTACATAAAAAAATAAGACACTGAGTAAGACTTAACCAGGCCTTTAAATGTTTTCGAATATGAAGATAGGAAGAAGAGTTTCTTAACTGTGTAGGTAATTCTTACCATAATTTAGCCACCTTAGAAGGAATGGTATGTATAAACCTTGATTTACAATAAATATCTTTACAAAGAGGATATAACAAAGTCCTAAAAGATTGCAAACATTTTGACTTATGCACTGAATATGGAAGCAGTAGAGAGGAAAACCATTTGGGAACAAAACCTTTACAATATTTGTAAAGAACAGTATAAAACTTCAGATCCCAACACCAGCTCCTCTGGTGCAACCCTCCAATCTTACTGTGCACACACACACTCACACTTGCAGGGACACATCCTAAAAGATAGCAGAAAATGACAAAGTCTTGGCTTTGTTCCATGTAGCTGGCAGGAATAAGGGGCACATTTGCAGTAGAGGCCGCAAATATGCACAGGGCTTTCTGTAATATGGTTTACACATCTCTGGAGCAGGGCACACCCTTGTTCTGCCCCCTCACAGATGCATGCAGATATCCCAAAAGAGATAAACGTCTGCAGGCGCCATGAACCAGAATACATTCATGGATGTTTTTGCCACATAATAAATGTCCCTGTGCACGTCCACACAATAACACTATGACTGTGCAGAAGAAACAGTAGACTGGCAGTCTACTTCTGGTTGCACCTTGCCAATATAACCCAACGGATGGGTTGCTAGGAAGCAGCTTTGACTGAATGGCACACACTTTTTTTTTCTACATTAAGAACAAACCGAGAGAAAAAACTGTTGAGAATATGAAACTGCAAAGCTCTGGAGTGTGCTAGGGCAGCCCAAACTTGATCTTAAATTTCATTTCTCTCTTAACCCTATGTACCTAAACGTGTCAGCTTACTCCTCTCATTTGTTAGCCATCCTTCAATACTGTAGTATATTGCTGGCACTTTAGCACTTCCTGTTTACATGAGCAAATCCTCCTTCCTCCTTTTTCCACCTAATCCTATTTTTGTCTGTGTCCTATATACTAGCATAGCCAATTGCCTCCTTGTTGTGGACAGAGCTCCAAAAAGAGTTTTGCCATCTTTTCCCCAAGTGTGTTTAGATTTGGAGATTGTAGTTTTGAATTTTCACTCATACTTTCCTGATACTAGCAGGTAAATCTAAAGCCTATCAATTGCCATTTTAGTAGGAATTCCAATAGACCAGTCTATATCTACTTTGCATTTTATTCAGAAACTGACTGCCAGAGCTTATATTGTACCAGTGATTAGCATAATATTTTCTCCCACATGAAGATTCTCTGAAACAGATATTGGGACATGGGCTTTATCTTTCTGAACCCAGTCAAAATCTATCTGTGCTGGCTATGGCTCTGCTGTCTTTGACGAAAGCAAGGCATATATTGTGACCGTGTAGGGAGGCAGAGGAGAATACATATTCAGTAAAATGAATTGTCTCCTTAATACCCTACTTGAGCACCCCCTTGTTATTATCAAAGCTGAGTAATAAGTGGCTGCAAAGATGGAACATTGTATTCACTCCTTTCTTGACCTCATTGCCAAAGAGGCTATTTCACTTGTAAGACACATTAGTGAGCCATTCCTGCACATCTGACCTGAGATTTGGTGTCACAGCTATTAGAGGCTCTTGGGATCAACTCCAATTGCAGAAGATTTCAGGTCATCTCAAAAAACATTATAGGCTGACTTGACCAAGTGCTTTATGAATTCCCTTCCTTTCCCTTGTCAAACAGTTCAAGAAGAACATCACTTTTCTCCTACAGAGATATGTTGACAAATGTTTCACCTCTTTTAGAATGCCATGCATAAACTTGCCCATCAAGAGTGTTATAAAGCTATGCATGAACACAGCAAAGCGCTATGATATATTTTTAGGGTTGCCAACTGGCTCCAGATGCGCCCGACAGGGTCAATCCAGTCCTGGGTTTACCCCATTGCATGCAGGGATATGTAGTTCTAATTTCTCCATTGCACTCCATAAGAAATGGAAAACTACAAGTCACTGCATGCAATGGGGTAAACCCAGGACTGGATCAAGTCTGTCGGGCGCATCTGGAGCCAGTTGGCAACCCTATATATTTTCTTCCCAGCAAAGTCTTTGTTAGAATGATCTTTCCTTGGGGTAACAGAGGTATGACTTATTGATAGGACTGGTATTAGTGGGGGAAACTAGGGCAATTTCTCTGGGATCCTATTCAACAGGGGTCCCCAAGTCTGTTCAAATTTGAAGGAGATACAATCTACAGATTGTTTTTTGGCCCTTTCCCAAGTGTTTACCTTAAGGCCCAGTGTGTCCGCACCATCCCTGCTCCTTGACTATTTGGCCTTCTTGAGACCATATTATACCAAAAGTTGACTGGTGAGGCAGTTGCTTCTTCTTGAATCTGGAAGTCCCCCAGACATAGTACATGGAGTTTGCCCTTCTTTTTATACAGAGGGAACAGAGATAGTTTATCCCATGTTCTCATCTTCACCTGCATTAGGACATTGTGGATAAGCACTCTCATGATATCCATAGGGGGTTTGATGACATGAAAGATGTTTACCCTGAGATTAGCCTTATTTTACAATAGAAATGGAATGGCTTCCATGGCTGAAAATTGTCACTGCCTGGTTAGCTTCATTGCTATCCCGCCGATCTGGGTATTCAATGCCAGTGGCCTGATATGGCTCTGGTATTGAATATCTGGGTTTAAAATTCAGTGGTGGAAGCTAGCCGCTTTAGCAGCACTAGCTGTCACTGCTGAATATCAGACCCCAGCTCATTAAAATCATTTAAGAAGAGCCTAAAAGCCTATTTCTTTGAACAAGCCTTTGATACATTGTAAGGAGATGAGTCCCAGAGCCGCTGATCTGACTGCCCTTCCTGTCCCTTCTGTTCTCCTACTCCACCCTCTAAATTCCTCTTTGTTCTTTTCAACTTTACTAGCACTACTAGGATTGCTTTGTAAGCTGCTTTGCTGCCACTGGTTAAAGGTGGTATAGCAAATAATTAATAAACCATAAACCATATTATTTTTCTGTCAGTTTCCCAAGTAAAATACTATCCTTGAATGTAAACAGTGAAAAGCGGAATCCTTTTCTCCTTTTGCACACATCCATTTCTGGGCCTGAACAAGCCTTCCCCATGATAAAGCCTTCCTCAGCGTTCCTCTCATCTTCTGCCTGTCTTCTCCATTCCCCTCTTTGGAGACACTTCTCTTTGATACTCTTCCTTTGTTTCTCTTTTCTGTCCTGTCAAAAATGGTGTTCTTTTCCTTTTCCTCCTCTGGTAGTCATTTGTAATGTACACCACTTCGATGCTCTTGCCTAAGTGGTCTATCAAAAGCTCTAATACAGATAAAGATAAAGGGCCCGATTCTGATCCCGACGTACTTCTCCTTTGTACGTCCGGGATGACTTGGATGTACAAAGGAGATTGCGATTCTGATCCCACTGGGCATGTCTATCCCCATGGGATCAGAATCGCGAACAACACTGAATGTGCAGGCCAGGACTGAGATTCAGTCCTGGCCTGCATGTACAGCAAAGTCCAACTAACTCAGTCAGGGTATTTAAATGAAGTCGCCTGCTAAAAAGTTAATTCCCTGCAGCCCGACCCCTAATCTGGCCTCCTAAGGCCAGAATCGGGCTACAGGAAATTAACTTTTGCCCCCCCCCAGCCGCTTCCGCGCACTGGAGCTGTTGAAAGAACACGTCCAGGAAAGTTATTCTGCCCAAGGGGTGGAATAACTTCCCCAGACATTTTGCCGGCCCTGGACGTACAGGGCCGATATTAGAATCGGCCCTGTACGTCCAGGACCGGTGACTGCCCACTCTCCGCCCTATGCCGCCTCTTTCCCGACCACGTATAACTTCCCCGCACAACCTGCAGAGAAATTATACAGGGGCAGGAGCCGTCACGAATAGCGGGGATGGATGTCCCATTGGGACGTCCATCCCTGCTATTCGTGCCTCAGAATAACCCCCAGAGGGTGTGGCCCAGACCCATGCTACTGCATCGGCACTTAGAACATCGAACCTCTTTCTTGTATTTTTGTATTTAGCTCATGTCTTTTTCAGGCATAGCTCACAGTGGGTATATCTTTGACGTTTCAATTTATTATCCTAATTGTAAGGTCACCGATGCAGTGGTCTAGTCTGGAAAAATGCCACCTCCCTCCAGGCAAACCACTTTGTTATTCTCTGTAATGTGTTGCCTTTGTTTTTGAGATTTATTTTTGCCTTCAACGTCTTACTATCCTCGCTTATCCAATGTCCCTGTTTACATTTTCTGCATTGGATATTGCATTCTACATTAGCGATGGGGCTTACGATTGGAGCCTAATACCAAGTATCAAGGAGATGATCTGAAAATGTTCAGAGTTTAGCAAATCCTTAGCTGTTCTTCATATTTCCAGCAGTTATATGATTTTCTCCCAAAATGAATTATAGTGTGGCTCCTTTATAATTTAGCAGGCTGCATTCTTTTGAAATGTGATTGCTTTTGTCCTTCATGTTTTATCTTTGGACTAAAAACTCTTTGATACAGAAAGCTATTATTTTATAACACTACACAGAAATAATATTGAATTTTATTTCTTCTATATATAGTAGTGCCAAAATGGAAGGCTGCCAAGATAAAAGAAAGGAAAATCAAAAGCTAATCATTGAAATGTAATGAGGCTTCCAGCATTATGACTCCCAGATGATTTTACAGGTGAGCTGATATATACTGCTTTCAAAGATCAGTGCAGCTATAAAATTACCCCAAATGATTTTTTTGATCTTACCATAAAAAACGTATAAATGCTAGGATGTTCTATATATGAATGTTTCATCAATGGATGTTATAAACTGAACACAATATGGGGCCCTTTTACAAAGGGTGCTGTGGTGTTGCACAAAGTGCGCCAATAATGCAAAAATAGTGGGGCCCTGTTTTCGAAAGCATTTACACTGGTAACTACCCTAGTTACCTGTGTAAATGCCTTAACGGGAATTTTCCAAAGGCACCAACATGGATAGTGCTTTTGGAAAATCCCGATTAAGTCCCTAATGCACCCAGATTCTATCCGCTTAGCATTGGGGCGTGTTTGGGCATTCTGGGGCAGAGCAGAGGTGGGGAATGGCAGTAAGCGGGTAGTAGCGATTTTCAATGCTGCCTGCTTAGTGCTCTGCATTTTAAAGATAGGCGTGAAAAACCCTCACCTATCTTAAAGGCAATGGAGCTAAGCGTGCAACATCAAAAATTGGTGCTACCGGCTAGCTCCTGTGGGTTCCAGGTTGTGCGGCAACAACTGGATTTTCAATGTCAGGGCTGCATATATCCTCCAGCATTGAAAATCCAGGTTAGACGGAGGGCAGGCAGGCAATGCATTGATGCGGCACATAGCACCGCCCAACTGAATATTGGGCCCATTAGGACAACGCTACAGTGTTAACTGCTAGGAGCAAGGAAAGCATCTTCCAAGCAGTTACCACTGTGCACATGGCCTGCCATGACACGGCAATAGCACATGTGCATTCAACACCACCTATGGAGATAGCACTGAGCAAAGCCATTCTACTTGCCCGCCGTGCAGCAAGCGCTAGTGCACTGACTCCCTCAACGCTCTCTCTTGCAACCCTAATGTGCCACGGACATCATCAACATACAGAGGTGAGGGCATGGCCTTGTGCTATCTGTCAACACATGTCTAGCACATGCCTTTAGCACCTGCCAGACCCAAGCTGATAGCTAGTGCCCTTTTGTAAATGTGCCCCTATGTTTTGCATTGAATTCATTCTGTTGATTTCATTCAATGTATTTTGTTTATTTTATTTTCTCTGTGAGCATCTACTTACTTGTTTGCCTTTTTATTGCTCCATATATTATTACATTTGCAATTACTAGAATGAATTGGAGTGTAATTTTTATATCATCCTTCTGTAAAAAAGAGTTTTGCTTATGTTTGTTTATTCCATTTGATTCCCCACTTTTCAAAAGTATGGTACAAAACTAAAATAAACATTTTTAAAAATATATAAATTACAAGCTGGTGTATAATTAAAATAAGGTTAAAGAAGCAAAGACATTAGAATATTTTTCACTTGTTTGTATGAATGATGTATGATGGTTTCTTATTTTATTTAATTTATGGGGATGTTTTACTAAGCCAGATTAGCTGTTGATGCAGTGATAACGCAGGAAAAGCATGCCATGGTAACAGCTAAAGTGGGCCAAATGCAGATAGTGCAGGGATTTACTGTGCTTTCTGAAGACAATGCATTAATCACATGAGTGAGTAAGATGTAGGCAGAGAGTGGACGTGTTTGTAACATATGTTTACCGTGACCGTCAACAGTGCATGATAACCGCATATTTTGTAGACATTGTGTTGCAGCTACTCTAACAATACCTCAATACTGTCATGCTGCATTTTATGTTTTTTTAACACATTATCTGCCAGGGAAATGCTTTGTAGGTTACTGACAGATAACGCAGGGCTGTGCAGCTAACGTGGCACTATTTGCACTAACATGTCGTGTTAGCTGCAAAAGTTTACGTAGCTTAGTAAACATGTCCCTTAGTTTTTATTGTTTTTTTATTGTACATTGTCTTACTGATGTTACTAGGAAAGGTAATTCATCAAATAGATAAACACAAACATAAAGATTAAAGCAGAACATAGCGAAAGTGGCTCCAGTTCACCATCAATCCAAAAGGCCGCCAAATGCCTAATCAAAATAAAAGGCCTTCAGTCTCTTTTTAAAATTTTGAAAGGGACTTTCCAACCTGAGGTGACGTAGTAGAGCATTCCATAGGGTAGTGGCCTGGTAAAAAAAAGTGCTGAGTGTTGGGTTGTCTCACAGCCAAGGAGTTTCTTGTTTAATGAGCACAGGATTCTGGCTGGCATATAGAGATGGCTACTCTGCATATACAGTACGGTAGAACTGAATAACATAAGTGGACCTAAACGAAAGAAAGAATTGGCAAGTGAAAAGGTTTCATTCAGAATAGCAGACGCACAGGAAATTATGGGTGTTTTTCTGATTTTCAATTAATGGCTTATAGAACGGTGTCACTGTAAATTATTTAAAGGGAGTGCTGAATTTTAAACTGCATACATAGAAACACTAAATATGATGGACGATAAGGCCACCAAGTCAGCCCAATTTCCTTTTTCAGTTCCAATGCCATAGAATCTATATAAACTCTGCTTTATTTTCATTCCCATTCAAGTAAAGATCCTCTGTGTTTATCACTTATTTTCTTGAATTTTATTACTGTTTTTGCTTCCACCACCTCCACTGGAAGGCAGTTTTAACCTTCCACAATCATGTGAAGAAATATTGAAATCCAACCCCTTTGAACATTTTTCTCTAGAATATCATTTTCTCTAAATAGTGATTGAGACTTTTAATATTATTTATATGTTTAATGTATTCAAATTTCACTATCTTAGCTACTCTCTCTCACTTCTTCTCTAGGGCGTACATATTTAGGTCCTTAAATCCAATTTCATAGGGCTGATAGAGCAGGCTTCTTTCAGTTTTATGGAGTGCCTTTATCCTTTTAGAGGTACAATCTTCAGAACTGAATACAAAACCTTAAGTGTTGTCTTATCAATTATGTTAACAGAGCTAATATTACGTTTTCTCTACTGCTTGCAACACCTTTTGCTATATATGCTTCCATTCTCCTAGCTCCGGCTGCTCTCTTGTAACAATGCATTACAGCATCAGGATTTTCAGATTATCAGATAGTACCACTCTAGTCCTATTTGGTACACATCATTTCTTATCGCACATCTTGTATGGCTTACTTGAATTTCAGCACCCCAAACGTATGACAGTACACTTTTTTCACTTGAATTTTAGATGACCAGTACTTGATCACTCTTTTAGCTTTTATAAATCACTAAGGGGCATAGTAAGCTCCCAAAATTAGCACAAGAAGTGGTATAGATGTATGCTATTTGGGGCATGCCCAGCATGTCCCCCTGCAGTTACTGTGGGGAGACGCAACTCAGTGCACTAAGCAGTCTGCACATCTAATATAGGTGCACTTACCGCCAGCCTTTGAGGAGGCAGTAAATGCACCCACACTAATGGCAGCAATCATTGTTAGCATGCACTAATGATGGAAATGCTAATCGCAATGTGCCGTCAATGCCTACACCGCGCTCTTAACCCACCCAGTCACTACCCCTTCCCAAGCTAACATTTAATGTGGGACTGTAACCATGCTGCCCTAAGCTATCAGTGAGGCATGCTTAATGTGCTGTCAACCCTGCACCAGTCATTACTATGGTTACTAAGGGGTACTTTTTCTAAAATGTGTTAGGATTTTGCATTTAGTGCGGATACTAACGTGTTAAGTGCAAATCCTCAACGGTAAGTACTGGAGATGTGGCCAGCATGTCTGGTAATTAATGCAAGGATGTGTTCTCAATTGTTGTGGCTGTACATAGCTCCACCTACTGAAGTGGTGTTGGTTGCACCCATGCTAAGTGCAACATTGACAGTGCATGATATGCCCCCCCCCCCCCCGTGCTAACTGCAAAGTGCTTCCACACTATCCCTCTGCTGCTAACCTGCCCGTTCACCACCCCAATGCACAATTAGCAGTTAGTGTGCAAATTACTATACAGTAAGTGTCGTGGCCCCACAGTAACATTTACCGAGGGCCCTTGCGCATAGTTATTACATGAGAAAATGCATGCTAACTGCTTAGCATACTTTAGTAGAAGGGCTCCTGAGGTGTGCTAACATTAATTCACAATTAACATATGTTATTAGTAATGAGGCCCCTTGAATAACACGGAACCTGTGCTATAATAGTGAATTAATGCACGTTAACATTAACACTCTAATAACTAATTTCCTAATTAGTTTATCTAGCTAAACTGAAGCGTTATAGAATTTCAGATCTTAGTATCATTTGCAAAAGAAAGACAAATCTTTTATATAATTTTGTTTCAATAATTCTTATGAGATTATGGATAATATTAGTTACACTTGAGACACTGCATTGATACACTAACACCTCCTCCGCTTTCGATGGTGAGAACTCCAAATCATGGTTAAGGCTTTTAAAATGACCCCATCATATCATATTTCTTAATAAGGAAATAAGGAAAAGCTGGCTCATGAAGATATTAAGGTGAGATACTATTCATTTGGACCCACTTTGACAAGTTATCGGATCTTACCTGTTGTCGAAAGCTCCAGTTTATCATTTGACCCAGCTCATAGAATGCATGCTTATAATCTTATAGCATTTGAAATCTCCTGAGTTTTGGAAGAAGGAAGTAAGCAAGTATTGTTTAGTTGAAATTAACTTCAAGCACCAAAGGGCATGACTTGCAAATAGTTATAATGTAATGTGAGTCACAGTGCTGGTGATCACATGCCTGTTGTGACGTTATAGGTAGACTAGAGGGATACATAGAGGGGCAGAAAATGCTAATTCCTGACTTTTACTAAGAAGTTTAAAATCCATCATTACACCCTATATATGCCAGTGGACTGCTTAGATGTTTGGGTTTTCAGGATATCCACAATGAATATGCATGATTCAGATTTATCTCATGCATATTCATTGTGGATATCCTGAAAACCTACCCTGCCAAGAAGTCCCTGATGACTGTATTGAGAACTACTGATAAGTAGTAATAAAACCTTGTAGCTGAGATAGAAAGAGTCAGGGCCCAGTAGATGCCGGTCGGAGAAGCTGCTGCCACTGCGCAACTGCAGCAGCAGTGGCAGAATTAAGTACCCAGCAGCTCCCCGCTGCCCCAGAAGAGCCTGACATTTGTTTTCCCCCCGCTGGCTGAGCTTTGCAGAGCCGCAAAGGGAGAGTGTTTCCCTTTCCTGCGGCTCTGTTAAAGTTGAGCCCGCTGGCGCTGATGGGAAACAGGCATTTCTTGTCTCACACGGGAAATGCCTGTTTCCCATCAGCGCCGGCGGGCTCAACCTTAACAGAGCATTATGGGACCTGCAGCACTGATTTCAATGAGTAAACTCAGAGACTACAAATGTCATACTGCATTGCAAAGCAAATTTAAAACTAGAACTGGCCAAAAATATCACTTCTGGAACTGGGTAACTTGGCACCTCTGAATCTGTATATCTTTAACTCTGTCAGAGTAAATGTCAAGTAGGGACAGAGGTAAAATAAGAAGACCTTTCATTCTGTGGCTTGATGTCCCTAAAAATGTCTATAGAAAAGCATTTAATTGTGATGGGCATTACAAATTAAACTTTAACTTCAGCCTGCCTTGCGATATTACCCTATGCATGGAATGCTTGTTATCGTCTTATTCTTCTTTGAAAGTGTCTGGCAGGACAATAGCCATCCAAACCCCACAAAGACACCATAAACATATATTGCAATCAAAATATTGAATCCCAACCAGCCATTACTTCATATTGCATAGTGTTATAGTAATATATGAAAAAAATATTCTAAGTGAATGCAGGACCTTGGTTGGGGTAGCCCCGCCAATCAAAGCAATTCTGCACAGGCTATGGGCATCATTTTAACCTCACCTTTCCCATTCATTGGTCCTCCTTCACGAGTCCGTCAATTTATTTTATTTTTTAAAGCATATAGATCAAGCTACTTAGCTGAATATAAGCAATAGAAAATACAGGAGACATTAAATTCCCAGCTGTGGAAGCAAAGTTCAAAATTCTTTCAACTTGAGTTTTGCCGAATCCATTTCCAATGGCAGCTTCAGGAAGAAGCGGCACATCTAGAGTATACAGTAATGGCTCAAAGAAGGATTCTCCACTTCTAGGAATTTAAAGGAACCTACAGTACAAGGATAACGTCTCAAATGTGATGATGTCATCTTCACAAAAAAATTCCTTAAAGGTATCATAACACAGAATAATATTCAAGCTCTTCATTCAGCCCACACTGTTGTAAACTATTCAGCCTATAAATCCAGTGCTGTTTCAGACATGCCAACAATACCTCTCCGTTACCTGATGTTGTGAGAGGTATACAATCAATCACAAACCAACATGTCGCCCCATTTGTGTGTGCAATCAATGCAATGTTGTACTAAAGGTGCTGACAGAGAGAAAGCTGACATTCAAGATTTATGTTCAATCGGGTGAGTTTTTATCCTACAGCAAGTCCTGCCAATACAGATCATAGTGCACGGGTATATATCGCTCAGGTAGTGTGACAGTCGTATATCACAATTTACATTGCTGCCCTGTTTGGATGTCAGTCCAACTAGTGAGATAAAGGAAAATGTCACACATACTTCATTGGCCACAAGGAAAATATCCCTATATCAGCTGTAAATTCTGAATTTCACGATCATAATCAGAATAGACAGTATAATCCCTTAAATTTTTGCCCCAAGGGTGCGCTACACAGGTACCTTCAGCAAATATCTGATGCAAAGCTAAAATATGCCAATGTGTATAAATACTATGCATCAAAGTATTAGCTCTTTCAGAGTATCATAAAATGCATACATGTTTATCCATAGATGAATGATCTTGTTTAGATAACAGAAGGTCCCTATTGGCAAACTGAGCTCTTAAATTTGCTGCCTGTATCACGCAGGACAATAGACCATTCCTGGCAGCAAGTCTACTTGGGTCCTATGTAATAACCTACAAAAATGTTCATGGGTTGCTACTTATGTTATGAATTGTAGCTACAAGATACAAATGAGCACTCCCCATGACAGACCTACACACACATACACACATGTACTCACACAGCCCCATGACACACACACATGAACACAGCCCTCAAAACACCCCATCACAAACAAAAGTGCATGCATGCACAAACCTTTTGAAACTACCCATGACAAATGTATGCATGCATGCACAAAGCCCTTGGCACTCCTCATATCACTCCATATGTTCTTCGAAGTCCTTGTCCTACCTCACTTGGATTACATATCCTAATGGGCCTACCAGGATCTGTAATCCACCCATTACAGATGTTGCAGAATACAGCTGCCTGGATTCTGTATGCTGCATCTAAACATGACCACATCACTCCATTTTAGATAGCCTACACTGGCTCCCCATTACCTCACAAGCTAGATATAAAAGCATTACTTACAATCTTCAAAACCCTTCATGACCTTTCTGCAGATTATCTAACATCTCTATTAATTATTAAGAACGCCTGATAACTGGCCAAAGAGAACCAATACCCAGTTTACCCTTGCTATCCCTCCTTACAACCTGAAATGTAGACAGTCCGTTTCAAACCGAGCTTTCTCTCTATATGCCCTGAAGATATGGATTAATCTACCGGGCACTCTCCGATCCATAGCTGACCTCAATGACTTCTATAAGAACTTTAAAACACACCTGTTTACTGATCATTTGTTACTTAATAGCAATACTATTACTATGCCACTACAGCTTTTGTGTCAACTCTTCTCTCAGTTTATTCTAAACCTGGATTCATCAGACACAATAATAATGTCCCTGCAGCTCTTATACTCACCACTCCCCTATAATGTCTCCCTTTATCCTCCTTTTCGTCTTTTGCAATTTTTCAGCAAATATACTAACTGTACATAGTCCACTGTAAATAGACAGGTTGACGGTCTACTGTAGTGGTTCTTATCCCAGTCCTCCCGAATCCCCTAGGCCAGTCGAGTTTTCAAGATATCCACAATGAATATGCATGAGAGAGATCTGCATGCACTGCCTCCATTGTATGCAGATCTATCTCATGCATATTCATTATGGGTATCCTGAAAACCCAACTGGCCTAGAGGGTGCAGGAGGACTGGATTAAGAAACACTGGTCTACTGCATCCATAGTGATACCATGTTTATCTAAGGGGTATGATTACTAATCAGCAGTAGCAGCTTCCATGCAATTATCAGAGTTGCAGCACTTTTGACTTCAATATGGTCTCTGCTCCGATATCGCATGGAATCCGCTACCGCCTTTTAGTAAGCATACCCCTAAGTTATTATGTTATGTTATGTATTTATTTATCAGGTCTTCTATACCACATTTCTTAACTTCAATGCAGTTTACATCAAACACAAATGGATACATTAAACAGGGAATGTTAACTTGGAGTGTTACAAAAAACATAAAATAAGGAGATATAATCAAATGCAGACTAAGATAACATATCCTGTCCAAAATGCTTCTTGAAGTGCTGAGCCTTCAGCACTTTCCTGAAATCGTTGATATCAAAAATGGATCTTCATTCCCTTGCCAAAGAGTTCCAAAGAGCTGAAGCGTATAAAGATAAGGCACGGTTACAAGTTGTTTGCTCTGCACTTGTGCGTTGCTTAGGTATAGATATTAAATTCTCGCAAGAAGATCTTCTCTGTCTATTGTTAGGTCTCATCATAAGTAAAGGTTGAAGGGTTGCTGGAAAAATATTATGTATAATTTTGAAAATGATCAGAATTGATTTAAACTTGTCGCACATATGAATTGGAAGCCAGTGTAACTGAAACAGAATTGGAGTTATGTGATTCATCTTGGAGGCTCCCATGATCAGACATGCAGCTGTGTTCTGAACAAGTTGAGTGGGTATATTAATTTCATTGGAAGACCTTAGAAAATTAAATTGTAATAATCCAGGGTACGTGTTATCATAGATTGACAAATCATCCTGAAGTCACATTCATTTAGTATACGGGTTTTTTTATTTATCAAGTTTTCAGTCAAATACTTACAAATCAAGCATACAAGAAACTCTAGTACCTTTTAACATAACATAAAAAAAGATTAAACAATCCCAAAAGGAAATACACCCACTATCTCACAGCCCACAAAGTGGGGATAACAATAAGGAATCATCCTACAAAAGAAAAGTAAAGCCAAACGGCTCAAAATACACAGCCTATATTCTATGTCCTCCAATCCTCATCCATAACCTTGATTCTCTTATTTCTCTTGTCCCTCTCTACCATTTAGAAAGACCTCCAATTGTGAGGAATCCATAAATACATACTGAGATCCCTGTACCGTTATTAAACACTTACAGGGATACCTAAGAAAAAAAGTAGCCCCGAGTGCCAACACCCTAGTCTTCAGGGCCAAAAAGGCCCGTCTCCTAAGTTGCATTGCCCTTGAGACATCAGGAAATAATTGTACTTTGGCGCCACAAAACATTGCTACCCTATTTTTAAAGTAACTTTTAAATACAGATATTCTATCTTGTTTAGAAACAAAGGTTACGACAAGAGTAGCACGAGACATTATAGTATCCTGTGAGTTCTCTAGGAATTTAGTCAGATGAAGGTCTTGATGACCCTGAAGTGAATCAAACCCACCTGGGGACCTACTGGAGACTCTCCGTCCAGATAAATAATAAAGCTTAGAAATAGCTATAGAATCGGCTGTAGAACCAGGAAGCGGGAACCAAAGGATCAGGCCTACACGCAGGAGTATTGGTATGCAAACAATTTTTATTGAAGGACCCAACTAAAAAGTTTCGGCCGGAAGCCTTTTTCAGGGGTCACAGGCCCTGCATGCAGAAGGGAGTTGTTATTGCCATTCCAAGGCTCCAAGATGGATGAAGTTTCACCACAAGGGCCTTTTTCAAGAAGACAACTATGGGAATAACAGCTTGGAATGCACTCTGCTGCCGATGTCTCCTCTCCCTGTAGCTGTTTCCGTAGAGGCTGGAACCTGTGCAAGTCAGAAGCAGGGTTCCTTTAGTTGGGCCTTTTCCCTGAAGCAGCAGTGGCTTCAGTCAAATCTGGGCTCATTGAAAAAGTGACAATAACAACTCCCTTCTGCGTGCAGGGCCTGTGACCCCTGAAGAAGGCTTCCGGCCGAAACTTTTTAGTTGGGTCCTTCAATAAAAATTGTTTGCATACCAATAAACCTGCGTGTAGGCCTGATCCTTTGGTTTCTGCTTCCTGGTTCTACTTGCTTTGCGGATAACCTCTTATCGCTTGGTTTGAATAGAATCGGCTGTAGCCAAAACCAAAACCTCTCTGAAATACTTTCATAGCAAGATCTCTGGCAACAGTAAATGACACATAGGAAAATGTAAAAAGTGAATATTCCTAACCCGAAACATATTTTCATATAACTCCATTTTATGATGCATAATGGTAAGGCCGCGGGCCCCCGTCCCCGTGGCCGTGTTTAACCGGGGAGGCGGCGGGGCGCTCGTGCCCATGCTCCGGGGGCGCGCGGGGTGAGGAGGGGGCCTTGGGGTTCGGCGGCTTCATTGGCTCCCGCTGGCGTTTGAATGCGCGGGAGCCAATGGGGATGGCTGAATTTCTGGCGGTTGGGGGGGAGGTGCGGGGACCCGGCGATGATACAGCCTTTTAGAATTTTGAGGCTGGAGGTGCCGGACGCCTGCCCTCCCACCCTTGCTTGGGGGATGCTCGGTGTATTTATGAGTTCATGGGTTGTTGCAGCTTGGGGGGGTTGGCGGGATCCCGGAGGTTTCCGGGGTCCGGAGCCGGAGGCAAGCATGAGGGCGGGGGTGGGGTACCCCTGACCCGGTTGATCCCTCAGGTTTTTGCTCATAATATGGCGAAGCCGGAAGAGGGAGGGCGTGGAAAATGGTCGGGCCTGTACCCGGCGGAAGCGGAAACGGCGTCCACTTTGCTACTAACATGGCTGGTGGGGGCCCGCTCTGCTTGGGGGGGGGGAGTTATAATGTGTTGAATTGTATTGGTTGGTTTGTTAAAAGGTCATTAAAGCTGCGACCAGTTTTTAAGTCCAAGATTGTTGTCATGTGTTTTTTGTGGTGGAAGATAGTGGCTGAGGAGGACAATTAATGGGGGTGGCGTGGAGGGGCGAGAGACGACGCTGTCCGCCTTACCCGGTTACTAAACTCTCCTTAACACTGGATGTACTAACAGCTTGGAGAGACACTGACTTTCATATTTAGAAAATTGATTAAGTAAACCCCCTACCTTCTCTTCAACTAAATTCACCTTTGTAACTATCTCCGAAGAGAAAGTAGAGAGTTGAGACTGTGGACACAAGTGTATTTTCTGTCCGTTTCACCACTCTCCAAATGTCCATCAAGGTAACCTGACCTTCAGGTATATCCTCAACATCACAGGGAGTAGGAGAACAGGTAACCGGTTTCAGTTTTCCATCCATATATACCGGAGTACTCTGTTGAAACACTTACCCCACAGTGTCTAGAGTGGTTGGAGAGGTATCAAATGGAAGAGGAGGTGGAGAACATTCCGGAGGACTCAGGGAAACCCCAGGGGACTGAAGAGTCAGAAAATCAGAGTCTGCAGGCAAATTACACCCAAAATTTACCTTTACATGCTGATCCATCGGACCAATAACATTCTCAGCGGGGACTTGTTTCTTCTTCCGCTTACCCATGGAGCTGTCCTGAGATGCCGCTCGGACCCTGCTCCTCCTGCGGTATTCCGAGGGGCTCCCAAAGGGCTTGAAACACCCCTTGTATTGTGCCCCTTAGATCGTGCCCACCACAAGTGCCTATGGCTGCGCCTAACACCCAGCTGCCTTTAAGGAGGCCCCCGATGATGTAGGGGCTGCCCGGACAAGAGCCTGCTTCCTCTGCTCACTCCGGCTGCACTGGTAATCACCTGGACACAAACCTGCTTCCTCCGTTCACTCCAGCTGCACAGGTAATTCTCCCTAGTATACGTTTTAATTTCTGGATTGTTTGTAATTTATAGTAAGCCTTTCTAGTTATTCTCTTAATGTACTCTTGGAAGTTGAGATTCTGGTCAAGAGTTATACCAAGATATTTTACGTGTTGCTTAACAGCTAGATCATAATCTAGAATAGGTATATTAGGTGGTGTAAAAGAGGTTTTTCTTGTAACATAAAGGAGCTCAGACTTTGTGAAATTGATTGCAAGGCTTAATTTATTAAGGCAGACTATATTGCTCTTAGACAATTTGCAATCCCAGAGTGATCTGGTTGATCAATACTGAATGGGGTAAAGATCATAATATCATCTGCATAAATCTCATAGCTGATATTATACTTGCTTATCATGGAGCAGAACGGTTGTAGATAAATGTTAAAAAGTAGAGCAGACAGCTCTGAACCCTGAGGAATACCTTTGTGTAGAGTAAACAGATTTGATTGATCAATTCCATATCTGACCTGCTGCTTTCTATCAGTTAGATAAGAAATGAACCATTTCAGGACCATACCAGAAATTCCAATGTGGCTGAGCCTTTTAATTGACATATATGGGGTTATTCTGTCCTGCAAATAGCGGGGATGGACATCCCATTGGGACTTCCATCCCTGCTATTCAGCGCCACTGCTGCTCCCGACTAACTTCCCCAAACGAACAGAGAGTTTGTATGGGGAGGCTAGACAGGAACAGGACAAGGGTGTCGCAGAGATTGAGACAGGGCAGCTGTGGGCAGTCTGTGGCCCCAGATGTACAGGACTGATTCAGCTCTCAGCCTTGTACATCCAGGGCTGGTAGAAGGAACAGGGAACTTATTCCATCTCTGAGGTTGAATAAGTTACCCTAGATGGGGGAGACAGCAGGTCTGGGGCGCATCGAAGGGTGGCAGGGGTACAGGATATTCCCCGCAGCCCAACCCTTGCCCTGGGAGGCCAGATCTTGGGTCAAGCTGTGGGGAAAGCACCAAGTCATCGACGGCCAGGTTTTGCAGCTCCAGAATGGAGCCGCGGTGCCATGGCAACTGGACACCATGAAGCCGTAGCTCCATTCAGGAGCCCTGACTAAGTTAGCTGGGTGGAGGCCTGTATGTGCAGGCTGACTGGGATTGGGTCCCAGGCCTGCACGTAAAGGCCTAGTTGCAATTCTGATCCTGGGGGACTAGACATGCCCCACAGGATCAGAATCGCATCTGCCCCTGTGCGTCCGATTCCAATCGGATGCAAAGGGGCATGGATGTCCCGGATGGAATGACGCTCATATTGGTTTACTGAGTCAAAGGCAGCTTTGATGTCAATAAAGATTAAGATATAGCCTACTCTATTGTTGTCAAGAAAAGATGTAAATAATGTCTCAGCACTGTAATTGGGCCTAAAGCCATGTTGATGAAGATCAAGTGGAGCATGTATATCAGTGTAATCTTGCAATTGAATCTGAACTATCTTCTCAATTGTCTTTTATAAGAAAGGCAAACTTTATATTGGATATAAATTAGGGTCCTTCTTATCTAGGTTGTTGCTCTTCAATAAAGGTCTTATAGATGCTTGCTTAAGAGTCATAGAGAGGGTATCTTGAGTAAGAAATAGATATGTAATATTAAGTAATATCGGAATCAGTTTTTTTCTTGCCTGCTTATTCCAAAATACTGGACAAGGATCCAGTGGAGACGTGGAAGCATTTAAATGGACTATTATCTTATCAAGTTGGTATGCAGAGGGAACATGAAAGGTATTCCATAGATTGCTGCTGTTATCTGACACTGGAAAATCTTCAGTTAGCAATATCTTGAGGCTTTCACAGAATGAGTCCTGAGTCAGATATTGGCTCTTTAATTAGGATATGTGTGATGTTGAAAAGTTCCGTTGGCTTATTGAGAGCATCATTATGAGGTTTGTATAATATTCCCCTCTACAATTATTTATTAGGTATTGATATTTCTTTTGCATATCATTATATCTTGTGAGATGCTCTGGACTCATAGACTTATGCCATCTATGCTCCAAGTTCCATAGGGTTCTGATTATTAATTTCTTGGGAATACCATGGAGCAATAGAACATCTGTTTTGGGGGGACTTCTTATGTGAAGCTACAGCAGCACCTTGTATTACTTCATTCCAGCTTCTAATAGATGCATCAAGGTTTGTTAGGTTCTTATCAAGTCGAGGAAGAACATGCTCTAGAAAGGCCTCTTTATCAAATTGTTTAAATCTTCTAATAAAAGTTGGAAAGGGGTCTGCTAATTTGCTTGCTCTGGTGACTAACACATCAAAGCTGATCGTATAATGATCTGACCAAGGAACAGCATTCAATGTAGTATTGGTAACTCGATTTTGGTTGAAAACTAAGCTGCACACAAAGATAAGGTTGAGTGTAGAACCTTTCATGTGAGTTGGCTTATTAATAATCTGCGTAAAACTTAGATCATGCATTTCCAGTAAAAATGCATTGGCTACTTTGGTTGAAAGAGAAGGGAGGTTTATATCACTTAAAAATATAAGAGTTTTCTGGGCATTAGTTTGAGTGCATACTTAGTCTAGGATTATTGAGTGCTCATCATCACCTGTGTTTGGGGCACGGTATGCCAGACAAATTGAAAGATTCTTGTTTGTGATGGTTATAATATTACAACCCTTGGTGCTGTACGTCAGGAGAGTATTAAATTTCAATGTGTCTCTTGCAATAATAAGCACTCCACCACCTCTGTATGAAGATATAGGGCAATTGTGTAAGGTGTATGGTAATGAAACAATTTGATTTAAAATTATTTTATCTGTAACATTTAACAAAGTCTCAGACATGCATATTAAATCTATCCTATACTTCTCTATGTAGTCTAAAATTATCTGATTTTTTTTTCGTATTGATCCTGTATTGATTAAAATGACTTTTAATGACATGTCCTGTAGATATATATTTGAATCAGGTTCGTAGTTAGGGTTTGTATTTATGTTAAGTAATCTGTGAGTCTTCGAGTTTCCCAGATGGTATCCATTATGCCATCTAGTTCTATTTCTCCAAAGCGTGAATAATTGGGATTGAATGAATTACACAGGTACACTAAAAAAAAATTTTTTTAAACTGCCTCTAATGTTTCGATTGATTTTTACGTTTTTTGGTGCGCTGAATCCAAATCTGGTAACCAATTTGCTCCATCACGTACAGATTTTTTGCTACATTGGGTTAGCAGTTTGAGGTGAACGTTTCAGATTGAGTGTGATCGAGATAAACGTTTCTTGGATGAATTCTTTATACTAATTGTTTAGTAGTTATTCAAATAAGAATAAAGAAAATTGTAACAAGGCAGCACATAAGAATAGAGTAATGTCAACAAAACACACTGTGATGGTAGCAAAATTGTCTGCACTTAAAACAGCCACATACATGTGCACAAACATTGAGCATATAAGAGCGAGGTTAGACACAAAGCAAAGCAAAGAAATGTGCAAAAAATGTTGTACAGGTATGTATGTAAGAATAGAAAACGCAAACCGCACCATTGCAATACATGAAGACAAACACCCGATGGTGTGAAAATAAAATTCTAATAAATGAGATCCGACACTGTGGTAATAACTAGCAAATTTTTATTTCAAAGTTTAGTAAAAACACGATATTTGTCAACACAGTTTAGATTTTAAAGTCATTCTTGGGTCAATCAATCTCCTGGTGGGCCCATTTCTTCTTCCTCCGAATGCTTCTCTTGGTGCGCTGCTTGGCGTATTTTTCATCTGGGGTTTCCCGCAGCAGCAACCAGCAGAAATCAGCCATCATAGTGGTGTTCCATCTTCCTTGGTACCTTCTCTCTGCGTCCTTGATGTCCTGGTGAAACCTTTCACCTTGTTCTTCACTGTACGCCCCCAAGTTTTCGGGAAAGTAGTTCACATGGGAGTGCAAGAAATGGACTTTCAGGCTCATGTTACAGCCTTGTTCTTTGAAGGCATTGAGCATCCTGGCAACAATATCCTTATAGTTCTCATCCCGCCTGTTCCCCAAGAATTTGAGAACAACATCCTTGAAGGAATCCCAGGCTTCTTTTTCCTTCTCAGACATCGTTTCAGCGAATGCTCCATCTGAAATGAGTTTCCTTATATCAGGGCCAACAAACACTCCTTCCTTTAGCTTTGCTTCAGAAAGTCGGGGGAACTTTGAGCAAAGGTACCGAAAGCACTCACCATCTTTTGGAAGGGACTTGATGAATTGCTTAATGAGACCCAATTTAATGTGGAGAGGTGGTAATAGAATTTTATCACGAGGTACCAAGCTCTCATGAAGAACATTTTTCTCACCGGGTCTCAAATACTCCCGAATTGGCCAGTCTTTTTTCCCCCAGTGTAGGTCGCGGGCCCGGCTATCCCACAAGCAAAGGAAGCAGGGATATTTGGTGAAACCGGATTGCTGCCCTAATAGCATGGATAGAATTTTAAAGTCTCCACAAATCATCCACTTATGCTCATCATAACGAATCTTCTGAAGAATCAGGGCCAAATTCTCGTATTTTTCTTGGAGAATAACAGAGTGAGCAATAGGAACTGAAGCGAATGTGTTGCCATTATGAAGAAGAACACCTTTTATGCTGTCTTTTGATGAATCAATGAACAGCCGCCATTCAGCAGGATCATACTTGAGTTTAAACTTTTCCATCACTCCGTATATATCGTTGCAAAATACCAAATCTTCCTCTTTGCTGAAATACTTCAAAAATTGTGTCTCGCGGTTGCGGTACCAATAAAAAGTTGTTCCTGGTGACAATAGATTTGTCTGTTTAAGCCGAGAACCTAGCAGTTGGGCAGCATCTTTTGGGAGTCCTAAATCCCGGACTAAATCATTCAATTCAGCTTGAGAGAAAAGTTCAGGTTTCGGATCTGGTTCAGTTTCAAACTCGGAAGTACTGGACTCATCGGGAAAAGCCATCTGATGAGTCTCATCATGATCAGAACCGTCCACACAAATATGATCCAAAGATTTTGGTGGTTCAGGCACAGGTACTTCGTTGCTATGAGGCATAGGCCTAATTGCTGAGGGAAGGTTGGGGTAACTTATTACGTTCTTATTTTTTAAGTTGTATCCCTTCACAATGCAAGAGCAAAAATAGCAGTCACTGCTGTGGTCTCTTTGTTCACGCCACATCATAGGTATTCCGAAACGAAATGCATGTTTTTTACCTTTCATCCATAAGCGTAGATCTTCCTCACATGTCTTGCACACTTTGTGAGGAGCCCACGGTTTGTCTTGATCGCCTAACTTCAAACCGAAATAGGCAAAATATACTTTTTTAATAAATGCAGAAATGTTCCTCTGCTGCTTTTTCACGGTATATTCCCCACAAATAAAACAAAAACTGTCCGGAGAGTTGACGCAACCTCTGGCTCTGTGAGCCATCACAAATACACAGCACTGCAAACTACAACTGTGGTGAACCACTTCGGAATAAAGCTGGATTACGACTGAGCAAACAAAAGGTAATAATGAACTTGCAAGAAACTGAAATTTGACAGGAATGTTCATGTCGCAACCACCGTGTTTGAGCGAGCGCGAACGAGGCGAGGCGAACAGGAAAGAACATGCGCCCGCGCGAGTACTGGATTTAGCCCCCCGCCTCCCAATTGTCCTGTTAATGTATAAAATGAATACAAAACACTCTAAAATATCATGAGGGAGTGTTTCTAGTTAGTTAACCATTACAACCTCTATTTTGGGCCAAGAAAATAAACTGCAGTCGGCTAAAAAGAAATTATGTGAACATTCCTTATATGGGTAAGAAATCTAATTTTGCAAGAGAACGTGACGTGATGGAACATTTTGGCTATTTTTCCTGGATTCAGCACCCCAAAATCTATAGGAATCAGTTGCAAAACTGGAGGCAGTTTTTTGGTAGTGTACCTGTGTTATCTTAGGTGAGGATAGCTCTCCTGAAGTTGTTGTATGGGTATTTAATAGAAGGAGGAGGCTTAAAATTAACATTAAGTGAATACTATGAAAACTCATGATGGGAGAAACAGAGCTTTTCTAACTGTGGAAAGGTATAATTGAGCATTAGTACTGTGTGCATACTGGTAGAAACATTGACTTAGAAACTAGATGACTGCTTATGTTGGGATGTGTGCAGACACATTTTCTTAGATATGGTCCACGCCTAAGGGCTATGCCAAAGGGCCTTCTGGTGAGGCCCTCAGGCACAGGCCCACCAGGTGCAGGTGTGCCTCTGGAGCCCACTGCTTTTAAATGCTGCAATGGGCAGTGATGTCAACTAACAGCTGAACAGGTGGGAGGAGCTTCAACAGGGGATCACTGGACTGATCTCCCTCTACTGTGCCTCTGGAGCCCAACTGTTTTTAAATGCTGCAATGGGCAGTGATCCCACCCTTGGTACACAGATCAGTCCCACATGTAATAGCTACCTCTGCCCCCTCCCAAACACCTTGCCAGCCCCTTTGCTCTCCCCCATCCTGAGGTAACACTGACAGCTCCTGGCACTGGGATGTGCTGGTGTGGAAGGTGATGGACCCTCTGAGCCAGAGCTGCTGCTGCTGCTGTTCTCGCTGGTCCCCCAAAGAGCCTCATGGAAAGGGGAGAACATCATTGGTGGCCACATATCCTAAGGCACAGGTCCCAGGATGTGTGACTGCCCCACACTGATGGACCCCAAAGCCAATGCTGCCAATGCAGCAGCGGGTGTTGAGACCCTGCTGGTGGATGGCAGGGTATCTAGCACAGGACCTCTGGCAGCAGCAGGTGCTACAGCAGCAGCAGACAGTGGTGGAGGTGTGTCACAGTCTGGGTGGTCACAGAGGGCATCACATCCATGGGGATGGGGATGGGGACAAGTGCACTCTGTGACCTGTCCAGATGGGCAAGCAGTGGATCTATGCTGGAGTGGAAGCTGCAAACAGAGGCTTCTAGGTGCTGCCAGCTGCTATTCCTGGAGGGTCACACTGTGATGCAGGAGTTCCAGCTTCAGACGGGTGTGCTCTGCATGTGCCTCATCCTGAGCGAGAAGGCACTCAGCACACTGCAGAAGCTGCACAGATGTGCAGTGGCTTGGCTGATCTCTGTGTGTGGCATACCCTGTTGCCCAGAGGGCTCTGGTGATGGAGTGAGCTGATCATTCCCTCCCCTGAACCAGGATCCTCTGGCTCCACACTGAAGTCAGGCCACAGTGGCATATCAGGAGGCCCTGCTGGCTGAGAATCACCCCCTCTGGTGGCATCTCAGAGGATGCAGCCTGAATTGGTGACTGCAGCAGTGGAGGAGCAGGGGGCAGTGAGGCAGGCATGGGGGCGGTTCTGGATCACACAGCTTCAGCAGCCCCTGTTGAGAGAGTGGACGCAATGAACAGTCCAACACTGAATGATGTACACAGTGCACACATACACGAGCATCACTGTTACACAAAGGCCCCAGAGATACCACATCACAGGGGTGGGGGAACCACAACATGTGGCAAAAATGCCCCAGTGGGGCATGCAGCAGCGTGAAACAGGAACTAAGCCATGCACAACAGGGCAGAACCACAACCACAGAGCCCCCCCAATGAGCCAGCAGACACCAATGTGACAGTGCAATATGCCCAAGCGTGCCCCATGGCCACCCAGAAGGGACATATGTGAAGGGTGCAGTGGGAGATGTATGGGGGTATCTGAACTGGAGTTGCAGGTCTGGGATAGAGCCCGTGTAGTGAATGGATGACAGAGAACAAGCATGCACCCTGGTCCTGCGATATCCATCAGGTGTTCAGATCACCAATGCCCTCCATGGTGGCTGAGTCAACTGTAGCCAGAACCCATTGCTCCAGGTCAGTCAGTTGTGCCCCCTATCCATCTGGCCCCACTCTGTGCATCTTCTTTCTGGTGTCCTGGTGCACCTGCCACCACTTTCTTTTCATATCCCCAATGTCATGGATGTTATAGTAGATGGCATTGAGTTTCCTACAGATGGAGAGCTACCTCCACTGTCTCTCATAGGCACTTGCCCTGGCCTCCTTTGTGCCCATCAGGACCCCAAAGTCAGCAAGGATCTCCTCAATGAAGAGGATTAGCTCACCATCGGTGAAGTTGTGCTTACGTGCTGAGACCATGGGGGCCATCACAAAAAACACTGAAGCTCAGGAAAATGCCTAAACCATGGGGGCATGTCCATACCAGGGATGCACATTTTACAGTGTGTGGACATGCAGCAGCATAGATGTACAAGTGCATGGAATTCATGATGTGTGCACATATACAGTGATGTGTAGCCATTTACATAGAGCTGTGCAGCAGATAAATAGCCTGCACATATGTGTTGACAGTGATACATGTTTCTGACAGAGCTACACAGTTGTGATTTTCATACCCTGGAGACACACACTTGGGGGTTCCAAAACTGAGCTACCACAAATGAAGTAGGTTCCGAGGAAGCATGGTATAAAAATGATGCTGTGTGTGTTGGTGCCTGTACCCCAGTGCCCCAGATGCTAAGTGAGCAGTGCTGGTGCCCCTGTGGGTGACTGGTGGGAAAGGACCCAAGGGCAGAGGCCAGGTGCCCTGAGCAGATCCACCCCACAGGACAGGCTGATGCGGGCAGGGGGATGGGTAGACTAGGGAGTGGGTGGCTGACCGCAGGATGAGGCAAGGTTAGACTATGTGTGCCTCCTTCAGATCCTAAGCTTCCCCCACACAGGAGAAGCTCTGAGGACTGCATGCCAGTGCAGCTGCATTGTGCCCAATGTGCATTACCACAGTACATGTTGTGGAGCTGAGGCACAGTGGTTCAGAATACAGCTCATGGATCCTGCAGCAAGGGTTTAAACCTTGAATAGGGTCCCTGTGACCAGAGGCCTCATCAGCAGATATGGGACCATTTTACATGTAACCCTACCAAAATAACAGGTGACACACAGAGGAGGTCACTACAGGCCTCTGCATGTCCATGCAATGTCATAGGCACCTGTATTACCCAAGCAAAAGCGTGGGTGGTGCCAGTAAACAGACATGAAAACAAATGGGTGAGTGCACTGTAACATATGAGAATATGCAGCAACGCCTGACAGACACGACATGCAATAGGTGTCCCAATATCATGTGTATGGGAAGGGAGGGAATTGGGACTCGTTGATGTGCACATTACTATGCAGCTATGTCAACTGCCAGACATATTGGGAGCTACCACACATCTCACCCACCCTTAATCCATAGCACACCCACTAACCACTATAATGCATTCCAGACAGGGAACTCCAAAAGCCAGGCCTGGAATGTACAACAATACAGGGAAGGGGAACCAGAGCAAACCCACCCCCTATACCAAACAAAATGCAAGACAAAAGCGATGAACAATTCCCAGAGCTGACATAGACCAGTCAGGAAGTCCAAGGCATGTCAGAGCACCATCCTAATGTTGCCTGTGCTCTCTGATCTAGGGATTACATTCACACACACACAGTGCAGGAGGTCCAGGGTTTGACTCTCAGATGTGCCTGTACCCCTCCCCCACACTAGGAACCATCACCTAAGGAAACAAGTCTGGTGTCAGCCAAGAAAGCAGATAGAATGCCATGACACAACCTAAGGATATGAGAATGCCCTGAATGGTTCCATGACCCGACCACACCCTGATATATCCCTGTAAGTCCTGTCGCCACATCATGAGACAGAGGCAGTAAAGGTACAGGGAGAAGCCACCACAATGGTAGAGGGGATAGGAGGATACCCCCATAAAGGGGGAATTGAAGGCTAGGGAGCCCCAATGTGGGCAGGAGATGGCTGAGGGTACATATAACAGAGGTCCACAAATGTCACAGGCCTCCACTGTTGATGCCAGCAACAAGGTAGAGGGATCAGGGGACATGCAGAGATGCCACAGTATAACCCAAAGAGGACTGATTGGAGCAGAGCCCCCCCCCCCCCCACACACACACACACTGCACAAGCTAACACCGGTATCCGTAATGGTGGATTTAGTGGACCTTTTCCTAGTGGAATAGTCCAGAAACCAGCATCACCAGCACCAGCCCAGTCCCAGTTGCCTGACCTCCTGTAACAGTACACTCTCAGTTAGATTCCCCCAGGGACAATTCCCAAATTATCCATCCCAGCAGCAGCTCTCACCAGGTCCCCATCCCCCATGGCACAACAGCGGCCCATGCCCAGACCTGCCCCCTGTCCCCCCAGCCCCTTCCTGTTCCATGCTAGCCCCTGGTCCCTCCATGCCCATGCCAGTCCCCCCCCCCCCAAAAACAGCTCACCCTGGACCACACCGACACACAGAACAGATTGGGGAGTCTGACCATCTGCAGTAGGTAAGTGTGAACAGTGCTGTATGGTTCCTTCCCCCATGTGGGTGACACCGATTCATCATATGTTCACCCAGGAGTGACTTCTGTGTGAGTGTGATTGGTGCACATCAGGTCCATGGTTCAATGTGTGGCATCTACCCATGGTCCAACCAGACACCAGTGCACACACACTGACCTGTCGCATTCCCCCACAGGTGTGTGTGGCTGTGGTGCCTTGCCCGAGGATGACACATGAAGAGACCACTGCCTGGGTTGCCACTGGCAGGCGACATGTCACCACCCATATGCCAGGGTCCCCAGGTTGTGCATCCAGTACATGGATCTAAGTGATGAGTTATGTGTGACCTGCTACAGGTTTGACCATGCAGCCATCCACGACCTCTGCCAAGAATTGCACAGATACCTGGCACCACACACACACACAGACAGGATGCAGTGCCTGTCCATCTGAAAGTGTTCACAGCCCTAGCCTTCCTTGGGAAAGACACCTTCCAGTCAGTGATAACTACGGCAGCTGATCTGAGCCAGGCAGCTGTGTCTTGATGCATCATCCATTTTCTTGATGCCTTCGTAGGACTGTTTGCACATTACATCACCTTCTTGCGCACATCACAACAGCTTCAGTGGGTCATGCTGCAATTCAATGAGGTCACAGGGTTCCCATCCATCCTGGGAGCCATTGACTGCATGAGGCAGCATACCAGAACCAGAAGACATTCCACTCATTGAATATGCAGGTCATCTGCAATGCCCAGCTGGAGATCATGGATGTTGTGGCACATTACCCTAGCTTGTGCCATGATGCCTATATACTTTCCAAGTTGGGTATCCATGATGCCTTCAAGGGTAGTACCATCATTGGTGGCTGACTGCTAGGTAAGTGGACAAAGCCCAGAAGCATACAAGTATGAATGTGGACACCCCCTGTGGCACAGGGGCATAGTCTGCCACATGCATGCAGGCAGGCTGTGCCCACCATGTAGGCACGTCATAGCTGTAGGACACCATGCATGACCAGGAGCTTCAAATGCATACTCACCACTGCATGACTGCATGATGGGGCTGCACACATTACACACATCGATCAATAGGTGGGTGGCCCAGCACAACATCATGAGCTACACACATGCATAGGCGACCCAGTTAGGGGGTAGTACCATGCATTGGCATGGGTAGCATGGCAAATATGTGGAAAACATGCACTGTATGTGGGCATGCTGGAATGAGAGGAGGGGCATGGGTAGGCCGGCAGCCACTATGTGTGCTACTACACATTACTGTGACCGCTTTCCCCCCCCACTGCAGGCAGCCACTATGTGTGCTACTACACATTACTGTGACCTCTTTCCCCCCTCACTGCAGGCAACAGAGGGCACCCACTGCAGGACTGGCTGCTGACCATGCACACCAGAGGAGCAGCAGTACATCCGGGTGCAACAGTGAACCCGCTCCATCATTGAGCGGACAGTTGGGCTACTGAAGAGCTCCTTCCGCTTTCTTGATTGTTTGGGTGGGGAATCCTTTTATCAGCAAACCAAGGAGTGCCAGATCTTCCTGGCATGCTTCATAATTATGCACGATGCCAGAGGCAGCCCATGTCTGATGGGGCAGATGTACAATCCAAGGAGTAGGATAATGACACCATGGCCCTGCAGCCATTCCATGGGATGGCATATTGGAGGGGTATGGCGGCAGGGCAGAATCTTGTGCAGACATAGTTTGCATGAGGTATGCTGACCCAGCTGGGGTGGGCTGGTGGCTTAGGGGTGTGTGGGGCAGGGTGGGCAGTGTCAAGGGGGATGCAGGGGCTGGTGGAGCTGGGCATCTGTGGCTGGGGGGTGCTGGGGTGCAGGTATGCCAGATGGGAGCCCCGGGGTCAGGGACCAACCTGTACTGCATATCACAGCTTGGTGACACATGCATGGCAGAGCTCATCACCGAATATGGGACAGGGGAGCGCAATACCAACATGGACGATCATAGATCATTCTGGGCATTGTAAGAGCCTGTCCATGCCCATATAAAAGCACAGGGGATGTGCAGCTATGCCACACATGCCCCTGCACTGCACAACACTGCACAGCTGTGAGCATTTCACAGTCCCCAGAGCTGTCATACCCCCCCAGTCCGTGACAGCAGGTTGGTTGCCAGGTTCACTCCCAAATGTGTGTGACAGTCCCAACAGTCACACCTGCACCAGTGAACTACCTCTGGTCCCCTCCTGTTCTCTGCTCAACCTCCATTGTCTGATGTCTCATGAACTGTTACACCCCCTACCAGCTGTTGCCATTATCTCCACATCTGCCCCACTGTGCTGTCTCTCCACCACTTGCGCATTCCATCCTTGCATTCTGCCATCCATATTCTTCCTCTCTATACACTCTCTGCCCTCCACACACACCATTCAAAGACCATGCCAGGCGTGTGCCCTCCCCCCCCCCACACACAAGAGATCTATCCCCTCACCCACGCAGACCCCCAGTTTGTTTGTGCATGTATGTTCCATGTTCTGGCATTGTGCCTGTGGACCTGTGCCTGCTCAACCATGCCAGTGTTGTGTGTGTCTCAGTGCCCCTGTGGTCACCAGTGAGTACAGACATGGAGACCAGCTGGTGAATGTTAAAACATTTATTAGCAGACACAAACCTGGCCTTGCAACATACAACTACAACCATGACATATGACCCATGGACATATGTCATGGTTGTGGGTGGTGCTGCAGTCATGCCACCCTGTCCCTGATGGGCTACTGGGACTCCCCTGGCCTATGGCCCAGGTGGGGATATGAGCCATGGCACACCTCCTGGATCAGGGCCTGGAGATCAGCCCGAATGCCCTGATCCAGCGTGAGGAGTTCCAGAGGTCTGGCCAGGGCTGCAAGGCCATGAGGCATGGCCGTCTCAGTGCCCTGACCCTGCTGCAGGGTCATGTAGTGTGTATGTGTGGCTGGTACCTCAACACACTGCACCATGCCTGGGACCCTGCCACTCAGACTGTTCACATCCCCTCCCTCCCTCCACCCCTCCACCCCTGCACACCCCAACCCCTGCTTCCTCCCCTGCACCCCATCCCCTCCCTCTACCCCAGCACACTCCCATCCCCTCCCTCTTCCCCCTCCATGCACACATCCTCACCCACCTCCCTCTGCATGCTCCCATCCCTGCCACACTCGCCCAGCACCCCCATTGTATCTCATTTCTGCACCGGCCACATGGAGGAGTTGGGTGGTGTGCTCCGCATCTCACCCTCCTCCATGGATTCTGACCCATATGCACCCTCTTCCTCTGTCCACTCCTCAGGGGCACTCAAATAGCTGTACCCTGCCCCCCATCTCAGCCCATGTTGTGGCCCCCTCCAGGGAATCCCCATCACTTCCCTGGGCTCCCCAAAGTAGGGTCCCCTCCCCAGCCAGCACAGTGCTATGCAGACCTCCCCTTCAGGGGAGTGGGGAACCTCCATCAGTGTGAGGGTGACCTCCTCATCCTCCCCACTATCACCAGAGGAGGAAGTGCTGGTTAGCACTATGGGGCTCGGTCTGCTGGTGGTGCTGAATGCAGCAGTTGCCCGATTTCTGTGGCTGCCCATGCTGGGAGGTCCACCCCTTGCCACCTCAACATGGTTCTGGCTGCTCAGCCACCTTTTTCATCCTCCTCCACTTCTTCCTCTGCATCTTCTTCCCCTCCTCCTCCTCCTCCTCCAGCCCAGGGAGGAGGGAGACATCAACTGGGATAGCTGTGTGTGGGAAGCAAGAAGGTGGGTATTAGAGGGTGGGGTGGTCGAGCTGCATGCCCCTGTTGTCATTCCTTGCTTTCTTGCTCTGTATGCTGTCCCCCCATGCATGGCGCTGCCACATGGGGTATGGGGCGGGTCTGGTGACATTGTGCCAATCCTGACACTGCACATGCACACTTACCTTGCTTCCACTGCAGCTGCTGGCAGAGCTGGTTCAGCAGGCACTGTCTGGTGCAGCACATCGCCCTGTAATGTACCCTGTATGCCTCGGTGTCCCTCATGATGTGGAAGTGTCTGTGGACACAAAGTTTGGTGGATTCCACGTGTGTATGTGTCATTCTTTCCTAGGTCTGTCCCTACAGCTGCCTGCTTGTCATCCCATTACCTGCGGCCATGTGATGCAGTCACATCATGCTGACACCTCTCCGGTGCTACTTCACCCTGGACAACAGCTTGCCCTGCTCCTCCATGTCTCCATGTTCATGTGTGCCTGCATAACTTAATGGCTAGGGAGCCATGGGGACAGTGGTTCACCAGCCAGACGGTCTTCAGGCAACATCATTCTGGGAGGTCTTGGACATTTACTGCCTGCCCTGGAATGCACATTGTGGGCCTTCCATGTTGATATGGGATCTAGCGGTGTCTTGTCACCTATCTGGGACACATATGTATCCTGGGTATGGGGCACATTGTGGCTTTTCACCATGCCATTTTGGTACCCATCTTATCAGAAGTGCCTGTGGTGAAGCTTTCACAGGTGCCTCATTGCATTTTCACATCAGCCCTGGTGGTTGTTGTGCTAGCATGTGGTGGGGTTGGGTAGTGTGGCCTAGTGGTTCAGGCACTGGCTTGGAAGCCAGGAGCCTGGGCTTCCGTTCCTGCATGGGCTGCTGCTATGCCTCCCACATTTTATCCGTTCTGAGTACCTTTGGTCTCTGTGGCTTTCTCTATGTCTTATTTCAGGGCACTCTCCCTCAGGTCTGCATACTTGTGTGTTTGCACTGTGGGGTTTCCCGCCACACATGCTTTCCTGTGCTTTGCCTCATGCCATGGGACTTTCGCTGCCTTTTGCCAAGAGCATGTGGCTGATTCTTGCAGCTTGTCTGCTGAACTAAGTGGGGAGCTGTGGCCTAGTGGTTTGGATACTGGCTTGGGGACCAGGGGTTCAGTTCCTACCAGCTTCCCTTGTTTGCAGAGGTATGTCACTTCACTTTCCATTGCCTGTGATACATTCAGGTTATCAGTGTTG
Source organism: Ichthyophis bannanicus (assembly GCA_033557465.1). NCBI lineage: Eukaryota > Metazoa > Chordata > Amphibia > Gymnophiona > Ichthyophiidae > Ichthyophis > Ichthyophis bannanicus. The sequence goes on along the minus strand of CM066035.1, from coordinate 447,664,881 downwards.
TTTGCGCATTGCCATATTTCTGTTGCAATGATGGTTAGTGTGTTTCATTGTGTTTGATAGTTCTGTTTCTTTGATTTTTCTTCTTCAGAGGGTTTTTTACACGTTATCATTTCAGTCACATTGTGACTTGCATATGGTGTTGTACATTAAGCAGGGGCATTGCGTGTGTGTGTGGGGGGGGGGGGGTATGTTTCTCTCTTGGTTCATTTGTCCTTTGTACCTGCATTGCTTCCATGCTATTCTCTTGGGCAGTCTGTTTCTGGTTGCATGTTTCCTTTTGCTACCTGTGTGCTGCCTTCATTATTCACTGCTCTGTCTACATGTGCTTCAGGCAGGGGTCTTTCTTCCTGGATGTGGGTCATGTTGTGTGTTTCCAGACATTAGATGTTGTGGTCTTCCTGTGCGTGCATGATTTGGGTCTACCAGATCATCCCTTTCATTAATGGTCTGCTTTGGGGCTGCGCTCCTGACTTTCTGCACTGTTCTTATCCCTCCACATGCATTCATCCTGCCCTTGCCTGGCCTACCACCCTTTCCTACCCTCTGTCTTTCATTGACATTTTGATTGCATGTTTTCACTAGTGCATATATGCAAACTTTACTGTTTTTCTGTACTTACTACTCTAGGGTGGTCCTTATCTTTTCTCAGCCCCTGCATGCTGCAGCATTGACTGGCCATCTGTGTCCCATGGAGAGCACAACTGACTCATTCTGTACGATGAACCTGCCTCAGAGAAGTTTGGCTGGCAGGTTGTCATTTTCCAAACTCTGGTCTGAGGTTTGCTGCCGGGGGTGTGTGTGTGTGTGGGGGGGTGAATCATCACTCCATCCTGTTTCCTGTTGCACATGGACCACAGTGCAGGTGGGCATGTTTTTGGATGTACACTTGGATGCCACACGGAAATGTACCCATGAATGGTGGTAACGTAATTATGTGTGTGCGTAGATGGGTAGTGTGCATGCCATGCAGGGGTGGTTTGCACAGACAACATGTTTGCATGTTTTCTGTATTTGTATGTGCAGGCCATGGATGCACAGTGTGTGCACTTGCACGGGTAGACACGGATATGGTTACATTTGTATTCTGTGCATGCATTTACGTCAATTCACGTACGCACGGAATATTGTGTCGGCACTTCACGTCTGCCACTTACACATTTTTATCGGGCCTGCACGTCTTTATCTGAATTAACCCCAATGTTTTCTCCATAACCATATTCTGCCCATCACCTGTTCATTCTCTGGTCCTTCACACAATAGTCAATAGCACGTGTTTTAGAGGTCAGTAGCTGATGCCTATATGATGATAGTGACAGGTGACAGAAAAGGGTGGGCCATACAGGCCCTGGTCCAACAGAAATCACATAATGGCAGGAAGCAGGCTGCCTGTGGGGACCCCATCCCCTGTGGGCAGAAGAAGAAATGATCGCAGGCGGACAGGAAGGGTCTTTGCAATGATTGCAGCCTGCAAGCAGCAGTCTGCCTGCGGGGATCCTATCACCCATGGGCAGAAGAAAAGCCACAGTAATGGCAAAGATCCTCCCTATTTGCAAACAGGAAGGATCTGTGCTCCCAGGGTGGTGCTTCAGCAGAGATAGGGAGGAGCTTGGGGTGGTGCTCTTCTGCCACTCCTGTTAAGAGTCAATGTAGGTCATTACAGCCTGCTAAAATGCACATTAACCACTTGCAGGCTTTAGAAAAAGACCCCTTAATTCAGATTCTTCCCAGATCCATAGGAAAACCTGAAATACTTCCCAGTGCATCCATGAAAAATCAGAATCTCCTGATTTGAAACAGGTTAATCTCAGTTAAGTTAATTTATTTTCAAATCTTTAATCCTTTTTGGAATTTTTAGCTGTTTCTTTTAATATGAAACATAAAAAAATACAGAGTACATACAGTATATGCACTGTAAACTTAAACTTATCAGTGATGAAATTAAGCAGAAATATATTAAACAAAAACCCTATTTAAATCTGTAGCAGCAAATTATAGTCTATAATAAGGAGAAAGGTAATTATCCAAAGATAATGTTTATGAAGGATATATCCGAAGGACAAGTCTGTCACTGAATGTTAAGAAAATAATTGTCCTCTGTTCAATGTTGAAGCTGGTAATTACAAATAATGAGATGATGATGACTCATAAAGGGGACAGTGAACAGAACACCTGAGAAACAAACAGTAACCATAATGTCATAAAAAAAGATAATAAAGACAGAGGAAAAAAGGTGACACAAAGGCATTCAACTTTAATAAAAGTACAATAGATTTTAAAATCATTTTGAGGTGATTTTTTTCCAATATATAAATATCTGGTTTACTAAATTCCCTGGTGTTCCCTTCATAGAAACTTCATGATATGTTCAGCATAAAGCTGAAACAAAATTAAGGAAGGGACAAAAGCTTTGAATACACCAAGATATTTTCTTTGTGATTAAATTAATTTTCCACTGAAGGGTATGCAATATGTATGTGTGCATATGAAAATGCATGGTAAAATATGATGAATGAGGCCATTTCCAGTTTGTGTCCCTTAAATGAAGCAAATGATGAGGAGTCTTTAATAAGATGAAAATCAATCATTTTTGGCACTATTTATAGCCTATGTGCTAGGAAAACAATACTACCTAGGCAGAGTGGAGTCTCAATGGAGAAAAAAATGATGCAACAGAAATCACTTGGTCTATCATGTTCAAACAGTTTGACAAGCGGCCATCCAAGCCTTTCCCAGCCTTTCTTGTTACAGCTCCCATGGCTGATGATGTCAGCATGAAACTGAAACTACCAGCTGTCCAGCACCATTTTGTCTCCTGTATGTCAGAGAGAGAGGATGATCTAAGAAAGTGCTGACCTCAGAGTTAGTTTGTTGAAGTGAAAAAGAGGTAAATAGAGTTGGCCTAAGGGTTTTTTGCTGCCATAGGCAGGTCCACCCACTGCCCTGCCCCCACACAACATGCTATCCATGTCTTGCTACCCCCCCTCCCCCCCCCCCCAGCATCCATCATCTCATCTGGGGGAGGTGAGTGGCACAGCGACCCCTTAATGTTTTTTTTTTTCAAAATATCATCTTTCTTCATCTACTTTAGTGCTGCAGTGAGTCTTAAAGCACCTGCACATGTGTGTGCACTCATGGCCTGCCACTCTTGCCCTTCTGATGTAACTTCTGTCACTTTGAAAAATTGTGGAGAGGTCACCATGTCGTGTTGCCCTAAGAAGCTACCTATTTCACCTAATGGATGGGCAAGCTCTGGAGATACATTAAAGAGGAAAAGAGACTCAAGAAATTCAAAGAACACAGAAAGTAATCAGAGAGAGAGGCAGTCTTTGCTGAGAGCATGAAGGGCTATAGAGCCCAAGACTTCTAACTTTGCATCCTGACCTCTTTCCTGGAAGAGACAAGGTAATGAGGCTCACAGACCATCACTCCTAGCCTTGTGTTTATATGCCAGGGAAAAGTGACTTTTAAAATTCTCTCAGGATCTGTGGGTCCGGACTCAAAAAGTAGAGCACAGGCAGAGCAGAGGCAGGCAATCACTTCTTACATGTTCTTTGAGTTTGTAGAAGCTGACTGGTTGTGCAGTGTCTAGTACTGTAGACTAAAACTGGGTGTGTAAATGAACATGAAAATAAAATCACTAGATGTTACATAGTAGAGAAAAACTGTTTCTCTTTCATACTGATTAGAAAGGAATAGCATACGGATGGTGGGAGGAACTGAGGGGGGAAAATGATTGTTCTTCCTCAGAAATCTAGGGACAACAGCAGCACTAGTACATATGATCAGGTTTTGGAAGCTCTGAAGTTCACCACCACAGAAAAAGTGAGATTTCCATTGTTTTAAGAAAAGAATACCAACAGCTACAAATACAAACTCCAGTGAAAATGTGAAGGATCAGTTGTCTACTCCTATCTCTACACAGGGCATAAGAAGACAGAGAAAGTTTAAAGTAGAGGGTCAGTCATCAGCAAGGAAAGCCAACAGAGTCCAATAGCAAGCACACCCAGTTCACTGCTGAGCATTATATACAGTGCCTTGCGAAAATATTAATCCCCTTGGTTTTTGTCCTGTTTAGTCGCATTACATACAGCCTGTAATAAAAATGGAGGTTCATTTGGATGTTAGGTAATGGACCTAACAACATAGTCCAAATTGGTGAGATGAAATGACAGTAAAATACCTTGTATATATATATATATATATATATATAAAAAACAAGTAAAAACTGAAAAGTCGTGTGTGCATATGTATTCATCACTTTAGCTATGAAACCCCTAAATAAAATCTGGTTCAACCAATTAACCTCAGAAGTCACATAATTAATTGATTAGGGTCCACCTATGTGCAATTAGTGTCACATGATCTGTCACACGATGCCTGTATAAATACACCTGTTCTGAAAGGCCCCTGAATTTGCAACACCACTAAGCATGCAACATGAAGACCAAGGAGCACTCCAAACAGGTCAGAGACAAAGTTGTGGAGAAGTATAGATCAGGGTTGAATTATAAAAAAAAATATCCCAAATTCTGAACATCCCACGGAGCGGCATTAAATCCATATCAACAAAATAGAAACATAAGAACGTAAGATATGCCATACTGGGTCAGATCAAGGTCCATCAAGCCCAGTATCTTGTTTCCAACAGTGGCCAATCTAGGTCATACGTACCGAGCAGTTTCCCCAAAAGACACAGGTTCCACAATGCTTGTACTGGGTCAAGCATTGATATCCTGGGTCCCTTCTTAATAATGGTTTATGGACCTTTCCTCCAGGAACTTGTCCAAACCTTTTTTAAACCCAGCTACACTAACAGCCTTTACTACATCCTCCGGCAACAAATTCCAGAGTTTGATTACACGTTGAGTGAAAAAATATTTTCTTTTATTATTCTTAAATAGTTTACCCTGTAGCTTCATTGCATGTCCCCTAGTCTTTCCATATTCTGATAAGGTAAACAATCGATCTACGTTTACCCGTTCCACTCCGTTCATTAATTTATAGACTTCTATCATATCTCCCCTCAGCCGTCTCTTCTCCAGGCTAAAGAGCCCCCACCTTTTTAGCCTTTCTTCATAGGAGTAGCCTTCCATCCCCTTTACCATTTTGGTGGCTCTTCTCTGAACCTTTTCATGAGGGCTTCAGCTTGCAAGCATCTTGCACATGGAACCAGTCCCTTGACTGGCATCTGTCTGGTCAGAGACAGAAACTGTAATGGGGGCAACAACTTTGGCAATTTGATTTTTCCCAGCCATCATTCAGTTGTTGGTACTTTGATACCTGTTGAATTAATGAGAGAGACCTACCAAAGTCCCTAATTTTTCCTCAACTGTTCTTTAAGAGAAAAAACAGCTAACCTCTTTTGTGTGTGTTCTAACAGCGCTGTTCTCTGTACCTGAGTGTAGTCCTGCTTACTTGCTAAGCAATTATTACTTTACATATAAAAATTCTGGTATTGTTTCTGCGGTATATAGACTAATGTGATCCCTTTGTAAAATTACCTAATCAAAGCTCCTTCAAGAATATCAAATTGCTTACTTTCAGTAGATATTCAGATGTGTAAAAATGTGCTTCCTAGACTTTCCTTACCGTCCACTAAAAATAAGAACATAAGAACATAAGATATGTCATACTGGGTCAGACCGAGGTCCATGAAGCCCAGTATCCTGTTTTCAGCAGTGGCCAATCTATGTCATACGTACCTAGCAGTATCCCCAAAAGACACAGGTTCCACAATGCTTGTACTGGGTCATGCATTGATTATCCTGGGTCCCTTTTTAATAATGGTTTATGGACCTTTCCTCCAGGAACTTGTCCAAACCTTTTTTAAACCCAGCTACACTAACAGCTCTTACTACATCCTCCAGTAACAAATTCCAGAGTTTGATTACACGTTGAGTGAAAATTTTTTTTCTCTTATTTGTCTTAGTTTACCCTGTAGCTTCATTACATGTCCCCTAGTCTTTCTATATTCTGATAGCGTAAACAATCGATCTACGTTTACCCGTTCCACTCCATTCATTAATTTATAGACCTCTATCATATCTTCCCTCAGCCGTCTCTTTTCCAGGTTGAAGATCCCTAACCTTTGTAGCCTCTCTTCATAGGAGTAGCCTTCCATCCCCTTTACCATTTTGGTGGCTCTTCTCTGTACTTTTTCTAATTACGCTATATCCTTTTTAAGATACGGCGACCAGAATTGCACACAATATTCAAGGTGCAGTTGTACCATGGAACGATACAGAGGCATTATAATATCCTTTGTTTTGTTCTCCATTCCTTTCCTTATGATACCTAGCATTCTATTTGCTTTCATGGCCACCACTGCACACTGGGCGGAGGGTTTTAACATGTTATCCACGATGACTCCTAAATCTTTTTCCTGGGTGGTGGTTCCAAATGTGGAACCTTGCATTGTGTAACCTTAGTGTGAGTTGTTCTTTCCTAGGTGCATAACTTTGCACTTGTCCACATTAAATTTCATCTGCCATTTGGATGCCCAGTCTTCCAATTTATCCAGATCCTCCTGCAGTTTTCCACAGTCCTCTTGGGTTTAACAACTTTAAACAGTTTTGTATCGTCTGCAAATGTGTTTTCTTTGTCAACAAGCTGATTGGGGAATTGCCCTACATAGAAAAAATTCTCACATGGGTTGGGGGGGGGGGGGCGTGGGGTGAGGGGCATGGGGTGGGAAATGAGGAACTTGTAGGCTAAAGGAGAAGAAAAAAAATTCAAGCTGCAGAGCAAAAGCTTTTCCTAAGAACACAAAAAAAATCCCCCTTTTGCAATACAGCTATAAATTACTGGGCAATGCAGCAAAAAAAAAAAAAAATGCTATTAAAATGAAAACAAACCCTCCCCTTTAAGAGCTCTCAGGCAGAGAGTTTGTATTCATGAACCAGAGTATTGCCTTGCTTGCAATGCAGACCCTCTAAGAATGGCCATCTTCTTCACTTTACCAATCACACCCCCAAAGCTCTCACAAAGAAACTGGATGTGAGGAAACCTGACATAGTGTTAAAGGAGAACACCAGAATGGAATTGATTATAGAAGTGCTGGTAACAAGTGGTTATTCTGTGAATCACGTGGAGAGGCAGAAAATCTTGAAATGTCAAGAAATGCAGTCAGAGACCAAGAAAATGTGGCAGAAAGATACAGAAATGTTTCCCGTTGTACCGGGAGCCACAGAGTTGATAAAGAATAATTTCCAGGCACATCTTGACAAACTTCCCATACCTGTTACATCTTATGAACTTCAGAAGGAAGCTCTCTTTGGCACGATGCAAGTACTACACTGAGCATTAACAGTAAATTTAAGAGATTAAGATCATACTCCACATTCCCTGGCTTAGAAGTGAGGTTCATGACTATCATGGTATCCACAAAACTAACCCATTTGGAGAAACTACCCCGAGTAAAGCAGTACTCAAAAATACCAGCATATGCACTTTAAACAATGAAATAGCCAATAGGCAGGCACATTAAACCATTATAGGAAACACTGCCACTCAATATCCTCATTCAGTCCTTGAGGGGCTAAGGTATGCCATTGAAAAATGTATTCTTGCTACTGCTGTAGTATTTGTTTGGCTAAGTATGAGTTCTTCAGTTGTTCCACAACAAAAACATTTAAATCATTCACTTTGTGGGCTGCAGACCCCTACTGAACACACAAAAAGGCAATAACACAAGGATGCCTTATGGCTGAAGCATGTTCAATTAAACAAGTCTTCATCTTGCAAATAGTTTACCATTATATAATTTCTTGCAAGGACAGAGAATGAGATATATAATGCCCTCTGAATTGTAATACATCCTTGATTTCAGAAAAAAACAAAACCCATTTTGGGATGTCCAAATTCTGAAATTTCTGAAGTATACTGAAGTACAAAACATTGGCCACACTTATAGTGGCCCAGCATGGCAACACTCCTTTTCACTGCAGCATGTACCAGAGAATCAGACAGATTTCTTCATCTTGAAAAGGCAAATGGGGCAACTGTTGAAAAACCTTGTGTGTTGACAATGTATTCCAGAAATGAAACCGGATGACTTATGCCATGAGTCCAGCTTTAGGAGATTTATAAAAATTTCCAAAGGCTATTATTTTGCTCAAGCCTACCCAGAGTACCAAGTGCCAGGGTAGCATCAATTCTCTGCTGACCCACAGTTTATCCCTCACACACATGTTTTTATAATCTCAATTGCCATTTATTTTATCCTAGTTTTTACCCTTAATTCTCTTAACTAATTGTTTATGGAGTTCCTTTCATTTCTTTTATTTTTATTTTATTTTATGTAAACTGCTTTGATGTGAACCTCACCAAAGGTGGTAAAGCCTTTTAATACACATTATTTATTAATTTAATTAAACGGTTTTAGATACCACTCCTTCCAGTGATCAGGGGCATTTTACAATGAACAGAACTCATTTACAAAGAACATAGAACATATCAAACTATATATCAAGGTACTATTTACAAATCAGCTGTTCACATATACAGCAGAATAGCGGATGCTGAGGCAGGGCTATTTATAGTGTAGGGTGGGGAAGTGAATGACTTAAGGGAGAAATATATTAAATGAAGTTTCATAAAGAGATAGGTTTAGAAGGGGGAGAAGAGTAATTACCTAATTAAATAATCATGCTATCATCACCCCACATTTTGATTATGCAAACACAATACTTAATGGCATTTCAAAACAAAATATTAAAAAGATACAAATAATTCAGAACATAGCTGCCAGGATGATTATGAATATAAGCCCACTTGAACATGTTACACCAATTTTGGCTGAACTTCATTGGCTACCTATTTACTCCCGAATCAAATATAAAATTCTTGTCACTACATTTAAACTTATAAATAATCTTGCACCATCGGCACTCAATACACTGATTAATATAGACATCGATAAACGATCCCAAAGAAGCAGAAACTTAAATACCTTAACAATACCAAAAGATTTCACAAAAGCCAGACTACAAACATATTAGAGAGCTTTCTCACACTCTGCTCCAATTCTTTGGAACAATCTACCTGACAACATTCGCCTGCTATCTGATATAAAGGAATTTAGAAAAAAATTAAAAACTCACTTATTCATATTACACTACAATACACCCTCAGAACAGAATACTCAAATAGATACAGGCTAACATTTATACATTATTATTACATACTCTATTTTCAAAATAAATATCACTAATACACTATTAACCATACCACACTCTCATTCACATGATGATTATAGATTTAAACTAACAATGTATATATGTTCTAATATGTTATACCTTTAATGTTACAACATTCCTTGTAAATTATAATTATCTGTTCTATGTAAACTGACTTGGTATATTACATACCAATTAATCTACTGTTCCATGTAAACCGCACTTGATACTAGGGAAAGAGCGGTATATAAATAACTGTTAAATAAATAAATAAATAAATAAATTAAGCTATATCAAGTGAGAAAGAGGTTCAAGAGAGTATGTATTTATTGCATTTGTATTTTTCCTGTATATAATGGAGAGAAGTAGGAGGGGGATCATGGAGTTTGAGGAGAGTAATAGAGGTGTTGGGGTTAAAGTGCTGAATGAAGAGGAATGTTTTAAGCTCTTTTCTAAAAGTCTGTAGATCTTTGATTAGTCTTAGGTTGTCTGGGAGAGCGTTCCAGAGAGTAGGGGCTACAAACAAGAACACTCTTGAACTTTGTGATAAGGAAGCTTATCATAGTTCAGGAGGGAGCTATAAAAGAGGTGAATTGGCTCTGAACAAGCAACCTGTCTTTCCTAGTAGAAATACTAAAACAGAATGTTTTCATAAAAGACTACCAGTCCCAGAATGCACCAGGTTTCAAACAGCCTCTAGAAGGGCTGAAGTGGGGAAACGTGTGTTCAATCAGGAGAGCTATGAGGTAATCCCCAATCACTTATCTCCAAGGGCAGGACTGGATTCAGCACACCTGGGCTGTGCTAGGGTGGAGTGTCCTTCTAAGCACTTTAAAAGTAAAAGATATTCTACACAGAGACAGAACGGTGAGAACAGGCACAGGGAGAACCGGATCTCACAGAACAGGGAGAAAGAAGAGAGAGGACTACAACAGCAGAAGCAACACAGAAGGAAGACCAGAAAGACATCTTGGAGGTCTAAAGAAGGAGTCCACAGCAGTACGTGTGTTAGGAGTGATTCCAGAGGCAAGCATACTCCATTGGAATGGAGGAAGCCAGAGGAGTGGGGTTATAGAGCCAGGAATTCCCAGACGGCACCTTTGAAGGAGACGGCTGCATTTGGAAGGGGCCCTAAGACCAGTGCAAGAAGGTATGTGAAGAGAGACCCAGTGTCCAGGGATCTTGATTGGAAGGCTGGACATAAAAGCTGGACTACTTACTGGCCAGGATACCTGGAGAGGAAATCTAACAGCAAGGGGATCACAGGTATGAACTTTGATCTATGCCCTAGCTCACCAGGAAGGCAACAGGGAAACAAATATTATCCTGAGAGTGATCAATTAAGGAATTCCTCTGAGCCAGAATATGATATTGATTCCATGATATTTGAGGAAGAAGGAAATATATCAAATGATCAATTGGAATACATGGATTGCTCTCTGTCTAGGCTGCTGTTTTAAATTAGTTTCTCACTAATGCAAACAATCACCAAAAGGAACTGTAATTTGTTCTTTTATCTACCCAGAAAAGTCTCTGCAAGAAAGCTTTAGGGTAGGATTGAGCCACTTAGAGAGAGTGAACCAGCAAAGGAGTTTGCAGCTGGCTAATTATTGGTAATTGAGCCAGGCACAAGTGCACGTGAGCACTAGAAGGAAACTTCTTCTTTGTGTGTGTGAATAGAAGAAAGTTATCCTTGATAAAGAACAGTTTTTTGTTACTTTTGGGTTTGTTTGTTTTTTGCCTTTTTGGAGCACTGCTAAGAAGGTCATTAGCAGGAGCCATCAAAAAGACCTTTTCTGTTTCCCATCAAGGTCTTTATTGATTTATTGCTTAAGAAGTTCAGTTACCTTATATCATGTTTTGTTTTTCCTGAGTACAATACTGAAGCAAGTGTCCTTTTGTGTTACCAAGTAAATCTGTGTGGGAGAATTAACCCCATGAATAAAATCTGTTTTTCTTTGCTTACACTCGAGCATCACAAATCATTATTTTGTGAACAGCTGATTCTGGTATGAATGAACTGAAACCCCCACAATCCTTTGCAAGTCATAATAATATTTTTGCCTTTGCTAAGACTGTGGACTTTCACGACCTGCACCCCCATTTACAGTGGCATAGTAGTTCGGATTGATTTTACACAAAGGATTTACAGGATTTATAAGGATTACAACTGAAATCTGAAAAAAAAAAGTTCAAGACAAAAGCTGGAAAGTGTATTTTTCCCTTAACAACACTTTGGAGAAAAAAAAGTGGCTGTTCCAGGAGCTTTTCCAAGGAGGAAAAGACCCTGTGTAAGCTGGATTCATCACTGGCATAAGGTAACAAGTACCTGGGCATGTCTAGTGGTGGATGGGAGTAAGACACAGGGGTAATTGAAAGAAAATAGGAGAAAAACACCTGTTTGGAGGGTGCTGCTCTGTGTTTTTTTTTCTTTTGTTTTCTTGCAGGGATACCAAGATGGATCCAAGGGAACTGGCCGGCTGGATGGCAGCCCAATTTAGCAGGCAACAGGAGCTAGCGCAGCAGGCTCAGGACACTGCAATTAAAGCACTAAGGGACCAGCAGAAGCCAGTGCTTGATCTGGTGGAAGCCTTAATTGCTCTTCATAACCAAAGTGGACCGGATGCAAGACTAGCAGTAACAACTGGTATACCACATGTGGACAATGTGGGACTCAATCAGGGACTTGGGCATTTAGTTTTGGGAAGCTAACTCCAGATGATAATGTTGATGATTTCCTTGAATCTTTTGAGAGAGTGGCACAAGCATTAGCATGGCCAGAGACCCAGTGGGCAGTAAGGCTGGCAGCCTCATTAACTGGGGAGGCGCTTGCAGCTTATAGGGCAAGGCCAGCAGCTCAAGCTTTGAATTATAGAGATGTAAAGGCTGCTATAAGAGATCACCTAGGGTTGTCTATTTCAGAGTATAGGCGAATGTTTAGAGCTACTGCATTAAGAGTGGGTGAAACACCCAGGGCTCTGAGTCAGAGAATCAGAGGATTGGCTGTAAAATGGTTGGAGCCTGAGGGAAAGACGGTGGAAATGTTATTAGACATTATTATGCTTGAACAATTTATGTCTGCTGTGCCTAAAGATTTGCACACTTTCCTTATACAGCAAAATTGCCAGAACCTTGGAGAGGCAACCATGCTAGCAGAGAGATTCTTGGAAGCCACGCAGGCTTGCCATAGAATGGGTGGCCCTCTGAAGGTTGGTGCTGAGGCAAGCTGTGCTGTATCAGAAAAGAAAATGGTTAAAAATGTTTCTGTGAATGATTGTACTGTGCCAACCCAGATTACAAAGTGGAGTAAAAAGAAATGTTTCAAATGTGGAAAATGGGGGCATTTGGAAAGGGGATGCCAGATACACACTAGCTTGATGGGTGTTGATTTAAAACAGCCCAAAGAAGGATTCCTTTTGGTGGTTGATGTGCAGGGAATTACCACAAATGCTCTGTTAGACTCTGGGGCAGACCAGAGTATGCTGTCAAAGAGGCTTTGGAAGAGGATAGAGGCCCAAGAAGGATTTGTGCCTAGAACCCCTGAAAGCCAGGTTCACATCAGATGCATTCATGGTGCTGCAACATCATATCCCACCTATAGGCTATTGGTTAAGTACCTGGGGGAACAAGAGGAAATTCTTTTAGCAGTAGTGCCTAGGCTTCCATTTGATTTGGTTCTAAGAAGGGACTGGCCACGATTTAAGCAGGGACTAGTGAAAGGACTAGGAAAGAAGGAGGGAGAAGGAATGATGGTACTAGCTCCCGGGCCTTTGTTTGGAAGTCCTCAGACCCCAGCTAAAAAGATGGTTAAGCTTCCAGAAGACCAAACTACCAAGAAGCAGATATTTACCTTGAAGTACCGTAGGGTCACAGAGAAGGCCCAAGCTCCTAAGCAGGCAACCCCTCAAGCTGCTGGATTTGACCTGTGCAATGTAGAAAATGTGACTATACCTAGCCAAGGGAGAGCCCTGGTGGACACTGGACTCCAAGTTGAAATACTTATTGGGTGCTATGGGCGAGTAGTCCCAAGATCAGGATTAGCCCTGAAGTATTTCATTGATGTGGGAGCAGGAGTGATTGATCCCGATTACAGGGGCAATCTTAAAGTTCTGTTATTTAATTTTGGACAGAATGATTACCATGTAAAGTCGGGAGACAGAATCGCTCAATTGATATGTGAGAGACTGGGTTTCCCACCTGTGGAGGAAGTCACATCCTTGTCAAATTCTGAGCGTGGAACCAAAGGCTTTGGTTCTACTGAAGACAAAGGGGTTAAGAGCCTAGCTGCCACCAGTGCCCGTGAAAGGGAGGTGCATGAAGAGGAGGATTTGGGACCCCAAGTATCTGACTGTAAAGAAAAGTCAGAACCCCAAATAGGTGAGGACCTGACAGTGGTACAACAGGAAGAAAAAAGAAAATTGCTTAAAGAATTCCCAGATGTTTTGACTCCCATACCTGGGGAGACACATTTGGTTGCCCATGAGATAATAACTTCACCTGGAAAATTAATTAGTCAAAGACCATACCGCTTGCCTGAAGCAAAGAGACAGGAAGTAGTGGCACAAGTTCAGGAAATGTTAGACATGGGAGTAATAGAGGAGTCGAAGAGTCCCTGGAATAGCCCCATAGTCTTGGTGCCAAAGCCTGATGGCTCTTTAAGATTCTGTATTGACTTCCGGCAGGTAAACGCAATATCAGTTTTTGATGCATATCAAATGCCAAGAATTGAAGAGCTGTTGGACCAGCTTGGACAAGCTCAATATTTAACCACCCTTGATATGACAAAAGGCTATTGGCAAATCCCTCTAACCCGGGAGTCGAAGCCGAAGACTGCGTTCAGCACCCCCGTTGGCCTTTTCCAGTTCAAAAGGATGCCTTTCGGACTGCATGGAGCAGCAGCTACCTGCCAAAGGTTAGTGGACCAGGTACTTCGACCCCATCAAAATTATGCCTTTGCCTATATGGATGATGTCATAATCCATAGTAACACTTGGGCGGAACATCAAAGAGAATCAGGGCAGTCTTATGCTCCATGAAGCAAGCGGGAATCACTTTGAACCCAAAGAAGTGTGCCTTTGCTAAAAGAGAGGTAAAATACCTAGGCCACCTGGTGGGAAGAGGGAAAATTAAACCTCTAATGAGCAAGGTGGATAGCATCAGGAATTTTCCTCCTCCAACAACAAAGCAACAGCTGAGGAGTTTCTTGGGACTTATTGGATACTACCGCAGATTTATACCACAGTTTGCAGAGAAAAGTGCAATTTTTATTGATATGCTGCGGAACAATTGCCCAAACCAGCTGAAATGGACTCCTGAAGCTGAAAAAGCATTTTCAGTTCTAAAAGGGAAGTTGTGTACAGGACCGGTAGTGAAAAGGGTGGATTTCAGGAAACCCTTCTTGGTTCAAACAGATGCCTCGGAGGTAGGGCTAGGAGCTGTTTTATCCCAATGTCATGAAGGGGAGGAGCATCCTGTAATGAACCTGAGCAGGAAATTGTCACCGGCTGAACAGAAGTATTCCACAATAGAAAAGGAATGTTTAGCTATAAAGTGGTCAGTGGAGGCATTAAGGTTTTACCTTACAGGGAGGAAGTTCAAACTGGTTACAGACCATGCCCCACTTAAGTGGTTGCAACAAATGAAGAACCACAATGCCAGGTTGACACGCTGGTACATGGCCTTACAGGCATTTGATTTTCAAGTGGAACATCGTGCTGGGAAGTTACACAAAAATGCGGATGCCCTTTCCCGTATTACGGACTGTAAAGAAGAGGTTTCAGCAGTTACACCAGTCTGTAATAACTTAAGCAGGGGGGTATGAGATAAGGAAGCTTATCATAGTTCAGGAGGGAGCTATAAAAGAGGTGAATTGGCTCTGAACAAGCAACCTGTCTTTGCTGGTAGAAATACTAAAACAGAATGTTTTCATAAAAGACTACCAGTCCCAGAATGCACAAGGTTTCAAACAGCCTCTAGAAGGGCTGAAGTGGGGAAACGTGTGTTCAATCAGGAGAGCTATGAGGTAATCCCCAATCACTTATCTCCAAGGGCAGGGCTGGATTCAGCACACCTGGGCTGTGCTAGGGTGGAGTGTCCCTCTAAGCACTTTAAAAGTAAAAGATATTCTACACAGAGACAGAACGGTGAGAACAGGCACAGGGAGAACCGGATCTCACAGAACAGGGAGAAAGAAGAGAGAGGACTACAACAGCAGAAGCAATGCAGAAGGAAGACCAGAAAGACATCTTGGAGGTCTAAAGAAGGAGTCCACAGTAGTGCGTGTGTTAGGAGTGATTCCAGAGGCAAGCATACTCCATTGGACTGGAGGAAGCCAGAGGAGTGGGGTTATAGAGCCAGGAATTCCCAGATGGCACCTTTGAAGGAGACGGCTGCATTTGGAAGGGGCCCTAAGACCGGTGCAAGAAGGTATGTGAAGAGAGACCCAGTGTCCAGGGATCTTGATTGGAAGGCTGGACATAAAAGCTGGACTACTTACTGGCCAGGATACCTGGAGAGGAAACCTAACAGCAAGGGGATCACAGGTATGAACTTTGATCTATGCCCTAGCTCTTCACCAGGAAGGCAGCAGGGAAACAAATATTATCCTGAGAGTGATCAATTAAGGAATTCCTCTGAGCCAGAATATGATATTGATTCCATGATATTTGAGGAAGAAGGAAACATATCAAATGATCAATTGGAATACATGGATTGCTCTCTGTCTAGGCTGCTGTTTTAAAGTAGTTTCTCACTAATGCAAACAATCACCAAAAGGAACTGTAATTTGTTATTTTATCTACCCAGAAAAGTCCCTGCAAGAAAGCTTTAGGGTAGGATTGAGCCACGTAGAGAGAGTGAACCAGCAAAGGGGTTTGCAGCTGGCTAATTATTGGTAATTGAGCCAGGCACAAGTGCACGTGAGCACTAGAAGAAAACTTCTTCTTTGTGTGTGTGAATAGAAGAAAGTTATCCTTGATAAAGAATAGCTTTTTGTTACTTTTGGGGGGTGGGGGGGTTGCCTTTTTGGAGCACTGCTAAGAAGGTCATTAGCAGGAGCCATCAAAAAGACCTTTTCTGTTTCCCATCAAGGTCTTTATTGATTTATTGCTTAAGAAGTTCAGTTACCTTATATCATGTTTTGTTTTTCCTGAGTACAATACTGAAGCAAGTGTCCTTTTGTGTTACCAAGTAAATCTGTGTGGGAGAATTAACCCCATGAATAAAATCTGTTTTTCTTTGCTTACACTCGAGCATCACAACTCATTATTTTGTGAAAGGCTGATTCTGGTATGAATGAACTGAAACCCCCACAATCCTTTGCAAGTCATAATATTATTTTTGCCTTTGCTAAGACTGTGGACTTTCACGACCTGCACCCCCGTTTACAACTTGTAGTTTTGATTGTGTTACGAAAATGGGCTGGAATTGAGAGTGTATTCTGGGTGCATGTTCTTCTATATCTAATGGGGTCACTAGGGGTAATAAGAGAGGAAAGGCATGAGTGGGCGATCTTATTGTATAGTTTGAAAGTTATCAGTAGATATTTGCATTTGATACGTGCTTCTATGTGTAGCCAGTGGAGAGTCTGGAGTAATGGCGTGATATGGTTGTATCGGTGAACATTGTGTATTATACTGGCAGCAAAGTTCTGTGCCATTTGAAGTTGATTTGTGGGTTTTTTTGGATAGACCATGAAGTATGCTGTTGCAATAATCGAGGTGAGCCGTAATAAGGACCTGAAGGACTGAGTGGAAGTCACTATTATCCAGAAGGTGTCTTAGTGGTTGAATTGTTTTTAGTTTAAAGTATATTGTCTAGGTTACAGCTTTTATATATGAGGACATGGATAGTGACTGGTCGAGAATGATACCTAAGTATTTGACTTCCTGTTTAACTTCCATGGCAACTTCATTTATGTAAATTTTAGCAGGTGGTGAAAAGCTCTGGTCCAGGGTTATGTATAGAATTTCTGTTTTACTGAAATTGATACGTAGGTTGTGTGCAGAGAACCAATTGGTAATTTCCTTGAGACACTCTTGAATTTGGGGGCAAAGGGGGTTGGAGATATCTATTGGGTGATAGAACATTATATCATCTGCATATAGATGATAATGTACTTTATGTTTCCTGAGGATGTTGCAAATGGGTTGCATATAAAGGTTAAAAAGAAGGGCAGAGAGGGAGGAGCTTTGAAGAACACCCTGGTTCGGGTTGAAGATAGAGGAGGTTGCTGAACCAATCAGGACCTGTTTGTGATCTGTGAGATACGATTTAAACCAATGTAATATAGTATCTCGTAGGCCAATTTATTGAAGTCTGGAAATGAGAGATTTGTGGCAGACTCTGTCAAAGGCTGCAGCTATATCGAGAAACACAAGCATAAACATATTTCTGATTCACATAACCTGAGAAGAATATGATAACACACAGACTTGATGTTTAAACTTAGGTCAAAACTGAGAAGTCATCAAAAGATACCAATTCATATATTTATCATAATATAAGCTGATTTAATAATCCTCAGAGGATATGATTTAGCAGCAAAACAAGATTTCATAAATTTCCTTGAGATCAATATCACCTAATGTTGTACATAAACATTGCAAATATAGAAGCCCACCATAAGGTATATTATGTTTCAGGTGCTGCAGATGAAAATTCTTGTAATTTAATAAACTGTTTCTATCTATGGATTTTCTAAGAATTGATGTGTGAAATGCTATCCTTGAAAATCATAATTTCAAGGAATTAAAATATATCCATAGAGATAGTAGGAGTAAATTGCAAATGTGGATTCTGAACATTAATCCTCTGGCAAAATTCATCCAAAATATCTCTGGAGCCAGGCCATTTCAAAAACATACCATCAATATATTAAGAATATAATATAGCCGGGGGGGCGGAGCCCGATGTCCAGCGGGATGGTCGCATAACGCTGAGGCTCCCGAGAGGCCTACTCAGAATCCTGAATTAACACCGGACAAACTTGAATTTCTGCTCTGATCTTGCCGGGGCATATTGGTGAGATGGCGGGGACCAAACCCACGCGCCTGGAATTTGGATCTCCAGCGGCTTCTCACGGTAAACGCTCCAAAACTGAACCCCCGTCCCCGCAGAAGGGGCTGGCTTTCCGCGAGGGCCCCGAAATGCAGCAGGAAATCCTCGCAGAAATTAGAGGGGTTAAGGACCTCGTGCAGTCAAACGGTGAAGCACTTCGAGCGCTGAGGGAAGATCTTGGTGTACTGCAAGGCAGGCTAGAGGGGCTCTCTTCGCGTCAGGACAAAATGGAGAGTATATTAGACTCCCATGCGGTCCGGCTGTCCAAACTCGACAAAGTTGAACGTCAGGTGCGGGCCTTGCAGAAAGAAGTGGAAGATGGCAATAATAGAGCGCGCCGCAACAATCTACGACTCGTGGGCATACCGGAGGGAGCGGAATTGGGAGACATGAAGGAGTTTTTAAGTAAAATCCTCCCTTCCCTGCTCCAAATCACCTTTACCAAAGAATTGGAGATCGATCGCGCTCATCGTGTACCCACAAACATAACGCTCAACAGGAAGACCCCGCGGCCTATCATCTTTCGACTTTTGAGATATCAACATGTGGAACAAATTCTCAGTGCCTCCCGGGCAAAGGGCCATATGGAGTTTGAGAGCCACAAGGTCTCCTTCTATCCTGACTTGGCTAAACCCACGGTCGACCGCCGAAAGCGCTTTCTGGAATTTCGGCCGAGGCTTCAACAACTACAAGCACGCTATGGCCTGATGTACCCGGCCAAGCTCCGAGTCACGCTTCACAATCAGACAAGAACATTTGAGGACCCTGATCTACTAGCGGAGGTTTTGGACTCTAAAGAAGCCGACTTGATGCGCTGACTTCCAGAATATTCCTGCCAGTACTCTCACATCCGCTGTACCTGCCATATTGGATTTACCGCAGCGCAGTGAAGAGTCTGTCGAGGGCGGTTTGTTGCCTTATTTTGAAGATATTTGGGACCCGACTCCATCTACCCATAGCAGCCTCGACAAGTATCAGAGACAGTGTTTCTTATGGACTCTGGTGTTTCTTTTCTTTTATTATGTCAATATCTTCCTCTCTAGGGCCTCCTCCCGCAGACATCTGGTCGCCATATTCATTGGGGGTTTTGCTTCTTCTCTAAGTTACTTTGGTACATACTTTTCAATATGGGTGTATTGGCCAGCATACTTGGTGTTTATGTCATTATTGTACAGATTCTGATTATGTTGTAAGTTTTCAAGCGCTCTTACCTAAAATGTCTATTATCGATTGATGGCACCATGTCAGATTTTCTCATTGAACGTACAAGGAATCAATAATCCGATAAAACGGAGGAAACTCCTAAGCTATCTAAGTCATGAAGCTGCGGACCTGATTTTCCTCCAAGAAACACATTTCAATTCGAAGGAAACTCTCAACCTCAATATTAAACCTTACATGGTGGCCACCTATTCCCCAGCCGTTTCTAGGAAATGTGGGGTTGCCATATTGGATAGGAAATCTCGGCATGCTACTATTGTTGCGACTTGCTTAGATACAGCGGGTAGATGGCCCAGAGTTCACTTCAAGATAGGTAACTTTAAAGTTACATGTATATGCCTTCATGCTCCTAATGTGGATGACCCTGCCCTTTTGCTATTATTGCTCAGGTTACGCAGGCCTCTGCTAATACTTCCTTGATATTGGGGGGGATTTCAATTTAGTTCTTGATCCCCTGATAGACAAATAGCCGCCTAGGACAAGTGGTCCCCCCAAGAGTCACATCGCGCTTACCTCAGTGATCAAAGATATTGTTCTAGTCGATCTATGGAGGTTACTACACCCCAGTGAGCTTGACTTTACCTTCTTCTCTTCCCCTTACAAATCCCAGTTTCGCATAGATTCCTTTCTAATCTCAACACTGTTAGTTCCTCAGGTGGACGTTGTAAAGATTCACTCCCAGCATATTTCAGATCATGCTGCTATTTCTTTTCAATACCACACTACTGCACTTCAAGGGAATCCGGGGGCCTGGTTCTTTGATAGAACCCTATCAACTCAGCCAGAGTTCCGGTTAGAAATTCGAGCAGCCATACATGATTACTTCCAGACCCCGGTACTCCAGGGGGATCTGGACACCTCAACAGCTCTTCCCTGCAGCTCGTTGGAAAATCTTTTCTGATTTATATAGGGAATTTGCGTTGCTAGCGCAACATTACTCTCAATTGATGTAGTTTCCATGCTGCCTCAGAAGTGCTCCAATCATGCCGCCTTCTGTCTTTATTAAGGATGGGCTATTAGAACTATTTCACTCTATTAGTAGTACACATGGGATAGCCTCTAACTTTTACAAACTATTATGTCAGGGTACAGATACTGCCACTTGTAGAGTCCAACAAGCCTGGGATCGCTAACCGCAAACCACTTTAATCCCTGTGCATTGGAGCGTTTTCTGGAGCAAAATAGTGCGGGTCTCCCGCTCTGCCTCAGTTACCCAAACTCAACTCTCGTCTTTTGCACATAGCTGTTCTTATATTCCAGGAAAATAGCCAAATGGAACACAACTGCCAGGGACCAGTGTAGGTCTTGCCATACTGATGTGGGAACCCTTGCTCTTGTTCTTTATGAATGTTCTTAATTACAGGTTTCTGGGGGCGGGTCTGGGGTCGTATTTCACTTATCTTACACCTTCACGAGCCTCTTTCTTGGAAGACTGTGGGACTCCGCTTAGTGGCGGAGGTCCCCTCTCTTCCTAAGAAGGGTCGCTCTCTCCTGATTTCATGCTGGGTATAGCCATATGTTTAATCCCGAGGACTTGGAAGGATAGCTCTCGACTTACTGTCAATGAATAGTGAACCTTGTCTGCTTATATAGTAAATATGAGCAGATATTTCGGAGAGCTATTTTCCATGCCCAAATTCATTCTCGCTTGTCTAAATGGCAGATGCTCAATGATCATGTACAATCTGTTTTATTGCTTCGACATGTCTGTTTAATGTACATTCATCATGTTTCAGATCGCCGTTTGGTTTTGTAACTCAATAATGTCAGTATACGCCCGCTTCGAGAATGATTTAGTTTTCTAGAGAAGAAGCAGGGGGGAGGGGGGTGGCAGGGGTTTACTTTGGTGTATGTATCACATTCCATGTATGTATTGTCTTTTAGTTGTATGTCTTCCTTCCTTTGTTGTTGTAAAATGAAAATAAAGAATTAAAAAAAAAGAATATAATATAGCCATAATTTGATGTTATTCCAGTAGAGAGATGAATAAACATACAGCTCCTCGAAATATGCAACATATAGATATGTCACAGAGGGAGTAACCATCGCTTACATCGTGGTTCCTTAAATTTGTTAATAAATTGATCTTTAGAAGTAATTTTTCTTCAAAACAATTGTAAGCAGCTGTGTTAAAAATTAAACCAGCTTAACATCATGGCCATTCTGTTCTAACTTGTCATATATCAAATGCAAAGTCGTATCATGTGGAATACATGTATTGTCGTGCCCCATGCCCAGGTGGTCACCTATAGGCCGGGACGTGCCTTTGTATTGTCTTTAAATAAGGAATCCAGAGCCGAGGCTTCTGGGAGTTGTAGTTGTGAGGTCTCAAACAATAAAGTTGTGACTCGAGGGTTTTAGGAAAACACAGGAATTTTATTTTCCTTTCCAAAAGAGCATTTAAAAGCTCAATACATGGCAAAATAAATAGGATTCTTCTCCACGCAAAATTCTAACAAAAAAGAAAGACCCTTTTTACCGGAACAGAACACTACAACTGCTTCTATCAGCTTTAAGCATAAATAGCTGTTTCCTTTTAAACTTTCAGCATCCAAAAATAAAGCTTTAACTGCTTCTGCCAGCTTTAAGCACAGGTAGTTGTCTATTTCAAACTTTCCACATTCAAAAATAAACTTTAACTGTTTCTATCAGTTTTACCAGGACAATTTGTTTCTAGGTTTTTCTCCTTTCAAAGCCTAGCACTTTTACGCTGTTTTCTTGCATAGAGAGCAATCCATTAATGATTCTACAGACTCCTGGTCAGAATCATAACCCTCCGTTTGCATTTCTTCATAACCTGTGTCTGTTATATCTGGTTTTAAATCAGCTTGCACAAACTCAGGCTTAATCTCTTCTAACAGCTCTAGGACCTTTCTCCAGTGAGACTTCTCTTTGTACTCAGGGTTCTTAGCAGGCACACAAAGATTTTTTTCTTTCATTAACTGTCACAGAGCCTCTAACTGGCTCACATTACTTTTATTTACAGTTCTATTCACACACCTTTTGGGAGTTGGCAGTTTTCCAGCAGGTTCATGAGCTGCTGCTATCGTACCTTGTTCCTTGTCAGTAGCTCTCCCAGGCAAAACCCTCCTGCCTCCAGAATCAGCTGCAGTACCCCTGCAGTACTGACTTCCTTCTGGACCGTGGCTCCCTGTGTGCTGGTTTCCTTTGGAATCCTCTCTGGTGCTGACCCTGGTAACTCTTTGTCCTTCAGCTCCCCTGAAGTTTCTTTCTCCTTCTGCACCCCTGGTGGTCCTCTCTCCTTCCGTTTTCCTGGTGGTCTCTCTCCTCTCTTCTAGTCCCCTGGGCTTATATGAGTGTGCCTGAACTATCGGGCTGTGCTCCTCCCCCAGGTGCCTCTCATTAACTTCACAGCTTGTCTCAGAGCTTGGGCGTGGTCTGTACCCAGCAACTACGTGTGTTTTTTTCTCTTTGCCTGCAGTCTGAAAACCACTGCTTTCTGGCCTGTCTCTTTCCTTAAAAGTAAAAGCCTGTTTTTCTTCCAGTTCCTTAGGCTCAGATACACTTTTCCCATCACAGTATATAAGGGCATAATGTCCATTGTCACCAAAATCCAAGAGGCAGAGTTCTTAGACAGAGCTGATAATATCTGAGTCACTTCCATAGCACTGTGAACCTTATGATTTATTCTGCGTAATCAATGGTTGCAAAAATAGATCCTCATAAATTGCAGGGGCTCAAAAATAGAACCAACTTCAAACATGATGGGGCAGCCCCGGGGTCTCGTCAGAGATTTATGTATTTTTGGCAGAATTGACTACCACTTGGATCCTACACAGGAAATAGTAATCCATCAAAGTGAACCACAATAATTCTGCTCTGAAATTATTTTTGACCTTCACCTTCAGGAAAAGTAACATTTTTGTTGAACTTTCAATCCTCTCAATTCCACTACATTCAGTTGGTCCATTTTGCTTTTTTTGTAATTATTTAAGCAACTAAAAAGAGGCATGATAGAAATCATAGCTGTACTGCACTCATTTCTCCTTTATTCACTGCGGGACTGTGTTATCGCATATCACTATTTGTTACCATGGGACTATGTTATCATATATCATTATTTGTTACTGACCACAGCTACCACGTTTCAAAGAATTAAATCTCTTCTGCATCAGGCTAATTTAAATGATGAATATTAACTTATCTGAAATATCCCTGCTTTTCTTCAAACCATTACTGTGCCTGCCATTAATTGCTCATCTTTTTTCATGGTGAGATCTTCCGGCTTTTCCCGAAGATGGCCACGGCGTGTTTTTACATGCTATCAAGTAATCACTCCCACTCCAAACCACCAATCTGATAAGTGTACTAGTCCACTTGTTGATTCATACTGGTAGGTTCAGTAGTATGGAGGGTATATATCCAATACTGTTCTAAGCGGTTTAATTAAGCTTGACAATCTTCCCCTCTCCAGAATTCTGGAACATGAGCTATAATGCACCAGCACAACTCACTGAAATAATGTGTTTTCAGCAGTGGCCTACTGTCGGAGCTCCATAACATTTGTTTTCAATCTGGAATGATGTTCTCTTAAACGATAAATCTTGTTCTAGTCGTACGTCCTATATATATATCAACATGCAAGAACACAGCAAAGCATATAGGATGTACAACTAGAACCATTATAAAAGCCAGGAATAGAACATTTTGTACCACTATATAGGACATATGACTAGAACCATTATAAAAGCCAGGAATAGAATGTCTTGTACAACGATATATGTTGTTTATGCTTTGCTGTGTCCTTGCATGCTGATATAGGGCATGCAACTAGAACCATGATTGTTTAAGAGAGCATCATTCCAGATTGAATACAAAATGTTATGGAGCTCTGATAGTAGACCACTGTTTGTTGAAAACACATCATTTCAGTGAGTTGGGCTGGCACATTATAGCTCATGTTCTGGAGTTTTGGAGAGGGGAAGATTGTCAAGCTCAATTAAACCGCTTAGAACAGCATTGGATATATACCCTCCATACTATTGAACCTACCGGTATAAATCAAGAAGTGGACTAGTACACTCCTATCTGATTGGTGGTTTGGGGAGGGGACTGGTTACTTTAATAACATATAAAAAAATGCTGTGACCATCTTGGGGAAAGGTTGGGAGAACTTACCATGAAAAAAAGATGTGAGAGGAACAGCAGGAACAATAATGGTTTGAAGAAAAGCTGGGACATTTCAGATAAGTCAGAATATATAATTTAGCAATACTCAGATCTCAAACCTGCAAAGCCATTTTCACCTTGATTGTCATAATCCAGCTTTTATAGGCTTCTTCTGTCAGGATCTGGTAACACAGGAATGTGAAAACTAGAATCACCCAACTGGCACAAAACTTCATTATCATAATCAGTTAAATTTAACACAACAATGCTTTCCCCTTTATCTGCTAGTTTAATAATTATAGATGCATCCTGTTGTAAAACTTGCAGAGCTTATCATTCTTCCTTTGTGAAACTTTCTTGCCTGGGGAGCATCCCCTGAAATGCAAAACATCACTTGTAATTCCAAGCATTCAAATGCATGATATTCTCATCCATCAAGTCTGGAGGTGACCAATAGATTTTTGTCAGAAAAGATTCATTAACAATCTCCACATACTGTAAAGAGAGCTGAATGCCAATATCTATATCATATTTAAATTTCTACTCATATAAATAATCTGTGATTAATCTAGCCTGTGCACTTCTATTATATTGATTTATTTGTTTGTGCAAGGCTTGAGATATTTTCAGGTCTTCACATCTCCCGATGTCTTGGTTCTTCATGCCACTGTTTGTTTATTGATTTCACATGTTACAATCCTAGTCTCTCAGAAGCTGTATTTTGAAATGGTCAATAGAAGTTCCTTTGTGACATCGAACAGTACAGCTGAGCTTTTAGGCTGCATTCCAATCTTCCTTTCAAAGTAGAGGCCCTGAGTTCTTTCATGTGTTCTTTTTTGCCAGTATAACAGAAAGCAATCTTTTGCTATAATATAACAGAACAAAAATTATAAAATGTGTTACTCACTCATCCTTTCATAGGAATTGGCATACATACTAATATTTAACCAGAAGAAAGAAAAAAGAAGAAGAAGAAAATACAGTCTTTGCAACTTACTCCGTCTTATCACAACATGAGAGAAAGAACATTACAATGAAGAAAATGTACGCAGCAACTGGGAAATAACTCATGGTGGTTTATTATTTGTATTTGTGTTTATTTCAGTTCCCATTCTGCTGCTTTGCCATGCTATGATTTCAAGTAAGCCTCATCCACTGACTGACATCTAGTGATGCTGACCAAATTATTTAAATCACATTGGCGGTGGTGCATGCCAAAGAGCAGGATATACTCTTTAGCTCATCTTCTGTGTGCATTTCCAGTTGCTGACTTCAGGTTTCTACTTTAAAATTACCCTCCTTGCACTAATGGCAGTCATTCGTGTACCTGTCACTTACAGGCTGGATCACTAGCACCTTTCGACAGCCTGACCCAGATACCTGGTTCCCATTATGCCCCAAAGGAACCTTGACTTTAATCATCATCAAGTTTGCACTTCATCTCCATTTCAGCGAGGTATTATCAATGCCAGAAGTTTAACACAAAACACTCACCTAATCCAAGATCTTTACTGTGTATGCCAGTTATATATCCCTACAGAAGGCAGAACCTGGGTTAATGAAGTGAATTCACCTATCTTAAAAATTCATGTCCCTCCACTTGTCTTTTTCTCTCCTGCCACCGACCACATAAATGAGGTAGTGGAATTGCTCTTCGCCTCCCAGCCAGCTGGAACTGCACTAAACTTAATATCTGTTTTACATTGTAACCAGAAGCTTAGACAATAAAAACTGATGACTGTCTTTAGACCTGCAGGATTTGTTACCGCTTGTCTGCTGCATTGTGCCTGCCAGGGAGAGCAGCTGCTGGGAGCTGCGGTGTTCTGGAGCGTGAAGTGGAGACCGGTGTGTTAACCACTCCACCTTGCCACTGACATCATCTGTGACAGCACAGGAGCTCGCAGTTAAAAACTGAGCGGTCCAGGTGGGCAGCAGGGAATGTCTTTATATCTGCTGGATTTGTTGCCTGCTGCATTATGCCTGTTGGGGAAAGCAGCTTCTGGAAGCTGCTGTGTTCGGGAGTGTGGAGTGGGGAATGGTGTGTTGATCTTGCCACTTTGCCGATGATGTCATCCATGGTGACACAGGAGCTCACAGTTTAAAACTGAGTAGTCCAGGTGGGCATCAGGGACTGTCTTTATAACTGATGGATTTGTTGCCATTTGCCTGCTGCATTGTGCCTGCTGAGGAGAAAAGCTGCTGGGAGCTGTTGTGTTCGGCAGCATGGAGTGGAGACCAGTGTTTTGACCCTACCCCCTTGCTGATGACATCATCCATGCTGACGTAGGAGCTCATAGTTAAAAACTAAGTGGCTCAGGTGGGTCCTGCCTATTTAGCATGACACTTGGAACATCACAGATTTTTGATGTATTGTGTTGTGTGAGTGTTGTTTGTCTTGAGAATTGGGGTGGCGGGGTGATTTTTGTGTGGTTTGGATAGTTGAGGGGTGAGGATGTGTTTTGCAATGGTGAGTGAGGTTCAGGGGCAGGGTATCAAAGTTATGTTGGGTCAGGGGGTTTGCACAAGGGGAATGGGGAATTGGAAGGTTAGGCTGAATAGGGAGAGGCGGGTTTTGGTACCAGTACTGAGGGGTTTATGTTTATGTTTATTAATCATTTGATATACCGTTTAGGCCAAAAGGCATTAAAGCGGTTTACAATACTTTATCATTTGAGGAAATAGGAAAAGAACGCCATTATAAGATAGGACAGAATAGAAGACAGAAACAGGTAAACAGATAAGAGGAGGAGAAGAATAGAGACAGCAAGTTACCCCGAATGCAGGCACCACGATCCAGTCCATGAATCAATGTGAATCGCCATGGTCCAACACCTAAGGGCCACGCCAAAGGGCCCTCTGGCGAGGCCCTCAGGCGCGGGCCTGCAAGGCACGGGCGCGCCCCCTGCAGCGGCGGTTTTACAGCCGTTGGAGCAGGCTGATTGGCTGGCCTGAGGAGGAAGGGGGAGCTCCCGCTCTCACCCCCATCGGGATCGCTGACTCTCCTGCGTGCCCCCTGCAGCGGCGGTTTTACAGCCATTGGAGCAGGCTGAATGGCTGGCCTGAGGAGGAAGGGGGAGCTCCCGCTCTCACCCCCATCGGGATCGCTGACTCTCCTGCGCGCCCCCTGCAGCGGCGGTTGAAGGGGGAGTTGAGTAAGGAGGGGGTGGTAAAATGTGCTTTGGTAAATGCTCATTCTGCTAGTCAAAATGGCACATTTTGCATGATGTGATTGTGGATGGTGGACTGGATTTTTTTGTTTATTACTGAAACATGGTTTTCTTTCAGTCGGAGAGTGGAGTCCCTTGATTTATCCTGTTAATTTTGCTTGTCTTCAGGTGGCTAGGGAGGGGAAGGGGAGAGTTACTTTAGTATATAATAGGAAGTGGGTTGTGTGTCAACAGAACTGGGTGGCCCCTAGGGCCTGTGAGGGTTTGTTGGTGGAGCTACAGGGATTGGGAAAGGTTAGACTTCTGTTGTTATATTGCCCCCAGGGTTATCTCAGGAGCAGTGGGGGGAGGTGGGAGATAGAATTGTGGGGACACAGTTGGACCATTAGGATTTCATTGCATTGGGGGATTTTAATTTGGTAAATTTAGATGGTCAGAAGTAGTTTCTTCTGTCCCTGTTCTTGGATATGGGGTTGGTTCAGTCGGTGAGTAGCTCTACACATTGTAGGGGAAATACTCTGGATTTGAGTTTTGGTTCAGTTGAGTTAGTGTATAGGTTGGGCCTGTCAGTTGAAGGGAGGATGTGAGTTCCTTGGTCAGATCATTATGTGATATCTTTTTGTTTCCAGGAGTGGGGAGGAAAATAGGGATAAAAGGGAGCTGATTCGTTGGTGACAGGGAACGATTGATGAAGAATAGCTGTGGGCAGTTGCCCTGGGTTGGAGAACAGGGGTGCAGAGTGGATCAGTGGGGGAGCTAGTGCAGAAGTGGATGATCGCTATTAAGGAGGCCATGAGGGAGGTAGCGCCGTTGCATCAGGTGCGAGTTCAGGAAGACAAGTTGTGAAATCAGGCTTGGTTTTCTATGGAGTTACAGGGGGTAAAACAAGAGTTGCATCATGTAGAGTGCCATTGGT
The DNA here is from genome assembly GCA_033557465.1 of Ichthyophis bannanicus. Lineage (NCBI taxonomy): Eukaryota > Metazoa > Chordata > Amphibia > Gymnophiona > Ichthyophiidae > Ichthyophis > Ichthyophis bannanicus. Next base: position 447,636,214 of record CM066035.1, on the reverse strand, counting down.
GGAAATATGGGCAGAGTGTGGATAGAGGGCTCTGGCAAAGAAAGGTGAATGTGCACCATTGTGTCCTCCAGGAGGCTAAGTGGAGCAGATGCTCCGCAAGGGTGCTGGTTGAGGTGAACAATCCACAGGAGCTGCATCGAGTAGCATGGCAGCTATTGGGGCAGGGTCAGGCGGGGAAGGTTTGGAGTAAAGGCATGTTTGTATGTGGAGAGGGTAACTGACTATTTTTTAGGTAAAGTTGAGACTTTGAGAGGTTTAGGGGGAAATGGGATGGGGCAGGGGTTTTATTGGTAGCAGGGTCTAAGTTGGTTTCCTTCTCTTAGCTTACGCGTGATGCTTTGTGTAGTCTGATCCAAGGGTTGATTCTTATCTTGGATGCACTTGGACCCTGTTCCAGGGCAATTATTGCAGAAAGTCTAAGATGAGGTTTTAGAATGGATGACAGACCTAGTGAATGCATCCTTAAGTCATGGTGTTTATTCATAGGATCTAAAGGAGGCCATGGTAGTTCTCATTCCCAAAAAGAGGAATGAGCTTTATTGTGAGAACTTGCACTCCTTTCCTCCTTGATGAGCTTTGCTAAAATTGTGGAGAAGGTTGTGCTACAGCAACTGACTACATTTTAGGATGAGGAGAGTGGATTAGATTGGGGGCAGGTGGTTTTATTAGAAGGTCTGGTGTGAGATTCTTGCTGGTGTTGGTCATGGATTTGTTGGGTAGGGTGAGGGATAGTGGGAATACATACATTCTCTTATATACCACACTATTCTGCATCAGTGTGGTTTACATTGAACAAACTGAAATTACATTGAACAGGGCATTTTAACTTGGAGATAACTATTTTACAGGGAACATGGGCTATGGAAGGTTAAGTGGCTTGCCCAAGACCACAAGGAGCACCTATGGGACTAGAAACCCCAGTCCTTCCGGCCCAAGGTTGCTGTCCTCTAGTGGGATTTAAACCCCTGACCTTCCGGCCTGAAGTACCTTGCCCCAACCACTAGGCCACTCTTCCACTCCAATACCAATGTATCATTGGTAATTACTTTGGATTTATCTGTGGCCCTTGATCTTGTTGCTTGGGATATTTTGTTGGCAAAAGGTGGGGCCTTGGGGATAGGAGAGGTGGTTTTAAGGTGGCTGGGTTCATTTTTATTCAGACAGCAGTTTTGGGTTCACTGGGGGAATCAACTTGTAAGCTCTGATGAACAGAGACCATCATTTACATGTGTCTGCACAGTGCTGCATATATCTTGTAGCACTATAGAAATGATAAGGAGTAGTGATAAATAGTAACTCTTTTCTGTGCATAGCCTGATGTGTGGGGTTCCACAGGGGTTGGCTTTGTCCCTGATATTGTTTAATATCTTTATGAGCTTGGTGGCAGTGATTTTTCAGAAATATGGGTTTCAGAGATTCCTTTATGCTGATGATATACAAGTGGTGGTTGTGTTTGATGGTATTCCAGTGGGTGAATAGTTGTTTGGAAGAGATTGTGGTTTGGTTGCGGACCAATTGCATAATTTTGAATGTGGGTAAGTCTGAAGTACTGTTTGGGGTTTTGGGGGAAGCTACTCTGCTGGATGGGCTCTTGATGGGGGGGGGGGGTCTGCCTTGATTGGAGACAGCAGATTTGGAATTTGGGGGTAACGTGGGATACAGATTTGTCTCTGCAGGTGCAGGTGTCGCAGGTAGTGCTCATGGCTTATGGCAAATTGAGGATGGTATGGCAGCTGTGCCCTTTTTTGGACATGGAGGCCATGTGCCTAATTGTCCAAACACTTGTTTTGTCGGTGCTGGATTATTGTAATATTCTGTATGTGAGACTGTCGGCATACCAGGTGAAGAAATTGCAGGTGGTACAGAATCTGTGGCCCGTTTGTTGTTGGTGTTGGGCAACATTGGGGGCACTTCGGCAGTTGCACTGGTTGCCAATTCAGCAGAGGTGCATTTTGAAGTGGCTTGCACTGGTTTTTAAAGTGGTTAGGGGCTTGGGTCCTTGTTATTTGTAGAATGTGGTTAATTGGTATCAACCAGGGAGGGCTTTACAATCTAGTCAAGCACAGTTGTTTGTAGTCCCTGACTTCAGTCAGTTGCGGTTACAGAGATGGCGTGAGCGAGTTTCACGATGGTGGCGCCTATTTGGTGGACTACATTATGGGAAACATTGTGGAGAAAGGCTGAATTGGCTGCATTCCAGAAGGCATTGAAGACTTTTTTATTTCCTCCTTAAGTGTAGGCAGGCAATGTTTGGCTATGTTTGGCTAGGCAGGTATTTATTTAATTTAGGCAGTGATTGTGGGACGGTTGGGTTTGTTTTTTGTTCTTCTTTTAGTTATTGTACAGTTCCTTGAATGCATGTGCATAAGGCAGTATAAAAATATTTTAAAATAAATCAATAATGCCGCTCTCATGAAATAACTAAACTCCCTGCACACAGTCCTTCTACTAATAATGGGTGATTTTAGTTTGCGTATTGATAATCCTACCTCTACAATGGGAAAATACTTTCTGCACATCATCGATGATTTAAGTCTATCCCTTCTTTCCTCCAATTCCACATATATGGCAGATCACAGTCTTCATCTAGTTCTCAGTTAGCACTATGACTTTCTGAATCCATACCTACACCTTATCCCCCTTTCCTGTTCAGATCATCATTTAATGTCCTTTCAACTTAAACTCCTGTTTAATGAGAAAAAAATCCTTGTGGAATATGCAATCTCTGAACAATGGACAAGGATCTATTTCTAAACGAATCTGTCACACTTCTAAATAATTATGAAAATTGCCCTCTTGATGAAAGAATTTAAACCTGGTTCTTACAGATGGAACTGAGTTTAGATAAAATTGCACCTAAAAAACAAGTTAAACATCAAAAGGCTATGAAACCATGGTATAACTCACAGTTAAGAAGTCTAAAAAGACTTCAAAGGCAGTGCAAGGAACTACAAATGAAATATAACTTACTGATTAGGTGAGCAAAGTTCATTTCCATCACAAATTCTATTCATATTCATGGACACAATGCTAAACAAATGTTTAATATGGCAAGGGAATTATCTCTAATGTATCAGCTTTAGTATCTTCCAACAGAGATTTCACCTGATCAGTTTGGCCTTTTCTTAGCTGACAAAATCCTTCAACATTTTACACAGACCAATACTTTTTCTTCCATTACCACTTGATATTTCAGATCAAAACACAAAAGGATAGGTTTACCAAGTGGTGCTAGTGGGGCACGTGCTACAGACACATAATACTAGACATCATTGTGGACAATACATTGAAATCTATTTAGTATGTGGCAGTGGCCCAAATAAACCAACATAATATTAGGATTCATTAGGTACAGAATAGAGAATAAAACCAAGGATATCATAATGTCTCTGTATCGCTCCATGATGCGACCTCACCTGGAGTATTGTGTGCAATTCTGGTTTCTACATCTCAAAATGATATGGGGGGGGGGGGGGTGATAAGTCTCTGACCTTGTAACGAAACAGAAAGCTACAGGCCCACTTCGATGCCGGTGGTCCGAATTATCTCTCTACAATTCCAGAACTGAAGTGTTCCCGTAGCTTTTTGTTTTGTTACCAGGCCAGAGACTTATTAGCACCCCACCCTCTCCTTGTATAGCAGCATTAGGAAAGTCAAATAGAAGGATACCCAAAATGATAAAGAGGATAGGATGACTCTCCTATGAAAATAGGCTAAAGAGGATAGAGCTTTATAGCTTGGAGAAGAGATGGCTGAGGAGAGGTATGATAGATGTCTATAAACACCCGTGGAATAGTAGAATGGGTAAACATGAATCAACTGTTACTCTTTGAAAAAGTATAAAGACTAAGGGACATATTATGAAGTTACAAAGCAATGTATTTAAAACTAATAGGAGAAAATATGTTTTCTCTCAATGAATAATTGAGCATTGGAACTTATTGTCATAGAATGTGATGAAAGCAGGTAATGTAGCTGGGTTTAAAAAAAGGTTTGGCCAAATTCCTGTGGAAAAAGTCAACAAACCATTATTGAGGTAGACCAAAAAAACTCTGATTACTGATCCCTGGAATAAGTAGCATAGAAATGGCACACCACTGATAATATCCTTATTAGCGTGAACTCCATTTACCACTACCCTTTGTCACCTCCCATTCAACCCATTTCTGACTGTGTCAGCCACTTTAGGGACCATCCCAAGGGCACTCAGTTAAAAGTTGCTTAATCAGAATTGTGTGAAAGGCTTTGCTGAAATCTAAGGGGGCCATTTTAAAAGCCTTAGTAGTTGTATTTTGGATGTTTGAAACGTGCATGTGAAAATCCAAATCATGGAGATGTCCCCAGAGTCATTTTACAAATAGCTTTTAAAGACATCTAAGGTGCAGGAATATCCAAATCAGCATTGGGGGGGGGGGGGGGGCATGGTGGAGGTGTATCTAGGGTAGCACAATGGACTTAGATGTTTCTGCTTGATTTCAGAAACATCAATGATGTCTGCTACCCCATCCAAATTTAGACTTGCTCCAAGTACAAATAGGCATTTAGAAAGTGCTTGCTTTGACAATAAAATATTCAGACATTGACACTCTACCATCCCCAGTACCAGAGACATAGCCACTGGGAGAGAGCCTTGGGGACCTGGGTCCCCTCATGTTTGGCTCAGGCCCCCACCCCAGCTGCCATGCATCGCATCACTAACATCAGGAGCTGCATGATGCTGTTACTGTGAACAGGTTAGGGCGATGGGAGACTTTCTGTGGCTCACAGCAGGTCAGTCTCATGGTCATAGTTCCAGAATATAGATATTGCTCACTCACTCGCTCACCCCCCAATCCCATCAGGCATTGCCTAAAACAAAACAAACATCACTGAGAACTGCACTGAAGTGCCCTGCCATGCTCCTCTGGTTCTCCCCCTCAGCAGCAGGACATGTGCATCAGAAGGGAATGAGATCAGAAGAGTCTTGCAAAGTGTTTTAGCATGAGGATAGGTACCACTTTTTTTGTGTTTTTTTTGGGGGGGGTAGCAACAAGTGTATAAGGTTTGCGGAAAGGCCATGGAGGGGAGATGCTGGACATAGAGAGAGAAAGGGAAGGAAGGGGGAGAGAAGCTGAAAGGCTGGAACATATGTAGCCCATTTTGGGGATGAGGAAAGAGGGAGGAAGGAGAGGACAGAGTCAAGGAGAGAATAGAAGACAGAGGGGAGATGCTGAATGGAGGAGGCGAGAGACAAGGAGGGTGAAGATGAGGATAGGAAAAGGGACAGACTTTGGCAGACGTTGAGGATTGGAGAGGGGGTGGACTGACATATGTTGGAAATGAGAGAAGGGACAATGGCAGGTCCGGGGGCTAAGTTGGGAGAAGAGTCTCATGGATGGGTTTAGAGAATAGGGCTAGGGTTGGGAGAAGGAGGCAGTTGCTGGAGGATGGCAGTGAGAGGAGGAGATTGATGCTGGGAGACTGAGAAGGAGGATAGACACGGTGGGGGAGGTTAAAGCACAGACATAAGTAACAGAAGGTGGTAATAGAGGAGCAGAAAGAATGATGCTGGGGCAAGAAGGAGGAAAGGCAGGGCAATAGGAATATTGGAAAAGGAGCTGGACCCTCCCTCCCCGCAGAATGAGGCAGGTCCCAGAGAAAGCATGGACGCTATGCAAGAGCTGCTTGCTGAGATCCGAGCAGTCCGTGGGCTCGTGGAAGCAAATATGGAGACGCTCTCTGGAGTGCAGGCAGATATACTTGAGCCGAAGGAGATAAAAGAGCAGCTTTTGGGGCTCGCTGAAAAAGTTTCTCGTGTGGAAAGCCAGGTGGAGTGCCATGAGGAGCGCCTAAAACTTACCTTGGCTAATAGTAAGCGCATTGCCCAGCTGGAACGCAATTTAGAGGACCTAAATAATTGCACCCGCCGAAACAATGTGCGTATCATCGGAGTACCTGAGGGCACTGAAGCGGGCAATATGTTGGCTTTCTTGAACGCGCAATTGCCGAAGCTCCTTCATTTGGATTTCAACCCCCCGTTGGAACTCGAAAGGGCACATCATGTTCCAATGCACTCGGGGCCACACACTAAGCAGCCGAGGCCCATTATCCTGAGGTTGCTGAGGCATCAGCAGGCCTTGCAAATCATGACGGCGGCGAAGGCCTTGGCGCCAATCAGCTTTGAGTTTCGGAACATTTCCTTCTTCCCTGACTTCAACAAAGTGACAGTAGAGAAACGGCGGCAGATGTTGGCTCTTCATCCCCGCTTGCAGCAGCTCCAGGCACGCTACAGTCTCTTTGCTCCAGCGCGATTTCGGGTGACCCTACACAACCAAACGCGCACGTCCGAAGACCCGCATGCTTTGCTACAGTTTGTGGAAGAGAAGGAAGCCATGCTGATGCACTGATCTAGTTGTGCTGGAGTATGGTCTTTTAGAGTGCCGCTGGACATTGGGACTGATTGAGACCCTGTGGAGTCGGGGGGGCACTAGCTTTTCTTTGTTTTTGTCTTATGTTATTCTGTGCTGATTTCGTGAGGTATCCCTGGTTAGAGGTGTTTGGATGATTGTTGGGGGGGGAGGGGGTCTGGTTTATCGGGGTCTGGTATATCTGGGTCTAGGGGGGTTTTACGGTCAAAGAGGCTGGGTGGATACTGCTCCTTCCTTCCCCTTTTGTGTTTGCCCTGGTGCCCCTCCCCTGGGCCCTCTCCCTGCCTCCGGTCTTCCCTTTACTTGCCTTTCTCTATTTAGTTATTTTCACAAGGTATCCATAGGGTGGCTGGGGAGGGAGGATGGGCGGGGGAGAGTAGCGAGGAGGGAGGAAGGGGGGGTTGGGCATATGGAGGTGTGCATGTGTGCGGGATTGGGGGTAGGTATGAGTATGAGTTTGGGTAGTGGTGGATGGGTACTGGGATGGAAAGGGGGGCTATGAGTATGAGTATGTTTAAGGGGGGGGGGAGTGCTTACAGGTTATATGGGTTGTGGGGGATTGAGGTGTAGCCTTGTTCAGGATGGTTCACCCGCGTAGTTTTAGTTTTAAGGTTGGGTTTGGGTCTCAGTTGTCTCCATGGGGTGGGGTATGGCTTTCTATGGGGGCTGGGTCTGATTGGAGTTTTGTATTGTGCCCTCTCCTGTCTGGTATGATGTTAAGTTGCTGTGCTGGGATCACTTAATTTCATGTCTTTGAACGTAAAGGGAATCAATAACCCCATTAAGAGGAACAAGATTTTGCTATATTGCAAGAAGATGGGGGCTGACGTTGTTCTGCTTCAAGAGACCCGCCTGCCGCTAGGGGAGGCACAAAAGTTGGGTGGGGGGCAATATATGCTGATTGGGGTGGCTGGGGCATGTCACAAAAAGAATGGAGTGCTCATTTTGGCTCGGAAGGCTCTCCAGCCGGTTAATGAAATGACTCGGGCAGGCCCGGGAGGGAGATGGGTGAAAACCCGCTTGCGGGTTCGGGATCGGACTTTTGGCATAATGAATGTCTATGGTCCGAATTCTGATGATGTCTCCTTCTTTCACGAGGTAGCGGAGGAGTTACAAGACCTTAACCATTGTAACCTTATCCTAGGGAGGGATTTCAATCTGGTGTTGGACCCTTTAATTGACCGCCAACCCTATTGATCCATAAGGGCCAGCCGTGCGGCCACGGTGCTTGATAGTATGGTGCAGGAGATGAATCTAGTAGATATCTGGCGATTGTTCCACCCCTCCCAGAAGGAGTTTACTTTCTATTCTATCCCGCATGGGTCACATTTGAGGATTGATTTTTTCCTGATTTCCAGGTCTCTTGTGGCCCATGTGGAGGACGCATAAATTGGGGCGTGTTCAGTCTCAGATCATGCGGCTGTTTTCCTGTCCTTTTTACCCGATTCTACCCTGATAGGAGTTCGGGGTGGTTCTTCCAGAGGTCTCTGCTTGCAGATCAGGACTTCCGTGAGTTTTTGGGAGGAGCAATTAAAGAATACATCTCGGTGAATCTCCCTGAGGCCACTTCCGGCTGGGCATGGTGGGAGGCTTTTAAGGCCTTCTTGCGTGCTAGAATCACCAGCTTTTCCATTGGGGTGGCGCGACGACAGAAGCTAGCAAATTAGGCTCAAATTAGGGCGGGTGAGAGGTTGTTAAGAACGAGAGTGGACCCCTGTATCTCGTTGCGCTTGCAAAAGCTAAGATTTCAGTTTAATAACATTTTAAGCATGGAAGCTGAAAAGCTTTCGCATGCATCTAAGGCAAGATATTATAGGGAGCAAAACAAGGCGGGTAGGCTGTTGGCGACAACTTTGAACCCTAGAGCAGAGAGGGCTAAAGTGGCTGCTCTCAAGCTGAGCGATCAGAAATTGCTCACGAAGACACTGGATATAGCCGAAGCTTTTAGGACTTTCTATGCCGGGTTGTACAGCTCTGAGGGGGGGGGACAATGGGGAGGAGTGTGACACTTTTTTGGAGCACATTCCGCATCCTACTCTTTCTGTCCAACAAGCGTTGGATCTGGAAGCCCCCTTTTCTTTGGGTGAGCTTCGCACTGCTCTCAATGTGGCTAAAAAAGGTAAAGCAGCGGGCCCGGACGGACTACCTATCGAGTTGTACCAAGCGTTTCAAGGGGAGCTTCTTCCTTTCGTGGCCAAATATTTTCAGCTTTTGCAGGACCAGTTGCCCTTAGTGGGGAGTTTTAATGAAGCCACGATAGTGGTATTGGAAAAGCTGGGTAGAGATGCCCTTAAGGTGGAGAACTATAGGCCGATATCATTATTGAATGCTGATTATAAATTATTTGCAGCTGTTTTGGCAAATAGGCTGGCGAGGGTGTCGGCCGATTTGATTCACCCTGATCAATGTGGTTTCATGCCTGGGAGGGCGACGTCAGATAATGCTCGGTTGTTGTTAAATCTCTTGGCCGCTTCAGAACAGTCTGGTTCTCCCTTGGTGGGGATCTCTTTGGATGCTGAAAAGGCCTTTGATAGGCTTGAATGGGTCTTTCTGTTCAGGGTCTTGCGATGGTTTGGTTTTAGGGATGGTTTCATCAGATCAATTCAGGTTCTGTATTCTTCTCCGCAGGCTCATATCCTTGTAGACGGGCTACTGTCCGCTCCCTTTTCGTTGTATCGAGGGACACGGCAAGGTTCTCCCTTATCGCCGATTCTATTTAATTTAGCGTTGGAGCCGTTAGGGCTATTAATCAGACATTCAGAGAGGGTTCGGGGCATTTGGATTGGGGACCTTCATATCAAGCTCGCAGCCTATGCTGATGACCTGCTGCTTTTTTCCCAACCTAGCTCTTTAGAAGAGATCCTGAAGGTCATAGATAGTTACTCAAAGGTGTCTGGGTATAAAATAAACTGGACTAAGTCCGTAGCCTTCCCTATGAATAGAGTCACTTTTTCGGAAAACGTAAAGGATTTTCCCTTCTTATGGGAAAAGAAGGCGATTAAGTACCTCGAAGTACGATTTTGTTGTTCTCTTGAAGAGACTTTTCAACTTAATCGCCAGCATATAGAGGAATTGATCCAGACATTCACGACAAAATGGTCCCCATTGCATTTATTGTGGTGGGGGCACATGGAGTCTGTCAAAATGGTTCTAGCCCCCAAAATAAATTATATTTGAGAAATGTTGCCGATTTCTTTCCCACAGAAGGTGTATAAGTGGTGGGAGAGGACAATAGCTTCCTTTTTGTGGCAAAGGAAGCCCCCCAGGATAGCTCTTGGTAAGTTAAAGGCAAGACAAGACATGAGTGGGGTAAACTTTCCAGATTTTTACCATTACCATCAGGCATTCATGCTCAAGCAAGGCACGTTGTGGTGTCCCCGAGAGAGGGGGGGGGGGGGTTCGTGTCCAGTTTGGGTTGAGGTGGAAAGGCGGCTAGTAGAGCCGATTCCCTTGGATCTATTGGTCAGTATGGTGTTCCCGGTCTCCTCCCCTGCCCTGGTAATAGTCGCGGCAACCCAAGCGGCCTATCAACATTTGGCAAGAGTAATGGGTTCCGAGAACCCGGTATCCCCTTTGATACCAATCTGGCTGAACCCCATGTTCAAAATTGGTCATAAAACTATAGGATGGCGGCAGTGGCAAGTTAAAAGTATTTGGACAGTCGGCCAATTGCTTCAGAAAGGGAGATGGAAACCCTGGGATAGGTTGCAGCAGGAGTTTTCGCTGCTGTCGGCGAGCCAATTCCAATGGGTCCAATTAATAAGTTGTTTATCATCTGCTGTGGTGACCAGTAGGAAGCTGGCACCGTCCTGGGGTCTACACATGCTGGCCCTCTCATTTTCTGGTAAATCTGGTGTAGCATCCAAGTTCTATGCATATTTGCAGGAGGGGGGCTCTTCTCCAAAGGTGAGTTGTAGTAGTTGGGAGGCTGATTGAGGTATACAAATCTCCTCTCACGACTGGTTGCTACTGTGGTCTAGGGTCAGCAGGGTCTCTAAAGCCGCTGCTATAACGCAATCCTTATTCTTCTTGTTACATCGCACTGTTATCACTCCCAATCGGCTCTCCAGGTGGAATCCTGGATCCGGTAACTTATGTTGGTCTTGTTCTCTTGGTCCTGGAACGTATAAACATATGTTCTTTGATTGCCTTTATGTTCATTCCTTTTGGCTCCCTGTCTGGGATAAGGTACAAAAGATTTTGTGTTTCCAGTTTCCCCTTACTTGGCAGGTAGTGATTCTGCGCTCCTCCATGAGTGGCCTTCCAGACATGCAAGGAAAGCGCTTCTTATTGGACTTTCTAGTTGCCATAGCCTTGAAGCACATTTTGGTTTGTTGGAAAGATTCTAGCAAACTAGATGTTCATCAGTGGTGGAATATGGTGTGTCTCTATGCCAGCTATGAGAAGGCGCAGGATCACGTCTCTAATCTTAAGGGGTGTAAAGGTAGATATGCGGGGGATACATTCTCAGACAAGTGGTTGTGTTTAGATGAATATGTTGTAAAAGCTTGATTGAGCATGTAAGGGATAGGGTCTGTATTGGGGGGTTCATTGGACCTGCTTGCTCCCTTTGCATTTGTGTTGTTGTACATGAGGGGTACCATGTTGGGACGGTGGTGGTGATGTTTGCTTGCATGGAGACGGGATAGTAGTAATAGAGGGGGGAGGGTCGGGAAGGGTGTTATTGCTTTTTTGTTTGTTTTAATGCTGTCTGTATGTTTAAAATTTAAATAAAGGATTAAAAAAAAGAATTGGGGAAGTAAAAAGGAAAATAGGAACTTGGATTAGGGGATAAGGCATACAAAAGAGTCTGGATGTGGAGAGGGGATGAGTGACAGGGAAGGAACCGGGGTTCGTGAGGGGATGAGAGGCAGAGGTAGATGACTTTGGGAAGGGGATGAATAGAGGGTAAAAATGGGGGACTAGAAAGTGGTTGAAAGGCAGAAATTGAAACATAGAAACATAGAAAAATGATGACAGAAAAAGACCACATGGCCTATCTAGTCTGTCCATCCATATCAACAACTAAAATAGTCCCCTTTTTTCCTTTAGAGATACTCTGTGTTTGTCCCAAGCTTCTTTGAATTCAGATACTGTCCTCATCTCTACCATCTCCACTGGGACACTATTCCATGGAGCCACCACTCTTTCTGTAAAGAAATATTTCCACATATCACTCCTGAATCTATCCCCTTTCACCCTCATCCCATGTCCCCACGTAGCAGAACTTGATTTCAGTTGAAAGAGCCTCTCCCCCTGTGCATTTATGCCACGGAGGTATTTAAACATCTCAATCATATCACCTCTATCCCGCCTTTTCTCTAAGGTGTACATATTAAGATCCTTAAGTCTGTCCTCATATGCTTTGCAATGAAGACCACTAACCATTTTAGTAGCCACCCTCTGTACTGATTCCATCCTGTTTATATTCTTTTGAAGGTGCGGTCTCCAGAATTGCACACAATACTCCAAATGAGGAATTAGAGGCAAAGGTGGAAATAGGAGGATTAGAGAGATAAGCATTGGAAGTAGAAGTAGCAGATGACAGAAATGCAAGCATCTGGTGCTGCAGCCAGCACTTTCTGATGTGATCTTGCAAGATCAGCATCAGGTTCTGCTTGCCAAAACAAAAGTGCAATTAAGGCAACAGGGCTAGCATTTGCTGCGATAAATGAGAGGCTGACCAATGGACTGTGAGAAGACTTCTGCTACTTCTCCTGCTCATGGCAATAGAAGGGTGGCCATGATGGTAGAGGAGAAGCATGCAGGGGAGGGATATGAGAAGCTGCAAGCAGATGAAGGAGGTACAGAGGGGGAACAGCAGGAGGAATGGATGCTGAGAAAGGGAAGAAACTAAGGCAACAGGAAGGATACTGGGAAAGTGGGAAAAGGAGCTGGAGAACATGTACTGGGGATATGTATTTATTTATTTAAGAGTTTTCCATACCGCCTTATCAGGCAAAGTGGTTTACAAATTGCATAACATTTACATCAAAACAATAATCAACATAAGTAACATATCTACAGTGCAACCATCTGCAACTTGATATAAGGTTGAGGACACAGCAGGGAGAGATCTAAAAGACTGGGTAGAAGAACTTAACGATGACATTCAAAAATTGGAGATTAGGAAAAGGACTCAGGGTTTGAGTGATGCTTGATTGGATTGGGTAAGAATGTGGAGATTTGGGGATTAAACAATTTGGTGATTGTGTGAGTAAAGCTGTGTTGAATGAGCTGTGAGGTGCATGAGAGGGCGAATTAAGATGGAAAGATGGTGCGAAGGACCAGGAGAGGTTAGGAGGCAATAGAAAGAGACAGGAGGCTGTGAAGGGAGTGGGAGACAAAGAGGAACATGATGGGTCTTTGAAGGGGTGAGAAAGATGGAAGTGGAGGAGGTGGAAGGGGGAAAGCGAGGCTGACTGTGGTAAGAGACAGAATTTAAAAAACAAAGACAGGGGCAGGGATGAGTGACAGAGAAGGAACTGGGTACTGATGAAATGAGAGAGGCAGAATAAGGTAGATGAGAGCTGGAGATAGGATGAGTACAGTATATAGACATGAGGGACTTAAGAGTGGTTGAAAGGGTAAACTGAAGACTAGGGAAGGCACAAAAGGCCAGAACTGGGAATGGAAGAACTGCGAATGGGAAATGGAAAGCTGCTAGGTAGGTGAGAAGTAAAAAGAGGGAAGTTGGGGGGGCGGAGCCTGATGTCCAGCGGGTTAGACGCTTCGCGCTGAAGCTCCCGAGAGGCCTACTCAGAATCCTGACTTAATACCTACATAAACTCAATTTTTTGCTCCGAACTTACCGGGATACCTCGGGGGGGATGGCGGCCCATAAACCAGCGCGCTTGGACTTCGGGTCTCCTTCTTCTTCACACGGAAAACGCTCCAAAACAGAGGTGTCTTCCCCACAGAAGATGGTTCCACTTCGGGAAAACCCCGAAATGCATCAGGAGATTTTAGAGGAAATACGCGGCGTGAAGGAACTGGTGCAGTCCAACGGAGAAGCGCTTCGAGCCATGCGAGAAGACTTCGGTGTGCTCCAGGACCGACTTGAAAGTCTTTCATTACGGCAGGACAACATGGCGGGGGTCCTCGACTCGCACGCGGTGCGCTTGGTCAAACTGGACAAGGCTGAGCGCCAGATACAGAATCTTCAAAAAGAGTTAGAAGATAGCAATAATCGAGCCCGTCGCAACAATGTGAGGCTCCTTGGAATACCGGAGGGGGCGGAAGCAGGAGATATCAGAGAATTCCTGCTCAAAACTCTTCCCTCCTTGCTGAAGATCACATTTCATAGAGACCTGGAAATTGATCGAGCACATCGTGTTCCTACCCATATGGCGCTCAACCGAACGACCCCCCGGCCTATTATCTTTCGATTACTACGATATCAACAAGTGGAACAAATTCTAAATGCTGCCCGGGCGAATCGTCATCTGGAGTTTGAAAGTCATAAAGTCTCCTTCTTCCCTGATTTGGCAAAGCCCACAGTTGACCGTCGGAAGAGACTCCTTGCTTTTCGCCCTCGACTTCAACAGCTACAGGCTCGCTTTGGCCTGTTGTATCCAGCGAAGCTCCGAGTGACTCTCCACAACCAAACTAGGACATTCGAAGATCCTGATCTACTATCAACATTTTTAGACTCTAAAGAAGCAGAGCAGATGCGTTAACCCAACAACTTGGACTTATTATCTGCCGGCTCTGTCCGCCATTTTGAAGGGCCCGACGCGGTGGTCATAACCAAGCACAGAGACTGCCTGGACTTTTCTTTCTGTCTTTATATGACTTTCTTGGTCTTCTATCCCTCCATGATGTGTGCCTCGGTTGGATTCGGAGCACGCACAGTTATACAGGTTATATGTTTTCAATTTCGGCCTTCTCTGGGGTTTCTCCCCGCAGACACATGGTCGCCAGTAATTTCTGGGGTTCTGCTTCTTCTCTACCGCACTGCGGTTCTTATTTTTTAATGTGGGGCGCTTCATTGTATTACATTTGCTCATTTTCTATCATGTCATGTGTACAGCCAGATACAGTTACTATGAGGGACATTGTGAACTTATGTGCGTTATCATGTTCTCTTTCAGAATTTTTAACCTTGCTCAATGGCCTTATGTAAGATCTTATCACTTAACGTAAAAGGCATCAATAGTCCAATCAAAAGAAAGAAAATTCTTAGCTATCTTAACCATGAGCATGCTGATTTAGTGTTTCTTCAGGAAACGCATCTAAATTCCGCTGAAACACTGAAACTCAATGCTAAACCTTACCTGGTGGCTGCCTATTCTCCCGCCGTTTCCAAACGGTGTGGGGTAGCCATTCTGGTTAAGAAGTCTTTGCAAGCTACTGTAATAGATACTAGCTCTGATAAGGAGGGTAGATGGGCCCGTGCACATTTTAAGGTTGGAGATAGTGAATTCACGTGTATTTGTATTTATGCCCCGAATGTGGATAACCCTGCTTACTATGCAAGTATTGCGCAGTTGGCACAGGCCTCTGCCAATACTCCATTAATACTTGGTGGCGATTTCAATCAAGTGCTAGACCCTTTGATAGATAGACAACCGCCTAGAACGAGTAGTCCACCCAAGAGTCTTGCTACCCTTACAGCTCTGATGCAAGACCTTGCGCTAGTAGATATATGGAGGCTACTTCACCCCTCCGACTTAGAGTACACCTTTTTTTCTGCCCCCCATCACTCACAATCTAGAATAGATTTCTTTCTCATTTCCAAAGCACTGATTTCTCAAGTGGACACGGCTAGGACTCATCCTCTCCATATTTCTGATCATGCTGCCATATCTTTTTCATTGCATGTCACTACGCGAGATGATCATCCCCGTGCTTGGTTTTTTGATAGATCCCTACTGGATCAAAAAGATTTTCAGGTTGACATAAAGGCCGCTATCCAAGATTATTTTCATTTTAACTCACCCCATGACACAGCGAGCTGGGCTTGGTGGGAGGGTTTTAAGGCATCTATCCGTGCTACTATAACCAGCTATCAAATTCGACAGGGGAAACAAAGAAAGCAACACTTACTGATTCTAGAGCAACAGATACAAGCTGGGGAGCGTCTCCTTACGTCCCGTACTGACCCATGTATTTTACTCCGTTTACAACGCCTCCGCTTTCAATACAATCAGCTTTTATATACTGCTGCTGCTAAAAATATTGAATCACAACAAGGGTTGTATTACCGGGAAAATAACCGTGCTGGCAAATTATTAGCGAATGCCCTGAAAGGTCAAAAAGAAGCCAAGCGTGTTACCGCTCTCCGTAATCCGTCGGGGGGGGGGGCCTGGTCACTAAAGATACAGAAATCTTAGAACTCTTTCGTGATTTTTATACTCGGCTTTATCAATCTGAATGTGATTTTGAGCCAGAAGTATTTGAACGATTGCTCTCAGGGGTACAACGACCGACCCTATCTGACGAAGATAGAGAGGCCATGGACAAACCATTCACTTTATCAGAAATTCATTCTGCTCTCAAGAGATGTGCCACAGGTCGAGCTGCCGGCCCGGATGGTCTCCCTGCTGAATTCTACAAAACCTTTAACGCTGACTTAGCTCCAGTTTTGAAACTTTATTTTTCGGCTCTGGCCGAGGAGGGATCTCCTTCTGGGTCCTTTTCAATGGCAAATGTAGTAGTTTTTGAGAAAGAGGGGAGAGATCCGCAACTAACAGCTAATTATCGTCCAATTTCCCTCCTAAATGCGGACTATAAAATATTTGCCACCATTCTCTCCACCCGGCTCTCTGATAGGATGTCTACTTTAATACACCCAGATCAATGCGGTTTCATTCCCGGTAGATCAACCGCTGACAATGCTCGGACTCTATGTCATGTACTGACTACCGCAGTTAATCTTGATCGACCATTTGTTGGCCTCTCACTTGATGCTGAGAAGGCCTTTGATCGCTTAGAATGGCCTTTCCTGTTTGCAACTCTCCGCTGGTACGGATTCGGAGAAGGTTTTCTCCGTTGTCTCCACACCATGTACGCACAGCCTACAGCCAGTATCTGTGCTAATGCTTTAAAGTCTCAGCCATTTCCCCTTCAACGCGGTACTCGTCAGGGATGCCCACTGTCTCCACTTCTTTTCGATCTTGCACTCGAACCCTTAGCCTTACTAATCCGTCAATCGGAGGAGATTCATGGAGTCCCCTTCTCTCATAGGGAAATTAAAATTTCAGCATATGCTGATGACCTTATGCTCTTTGTCTCTTTAGACTCGGTGCCGGCTGTCCTAGAGCAAATCGGTAAATATTCACAACTCTCGGGGTATAAGATAAATTGGACCAAATCGGTAGCCTTTCCATTAAATCCTCTGATTCATCAAGCAGATATGCAATCCTTTCCCTTTTTATGGCAACCTCGCATGGTCAAATACCTTGGGGTCCACTATTGCTCTCCTTTGGAAGACGCTATCTCCTTTAATGCCAAAGACTTAACCTCTAAAGTCCGGGCGCTTACTCACCGTTGGACTCCTTTAACACTTACCTGGTGGGGTCGCCTAGAAACCATAAAAATGATGATTGTTCCTAAAGTGAATTACATTTTAGAAATGTTGCCCTGCCTCCTACCTCGACGTACATATAAAGATTTAGAGGGCCTTCTGACTAGATACTTATGGCAAAACAAGACACCTAGGATAGCGAAGCATAAGTTGCAAGCTGATAAGGAAAATGGGGGTGTCAGATTCCCTGATTTCCTGAAATATCACCATTCTTTTCTTCTCAAACAAGGTGCTCGTTGGCTGGAAGATCTAGCACCGAGTAGACCTGTGTGGTTAGACATAGAGGAGAACCTTTGCAAACCGTTTCCTCTTACTTCTCTCCCTGGTATGACTCTCCCATCAGACTCCCACTATCCACCAATGCTTTTAGACACTTTAGGTGCCTTTAATACTCTTATTCAATCTCTCGACTCCCGATTCTGTCCGTTAGACAGACTCCCGCTCTGGTACAATACTCGATTTCAAATACAAAATAAACCGATGGCGTGGAGCCCCTGGTACACTAGGGGCATTTGGACCCCTACCCAGTTGTTCCATGATGGTCGCTGGAAAACTTTTAGTGAATTGCAAATTGAATTTGGTCTCCCAGCGAAACACTACTTTCAGTTGGTGCAACTACAGCATTGTCTTCGGAGTGCTAAGGTGCTCCCGCCATCGGAATCCCCTACCCAAGACTTGTCGGAGACTATCCGATCTATCGGGAGCTCACCGGGTGTAGCATCTAACTTTTACAAAACCTTAAGTAATGCTGTAAATAGAGGTACCCCTATAGCACAGAAAGCATGGGAGCGGGAACTGTATGTAACTTTGACCCCGGAACAATGGAGCCTTGTCTGGAGTAGAGTGACACGGGTCTCCAGATCCGCCTCACTCACTCAGACACTCTTCTTTCTAGCCCACCGGTGTTTCTATACTCCTGACAGATTAGCCAAATGGAACACCTCCCAGGGCAATAAATGCTGGACATGCCATGCGGCCATTGGATCACTAACTCATGTTATGTATGAATGTCCCGCACTACAGTATTACTGGCGTCGGGTCTGGGGTCGTATCCAATCCATTTTGCACTTTCAAGAGCCCCTGTCTTGGAGGATAGTGGGACTCCGCTCAGCTGCGGGGATCCCCTCTCTTCCAAAATCGGCTTACTTCCTTTTAGACTTCATGCTGGGCATTGCTATTTCCCTAATTACGAAATACTGGAAAAATAGCTCCCATCTGAGCCCCAATGAATGGTGGAATCATGTCTGTCTCTACAGTAAATATGAACAAATACCTCGTATGTTCGCTTCTTCCGTTCAGACCCCCCATCATCTGTCTAAATGGAAGATGCTCAATGATTATGTTCACACACCGCTAAATGCTCTCATCTGACTGTTTAAATTTGTATAAATCTCTGTCACATGATCATTCTGTATCGCAGATGCTATTTATGTTCGTTTTGATGTACAATTACTGTTGTTTGGAAGCGCTCACATGCTAATACTGTCGGCTTAGAGAAGAAGCAGGGGGGTGGGGGGTAATAGGGTTTGCTTTTCCTTATTGTATACTTGTTTTGTCTCCTTTGGTGTGTTGTTTCTTTTGTTTGTTGCAAAATGAAAATAAAAGCTTAAAAAAAAAAAAAGAGGGAAGTTGAAGATAGAGGCTAAAGAGAATGCGGGAAGGAGAAGAAAAATTGAGCTATGGAGAGACAGAAACAGAATGGAAAAATGAAACAAAAAATGAAAGCTCGTCATCAAAGAAAAATGGAGGAAAGAAGAAAGACAAAGTGAGAAGAAACAGAAAATGGAACTGAGACCCAGGAAAATAACTTAGGCAAATATCAACAAAGAGAAAGTGGAAAAAGAAGCCAGGACCAATAAAAAGATCAAACAACTGAGATAATAAAAAGGTAATTTATTTCAGGTTTTTAGTGATTGGAATATATCAGCTTTGGGAATAAGCAATCCATATGTCTTTGTACATTGCTCAGTGCAGGACAATATGCATTTCTTTCTTTCTTCAGTGTTCCACTTCTGAAAAATCTGTTTTTGATTTTTCACATGTGCTTCTGTTTCTAATTTGTATTATCTTACTGTATGTGGTGAAGATCTGCCTGTCTTCTGTACTGAAAGTATTCTGCTAGCATGTAGGTTCTGTATGAAGGCTAATAGCAATCTATCTTGTTTTTTTTTTCCAGAATGAGATATTGGTGTTCTTGAGCCTAGTGCTATTTTAAAAGCTGCTTTTTCCTAGGAAGGGATGGAGTCTTGGGAGTGAGTGTTTTTATGGTACGGTGAAGCTCTGAGTGTCTCTTTTTTTGCAGGGATCTGTACTACTTCACAGTGCCTAGCAGTAGAGCTTGTGTTGCTGTTATTGAGGTGACATCAGAAGTTGAATATAATGTTTTCATATGTTGGGTTGTAAAGTGAAACATCCCAGTACTGCTGTGCACCCATTTTAAATATGTTATTTTTATGATTATTATGATATTGCTGTTTTAATATAGTTATTTTGTTTTCTGCTTGAGTTTTCTGGAAAAGGGAATTAAAGCAAATATTAGTGTGTTGTTTTATATTGCATGATTGAATCTGATGTTTTTATAATGTAAGTGTGTGAAACAATTTAGTTTTAAATATTTAAAATTGCTGTCCATGATACATTGTCAGATGCACTGGAAGCATGGTTTAGACTGATATTCCTAGTACCCCCGCAGGATAACCTTGGGCTCCCAAAAAGCCAGGTGTGGCTATACCATGGCCCAGTACTCTGCACAATCACAATAACAGCAGTGATGGGATTTGAACCCTAGTGGCTTAGGTCCTAGCTCTTTACTCAAACCAGCAGGCTATTCATAGATGTCAGGGTGCTTGAATGCTAGTCCATGGATGCCTATGCACAAGCCCCCACAAAAGTCCATATCAGGCATGTTGGACATCTCAAACGGAACTTGGACATCATTTGTAAAATGTGTCTTCACGTACACCACATCTAGTGCTCTCTCTCAATCCACCACAGTCTAAGAAATTAATCAGATTCATCTGATAAGACCTTCCTCTATTAAAATCATGCTGCCCTAGATCTTACAATCCATTAGATTCCAGAAAATGTTCTAGTCTTTGTTTTTGCAACATATCTATTCATTTACTCATCATGGAAGTCCCTAAACTCTCTGGGCCCGATATTCAAAGGGCAATCACACAGTTTACATTCTAGTAAATACCCTAGATGGGGATATTCAATGGCACATACATGGGTACTGCCATTGAATATCCCTATCTATGTACCCTAGGTGCCCCACTGCTATCCAGCTAGCATTGGGGTGTGTCAGGCGTGTTCTGGGGCAGAGCAGAGATGGGGGCACAAGATAACCAGGCAACAGAGATATTGTATGCTGCCCGGTTAGTGCTCTGCTGCCCGGTTAGCTTCGGCGGCTTCTGGATTGTGTGGCAATACCCAGATATTCAATGCTGGGGCCACATATTACCTAAACATTGAATATCCAGAGTTAGGGGTCAGTGGGCAGTGCATAGCCTGCGCAGAAGAATATTGGGCCCACTGTTCCCTCTAAGCTGTGCGCGTGTGCGCGCGCACACACCTCGCCGAGTGAGCGCACATACTTTACAACAGAGCGCACAAAAATTACGGTTCTCATTCTGATAGAAAACAACACAGACGTTCTTAAAATTGAAAAGTTGTTGTGTATTTATGGTTTTCACAAGTTCTACAATATTTTCTAGTGCAATCAATGTGGTGTACATACTGTATTCTGACATGTAGTCAAATTTTAAAGTATATAACTCCGCGTGTCGTTATGTGGCGCACAAAAATTTAACCTTCCTTCAAAAGCTGCACAGCTGATATTTTATGCGCACACAGCCTACAGAAAATTAGAGGGAACATTGATTGGGCCCTCTGATTTTTCTAAGGACTAGAGTTTTTGAGCTTGAAAACGTGTAGATTTGGTTCCTGCTGAGCGATGTTTTTTTTTTTCCCCTTGTGGCGAACACAACAGCCCTTCTGCACTTGCTGTCTCAGTGGGTGCTCTGCATTGCTGGCTGGTGTACTGGCATCAAGGGCCGTGCTGCACCCTACCTGGTCACTGGCATCATCCATGGTGGACTGTGAGGCTCCCCCTGGTGCATTGGTCCTAGGCTGGGAAGCCCTCTTCAGTAGGTTAGCCAGTCTGCCGTGGAAGACCCTTTGACCCTTCTTGGATATATGGACACCATCTCTGTTCTGCAGCCCTTGGAAAATCATCCCATAGTCTAGGAAACCAAAATGTTCTCAATGACACCATCCACACATTTATCTCCAGCTTCTCTGCCTCGGCCTTTATCCTCAACAGGGAGGATTGAAGAGAACACCACTTGCACACCTATCTGCTTCACCCTCTGTTCCAGAGCTATGAAGTCACTTTTGATACACTCGGAGGGATACCTCGCAGTATCATTTGTGCCAACATGGATGAGCAACATCGGATAACAGTCAGTAGGCTTGATGAGTCTCGGAAAACTCTTTATAACATCTCAGATTTTGGCACCTGTCAGACAGCACACCTCTCTGGACATCAAATCTGGTCAGCTGATGGATGCCTCATTACCCCTCAGAAGAGAGTCACCAACCACCACTACCCTTCGCTTCTTTATGGTCACAGATTCTGCAACTTTGGGGTGCTTAAGCTCTGGATTTTCCCTTTCCTGGGATGCTTTCATCTCCTCCTCTTCCAGAGTTGCATACTGGTTCTTCAATTCAAGGTTTAGAGGAGTTCAATTGTTGATTCTGCAGGCTCTGGTGACTCATGTCCAACTTTCTTCATTCTGTAGCATCCTTCACCTCTGTTGGAGAGCTTGAATACTTCAAGGTTAATCTCATCAGTATCTCAAATGCTTCTCAGCATCTTCTCTGAGCCCCTCTACTTGTTTCATGAAGGCTTCAGCTTGCAGGGATCTTGCACATGGAACTGGTTCCTCGACCGACATCAGTGTTTCTGTCTGGAAAGAGGCAGAAGCTTTTATAGGGGCAACAACTTTGGCAATACAATTTTTCCCAGCCATCGTTCAGTTGGTGGAGCTTTAGTACCTGTTGAAGTAAATGAGAGAGACCTACCAAATTCCCTAACTTTTCCTCAGCTGTCCTTCATGAGAAAAAGCAGCTAACCTCTTTCATGTGTGTTCTAATAGCACTGTTCTATGTCCCTGTGTGTAGATATGCTTCTTTGCTAGATAGTTATTTTACTTTACACTAGTAAATTTTGATATTGTTTCTGAAATATATATATTAATGTGTTCCCTTTGTAAAATTACCTAATCAAAGCTCCTTGAAGAATGGCATATTGCCAACAAGCTAATTGGGGCGTTGCCCTATATAGCAAGAATTCTCAAATGAGGTGGGTGGGAGCTGGAGTGGGGAGGGATGGATCTAATACCTGATGAGGTCAGATAAGGTTGATGTTATAGTATTTTATGCATGAAGAGAGGGCGGGGACATGTAAATCTGATGTAAAATTGACATATCTCCACCTCTCACCATGGATGTGTTTTAAATCAAAGAAGGAACATAAGAACATAAGATATACCATAGTGGGTCAAATCAAGGGTCCATCAAGCTCAGTATCCTTTTTCCAAGAGTGGCCAATCCAGGTCACAAGTACCTGTCAGGTTCCCAAAAAGTACACAGATTCCACACTGCTTGTCCAATGGGTAAGCAGTAGAAGTATGTGAGTGAAAAGTGGCGGGCATCCATGTGCAGTAGGAAATGCTACTTAGCAAACACACACATGGGAAAAGTCAATGAAGTAACCACAGAAACTTACATATGTTTGTACTGGCTTTTTAGCACTTACATGTGCATCCTGGCCAAATTCAAGATGTCCCGTTGTTCTTAATCAATCACAGAGTACTCCATTTATTCCTAGTTAATATGTTGAATGAAAAATAAACAGTGGAGGATTAAGGAGAATAGCCCCCTTAGTTCTTCCTTTAAAGGGCTGACCAAAATGAGCAAAACCTAAACGTGTCAGACAGCAGGTATAAATACAAACCTGGAGAAGTGCTAACTTTCACATGCATCCCCTATGGATTGCAATAGGGGATGCACTTGAAACGTTTTGTTCCACCCACATAGCATTGTGTAACTTGGACATGATAAGCAAACATCAGCGACTTAGAATGGCTATTCCACCTGTAAATAAAGATACCCTTCAATAGTGCTCTCTTTGTATAGTTGATCCATACATGCACATAGTTGGCCATTATATATTATACCACAGGCCTAAGTATGTTTTAACTAACTTATAATGATTTCTTGTTCTTGTTAATATGTTACTTGTTCTATGTAAACTACTTAGCACAGTATGAGTTGTGTTCTCTGTAAACCACCTTGATTATGTGATAAAGCAGTATATAAAATCCTTAAATAAAAAAATAATTGATCAAGGAAAATATTTATAAATCTGGGCCTTTCCAAAATGACAATTTAGACAATGATATAATTTGCATGTATATGTGTTGGTACATACATGTGCAAAATGGGAATAAGGCTTCTAAAATAACCCCCTTAGCATGCATTAAAAAGTTAAAAAAAAACATAATTATTGTAGTTTCAGTAATTATATTCCTATAAGATATTTGGTGGATGTCCCCACTGCAAAGGCCCAGGTTGCAGTAGAATCTGGTAGCAGTTTGGATATTTCAAAATTTTTAGAGTCTTCTTCATATAAAATCTCTACCAGGGCCACTCTAGTGGTGACCTTTGCCTCTTAGGGTGATAAAATATCTGTATTAAAGTTGTATTTTCAGGAAAAGTAGAAATTGTTCTGTGGTTAGAGAATAATGATCTTTCCAGATGTCTCATTTACCACTTAAGTTCATAGAAATAGTTTCCTACAATTACGACAATGGATGTTCTCTATAGGTGGTAGTTTCTTTTTATGTTTCCCTGGCAAATGCTATGGGTCAGGACAAGTGCGCTTATCAGGCGAACTAGGCAGCCAACTTGAGCACCAATGGTCCAAAGGTGGCCCACTGCTGCCGCTTCTGCCCCTTTCTGAGACCTGCAGGAGCAGCAATGGTTTCAAATAGCCTTGCAGCACTTACCTTAAACCTCCAGCACTGTGAGACTATTTGGCATCCACCCTTCTGATGTCTGATGCTGATGTCCTCTCTGCATGGGGGTGGAAGTAGCTAATCAGCCGTTTCCGCCTTCATGCAAAAGGAAATTGGCATCAGATGTTAGAGGAGGCAGAAGTCAAACAGTCTTACAGTGCTGGAGGTTTAAGGTAAGTCCTGCAAGGCTGTTTAAAACCATTGCCTTCACTGCAGGTCCCGGAGAGAGATGGCAGTGGCAACAATGGGGGCCGGGCAGGAGATGGGAGTGGAAGCAGGGGACATAAGGGATGAGGGCACCTCATGTAGAATCCTTTCACCAGCTCTGTATGTGAAGGGTACTTAATATTTTTTCTTTAATCCTTTGCAATTCAAGAATTTTGTTAAAGTCTGTACCTGAAGCTAATTAAGGGGCTTCCAGAGAGATATTATTCTGTTCACCTTTTTATTTGTTTTTTTATTTAGCTTATTTGATCGATGGAGTGGACTTATCCTAGTAGTTTATTATTTGCTCTGCTAACTTTGACAGTCTGTCTGTTTCTCTCTCCCTCCTTTATGTGATTTATATTGTTATGCATTTCCTGTTTGTATTTGTTATTTTCCTGTTTAATATCTGATTTTCCTAATTTTTATTTTTATGAAAATGCTAAAATTCTTAAAATGGAAAAATGAGCTTTAATTTAAAAAAAAAGTGTGAAATGAACTTATAAAAATCTGAAAAACAAGAACAAAGCCTAAGGAACTCATTCTAAAAGTCTTAGACAAGATTTGGATGTCTGAAAACATGCATGTGGACGTCTAAATCATGGAAACATCCCTGAAGCCATTTTATAAATGGCTTTTAAAGACATCTGTGGTGTGGGAACAATAAATTAGGCAGGGAGTGTGGCAGAGGTGTGTCTGGGGAGGTGCAATGGACTTAGATATCCCTGCTCGATTTAAAAAATGTCAGGGATGTCTGCTACCCCGTCCAAGTTTTGATCTGCTCTGGGCACGAATCGGTATTGGAAAAGTGCTTGTTTTGGCTGTAAACCATCCAGAGAGTAAAGAGAAGATGGAGAGTTAAGTGACTTGCCCAAAATTACAAGAAACAGTAATGAAACCATTAGGCTATTAGACTTTCCCATTCTGGAATACTATTCCAGGGACATCTACAGTATGTAGACATCCTCAGAGATGTCCATATCAGGCATGTCCAGATTTGTGAAATCATGTCTGAACTTGGAGGTGCCTGCTTTTTTTTTCAGAAGTTCTGGCTTGGACATCCGAGATTGCATTTGGATGCCCTTTCTAAAATGTGCCTTTATGAGTTGAAAATAAACCAAAAACTTGTTTTCTTGTGGTATCCATAGCTTTTAACTGCCTCTCAACACGTTCCAGCCACTGAAGTTAGCACTGTGTTAGGTTAGAATCACGACGTGGATTTGGATCCATGAACTAAGCAGATTTTTTCATGATTTTTTTTCACAGGTCTAAGTACTTGTACTGGAGAATCCATGATGGTGCTCTGCGCATTCAGATGACAGGACTGTTCCAGGGTCTAAGGGGCTCTTTTACTGAAGTGCAATGAGCGGTTAATGTACATTTTAGCATGTGGTAACTGTGATCTTGGGGACTGCAGTAACCTTTGCTGTGCTGCCATGACAGCTACCATGCACTTACTCTCAGGTTAACTGCAAATTGTGTGATGGAGTGGGAAACAGTCAGGTAAGGGGTGGGGTATGGGTTTGGAGAGCACATTGCAGTTAGCATGTGGGTACATACTGCATGCCACCTATCAATGTTGTAATTAGCATGGGTGTACTTAGCGTCAACTCAATGGGAAAATTTTGAAAGCATGGTTGTTTGAATCTTAAATTTGATTTTAAATTCTGCTTTTCTTTTAATCTAATTCTATGTGGTTTATTAATCTTCTATCAAACCACACTGAACCACTTAATATGTGAGATTAGCAGTATAGACGTCTATATTAGAATTAAGTACACCTGCATTAATTATGAATGCTGCAGCCACATATTTGGGTGCATTCTGTACAGTAACTGGGAACATTCTGGGAATGCCCTGCTAGAACACAACTGTTGTGCCTTAATAAAAGTGCCCTTAAATTTGCCCTCACCATGTACCTCTCTGAGGATGTATAGGAAATATCAAAACTAAACACAGAGCGGGGGCGGAGCCTGATGTCCAGCGGGATGGTCGCATAACGCTGAGGCTCCCGAGAGGCCTACTCAGAATCCTGAATTAACACCGTACATACTTGGAACTTCTACTCTGATCTTGCCGGGGCACATTGGTGAGATGGCGGGGACCAAACCCACGCGCTTGGAATTTGGATCTCCAGCGGCTTCTCACGGCAAACGTTCCAAAACTGAACCTCCATCCCCGCAGAAGGGGCTGGCCTTGCGCGAGGGCCCCGAAATGCAGCAGGAAATCCTCGCAGAGATTAGAGGGGTCAAAAACCTTGTGCAGTCAAACGGTGAAGCACTCCGAGCGCTGCGGGAAGATTTTGGTGTGCTGCAAAGCAAGCTAGAAGGGCTTTCTTCGCGTCAGGACAAAATGGAGAGCATAATGGACTCCCATGCGGCCCGGTTGTCCAAACTCGACAAAGTTGAACGTCAGGTGCGGGCCTTGCAGAAAGAGGTGGAAGATGGCAATAATAGAGCGCGCCGCAACAACATACGACTCGTGGGCATACCGGAGGGAGCGGAATCGGGAGACATGAAAGAGTTTTTATGCAAAATCCTCCCTTCCCTGCTCCAAATCACCTTTACCAACGATTTGGAGATCGATCGCGCTCATCGTGTACCCACAAACATAACGCTCAACAGGAAGACCCCGCGGCCTATCATTTTTTGACTTTTGAGATATCAACACGTTGAGCAAATTCTAAATGCCTCTCGGGCAAAGGGCCATATGGAGTTTGAGAGCCACAAGATCTCCTTCTATCCCGACTTGGCTAAACCCACGGTCGACCGCCGAAAGCGCTTTCTGGAATTCCGGCCGAGGCTTCAACAACTACAAGCACGCTATGGCCTGATGTACCCGGCCAAGCTCCGAGTCACGCTTCACAATCAGACAAGAACATTTGAGGACCCTGATTTACTAGCGGAGTTTTTGGATTCCAAAGAAGCCGACTTGATGCGCTGACTTCCAGAATATTCCTGCAAGTATTCTCATATCTGCTGTACCTGCCATATTGGATCTGCCGCAGCCCAGCAAAGAGTCTGGCGAGGGCGGTTTGTTGCCTTACTTGATGATATCTGTGACCCGACTCCATCTACCCACAGTAGCCTCGATGAGTATCAGAGACAGTGTTAACTATGGACTCCGGTGTTTCTTTTCCTTTTTTTTCATGTCTTTCTATTTCCTCTCTAGGGCCTCCTCCCGCAGACATATGGTCGCCATATTCTTTGGGGGTTTTGCTTCTTCTCTAAGATACTTTGGTACATACTTTTCAATATGGGGTGTATTAGCTAGAATACTCGGTGATTATGTCATTGTTGCACAGATTCTGATTATGTTGTATGTTTTCAAGCGCCCTCACTTAAAATGTCTATTACTGATTGATGGCACCATGTAAGATTTTCTCATTGAACGTAAAAGGCATCAATAATCCGATAAAACGGAAGAAAATCCTAAGCTACCTAAGTCAGGAAGCTGCGGATCTGATTTTTCTCCAAGAAACGCATTTAAATTCGAAGGAAACTCTTAAACTCAATATTAAACCTTACATGGTGGCCGCCTATTCCCCAGCCGTTTCTAAGAAATGTGGGGTTGCCATACTGGTTAGGAAATCTTTGCATGCTACTATTATTGCAACTAGTTCAGATACGGAAGGTAGATGGTCCAGAGTTCACCTCAAGATAGGTAGCCTTGAAGTTACATGTATATGCCTTTACGCTCCTAATGTGGATGACCCTGCCTTTTTTGCTACCATTGCTCAGGTTGCGCAGGCCTCTGCTGATACTTCATTGATAATTGGGGGGGATTTCAATCTAGTCCTTGATCCCCTGATTGACAAACAGCCGCCTAGGACAAGTGGTCCCCCCAAGAGTCACACCACGCTTACCTCCCTGATCAAAGATCTTGCTTTAGTTGATCTATGGAGGTTACTACACCCCAATGAGCTTGACTTCACCTTCTTCTCTTCCCCTCATAAATCCCAGTCTCGCATAGACTTCTTTCTAATATCAAAACTGTTAGTTCCTCAGGTGGACACTGCAAAGATTCACTCCCAACATATTTCAGATCATGCTGCCATTTCCTTTCAATTACACACTACTACACCCCAAGGGAATTCGGGGGCCTGGTTCTTTGATAGAGCCCTGTTAACTCAGCCAGAGTTCCAGTTAGAAATTCGAGCAGCCATACAGGATTACTTCCATTTTAATCTACCCCAGGATACTGCGAATTGGGCTTGGTGGGAGGGCTTCAAAGCGGCCATTCGAGCAACGATCACTAGCTATCAAATCCGCCTGCGAAAACAACGCAAACAGCAGCTACTCATACTAGACCAACAAATAAAAGCAGGCGAACGAGTTCTAACTTCACGTACTGATCCATGTGTATTAATTCGATTACAGCGTCTCCGTTTTCAATATAATTCAATCCTCTCAACTGAAGCTTCTAAGAGTATTGAGCTTCAGCGAGGGACATATTATCGTGAAAATAACCGAGCCGGTCGACTCTTAGCCAACGCCTTGAAAGGTCAAAAAGAAGCCAAACGCGTAGCGGCCCTTCGAGCTCCACAGGGAGGGGGCATAGTGACCACAGACTCCGACATCGTAGAGCTCTTTCGGGATTTCTATACCAGCCTATATCAATCTGAATGTGAGTTTTCGTCAGAGACATTCGAGCGATTGCTTTCTGGCATTCAGCGGCCGACCCTCTCTGAAGATGATAGGGATGCGATGGATGCACCCTTCTCTACTTCAGAGATCCAATCTGCCCTAAAACGAACAGCCACGGGCCGTGCCGCAGGGCCCGATGGTCTCCCGACCGAATTCTACAGAACGTTCAGTGCAGATTTAGTTCCCTATTTAAAACTCTATTTTACTGCCCTTGCGGTAGATACATCCTCTTTGGGATCCTTTTTCTGCAGCTAATGTGGTAGTATTTGAGAAAGAAGGCAGAGACCCGCTACTAACCGCCAACTACCGTCCAATCTCCCTACTTAATGCCGATTATAAGATCTTCGCAACGATCTTGGCCACCCGGCTATCTGACAGGATGGCCACTCTAATTCACCCCGACCAATGCGGTTTTATACCCGGCAGATCAACTGCTGACAATGCTCGGACCTTGTGCCATGTGCTATCCAGTGCTGGCAATCTAGATCATCCATGGGTGGGTCTTTCCCTGGATGCCGAAAAAGCCTTTGACCGCCTAGAATGGCCCTTCTTATTTGCAGTTCTCCGATGGTATGGCTTTGGGGAGGGCTTCCTCCGATATCTCCAAGTCATGTATACTCAACCCGTCGCCAGTATTTGTGTAAATGCCATCAAGTCTCAGCCATTTAATCTCCAAAGAGGCACGCGTCAAGGTTGCCCCCTATCACCAATGCTCTTTGATCTAGCTCTTGAACCTCTAGCCCTCCTTATTAGACAGTCCGCACGTATTCGAGGTGTCCCCTTCAGTCATAGGGAGATTAAACTCTCTGCATATGCAGATGACCTTATGCTTTTCGTATCCCTCGATTCGGTTCCAGCTGTCTTGGATCTGATTGACGGATACTCACAATTATCGGGCTATAAAATTAACTGGACCAAATCTGTAGCATTCCCACTGAACCGCTGGGTACATGAGGCTGACATGCAGGCCTTTCCCTTCCTTTGGCAATCCCGCATGGTGAAGTATCTCGGGGTCCATTACTGTTCTCCTTTAGAAGACACTATCAGTTTTAATGCCAAAGAGGTAGTCTCCAAAGTCCGTGAGCTCACGAATCGTTGGTCTCCCTTATCTCTTACATGGTGGGGCCGCTTATAAACTGTGAAAATGATGATAGTCCCCAAAGTGAACTACATTTTAGAAATGCTGCCATGTTTACTCCCGCTACATACTTATAAAGATATTGAGGGCCTTCTCGTCCGTTATCTCTGGCAGGGCAAGCCACCAAGGATAGCTAAACAAAAACTACAGTCTGCAAAGGAAAGAGGGGGTACCAGATTTCCTGATTTTCTTAGATATCATCAAGCCTTCCTACTTAAGCAAGGTGCCCGATGGCTAGATGCCTCAACAGACAGCAGACCAGTTTGGCTTGACATAGAAGAGGAGCTTAGTAGCCCAATTCCGTTGACCCATCTCCCCGGTATGTCCTATCAAGTAGACACCCGCCATCCACCAATGATTGTCGATACTCTTGCGGCCTTTAACACTCTCATTCTATCACTGGGCCCGAACGTATGTCCTCAGGACGGACTCCCGCTATGGAATAACCCCAGAATTCAAGTCCTAAATAGAACGATAGCATGGAAACCCTGGTACTCAAGGGGGATCTGGACACCCCAACAGCTTTTCTCTGCAGCTCGTTGGAAAACCTTCTCTGATTTACAAAAGGAATTTGCGTTACCAGCGAAACACTACTTTCAATTGATGCAGCTTCAACACTGCCTCAAAAGTGCTCGAATCATGCCGCCCTCTGCCCCTACTGAGGACGGGCTATTAGAGATAGTTCACTCTATTAGTAGTACACATGGGGTAGCCTCTAACTTTTATAAAATATTATGTCAGGGTACAGACACGGCCACTTTTAGAGCCCAACAAGCCTGGGAGCGCGAACTGCAAACCACTTTAACCCCTGTGCAATGGAGCGTTTTCTGGAGCAAAGTAGTGCGGGTTTCCCGGTCTGCCTCTGTTACCCAAACTCTCTTCTTTTTGCACACAGATGCTTTTATACCCCAGAAAAAATAGCCAAATGGAACACGAATGCTAGGGACCAGTGTTGGTCTTGCCATACTGCTGTGGGAACCTTCGCTCATGTTATTTATGAATGTCCTCAACTACAGGTTTATTGGGGGCGGGTATGGGGTTGTATTCAATTTATCTTACACCTTCACGAACCTCTCTCTTGGAAGATCGTGGGACTCCGCTCTGTGGCGGAGGTCCCCTCTCTTCCTAAGAAGGGTCGCTTTCTCCTTGATTTCATGCTGGGTATAGCCATATGCTTAATCACGAGGAATTGGAAGGATAGCTCTCGACTTACTGTCAATGAATGGTGGAACCTCGTCTGCTTATATAGTAAATATGAGCAGATACCTCGGGGAGCTATTCCCCATGCCCAACCTCACTCTCGCTTGTCTAAATGGCAGATGCTTAATGATTATGTACAATCTGCTTATTGCTCCAACATGCCTGTATAATGTGCACTCATCATGTTTCAGATCACCGTTAGGTTTTGTAACACAATAATGTAAGTACACGCCCGCTTCGGGTATGATTAGTTTTCTAGAGAAGAAGCAGGGGGGAGTGGGGTGGCAGGGGTTTACTTTGGTGTATGTATTACACTTTATGTATCTGTCTTTTAGCTGTATGTCTTCCTTTACCTTTGTTGTTATAAAACGAAAATAAAGAATTAAAAAAAAAAAAAAAAAAACTAAACACAGAGCTCGACAGTAAGTTCTTTACAGAGTACAAAGAGAAGGAATACTCAGTGGAACCTTTTGAACCAAAACATCATCCTCTAGCTCCTTGAATTCTATCCATCCCACTCCATCCTTAGAAAACTGTGCAATACTACTTCCAGTATTCCTGATGACTGCCTTCTATGAACATGAGTTTGTCCTGGAACAATGTACAAATTAAACAATGTACCGTCAGGTGTGTCTCAAAAGTACACCATGAGAATCGATATCCGCCTCAGAATGTGAAACAAATGAGTCAAATGGCATAATGCTAAATGGTTATGATATCAATATCAGTTCATATAGAGACTATAGAAGATTGTGTAATATTAAATAAGTAAGACATGAGAAAAATAACATTCCAGGGAGTAAAGGGCTTGCAGTTGTTTAACCACTTTCAATGCCCTCTTCTGAAGTCACTCTCATGATGTCAATACCACAAAGTAATCCACAATGGAAGCGATCATGAACTTGAACTGTTAGGGGTGGGTCTACCAGAGCTTGAGGTTGCCCAATGCAGCATACTGCTAAAAATGTGGGATCCTAAATAATAGTTCATTCACAATAGTACAATGCCTTCTATCCCCTGACTTTCTAATTTCACCAAGGGGTATGTTTACTAAACTGCGGTAATGTTACCGTTGTTAAGTTTCACGGTAATGTTATGGATGCCCATATAAAGGAGGGGGAGGTGCATCATTAAAGCAAGCCTTGTCAAGTAACACGCATTACAAGGCGCTTAAGGTGTGGTACAGTACGCCCTGGACCCAACGTGTGTTAACGTCACAGCCGACGGGAAGCAGCAGCGGGTCCGAAGGAGTTGCAATCTAAGGGACGCAGACAGTAGAAGATGTGCTGAGGGATGTGCAGACATGGTGCCACATGAGAAACGGAGCCGTAGATATAAGGCCATAGCCCACAGACAGCTGATATCACAGTTTGCAATGGGGACGTGAGCCACAGATAAACACATGCACACACACCATGAAATGGTGTGCAGTGAACACAGCATGCAGAGGAATAAACAACTGTAATGGAAAGGGCATCAAGGGTGGGTCTGAAGGGCCAGCTGTGTGGATGGTGTGTGTATAAGGGCAAAATGGTGAAGGGATCCAAAAAGGAGTAAGAGGGAACTGAACCGGTAAACTGAAGAGCCTGAACACAGCTCACTGACACCGATACCAAACCACTGAACCACATGCCCACTCAGACAGTCCAAAGAAAGGGACCATATGTAACAGCTAGCATGTGACCTTATGTAACAGCTAGCATGTGACGGATAGGCTGCATGGAGGGGACACTACAGTGTACAGTGAAGAGAAGGAAGGGTGTGTGGAGAAGGGACGAAGCCGGAGGCATTGTATGGTAAGGAGAGCAGAACAAATGAAAAGAAAGGAAAAGGAACCTGTGGGACCCAACGCCACAACCTATGTTGGCTCCACGCACATCTGCAACCACTATCCCGAACAACTACAACAGGCACAATGCAAATATGGTCCACCAAATGGCCATCGTGTCTGCTAGATTATCACGCAGTAGTGCGGCGTACGCATGTTGCATATTACACGCTTTGCAGAGAATGCGTATTGCAGGGTGTCTGACACACAGCACGCATAATAACGTGCATGATGTTACAGACCTTCCTACATGCCTTATGAGATACATCTAAGCGCCTTAGAAAACATGGTCAGATTATGGCATGTAACAACGCATGCCCCAAACACCTTGCATGCATTATTATGAGCGCTGTGCGTCTGCAACGCTGCAACATGCGTTGCGGTATATGTGCATACTCTGCAACACTTGTAAGATGCAAGACGCATATGCCGTAATACTGCACACTACAATAGAGTACCTATCCATTGCCCTTCCTCTGTGCTCCCTCTAGTTTCAGGGCTACAGCTGCTCCCCTGCCTTTCAGCTCATGCTTGTCAACCTGATGCATCTTACCGTCCTTGAGGTACCTTAAACTGTGGATGTCAACAGGGGGTCAGACCAGATCTGGACCTGTTGCTAGACCACTGGCAGAACAACAGTAGTACTAGAAGCCTCTGCAGCCCCTAACCATGGTTTGACATTCACAAGCAGCAAGCACAGTCAGACTGTACCTGCTGCAGCACAGCAGGTGTTCCAGGCATGCACAAACTAACCACAGACACTCTGCTAGCCAGTCTATCTTGCATGTTCACAGTGGAACTATGCGCACCCAAACCTGGGCTGTACAGCACAGACACCCGGAAGGTACCCCAGTGATTTGGCTTCCAGAAAAGGGAGCATACTATATCACTTGAGACAGATACTATGTGGCACTATGTGGGAACATAGCCGTGGCATGGTCACTGTTTAGTCAGTGTGAGAGCGCCCTGACAGCAGGACGTGCTGTGGGCACCTTGTCCATGCAGGTGGTGGTTGGGCACTACAATGTCTCAGCCATTCCCCTACACCCTGTGCAGATGCATCTTGCCCAGTCCGCCCTGTCTGGGCCATACCCACAATACCTTGCTCCTCATTATGCACATTTGCAGGCTAACACTGGTAATAGTGGGACACTGTTGGCCCAGTGAGGTGTGGGCAGTCACAAAACAATGGATAGACACACACACACACTTCTATTGCAGCATTGTGCAAAGATAGGGGTGGTTGGCAACCCTGCCAACCACACTAGTCCTGATCACAGTGCTGACATTGCCAAGCTGTGCAGGAGGTAGTAGTTGTGCTCTGGTGATAACTGCAGCTCCGTGCTGGGGCCACCAGCTGGACTCTCCATGGAGCTTTGGATAGTGGAGCCTGTGTGAGTGGGTGTTTGTACCCCTGTTGGCCGCTGCTTTGGGGATTGCACATGTTGATGTTGTATCTGCATTGTAGGATAGAATATAGGGACATGCTCTGCAGGATCCACTGCTGGGACCTGAACCTCTGCTCCAGGACACATTGGCTGTGTGTACTGCATCACACTGTTGCCACAGAAGCAGAGCAGTCCCTGGGGCTACCTTTCCTTTTCCTCAGCCAGACCATTTCTGTTGTACTGCACACCATGTACTGGTGCAGGGCTTGGCCTAGGTCCACTGCAGGCAGGTGCCGCTGCACCCTCCAGCACCAACACACACACCCCTGCCATGCTGACCTGACCATATGCTGTCCACTGTGCAGGTAGGCGGGTGCCTAGGGTGTGGGGCCTGGGGTGGGGAGGCATACATAGACATCCACACATCCCCCCCATCACCGCCTACCAATGTTATGTTCCTTCCACATGGGGGGAGAGATGGCTGGGGGGATGTCAGGTTGGTGCTCTAGCAAATATTGGCTAGGATGGACCAGGTAGATGTAGGTAGATTGTTTTGTGACAGCTGCCTGTAGACATGCTGGGGCATGCACCTCAGGTACAGTGTACCCAGTTTGGCCTACTGGGTGTATATATGTTTCCGACAATGTGTGATCACACCCTGCAATGCCTTACTAGGGGCTGCAGTAAAGGGTGTTCAGTTAGCTGTGTTTACGAACTGTTTGGGACGCATCCTGGCTAAGGTCTGTGGACCCTTGTTAGAGTGGTCCCCAGATGCGCACTGATTGCCTTGTTACAGGCATAGTGGTACCTGTGTGACCTTTGGGATACTTGGTGGGTAATGTCCCGTGAATGGGACACTGTGGAACCCTGACTACTGGGCATGTTTGGCCTTGGTCAGCTGCTGTCTTGCCGAGTTCCAGTTTCTATGTTCCTATGTGCCACCTAGGCAACAGCCTAGTCCACCTTGTGCCCCAGCTGCCCCCACTGCATTTCCCGCTTGCAGCCCCCTATGCCCCATTTGCACCATCACTATAGTGGCCATTCCTACTTAGGCACTATGCTGTTGCTGCAAATGGAGCACTGCTATCACTTTTCTTGGGCTCTCTGCCTATGCTGTACATTGCTGACACCTAAATGGTTTCACCCTCCTGCAAATGTGCATCTAACGACAGGTTTTCAGTCTCGGTAATGTTCGGCTCTTCATTTCCCTACGTTAGTATAGCAGGAGCCTCTCCCCGCCCACTCCTCGCCCATTGACCCCTTCTCTCCACCCTCTCTCCACCCTCTGCGGGACTTACCGTGGCCAGTGATGTTAATGAGCGCATTAACGTAGCCGCTGCTACCTTACCGCAGTTTAGTACACATACCCCCAAGAGTCTCTCATGAGGGATCTTGTCAAAGGCCTTCTGAAAATCCAGATTCACCTTTGTCTACCTGTTTATTCACACCTTCAAAAAAATATAACAGATTAGTAAGACAAGACCTTCCTTGGCTCAGGCCATGTTGGCTTTCTCCCTTTAAACCATGACTATCTACATGTTCAGTAATTTTGTTCTCAATAAACATTTTGCCCGGTACTGCTATTGCTCATTGTAGTGTGTGTATCTTGCCAGAGAAATCCTCTTTCGGGAGTTCATAAGACATAGCATGTATGGGTAATTTATCAAGGTGTGCTTGGAAATTCCTCTTAATCAAGGGTGTGGCATACAACATGGTGGGAAATGTTTCTGTATAGTTCTGCCACATTAGTCTCTGACTACATTTTATTGGTAATTGAGGATCTTCTCCTTCTCAACATGATTCACAGAATAATCAATTGGAAATGATGCCTCTATAATCACGGCTATTTTTATCTTTTTCTCCTTTACTTTAAAACAGAGAAATCTTATGGAAAGTCAGGATGAGGATTTTTGCTGTAATATTTTGGTTGTGAATGAAGCAATAGTAGCACTTTGGTAAGACTACAGCAATGGCATTAAGGGGTCATAATGATAAATAATGATGGGAAAAGGCAAACTTCTTATCTGATAAAAGTCAATTTCAAAAACCAATTAAAGCCCATATCTTTTCAACATGGATCAAATCCTCTGTTCCAATCAGTTAATGCAGTCCTGCTTTTGAAATATAATCAATTCAACTACTTCTCTGGCTCAAAACAGTCAGAAAAAAGGTTCTAGCAGTCAATAGAATTGCTTAAAATGAGAACATCACAACATTGGCTTGTGTGCATTAGTGAAAACTGCAGTCATGTTCTCATGAAATTTTAATAGAGTCAATACATTGAATGTTTTAAACCTTTTATGAATTTGTTTATATGAAAAGTTATTTCATTGATTACATGTTTAGGATTGTGAACATTTCCAAGCAGATACAGCATTAATCGGATGTCGAAAAGAAAAGTTATTTCATTCTGTTGTTATATCTTGGAGGGGTCATGAAAAGTAGGAATGTCCATTTTTTTATACATGTAGGGAGGCATACTCAGCAGCTAGACTATTTAGAGCATATTTTTTGTACCATCAAGTCAATGCTGATGACCAAGCTGCCTCAGGGTTTTCTTGGCAATGTATCACCAGAACTTTTCTTCTGAGGCAATGGAGGATAAAGTACCTTCACCAAGGTCACATGGAATGCCAGTGGGAATTGAACCCTTAACTTTCTGGGGAGTCAGTAGTTGCTCAAACCACTAGGCTATTCCTCTACTCCCCAAAACACTTAGCTGCTGCCATTTTAATTAAATCCAGATATTCAGTGCAAAAACGTACCTATTTTCCAACATTGACTATCTGGTCTTGCCGGATTGCAGCATTGCTATCCGGTTAGTGGTCATATTCAGCCGCTATCTGGATAATACTAACCAGTTAAAGTTAGGACAGCCATTCATCTGTCCTAACTTTAACCAATTAAGCTATCCAGTTTGCTGCTGAACACTGCTGCTACGTAACTGGATAGACATCTTCACAACCTCAATCTGTCCACAGACTCTCTTTTTTATGCAGTCTGTGGGGATATTCAGCGCTGCTGAATATCTGAGTGAGAGTGTTTTAGGTGGTTAGCAAATCTCCTAACAAGCTAAAATACTTTGAATATTCCCACCATAGTTTTTATATGCACAAAATTCAGGTTTATATGAATAAGCTCAGTTTACAAGCACACAATTGATTTGCTTGCATAAAAAATGATTTTACACACATTAAAAAATGTACTCAAAATATAAATCAAAGAGAAATAAAATGAAAAAAATAAATGGTGACTTTACCCTTTGTAGACAAGCTATCTATTCCATTTTCTACTTGCAATAGTAGATATATTAGAATTAATTTAAGAACTGTTCACATAAGTGGATGACACTGGTTTATATCTACAAAGGGGCAAATTTAAAATTTGAAATCGGCACTTAAACATACCATCAGTGGGACAGACGTAAACATACAGATGCATGTCTGCAGGATTATACCTGTGTATTTGGCATTTTGCATTGTACACTGTACATGTAAACCCCAAATTCCAGCTGATTCTGCCTCCACCTATGCTTACTTTATGCATGTAAATGGGGGAAATGTTTGATTAATACACATTCAAGATGTAAAATTGAGTCAGACCAAAGATCCATCAAGTCCAGTATCCTGCTTCCAACAATGGTCAATCCAGGTACAAATACCTATCAGGATCCCCAGTACATTTTGATAGACCTGTGTCATATCTCCCCTCAGTCATCTCTTCTCTAAGCTGAAGAGCCCTAACCTTTTAAAGCTTTCCTTGTAGGGGTAACCTTCCATCCACTTTATCATTTCAACTGCCTTTTCTGAACCCTTTCTAATTCTGCTGTATCTTTTTTAGGTGCAGTGACCATATGTGGTGCAGAAAAGAAGGTGTGATCACACCATGAAGCAATACAGAGAAATGATAACAGTCTGTTTTATTCTCTATTCCTTTTCTTATAATTCCTAGCAGTGTACTTGCTTTCTTGGTTGCTGCTACCTACTAGGCAGAGGATTTCAATGTATTATTTACAGTCCTGCCTAGACCTTTTTCTTGGGTGGTAACTTCACAAGTGGAATCTTGCATTGTGTAACTGTAGTTTGGGTTGCTTTTACCTCTGTGCACAAATTTGCACTTGCCTATATTAAATTTCATCGGCGCTTTGGATGCTTAGTCTCCCAATTTCTCAAGATATTCTTGCAGGTTTTCATAATTCGCTTGTGATTTAACAACTTTGAATACGTTTGTGATGATCTACAAATTTGATCACCTTAAGAACATAAGAACATAAGATATGCCATACTGGGTCAGACCAAGGTCCATCAAGCCCAGTATCCTGTTTCCAACAGTGGCCAATCTAGGTCATACATATACCTAGCAGTTTCCCCAAAAGACACAGGATCCGCAGTGCTTGTACTGGGTCAAGCATTGATATCCTGTGTCCCTTCTTAATAATGGTTTATGGACCTTTCCTCCAGGAACTTGTCCAAACCTTTTTTAAACCCAGCTACACTAACAGCCTTTACTACATCCTCCGGTAACAAATTTCAGAGTTTGATTACACGTTGAGTGAAAAAAAATATTTTATTTTATTAGTCTTAAATAGTTTACCCTGTAGCTTCATTGCATGTCCCCTAGTCTTTCTATATTCTGATAATGTAAACAATCGATCTACGTTTACCCGTTCCACTCCGTTCATTAATTTATAGACTTCTATCATATCTCCCTTCAGCCATCTCTTTTCCAGGTTAAAGAGCCCTAACCTTTTTAGCCTTTCTTCATAGGAGTATCCTTACATCCCCTTTACCATTTTGGTGGCTCTTCTCTGAACCTTTTCTAATAACACTATATCCTTTTTAAGATACGGCGACCAGAATTGCATACAATATTCAAGGTGCGGTCTCACCATGGAACGATATAGAGGCATTATAATATCTTTTGTTTTATTTTCCATTCCTTTCCTTACCTAACATTCTATTTGCTCTCTTGGCCGCTGCTGCACACTGGGCCGAGGGTTTTAACATGTTATCCACAATGACGCCTAAATCTTTTTCCTGGGTGGTGGTTCCTAATGTGGAACCTTGCATCGTGTAACTATAGTTTGGGTTGTTCTTCCCTAGGTGCATAACTTTGCACTTGTCCTCATTAAATTTCATCTGCCATTTTGATGCCCCGTCTTCCAATTTATCAAGATCCTCTTGCAATTTTCCACAATCCTCTTGGGTTTTAACAACTTTAAATAGTTTGTGTCATCTGCAAATTTGATAACCTCACTCGTTATTCCACTTTCCAGGTCATTTATGAATATGTCAAAAAGCAGCGGACCCAGCACAGATCCCTGGGGTACACCACTATTCACCTTTCTCCATTGGGAAAATTGGCCATTTAGCCCAACCCTCTGCTTTCTATCTTTATCATTTTACTTACTTGTACTTACTTACATTTTATCTTACTTGTTTTTTTTCCAATTCCAGTTCATTTATGAATACGTTAAAAAGCAGAGGCCCTAGCACAGATGCCTGGGGTACTCCCCTATTCACTTTCTTCATTGAGAAAATTGGCCATTTAGCCCTACTCTCTGTTTTCTATATTTTACCTGTTCCTAATCCACAATAGTACACTGCCTCCTATCCCATGACATTTTAATTTCCTCAAGAATCTCTCATGAAGGACCTTGTCAAACCTTTCTGAAAATCTGGATACACTATAACCATCAACTCACTTTTATCTACCTGTTTATTCATGCCTTCAAAAAATACAGTATAGTAGATTAGTAAGGAAAGATTTTCCTTGGCTAAATCCATGTTGGCTTTCTCCCATTAAACCATGGCTTTGGATATGTTCTGTAATTTTGTTTTTTATAATCATTTCTACAGTCTGCCTGGCACTAATGTCAGATTCACTGGTCTGTAAGTTCCCAAATCACCCCTGGAATCCTTTTTAAAAATCGGCATTACATTGGCCATTCTTCAATCTTCAGGTACTATAGTCAATTTTAACAATAGTTTACAATGTTCTAATAGTCGATCTGCAATTTAATTTTTGAGTTCTGGCAGCACCCTGGTATTGCTGTATTATATCATCATTAAATATCATTAACTGAGGTAGGGCGGACTCGAGGCTTCGCTCCTACCCCCCTTCACCTTCCCCCTTTCCTTCCCCCCCCCAACTTCCCCCTCTTAACACAAACTCTGACACTGTTCAAATACTTGGAAAACAGCTGGTCGCAGCTTTATTAACCATTAAACAAATCAACAATCAACTCCAATAACATACAATAGCGGAATGATACATCACCAGCCATATCACTAGCAAAGTGAGATCACCTCCGCTTTTTTGCCCACTTCCTTCCCTCCCTTAGCCCCGACTTCGCCATGTCATTAGCAAAAGCCAGTCAGGGGTTGTCCGGGTTGGGGGTACCCCACCCCCGTCCCAAGCTTATCCTAAGTCTCTGGACCCTGGAAACCTCTGGGATCCTGCCACCCCCAGCAACTGTGACACCCCTATTCCACCCCACCACTCCCACAAAGGGGAGGGTGGGTGGGACACTGGCCTCTGGACCTCTTGACATGCCATTCAGCACTGCTGGGGCAGTCTTGATGGTCCCGCCTCTTCACCTTTTCGCTCATTGGCTCCCTACCTACGCTCCTGCGCGCTGGCAGCCAATGAGTTCAAATGATGCTGCATCCGGGCCTCTTCCCCTACCCCTCCCTGCCCACGGACCTGCCTGCACTCTCGCCCCTCGCCGCACCACCCGGTTACGGGCGGCCAGCCTGGACTTGCCACGCGGCCTTCACTAACTAAGGTAGGGCGGACTTGAGGCTCCGCTCCTACCCCCTTTTCACCTTCCCCCTTTCCTCCCTCCCCCCAACTTCCCCCCCCCTTAACACAAACTCTGACACTGTTCAAATACTTGGAAAACAGCTGGCATTGCAGGATACATACCCCTCAATGGCCCCTGTGGAGACATAAATGGAAACACCGGGGGAGGGACTACCGAATGCCACGCAGGCTGAAAAGCCCCAAGCCACGCCACCCCACATGGACCTTGACCCCCTCCTAGTCAATGTTCCCATGAACCCAAACTCCCCACTGGCCAAACACCCCCTGGCTCCACCCGCCCCACTGCCGACGAGTGAAGACCATGCCCCTGGACACTGCCATATGCCTGACCTGTAACACTCATTCCCCCCTTTCCGCATCCCCCACCCCAGAGCCGTGTGGAACCACCGCCCCCTCCGGTACACCCCACTGTCCCACTCCTGCATCTGCACCCCCACACCCTCCCTCCGGAGGCACCAACTCCTCCCCTCTCTGCCCCTCCCCGCTGTCCGGCCCTCGAATGAGACCCCCAAGCATTTTTCCTACTCCCCCCTGTCCCCTGTGCTGCTCCAGCTCCCCTCCCTGGGCCCTGTGGGAACCTCAGCTCTTTCCCCGCTCTGCGAGCCCTTCTTGCTCCATTTCCCCTAGCTCTTTCCCTGCCTGAAGCCCTCAGCACTTGATCCGTGCCCACTGCCTCCTCCCCCACCGGACCCCCACCCGACTGCAATGATCTCCACCCCATGGCCCCACCAGCTCTCCCAGGCCCCCTGCCCCCTCCCCCCGCTGGTGCCCTCATGCAGGCATTGCCCCACAGCACCACACACAGCTCTAGCCACACTTTCCTACAACAGAAAAGAAATACTTCTCTTTTTTTTTATTTTTTTAATTCAGCGTATTTTGAATGAAGGCCCACTGCCCCGACCAACTACTTGCCTGCCTGTGACGCTCTACCGACAGCCTCCTCCGATTCCCCCCAAAGTGCAGTCTTGCCGTGTGCTAATTCTCTTCGTGCCAGCCCAACCGCGCTGCAATCCACTCGCCTCCAACGAGCCTGGCCACGCTCCTTCCCACTGCACGCCTCCCACTCCTCTCAATCTTTCCGCTCACTCCCCGGATCACCATGCTGCACTCACACCAGCCTCCGGACCTCTTGACATGCCGTTCAGCACAGCCGGGGCAGTCTTGATGGTCCCGCCTCTTCTCCTTTTCGCTCATTGGCTCCCTACCCGCACTCCCGCACACTGGAAGCCAATGAGTTCAAATGATGCTGCATCCGGGCCTCTTCCCCTACCCCTCCCTGCCCGCGGTCCTGCATGCACTCTCGCCCCTCGCCGCACCACCCGGTTACGGGTGGCCGGCCTGGACTTGCCACGCGGCCTTCACTTCTGGATAAGTAAGTTTTCCTACATCTTCTTCAGTAAAAACTGAAGAAAAGAATTATTTTGGTCTCTCTGCTATGGCCTTATCATCCCTTAGTTACACTTTTACCTATCTATCATCTAATGATCTAAATGACTCTCTCACGGGGGTTTTTTTGCTGTGTACTGTCATGAGGCTGGTGCTAATAAAGATGCAGAGTTGAAAAGAAACCCTGTTTCTCACAGAGCTCTAGATGTGCAATTACCTCAAAGCACAGCTAGAGGGGGCAGGAGTGATCATACAGAAGCTCGTGAGGGTAGGAGAGCTAACCAGTTGCACCTGGAAGTAAGCCCGGGAGATTCAAAGGAAAAATCCCTTTATAAATGGAAGCTTAATGCCAGCAAAAGAGGAAGAACAGCAAGAGAAGCTGGAACAGCGGGAGAAGCAGCAGATGGAAGAGAAGGAACAGAAAGCACGGCTGAAGAAGGAAGGAGAGTCCTGAAGGAAGGAATCCTTCCTGAGCAAGCCCAAAAGGACAGAATTCACAGAGGTAGAGTTCAGAGGGGCCATGCTATGGGAGCCACTGTTCAGAGGGAGTCTGCTAAGGAAAGCAGTCAGGCTGGAGGGTGTGCCACTCCCTGCTTAAGCAACGTTCCTGAGTCCACTATACAGAGAGCCAGAGAGCCAGGCTTGGGGGAAAGCCTGCAATCATTGGAGTATGCTGAACAAGCTTCACCAGGTACCAGAAAGAAAGGAGTTTCTAGCAAAGCTACTTTTTCACTGAAGCATAGGGCTGGTGAATCCTCACCAGGTTTTCCTAAGCTTTCAGGAAGTCCAGCACTCCCCAGAAGCTACCGACAGAAAACCTGTTGTCAGAGAGACGTTCTTAAGAGAGAAGGCTCCAGAGCTTCAAGCTATAGGAACTCAAGGTATGGTGGCTTTATTCCTGTTAGAGAAAGCTTAACTGCTAAAAGCACTGCTAAAATTTAACCACAGTTTGTAAGAAGAGGAAAGAAACCAGAGCGGTTTAAAGAAATCCCAAAAGACTTTAGAGCACAGTCTTATTGGAGCCGAGATACCAGAGACAGTCCATGTAAACTTGTAACATCCAGGGACAGCGTTTGCTCTGAGGGGGAAACTAGTGAAGCAGAATCTATGGAGATAGAAGGTGCAGATACTATTCCCATTCCTCAGGAAGAGATTATGGATTGCAGTTTGTGTATGGCTACTAGCCTGGAATCCATAGCGACATTGTAAATAAGAAGAAGCCTTGTTTAGTTTGTTTTACCCTGGAATGAATTGAATTCCTCCATTTATCCTTTGCACCTAATTGTGAAGATATCAACAGTTGGTGTGCCTGTTTATTACTGGGACCTTGATAAAAGGACATTCTTTGATTTCCATTGTCTTATTGAACCCTTGCATGGAGGGGAAATAAAAGCCTTGTTTCCCTACACTCGTGGCTTAATTATTGTGTGCTCACAAGGAGCTAAAATCCATAAGACCAATCTGCACTTGGCCTTACATACCCCACGCTCCTTGAAAAATAAGTGTGATGTGCAGCCGCCCCTTACCGCCATTGGCCACCAGGGGACGCTGTCATGACAGTACATAATTGAAAAAGGTTTTGTTATGTGTTTTTGCTTCCACAGCAAGCTTCTTTTCAACTTCTCTCTTTGTGTGTCTTATCAATGCCTTGAATCTAACATGGCAGTGTTTATGTTATTTACTATTTTTATCATTTGGCTTCTTTTTCCAGTTTCTGAAAGATGATTTTTTGTCTTTAACAATCTCTATGATCTTACCGTTAAATCTTTCCAGCAGTTATTTCACTTTTCTTCCACTTTTCTTAAAGTGTGGAATACATTTGGTCTGAGCTTCCAAGACAGACTTTTTAAATAATGCCCAGCCCTGATGTAAACTCTTAACCTTTACAGTGTTCCTTACAGTCATTTCCTGTTTTCTTTATGTTATCATAATCTCATTTTAGAAGGTTAAATGCTAGTTCTTTCTCCATTTATTAAATCAAATACAATCATGTTATTATCACTGTTGCTAAGTGCTCCCACCACAGTTGCCTCTTGCACCGGACTTTGCATTGCACCAAGGACTAGGTCTAAAATTGCTTTCCCTCATGTCAAGTCCTAAACCAGCTGCTGCATGAAGCAATCATTTATTACATCTAGAAACTTTATTTCTCTAACGTGTCCCAATGTAACACTGACCCAGCTTCTCTTGCTGTTCTTCCTCTTTTGCTGGCATTGATATTGAAGTAATTGAAA
Source organism: Ichthyophis bannanicus (assembly GCA_033557465.1). Classification (NCBI taxonomy): domain Eukaryota; kingdom Metazoa; phylum Chordata; class Amphibia; order Gymnophiona; family Ichthyophiidae; genus Ichthyophis; species Ichthyophis bannanicus. The sequence goes on along the minus strand of CM066035.1, from coordinate 447,591,348 downwards.
TCATCCATTATTACTGTGCTGTAAATTTTGTTATATTCTCTTGCATTTCACCACCACCTCCAGTTATGCCATCCCTATGCACCATCATCTCAACACCCCCTCCCCCCCTGCCTAGTCTCAACATCATGCATATTGGGACACATTCTAAGAGAAATCTCAGTGGTCTGCTGGGCTAGCTGATAATTGAGCTCCTTGGAGTAGAGCAAGTCAACAGCCAGTGCAGCAATACCACAATATAGGTTGGGTCAGGAAGCTGTGCAAGGGGTAAGATGAGGAGGGTCAGGGGTCAGGTATGGGGATATGGAAAGAGTAGGGGATCTTCTTATGGATATCCTTTTGGGGATGATGGTGTATGTTGGAAGGGGCAGAATGTTTCTGGAGAGTTCAGAGGGAAGAGGTGTTAAGGGGTGGGGGTTCCACAGGGATGCTAATGGATGGTGAGGAAAGAGGGCATCGGAGTCTGAATGTCACTATTGTATCATGCTCACTTGTAAACACCCATTGTCATATTAAGTATGCTATATAAGGTCATTTCTTGCTGCTACACCTCATTGGTACAGTTGTCTGGTCTCCTTATGCCGTGGGGCTTCTGAAACACATCATGGTCTTCATCTGCAGTGTCCTGTTCTTCAGGCAGGGATTGTTAGCACCACAATTCAAAATTGTGGAACAGGCCATGAAGAGTTCACATATCCTGGCAGGGCTGTATAGCAGTTCACCCCTGTATCTGTCGAGGCACTGGAACTGGCTGTTGAGCTGGCCAAAGGTTTCTCAATGTTGGACCCATTGTAGCAGTCCTCTGTCTATGTCTGTAGTGCCAAAATGGGGTCAGGAGCCAGTTTCCCAATAGGTGACTTCTGTTATCTGCATTGAAAGAGGAAGAAGGGACACATGTTGGGTTTTGGACCTAGGTGCTTCATACAAGTGGTGAACAGTGCAGTCCTGACCTATCTGCCAGGTGCTGCATCTCCCAGGAAACAGAGATGCCTCCATTCATGTGCTTATCTATGTGAGAGAGTGGGATGATATACAGCTTACCTGGCAACTATCTGCTGTTTTTTTTCACTGCTCTCATACTACTCATAGATTCTGGAGTACGTGAGAATATAGGAATCATGGCAGGAATATGGAAATCTAGGAAATACATCTGCTATCTCATCCAGTATATTGCACATGAGCTGCATGCTGAGGAAGTGGAATGTCTTTCTGTTATGGTAGGTGGCTTCCCTCCCTTGTGGGAGGCCTGAGGGCCACATGTGTGCAATCAATAAAATTCAGCTATGTTGGGAATCCAGCCACCTCTTGGAATTGTATCATGGTTTGTTGATTCTGCTGCACAGTCTGTGGGAAGGTTAGATATTCAGGAAGGCCTCAGGAACTGGGAGATGCATTTCTGACTCACTGAGGCCTGTCACAGCAACCAAAACAGATGGGAAACTGCTAGTGGCTTTGAAGGTGAGGGCTGTGGTAATTTTGAGGTGGACAGGCACAGTCTGGCCCTGTGACTGGTGGAGTGGAAAAGCAGCTCTAGCTCCTGTCAGAGAGAGTGCCTCATCAAAGCAGAACTTAATGAGGCAATGCTCATCCTGAGGTCCATGAATTAGGTTCTGGGCCTGTAGACCCTGTGATATGGATGGCTCCTGGTGGCCCTTCTGCTTTATCAATGTCCCTCATGTAGCAAGCAAGCAACAATGTATTCATTTCATCCATGACTGCTACCTCCTACCACCAGCACCCAGTGATTCCCACCACCAGTACCAAAAGAAATGCACATACACCTACTTACACTTCTAAACACACACACCTTTCCTGAAAATCAGAGTTACACACACACTCATGCAAACAGGCAAGCAGGACGGACTCACACAGAGACGCAGAAGCTGTGGGTCATGGAAAGGTGCACACTAGGCAAAGGACACCTGTGCAATGGGAACACTGATATAGTGAAGGTCAGGGTGAGGAACACAGGGTGAACACTGGTGGGTGGGGGTCTGGGAATTGGTGGTGAGATAGTATGAGGGTTTGCGTTAGAGCCAGGCACAGGATAGAATGAAGAGACAGAGAGGATAGCTCAAAAGACACTAAAGTAGATACAGATGATAGTGAAGCCAATAATTCTCAAGCCAAGCTCCTCCAATCACCAATGACAAAGCCATTCCAAAAAGACAATAATGCCCCCTTCTTATTCATACTTTATAGCAGGTACAGCTTAGCACACTTAGGGGTATGTTTACTAAAGCGTGGTAATGTTACCATCATTAAGTGCCCTGGTAATGTTATGGATACCCATATAAAGGAGTGGGTGGTGCAGCTTTAAGGCAAGCCTGTCAGGTAACGTATGGTACAGTGCACCCTGGACCTACCGCGCGTTACCAACACAGCCGACGGGAAGCAGCAACGCATCCGAAGGGGTTGCAATCAAAGGCATGCAGACAGTAGAAGATGCGCTGAGGGATGTGCAGACACGGTGCCAGATGAGAAATGGAGCCATAGCTATAAGGCCATAGCCAAAGGCAGCTGATATCGCAGTCTGCAATGGAGACATGAGCCATAGATAAACACATGCACACATACCATAAAATGGTGTGCAGGAAACACAGCATGCAGAGGAGTAAACAACTGTAATGGAAAGGGTGTTAGGGACTGGTCTGAAGGGCCAGCTGTGTGGATGGTGTGTGTACAAGGGAAAAACGAGCAAAAGATCCAAAAAGGGGTAAGAGGGAATTGAACCTGTACACTGAAGAGCCCAAACACAACTCACTGACACCAATACCAAACCACTGAGCCATCTGCCCACCCAGAGAGGCCAAAGAAAGGGACCATATCTAACAGCTAGCATGTGATGGATAGGCTGCATGGAGGGGACACTGCAGTGTGCAATGAAAAGAAGGAAGGGTGCGTGGAGAAGGGATGAAGCCGGAGTCATTGTATGGTAAGGTGAGCAGAACAAATGAAAATAAAGGAAAAGGAACTTATAGGACCCAAACCCACAACCTATGTTGGCTCCATGCACATCTGCAATCACTATCCCAAACAACCACAACAAGCACAATGCAAATATGTTCCACCAAATGGCCATCGTGTCTGCTATATTATCACGCAGTAGTGCGGCATACGTGTGTTGTGTCTTACATGTGCTGCAGGGCGCCTGACACGCAGCGCGCACTATAATATGCATGACTTAACAGACCTTCTTACGTGCCTTATGAGATACATCTAAGCTCCTTAACTTATGTGGTCAGGTGATGGCGCGTAACAATGCACTTCCCAAACACACGTCACATGCATTATTGTGAGCACTGCACATCTGCATCACTGCAACATGCATTGCGGCGTATGGGCATTCTCAGCAACGTGCGTAAGATGCAACACACGTGCACTTTAATATTGCAGACGCTACCTGTCCATTACCCTTCCTCTGTGCTCCCTCCACCTTTAAGGCTGTAGTTGTTCTCTTTCCTTCCAGCTCATGCCTGTCAACCTGATGCATCTTATCATAATTGAAGTGCCTTAGGTTGTGGATGTCATCAGGGGATCAGACCAGGTCTGGGCCTTCTGCTAGGCCACTGGCAGACCAACTGTAGTAATAGGAGCCTCCGCAGCCTCCAACCATGGTCTGACATTCACCAACAGCACACACAGTCAGACTATACCTGCTGCACCACACCAAGTGTTCCAACCCTGCACAAACTAACTGCAGACACTCCGCTAACCAGTCTATCTTGCATGTTCACAGTAGAACTATGCACACCCAGACCTGGGTTGTATAGCACAGACACAGAGCCACACAGCAGGTACCCAAGTGATTGTCCCTCCAGAAAAGAAGGCACACACATATATCACTTGAAACAGGTACTATGCAGCACTATGTGGGAACATAGTCATGCCATGGTCACTGTTCGGTCAATGTGAGAGTACCCTAACAGCAAGATGTGTTGTGGCCACCTTGTCCATGCAGGTGGTGGTTGGGCACTACAATGTCCCAGCCATTGCCCTATACCCTGTGCAGATGCATTCTGCCCAGTCCACCATGTCCGGCCCATACCCACAATACCTTGCTCCTCATTATGCACATTTGCAGGCTGACATTATGCACATTTGCAGGTTGGAAACAGGTAAGCATTGTGGGCCCAGTGAGGTGTAGGCAGCCACAAAACAATGGATAGACACACACACACTCCTATTGCAGGATTGCGCGGTGATAGGGGTGGTTGGCAGCCCTGCCTACCACACTGGTCCTGATCACAGTGTCAGCATTGCTAAGGTGTGCAGGAGCTAGTAGTAGTGCTCAGGTGATAACTGCAGCTCCATGCTGGAGCCACAAGCCAGACTCTCCATGAAGCTTTGGATAGTGGAGCCTGTGTGAGTGGGTGTTTGTACCCCTGTTGGCCGCTGCTTTGGGGAGTACAAATTTTGATGTTGTATCTGCATTGTAGGTAAAAAAATAAGGACTTGCTCTGCAGGATCCACAGCTGGCACTTGAACCTATGACCCTCTGTTTGAGGACACACTGGCTGTGTGTACTGCACCAAACTGCTGCCACAGCAGCAGAGTAGTCCCTGGAGCTACCTTTACTTTTCATCATACAGACCTTTTCTGTTGCACTCCACACCATGTACTGGAACAGGGCATGGCCTAGGTCCACTGTAGGCAGGTGCCACTGCCCCCTCCAGCACCAACTCATATACCCCTGCCATGCTGACATGCCGATATGCTGTCGGTGATGGTAGTGCACAGTCCCAGGCCATCCACTGTGCAGGTAGGCATGTGCCTAGGGTGCAGAGTCTGGGGTGGGGAGGCATACTTGGTCATCCACACATCCCCCATCACCATCTACCAATGTTATGTCCCTTCCACATGGGGGAGATATGGCTGGGGGGATGTCAGGTTGGTGATCTAGCAACTATTGGCTAGGGTGGACCAGGTAGATGTAGGTAGATTGTGTTGTGACAGCACACTGTGGACAGGCAAGGGCTGCAGTACTGTAAAGGATGTTCATTTAGTTGGGTTTACGAACTGTTTGGGGCACATCCTGGGGAAGGTCTGTGGACCCTTGTTAGAATGGTTCCCAGATGTGCACTGTTTGCCCTATTACAGGCATAGTGGTACCTGTGTGACCTTTGGGGTACCTGCTGGGTAGTGTCCCCTGAATGGGACACTGTGGGACACAGAATACTGCATGTCCCACCTGCAGCCCCCTATGCCCCATTTGCACCATCACCATAGTGGCCTTTCATACTTGGGCACTATGCTGTTGCTACAAATGGAGCACTACTATCACTTTTCTTGGGCTCCCTGCCTATGCTGTACATTGCTGACACTAAAATAGTTTCTCTCTCCTGCTAATGTGCATCTAACGACAGGTTTTCACTCCCGGTAATGTTCGGCTCTTCATTTACCTGCGTTAGTGTAGCAGGAGCCTCTCCCTGCCCACTCACCGCCCACTGACCCCCTTCTCCCTGCACTCTCTCCACCCTCTGCAGGAGTTACCGCAGCTGGAGACGTTAACGCGCGTTAACGTTACTTAATGCGCGTTAACGTTACCGATGCTACGTTACCACGGTTTAGTAGACATACCCCTTAGTGACATAACACTGTATATCTCTGGGAGTTTCTGAAATACATCATGGATATGCAGATGCCTCCCATACCATTCACAGAAATACCCCCAGAATGCCCCGTTCGGAAAAGTGCACATATGGACACGTTCAAGGTGGATACATGCAGCTCATTCTTTCCAAAATTATGATCTACATATATGTATAGCTTCCATGGTTTTCTACTGCCACTGACACATGTTTTACTAAAGGACATTCAATCTCTCCAGAATAGTGCTGTGAGGATTCTGGCTCGTGCTTTTACATTCAGACACATTTCTCTCTACTTGACGGACTACCGCTGGTTATCGATTAATTTTCATATTAAATTTAAGGTTCTAGTTCTAGCCCATAAGGCTTTCAATGCAGGAGCACCAACTTATTTGGCTTCTTAAATAACTCCATGTCCTCCTGGCAGGGTGCTGAGATCTATCCAAGACCATCGATTAATTTTGCCACTGGTCTCTTACACCCACTTAGCATCCAAAAGATCATCTGCATTCTTTTATATAGCTCTTTTCCTCTGGAATAACCTTAGTGCCACATCTTTTTACAAGAAATGTATGGCCTCCTTAAAAACAAACCTTTTTCAAAATATTTTTGATACTTAAGGTAAGTTTACTAAAGCACAAATGGCTTTTGCAGCTAATGCCAGACGATAGCTGCAAAAAGGCAGCATTAGCTGCAAAGGTCGGCAATATATGCAGGGGATGTTCCCAGTATTTTCCCTGCAGATACCACAGAAACATTTCTGGGAATCTGGGGGCCAGCTTTGCAGATGAAGCTATTGCCACCCATTGGGGGTAGATGCATCCACAAAGCCTGCAGAAAGAACTACTATCATGTGATGTGAACACCTGTGATAGCTGCTCGAAACTGGAATGCCCATTCTCTGCCCACATCCTGACCATTCGAGTAGCCACCATGAGAAATGGAGCTACTGTAGAAAGAGGCCTGTGGTAGCTGTATTCTCCCTTATTAGCTGTCTTTGTGGCATGACAATCCCGCATTAGCATCACGAAGACAGCTAACGCGCTTCAGTAAAAATTTATTTATTTAACCAGTTAACCATGCCCCTTGGTGGGGAGTTGGATTGTTCTTGGCAAGACAACTAGCATCTTGAATTCTGCTTAGCACTATCTTTACTTTAATTTTCTATATCTTATTTTCTATTTTCTATCTTGTAATGGAGTTCTTTTCTATTTTATATGCTTTTAATTCATTGTAAACTGCTTTGCAGATACTAAAGGGGGTATAGCAAGTGATAATTAAACAACAAACTGTATCCCTACTACAGCATATAAGAGCAATTGATTTAAAAGCACATTTTAGAAAGCCATTTAGGTGAAAATTGGGACATCCATGTCAAATTGTTTTCTCCAAGCCCCAAAAGATTAATGTGCTGCTTAATATAGAAAGGGATGGGTATGTGCAGAATAAGGGGTATGTTTACTAAATGGCGCTAACGGCGCGGCTGCAACATTATCGCGCGATATGTGATGTTATCACGCGATACGTGACGTTATCGCATGATAATGATGCATTACCGTGTGAGAACATCACGTATCGTGCGATAATGTCTCCGGTGGCATTAAGGTGCGCAGAGGGTGGAGTAAGGCTCCCCAGGGGCGGAAAGAAGGGGTCAGTGGGCAGAAAGTGGGCGGGGAGAGGCTTCATGCACACTAAAGCCATGAAATGAAGCTCTGAAAATTAGCACAAGTGAAAACCTCGCGCTAGAGGCACATTTGGAGGGGAGAGAGACCATTTCAGTCAGCAATGTGCAGCAAAGGCAGGGAAACCAAAATATGTGATAGTAGTGATACATGTGCAGCAACATCATAGTGCCCAAGTACGAGAGGGCACTACGGTGAGGCTTCAAATTGGGTACAGGGGGCTGAAGGCAGGAAATGCAGTGGAGCAGCTGGGGCACAGGGTGGACTAGGCAGATGCCTAGGTGACACATAGGAATGTAGAAGCAGAAAACCAGCAAGACAGCAACTGACCAAGGGCAAACATGTCCACGAGTGTGTGTCCCACAGTGTCCCAGGGGACAGTACCCAGCACGTACCCCAAAGGGCACATAACAATGGCAGGTTGTGCTGGGGGGAAGCATGGATGTCTATGCAGGCACCCCTATCACATATCACGCACCATAGGCAGCCGCCTACCGGCACACTGGATGGCCTGGGATGGCGCACCACCAGCACAAGGGCATGTCAGCATGGCGGCAGAGGGGTGCTGGTGGCGGAGGGGGCAGTGGCATCTGCCCACAGCAGACCACGGCCAAGCCCCATTTAGGTGTGTGTTGTGCACTGCTACAGACAAGGTCTGTTTGACGAAAAGTCATGGTATCCCCAGGGAATGATTTGCCTCCATGGCAACAATTTGGTGCAATACACACAGCCAGTGTGTTCAAGGGCAGAAAGTCACAGGTTTAAGTCCCAGCTGTGGCTTCTGCAAACCATGCTCACATATTTTACCCAGTATTAAACCGTGGTAATAAAGATGGAACCTTTATTGCAGATAAAATAAACATGCCTGAAACGCCTATATTTTACCCCACAGACACCATAAACATGTGCAATCCCTAGAGCAGAGTTTCCCAACTGCAGTCCTGGAGGGCCAAACACCATTCAGGTTTCATGTTGGCCCTAATAAATATGCCTGTGCTGCATTTGTATGCACTGCCCCCTTTGTATGCAAATGTATTCATGCATATTCATTAGGGACAGCATGAAAACCTGAACAGTTTTTGGGCCACTAGGACCGGAGTTGGGATTCTCTGCCAAAAGGGACAGCGGCCAAAAGGGACACAAACACACACACCCACAGGCTCCACTGTCCAAAGCCTCATGGAGAGTCAGGCTGTTGGGCCCTGAGCAGAGCAGCATCTCCCAATACTGGCACCTGCATACCTTAGCAATGCCATTCTAAACTTGGGAACATGTTCCACATGTATCAAAAGGTTGCTATGATTAATGTCAGATAATGAATACTAGGTTAAACACAATTTGTTGACAGAGATGCATCATAGCAACCTTTCTGACAGTGTTTAACACCCCAGGGAGTGACACCAACAGTATTGCGTACCATAACAATGCCTGCACTGTGCCCAGGACTGGTGTGGTGGCCAGGGCTGCCAAAAACCTCTATATTTGCACAATGCTGGCATAGGTGTGCGAGTGTGTGTATGTCTATCCAGTGTTTTGTGGCTGCCTACACCTTACTGAGCACACACTGCTTGCACTGTTTCCAGTGTTAGCCTGCCAATGTGCATAATGATGAGCAAGGTACTGTGGGTATGGCCCGGTCAGGGCAGCCTGGGCAGGATGCATCTGCACAGGGCATAGGGCAATGGTTGGGACATTGTAGTGCCCGACCACCACCTGCACGGACAGGGTGGCGACAGCATGTCATGCTAAGGGGTCACTGTCACCCTTACTGAGCAGTGACCACGGTATGGCTAGGTTCCCCCATAGTGCTATGTAGCATTTTGCTCAAGCGTTATTTATGAATTTCTTTTTCTGGAGCCCAATCACTGACATACCTGCTTTGTGTGTGTGCTCATGTCTCATTTTGGATGCATACAGTTCCTCCAGGGACATGCATTATGTACTAGCAAGCAGACAGTCTGCAGTTAGCATGTGTATGGCTGGAACACCTTGCATGGTGCAGTGGGTGGAGACTGACTGTGCCCTCTGCTGGTCAATGTCAGATAGTGGTGGTGGTGGGGGGGGGGGGCAGCTGAGCTTTTTCTAGGCCTACTGCCAGTGCCCTTTGTGATGCATACAGATCTGCATTGACTGCCCTGTAGGGGTGCCTATTCCCTAGCAGGGCTGGGGTTGATGGTCCCCCTCTACTGCCACCATTGCAAAGATATAGAATGTGGATCTGTTGGTGGGAGATCCTGTCCCCCACCCTGACCCACAGGGGCAGGTTGGGTGGTGCTACATAATCCACTTTTGGGTCCAACCACCACCCTTCACTTATAACATGTGACCATGGCAACCACACAGGATATACATTATTCTGGGTGTATCATAGTCTACAAGGGCTAGACGTGACTTGTAAATACAGATGGACACAGGTGTATCCTAGGTGTGTCTCCAAGTACTACCTATCATACAGTGGCACTGATGGGGACCTGCAACACAGCCTATCTCAGCCAAGCCAGGTGCTGTGGACCTGGTGCTGGGCGCCCCACTTCTCCCTCAGTGTGAGCACAGGAACCACACAATGTCACGGTCTGTAGCTACTCTGTGCCTGTGACACACACAGTCAGTTCCCCCTACCAGGCCGGGGTGCTATAGAGGTGCATACCCCATCTTGTGATCAGATATGGGCTGCTGATCTGCATGTGCAGTGCTTCATGGGTATGGGTGGGTATACCCTATCCTGGTAACCACAGCAGACAGTTTTTGTGTTGACCTGCAGTCTTTCTGTAGCCAGCCAACAGTATACTAGACAATATAGAGTTGTAGCCCACTTGTTAAGACAATGACTGCAAAGGCAGGTGTCATGGGTTTGATCCCACAGTGGTGTTATTTAATGAGCCTGTCTGATGCTTTTCCTTTTGATTTAAATCAGTGCTGCCAGCAGAAACACCCTCACAGTGCCATAGCCTATGGTGCTTCATAAGGCGCCCTATAAGGCGCCCTATAGGGCACATTATAAGGTGCTTTGGCAGACAAGGCACTTTATAATGTGCCCTATGGAGTGCCTTCCAGGGCACCTTATGCGGTACCTTAGGTTACGGCACTGTGAGTGTGTTTTTGCTGGCAGCACTGATTTAAATTGAAAAAGGAAATGCCTCAGCAGCACTGATTTAAATTAAAAGGGGGAAATGCCTCAGACAGCACTGATTTACATTACAGAAAGGAAATGCCTCAGACAGCCTTCTTACATAACACCACTGCAGGATCAAACCCATACCTCTGTCTCCACAGTCATTGCAGTAACCAGTGGGCTACATCTTTATAGCTGCTTACACTGCACTGGCATGAACTTAGGTTTAATGCGCATTAACGCGCCACGGCGCCCACTATCGCACTATACAGATTTTTGCTACCTTGCCACCGGATCGCTCACTGCCTTATATGGCATTCTTAACATTAACGCTGCAACTAGCGCCGGTAACATTAAGACTGTTTAGTAAACATACCCCATAGACATTTGTGGTACTGGCCACTTGGATACGCCAGCGCCAGCATTTTGGCCTGGCATTTTAGATATGGAGACATGCAGCTTGTGATAAGGAAGCTTATCATAGCTCAGGAAGGAGCTATAGAAAAGGTGAAGTGACTCTGAACAAGCAACCTGTCAGTTCTGGTAGAAATAAGAAAACAGAATTTTCCCATAAAAGACTACCAGTCCCAGAATGCACCAGGTTTCCAACAGCCATTAGAGGAGCTGAAGTGGGGATACTTGTGGTCAATCAGGAGGGCTATGAGGTAATCCCTAAGCACTCATCTCAAAGGGCAGGGCCTGATTCAGCACAGCTGCGCTGTATTAGGGGGGAACACTCATCTAAGCAGAATAAGAGTAGAGTTTATTCTACAGATGACCATCCTCAGGATCTTCATGATCACCTTGGATATCCAGAGAATTGTCCTCAGTATCCTGAGAATCAGCTTGAGTTTGATCATCAGTTTCATCTGAAGGATCATCAGAAGCAGAAGCCAAACCGGACGGACAGAGAGGGAAAGAGACCCTTTGGAAGAAGGAAGAGAAAAGCCTTTGAGAGGTCTAGAAGAGTCCAAAGCAGTACGTATACTGGGAGGTATTCCAAGGGCCAGCATACACCATTGGACTGGGGAAAGCCAGAGGAATGGTGCTGCAGAGCTAGGAATCACCAGAGGCTACCTGTGAGGGAGACGGCTGCACGTGGAAGGGACCCTAAGACCTGTGCCAGAAGGTATGTGAAGAGAGATCCAGTGTCCAGGGATCTGGATTGGAAGGCTGGACATAAGAACTGGACTACATACTGGCCAGGCTATATAGAGAGGAACTCTAGCAGCAATGGAAGCTCAGGTATGAACATTGATCTATGCCCTAGCTATAACCTTGAAAGACAGCAGGGAAACAAGTATTCTCCTGAAAATGCTCCATTGAGAGATGCATCTGTGCCAATCCATGATATTGAACCCATGCTTGTTGAACAAGGGGGAATAATAGCAGATGAGGATCCTGTTTATATGGACTGCTCTCTATCTAAACTCCATTGGTAACTTTCTGTTATAAAGTACAGCAACCATCACAAAGAAATACAAATTTGTTCTTTAATCTACTCAGAAAAGCTCCTGAAGCAGGATTTGACCCACACAGTGGAAGGCAAGCCAGCTAAGGGGTTTCAGCTGGTAACTGCTAGCAATTAAACCTTACCTAATTGCTTGTGAGCTAGGAGAGAATCACTTCTGTATCTATGTGGGAAGTAATCAGAAGTTAACCTGAAAAGAACAGTTTGTTTCTTGCCTTGTGGCTTTTCATTTGTTGTTTTCCTGATTTTAACTTTGTTTTTCCAAGTTAACACTGAAAGCAAGTAACCTAATTTATGTGCTACCAAGCATATCTGTGTTGGGAGAAATAACCCCATAAATAAATATCTTATTGGCTTTACCCAAGAGCACAACTAAATTATTGTCAGCAGCTGTGTCTGGTGTGAATGAACTACATTGCCCACAATACCTTGCAAATCATATAGATATATGCACTTGACGAGACTGTGAAGATTCTCACCCAGGCAGCCGTCTGACAAGCTGTACAGCAGCAGATAATAAGGCCTCTCTATGTGCCTACAAGGTTTTCTGAGTTTGTAAAATCTATTGTGGGAGTGAGGGGGACATTCTCCTCTTCTTTATACTGTCGATAGCTGGCAGAACATGGGCCTATCTTCTGCCGGTTGAAAAACATGCGACCCTGTTCTGAAATTGGGCGCACAGGTGTATCTTTCCTAGAACCCTGGTCATTCCTCTGCCATGACCCCATGCAACAAGGACTTGATCACACCGGACATGGGTAAGTTTGAGGCATTCTAAAATGGTGCTTTGGATGTGGATGTGATTGTGACATTTAAATGGCCATTTTCAGATATCCAAATCACAAATAGGGTTTTTAAATGACCCCTTAATGTCTGCTGCCACACTTGGCCATAAGACTAGTTGAAACGCCAGAGGAATTTGAGTGACAGCATGAAAAAATAATTGGATTGGTCATTTATGTTCAGTAAGTAATAGGTTGAATGTTGAAAGTTTAAAGAATGACAGTGAATGAAACACCAAAGAAACATGGATAATGTAATGAAAGTGTTTTTATATAAATTAAATTGGGCACTTTGATTGATGAGTTTTCTGTCTGGTTATTTGCACAGAATGAGTTAAATTGGGCTACACATGATGTTTGTACAAATAGCACATGCTCGCTGTTAGCTCAGCTTAGGGATATGTTTAGTAAACGGCAGTAAGGGAGCATATGTGCTGTTAATGCAGGCTATTGGCACACTTGCTCCCTTAACACCAAAAAAATGCTGCCTTAAGATGTGGTAAAGGCACCGGCAGCATTAAGGATGCAGGAGGTGAAGAGTGGGCATGAACGGGGTGGGGAGTTGGCATGAACGGGGCAGGGAGTGGGCGTTTTTAGTGTGTACTTCCATACCACCGATTGCACAATGGCCTGAAAAGCTCTTTAATGCTGGGAACCCGATCGCAAATTAAAACCTCACGGAAAGGATGTTTTTAAAGGGGAGAGATACCATTTAAGCATTAGCAATGTAAAGCATGACAAGGGAGCCCAAGACAGTGATAGTGGTGCTCCATTAACAGCAACACCATGATGCCCAAGTAGGAAACAGCACTATGCTGATGGTGTAAATGGGGCACAAAGGGTGGCATGGTGGTCATGCAGTGGGGGTTGCTGGTAGACATGATGGACTAGGCAGCTGCCCGGGTGGTACAGAGGGGCATAAGAACATAAGTTCACAATAAATGCCATATAGTGTCAGATCAAGGTCCTTCAAGCCCACTATCTTCTGTCCAATAGTAGCCAATCAAGGGCAGAGGTACCTAGGTGAGTCTCAAAAGGACACCCATGGTTAAAGAGACCTGTATTTGGCCAAGCAGGTGATCCTCAGTGTCTCCTGAATAAATGTATAATGACCTTTCCTCCACGACCATGACCAAACTCTCCCAAAGCCCAGCTATAAGAGGAGCTGTCATGACATACACTGCCACTGTGTGCCAGTGTTTGTCAATGCATTTAATGAAAAACTAAATGCTACAATGTGTCTGAAATGCATTACACTATAGCAGCTGTGCCTGTCACCTAGTCTCCTCATATTGTGATAGCGTTAACAACCTTAAGCATGTCACACCATTCAGTACCACATAGAAGCCTATCATATCTCCCCCCAGCCATCTCACCAAGAGGTTGAAGAGGCCTAACCTTTGCAACCTTCCCACATAGGGGACTCCTTTCATCCACAGCACCATCTGTGATGTCTGTCATGATCACACAGTGACAATAGTGGAACAAAGACAAACTACTGGTATGGTACAGTGATGTGGCACATGGGGTGGTCCAAGGGACATGGCATCCTTAGCAGAGATGCTGCCCCCACCGTGCCACTGAACCCAGATGTGGAGGAAGAGGCCGATAGTGCCTGCAGCTGTAGCCCTCCAGGTACCTGGAATATGCAGTTACCCGGAGAAATACTACAGCAGTGACTGTTATCGTCCCCCCAAGACGTATCAGTGGCAGGCAGTGATGGGGCCCCTGCATAGGCAGATGGTGGGGGTGGGGTTTCATGGCCATCCATGTGTGCCTCTGCCCCCAAATCCAGCCCTTATGCCCAAGTGCCCACTGAACTCACATGTTCAACATGTTGGGAATGTGCATTGCCACCACTGACAGTGCAGGGCCTGTCTGCATGGCGGGGTGGTGCTGGTAGCATGTGAAGTGGCACCAACTTGTAGCAGACAGAAGCCTTGACCTGGTCATGTGCACCATGCACATTGCAGCATGTTCCAAAGACCAGCCAAAGGGAAGTATGTCAGCAACAGGAGCTGTTATCCACCTGTGGCAGCACTGTGGTGTAACATACATTGGTGCTGTGTATATGTTTGGAGGGTCACAGGTTCATGTCCCCATCAAGGTTTCTGTATTGCATTTTCCTGTGGAAAAAATTTAGCTGACAGTGCAAATAAAGTTCCAGCATGTGCAACCCCCAAGGAGGTGGCCAGCAAGGATAAAAACACCCACCAGCAGCACTGACAGGTTCCACTATCCACAGATGGTTGGAGGCTAATAGCACACAGTAACAACATGTGGTGAGGCCATGGCACGCTAATAGCACCTGCACACAGAGCACACCTTATCAATTCTTGAGAAGACATTGATACAGGAGTGGAAAGCAGGAATGCCAACCATCCCCAATTTTGCACAATGCACCAATGAGAGTGTATATGTGTGTGTGTGTGTGTGTGTGCGTGTGTTTCTCCTTTGTCCTGTAGCTTTCGGCACTGCACTTTGTCTCACATTGTCCTAGTTTTCCCCAGTATTTTTGGAAAATGTGAATAAGGCAAGCAGAGGATTGTGGGTATCACCTGAAACTATGCAGATTGGCCTGGATGTGTCTGCCACAATGGTAGGGTCAATGGCTGAGATGCTATTGTGCCCATCTGCCATGTGCATTGCCTGGGTGGCTACTGCATGTCATGCTGAGAAGGCACTCTTACTATTACCAAAAAGTGACCACGGCTATGTATCCACATAGTGCTATTATAATGTTTGGCTCTAGTAATTTGAATGCACTTTCTGTCTGGGGGTGCCAATTACTGAGCAAAATGATAGATTTCTTATGCTGAGTATCCCAAGGCGGAGTGCTTGTGGTCACCCTAAGTATATGCTCTGCGTGCTGACCAGCACACCAACTGCAGCTGGTTTGTGTTTGGCTGATACAACCCAGTGAAGGGCAGCAGGGGTAATCTTAATGCCTGTGCTGTAGTCAATTGTTAGTTCTCAATGCTTAGGGCAGCAATGGTTCATGGCCTACTCACTGGATCTTGGCAGGATAGTAGCAGGTACCCCCACACCAGCCTATAACACTCACTGCAGTGGCTGTCCATGACGGTGGGTGCTAACCTGCACTGTTATCAGAAGGATAGTGTCTAACATGGGCAGAACACAGAGCCAAGCTTTGCTATCACCTACAGCATACTGAAAAAACAAGAAGAAAAAAAAGCATAGCACACAGTAGACAATACCTACCACATACTAGCAGTGATGCTTACCTACATCACAGACCATCTCTAATAGTGCAGGTTCAGTGAACCAGGTGCTGGGCACCTGTCCTCACCCTAAGGGTGACAGCTGAAACCACTCTGCAGCACAGCTTGCAGTTGATATATGCATGTTGCACACGCAACCAGTGCATCTTACTGAGCTGAACGTCACACCCGATGGGAAACAGCAGCTTGTTAACATCACACCCGACGGGAAGCAGCAGTGCATCCCAAGGGGTGGCAAGCAAAGGCACGCAGACAGTAGAAGAGGGTAGTGCAGTTATGGTGCCACATAAGAAACGGAGCCAAAGGTTTGAGCCACATTGAAATACATGCACACACACCATGACATGGTGTGCAGTGAAAACAGCATGCATGAGAGTAAAGAAATTAAACTGAAAGGGCGTCAAGGGCCGGTCGGAAGGGCCAGCTGTGTGGATGGTGTGTGTACAGGGGCAAAATGGGCAAGAGACCCAAAAAGGAGTATGCAAGAATTGAACTGGCACAAGGAAGAGTCCAAACACAGCTCACCAACACCAATACCAAACCACTGAGCCAAATGCTCACCAAGACAGACGAGAGAAAGGGACCATATGTAACAGCTACAGTAATATGTGATGGATAGGCTACATGGAGGGCACACTGTAGTGCACAGTGAAGAGAGGAATGGTGTGTGGAGAAGTAACGAAGCTGCAGCCATTTTATGATAAGGTAGCAGAACAAAAGAAAGGAAAGGAAAATGTGGGAATCAAAGCCACAACCTATGGTGGCTCAATGCACGTCTACAACCACTATCCCAAACAATCACAACAGGCACAATGCAAATATGTTCTACCAAGTGGCCATCATGTCTGCTATATTATACGCATTACATTATGGCACAGTATTGCAGCATACACGTGTTACATTGTAATGTTACGTGGGCAGGTTTGGCACGTAACAACGCACGCCCCAAACAAATGCTACACGCTTTACCTTGAGCGCTCTGCGTCTGTGGCACTGCAACACACGTAGTGCCACAGTGCTGCACACACTACAATAGACAGGATAGGCCACCTTAATGCCCTGTTCCTCTGCCTTCCAGCTCATGCCTGTCAACCTGATGCATCATACAGTCCTTGGGGTATCTTAGACCTAAGGTGCCTTAGGCTGTCATCAGGGGGGTCAGACCAGATCTGTGCCTATTGCTAGCCTCTGGCAGACCAACGGTAGTACGAGAAGCCTCCGCAGCCCCCAACCATGGTCTGACATTCACCAGCAGTAGGCACAGTCAGACTGTACCTGCTGCACCATGTCAGGTGTTCCGGCCGTGCACAAACTAACTGCAGAAGTCCACTAGCCAGTCTATATTGCATGCTCACAGAGGAACTATGCAAATCTAGACCTGGGTTGTATGGCACAGACACTCAGCAGGTGCCTCAATGAGTGGCCCTCTAGAAAAGGAGGGACACATATATCACCTGAGACAGATACTATGTAGCACTATGTGGGTACATAGCTGTTCCAGGAGGTGCTTTGGCCACCTTGTCCATGCAGGTGGTGGTTGGGCACTACAATGTCCCGGCCATTGCCCTACCCCCCCCCCCATGCAGATGTATCCTGCCCGATCCGCCCTCTCTGGTCCATACCCACAATACCTTGTTCCTTGGTATGCAGATTTGCAGGAGGGTTCTGGCAAAAGTGTACATTTTGTGGGCCCAGTGCAGAGTAGGGCACCACATGACAATGGATGGACATGCACTCACCCACCCCTATTGCAACATTGTGCAAAGATAGGGGTGGTTGGCAAACTTGACTGCCACACTGGTCCTGATCACTGTGCCAGCATTGCTAAGGTATGCAGGAGCTAGTAGTAGAGCTCTGGTGATAACTGCAGATCCATGCTGGGGCCAACAGCCTGATTCTCCATGAAGCTTTGGATAGTGGAGCCTGTGAAAGTGGGGGTTTTTACCCCTGTTGGCCGCTGCTCTGGGGATTGCACATATTGATGTTGTATCTGCATTGTAGGGTAAAACATAGGGACATGCTCTGCAGGATCCACAGCTGGGGCCCGAACCTGTGACCCTCTGCTTTGGGATTCACTGGCTGTGTATACTGCACCACATGGTTCTCACAGAGGTATAGCAATCCATGGGCTACCATTACTTATCATGCTTTCGGTGCTGGTAGTACGCAGTCCCAGGCCATCCATTGTGCAGTTAGGCGGATGCCTTGGTTGCAGGGTCTGGGGTGGGGAGGCATATATGTACATCCATACATCCCCCCATCACCGCCTACCTATGTTGTGTCCCTTTCACGTGGGGGGGGGTGGCTGGGGGGATGTCAGGTTGGTGCTCTAGCAACTATTGGCTAGGGTGGACCAGGTAGATGTCGGTAGATTGTGTTATGATAGCAGACTGTGCGCAGGCTAGGGCATGCAACTCAGGTAAGGTGTACCCAGTTTGGACTACTGGGTGTATATATGTTGCAGACAATGTGTGGACACACCCTGCAAAGCCGTAATAGGGGCTTCAGTATAGGGTGTTCATTTAGCTGGGTTCACAAACTGTTTGGGATGCATCCTGGGAAGGGTCTGTGGGCCCTTGTTAGAGTGATCCACAGATTTGCACAGCGTGCCCTATTGCAGGCATAGTGGTTCCTGTGTGACCTTTGGGGTACCTGTTGGGAATGTCCCCTGGATGGGGCATTGTAGAACACAGTCTACTGGGCGTGTTTGACCTTGGCCAGATGTTTTCTTGCTGATTTCCAGTTTCTGTGTTCCTATGTGTCACCTAGGCAACAGCCTAATCCACCCTGTGCCCCAGCTGCCCCCACTGCATGTCCCACCTGCAGCCCCTTATGCCCCATTTTCACCATCCCCATAGTGGCCTTTCGTACTTGGGCACTATGCTGTTGCTGCAAATGAAGCACTACTATCACTCTCCTAGGGCTCCCTTCCTGTGCTGTACACTGCTGACACTTAAATTGTTTCTCTCTCCTGCAAATGTGCATCTAACGACAGCTTTTCACTTGCGGTAATGTTCGGGCCTCTGTGTGCCCACGTTAGTATAGCAGGGGCCTCTCCCCACCCATTGACCCCTTCTCTCTGCCCTCTCTCCACCCTCTGCAGGAGTTACCACAGCCAGTGACATTAACATGTGTTAACGTTACTCGATGCTACGCTACCACGCTTTAGTAAACATACCCCTAAGTGTCCACTACCACCCCTTAATGCTGGAATGCCTCTAACACACCCAATACTCCACATGGTAACCCCTTGTCACTGCTGTTAACACAGATCTGTTATTTTTATTTATTTACATTCTCTTATATACCGTGCTATTCTGCATCAGTGTGGTTTACATTGAACAAACTGAAATTACATTGAACAGGGCATTATAACTTGGAGAAAACTATTTTACAGGGAACATGGGCTATGGAGGGTTAAGTGGCTTGCCCAAGACCACAAGGAGCACCTATGGGACTAGAAACCCCAGTCGTTCCGGCCCAAGGTTGCTGTCCTCTAGTGGGATTTGAACCCCCGACCTTCCAGCCTATAGTACCTTGCCCCAACCTCTAGGCCACTCCTCCACTCCACTCCACAGGGTGTGAACAGGGCAGAGCTTTGGAAAAGCAAATAAAGCCTCAATTGACACGTGTAAGTTGTAGAATACTATAACTTACACACTTTAGTGCATTGACCTAGGCACCACCAGCTATGTCTGTAACAGGTGCAACCATAGTACTTAGGTCTAGCACTTTCATACATCCCTGTTTTATAAAGTGAAACACATGTTTGCATCACTTTATTAAAAAAGTCCCAAATGTATGCATAGCAATGCAATTTACACTTTAAGAGGGCAATTCTATAATCACACACACAGTTAATGCACCTTTCCAAGCACATATTTTTTTAAAGTAAAGCGCATGTCTATACTTTGCCCAAGCTCCGCCCTGTGCCCACCCAAACTGAAAACACCCACAGTGGGATATATGCAGGGGAGGTTCTGCCATGAGGCCACCTGAAGCGATGGCCTCAGCCGGCACTCAGATAGGGGTGGCACTCAGATGCTGTCGGCACTCCGGCTCTGCTTTCCTCTGGCTGCCTCTGCTTTCCCACATGGGAAGGCAGAAGCAGGCCATAGGCTGCGAAATCTAAAATTAAAACAGAGCCGGAGTGCTATCGCCGGACAAATCAGCCTGATTTCTTGCAGGAAGAGAGGTGCAGGTGGAAGGAGGTGGGATAGGAGGACAAGTGCTAGACAAAGGGGAGAGACAGGGAGCAAGTGCTAGACAAAGGGGAGAGACTGGGGGGCAAATGCTGGACAACAGGGAAGCGGAACAGGAAGACAAATGCTGGAGAAGGGAAAGCAAGGAGACAAATTCTGGGCAACAGGGGGGAAGACAAAAGGAAAAATGCTGCACAACGGAGGGGGGGGGGGACAGGAGGCTGGGCAACCAGGGGAGACAAAGACAAATGCTAGACAACACTAGGGAGGGGACAGGACGACCAATGCTGGACAATGGGGGAGGGGGAGACAGGGGGACAAATGCTGGACAACAGGGGAGGGGTCAAAAAGACAAATGCTGGATGAGGGAAGCAGGGAGACATGCTGGGCAATGGTGGGGAGACAGGAGGACAAATTCTGGACAACACAGAGGGGAAGAAAAGCTGGGAATGGAAGGATTAGGAGTGAAGGTTGAAAAGTGGTAGGTAGATGGCATAAAAATAGAGAGATTGAGAACTTGATAGTAAGGAGTAGTGAAATCTGGGTGCCCAGAGAGAGAGAAAAATAAATGGAAGAAAGTTGTAAAGAAAAAAATAAATATCCAAGATGGAAGGAAGTGAAGAAAACAAAAGGAGAGAAAAGAAATGGCAGATGGAATAGAGACCATAGAGAGCTAAGAGAAGACAGAAGAAAGCAGAAGTCTCAGATCAAGACCAGCATGATCAGAGTATAAAATGGTCAGACAACAAACGTAGAAAAAATAATTTTATTTTCAAATGAGTGACTGGATTTTGCACTATTTTTATATTTTTCACAGTACAGAGAAATGAGTCTCTTTTATTTCTCTTGTATTGCATTGCATTCAGAGTCTATCTTCTTGGGCTTTCAGTTAAATTTTTGTCTACATATTTTTATTTTCACTTTAGGCCAGTGATTCTTAACCTTGTTGGAGGTACTGAACCCCACCAGTTTCATATGCACATTCACCAAACCCTTCTTTATTGAAAAATAAAATATGATTTTTTTTCAAATTCAAGACATAGGTATATGTTTTACTGGTTCACAAAATGAATCGTGCATTAACATCACTTCAACACAGCTGGTTTTATGAGTGTTTCACCAATGGTGTGTGGTTTGCCCTGCTTTGTGATCAGGTAAGCAACTTTGTACGATGCTGTGAGGATCGGTTTGTTGATGGGTACAAAGCCGAGAGCAGGCAGAGCAGCCTTTTCATCGAATCTGGCTCTCTTCACCTTGAATTCAGCAAGTGTGTTCTTGTATTTCCCATCTCCATGCAGGTTAAGGAAGTGTTCCTTTAATTTTGCCGGTACTAGACAAGAATTGCTTTACTTGGCATTGCAAATATTGCAGATAGGACGCTGACTCCCATCACGTTCTGTGATATATGCGAATCCATGTTGTACATATTCGTCTGACCACTTTCTTTTTTTGCTCGACATAGTTAGTATGGATTCAAATATTAAGAAAGAAATCACACGACATACCATCACGACAGTCACAAGTCGACTACTGAGTGCACCAAATTCCCTGCAGCACAGATTGGCCAAGCAATGTAGCGTGATCATCTGCAGCCAATGATGGCCAAGCAGGGCATGTCATCACAAATCATATGAGTCGGGTGCGTGTCTTGTGTCTTGACCTCCGCCAAACCCCTGAGACTGACTCACCGAACCTCTAGGGTTCGATCGAACCCAGGTTAAGAACCACTGCTTTAGGCTATCCTCACTTATTCTGTACTTGGTGAGGGTCTGTGTTCTGAGTGTGTGACTGAGGTCAGGAGTTCTGTTAACATGGAGTTTGTACGAAGGGACCTGCACTGAAGTAGTTTGACATGTTTAGCTTGTCAGTAGGTATATGGATGTTCAAGGGCCTGCTATAGTATTTATAGTACTGCTTATAAGAACATAAGATATGCCATACTGGGTCAGACCAAGGTCCATCAAGCCCAGTATTCTGTTTCCAACAGTGGCCAATCTAGCTCATATGTACCTAGCAGTTTCCCCAAGGGACACAGGTTCCACAATGCTTGTATTGGTTCAAGCATTGATATCCTGGATCCCTTCTTAATAATGGTTTATGGACCTTTCCTCCAGGAACTTGCCCAAACCTTTTTTAAACCCAACTACATTAACAGCCTTTACTACATCCTCTGGTAACAAATTCCAGAGTTTGATTACACGTTGAGTGAAAAAATATTTTCTTTTATTAGTCTTAAATAGTTTACCCTGTAGCTTTATTGCATGTCCCCTAGTCTTTCTATATTATGATAAGGTAAACAATCGATCTACATTTACCCGTTCCACTCCGTTCATTAATTTATAGACTTCTATCATATCACCCCTCAGCCGACTCTTTTCCAGGTTAAAGAGCCCTAACCTTTTTAGCCTTTCTTCATAGGAGTATCCTTCCATCCCCTTTACCACTTTGGTGGCTCTTCTCTGAACCTTTTCTAAAATCGCTATATCCTTTTTAAGATACGGCGACCAGAATTGCACACAATATTCAAGGTGCGGTCTCACCATGGAACGATATAGAGGCATTATAATATCTTTTGTTTTATTTTCCATTCCTTTCCTTATCATACCTAGCATTCTATTTGCTCTCTTGACCGCCGCTGCACACTGGGCCGAGGGTTTTAACATGGTATCCACAATGACGCCTAAATCTTTTTCCTGGGTGGTGGTTCCTAATGTGGAACCTTGCATCGTGTAACCATAGTTTGGGTTGTTCTTCCCTAGGTGCATAACCTTGCACTTGTCCACATTACATTTCATCTGCCATTTTGATGCCCAGTCTTCCAATTTATCAAGATCCTCTTGCAATTTTCCACAATCCTCTTGGGTTTTAACAACTTTAAATAGTTTTGTGTCATCTGCAAATTTGATAACCTCACTCGTTATTCCACTTTCCAGATCATTTATGAATATGTCAAAAAGCAGCGGACCCAGCACAGATCCCTGGGGTGCACCACTATTCACCTTTCTCCATTGGGAAAATTGGCCATTTAGCCCTACCCTCTGCTTTCTATCTTTTAACCAGTTCCTGGTCCACAATAGTTCACTGCCTCCTATCCCATGACTCTTTAGTTTTGCCAAAAGTCTCTCAACTGTCTGTTGCAGTGCATGGCACCCACCTACACAGGGCTAGGCCACGGTCTGCTCTGGGCAGTTGCCACTGCCCCTTCCACCACCAGTATCCCTCTGCCACCATGCTGACATGCCCTTCTGCTGGTGGTGTTGGTGGAGTGCAGTCTCAGGCCATCCAGTGTGCGGGTAGGCGGCTGCCTATGGTGCGGGTTCTGGGGTATGGGTGCCTGCATAGCTGTCCACTCTTTCCCCCAGCACCACATGCCAATGTTCCGTGCCCGTCGGGGTACCTGCTGGGTACTATCCCCTGTGACACTGTGGGAAGCACACTCGTGCCCATGTTGGGCCCTCAGCAGTTGCTGTCTGGTTGCTCTACTGTTTCAGAATTCCTATAGGCCAGCTAGGCATCACCCTAGTCCGCACTGTGGGCCAGCTTCACCGCAGCATGTGCCGCCTGCAGCCCTCTGCAGCGCAATTACACTGTGGGCTCATTCACCTTGTATGGTGACGGAGCATAGACCTTTCCAAAAATCATATCTTTTTTGGAGCTTTCTTGGGAGTGTTTTTTGATGTTTCGCATTGTTATCACTATTGGCCATCTTGGTTATTTTATTTTTACTTTCTTTTCTGTACATTTTCAGAGTTTATTTGCCCTTTTGTTCCGTGCACATGTATCACACTTATCACTTTTTGTAGGTTTCCCTGCTTTTGCTGTACATTGCTGATGGAAATGGTTTCTTTTCCATTTAAATCAGCTCTAACGCCAGGGTTTCACTGGCATTAGTTTTGAGCCTTGGATTTCACAGCATTAGTGTGCGGGGAGCCTCTCCCTTCCCACTCTCATTGACCCCTTCTCTCCGCCCCTGGGGAGCCTTCCTCCGTCCTCCGGGACCCTTTCTCCGCCTTCAGCGCTCGTTTGCGCCGCTGCGCGCGTTATCACGCGCTAAGGTACCCGTGTGCCCGATAAAGCGCCATTATTGCGCGATAAGGTACCTTATCATGCGATAATGTTGCAGAGCGCACGTTAAGACGGTTTAGTAAACATACCTCATAGACTGATGCGACCCTTAGCAGTTAAAAGTTTCTGAAAGGCAAAAAGGTCCAGCAGGCTCTGAGGTTACAGCAAGGTAGTATAGTCCCGCCCACCTGGATGGCGATGTCACTTGAAACAAAAAATAATAAAAGACAGATTCCTGCAGATGTTACTTTGGAGTCAAATTCTTTGCCTCACAGGTGTGGGCTAGCAGAAAGACACTAACCACGTCTTATTTTTCTACTACAATTACAGAGAAAGAATTATAAGAGGAAAGAAAACTAAATCAAGGACTGACAATGGTACCCACTACCAATGGAAGGTTACACCAAAACTTTTATTCCTTACCACAAGGTGAAATAAAACAATTAAAATTAGTTAATTTGAATTTTAGTTCAATTTATTAAATTCCTAAGATAGATTATTAAATATATTTTGTTAAAATTGTGTACACAAGAATAGTAAAATTCTATTTAAAATTCCAGCAGAAATGTATAAATGTTTCTTTCTCAATAGTTTGTACAACTTTATACCAGCTATTTCTTTCTGGGATAAATGTTTCTCAATTTAACCCAGGTGAATATTAATAAACACTATAACTTCTAATGCATTTTCCAGAACTACTACAAAATGTTAAAATTATTTTTAATTTGTTTCTCATCTCTTTCAGGTATCTTAAACAAATATCAAGGTAAGTTATATTCAAATACTCTCTCTCTTTCTAGTCAGAACCTTTAGAATAAATTTCTTCTCATGAATTCCTATTTTTATTTGACAGAATTTATTTTCCTGCTCACCTTTTAACAGGTAAGAACCTTTAATTTTGTTTTCTCTGAGAGTATTTTAATTTAAATATTTGAGTTCAAATGTGTGTCCTTTGTGCATTAGTAGGTGTGATACAGTTGTACCTTTAAAGGCTCAGTCCAATTAGTTGAGGCCCTTTGTAAAAATTCTTCAGCTTCAGGTATTCTTTTGTGTGTCTCGGATTTGGTGGATGCAGTTCCTGAAGTTCTTGCTTGTCCTTGATGTCCTCTGATGAATGTTGAACCTACTCTCTATCTAAAAAAAACTCAATAAAGCACAGTTCTGCCTAATTTTTCTGTTGGGGAACTCACATTTCTTAGTAAAGAGAAGGAAAAAATGTGCTTCTTTTACTGTCCCTCACTAGGTGAAATAAAAGAATAATTAATTATCCCTATCTAAGTTTCCCTGATTTGAAGCACATTTCTCTCACACAAATCAGGCTGTCAGCTTCACTGTCACACATTGCACAGCCATACAATCCAGACACAGCTGCAGGATCAGCTAACCAGACTTCTTTTAAAAATCTTCAAAATAAGAATCTCCAAGTCTCAGTTACTTGATGGTATCCCTTAAGGGATCAAGTTTCAGCAACAACAGGGTTAAAATATCCAAGTGAATGTCCCAAGGAGTACCAATAAACTCTTCAGTAAAGGGTTTATTATTTTATAAATCTGACCTTTAATCCAAATAGCCTCACTTCACATTGAGGAGATAATGTTCTTCTCCTTTTTATGAAAAGATATTATAAATTAAATCTTTCCTTCAGCTATGAAAAACTTTTAATAATTTTTTTTCTCCTTACAGAGATAATTCTTAGTTTACAATTCAGAGGTAATAAGGCTTCCACACCAGGATGATACCCCTAGGGGTATGTTTACTAATCGGTGGTAGTGGCTTCTGTGCGATATCAGAGCTGCAGCCCCTTTGACTTCATGGGACCATGGCTCCGATATCACATGGAAGCCGCTACTGCCGATTAGTAAACATACCCTAGGATTTGTCTCCTTTAAAGGAAAACATTCCCCATACAACTTCCCTCAGCTTGTCAGCAGATTTTATTACAATGACAAGAAGTCTATTTCTCCAAACTGATGCTGAATTGAATTATTAACAATCTTATTCATGTTTGTTCTCTTCCAGCACATCAGTCACACTTTCTCTTACTTAAATGTCCTCATAAAAATCTCTTATACTCCTCTCAATCCTTTAGCCAACATGCACCATACCTCTATCTTTCCCTCAACTGTCAGATTCTCTGCCTGGCAACCAGGATTCTAACTGCAGCAGCCCAAATCCTCTTCCACTGCTACAGTTCCAATAGTTCTCCCTTGCCAGCTTTAAAAAGAGCTAGAAATCCCAAGGATTCTCTTCAAAATTATTTTCCCCATATGACCAGATTCCTATTAATTTTCCTATGAAGTTATTTTTTGCTTTTCAGTTAATAAATCATGTTGGTACCTCACTGCATTACAACCTATTTTTCCCGCCTAAAATAAAAAAAAGCTCTAAAGAGAGAGTTCCCTAAACTGTCTGATATCTTTTAAATAGTTTTCTATGAGACCAGAATTACTTTTATTTTTATAACACTATTTTCCTATTAAAACCTTGTTATAGCCTCAATTATAAGAATTATCCATTTCTATTAGAATTTGAATGTTTTAAGCTGCTTTTTAAAACTTAAGGACCAATTTCCTCCCCCCCCCCCCCGGGTGGAAACAAAGCATTTTTCAGCAAAATTATACATTTTTATCAAAAAAACAAATATATATTTAGAGAGAGCACATCTTCTGCACCTGAATTCTGCCATTAAAACATTTAAATTCTCATTATTATTTTTTTAATCGCCAAAAATCAGAGCTTTTTCCATAGAGATTACAGTTCCTTTAAGGCCAGACAACCTCATGTGCTTAAGGCCCACCTAGG
Source organism: Ichthyophis bannanicus (assembly GCA_033557465.1). Taxonomy (NCBI): domain Eukaryota; kingdom Metazoa; phylum Chordata; class Amphibia; order Gymnophiona; family Ichthyophiidae; genus Ichthyophis; species Ichthyophis bannanicus. Next base: position 447,564,402 of record CM066035.1, on the reverse strand, counting down.
TTAAAAGCAAATCTGAAGCCTCTAGCTTAATTTACACCTGATTCTTTAATAAAAGGGCTTTTCACCCCAAAACTATATTTGGGTCTTTCTCTGTCCCTCCCCCTCCCCTACCTGGGGAATATACTTTCATTTTTAACTATATTTTTCATTCAGTCCTATTTTTAGGGTTCAATTATGCTTTAAGTGGCCGATCGGTCCACAATTCTTTACCGGACCCTTCAGTCTCATTCTCTTGGCCCCTGGCCCCATTTTTAATAACTGCAGGCCTTCCTGTGGCTCCCATTGCACGTTTTGGCCTTTTAGGCCTCATTCCAAGGCTCCCTGCCTTTATTAAATTAAAATTAGGAATTTTGTGGCCACCGTAGGTGAGATTGGATGCATATAGCCCTGTCCCCTTTAGATCAGGCCAATTGTAACCTTCAACAGACCTTCCAGGGGAAGCCCCTTCAAAAAAGTCCCTTGGGCCTTCCTAGCCAAACTCCGGATCCCCTCCATACCTCAAATTCTGGCCCTCTCTGGCCTCCCCTTGCTTTCGGGACTCCCTCTCCTCAAAAATGGACCCTCCACAGCCCTTTTTTTCTGGCTCCGGTCTCCCCTTGTTTACCCCCTGCCACCGGAAAGAGAAACGGCAGCAGCTGCCACCCTCCCGGATGACAGGAGGGAAACTCTGGCTCCTCCTCCTCAGCCATCGGGACAGCCACTCAAACCTGCGGCTCTCCCCAATGCTCCCAGGATCTCCCCCAATGATCGGAGCAGTTGTGTAAAGCCACGGCTGGCTTTAATCTCTGCCAGAATGCTTCCCTGATAGTCAGGGTCAACCGCGAAAAGCCGCAACTGCACTCGACTGCCAGCATCTCACTCCCCCTGCTTTTAAAACAGCCCTGGATGGGCCAGAAGACCCCCACACATCTTCAGCTGCTTCTGCAACCAGAAAACCATGGCCACTAACAGCAGCCACCTCCAGGAGCCCAAAGAACCCTTCCAGCAGGTAGAAAAACTTTTAGCCCACTAGTTACAGTAGTTACAGGAGCTTAGACATCTGCTTACGATCCTTATATGTCCTGTAAGAATGTCCATAATCTGTATATAGTTCTCCCGGTTCTTCCAAGTTTACTACCCCTGTTCAATGTAAACTCAATGTGACCTGCTGCATTGTAATATCTTTTGTTCAACTGTAAACCGCACTGATTATAATAGCGCGGTATATAAGAAATATAAATAAATAAATAAAATAAAATAAGGTACATCAATTCGTTCACATATAGCTAGTTCTTCTTCTCTAGAGTGAGACATATTCAGACAGTCAGTCCCTTTGATAGTGGCCCGATTAATCTTTTCTATCACCATAGCATGGTTTGTAGCTGCTCTGTGCTTGTATACACACCGTCAGTTCCTCTTACAGAGCTGAGGTGATGGATACGTGCATTCTCCATTCGGTGTTCAGCTGTAGACTGCTGTTCTGCATGTGAAATGCATCATGGGTACTGGTAGGGCTACCTTATACTGTCATACGCAGCAAACATTTTAGGTGGTGACCTGCAGTCTCTTTGTATCCAGCCATTACTATGCCACAAAGTATAGCGATGTGGCCTATTGGTTAGTTCAAGGTCTTTAGAAACAGGGAGCAGAGGTTCAATTCCTGTCTGTTTATATTTTTGTGACTGTGCTACTCAGATCATTTTCATGCCTGTAACAGTCAGGGCTCTGCACATCTGTGCTGGCAGCCCATACCGCCCTCTCCTCAGCCACCATCTGTCCTTCAGCCCATCTATCTGCCTTTGTTGGCTGTGTATAGTCCTGTTTTCTTGTGCAGGCTGCTACCCCATGACCTATACTGGTACCCTTTTTCCGCATTATGGCTCTTTGTGCTCTCCTCTTCTGTTCCTGATTTGTACTTACCCACTAATACTCTGTCCTTCTGTCGCTGCAAACATCCTTCCACTTCTGTTTCTGCTGGGGACACTTCTTCCCCATTCTAATGCCATACTCTGTCACTGCAGCACTTTACATTGGCATTACCCTGTTCATTGGTACAGCTGCCTTCCATATGCTCATCCACTTTACTGGCTGCCACATAAAATGCCCACCAATATGGCAGGTCCATCAACTCCCACCGGTCCTTCCTTCCATCACCTTTACATTGACATTCCTTGGTGTTCTGTCCAGCATTTGGCTTACATCCATGGTCCTGCTTTAAGGCGCATGCTTTCCACCTTAGGGCACCTTGTCTCTCCTTAGGATGCCTTATCTCCTGTTAGGGCACCTTATCTCCTTTTAGGGCATGTTATCACATCTTAAGGTGCCTTATCTCTTGTTAAGGCACCTTATCACATCCTAAGATGCCTTGTCTCTCCTTAGGATGTCTTGTCATCTTACCACACTTGGTCCTGTTAACTCACGTTAAATGGCCCAAGGCATCTTAACGCCGGCACACCCCCTACCCACCCATTGCCTTATATGGCTTCAGGCATCTTAATACTGTCTTTATCGCCATTGACTTTACCGCAGTTAAGTAAACATACCCCATAGTTAATAGTCTTTGCATTATGCAAAGTATTAAAAGGAGTATGAACTAGCCACAATGCTGAAGCAGAGTGGAAGACCTAGAGCAGAGGTTCCCAACCTTTTCAGTTTTGCGGTCCCCTTATTATCCTCCAAAGGTTTGTGGAATCCTAGTTCATCCTTACCACTCTTCTCAGACTTCCTCCCCATTCTATCTCCTCTCTCTCTCTCTCTCTCTCTCTCTTAACCAACCAATCATCACCAATCTCAGTCTGTTTCTCTCTCCATATCCCCAGCTAGTTCCCTCCATTCTATCTTTCTATCTAGTCTCTACCAATCCCTCTTTTCCCCATAACTAATCCTTACCAACATCTCTTTTTCTCTTTTCTATGTCCAGTGGACCCCTGTAATGATTTCACATACTGCCAGGTTTTTGTGGACTACATGTTGGGAGCATTTGGCCTAGAGCACTGAATCGTGTTGTGAATAACTCTATACATAGTGATCTTATGGGTAAATTCTGGTTTTATTGTCTTTGGGCTTAAAAAAAGGTATTGTGATGGGGCCCGTGGTTAGAGCCCTTTAACCCTGAATAGGCGGTTGCCTAGGGTCTATAAAACAAGTAAACTGCTCTGGCTGTGTAAATGAAAGAGTCTCTCAGAGCAATATTGAATGAAAAATAAGATGGGTTTTATTCCCTGTCCCGTTCGGACTATCAACAAGAACAGAAACTTCAGGTGTAAGCGAAGAAACAAAAATAGTGGCAAACTTATATTCTTTTGTTTACAGGCACAAAGTTCTCTTTGTCATTTAATCAAACAGCAGGGCTGCATTTATAACAGATACTACAATCCATGGGAGAGGGATCTTGAAGGCTGCTGCCATCTTCCCATACCATGCTTTCTCCAGCACTTCCCAAACTCCCTGTGTCAGAGTCCTCTTGTATACAGTATTCAGACACGGCGTCTTGTGACAACTCACTATGGCATTCAATGGAGGCTCTTCTCCCTTCGGGTTTATACCTCCCTGGCTTGTAGTAGCTTCTACCTGGGCTTTCCTCCCAGAACAACAGCTCTGAATCTCCTTGCTTCGTGTAATTATGGTCAGGACCGCGCCCTTGGCACTTATAGGTTTTAAACCTCTCACTGTAAGCGTATGGAGATTTCTTTCTATCTGTAGGGATTGCCTTGGTACTTGGCTCCCTGTATCTTTTGACTCTAGTCTCCCAGGCTGGTTGTGCAGTAGTGAAATTGGTCCTAGCTTTGCAGCTATTTCTTATGGTGCACATAAGCTTGGAGTTCCCATCCCCCAACACTTTCCTTTTAAACTGACCTGTGCTTAGAGCTGGCACATACCGGTCTCCTGTGTAGTGGGACACTCCTGGCTTCTCTTGAAGGCTAACTCGGGTAGCAGGTCTTCTCCCAGTACAGCTTGCCTTAAACCTCTGTTCCTGAGTGCTGGAGCTACCTTCACTTCCTGGTTCTCCGTGAGAAAAGTTTTCTCCCAGCACTCCTCTGGGGTTTCTGCTCAGCTGATTGTAGCCACACCTCTTGCTACTCTCTCTCTGGCTTCTGCCGTCCTCCTGAGTTGTATCTTGCCTCTCTCTCCCTCTGCCTTCCTTCCACTGACTGGAACCCTGTCTTATGTAATCCCCAGCCCTGTACGTGATGTGGGGATTTGCACTCAGGTGTTCCTGACGAGCTTTCTGTTTGTTACGCAGTAACAATTTCCTTTGCTCAACTGATTCTGTGTGCTTAGTGCTCCTTTCCAATGCTGAATCTGAGGTAAGCCTTTCTTTTACCTGCACTTCCATGGGCTGTGTATCCTCTGTTGCATCACAGTATGGACAAGTTCCTGGAGGAAAAAGTCTGATGTCTGTGGAGTGTGCTAGAGGTCTTGTGTCTGACAGTGTTTACCAACCTGGGGAGTGACTCCTACAGTATTGCGTACCATAGCCATGCCTGCACTGTGCCCAGGACTTGTGTGGTGGCCTGGGCTGCCCAACACCTCTATAGTTGCACAATGCTGGCATAGGTGTGGGGAGTGTGTGTCTGTCTATCCAGTGTGTGGTGGCTGCCAACACCCTCCACAGCCCACACTGCTAGCACTGTTGCCAGTATTGGCCTGCCAATGTGCATAATGAGGAGCAAGGTACCGTGGGAATAGCCTGGATAGGGTGGCCTGGCCTGGATGCATCTGCACACGGCATAGGGCCTAGTGGTTTGGGCAAGGTACTTCAGGCCGGAAGGTCGGGGGTTCAAATCCCACTAGAGGACAGCAACTTTGGGCCAGAAGGACTGGGGTTTCTAGTCCCACAGGTGCTCCTTGTGGTCTTGGGCAAGCCACTTAACCCTCCATTGCCCATGTTCCCTGTAAGTATTAGTGTGTGTGTCTCATATCCCTGCGTGTTAAATGTATCCCCCACTTGTGTTGTGACCGCTTTGATTGAAGGATAAGGCGGTATACAAAACTAAATAAATAAATAAATAAATTGTAGTGTCTGGCCACCACCTGCACGGACAGGGTGGCCATAGCATGTCCTGCTGGGAGGTCACTCTCACTCTGACTGAGCAGTGACCACGACATGGTTAGTTTCCCCCATAGTGCTAGATAGCATTTTTCTCATGTGATATTTGTGGGTTTCCTTTTGGGGCCCAATCACTGACTTATCTGCTTGGTGTGTATGCTGACATCCCCGTTCTGGGTACATGCATCTTCTCCAGGACCATGCACTATCGACTAGCTAGCGGACTGTCTGCAGCTAGTATGTGTCTTGCTGGAACACCTTGCTGGGTGCAGCAGCTGGAGGCTTGCTGCAGGAGGCTGTCAGATAATGGTGGGGGTCAGCTGAGCATTTACAGGCCTGCTGTCTGTCTGCTATTGCGTTATGAATGTGTACCGCTCTGTCTGTTCCCCAGCAGAACTGGGGTTGCTGGTCCCCTCTACTGCCATTGCAGGGAGGTAGACTGTGGATCTATTGGTGGGTGATCATGTTTCCCACCCTGTGCCCCAGAGCGTGGGTTGTGTGGTAGTACATAATCTGCCTATGGGTCCATAAACCCCCCCCCTTCACCTACAGCAGGTAACGATGGCATCAACACAGGACATGCACTATTCTGGGTGCAGTATCGCCCATAGGGACTAGACATGACCGAGACATACAGCAGGACACAGATGTATCCTAGGTGTGTCTAACTGAACTATCACACACTGATGGGGAAATGCAGCATGTCGTATGTCAGCCATGAAAGGTGCTGTGGACCTGGTGCTGGGCGCCCCACCTCAACCTCAGGGTGGGCACTGTACCCGCACAATGTGACTGACTGTGGCTACTCTGTGGCAGTGCCACACACGGTCTGTTCCCCCTACAAGGCCAAGGTGCTGTGGGGGTGCGTACCCAATCTTGTGCCCATCTCTCAACTGCTGATTTGCATGTGCAGTGCATCATGGGTATGGGTGGGTTACCCCTATCCTGGTAACCACAGCAGACAGTTTGTGTGGTGACGTGCAGTCCTGCAGCCAGCCAGGGCTTTGTTCACATCCTTATAAGGTTTCCTATAGGGGACATTATAGGGTGCCTTGGCGGACAGTACACTTTATAATGTGCCCTATGGAGTGCGTTATGGGGTGCCTTATGCAGCCCCTTAGGTTATGCCACCTTGAGGGTGTGTTTGCTGGCAATATACCCCTTTTCTTTTGACAAGGTCCCCCATCAGAGACTTTTGGCGAAGCTAAAAAGTCATGGGATAGGAGGAAGTGTACTATTGTGGATCGGGAACTGGTTAAAAGATAGAAAGCAGAGGGTAGGGCTAAATGGCCAATATTCCCAATGGAAAAAGGTGAATAGTGGAGTACCCCAGGGATCTGTACTGGGTCCGCTACTTTTTGACATATTCATAAATGACCTGGAAAAGGGAATAACTAGTGAGGTTATCAAATTTGCAGATGACACAAAACTGTTTAAAGCTGTTAAAACCCAAGAGGATTGTGGAAAACTGCAGGAGGATCTGGATAAATTGGAAGACTGGGCATCCAAATGGCAGATGAAATTTAATGTGGACAAGTGCAAAGTTATGCACCTAGGAAAGAACAACCCACACTATAGTTACACGATGCAAGGCTCCACATTAGAAATCACCACCCAGGAAAAAGATTTAGGAATCATCGTGGATAACATGTTAAAACCCTCCGCCCAGTGTGCAGCGGCGGCCAAGAAAGCAAATAGAATGCTAGGTATCATAAGGAAAGGGATGGAGAATAAAACAAAGGATATTATAATGCCTCTATATCGCTCCATGGTACGACCGCACCTTGAATATTGTGTGAAATTCTGGTCACCGTATCTTAAAAAGGACATAGCGTTATTAGAAAAAGTACAGAGAAGAGCCACCAAATTGGTGAAGGGGATGGAAGGATACTCCTATAAAGAGAGGCTAAAAAGGTTAGGGCTCTTTAACCTGGAAAAGAGACGGCTGAGGGGAGATATGATAGAGGTCTATAAATTAATGAATGGAGTGGAACGGATAAACGTGGATCAATTGTTTACGCTATCAGAATATAGAAAGACTAGGGGACATGTAATGAAGCTACAGGGTAAACTATTTAAGACAAATAAGAGAAAATATTTTTTCACTCAACGTGTAACCAAACTCTGGAATCTGTTACCGGAGGATGTAGTAAGGGCTTAGTATAGCTGGGTTTAAAAAAGGTTTGGACAAGTTCCTGGAGGAAAGGTCCATAAACCACTATTAAAAAGGGACCCAGGATATCAATGCTTGACCCAATACAAGCATTGAGGAACCTGTGTCTTTTGGGGATATTGCTAGGTACGTATGACCTAGATTGGCCACTGTTGGAAACAGGATACTGGGCTTGATGGACCTCGGTCTGACCCAGTATGTCTTATGTTCTTAAAATACACATGCCTCAACAATCGCTACTTAAATGTATAGAGTGCTGCCTCAGCCAGCCTTATAGATTAGGCCCACTGGGGAATCGAACCCATGACCCCTGTACCATCAGTCAGTGTTGTAACCATTGTGCTACAGCTCTGTTGCTGTGCTTGTATGCCTGCGTGCCTTCTTAAGATTAACGCACGGTAACGTGCCCTGTAGCGCTCCTTCATTTATGGCGCCTTGTAATGCGCGTTCTCGGTGCATTCTCGGAAACGATGTACCGCCCATGTCCTTATTTGGGGTTTCTGTCTCTACCGCGTCTCCTAACGTGAATCGCACTAACGCAGTTTAGTAAACATACCCCTATGATTCTTCTGATAGACTCAGGGGCAAACCTTTCTGTCATCTAGTGGAGAACCTCTCTCTGACCCAACATGCTACTCATCCTACCCACGTACCTGGTCATATCCTGGATTTGATTCTCACTACCTCAGATTTTCATTTTCTGCTTTCTATCTCCTCTATCCTCCCTCTTCCACATCAACAGTATTCATTCCCATTTTCTTACCTCATCTTCTTCACTAGGATTACCTTTGTCTTCGCATCCCCTTCCACCCCATCTCATGTTCTGATTCATAGAGGGCACTCTTTCAATCTTCCATCCCTCCCCTCCCTTTCTTGGACTGTCGGCTCTATATGGAAAACTACCTGTTCTGCTGATCCCATTCCTTCCCCCTTGCTCCTTTCTGAATCTCTTGCCTTTCTCCCTTGTATTCTTTTGATTCTTCATAATAGTCTTCTTACAGGGTTTGTCCCTTCCTTGTGGAAGTTCGCACAGGTTTGTCCCCTTCTGAAAAAAAAAAACATTTCTGGATCTGCCTCTTCCTTCTATCTATTGTCCTGTTTTACAGATACCATTCTTAGCTAAGGTTCTTGAGAAGGAGGCTTTTACGCAGTTTTCAGGTCAGCTGGAAAACATGTTCTTGTCATTCTCACTAGTCGGGTTTCCAGCCCAGTCACAGCACCGAGACAATTATCGCTTCCCTGCTGAGTGAAATTCACCAGGCTTTCGATCATGGTAATACTTCACTTCTTTTTTCTCTTGATCTGTCCTATTCCTTCGATTAGTAACTCATAGCTTTGTTCTCTTGTGTCTTCATGATAGTGGGATTAGGGGAACCGTACAAACCAATAAACAGAGGAGAAGGATACTCTGCAGTCAGCGCTAACCAAACACAGAGAGGAGGAAACAAAACCATAACCACATAATCTTCACACAAGTGGGGTTTTTTGGTCTATAAAAAAACATGTTTAAAAACACATACAAATATGAAGACACAATAACAACAAAAGCTTCTTATAAAGTATCCCACAAAAGGAAACATATAAACAAACATTGCACATTGTATCAATAAAGATACAAAGGAAATCAATAAAAATCCAGAGAAAAAAGAAAAGTCTTTATTACCAGTCTGATAGTATAGAAACATCCAATGAGAATGCAGAATGCTGTGAAGGGTTAATCATTACCTATAAAATAGATACATACATAACCATTACTCAATACACAAAAATGAAAATCGGCTGATCCATTAAAAGGAAAATACTCTACAATACAGAATACTCAGTTACTTGATGGTATCCCTTAAGGGATCAAGTTTCAGCAACAACAGGGTTAAAATATCCAAGTGAATGTCCCAAGGAGTACCAATAAACTCTTCAGTAAAGGGTTTATTATTTTTTAAATCTGACCTTTAATCCAAATAGCCTCACTTCACATTGAGGAGATAATGTTCTTCTCCTTTTTATGAAAAGATATTATAAATTAAATCTTTCCTTCAGCTATGAAAAACTTTTAATAATTTTTTTTCTCCTTACAGAGATAATTCTTAGTTTACAATTCAGAGGTAATAAGGCTTCCACACCAGGATGATACCCCTAGGGGTATGTTTACTAATCGGTGGTAGTGGCTTCTGTGCGATATCAGAGCTGCAGCCCCTTTGACTTCATGGGACCGTGGCTCCGATATCACATGGAAGCCGCTACTGCCGATTAGTAAACATACCCTAGGATTTGTCTCCTTTAAAGGAAAACATTCCCCATACAACTTCCCTCAGCTTGTCAGCAGATTTTATTACAATGACAAGAAGTCTATTTCTCCAAACTGATGCTGAATTGAATTATTAACAATCTTATTCATGTTTGTTCTCTTCCAGCACATCAGTCACACTTTCTCTTACTTAAATGTCCTCATAAAAATCTCTTATACTCCTCTCAATCCTTTAGCCAACATGCACCATACCTCTATCTTTCCCTCAACTGTCAGATTCTCTGCCTGGCAACCAGGATTCTAACTGCAGCAGCCCAAATCCTCTTCCACTGCTACAGTTCCAATAGTTCTCCCTTGCCAGCTTTAAAAAGAGCTAGAAATCCCAAGGATTCTCTTCAAAATTATTTTCCCCATATGACCAGATTCCTATTAATTTTCCTATGAAGTTATTTTTTGCTTTTCAGCTAATAAATCATGTTGGTACCTCACTGCATTACAACCTATTTTTCCCGCCTAAAATAAAAAAAGCTCTAAAGAGAGAGTTCCCTAAACTGTCTGATATCTTTTAAATAGTTTTCTATGAGACCAGAATTACTTTTATTTTTATAACACTATTTTCCTATTAAAACCTTGTTATAGCCTCAATTATAAGAATTATCCATTTCTATTAGAATTTGAATGTTTTAAGCTGCTTTTTAAAACTTAAGGACCAATTTCCTCCCCCCCCCCCCTCCCGGGTGGAAACAAAGCATTTTTCAGCAAAATTATACATTTTTATCAAAAAACAAATATATATTTAGAGAGAGCACATCTTCTGCACCTGAATTCTGCCATTGAAACATTTAAATTCTCATTATTATTTTTTTAATCGCCAAAAATCAGAGCTTTTTCCATAGAGATTACAGTTCCTTTAAGGCCAGACAACCTCATGTGCTTAAGGCCCACCTAGGTTAAAAGCAAATCTGAAGCCTCTAGCTTAATTTACACCTGATTCTTTAATAAAAGGGCTTTTCACCCCAAAACTATATTTGGGTCTTTCTCTGTCCCTCCCCCTCCCCTACCTGGGGAATATGCTTTCATTTTTAATTATATTTTTCATTCAGCCCTATTCTTAGGGTTCAATTATGCTTTAAGTGGCCGATCGGTCCACAATTCTTTACCAGGACCCTTCAGTCTCATTCTCTTGGCCCCTGGCCCCATTTTTAATAATTGCAGGCCTTCCTGTGGCTCCCATTGCACTTTTTGGCATTTTAGGCCTCATTCCAAGGCTCCCTGACTTTATTAAATTAAAATTAGGAATTTTGTTGCCACCGTATGTGAGATTGGATGCATATAGTTCTGTCCCCTTTAGATCAGGCCAATTGTAACCTTCAACAGACCTTCCAGGGGAAGCCCCTTCAAAAAAGTCCCTTGGGCCTTCCTAGCCAAAGTCCAGATCCCCTCCATACCTCAAATTCTGGCCCTCTCTGGCCTCCCCTTGCTTTCGGGACTCCCTCTCCTCAAAAATGGACCCTCCACAGCCCTTTTCTTCTGGCTCCGGTCTCCCCTTGTTTACCCCCTGCCACCGGAAAGAGAAACGGCAGCAGCTGCCACCCTCCCGGATGACAGGAGGGAAACTCTGGCTCCTCCTCCTCAGCCATCGGGACAGCCACTCAAACCTGCGGCTCTCCCCGATGCTCCCAGGATCTCCCCCAATGATCGGAGCAGTTGTGTAAAGCCACGGCTGCACTAATCTCTGCCAGAATGCTTCCCTGATAGTCAGGGTCAACCGCAAAAAGCCGCAACTGCACCCGACTGCCAGCATCTCACTCCCCCTGCTTTTAAAACAGCCCTGGATGGGGGGGGCGGAGCCTGATGTCCAGCGGGATGGTCGCATAACGCTGAGGCTCCCGAGAGGCCTACTCAGAATCCTGAATTAACACCTCAAATATTTGGAATTTCTACTCTGATCTTGCCGGGGCACCTTGGTGAGATGGCGGGGACCAAACCAACGCGCCTGGAATTTGGGTCTCCAGCGGCTTCTCACGGCAAACGTTCTAAAATTGAACCTCCGTCCCCGCAGAAGGGGCCGGCCTCGTGCGAGGGCCCCGAAATGCAGCAAGAAATCCTCGTCGAGATTAGAGGGGTCAAAACCCTTGTGCAGGCAAACGGTGAAGCACTTCGAGCGCTGCGGGACGATTTTGGTGTGCTGCAAGGCAGGCTAGAAGGGCTTTCTTCGCGTCAGGACAAAATGGAGAGCATATTGGACTCTCATGCGGCCCGGTTGTCCAAACTCGACAAAGTTGAACAACAGGTGCGGGCCTTGCAGAAAGAGGTGGAAGATGGCAATAATAGAGCACGCCGCAATAACTTACGACTCGTGGGCATACCGGAGGGAGCGGAATCGGGAGACATGAAAGAGTTTTTATGCAAGGTCCTCCCTTCCTTGCTCCACATCACCTTTACCAAAGATTTGGAGATTGATCGCGCTCATCGTGTACCCACCAGCATAACGCTCAGCAAGAAGACCCCGCGGCCTATCATTTTTCGACTATTGAGATATCAACATGTGGAGCAAATTCTAAGTGCATCTCGGGCAATGGGCCATATGGAGTTTGAGAGCCACAATATCTCCTTCTATCCCGACTTGTCTAAACCTACAGTCGACCGCCGAAAGCGCTTTCTGGAATTCCGGCCGAGGCTTCGGCAACTACAAGCACGCTACGGCCTGATGTACCCGGCCAAGTTCCGAGTCACGCTTCACAATCAGACAAGCACATTCGAGGACCCTGATCTACTAGCGAAGTTTTTGGATTCCAAAGAAGCCGACTTGATGCGCTGACTTCCAGAATATTCCTGCAAGTCTTCTTATGCTCGCTGTACCTGCCGTATCGGATCCGCCGCAGCCCTGCAGGGAGTCTGGCGGGGGCAGTTTGTTGCCTTCCTCTTGATGGTATCTGTGACCCGACTCCATCTACCCACGGTGGCCTCGATGAGTATCAGAGACAGTGTTATTATGGACTCTGGTGTTTCTTCTCTATTTTATACATGTCTTCTATTTCCTCTCTTGGGCCTCCTCCCGTAGACATCTGGTCGCCATATTCTTTGGGGGTTTGCTTCTTCTCTAAGATACGTTGTTACATACTTTTCAATATGGGGTGTATTAGCTAACATACTCGGTGATTATGACATTGTTGTATCGACTCTGCTTATGTTCTATGTTACCAAGCGCCCTTACCTAAAATGTCTTTTACCGCATGATGGCACCATGTAAGATTTTCCTTGAACGTCAAAGGCATCAATAATCCGATAAAATAGAAGAGAATCCTAAGCTACCTCAGTTAGGAGGCAGCGGAGCTGCTTTTCTCCAATAAACGCATTTGAATTCGAAGGAAACTCTTAAACTAAGTGTTACACCTTACATGGTGGCCGCTTATTCCCCTGCTGTTTCTAGGATATGTGGGGTTGCCATACTGGTTGGGAAATCTTTGCATGCTACTGGTGTTGCGACTAGCTCAGACACAGAAGGTAGATTGTCTAGAGTTCTCCTCACGATAGGTAGCCTAGAAGTTACATGTATCTGTTTTTCCGCTCCTAATGCTGATGACCCTGCCTTTTGCTACCATTGCTCAGGCTGCGCAAGCTTCTGCTTATACTTCACTGATCATTGGGGGGGATTTCAATCTAGTCCTTGTCCCCTGACTGGCAAATAGCTGCCTAGGACGAGTGGTCCCCCCAAGAGTCATGCTACGCTTCCCTTCCTGATCAAGGATCCTGCTTCTGTTGATCTATGGAGATTACTACACCCCAATTGGCTTGACTTCACCTTCTTCTCTTCCTCTCCTCAATCTCAGTCTCGCATAGACTTCTCTCTAGTCTTAAAACTGTTAGTTCCTCAGGTGGACACTGCAAAGATTCACTCCCAACATATTTCAGATCATGCTGTCATTTCCTTTCAAGGGGCTCTGGTCACCCCAACAACTGTTCTCTGCAGCTCGTTGGAAAACCTTTTCGGATTTACAAGAGGAATTGGCGATACCAGCGAGACACTACTTTCAATTGATGCAGCTTCAACCCTGCATCCAAAGTGCTCGGAGCATGCCGCCCTCTGCCCCTACTGAGGTTGGGCTATTAGAGCTGGTTCACTCCATTAGCAGTACACATGGGGTAGCCTCTAATTTCTATAATATACTTTGTCAAGGCACAGATGCGGACACTTTAGAGCTTAACAAGCCTGGGAGCGCGAACTGCAAATCACTATAACCCCTGCGCAATGGAGCGTTTTGGAGTAAAGTAGTGTGGGTTTCCCGGTCTGCCTCTGTTACCCAGATTCTCTTCTTCCCTGCACACAGATGTTTTTATACCCCCAGAAAAATAGCCAATTGGAACCCAAATGCTAGGGACCTGTGTTGGTTCTGCCATACTGCTGTGGGATCCTTCGCTCATGTTCTTTATGAATGTCCTCAATTGCAGGTCTATTGGGGGCGGGTCTGGGGTCGTATTCACTCTATCTTACACTGTCAAGAACCTTTCTTGGACGGTCGTGGGACTCCGCTCTGTGGCGGAGGTCCCCTCTCTTCCTAAGAAGGGTCGCTTTCTCCTTGATTTCATGCTAGGTATAACTATATGCTTAATCACGAGGAATGGAAGGATAGCTCTCGACTTACTGTCAATAAATGGTGGAACCTCGTTTGCTTATATAGTACGTATGAGCAGATACCTCGGAGAGCTATCCCCCATGTCCAAACTTCCTCCTGCTTGTCTAACTGGCAGATCCTTAATGATTATGTACAATTTGCTCATTGCTCCAACATGCCTGTATAATGTGCACTCATCATGTTTTAGATCACCGCTAAGTTTTGTAATGCAATCATGTAAATACACGCCCGCTTTGGGAATGTTTAGTTTTCTAGAGAAGAAGCAGGGGGGAGGGGGGTGGTAGGGGTTTACTTTGGTGTATGTATTACCTGTTATGTATTTGTCTTTTGCTGTATGTCTTCCTTTCCTTTGTTGTTACAAAACGAAAATAAAGAATTTAAAAAAAAAAAAACAGCCCTGGATGGGCCAGAAGACCCCCACACATCTTTAGCTGCTTCTGCAGCCAGAAAACCATGGCCACCAACAGCAGCCACCTCCAGGAGCCCAAAGAACCCTTCCAGCAGGTAAAAAAACTTTTAGCCCACTATTTACAGTAGTTACAGGAGCTTAGACATCTGCTTACGATCCTTATATGTCCTGTAAGAATGTCCATAATCTGTATATAGTTCTCCCGGTTCTTCCAAGTTTACTACCCCTGTTCAATATAAACTCAATGTGACCTGCTGCATTGTAGTATCTTTTGTTCAACTGTAAACCGCACTGATTATAATAGCGCGGTATATAAGAAATATAAATAAATAAATAAGATAAAATAAGGTACATCAATTCGTTCACATATAGCTAGTTCTTCTTCTCTAGAGTGAGACATATTCAGACAGTCAGTCCCTTTGATAGTGGCCCGAATAATCTTTTCTATCACCATAGCATGGTTTGTAGCTGCTCTGTGCTTGTATACACACTGTCAGTTCCTCTTACGGAGCTGAGGTGATGGATACGTGCATTCTCCATTCGGTGTTCAGCTGTAGACTGCTGTTCTGCATGTGCAATGCATCATGGGTACTGGTAGGGCTACCTTATACTGTCATACGCAGCAAACATTTTAGGTGGTGACCTGCAGTCTCTTTGTATCCAGCCATTACTATGCCACAAAGTGTAGCGATGTGGCCTATTGGTTAGTTCAAGGTCTTTAGAAACAGGGAGCAGAGGTTCAATTCCTGTCTGTTTATATTTTTGTGACTGTGCTACTCAGATAATTTTCATGCCTGTAACAGTCAGGGCTCTGTACATCTGTGCTGTCAACCCATACCGCCCTCTCCTCAGCCACCATCTGTCCTTCAGCCCATCTATCTGCCTTTGTTGGCTGTGTACAGTCCTGCTTTCTTGTGCAGGCTGCTACCCCATGACCTATACTGGTACCCTTTTTCCGCATTATGGCTCTTTGTGCTCGCCTCTTCTGTTCCTGATTTGTACTTACCCACTAATACTCTGTCCTTCTGTCGCTGCAAACATCCTTCCACTTCTGTTTCTGCTGGGGACACTTCTTCCCCATTCTAATGCCATACTCTGTCACTGCAGCACTTTACATTGGCACTACCCTGTTCATTGGTATAGCTGCCTTCCATATGCTCATCCACTTTACTGGCTGCCACATAAAGTGCCCACCAATATGGCAGGTCCATCAACTCCCACCTGTCCTTCCTTCCATCACCTTTACATTGGCATTCCTTGGTATTCTGTCCAGCATTTGGCTTACATCCATGGTCCTGCTTTAAGGCGCATGCTTTCCACCTTAGGGCACCTTGTCTCTCCTTAGGATGCCTTATCTCCTGTTAGGGCACCTTATCTCCTTTTAGGGCATGTTATCACATCTTAAGGTGCCTTATCTCCTGTTAAGGCACCTTATCACATCCTAAGATGCCTTGTCTCTCCTTAGGATGTCTTGTCACCTTACCACACTTGGTCCTGTTAACTCACGTTAAATGGCCCAAGGCACCTTAACGCCGGCACACCCCCTACCCGCCCATTGCCTTATATGGCTTCAGGCATCTTAACACTGCCTTTATCGCCATTGACTTTACCGCAGTTAAGTAAACATACCCCATAGTTAATAGTCGTTGCATTATGCAAAGTATTAAAAGGAGTATGAACTAGCCACAATGCTGAAGCAGAGTGGAAGACCTAGAGCAGAGGTTCCCAACCTTTTCAGTTTTGCGGTCCCCTTATTATCCTCCAAAGGTTTGTGGAATCCTAGTTCATCCTTACCACTCTTTTCAGACTTCCTCCCCATTCTATCTCCTCTCTCTCTCTCTCTCTCTCTCTCTCTCTCTTAACCAACCAATCATCACCAATCTCAGTCTGTTTCTCTCTCCATATCCCCAGCTAGTTCCCTCCATTCTATCTTTCTATCTAGTCTCTACCAATCCCTCTTTTCCCCATAACTAATCCTTACCAACATCTCTTTTTCTCTTTTCTATGTCCAGTGGACCCCTGTAATGATTTCGCATACCGCCAGGTTTTTGTGGACTACATGTTGGGAGCATTTGGCCTAGAGCACTGAATCGTGTTGTGAATAACTCTATACATAGTGATCTTATGGGTAAATTCTGGTTTTATTGTCTTTGGGCTTAAAAAAAGGTATGTACAAGTTCCTGGAGAAAAAAGTCCATAAACCATTATTAAGGTTAATTTGGTGAAATCCACTGCTTATCCCTGGGATAAGCAACATGGAATAGGTTTACCTTTTGGGAACCTGCTAGGTACCTGTAACCTGGCTAGGCCACTGCTGGAAATAGGACACTGGGCTTGATGGACCTTTGGTCTGATCCAATATGACAAATCTGTTCTTTTGCTCTTATATATATAGTGGTATCCTTTATAATTGCTGATTCTATTCCTAATTCCAATCTTTTATCCTTGCATGACAAGCAGTTCTAGCAGAGATAGGAGGCACCTTGGGCAGGAGAATTTAAAAAGTGTATTTTTTTTCCATAATAAGTGAAGCAAAATAAGTGGAACATGAAAAGGCCTAGCAAGAAGTGGCGGAGTGTTTATTTTTCTATATCTGCTATTATCTCTGTATATTCTTGGGGGATTTCCTTATCTTGCCTTTATCTCTGTGTATTCAGTCTGTGGTTTATAAAAATGTTTTCACTTGCCTTCATATTGATGTGAATAGCTGGTCACAATCTACATTGACTGAAGGTTTTTCAGAAGGTAGTCTTGTAATTGCTTTTGTGGACTTAACTGATGATGATGACCTGGCCTAAGATTTGCAGTAAAAGGGACCTACATGTTTACGGTTGTCAGGGTCAAAGATTATTTATACATTATTGCTTTCCTGTAGACTCCTTATCATATGGATCACTGTCAGATTTTCCTGATTTTGGATCTTTCTAAATTACTTATGCAAAATTGTCCTTCACACATAGCAAACAGGAAGAGAGAAAACTTCCACAGCAAAGCAAAAAGCAAACCAGACACAGCAGGAAATGAACAACACCTGATACGGCTGTGTTTTGGCTGAACGCACCTGCTAGGGGTATATTTCAGCTAAAATCAAAACCAAAATACCACAATATAAATAAAATACATAGAAATATGTACAGTTCATATAGAAAAAAAAAACATAATGGGGGTTATTTTAGAAGCCCTATTTGTATTTTGATTGCCTGAAAATGGGCATGCAGATAGCCAAATCACGGAGACATCCCCAGAGCCATTTTAGAAGCCAGTTCTATAGTCTTCTCCAGTGCAAGGACATCCAAGTTGTGAAGGGGTGTTAAGGAGACGTGACCAAGGGTATTCTGGGCAAGCTGGATGTGCGCTCCCAATTTCAGCAACACAAACACATCCCCCATAAACTAGCAGGACTGCCCATGTCTATTTCTGCTCCAGGGCATGAATAGACACCATTAAAGCTCTTGTTTTGCCATCCAGACACCTGGAGGGCATATAGGAACGTACACTTATATTCCCTATACTTTCCATGATGTTAATGCAAACTGCAAGGAAACAAGGACACTGATATGAATTAGCAGTTTGGCATGCTAATTCACATCTCTGCATGCACAATAGCTTGCATGGACATGAATTCAGCATAGGATAGACATCCCCTCCCCATAGTTTTTAGTTGGGCTGTCCATGAAGCCGCCCATACAGCCGTCCATTTTGGGGATAGCCAAGTTGCTAAAATTGGCCTGAAACATAGACATCTCTGGAATTTTCTAGGACATTTTGCCCTAGACGCCCCAGATTTTGCCTGGAAATCCTTTCGAAAATGCCACTTCACATATGTAAATGGCATCATTCATATTAAAAAGGAACATAAGTAACCTTATTCAGTGTCCTCTCTTGCTCTTGGGAATCATCCCTGCCGATCTTCTGCCCCCTCTTTCGCTCTTTCATTGTGCATTTCTAAATTCTCGGTCCCTACGCGCTAAAGCCCCACTTTGATCTTATCATCTTGCACTCCCTTGACATAATTTTCCTGACTAATCCTGGCTCCAGGATGGTGAGAAATCATTCTTATATAATTGCCCCTGATTATGATGTCTTCTCTACCCCCCGGCTCTTTTGCTCCAGAGGTGGTGTGATCATTGTTTATAGAGCCTCCTTCCATTTATTTGAAGTCTGTTCCTCTGCTCTTTTCTACCCTGAGGGTCTCTCAACTCTTCTCCTTCTACCCATTTCCTTCTCTTTACTGTGCACCCACTTTGTCCTCCGGTCTTTAGGACCAGCTTATTCTCACCAAGATCCCAACCTCATGATCCTAGGGGACGTCAACATATACTATGGGGTATGTTTACTAAACTGCGGTAATCGTACATAACGCACATTATGTAACGTTAACGATCATAAGTGCATCATAACGTGCGTTATGACGCGCTTACGAGCGTTAATCGTAGGTAACGATCGTAAACTCCCGCGGCATGGTAAAACACCGCAGAAGGTGGAGAGAGGGCGGAGAGAAGGGGTCAATGGGCGGAGAGTGGGCGGGGAGAGGCTCCCTTCACACTAATGCGCTGATCTGAAGAGCTCAATTCCAACGCGAATGAAAACCTGCCGTTAAATGCACATTACAGGGGAGAGAAACCATTTCAGTGTCAGCAATGTACAGCCCAGGCAGGGAAACCTAAACAAAGTGATAAGTGTGATACATGTGCACAGAACAAAAGGGCACATAAACACTGAAAATGACCCCAACAAACTGGAAAAAAAACATAACCAAGCTGGCCAATAGTGGTATCAATGAGAAACGTCAACCCCTCCCCCCCCCCCGTGTAAGCTCCATATAACAGATATAAATCGTAGAAGGGTCTATAATCCGTCCCCATACAAGGTGAATGAGCCCACAGTGAAATAGCGCTGCTCAGGGTTTTTCCCACCATCGGACAGGGTTCCTATGGTGTGCACATGTCCCACAACATCAGGGCAGGCATGTCGGAATGGCAACTGGACAGATGCCGGAGAAGGGGATACAGAGGGCCGCAGGTGGCACATGCTCTGGTGCAGCTGGGCCACAGTGCGGACTAGGGCGATGCCTAGGTGGCCCATATGAATGCTGAAGCAGCAGAGCAGCCAGACAGCAACTTCTGAAGGCCCAACATGGGCATGACTGTGTTTCCCACAGTGTCACAGGGGATAGTACCCAGCAGCTACCCCCAAGGGCACGGAACATTGGCAGGCGGTGCTGGGGGGAAGCGTGGACACCTATGCAGGCACCCCTACCCCAAAACCAGCACCATAGGCAGCCGCCTACCTGCACACTGGATGGCCTGAGACTGAGCATCACCAGCACCACCAGCAGAAGGGCATGTCAGCATGGTGGCTGAGGGATATTGGTGGTGGAGGGGGCAGTGGCAGCTGCCCAGAGCAGACCGTGGCCTAGCCCTGTATAGGTGGGTGCCGTGTACTGCAACAGATGGGCCCTGTCTGATGAACAGTCATGGTATCACCAAGGAATGTACTGACTCTGTGACAACAAGGTAGTGCAGTGCACAAAACCAGTGTATTCAGACACAGAGGGTCAAAGGTTTGAGTCCCAGCTGTGGATCCCACTAACCCAGTCCCCACATTTTACCCACTACTACAACGTGCTAATACAGACAGCACCTTTATTGCAGATGACGTAAACATGCCCAAGACACCTAAATTTTACCCTACAGAGCACAGACACCATAAACATGCACATTACCTAGAGCAGAGCCACCCAAATGCAGTCCTGGAGGGCCAAACACCATCCCGGTTCCATGCTGCCTCTGATAAAGATGCCTGTGCTGCATTTCTATGCGCCACCCCATGGTATGCAGATGTATCTCATGCATATTCATGAGGGACAGCATGAAAACCCGAACAGTGTTTAGCACCGCAGGTCTGGAGTTGGGAACCTCTGCCATAAAGCAGCAGCCAACAGGGGCAGACACACCCACACCCACAGGCCCCATTATCCAAAGCCTCCTGGGGAGGCAGGACATTGGGCTCTGTGTGCATCTCCCAAGACTAGCACTTGCATACCTTAGTAATGCCACCCTAAACCGGGGAATATGGTGCACATCTATCAAAAGGTTGCTTTGAGTACTGCAGATAGCAATTCCTAGGCTAAGTACACTTTTCTGAGTGAGCTGCATCATAGCAACCTTTCTGATGTCTGTGGAGTGTGCTACAGGTCTTGTGTCTGACAGTGTTTACCAACCTGGGGAGTGACTCCTACAGTATTGCGTACCATAGCCATGCCTGCACTGTGCCCAGGACTTGTGTGGTGGCCAGGGCTGCCCAACACCTCTATAGTTGCACAATGCTGGCATAGGTGTGGGGAGTGTGTGTCTGTCTATCCAGTGTGTGGTGGCTGCCAACACCCTCCACAGCCCACACTGCTAGCACTGTTGCCAGTATTGGCCTGCCAATGTGCATAATGAGGAGCAAGGTACCGTGGGAATAGCCTGGATAGGGTGGCCTGGCCTGGATGCATCTGCACACGGCATAGGGCAATGGCTCAGACATTGTAGTGTCTGGCCAGCACCTGCACGGACAGGGTGGCCATAGCATGTCCTGCTGGGAGGTCACTCTCACTCTGACTGAGCAGTGACCACGACATGGCTAGGTTCCCCCATAGTGCTAGATAGCATTTTTCTGAAGTGATATTTGTGGGTTTCTTTTTGGGGCCCAATCACTGATTTATCTGCTTGGTGTGTATGCTGACATCCCCGTTCTGGGTACATGCATCTTCTCCAGGACCATGCACTATCGACTAGCTGGCGTACTGTCTGCAGCTAGTATGTGTCTTGCTGGAACACCTTGCAGGGTGCAGCGGCTGGAGGCTTGCTGCTGGAGGCTGTCAGATAATGGTGGGGGTCAGCTGAGCATTTCCAGGCCTGCTGTCTGTCTGCTATTGCGTTATGAATGTGTACCGCTCTGTCTGTTCCCCAGCAGGACTGGGGTTGCTGGTCCCCTCTACTGCCATTGCAGGGAGGTAGACTGTGGATCTATTGGTGGGTGATCATGTTTCCCACCCTGTGCCCCAGAGCGTGGGTTGTGTGGTAGTACGTAATCTGCCTATGGGTCCATACACCCCCCCCCCCCCTTCACCTACAGCAGGTAACGATGGAATCAACACAGGATATGCACTATTCTGGGTGCAGCATCGCCCATAGGGACTAGACATGACCGAGACATACAGCAGGACACAGATGTATCCTAGGTGTGTCTAACTGAACTACCTATCACACACTGATGGGGACCTGCAGCATGGCGTATTTCAGCCATGAAAGGTGCTGTGGACCTGGTGCTGGGCGCCCCACCTCAACCTCAGGGTGGGCACTGTAACCGCACAATGTGACTGACTGTGGCTACTCTGTGGCAGTGCCACACACGGTCTGTTCCCCCTACAAGGCCGAGGTGCTGTGGGGGTGCGTACCCAATCTTGTGCCCATCTCTCGACTGCTGATTTGCATGTGCAGTGCATCATGGGTACGGGTGGGTTACCCCTATCCTGGTAACCACAGCAGACAGTTTGTGTGGTGACGTGCAGTCCTGCAGCCAGCCAGGGCTTTGTTCACATCCTTATAAGGTTTCCTATAGGGGACATTATAGGGTGCCTTGGCGGACAGTACACTTTATAATGTGCCCTATGGAGTGCGTTATGGGGTGCCTTATGCAGCACCTTAGGTTATGCCACCTTGAGGGTGTGTTTGCTGGCAGCACTAATTAAAATACACATGCCTCAACAATCGCTACTTAAATGTATAGGGTGCTGCTTCAGCCAGCCTTATACATTAGGCCCACTGGGGAATCGAACCCATGACCCCTGTACCATCAGTCAGTGTTGTAACCATTGTGCTACAGCTCTGTTGCTGTGCTTGTATGCCTGCGTGCCTTCTTAAGATTAACGCACGGTAACGTGCCCTGTAGCGCTCGTTCATTTATGGCGCCTTGTAATGCGCGTTCTCGGTGCATTCTCGGAAACGATGTACCGCCCATATCCTTATTTGGGGTTTCTGTCTCTACCGCGTCTCCTAACGCGAATCGCACTAATGCAGTTTAGTAAACATACCCCTATGATTCTTCTGATAGACTCAGGGGCAAACCTTTCTGTCATCTAGTGGAGAACCTCTCTCTGACCCAACATGTTACTCATCCTACCCACGTACCTGGTCATATCCTGGATTTGATTCTCACTACCTCAGATTTTCATTTTCTGCTTTCTATCTCCTCTATCCTCCCTCTTCCACATCAACAGTATTCATTCCCATTTTCTTACCTCATCTTCTTCACTAGGATTACCTTTGTCTTCGCACCCCCTTCCACCCCATCTCATGTTCTGATTCATAGAGGGCACTCTTTCAATCTTCCATCCCTCCCCTCCCTTTCTTGGACTGTCGGCTCTATATGGAAAACTACCTGTTCTGCTGATCCCATTCCTTCCCCCTTGCTCCTTTCTGAATCTCTTGCCTTTCTCCCTTGTATTCTTTTGATTCTTCATAATAGTCTTCTTACAGGGTTTGTCCCTTCCTTGTGGAAGTTCGCACAGGTTTGTCCCCTTCTGAAAAAAAAAACATTTCTGGATCTGCCTCTTCCTTCTATCTATTGTCCTATTTCACAGATACCATTGTTAGCTAAGGTTCTTGAGAAGAAGGCTTTTATGCAGTTTTCAGGTCAGCTGGAAAACATGTTCTTGTCATCCTCATTAGTTGGGTTTCCAGCCCAGTCACAGCACCGAGACAATTATCGCTTCCCTGCTGAGTGAAATTCACCAGGCTTTCGATCATGGTAATACTTCACTTCTTTTTTCTCTTGATCTGTCCTATTCCTTCGATTAGTAACTCATAGCTTTGTTCTCTTGTGTCTTCATGATAGTGGGATTAGGGGAACCGTACAAACCAATAAACAGAGGAGAAGGATACTCTGCAGTCAGCGCTAACCAAACACAGAGAGGAGGAAACAAAATCATAACCACATAATCTTCACACAAGTGGGTTTTTTTGGTCTATAAAAAAACATGTTTAAAAACACATACAAATATGAAGACACAATAACAACAAAAGCTTCTTATAAAATATCCCACAAAAGGAAACATATAAACAAACATTGCACATTGTATCAATAAAGATACAAAGGAAATCAATAAAAATCCAGAGAAAAAAGAAAAGTCTTTATTACCAGTCTGATAGTATAGAAACATTCAATGAGAATGCAGAATGCTGTGAAGGGTTAATCATTACCTATAAAATAGATACATACATAACCATTACTCAATACACAAAAATGAAAATGGGCTGATCCATTAAAAGGAAAATACTCTACAATACAGAATACAGATAGCCATACAAAAATGGTACATAGTTCCAAATTAGGTCCCAAAAAGAAAACTATTCAAAAGAGCAATATTAAAAAACTAAACTCACCAAGAAGAGGAAAGGGAAAAGGGGAGAGGGAAGGAAAGGAAGGAAGAAGGGAGGGAGGGGAGGGAAGGAAAGATGGGAAGGTGAAAAAATATCTTATGTCAGAACTGCTTAAAGGGAAAAATAAAATATCAAACCTCTTCTTTCAGTGTTGCACAGAAGAAACCATCACTTCCAATAATGATAAGAATCAAACCCATATAATTTGAGAAACAAACTTAAATTCTAATAAAATACTATTAAGCAGGAGAAAATGCAAAAGCTGAAACAAAAATGACAAGATACAAAACATTTTATCGAAAAAACACTTCAGATTGCCAAATACAAAGGAAAAAGATACACCCATACATCACACAGAGGCATAAATGCATCAGGTCTTTAAAATAATATTTCAATAAAAGTGAGGGGTAAGTTGTGAAATGAAAAAGAGAAGCGGCTTAACTCGAAGAATATAAAGCAAAAGCAAGACTGGAAATGCCGCGCATGTGCAGCCTATGAATACCGATGTAAAGCAGAGAAAAAAAAACATATATTAAAAACTAACACACAATATTAAAAACACCCTCTTTAGGATTATGCACTACAACCAATGGTTTAAATATAGTAAAATGAACTACTTCATAATTAAAACAGAAACAGTATACTTTAAGAGAAACATAACCATTAATAACGAGTTCCCTTAGAAAACATCTTTTATTATAAAAAATGAAAACTAAAACATAAATAGAACTCACATCCATGTGTACTCGAAATCGCTAAACAACATATTATACCAACTGGAAAAATGCCGGGCTCTTCCTTTTATTTATCATCCTGTTTTACAGCTTCCATTCTTAGCTAAAGTTCTTGAGAAGGAGGTTTTTACGCAGCTTTCTGATCAACTGTAAAAACATTTTCTCATCATCCTCCCCAGTCGGGTTTCCAGCCCAATCATAGCACCAAGACAGTATTGCTTCCCTGCTGAGTGCAGTTCACCAGGCTTTCAATCATGGTGATATTTTGCTTCTTGTTTCTCTTGATCTGTTCTCTGCCTTCAATGTAGTAAATTTTAGCTTTCTTCTCTTGTGTCTTCATGATATTGGGATTAGGGGAACTATACTCAACATATTTTATTCTTTCCTTTCTGATCACAGCTTTCAGGTATCCTTCAATTCTTTGATGTCTTCCTCACACCTCCTTGTCTCTGGAGTCTCCCAGAGTTCTGTTCTTTCCCCTTTACTTTTCAATATATTCCTTGCCCACTGACTCAGCATTTCAGTGTCTCTGTATATTACTATGCTGATGACATCTTGCTTGTGTTGCATGCCCATCCTCTAACCCCTGTTTTCTCCCCAATGAATAACTGCCTATCTGCAGTTGCTACTTGGTTACATGATAATCATTTACTTTTACATTTCCAAAAAACTGCTGCAATATGGTTATCTGCCTCCATTTGTCCTCCTTCTGTTGCCCATTTTTTTCTGGCTCCCCATCTTTCTGGTCCTGACTCTCACTTATCTTGGTGTTATTTTGAATACTTCCCTCTCTTTCCATGATCATATTAGTTCAGTTATCAGACATTCCTATTTCTCTCCACCAAATACGCTACATTCATTCTTTTCTTTCTCTGGCATTTCTCGCCACACTTCTCTCGAGTCTTGTCATAAACCATCTTGATTACTGTAATATCATTTATGCAGGTCTCCCTAAATAAGAAATTCAAAGGCTACAGATTGTTCAAAGTTTTGCCATCTGGATTCTCTCTTGTGCCTCCAAATGTGAGCACATGTCGGCCCTCCTTATGAATCATCACTGGCTCCCTACTTTCTTCTAAGTTCAGTTTAAAATTTTGATTCTCATTCGGGAGTACTTAGCGGGGGTGTCACTTCCTCGGTTATCGGAAACGGCTAAAGAGGAGCTGGAGGCCTTAATGGGGGTAGATGAGATTGGTAGGGTAGTGCGGGGGTTGGAGGGTGGGAAAGCTCCGGGTTTAGATGGGTTGCCAGGGAGGTTTTATAAAGTTTTTTGGGGGGAGTTGGGGGACCTGCTACAGCGGGTGTTTAATGGAATGCTTGAGCAAGGCGGAGGGCTTTCCTGGGAGATGTTGACGGCAGGGATCACGGTGCTGTTGAAGCCAGGGAAAGACCCCCTGAAATGTGGATCCTACCGTCCTATTTCCCTCTTGAATGTGGATGTAAAAATTTTGGCCAAAGTGTTGGCGGATAGGTTGGCCGGGTGGTTGCCAGGAGTGATACATGGGGATCAGGTGGGGTTTATTCAGGGGAGGCAGGCCGCGGATAATATTAAAAGGGCAGTAGGGGTGGTTTGGGAGGCCAGTCAAGGAGGGGAGGAGCTGCTCTTAATGTCTATTGATGCCGAGAAAGCCTTTGACAAGGTGCATTGGGGATTTATGATGGAGGTGCTGGAGAAAGTGGGTTGCGGGGACAATTTTATGTGGTGGTACGGAGATTATATCAGGAGCCGAGAGCTAGGGTAAAAGTCAATGGCCGATATTCGGGGGATTTCCCGGTGGGGCGTGGGACCCGGCAAGGGTGCCCCATGTCCCCCTTGCTGTTTGCCTTGGTGGTTGAGCCTTTGGCTGAACGCATCAGGCGGAATACGCAGATCAGTGGGTTGGTGAGAGTCGGTGTCTCTCATAAGATTTCTCTGTATGCGGACGACATCCTATTGTATCTCTGCCGGCCCATGGTATCCTTGCCGGAGGTGCTCCGGGAGGTGGAGGTCTTTGGGGAGGTGTCGGGGTTCAAAATGAACCTCGATAAGACAGAGGTGTTGAACATACATCTAGGGGCACAGCAGGAGGGGAAGCTACGGGAGGCGTTTCCCTTGAGGTGGGTGCGTTCCTCTTTGGGATATTTGGGGGTCAGGCTGACCAGGTATTATGAGGAGCTGTATGCGGCTAATTACCCTAAACTTTGGGAAACTATTACTTCGGACCTCGAGGGATGGATGGGACTGGAGAAATCCTGGTTGGGCAGGATTGCCGCTATTAAAATGAATATTCTTCCTCGCTTGTTATATATGTTCCACGCGTTGCCGGTGGCATTTCCGGAGGGCGCCAAGAGGGGCTTGCAACGCCGGGTTTTCCGATACATTTGGCGTCGGCGTCCCCCGAGAATTTCTCGGCGGGTCCTGTACCTGGGAAAGGCCGAGGGGGGGCTAGGAGTTCCCAACCTTAAGGATTATTATAAAGCGGCACAACTAAAGCATATTCTGGACTGGAGGAGTGGGGGGAGTGGGGCCCCTTGGGTTAGTTTGGATAGTACGAGGGTTCAGGGGGGGCGTTTAGAGGCCTGGATTTGGTCCCAGGGAGGGGAGAGGAAATTATTGGGGGAGGGATCGCCCATACTGTCCCAGGTGTCAAAAATCTGGGATGCCGTGCGGAAGCCGGAAGCTTTACGGCGGAGGTCCTGGTTTTCAGTAATGACTCCCTGGAGGGGGTGGCGAGACTTTCGGCCAGGATGGGAGGGGGGAAGGTTTGATGTCTGGAGTGGGAAAGGGCTCCGCTGTGGATTCCAACTGTTAGAGGATGGGGACATTCGGGAGTTTGTGGAGGTACAGCGGGACTTTGACCTTGATGAAGGGGATCGCTTCGCGTATGTGCAGGCTATTTCCTTTCTCAGACGGATCATGGGGCGTGAGGGGTTCGGGAGGGAAGTCTCGGCCTTAGAGGCCCTTTGGTATGGGAAGCGGGGTTCGAAGGGGATGATCACGGCCCTATATAAAGGGGTGCAGGGACAAAGGGTGGGGAAAGTTAAATATATGTTGGAATGGGAACGGGATCTGGAGCAAAACCTTAGCTCTGTGGCCTGGAAGTCCATTTGGGAAGTGATAAAGAAGGGGCCGAGTGCGAGCCAGTTACAAGAAAATAGTTATAAAGTGCTCATGCGATGGTATCTCACTCCAGTGAAACTACACAAATTTTACCCAGAGCTTTCCCCCTTGTGCTGGAGGGGGTGTGGGGAGGAGGGGTCTTTTTGGCACATCTGGTGGGGATGCCCAAAGGTACAAGAGTATTGGGGGAGGATCCAGACATGGATTCACTTAAATCTGGGGGGGAATGTGGTCATGACTCCCCAGATTGCCTTGTTGTCCTGGTGGGGTGAGGGGCAGTTGAGACAAGGAGGGAAGATGGTGCTGGCCTGCCTGAGCGTGGCTCGGTGTGAGGTAGCGGCGGCTTGGAAAAAGCCTGAACTGCCCTCTTTAGGGGAATTTGTGATCCGACTCCGGAGGGTCACCTTGATGGAAAGGCTGACCGCAGTCCGGAGGAGGCGAGCGATGAGATTTGATGAGGAATGGGGGTTGTTGTGCCGGGTGGTGGGATTAGAGGTAGCGGGGGGGGGGGGGTGAGAGGGGGAGTAGGGGGGGGGTGGGGGTGGAGGGGAAGAGGGTAGAGGGGGGGCAGGGGTAGAATGGGGCAGACCTAGCGGAACTTGCCATGGTGGTCATACCTGAAGGGGCAGGGAAGGGTGGGGGAGGGGGTATATACTGTGTGGTAAAGCTATAATCCCCCTGATATTGAATTATTTCTATATGTTGTATTGATGGTTGCCCGGATGGGTGGTTGTTATTCTGTTCTTTGTGTGGTGCTTTTTGTATCTATTCAAATATAATAAAAAGTTAAAATATAAAAAAAAAAAAATTTGATTCTGACTCATAAAGCACTTCACTCTACTTCCATTTCCTACCTTGCTTCTGCTGTCTTGCTTCATGCTCTCCACTGTGCCCTGTGATCACTTCACATATAACGATTGCATCTGCCTCCTGCTTCCCTGGCTCATCTTGAATCAACCAGATGTACTTCTTTTTTCTATGCTGCCTTCAGACTTCGGAATGATCTTCCTCCTTATCTCAACTTGGAATCTTCGTATACCCATTTAAAATCTGCCTTAAAGATTCATCTGTTTTAGGTCATCTTCTCTTCCAATTCGGTTAGCTCAACTGCCTATTAGCTTCTCTCCCCTCCTGCTCTCCTTTCTCTGGTGTGCCTTGATGTACTCATTTGGCATTATATCCAACTTTAATAAACTAAACTAAACAGCATCACAAAAAATAATAAATCACAGGACTGAAAAAGGAGGGGGAGGAGGGCGAGAAAGAGAGTGGGGAAAAGACTAGGAAGCATTTCAAAACAAGAATGTTCCCATCATATAAACAAGCGCACTTAATGACTGACAACAAAACAACCTTGTGAGAATGATATAAAAAGAGTGTCTTACATAACAAAAAATTATCTGTATGTAAAGAGTAACAATATCAAGCATACAGAGCATTCCATTATGACAAGCCCAACTTACAGTACTACCAGCAAAAAAATTATGAAACTTATGGTTCCTGTTAACAATACTGCCAAAAAATTACTAGAAGTCAACAATAAAGCGTA
The DNA here is from genome assembly GCA_033557465.1 of Ichthyophis bannanicus. Taxonomy (NCBI): domain Eukaryota; kingdom Metazoa; phylum Chordata; class Amphibia; order Gymnophiona; family Ichthyophiidae; genus Ichthyophis; species Ichthyophis bannanicus. Next base: position 447,535,098 of record CM066035.1, on the reverse strand, counting down.
AGTGTTACAATGTAACAGACCTACGTTTGTTCCAAGAATATACATTGTACTCATAATTATACATGTTCTGTATAAAAAGTTGCAAAAACATATTTATAAATGGAAAGCAATTTAATAAATATACAGGTGCAATCTAGTTCATAATTTCAAACTAAAAAAAAAAAATCAGCAAAAATTATTGTACAAGGAATACAACACCTTAGAATCGATAATGAAGAGTATCCTAACATATGTTTGGAATAGGTCAACCATTCATATAGGGCCCGATTCTGTGCCATGAATAGCGGGGATGGACGTCCCAACAGAATGTCCATCTCTGCTATTCGTGACTTCCCCCACTGGCGTCTAACCTCCCTTCCGGTTTTGCGGGGAAGTTAGATGGGGGCAGGGAAGGGGCGGCTCAGGAGCAGTCTGGACGAGAGGTGGGCAGTCGCTGGCCCTGGATGCACAGGGCTGATTCTAATGTCGGCCCTGTACGTCCAGGGCTGGTGACTTGTGCGGAGAAGTTATTCCATCTTTGAGGTGGAATAACTTCCCTGGACGGTTTTGTTTTGTTTTTCATGCCCAGAGCGCAGATGGGGCAGGGAGAGCCAGAGGACATTCCTCGCAGCCCGACCCTGACCTTAGGGTATTCCAGCGGTCAGCATTGCAGCATCTAAATGGAGCCATGGTGCCATGGCTCCATTTAAAAGCCCTGACTGAGTTAATCGGGCTTGTCACGTATGTGCAGGCCAGGCTGAATCACAGACCTGAACTGCCCATACAGGATTGATCACGATTCTGATCCCATGGGGCTAGACATACCCCCTCGGGATCAAAATCGTGACCCCCTGTGTACTTCCGGTGAAACCGGATGTACAGAGGGGGTGTACATCCAAGATGGAATGAGCCTGTCAGTCTTTTAGTCAAAGTAAGAATACAGGGACTGGGTAAAAAGAAGACCCTCAGGATCTCCCATTTCCTCTGTGCCCTTTGAAAAATACTTTTTTATCCTTACAGTTATGTCCAACTCTCTTTATTAAACACCAAAAAAGAAGTTATGTAGGAATCACTCTGCAGTACGTACAACTGTCAAAATTATGTAGACATAAACAGCAATTCCAACAAGAGTATATGCAATAACAATTTTTGTGTTTATTCCAGTATCCCCCTCCACCCAAAACCCAAGCTCCAATTTGAGTAGTAGAGCAAAATAAAATAAAATAAACAAAATAAAAAGAGGAAGGGCAGTGGCAGGAGTACAAGCCGCTACCCAAGCATCAACCAAGGAGAGTAACAGTCAACCTTTCCTATTCCAGGAATATATGGGTCCTTACAAGGTCCCCAGAGTCTTGCACGCTTTCCCCCTCCCCCCAAATGTCAAACACGCCTCCTTCCTCCCCACCACCTTCATCCCCTGCTGCTGAGAGAGACAGGAAAATGGCATAAAGTCGACTGAGAGATCAACAATTCAGACTAGACTCAAGTCACCACTAATATACCAGACTAATGTCCTATGAATTAGGACACCACCAAACCTATCTACATAAACAGCAGTACAGGCTGAGCAATGTTTCAGAACCTGACTCTTGGTCCTAGGTGGTAAATATTGAATATAAGGGCCCCACACCACCAAGAAAGATGACCACCCCCCCCACCTGAGTCCACTCCCATTCCTTCAATAGAAGACAATGTATTGCCAACCACCATTGGCTTACCAGTGGTTCTCTGCAATCCAACCAGGAACTTAACATGGTACATCATGCGAATAGGTAAGAGAGTCAAAGCCAAAGCCTCTCTAACCCCCACTGGGTATCTCCATCCATGCCCAAGTCAAGAAGCACAGTCGGAGTCGTCGGGATCATGCCCTCCTCCAAATTCACCCTAAGAGGTGCCCAAATCACTCCCAAAAACACACCATCACTGGACAGGTCCAGAACATGTGACCCAGGGTTGCTCAATCTGAGGAACAGTGTGGACATCCCAGAAACTCTGCGGGTCAGCTCAGTAAGCCCAATGCAGAGCAAAATAAAGCCTTCTGATTATCTGGAACTGCATTTCCCACAGATCAGTGTTAATACATAATGTGGGTATCTGAGAGAGCACCTTCAAGAGTTTGGCCTCCGTAATGGTCTTATCCAATTTCTCCTACCATCGATTCACTACAACATCCAGAGACACCGGAGGTGCCAAGTCTGCAACCATCCTCCATATATCTGCAAGCCAAGTTTGCCCATCCAGTCCAGACATCAAAAATTCGTCCACTCGGGAGATATACATACTTTGCAAACCCTTGTTGGGCAACATCTGGAGATATCCCCATATGTTTAAGTATATAAAATAGTCTTTGTGTCATAAGCCGAAGGAGGCCTGCAGAGTAGTAAAGGGCAGCACATCGCCCTCTTCCGAGACAAGTTGTTCCACAGTGTCGAGACCACACCATTCCCAATATGCAAAAACATGTCCCATGAAACCAGGCAGAAAGTCTGAGTTACCCCTAAGAGGGAGGTATGGTGTAATCCAAGCATTCCACTTTTAAGTGTTGACACAAAAGCCACCAGCCCCAGCAGACTGAAGCCACCAAAGGATTATCCCCGAGAGGGCCCAATGCCCTCAGAGACACTGTATGTAAGATGGTGTTATTGAGAATGATATTCATAAGTATTAGCGTTAATGGACTGTTAATATGGTTCACCATATGAGTTACATAGTGGTTATTACATTTTTGAGCCATATCAATAAGGAGTACCACAAAGGCTGAAATCACGATTGCTATACTTATGTGTCTTAGTTTACTACCATGGAGGTCGTTGATGCGATCAAGCACAAATATTTCTTAACAGACGTTTAAGTCTATGGAATTGGTGCCATTGTAAGTCTGAGACCTCCCGGTAGATTTTGAGTAAATTGTTACACTATTGAATACGAAAAAGCATGAGTATTAATTTTTGGGAATAATTCTATGTATGTTTCACTGAACGTCATAGAGCTATTTTGAGAAGTAGATATATATATATAAACACGTGATATGTACATGTGGTAGAAAGGTAAGCACATTGTACCATCATTCCTGTAGCAATAGAGTTTGCTCCTAGAGGTGACCAATTGATTCTCGGTCTTGGAAGAGCCATGCATGGCACAGCCAGCAGTGCATGCCCAGGTATAGACATGTGTGTCCCATGGGCCATCCGCATGCCTGACAGTGGTCATGATGGGTGGTCATGGGAATCACAGGGCTCACAAATGGCAGTGTGGCAGTTTGATCTGTTGAGGCCACATGTGCACACAGTTTGTCAGAGGTAAGGCGTGTGATGTGAGGGGTCAGTGCATACACATACATATCTGCATCAGGGGTTCACTGCCCCCTGCAATGCGTGTGCATAGGGCACATCATGTGGACATAACATGCTCCAAACCGATACCCATAGAGGGGTGTCTGCTGGCCAGTGTGTCTGGGCTGCCTGACAATAGTGGTTACCGCTGTCTGAACACCTGGGGTATATGGCCAGTCGCAGTAGGTGTGGGTCTGAGCCCCTAGAACGTGCTGCCACTGGACAGACCATCCAGCAGGAGGGTGAGACACACCTGGCACATGACACCCCTCCCCCAACCCCAATCAGCATCAGCAGTGTTGACAGCAGCCATACCCCCTGTGCATGTTGCCCACACAACCATGGGGAGCAGTGTGTACGGGGATACCCACCTGCACCGTGGGCCCTCAACTCCGCAAGTATGGTGGCCAACATTGTAGGAGCTGCGCCTGCTGCACCTGGGTCCTGCATGGGGTGGGGGCTGTCCTCGCAGTCATTGGCCGGCCCAGCCTGTTCAGGGCTTGCAATGCCCCCCATTGTGGAACCAGCAAGGGTGGCCCTGCCCTGTACCTCCAGCATCTCTAGGCTGGCTGGTGTCTGTTCTCCAGCATCCGTGTCTCGAGACACTGCGGCCTCAGGTCCGCTCCCATCCAGAGACCCGTCCACATCCTCCTCAGCAGGTACCTCCATGATACTGTAGTCACCTGAGTTGAGTGAGAGCATACACATGACATATTGTAACCCACGGTTGACCTATGTACACGTGTGCACAACACCCCCCCCCTACAGTCAATGTACACCTGGGGGTGCCCTGTACGTGGCCCGCCCAGGCACGACCACACTGCAGGACAATACTATTATGCAAATATATGGCACTGCCAAGCACATGCATCGCTGTTAATATGGTATGACAAACAGACAGACCCTGATCTGCGTGCGTTAGGATGCTGATGGTGGTTGTATGTTTATGTTTATGTTATTTGATATACCACTCTTAAAAGGGGCAGAGCGGTATACAGTATACAAAGCTTCACACAAGGGGGCGAATGGCAGGAAGGAGGAAAGGAGGTTACAAATGTTGATAGGTATACAGAAAGGAACGGAGGACAGCACGAGATGCAGAGATTGGGTCACACAAAGGGGGAGGGATGATCAACGGCAAGGGAGAAGAGATGGGTCCATAGATTACATTGAAGGTGTGGTGGTGGGAATCTGGATGGAGGGAGGTAGGGAGCGAGTTCCAGAGGGCGGGGCCTGCGAAGATAAAGGCTGAGGAACAAGTGGATTGAAGGTGTGCAAGGGAGGGGGGGAAGATGGCGGCGATTGCGATGAGATGAACAGGGGGTGAGCCTGGGGGTGTGGAAGGTGATGAGGTCTGCCAAATATTGCAGGGTGTTGGTGTGGAGCGCCTTGTGGTCGAGGTTGAGCGGCTCAAACTGAAACCGAAAGGGGACAGGTAACCAGTGAAGATGTGCCAGTAGAGGTGAAATATGATCCCGTGGGGAGGAGTGGGTGATGATACAGGCAGCTGTATTCTGATTCCTTTGTAGCCTGTCGAGTTGGGTCTTTGGAAGACCGGTGAGGATGGAGATAGAGAGTTATAGGCGGGACATGATCTGTGATAAGAGCAGTGTGGTGAGGGCGGTTGGAGTGAGAAAAGGGCGCATAGCGCGACTGTGACACAGACAGAGGAAGGAGGTCTCAATGACCTCAGAGACGT